>OZ007587.1:254297960-255610205 GCA_963931845.1 Maratus michaelseni
CATTTCAAATTTTATGAAAATCGAATCAAAACTTGAAAAGATATTATTAAAAGTTTTTTTCATTCTATTAAATCCTATCATACGTAATCTATATAATAAAAGCGCATGTCATGTGACTGAGGAAAACAAATACGGGCTACCCACTTCTTTTTTCATATGCCAGACGGCCATTTTTATTCAAATTTATTTTTTCGAATAAAATTGCACAAAAGTTACAGTTTTAGAAAGATCGTTAAAAAAAATTGTTTGTTTGAGAGATGAGTTACATTCAAATATGTATAGATTCTAAGATAACTTCAGTTGAAATTAGGTTGACAGCCCAATATCTCAATCCATTAAAATAAATAAACACAGAGATTCGTTCATCGGGAGGTACTCTCCTGACATGGGCATAACGAGGGGCTACTGAGTATACAACTAATTATATAAAGTACACATATTGTCTACTTTAAATTATTAATACTCGGCTTATGCAAGGTTCGAATTCTAAATCCGGAATGCAGATAACCATTATGCCGTTATAGAATAAACATTTCTAAATATACTTCCCATAGTACTCAGTGTTACTCCCCCACCCCCTCTTCCTGCTAGATTGGCCGATCCACAAAAGCCATTGTCGTTAATATATATCCTGATCCGAACTCGAAATACTTTAGTCCGAAACTGATAAGAGTTCCGAAACAGAAGAAAATTAATATCATACTTTAGTAAAATTGTGGAAAATAATCTACAGTTTTAATGTAAATTTTATTTGTTATGATTTATGAAGTAAAATGAATATATAAAAACGAATACAGGTTTACCTCGCTTTAGTGCGGTTTCAGTTAGTGTGATTTTCAGCTTGTGCGGTCTTTTTCCTTAGATGCTTCATCGATTAGTGCGGAAAAAGTACAAAATACGTGATCCTTTTTTTTTTTTTTTTTTTTTTTTAGAAAATCAGATTTGAAGAGAATACTGAAAAAAGAAGTAACATTAAAAGAAATCGAAGCTTTTCAAAAATTGAATTCCTCAAACAGCATTTAAAAGATCACTGCAAAAAAAATGTTGATTTTACAGTATAATACTAGCATCCCAGCTGCCAGTATTATACCGTAAAATTAACAGTAATCATATATTCTAATACGAGCAAATCTTGTGGGTGGTTATATATATATATATGCAAAAATTATCTTAAAAACGGCTCTAACGATTTTGACGAAATTTCGTATCCTACCGTTTTGGGACACAAGAAAACCATTGGGCTAGGTCACATGTTCGAGAAAATTCGATTAGTGGGTCATTTTGGGTCATTTTGGGTCATGGTCAAGCTAATTGTATCTAAAAAACGGTTGAAACGATTTTCACGAAATTTTGTATCCGACTATTTTCGGGCACGAGAAGACTATTGGGCTGGGTCACATGTTCGAGAACTTTCGATTAGTGGGTCATTTTTGGGTCAAAGCGGGTCAAATTAATTTTATCTAAAAAACGGCTCTAACGATTTTGATTAAATTTTGTATCCTACGAGTTTCGGGCACGCGAAAATCATTAGGCTAGGTCACATGTTCGAGAAAATTCGATTAGTGGGTCATTTCTGGGTCATTGTGGGTCAAGATCTAAAAATCGGTTCAATTTACACTAAATTTTGCATCCTATGGTTTTCGGGCACGAGAAGACTGTTGGGCTAAGTCACATGTTCGAGAAAATTCAATTAGTGGGTCATTTTGGTCATGGGTCATGATATTTGAACTCAAATATAATTTTGACCGAGCATAGCTCGGTCTTCCCTGCTCGTAAACAGTAAAATAAGCAGTAATACACTACCGCTCATGCGTGGTAGTGTATTACTGCTTATTTTACTGTTTATTACTGTTAATTTTACGGTATAATACTGGCAGCTAACAGTAAAATAAGCAGTAATACACTACCGCGCATGCGTGGTAGTGTATTACTGCTTATTTTACTCTTAATTTTTACTGTATAATACTGGCAGCTGGGATGCTAGTATTATACTGTAACATCAACATTTTTTTTGGGGGGGGCACAGAGGCCTCGCTAGGGGGGGGACGGGGGGGAGCCTCCCCCCCCAAACGTTTGTGAATGCTATTACACTTGGCAAATTTACAAACTCTTATTTGGCAAATTTGCATAAAACTTTAATAAAAACTATAATATACTCTCTATTTTTAATGGACTTGTCAAAAGTTACAAATCTAATTGGGAATATTATTAAACTTGTTGAATTGGCGAGAACTATTTATTTTTCCTTTTCAATGAGTTGGCAAATACTGAAATTTGACTTGGCAATTTAAGGTCCTCTCCCCCCCTCCCCCAATAAAAAGTCTGAGCGATGACACTGGGGGGAGGGGCAGTGTATATGAGTAGACCCAGACATCAGTAGAAGTATGCAAGTGCACTGAGGTTTAGAAAATTAAATTTTGTGTTACCGGAAGATCCTTTTCCAAAAAAGTAAGAAAAAAAAACTGTGATAAGTTAATAATTGATAAGTTTTCGCTTAAATAATTTAAAATGTATGTAAGTTTGAAGTTATCAAATTGTATTTAAAATAAGTTTTAAATCAAATTACATAAATTTTAAAAATTAACCTAGCGGTAAGTGAGGTAACACAACTAACCTCAAGAATTGTAGTAATGAAGAATTAAAATTAAAATTGACTTTTTAATGTTTCTTAATTGTTAAATATTGATTAGCTTGCACTTTAATGTCGATGGAAGTTCATACAAATTAGATTTTATTTTTATTTGTATTTCAAATCAAGCTGTAATATGTGCTTTCTAACAGTAATACATGAAAAATAATATCGTAGTACATTATTGCATTGTCTGTTTATGCATACTGGGTTTTTAAGAAAGTTGGCTGTGGATCTATTGCAGTTTTCCCCCATTCAATGTATATTTCGATTAGTGCGGCAATATCGTGAGATTAATTAACTGCAGTAATCGATTGAAACCTGTACACTCAAACATACAGTTGTTTTCATCTGAAATAAAATCTTACACTTTCCTTTAAAATATCGAGTATACTCGATACCTACTTGTAGGTAACAAACTCCAATACTAGCTTTTGAACGGCACACATAGATACACAAAGAATAAAACAAGTTGGAAATTGTACGTCAAACGTGACAAATAAGGTGCGTTCGTACTATAGCAAATTATATAAATATCCAGATCTTGATGATTTTTAATTCTGTGAAACTAATTATATCGTCTGCAGATTAATTCCTGTCATAAAATAAGTATCTCGGTCGTTTGACGGTTAAACCTCGGAGATTCCTATAACAAGAAAGCACAGATTTAAAAAAAAAAAATCAAATTTCTTAATATATGATTTTATTTATATCTTCTAAAGTTTTGATTCGATTTTCATAAAATTTGAAATGTCTCGACAAAATTCTGCAAAGATAATATATCTTAAATTTCAAACCATTCGGTTGGGTAGTTTTTGCGTTGTTATATGCGGACGGACGGACAGACCAGACGACGACAATAGGTGCTACTTACTTATATAATTACGAACGCACCTAAAAAGTGTACACAACCTAATCCAGGATACTTCGAATCATAAAAAAATTTCCACTGAACAACCTGAAAAAGACATTCTTATAAGTGATATTGAAGATCTGTGCATTTCTTCGATGGTAAATTCAAGTTAAAAAAATGGTATCAAATTGAATAGTTTTTTTTTTTAACCTGTATTTACTGCAGATTTTCGTGCGGTAATTCGTGAGAAAAGCGATAATTTTTATTGTAAGAGGTGAAATTTAAAACAATGTTTAGTATGCATCGAAATCTTATAGAACATACATTATAATAAATTATAAATAAATAAAAAAAAAAAAAAAAAAAAAAAAAGACTAGCTTTTACTATAATGTATTAAAAAGGAAAGAAAAAATGTTGAAGAACAATTCATTGAAATAAATACCCCTTTTAAAAGAAAAAAATTAAATTGCGAGTAATTTTTTTATCAGTTCAAAAAATAAAATAATATGGCTATACAATTTTAAATACAGCTTCCTGGCAAGAAAAAAAAATCGATCAACGTCCTCCTTGAAATCGAACCCACATTCATTCATACACTGGGCAGAACTGAAAGATAGCGCATTTACCAGCCATACCGCGGTTCAATCATAGAACATTAGCTTATTTCTTAAGCAATGAATGACATTTACGTACCCTTATTAGATAAATGTTTTCTGGTCCTTAAGGGGTGGCGGAGGCAAAAATTTCAAATATTATTATTTTTACCTTTTTTTTTTTTTTTTAATTTTTTTAACAAAATATTGTATTGTCTTCGAAAATACGTCAAACTACCAAAAATTAGGTCAATTGTAGCACAGGAAGTGTGTTGAAATTGGAATGCAAGATTTAAGCCGAATAGACATACAAAGCAAGTTAAATAAAAGCCTTGCAAAAAAGTAACATTTCCTTTCTATTTTGAATCTCAATACAGACTCCGGATTATCCGATGCGTGATTATACGACACACTCGGTTAACCGACACACCTTACATATTTTATTATAAAGACGTGGCTATATTCCAAAAATTTGGACGAAAATTTATTATTTTTTAACTAGTAATCGATTAAATCCATAAAGCTTTAAACATGGTAAAATAAAAAATATTAATAAATGTTCAAACCACTGTTAAATCATTTCAATATATTGTAAGATTATTGGATAATACACAGAATTTAGCTACAATAATTCAAAATCGATCGGAAATTTTTTGAAATTAAAAGATTTCTGACCAAAAACCACTCCTGCATATTCTAATTTCTCTTGGCTACAAAAGTGGTTTGAAAATCAAAAAGTTGTAATGCAAGCTTTTATATCACCAATACAAAGCAATATATTTTTCCCCTTAAAATTGTCTTATTTTTATTTTTATTAAAAACAAAAAACAAACAAAAAAAATTAAAAATTATGTAATTACAGAATATTTTCCTTAAATTTGCCTTTATATATATATATATATATATATATATATATATATATATATTATGATTTTTTTTATATATGTAATAGTATCTATTTAATTTAAAGTAATTTAAATGACAGTTTAACGATTGTAGAATTAGAAAATGCATCCGATAATGTCCTTCCAATGATGTGACGATTTCGATTTCCCGACATGCTCTTGGTCCCGCGATTGTCAGATAATCAAGAATATTCTACTGTCTTTTAAAAATTCGCTCAAAAAAAAGAAAAAAGACTTTCAGGAACGCACTGTTTCCGATCTCTCTGCCTACGAGGATTCGAACTGGATGGGCGCCAAACACATGACACGAAGAGTGGAGGGGGCCCTTTTGTTGGCGACGAAAGATTCACGGTGTTTTCTCTCTCTCCATCCACGCGAGAGACGATCGATAGATAGAGGATGGATGCGAGAGAAAACATTGCATGAATGAACCAGGCCCTCAATGAATTCGTGCTCCTCGTTGTTTGGGTTGCGATGCTGGGAAAAGAGAAATGTTTGGAAAGAAGGATGAATGGTCCAAGTTTTCCAAATATATATATTTTTTTTCATTTCTTTGTCAGAACAGCATTCCTTATATGGCAGATGTATAGGGCAGGAATTACGTGCGGATCTGAGTTAAAAATTTATGAGGTGTTATTAATGTTATTTATTACGTTTACGCTCCTTTCATTGTGAAGATTTTGTTTTTACAAGTTTTTGCCAATTTTTTTTTACAAGTTTGGTGTTAAGTCCAAAATTTAGATATCTATTTTGAAATGAATTAAAAGAAAAGGAATCAAATTAAATTCAAAATCAAAGGAGGGGATGGTGCCCTGATAAGGCCTGTTTTAGTCTTAAATAAATAGTACGGTATACTCCCAACATAGACCTTCTAATACACTTCTAGTATCTTTGCTGTGAGACTCCCAATTATCCAAAATTCGCGTAGGGTAGCAATTTTAACCGGTCAAAACTAATTTTAACCAGGACAATGGTCAACGCTGGTTTTAACCGTCTAAAACTGGTCAAAATTAGATTTAACCACTCAAAAGCGGACAACCGTATTAAATTACTTTAGCTAGATGTAAAGTACTCAATCTGTGGATATATTTTGAATATTAATGATATATATCACATAATAAATTAATATTACTAATCTATGAATTAATATTCCATATTTAATTGAAATGTTCAGCTATTTTGACTTAACTGCAAATTTAATTGTAATAACAGTGTATTTATTATATCTTTAACAGCAACTCTGTTTTGATTCCATTAGTTACCTGTTCTTAAATTGCAATAGCAATAGTTGTCTTTTAGATTTTTAAATACTAAAAAGCTTTGTTGATTTTTGTGTGTGTGTGTGTGTGCGTGTGTTTATTATTGAGTTATTAATATCTCATGTTATAATTCTTAATTCAGAAAATACAAAGCATTTTTTCAATTTCAAATTTAAATTTTTAAATGTTTCTTCTGTTTAATGTGATTGGTTTTCTTTGACTTTCTATATAAAATTAAATTGTAATCAAATTATTTAAATGTTTCAATATATGTTTGACCAGGATGTTTAAAACCGGCTTTTTTCCATGGTGAAAACTGCCCTTGGATAAAAATAATACAATCTTGCGTTCACGAGACTAGGATTATGTCAAAAAATCGAAATCGTGAGGTAATCTAAAGGACTTTATCAGATGTATTATCTAATTGTGCAAACATTAAACTATAATTAATATTATTATAAATAAAATAGCTATAAATCATAAAGTAACATAAATAAATGTTATGATAATAATAATTAAAATAAATAAAGAAAATTCTGTCATTAGAAATCCCTTTTATTTTTCGTTTTATAAAGATAAACAATTTCAAGAAAAACATTTTAGTTCTCTCATTAATTGGGATCTTTTTACAGCAAGATTTCGATGCCACGAAATCTAAAGAACTTTGGCTTCTTGCTGTATTTCAAATCACTCAATGTATTTGGATATTATATGTTCTGCACCTATTTGCCTTACATTGCATTTCGCCTCTTCACACTCAGTTATTTCTAGATTTAGAATTTTCTGGATTTTCCATATTTAATTCTTTGTTTTATTTATTATACGGTAAAAAATAATAAATATGCTTCTGAAACTTTGATACACAACCGCAAACAGTCTTAGATATATCCACGCAAGTCGAATGGGAAAATATGTGAGGGGCATCGGGTTAACCGAGTGTATCGTATAATCAAGCGTCGGATAATCAGGAGTCTACTCACAATGAAAAAATAGCGCCAACACGACCCAACCCGAACAGCATGTTCGGTTAAATTCGGGTTCACTGACTTGATGCAGAGCTCTACACTGAACCTCATTACAAAGTAAATCCTATAATATGGAAATCTTAAAATATAAAAGAGATACTACTACAGTGTTAATTCGTAAAGTCTTATTAGAGCTTCTTTGAAAAGTTTCGCGGAACACCTGGGGTCCTACGTCCTACCTCTCACGTTACAACAATTCAGCACCACTAGATTAATCAGTCATTTATAGAAGCTACAGAAACAGATACCCTTTCTCTCTCTCTCTCTCTCTTTTTTTTTCTGTGCAATGGGGAAGATTATGCGGTAAAACTTGTTTTACAGTCAAAGTACCATATTGAAAAGTCTGGCAAGCTTCCCAAGCGACATTTTGTAGGTTCGGCAATCACCTTCAAAAACTTAGGCGACAAAAATAAATTCATGTGGTAAATGAATGATTGGTTCGTGTTCTAATTTTATCAGAAGGGTTTTAGTTTTTAAACCAAATTACTTTGTAATGTTGTAATTTTTAAAAAAATATGATTCGAAAAGTAAATAAATAAACAAATAAATAAATAAAACAGGATAAACTCTGCATTAATATTCTTTCATATGATTTTACGAACATTTTGCAGGCTTTTTTATAAAAATAGTTAATTGTTATTAAAATTATCATTTTTTTTCACTATTTTTTTTCTTTTGTTGTACCTCACAGTTGATTCTTAGAGGTTTAATATTTTATTATTATTTTAAAACAAAATGTTTTAATTTATTAAACACATGTTTTACTTTTCTCTGGATCAAATATTTTTTTAAATTATTATTATTATTATTATTATTATTTCTGAAAAATTAGCGTGATTTTAATATTCGGGAGTCCGAAACCCATCCACAATGAAAGAGTGCAACCTGCCCCTTAGCCAAGACTTGTTTTAACTCAGACCTGGCCGAGATTTAGATTGCCCCAGGGCCCTTTATACTTTTTTTCTGCAGACCCAGGCTGGGCTGGGTCTGGACTTCATTCTTTCCAGCCCATGTAGGACCAGCAATTTATTATGTAATAATAATATCATTATTTTAGTTCTGAGTTTTATTCAACTAAAACGCATTAAAGGTAGAATATATTTATATGGGAAAATTTTTCTATATCATTAATAACTTCCATGTATTTATACTTTATCATACATATGTATTAAGGAATAAAAGGCAGGGCAGCAAATTTTTATTACACATAACAAATTTAGAGTTTTTCCTTTCACAGAAGGATAATAAAGAAATTTTAGGAAGAAATATGTCTCATAACAAATGTGTAATAAAAATTTGCTACCCTGCCTTTTATTTCTTACTGTATATGTGAGATAAAGTATAAATATATGGAAGCTCTTAATGATATAGAGAATTTCCCATTTTTCTCACTAATTGAAAAATATACATTTTTTTTTCTCATTTTTAGTGCGTTTTAATCGAATGAAAATCAGTTTTAAATATTTTTTATTTATTTTATTTTTTATTTTTGAAAGCGAATTCAAACTAGATATCTCGGGTATCTTATATCTGGAATTTGTCATCAATTACTGGGGATATATTTCAAAGGCAAAAATTCAGATTATGTTTATATATATGAATCTAATACGTAAGAAACATATTCTAATATTTAAAACTATATAGATCTGAACCGCTAAGGATGGCTTTGCAGACCGAAACGTTGGGTACATTTTAAATGTGTTTTTAAATTTAAATTTTGATTTTATACATTTGTACGTTGATGAGTATCGATATGTGTTTTAAATATTAAATTTGACAGCGTTGGTCCAAGTTTTTATTGTAAACATATTCTAGTTTTTGAGACTTTAAATCCTTTTAGATAAATAAACCTTTTAACATGACGTCTTTTTTGCTGATAAAAACGTATGGCTTTTGCGTTTAGGGACGTTTGTAGTGTGAGGATGGGGAGCCTTTTGGGTCTAATGTTGGTATAGAAGGAATGAAAAGCGAATGTAAATTACATCATTAGGAAACAATTGTAGTAAAACGTTGATGTTTTCTGAAACAAAATGTACATTTTAGTAGTATATATTAGTATATCATTAGTCGAATTACCTTTAAAAATGACGTCATTTCCACAGGTTAAAGCACTTTCTTCCATCGAAATTTTGGCATCCAATTCCAGAGTTGGCGGAATG
This sequence comes from Maratus michaelseni, assembly GCA_963931845.1. Classification (NCBI taxonomy): domain Eukaryota; kingdom Metazoa; phylum Arthropoda; class Arachnida; order Araneae; family Salticidae; genus Maratus; species Maratus michaelseni. The sequence continues at coordinate 254,307,385 of OZ007587.1, forward strand.
AAAAATCTATGAAAATGTCACTTTGGCTCAATTATAGGAAAATTCTGCAGTTTCATGTTTTTAAATGGGTGTTTTCTTTGACAAATGGTGTCAGTTCACTTTTAAGGTCCTTAGCACCTTAATTATTTTAAACATCATTTTTGCAAATTGAAAAAATATAAATATTTTTTTTTTTTAATTGTAATAGGAAAATATTATCAATAAAAATATAATAATCCCTATTTTTTCATTTTCTTTGGAACAATGGAAGTAACCCAAACTAATTTGCAAAAGATTCATTAAAAAATTTTTAAAAATAGAAATAGTTTTAAAAAATAGCAAGTGTTGGCTCATTTAGAAATAAACAGTTTGCATATATTTATTTTTATGTTAAAGTTTGTTAAGTAGAAATTCCAGAAAAGATCACGCACACACAAAAAAAAAAGACCGGTATTTTAAAATACAGTAAAATCTTCGAGTAACGGGCACCTCGGAAACTTCAAATTTGCCCATTATTTTGAGGTGTTTGCTATTCAGAGGTAAAAATATGCAAATAATATTTGTGTTGGAGATTGAAAAGGGGTTCGTTAAATATAGAGGTTTGTTATTTAGAAGCGTCCATTGCAGAAGTTTTATTGTATACAGGGTGTCCCTAAAATGGTACGTACGCTAGGGGGTGATAGAACACATCAAGACGAGTAATAGTAAATAGGAAACCAAGGGTCCAAACGTCTTCCGAAGGAGATAGGCGCCATTAAAGTTTAATGTCCAAAATTTCAAATAATTATAAAAAACGGAAAAATTGGTCGATTCATTTGCGGTTTTCGCTAAAACTATTCTTTATGTCAGTATTTTCTTAAAAATAAATTTTTAAGAAAAAGATTTAAAAAAATGTGCACAGAGGGCGCTTTAGACTTTGGAGTAACGAACAACTATTTTTTACCGTTATTTTTTGTATCTGATTAAATGCTTTCAAAAGCCTAGACTTAAACTTAAATTTTGAGCTCAATATCTGAATCGTTGGGAGTGGTTAAGTAGCGCAAACTGAACTGTGTTCAGGAGTTGAAATTTGAACCCCCCACAACACAGTTCAGTTATTCCCGATTTTGGTGTCGTATACCAGGCAGAAACTACTACCCCCTACACGTAAAATAAACGATAGAGGGATTACAAAATTAAATAAAATAAATTAAAAAAAATAAATTTTAAAGATAAAGTTCAAAAATGCCGATAGAGCGCGCTTTATACTTTGGAGTGATGAACAACTATTTTTTACCGTCGACTCCGACGAGGACCTGGTTGCGAGGATTGCCGTCGTAGCAGGCGATATCCGGGAGATGCCCGGGGTATTCACTAATGTTCGCAACTCCCTCCGCCAGCAGCGTGAGGCCTGCATCGTTGCTGGTGGGCACTCTTTCGAGCAGTTTTTGTGACATCATGCGTGTACCATTTTCTACGTGTCAACGTTCATTCATATTACGCACTACATGCATACATCAAATTGTTTCTTTTTATTTTGCGCGAAGAAATTGCTCATGTCTGTTATGAATAAATTTTCTGTTTAGTTTTGTCATTACTCTATCGTTTATTTTACGTGTAGGGGGTAGTAGTTTCTGCCTGGATTAATTTTAACACAATTATTCAAATTGGTAAAGAAATCATATGAGTTGTAATTTTCCAACTGCACGAAAAATGTCCGGGCCAGGATTCGAGCCTGCGATCTCTTGGCTGAAGCTGCCATGGTCTACCAACTGAGCTATCCCGGCATGAACTCGATGAATTATGCCCTCCAGATTCAACCGGGATAGCTCAGTTGGTAGAGCATTGCAGCTTCAAGAGATCCCAATTTCGAATCCTAGCCCAGACATTTTTCGTCCAGTTGGAAAATTACAACTCATATTGTTTCCGCCTGGTCTGCTACACCAAGATCGGGAATAACTGAACTGTGTTCAGGAGTGGGAGGGGGGGAGGGAGGTGTTTCAAATTTCAACTCCTGAACGCAGTTCAGTTTGCGCTACTTAATCACTCCCAACGATTCAGATTTTGAGCTCAAAATTTAAGTTTAAGTCTAAGCTTTTGAAAGCATTTAATGAGATGCAAAAAATAACGGTAAAAAATAGTTTTTCTTTACTCCAAAGACTAAAGCGCCCTCTATCGGCATTTTTTGAACTTTATCTTTAAAATTTATTTATAAGAAAATACTGACATAAAGAATAGTTTTAGCGAAAACCACAAACGAATCGACCAATTTTTCCGTTTTTTATAATCATTTGAAATTTTGGACCCTAAACTTTAATGGCGCCTATCTCCTTCGGAAGACATTTGGGACCCTTAGTTTCCTATTTAATATTGTTTGTCTTGATGTGTTCTATCACCCCCTAGCGTATGTACCATGAGTTTAGGGACACCCTGTATAGATAATAATATAATGTATGAAACTATACAAACCCTCAAAATCGTCTCATGACTTTTTCTTATTGTGTATGAAATCTAGTTACATTTGTAAATGCCGTTTTCAGCAAAGTAAACCACTGTCCTTTGCAACTTATTCGTTCAAATAAAAACATTTTAATGCCTTTGTAATAATGTAAGATTCTGACTTGCGCACACATGATTATGCTAGGTCTTGTAATTATCATTCTTAATTGCGTGAAAATTTGAGTTATTTTCATTCAGGTACCAAAAAATTCGAACAAAGGTGTTTCACTGTGCGACGGTTGAGAAGCTAACGGGCGCCCCTCAGACGCCTGGCGGCGCAGCTCAGTTTTACCATACATATGATACTTCTGGCACTTGACATTTTCTCTAGATTAAAATAAAAGACAAACTTAATGTTATTAGTATTAGGTCATCAAAACATTAATAATTAAAATGATATCCTAATGAATAAATAATTAAAATGATACTTATTTGTTAGATTGAAATCTAAAATTTTATGTTTGAAAATTATCAATAAGCCATAAATAAAAATCGATAACTGAAAATTTTAAAAGAAACGTAATTTCAAATTATGTTTTAAGCTCTATTCGATGAAATAATTACTTTAAATCTGCATAATCAAGATGTTCGATCCAAAATGATAGAGAGTGGGTTGGTACTTCTGTTGTGTTCATAGTGGAATAAAGTTGTAAGATTCATTTTAACAAAATAAGAATGAATTTTCAATGTAAGTTTGCATTAAAAATGTCGTATAATAGTATCAGAAAGTTGAGTGATTAAATTTGAGAACAACCTTAAAAATGACTTCATGAAATTTTTTCTTTTAAAAACACTTTTCGGCTTTTAATAAAGAAAGTAATCACAAAGTTGTAATAAAATAGTATCAGAAAGTTGAGTGATTAAATTTGAGAACAACCTTAAAAATGACTTCATGAAATTTTTCCTTTTGAAAACACTTTTCGGCTTTAAATAAAGAAAGTAATCGGAAAATTGTAATAAAATAGTATCAGAAAGTTGAGTTATTAAATTTGAGAACAGCCTTAAAAATAACTTCATCAAATTTTTCCTTTTAAAAACACTTTTCGGCTTTTAATAAAGAAAGTAATCTGAAAGTTGTAATAAAATAGTAGAGATCGACCGAAATTTCGGTTTCGGTTTCGGCACAAAATCGGAGTTTCGCCGAATATTCGTTTTCGGCGAAACTGCTGCCAAAATTTCGGTCTGACCGAAACTCGACCGAAACTATCGCTATTTCAAAATCTCGTTCCTTCTTTCGGAAATTTTCAACTTTACAAATTGATGTGAGTTGTATTGGCTCAAATGAGACACTGCTTATTGCTGTGAACTCCACTGTTTATCATTATCGGTCATGACTGATCCATGATGCGAGTGTAAATTATAAAGCAAGCAATGCATATACGACTAAACTTAAAAGACGCTTATCACGTGATCTTTAAAAGCTGAAAACGTTACAGTAATAGAAAATTTTTACTTTAAAACTCCAGATTGTTTCGAATGCTTTATGATAAAGGTGTTGTTAAAACATATGAAGATTTAAGAAATTTATTATAAAACATATATCGATATAAGTATACTTAAAATATTTTTTTATTAGATGAAATTCGTATAATTGGAAACTATTTCCGTCTTATTGCTAAATTAATTACGTTTTATTTTACAAAAAATAGTTTTGGATAGAGGCACAGAGAGTCAACTTGGCACCGGAGATAAAATTTTCAAACAGTGGTGCCATTTCAATATTTTCTTAGGGAGGCAGGGAGTGGCAAAGATTTTTTTAGGGGGGGGGCGGTGAGCGAGCAAAGATTTATTTTGATTTTATTGTGCACATCCTAAAAGGAAATTGACAACTGTTACATTTTTATCCTTATATATATATATATATTTAAAATTAGATAATACTAACTAGTGTTAAACATGTCTCACTTTGAGAATATTGAAATGGAAAATAAAGTTTATAATTAATAATTTCTAGGCTTAAAATGTTGTCCTAATGCTAATTTTCCTTTTTTAGTCAAACTGAACAAATTATTTTAACTTTTGTGCCCTTTACTTAAACTTTTACTTAAACAATTACTTTTACTTAACCAATACTTAACTGTATACTTAAACAATTTAAATGCAAAATATTAACGATCTGAAAATATGAATATATTTAAAAATTAAATATTCATTATTGAATTTGTTTTACTTTATTTAACTGCATTGTTAATTAATTATTGATAAATGCCTATAATTATTGGTTGTTATAAAATAATAAAATATAAAAGTTGTATTATTCCCGTTTCATTTTTGTTTGAAACTTACACACACATATATATGTACGTTTGTTTGTTAGAAATGTGGTTCAATACACGTATAATTAATAAATTAATTAGTAATTATTTATTATTAAGTATTTATTAATTATTTGTTATTAATTAATAATTATATGCAGTTATGTATGTATTAATCAGTTTTAAATTCTTTTTGACACTTTCGGTTTCGGCCGAAAGTGGGAAGATCACCGAAATTCGGTTTAGGTTTCGGTTTCGGTCTTAAAACCTGTTTCGGTCGATCTCTATAAAATAGTATCAGAAAGTTGAGTGATTAAATTTGAAAAAAACCTTAAAAATGACTTCATCAAATTTTTCCTGTTGAAAATACTTTTCGGCTTTTAATAAAGAAGACTTTATCGTACTGATAATTGGTTGTGTTTTCCAATCAACATATAAAAAAAAACACAGTGATATCTTGCCCCATGTAATATCGCTATCGGTTACTGTGTCGATTAATTGATCAGATTTGGGTGAATGAGTTTGTGTAATTTTATGAGAGATCTGATACGGAGCCGCGGATCTGTTGTTCTTGAATGAAAAATCTTGTTACGGGATTCCATGCAGTGTTGCAGATCTTATTGCTCGAAGACCTTGGTTTTTCATGTAAGAAGTATGTCATTCATGTTTAGACTGTGTCTTTTTAACATTTCACAACAAAGTTGAAATGTGTTAATTGTGGATTTGTATACGTTCTCTTTATGTAAAAATTCTCGCTTTAATATGTTATGCAAGTGATTGCAAGAATATTGCACATTGCTAACAGTTACAATAACCGATGTAGTTTGTAGTTATTTCGTAAAATCGCTTATACAAATTGGATTACATTACGAACATTAGGTAAATAATATTTTTATGTAAGGAAGTGGGTAGATAAATATTGATTTTTTGCTAAAAATTTTGTAAAAATTTTATTTATATTGCTTTATTTTTTAGTAATGTTTACAAATCAATAACATGGTAGCCATTTTTAATCGTTAAATTTTAATCTGCAAGTTAAATTATTATTTTTCAGTTATTTATTATTATTGTTGTTTCAATTTGTTAAAGACATGAAGTATTTTTTTCAATTTTAAAACAGAAGGATAAATTATTTTGAGCGACTTTTACCCCCTCCCCCCTTCCAAAAAAAAAAAAAAAAAAAGATATTAAAAAACTCATTATAGCGAGTCATTCGATCTATAGTCCTGCATCTAATCGGGTGACCCGATTTTGCTCGGGCCCGATCCGACTCCGGTTTGGGTCGAACCGGGTTGACGTTATTTTTTCGTTTCTGTTCGTGTTCAGGTCGGTTTCAATTTAATTGTTTTGGGTTGTGATTTGACTCCTTCGAGTCAGGTTTGGGTTGGTCGATTTCTCAAAAAAAAAAAAAGCCTTGTATATATTTTTAGTTGAAAAAAATTATATATTCGAACATTAATGAGTATATATATTATGTTCATCTTCAACATAAAAGGATAAAACTGATATCTGAGATATAATTGTAGACTATTTTCTCATAACTGTATTAAATAAATTTTCTCCCATTTCGGATTAGGGTTCTGGTTTAAATATCTCGGGTTCGGTTTGAAATGTATCGGGTTCGGGTCGGTATTGGGTTGACTTGAAATAGAATTTTCGAGTGTAACCCGCCAACCTCGGCTTTCAATTCGATCATTTGTTTTTGTGATCATTTAAAACATTCGACTTTTTTTTAACACTTTCTAACAAAGTTGAAAACTGTTTATGACTTAGGTTTGTCTGGCCGTCTGTACGTGCTTAATTCTCCTAAATATTCTGGGATTGACTTGTAATTTTTACATGTTATTGACGTTTACTATAGCAACATCGCCAGTGAAAATGAAGTTTGTAGCATTTTATGACAGGGACAGTCAAAAGTATTCCTTACATTACGGTCAATGGAAAAAAATCGTTTCAAGTACATTTTGAAGATGTTACAACTTTTCAAACATGATGAAATTGATATGCATTTATGAAGTGCACTAAAACATGCTTTCTGTTCAATATGGGGTGCAAATCATTTATTATTCATTTACAGGGTCACAAAAAAATTCTGTTAAATAATGGTCTACAAGGAAAAATCTTTTGCAGTGCATTTTAATGATGTTACCCTATTTCAAACATGATGAAATTGATATGCATTACTGAGGTGCACTATAAGTTGCGTACTAAAAAGTATGGTATGCCTTTTATTTATGGTTCATTTACAGGGACACAGAAAAGATTTCGGTTACAGTACTGTCTATGAGCGATAATTGCTGGAAATGTATTTTCAACTTTGGTTTGCGTTTTTAAGTTTAACTGAAATTTTGCTTAGTAACGTGGTGTGTATAAATTCTGTTGATCATATACAGGGCTACACAAAGGAATTCGTAAGTATTACTGACTATGGAAGTGAATTGCTCAAGAATAGTTTTTAATTGTGTTACGCATGTTCCTGCGGAAATATATTTAGTAGACGAATAGAAGTTTGTGGATTATAAATAAATTCATACACAGTTGTAATTCATACACGTAAAGACCAAGATACATTGTCGTTTACTTCTTGGAAGCGAGTTTTAAGTTTCCTTGTGTGTGTTTTTTACCTGAATGAAATTTTAGCTTAATATGTGGAGTGTACAGAAGTCTTTAGATTATATACAGGGCTGTACAAAAGAATTCGAGTGCATTTCTTTCTACTGGAAAAAAAAATTGCTAAAAATGAACTTTCAAACTTTACTAAATTTTAGCATGCTATATAGTGTATATGAAATCTATAGATCATATACCGGGCTTCATAAAATCATTCGAATACTTTTTTGACTGTGGAAGGTGATTGCTAAAACTAGATTTTTAAATGTGTTAGATTTTCAAAACTGTTTACTTACATATCTTCTTTCACTTTATTTAACGGTGAAGTTTCGTTACAGTAGTCAGTTCGTCTTTGAGGATAACATATTACTAGGAAAAGTGGTTTGTGTACAGGTCGTACTTCCTGGCTACCGCAAGTGTCTCGATATAAGAGGGACGTAGCAAAGAACCATCACGCGAAACGCGGCGCTCCGCTAATTCTGCGGCGGTCAAACGAACGTAGGAAACGGAGGGTTAGCAACACATACAGTTTTCTGTATGTGTTGGAGAGTGTTTCATAATCTATACTTGGCGCATAATTTTTCGTTCTTTTTAATTTTTCATTTATTTTTTAACTTTGAAAAACAACCCATCGTTACTTTTTTTTAAATTCTTGTTTAAGGTTTAGAAAAAAAATCCTATGGAAGTCATCGTTAAAATTTAAATTCTAATCAGCAATTTAAGCTAATTAGTTTTCTCTTATTATTATCATTGTTTAAATTTGTTTTATAATCGACAAATCTTTCTAATTAAAATCGAAGGACGATTTGTTTTTGTGCTCTTCTTCACAAAAAACAAAAAGATATATTTAAAACCCTGTTATAGCTTTTTTTTTTGTTTTCGTTGATGTACGAGAGCAAGAACAAGTGAGACGAATGTATGATAGATGTCTAAGTTTTCGGGACAGCCGTCCTTAAAGTAAATGTGTCGACGACGGTTTGGCATGAGACGCTGGCGATAAAAATGACTCGGCTTTGAAAGCTGATACTCTGCGTGTGTTCGAAATAGTCAACTAACTTTTGATTCAAATCTGTCGTTGCAGCAGCAGAAATGGTTTTGATTAGTTAAGGCTGGGGTCGGAGAAACTAACTTTTTTTTTAATTGTAGCGAACTAAAACTACTTTATCGAAAATAAGTTAACTACAACTCTAACTACTTGTTTTAAAAAGTAGCGACTACAAATTACTATTCAGAAGTAAGTACACTGCAAAAAAAAAAAAAAAAAAAAAAAAAAAAGTGTTGATTTTACAGTATAATACTGGCAGCTGGGATGACAGTATTATACTGTAAAATCAACACTTTTTTTTTCTTTTTTGCAGTATACTTTGTTACTTTCAGATTTTGTCAAAGAGTTTAATTTACACTGGAAATTAAAGGCACGGATTAAATTATAAAGCGACCCTTGGTTATATCGCATCTGCCGGGATACAATTAAATAAATGCGACATAACCAAGGACATTAAAAAATTATGAAAGATAAGATTCAAGAAAGTGTTTTTTGTTTGTCTCGAAAATGTTAGTTTACACACGTTACAAATTTGGTAGCAGAATTAAGAGATGTAGTATAATCCAGAATATTACAGAAAAACAACACTAAATGCAAACAATAAATAAATCTGTAAATAAAACAATTCGGAATAATATGCAGATTGGAGAAACGGGGGAGGGGGGGGGGTACGCTACGTGTGTTAGTACTGCAAAATATTAGGGTTCCGGTACTTCTTTTCTTAGAAATTAAGCCCTGCTATCGTACTAAAGAAGATATTTTCAGACTTTTTTTTAAAAATGCTTTCTATCCTTAGTTGTTTCAAAAAGGCTGTGTTAACCTTAGCACTTATTTTCCAAAATACACATATATCAATCTAACATATGTTGGATATTATACGTTTATGCTCCTGTACACTTTACATCAACACAGGGGAAATATTAAAAGTACATCCACGGAAGCGATTAAAAAATTCAAATGCACCCGACAAATAAAAAGGTTGATGTTCCCTGCGTAATATGTTATATTTCACCCTCAATACATTACATTTGGTAGTTGATTATTTTTAAATACTCAAATACATTTCGCAGATCGGGATAAAAGATCCAGCTTATTTACCCATTAACAATATATTCAATCACTGTGTTGCCATGGGCTAACGAGATATTTCTTTAGTTGGCGAATAATGCCCCTGTTCCTCTACGACGGCGGGCGGCTGGAGAAATGCCAGCCCGGTGTCATCCGATGGAGAAAAACCCGGAGATAACAAATAGATTATGTTGTACGCTTTGTCTACTAAAGAGGTCATTCAAAAAAGATCTCTGCATTCGTATAAACAAATCTTCGAGTACAGTTGGGTGACAACCTTGACAACAAATATCCCCTAAGAGACATCTTTCTGGTTGTGAGAAAGTTAGGATCAAATTGAAATGAATAAATTGCTTATGTTGGAACAGTAACCTTAAATTTTAGATATCGTGAACCCTTTCGGATATTTTCACCCCATCCTGAAAATAGGATATTATCTCTATGTACAGTATGTCCATCCCCTAATGACCCTCCCCCCAAAATATAAATAAATAAATAAAATAAATAAATAAAATAAATAAATAAATAAAAATTTAAAAGCTAGTAACATTTCGAAAATTTTACAAACTAATTCCAGAATATATTCTGATGTTTTAAACTACATTAGATGTTTAAATTGCCCTCCTTTAATTTCTAAACACGCAGGTGCATGTTTAATCCTGTTAACGAAAATACCTTCCTTTCAGTGGGTTAGGTTATTGTATGATCATTACGAAATCACGGCATGATGCAGGATAATTGTTGAGTGGTATAGTGCTTACTATTTGCCAGCATTCTCCGGAGACAGTCTTCTTACTTGATTAAAAGATTTTTTGGTGGAAAAATAAACTTCAATGATGTACAAACACCGTGTTAATGTAGCACAGGCGCATTCGCATTTACAGACATTATTCTAAACTTTGTTTAGCTGCTAACATAACAGACTCCTGTGTTGCATCTTCAAAAGTCTCTTATGTTTGTCTTACTAGCGTATGGATCATTTAAATATCCACTCGTGATTTTTTGGGACACCCTGTAAGTATGTGTCTACATTTACTGTTGTTAATTATTCACTTAAGTTTCAGTATTTAGTAATTAAAAAAATCATTTAAAGCACTATATACCGTTGCTGAGATTTTTATTTCAAACACGCGTTCCATTCTTTAAATTTACAAATAGGGGCTAGTAGTCAAAGTCAATAATTTATGCTTATCCAGTATTTTTTTCTTCTTTTTTTATGACTGTTTTATCCTGTTGCAATACGACATTTTTTTAAAATCTTCAAAAAAATTTCCGTAGTGAATTGTTATTTTAATTAGTCTGCAAAATAATTATATTCTTTAGATTTAAGTTGGTGGCATATTCGTTAAATTGCAGTAAACTTTAGCTTTTGTTATTTACATAGCTATTTGTAATTTTAGGTAAATTTCCACAATAAATAAATAAATTTCTATAAATTTTTAGTGGTATCAAAAAAGCGTAAAAGTTGGCAGCTATGACGTTATTGACGAATCCGATAGTGGGTATTCCAAATGACGATGGGCCCACCAGTGGCTGAGAGGTTGTGCTTTCGAAGCTGGTAGACGGGAGGTGCTGGGTTCGATCCCAATCGCGCCCGTCGGCCTAATCGTTCGGAGTTTTCGTGGTTTTCTTCGAGCCGTGGATTTATCCATGCGTAAATACGGGTTAGGTTCCCTTAGAAAGACCCCCACGAAGGGCACTCCCCCCGGGCCTATATCCCAAGTGTAGATAATTGGCCGTCTATAATCAACTCAACTCAACCCAAATGACGATGTGTACAATATGAAAGATTCCCCAGATGATTATGCAAATTTGTGGTAACCACTAAAAATTTATAGAAATTTTTGCCTTATTGAATCCTGTGATTTCGGAGATTTAATAAGGTAAAATTTACTATAAAATTTTAGTGGTAGGAAAAAAGCGTAAAAGTTTGCAGCTATGATAACGTTCATCCTGTAATTAGACTATCACGCTATATTCGGGGACCCCACTTGTTACCATTCAAAATACTCATATTGACGTGCTCTATCCGAATCTGTACATATTAGACGCTGCGTACCTTGTGGGACACCCTGTATATAAATCTCATTGATTTGTAAAAAAAAAACATATTAAGAAAAAAAAATGTACTTACCACTTTACAGCATCAAGTACTTATAAATTTTCCAATCAAAAGTTTCCGCTAAGTAAAATCACACGCGAAAAAGTAAACAAAATAACAGCGGAAGTGATGCCAAACTCAATTTTTGAAATGCTGAATTAAATTATGTATGTTTAAGCTACTGCTGCTACTGTCCCCCATAAATAACAGCACAGAGAAACAAGATAAAGCTAACTATACAACTGTTATAAGGCATCAAAAAGGAAACTTCCTTCTTCAGGGGAAATTTAAAAATTCAATTTTAATTAAAAATTCAATTTTCAATTCAAAATATAAAAAAGGTTAACGATTTTAATGAAATTCAATAATTAACACAATATGTCTATTTAGTCTTAGCTATAAACACGGGTACTGTTTCATTGGACTTTTCTTTGTTTTTTAAATCTTTTCATGATTTTGTAATAAAAAAGGACATTATAGAAGCTGTGAAACAGCATTCATTATTTTCATTCTGGTTGTTTTGTTTTTTCGCGTTATAAATTCAAATTATGCGGGAAGCTTTAGTTACTAAATATAACTTTAATGTATGTTGTTGCTATCGAATATTTCTTAGATCAATATCAATTTTTATTTCCTCGAAGGTATTTATAAATATATGTATACTGTTATTCATGTACTGACAGTTTTGATCACTTATCTCTCTCTTTCATAAGTTGCCTAAAAATAGCAATTTTTATAATTTTTAGCGATTAAAGATTGGAAGCATTATCTTTTTGGCCTTGTTTAAGTTCTGGAGAAGATGTACTGATAATGTTGGTATTTCCCAACCTTGGCATCATTATGAAGAAATAAAAAAAGCGTTCCCTTATTTTCTTCTTAAAAGTTTTCGTTAAATATAGAAGATTTCGTATGCAACTAAATGTGGGTTTTGTATCTTTTCCTATTATGGCAACGTCAGGGCCTGATTGAAGCACATGCCAATGGACCGTGGTATTTGGCTCTCTAATTTTGGGGGCCCAAATTTTGTATTTTGTTTACACTCTATTTTGCTTTTGCCTTTTTGTGTAATTGCTATACTTGTTCAATACAACATTTATTACTGTGATAGTTATGACGTCGCCAACCATGAGCAAGGATGGGCAAATGCCCACTGTTAAACCACTAAAAGAAAAAAAATAAAATGCATGAAACACTTTTTTTTTTTACTAAATTTTATTTAGTATTATAATCAAATCATTTAAAGCAATAGATGGTTATAAATGCAGAAAATGACGAATCGTACCAGGAATATTGTCTTATATTTTTATAAAGTAACTTCTTAATATAAAATCGAGAACAAACAATCGGGCCTCAAGCATAGATTATGAAATACTTTCCAACCCTAACAGAATATTATTAAAGAGAAAATAGATTTGCAGCAGCTGCTGTCCATATCCGGTAATGTGCGCGAATTCTTTCGCTGCGCCCTGTATATGATCTATAGAATTTATACACACCACGTGATACTCTAAAAATTAGATAAGTTTAAAAATGTGTACTGCAGCGAAAAACGCATACTTACAGCAATTATCGATCCTTTAACCGAATTATTTTGTGCTTCTCTGTAAATAAACGATAAATGCTAACGCATTCCATAGTCTATAGAAAACATAGTTATTAATTTCATTTTGGTTAGCCTAAATATATATTATTATGTGTTTTTCACGGTCAACTTACTCTATGCTGCAAAATAAAATTGTTTATTTTACGTTATAATACTGGCAGCTGGGGTGCCAGTATTATATCGTAAAATCAACAATTTTATTTTGCAGTGAAAAACCCAATATACATAAACAGACAATCTAATAAAGTACTACGATACTTGTAACTGATGTGTTATTGTTAGAAAGTTGATGTTACATCTTGATTTGAAACTTTAAGAAAAGTTTACCTAGTTTTCATGAATTTCCATTAACATAAACGAGTGTATTAATTTAATAAGTAACAATCGAGACATATTGAAAAGTCTATTTTAATTTTAATTCTGTATCACTACAATTCTTGAGGTTAGTTATGTTAGCTTACGTAAATAAGTTACTTAAACTTTAGTTAAAAATTTACGTAATTTGATTTAAAACGTACCGTAATAGTCATACATTTTGATTACTACTTTAAACTTATATTTTAATTTATTTAAGCATCTTACGGTAACACAATTTTATTTTCTAATCCTCGGTGAACTTGCATAATCCCACTGATGTTTACGCTTATATTTATTAAATCTGTTTTAATCCGTTTATATTTATTAAATTATAATTATCTGCTGAATTCTAATTTTTTTTTAAAGCTACTTAGAATTTTTTATGTTATTTCTTTTGTTCGGCATTTTCTGTAAATTTCATTTTAAAAATTTGACGTAATGCTGAAAAAAAAAGCATCAAAATGCCTAACTAATCAAAATTTTGCCCGCACTCATCAAGAGAGCATCTAAAAATGTTTAGTGCACAACTGAAAATTTCATTGATCGAAACCGCACTATGCCAGTATTATGAGATGAACTGTTGGGTATTACTACAGAAAATGATTATTGTATCAAGTCATTCTCAATATTTCGTATTCGTGTTTCTTTTCTCCAACTCGATTTAAGTTGCGTCTTCTTCTAAAATTTTTCTAAACCAATATGCTAAAAAAAAAAAGAAGAAGAATGCTTGAATTATTATACCTATTATAATGAAGAATGGAATTTACTTTATGTTAATATGCTTTGTTTTTTTGAAGTTTTGTAGTTTTGCTGTAATTCTTCCACATGCTCTTTCAGACTTTGGCACCTTTTATCTGTTCAAATATAAAATGATTTTTAAAAGATTCATTGAGAATGATAATCGAAACCAAAATAGTTATCGATTTAATAACAAGTTTAGAAAATCATCCATATTAAAAGCTTTTGCGGAAGAATTAAAAGAGAAGACAAATAAAAATTTTAACTATTTGTTTTATTTCTGTTTCGTTAGGATTTAAAGTAAATGTAACAAAAATGTGAAAATTTTCTCTTTCAATCTGTGTGTATTTTATTTTAATTTCAAATGTATTAAGGTTTGTCGCTATACATATACAACGTTAAAACTTTTATACTTTTGTAAAAAGGCTTCATGTGCTATTTTATTTCTTTAAAAAACTGTTATATATTTGAAATATGTATATAATACATCCCATAATGCATCTAACTTTAAAACACTTCAAGCATTAGTAAGATTTTTTTCATTCATGAATTTAATTTTTAAAATATTTTTGTTATCCATACTTTTATTATTATTATTGAATTAGCAGAGTAGCGGTCAAAGTTAGAATGTTTTATTTTCGGCAATCTAGTTAGTGTTGACACTGAGTGTACTGGTGAAATTATTGTAATATAAAAGTCACAGTACTTTCAAAAACATCTCTTCTAAAAAATATTAAAAATACAATCTGTTTTGAGAAAATTCAAAATATTTTAAATAAAACTCCGAGATTCAGAAGAAACCTTTTAATTTAAAAAAAAAAAGCTTTAAATACGCAAAAAAAAAAAAAAAAAAAAAAAAAAAACCCGGAAGAAAAGAGAAAAAACAAAAGTTCATAGTAATAGTTATGATTTTTTTATATAGTCTCCGAAATAATAAAATCATATCTATTTTCAAACGATTCAAAAACAATGTGCAGATTTAGAATGTCATTTGAAAGATAGTGTAAATAAACATATAAATTGTTGTTTTTAAAAATATATAATGAACTAGCGTTCTATTGCTGTGATTGAAAAAAGAACTTTAAGGAGAGTTTAAAAAAAATTCTCCCTTAATAACTGACGGAAAAAGCGCATTGGAAAATTTTAATTATAAAAATATATTCCTTATATGGTGAAAATATTGTAAAAGAAACATGGTTTCATTTTTAAAAAATATATATTTTTTAATTAAAATATTTAAAAAAAAATTTGCTTCGATAAACTTCCAAAAATTTCTTTTTCTGTTTTGGTTTCGCGCTGTCATTTACGATTAAGTGGTGCCTTATTAACCAAAAACTAACAAAAACGTTTATTATTCTAAGTATAAAAGTATTTATGAATGACTATCTACCCTATATATATAAAATCCTAATGAAACGAATTTGTGAAACGATTTTATGAAACGAATTTATGAAATGATTTTATGAAACGACTGATTAAACGACTGATTATGTTTGAAGGCTATTTTTAATAAAATATTAAACGCTTGATGGTGAAATTAATACCAATTGTCCATAAAAATCCGCGGATGTCAAAACTGGTAATATAATTTTGAAATTGGAATTAGTTTTCGAGATATTAATTTTTTTCTAATTTTAATGACATTTCTGTAATGATGGCAACTAATTACTCAGTTTTTTTGTGACAAAAAAGGGAAAAAAATTGAAAAGGATCCCGATAAGGATTATTGATTTCTTTTTATTCGTCATTTTCAAATTGAAATTGAATTTATCTTTTATTTCAATCGATAATGAAGACAAGATTGTGATTAAATTATGTTTTTCAGGAAAATTTGAAAAAAAAAAAATCACATTTCTATCGTCAGGATTCAATCGTCTGTCAGCATTTAATTTAATTTATAAACTGAAAATGTTTTGAATAAATTCGTCCAAATGACGTCATTTAGGTAAACGCAAAAGAAAGGGAGGAAAAGGAATTAATAGTAATTATTATTTATTGATATCATTTTGTTATTTTTTTTGTAAAATTTAACTAAACGAATTTATAAAATCATTAATTCGGATATTTGAAACTAATATATAAAATAATAATTGCCCAATAACTGAACGGAAGAATAAAATATCCTGCTTGGTTTTCTATCCTGCTTGGTTTTTTCCGCCAAGCTTTTTAAAAAAGCGTCAAGACCTCTATAATAGAAAAGCACCAAAAGTTTATTGGGTTTATTTTCATAACTTTTGGCAACAAATCTATGTATATTAACGAATCTATCCCTTTTTGAAGCTCGAATTACGCCAAACCTAAAAGCAAAGGATCCTATAATGGAAAAGTACCCGATTTTCTTATGGACAATATTCAAGTGACAGAACATGGTGTAAAATTACCGCGGATAGCAAATTTGTTTAAATATCTCATCAATTGATGCCGAATAAATGCAGGCATGCATGCACAAAATATTTAATTAATTTTGTATGATAAATAATTATTAGAAAATTCGTATATACATATTAATTAAAAAAATAATTTACATATTTAAAATAACATGAAAATATGCATGATGGTGCACTAAAATAGAGAGAAAATTAAAACCTGTTACTGAAAATGTCTATAACATAGTACTTTTCAAAACCGTGGCTCTTAATGTTATTCACAAGCAGATGGAATTTTTCTCATCCTTAAACGCAAAGGAAGAATAGAATAGAGATTGTTCTTATAAAAGTCCGAGAGGTAGTCACAATTTAAACCTAACCATTTTAGACAAGCTGGTTTTCAAGTAGTAATTTATTTTACTTATCAATCCCGAAAACAGTCGTCAGTTGCCGCAACAGCTGTGTATGAGGCCATGATAATCGAAAAATGTCCCATTAAAATGTTAAAAGCATGGCAACCCAATTACAGATTTACCAATATTTTTAAAATAAAGCACGCTGTCATGTTTTTAGAGGCCTCGAAGTCTGAGCGGGGGTTGGCGAGCGTAGCTCGCAGGGGGTAGGCCCCCTAGTCTTTTAATAAAATGATTTTCAATATTACTCTACTATTTTAGTTCTCCTTAAAATACATCGTTTTATTTCTTTCATTAAAATTATGACAAAAAAAGGTGTGATTTGACTTAATAAATTAATAGTAGCGGCTTAAAAAAAGTTTTAAAAATATATATTTATATAAAAGGGCGTGTATCGGCTGACGTCAAATGATAAATAGCTTTCTACATGTAGATTTTTTTTTGGGGGGGGGAGAACTAGGCGCCAACTAACGTTGCTACGGTTCTGTGATTTTGTACTAAGTACTATAGTGCGCAAATTAATTTAGACATTGGTACAAGATGGATAAACTTTCGATTTTAGAATTTTTTTCGAATTTTGTTCGAAATTCAAATTTGAATGTATTAACAAAATTGAAAACACTGCGAAATTCTAAATAGTTTTTATTTTATTCAATTTTGACATCCTAATGGTATCATTGCACTTCATTTTATTTTGAACAAATTTATACAATAAATTCGTTTTGGGGGGGAGGGAGGGGGGTTTATCAATCCAGGAACACCTAAATGCTAAAATGCTTATACTGACAGCTATACTATTCGAGCTAAAATTAAATTAAACGAACATTTAGAGAGTGATCAAAATACCAAAAACTGTTTTAAATACATTCTTCAAAATAGATATTTAAAGGGTTTTTATTGTTGTTTTAAATTTGCTCTTTCTTGGTTTCACTAGTGTGAATAAACTCGGAGATTATCAATTTATTTTGCTTACAGTTGGCAATGAATACGATTCATTTCAAAAGATATTGTGTTGTGTATTTAATGGCTTCGTTTGTTCACCTCGGTAATTTTCATGAATGGAATCTCTAAATTGGATTTGTTCCATACTTAATTTTTGCACTCTTTGAAGTTCAATAAATGCTTTCTTTCTTAATACAAGATATAGATTTTTTGTTAATAGCTCTGAAAAATTGTAATATTTATGTAGTTAATTTTCTTTTAATCGTCTCTCCGTTGCTATTGGTTGTTTACAATGCAGTTTGCGTCTGCGTCACCGTTTTTCGTGCTATATCCAACATCATTTATGGTTTTTCAATGCGCTGATGATTTTGGGATGGGAAAAAAGTGGGTGTTGCCATTCGAGAATGTCGAAATTTTATCACTGCAACCGTAACCGTGCAGGCTCCATTGTTCATGTTCACCCAATCTCGAGTGGATACCTTCAAATAACTATATCTCACATTTCAATCCATTTGGTTGAACGGCTAGGGATTCATATATCGGCAAAGTTTTTTTATGACTCTACCCTATATATATATTTTTTTTTCGCTTTGTTTTTTCCACATGTGGTTTCCTTTTAATTATATCTATATATACAGATGATTTTTTCGTCAGGCGATAGCACTCATATTTATAGTAGGGAGAAAAAGTGGTAAAATTTCTTTTCATAGTAAAATCAAAAATTTTAAATAATTATTGCAGATACCACTTTGCTTCAAGCATTGAAACAATATACATAAACAAACATAATGGCAGCGTACAGTAATTTTATTTTTGTAAAAATGAGATTTTCGTTACAAGGACATAATTACGCTCAAAATGTCGTGAAATTACAAATCCAAAACGGATTCAGATTTCTACACAAACCCAATATTCGACTACTCTGAGAGTTAAAGACACTATACTTGGGCAACAGGGGTACCCTTATTAAAAGGAAGAGTACCAACGTTAAAAATGCACAAATAATACACAAAAAAGCCGCAAAAAGCTGTTTCGAATCCACAAGCGAGATTCTTCTTCAGTGCGACAAAGAGCAAAGCACAGCGTGCTAGAAAAAGCAATGCTTTTTCTAACATGCTGTGCAACGTTGGTATTCTTACTTTTAATATTCTTGCACAAAGGTTTTATTTGCTATTTTTAAATTAAAACACTGTGAGTGATGAAAAGTTTTAAATAGGATTACATCGAATTAATTATCGACATCGTCTTGAGCAATTTGCAACTTTACATAAAAAACAAAGCATGACATTTGTTGAAAAAGTTACAAATGCATTAGTCTTTCGATCGGGTATTGGTAGAATCTTCAAAGATACTGTGCATTTTATATGGGTCCCCCTAAATGTATCAAACTGTACAATTTCTAGAAGGTCCTAGAATTAAACAATTTAGTGACCCCTAAACTTCCCAAATTTTAATCCTAATAAAAATCATCGAGTTACCAGTAAAAACAACTCTTTTTAAAGGAGAATTAACTAGCATTATGGAATGGAAACTCTTTTCTACGGATTTATGGGACATAATATATATTTATTAATCATTATCTTTGAAGTCTTTTTTTTTCTCGTTGGTGTGAAATATGTTTTCCTTGCAATATATCTTTTCCGTACAAAGTTATGTTTCTTTATATGTTCGCCAAAATTTTTACTCACTGCTATATAAATCGATTTGGATGAGACTGAGCATATGCATAGGGATTACTAAGATCTCTATACCGACTTCGTAGATGAGCTCGATCCGCCATCTTGTTTCACTTAAAGATTTCAAGTAAAAAAAAGAAATAAATCCGTTTTAACTTAACAGTTAGACATTTATACAAAAAATACAGAACATTTGTGTTTCATACCTATCTTTAAAAATGACTATGATATAGACGTTTGAAATTCTAGTCTGCTGCCATTTTGAAACAAGACAGCGGGTTCAAAATAAGGGATTCTTTCATAATCATGTTTAATTTATGAGTTTTATCGAACGTGGTTTCTTGTAAATTTATTTTCATTGTTATAACCATTGTTTCAACTCTCATACGCTTAAAACCACATAGTCATATCATAAAATGGCGTTATATTTAAAAGAAAAAACACATTGGTACTCATAAAATATCCGCACACACACACACGTTCATGCACACTTACATACGTAACGGTCTCCGCCAGCGTCAAATTCTCGCCCTGTTTAGCGATACTTGGCGAAATATCACCAAATTTTGCGACAAAAACGGGTCATAATAAACGAAGCCAACTTGGTGATTCTTGACTAATTTTATGAAATTCCCATTCAAATTCATTACTGAAAAAAAAAACGGGAATCTTTTATAATCGAGTTCCATGCATTTTAGCTTGGCTAGCTTTTGGCTTGCATTCATTAATGATGGCCATTGATGGTAACAAAGTGGTTAGTTTTCGGCTTGCATTCACTAATGATGCCCATTGATGTCAAAAAAGTGGCTTTCGGCACTAGCAACAAAGTGGCTAGCTTTCGGCATGCATTCATTAATGATTCCCATTGATGTCATATGTATGGCTAGCTTACATTTATGATGACCAATGGATTAACAATTATGGCCGACTTTCGGCTAGCTTTTATTCTTCACAAACGCAAGTGGCATGGTTGTGGCGATCTTCTGGCTAGATTTCATTCACTATTATCGTTAGTGGCCGAGCTGTGGCTAGTTTTCATTAATAATTGCCATTTTAAGTATAATTGTAGCCAGTTTTATGCTAGCTATCAGTTATGGTTAACTGTTTGTGGCACAATTATAGACATCTTAATGTAGTTAGGACCAATTCTGTTGGGTCTCATTGGGACCGGCGTGACACTTTTTTGACGTTGTCGTTACGGCCAATGGCAGTGGGCCCTCATCTAACAGTTTGGGCCAAGGCTAACGTAGTCATCAGCGACCCGCAAGTTTTATGCTTGTTGGGTTGGTTTTTCGTATAAAATTAGCTGCAGTCTTAAAACCAAGGGTTAATTGTTGTGAAAAGGATTACCATCCATATCCAATCGGCATTAAATTACACTTGATATTTGATAATGAAGTTGTTGACATACGGTGCACCAACTGAACTACTTTGTACTTCTAGCAAATTTGGTGATTTCATTGCATTTTGTACACAAGTTAATTTTTTTGTAAATATCGCTAAAATATCTTCATTATTGTTAAAATCTGGCCTGCGATTCAAGTAAAGCACCCTGTAGTTTTCACGTATGTATGAGCATCACGTTTGTATGAGTAGATTGTGATCCTGGTGTCTTATGCAAAATTGTTTGTTGTAAAGTGCTCTACCACCTCTTAAAGTTTGTAACGTTACACTGAAACACCCTGTATATACATAACAACTTAAATTCAACCGAAATGAAAGTTGAAGAGTGCGAATTAATCCCAGCGGATTATTATTAGTGTTATTTATTTAGTGTGCGAATTAAGTGATAGCAAAATTTTCTCAGATACCGATACTTCTGTTTTTCGATATCTGGAACTTTTTAATAAGTTCTGGTTCAATTGTAAGAATCTTGCTTATGAACTCTTGGGACTTTTCTCAAAAGTTATTGAACGGAGCAAGTTGTTGAGTGAGTAGAAAAGTTTTGGGCTTACACTGTTGTTAAAATTCAGAAAGTTAATATCTTTAGAAAAATTCCTGTTTTAAAATCCTTAGGAAAGATAAACTTACAAGTTTGGAATTTAAAAATAGGCTAGCTTAAAGTAAGCTTTGAATTTGCATATAGATAAACTTAAATAAATGAATAATTTAAATGATTCCTCATAAAACTATTAGAAACAGTGTCTGGATTAGTTTGACAGTAAGTTGCTGTTTATTATTGCATATTCTGATGTCGGCATCGTTTTAACATAAAGCCTTTTCAACGTGATCGTCTGTTGGGGGTAGTTTATGCCGCTCGTCAAACCTACACGAACACCCACATAGTTGTGAACAAAACACAGGTGCAGTGGATATCTGTTGGATTACAGGTAATCATAAAGCCATATGACAACTACTTGTCAAAAGCAGCTTTGTATTCAAAAACCAATGTTTTGTATAGACGCTTTTATTTATTTTATTTTTTTAACCTAAAGGAAAATATTTTTTAAGTCATTTCACTTTTATAACAAAATAACTGCCTTTCCCTAAATGAAACAACGTATAGATGGCGCTATTGCCACTTTTAGCAGATATTTTGCCAAGTCCGAACTGAACTGAAGAGAGCGAGTAATTTTTCGCGGTTCTGTAACTCTGTAGATGTAGTTGAGTTGTAATAGTTAGTTTCAGAATGGATCTCGTCCCGAGACCAAATGTTGATTTTCTATTGTGTTTTGTGTTTTGTCGTTTTGTGCTGTATATTATTAAAATTGTGATGTCTTAAAAAGTGTGAGTCTTTGACAAAACCCACACCAGACCAGCACAAACATTACAAATGGCGCCCAACGTAAAAGAAGAGAAAATCGTCTGGTTTCGAATGAAAGAATCGTCCCGATTCTGAAGGTCTGTGGAATATTTTATACCGTCCTGGATCCGCTTTGTTTGTGAAATCGAAAGAGCCGGCCTGGCCTGGTTCTGTGTTTCAAGGAATCATCCTGATTCAAGTGTTTGTGAAGTCTTTCAGTGCAATGCTGATCTGTTATGTGTGAAATTAAAAGAGTCATTGTGTGTTGTTTGTGAAATTAAAAGGAAACCACCCCGGTTTCAAAGTTTCTAAAAATCGTCCTCAATCGTGAACCATCCTGGTTTCGAGTCTTTTAAAGTGAAGGAATCGTATGCATTCTACATTTTACCCGCGCATCCTAGTTTCGTTTTGAAAGAAGTTTTAAAACGATTTATCATCACGATAATTTGTGAATCGTCTACGTAATCCAACGTGTATATTCAACAAATATTCCATATATGTTGTGAAATTATTTAGAACCATCCTATTTATTATTTATGCTGTGAAATTTTGTGAAGCATCCGCCCGATAGCTAATTTTGAGGGAAA
The DNA here is from genome assembly GCA_963931845.1 of Maratus michaelseni. Taxonomy (NCBI): domain Eukaryota; kingdom Metazoa; phylum Arthropoda; class Arachnida; order Araneae; family Salticidae; genus Maratus; species Maratus michaelseni. The sequence goes on from OZ007587.1 coordinate 254,330,346, forward strand.
TTCACGTGACTTCTTTTTCATTCATCAGGAAAAAAAAAAAAAAATCATTCTGATTTTGAAACTATACTGTGAAAAATCAACGCAACCTGCCTTATTTCAGCATTAAAAGTTTAGTGTTTTCAAGTGTGATGTAGTTTGACCTCGAAAAGAAAAACAAAAGATCTTACATCTATTCGCTGCTGTTTTAGTGAATGAAAGTTAAGCGTTTCATTTTTTTTTTTTTTTAACTTTCTCTTTATTTTATGGGATGATCATCTATTTCTAATTTATTTGTTATGTTTATAAAAGTTTGGAAGAATTTTTTTTTTGCTGGATCCAGAGCTTAGCGGTTTTGTTTTATTTTATTTCTTTCTTTAAACGGTGTATATATATTTTTTGTTTTGTTCATTGGTTTTGGTAAGTTACGAAAGATTAATGACATAAAATATTTATATTATTCCTTTGATAATATATACATTTTTTTTAATGAAATGTTCTTTAAGTAAAATACATTTTATCTTTATTTATTTAGCTCTATAAAATACGTCATTTCAATAACTTTCTGTAATTATTTCTCATATAATTTTTTTAAGATGTAGAGTAAGTATTTTATTTATAAATTGTGTTGCTTTTATCTTTATTGGTGATAAATTCAGATTATCTATAATATTTGTGTTTGAATTGAAAGTTTTATATACGGTAAGTTAAATTGGTAAATGGCTGAATATTAATATTTCGTATAGAGATTTAAATGAGCTCATGGTTAATTGCTAGTAAATTTTAGTATGTTATTAAATTATTTCCTATATGTTTTATCAAGTGGTTATAAAAGTTTGATATATTTATCTGTTTATATTTACCTACTTATAGTTACCTGTAAAGGGAAGGTAGTTGTTTTGTTAGTGATTTTAGGTCAAGAATTACATATAATTTTGCAATTTAAGTATTCTGGCTGGGTATAGAAAATTGAAATAACTGCTTTGAGAAAAATGACGTTTCTGGCAAAGGGAAAAAAAAATTGATTTATATAATTTAGCTATCGAATTAGACATTGCTCCGGATACAGGTGATACAATTGCGGTCTTACGTGATAAAATTATAAAGTGCGCTCTATTTAAAGATGATGAGCAATTTGTGAAAGAGGCATTCCTTACTATAGTGGATGATAGAAAGAAACAGGAAAGCGCAGAAGAACGAAGGTTAGATGAGACGCGTGTCGCGGAAGAACGGAAGTTGGAGGAGAAGCGTGTCGCGGATGAGAGAGCGTATGAACTAGAAAAACTTAAACTACAAGCTCAAACCCCTAACGCGACAACTGTTCCACAGAATCAACTGGATTTCAATCAAATGCGCATAGATATTAAAAATATCCTACCAATATTTATTCCCGAAAAAGATGATATGTCGTTGTTTTTGACAATGTTTGAACGTCAGATGAAATTGCTAAGTGTCCCTAAAGACTTCTGGGTTTCACAATTACTTGGCGTTCTTCCAAACGATATTGCTAAACTTATAGCAAGAGAGCCTGAAACAATGTTTAAAAATTATGAACATATTCGCGACATACTGTTAAATAGATTTAGGTTAACAGCAGAGAGGTTTAGGGTATTGTTCACCCGTAATCAGAAAAGAGAAAATTCTACATGGAAAGATTTTTACTTTGAAATTCGAAATTATTTTGAGGGTTGGTTATCGGAATTAGAAATTGATTCATTTGAAAAGTTAAAAGAACTTATAATTGCTGATCAGATTAAAAGAAAGTGCCCACCAGAATATAAGAATCATTATTTAGATGGTTGGGACAAACTAAATGATCCTGTCGTGTTGGCAGAAAAGCTTGACATATACGAAAATATCAAACCACATTCTCAAAAATCAGCAAGTAATTCAAAAACGCGTGAAACACAGAAATATGTTTTCCCGAAAACTTCAAATGGTCAGGAATTCTCTAAAAATCAAATAGCCAAAACTGAAGCTAACGAACATTTTGGAAATTATAAAAATACTACCCCTTCCCCAAAATATATAAACTCGCGATATGTAAACAATGACAAACATGCAACTGTAACTTGTTATGGATGTGGGAATCCCGGGGTTATTCGTTCGAAATATCCTAAGTGTAATCCCTCTCTTAAAACAAAATCTAAAGAGTTTAATAGCGTAGATCTGTATACCTGTGTAGCAGACTCTGCCCACCTTCCCATCTTGGATGTCCATATAAATGAATTTTACGGTACAGCGTGTATCGATACAGGTGCAACTAATTCTATTGCTGGAGAAACTTTGTATAATTTATTAAAAGGCCAAGGAGTTTCTTTTAAGTCCAAAGTGATAACAATGACTCTAGCTAATGGAGGTAAACTTGATGGTGAAGTTCTATACACTGAAGTAACTATCCAAGTTAAAGGAAAATCTTTTCAAACTGAATTAATTGTTTTGCCCAAAGCAAAAGGAAATCGCACTTTGTTGGGTATAGACTTTTTACAAAAAGCAGGAACTGTCCTTGATATAAAGAACCGGAAATGGTATTTTAATGATTTTCCTCATCAAGTATATGACTTTTCTTCTGATGATGACCCAGTGCTTCTGCAGAAAGTACCAAACGAGTTTAATTCATGCGTGTTACGTGAAGAAGAGGGGAATCAGCTACCTGAAAACCAAAGAGAAGAATTAAGCGAATTGTTACGAGAATATGAAGATGTGTTCAAACCAGGGGGAGAGCCCACTCCTTTTATAGAACACCATATTCCTACAGGGGACCATGCACCAGTAGCTGGTCCACCCTATCGAATGTCACCTATGAAGAAGGAATTATTAAAGAAAGAATTGGAAGTTTTACAAGAAAACGGTATTATTGAAGAATGTGAATCCCCATACGCAGCTCCTGTTGTTCTTATACCAAAACCTAATGGTGAAATGCGTCTATGCATAGATTACCGAAAGCTGAATGCAATTACGACTCCGGATACTTATCCACTCCCCAGATTGGATGATTTATTACAGGATGCTACTCCTACAGCTTACATGTCAACCATTGACCTGAAATCTGGTTACCACCAAGTTAATGTGAGTGCCGCTGATAGAGATAAAACAGCTTTCATTTGTCCATTTGGAACATTTCGCTTTGTTAGAATGCCTTTTGGATTACGCAATGCCCCTGCAACGTTTCAGAGACTAATGGATAAATTCCGGTATGGATTTAACAACGTTAAAATTTTGACATACTTGGATGATATCATTGTTCTGTCATCGACTTTTGAGCAACATCTTTCCGATTTAAGATTAGTGTTTGAGAGACTATCCAAGTTTAAACTTCATGCTAACCGTGACAAATGTTACTTTGCTCGTTCGCGAGTCAAGTATCTCGGACATTGGATTACAAACAAAGGCATTGAAGTTGACCAAGAGAAAGTTGCAGCCATTATGAAAATACCTTCTCCAAAGACTGTAAAACAGGTACAATCATTCTTACAAACTTGTTCATGGTACCGTAGATTTATCGAACATTTTTCTGATATTTCACGTCCACTGAGTAATCTTACTAAAAAGAAAGTTCAGTGGAAATGGGGAACTGAAGAAGAAAAAGCTTTTGCCACTCTAAAGCAATGCCTCGTCACCACTCCTATATTGCATCAAGCTGATATGACAAAGCCATTCATTCTTCGAACAGATGCCAGTGCATATGCTCTTGGAGCAGTTCTACTCCAGGGCCAAGGATCTGAGGAACATCCTGTCGAGTATGCCAGCAGACTTCTTAATCCTGCTGAGAGAAACTATTCTACCACAGAGCGTGAAGCCTTAGCCGTTGTATGGGCTCTAAATAAATTTCGAGGCTATATTGAAGGTTCTGAAATCACCGTAGCCTCGGACCATCAACCTCTCCAATGGTTGATGAGCCTAAAATCTCCATCAGGTAGATTGGCCAGATGGGCGTTGCAGATACAAACCTACAATCTAAAAATAGAGTATATCCCAGGAAAAGCAAATGTAGTTGCGGATATGCTATCCCGCCCAGATTGTACAGAAGATTCATGTGAAGTGAATACTGTCATAGTGGACTTTCCCATTAAAAGTTCTAAAGACATTCGAGAAGAACAGTTGAAAAATCCAGAACTGAAGAAAATTATAGATGGTTTTGAAACTAACCCCCCTACTACGGATTTAGTTAATTGGACTGAAAGAGGCTATCTAATGAATCAGGGTGTACTGTATCGATACGCCCCTGACTCTGAAGTCGAAGAAGCTCAGTTGGTAGTTCCAACTCATGACCGTGAAAGGATCCTAAAAGAATACCATGATGCTCCGACCGCTGGACACTATGGCGCCGAAGGAACTTTCCGTCGAATTGTTAAAAGATATTACTGGACCGGCATGAGAAAATTCATATCAGATTATGTTAAAGCTTGTCCTGATTGCAACCGGTATAAAGCCTCAAATCAAAAACCAGCTGGACTGCTGCAAACTCCAATTTATGCTCAAAGGCTAGAAACTCTCTCGATAGATTTGTTTGGGCCTCTTCCAGAAAGTAAAACTGGAAAAAGATGGATTTTTATTGTTGAGGATTGTGCAACACGGTGGGTGGAGCTGTTTGCATTATCACAGGCTACTGCAAGGGAATGTGCATTAACTCTCCTTAATGAAATATTTTTACGTTATGGCTTACCCAGAAGAATAGTTAATGATAATGGACCCCAATTTGTGAGCGATGTCATGCAACAATTATGTCATCTGTTGGACATTAAACAAAGTCTAACACCTGTTTACCACCCTCAAGCGAACCCTGTTGAGCGTAAAAATCGCGATTTAAAACCTCGACTTGCCATTTTAGTAGGAGACGACCATAGCTCCTGGGAAGAGCGCTTACCAGCTGTTAGGTTTGCAATGAATTCCGCAAAATGTGAAACTACCGGTCAAACCGCCGCATATTTGCAATTTGCACGTGAGATGCGTACACTCGACGATGTTACGCATGATTTAAGAACTGTGATTCATAACGATAATTTCGTCCCTGAAATTACCCCATACCTTAAAAATTTCGCAAACTTTTCATCTAGAGTACATGATCTAGTTGAAGAAAAGCAAGATAAACGTAAATTCTATGCGGATAGGAAGCGTAGAGCAGGTCCAAATTACAATCCTGGAGATCAGGTGTGGGTGACTTTACATCCACTTAGTAACGCTAAACAAAAACGGAGTGCTAAATTCATGCCGCGCCGTGATGGTCCGTATACTATCTTAACTCAAAAATCATTAACAACGTATGAAATTGCTCATCCAAATAATCCTAACATTTCGGTAGGCACTTACCACACATCCGCACTCAGTCCATATCGAGGTGCTGATGAATTGCCCGTGCAACCGCTACGGAAGCGTGGTCGACCGCCTAAAATTTCTGATTCCTCGTCGGGACGACTTCGGAACCAGAGGGGGAGGCTATAACAAAATAACTGCCTTTCCCTAAATGAAACAACGTATAGATGGCGCTATTGCCACTTTTAGCAGATATTTTGCCAAGTCCGAACTGAACTGAAGAGAGCGAGTAATTTTTCGCGGTTCTGTAACTCTGTAGATGTAGTTGAGTTGTAATAGTTAGTTTCGAGAATGGATCTCGTCCCGAGACCAAATGTTGATTTTCTATTGTGTTTTGTGTTTTGTCGTTTTGTGCTGTATATTATTAAAATTGTGATGTCTTAAAAAGTGACAAAACCCACACCAGACCAGCACAAACATTACACTTTTAAATTTTTGATGAACACTAGCTGATGTTTATTTAAGAAACATTATTTGACCTATTATAATAATTTTTTTCCAAAAAGTATCTACGATTAGCGTAGAATGTGTATGAATGCCAATGTATTACTTTCATAGTATTTTTTCAACTATTACTTTGTCAATAGCTTTAAAAATTAAAAATGTTTTGAATTTTACGGTTTTTTTTTAAAATTATTATTATTTACGTAACTGTATGGTTAAAAAAAGGGTAACATCGATTTTGATTAATATAAGTTCTTAAATAAAACTTTATAAGTGTCAAGCATTTACAGACAATTTTAGATTTTCTTTTCCTTTTCTGTTCTTGCTCGTATTTTTTTTTTTTTTTTTTTTTTAGATAAATATTATTATTAAGATAAGAAATCGGAAAAATCTTTTGCAATAATATTTTATAACATTTTAATAATTATGCATTCGCAATAAAAAAAAAAACAGCAAAAAAATTGATCAGATTAATTTTTTTTTTTTAAATTAAGAACATTTTGTGTGTGTGTGTGTGTTTGGAAACAATAGTTATAAGGAAAAAAAATGGAGAATTTTGTGCATAAAATACTTGATAGTTTTATTGTTTTGAAACTGTTTGGATAAAATAACTATAATTATAAATGTTATCAGAACATGTGATGAAATTGAATAAAATAAAATATGTGAGCATCGTGAAAGTTAGTTACATCTCGCTTACTCCATTATAGCATTACCAGAGGGCCCGTGCGAAGATTTCGCACTGAAATCTAATATTTTTAGGTACTTCTCTATTAACCTGTCGACCGCTTTTCATAACAAAAAAACTACCGACAAACTGTAAGATTAAACGCCAAAAATGCAGTCCCATTTACTTGATGTCAGAATCATTATGCGTGTTTGTTACGTCATCTAGTGGTATTACATTCGACATTTGCGTGTATTTTTCATTATGTTTTACTGATTTAGTAGTTATTTTATTAATTAAAATAACAATTGTGTCCTTAAATTCTTATATTTTATTTATTTTTTGATATTCCAATGGCAACGTTCTCCCGTTTATTTGGCGATAGTTTTTTGTTATGAAAAGTGGTCGACGGGATAATAGAGAAGTATAATTTTTTATCAATATGTAATATTTATTAGATGCAGGTTTAAAATTCTAAAGAAAAAGCAAGGATAAAAATATCTGCAAACAACATTTAGTTGTTAGTCAAGCCAGAATATCATCTAATTTATTCCATCAAAGTTAGACTAAAAACTGATCCAAGATTGCTAAAGGCACGCGCGAGAAAAAAAAATTAACAATCGTATTTTGACTGCATTAGAGGATGACGTCATCCGCTTCGGGAAAACCATGGGACTTAGAAATATCAATCTAAACATTTCAATTTCGCTTTTTAATCATAAGTATAAAATAAACCCGTGCGGTGTTTTTTATAATAATTGCTATGAGCATCATATAATGTGGTATTTTATTTTTTTGGCAACAATAATTTCAGGAAAACCTTTCATTTCTTTCATGAAAACAATGCCGATTTATTTTTAATTTCAGCAAATTTTAATCAAAAACATGTTTTAACGAATTGTTAAGTGGCCTATGTCAGAAGCCTGTTCTAAAACCTTTCATATGGTATCTCATTCGTTGTTCTGCGTTTCATATTTTCTGAGTAAAAGGGATGTTGACAGGAGAAATAATATATAAGGATAGTACAGGACAGGTAAAATAGGGTTTTCAACTTTATTACTCTTATTTTATGTCCACAACTTCAATGACCTTGAAAAAGACTCAGATGACCTTGATTTTGATTATTACTTGTTTGAGGACATTTATTAAATTTAATATTATTCAGTATGATATAAAAAAAAAAAAAATTTGAACGTAAAATTTGTGTAATAAAGTTGTGTTCTCTCATAAGATATAATTTTGAACTTTTTATTCATAAAACCTGTCTTAATCTTGTAACAAGTTATTGTACCGACTTGCGAATGGTGTCATTCGATTCAGAATTAAAAAATACATGGTAAACAATACCCCACTCGACCTATTTTTAAAAAAACTTGAATTCTTCCACCGCTCCCCTGAGTTAAAATGCCCCTTAAATCATAGTAAAACAAACTTATTTTTGGAGACTTGTCGGATCTTCATTTTTAGTGCCAAAATAAAATTCTTCCCAAATTTTTGTGAATGGTCGCCAGTTGTTACTGTAAAACCTTATTTTACCTGCACTAATATATATATATATATATATATTTTTTTTTTTTTTTTGGGGGGGGGGGCACAAAACTTGTCGTAACTTTGTAACAAATGATCGTATCGACTTGCGGACGATGTCATTCGATTTAGAATTTAAAAATACATAATAAATGATACCCATCTGACCTACTTAAAAGAAGTTGAGTTTCTTCACCCCTGAGTTAAAATGCCCCCCTCTTGCTGCGGCTCTGAATCCAGCTTACTTGGTGAATATAAATCTACAAAATCAGGAAATTTTGAGTGTCAGTGTGATCAGTTATCACAGTAATCACTATAAATAGGATCTTTTTGAGATTCAGGTACTACATAAAAAAAAAAGAAAAGTAAAAATATGTAAGAATAAATCAAATAAAATTAGTGGTAGCATTATCAAATTGATATACAATTTAGCTTTTTACGAAATCCTTAACAAAAGAGATGAGAGGGATTATGGCAAATGGTTGAAAGAAATGGGCTCTCGCACTGCCCATGGTAATTTATTTGTTCGCTTCACCCGCTTCCCCATCTTTCCAGCCTTAATATTAAAAATTAATTCAAATTTAATATTTATATATATTTTATTTATTTTTCTTAAATTGTTAAATCCAGTTTTCGAAAAATATTAAATTGCCCATGGTAATTTATTTGTTCGCTTCACCCACTTCACCATCTTTCTAGCCTTCATATTAAAAATTTATTCAAATTTAATATTTAAATATACTTTATTTTTCGTGAATTGTTATATCAATCCAGTTTTCAAAAAATAAATAAAAATGTAATTCATTTTATCGTTATCCGCTAATTGAAAATTTTAACCCTTTCAGTGCGGAATTTTTTTGGGGGGATTAATGCCCTGTGCAAAATATTTTGACCAAAAAAGCGACATTATTTATCTGATTACCGGGCAGAATTTTCCGGTACGAATTGATTTTCCCAAAGGGACACGACTTTGCGAACGACCCAATACAAAACTAAAAATCATATCTTATGGTTATACGAAAAGCACGCTACTGGTTTTGGTTATAGCCAAATTACTGCACTACGCAGGCGCAATAGTCATCACTGCTAAGCCCATGACGCACTACAGTGAGCACAATACACGCCGTGAACGCCTAGGCGACTGTTGTCGACGCTTAATGTAGTCTACAGCACCCAACTCCTAGATGTCGACAATAGTCGACTCCCGCACTAAAGTGGTTAGATCCACGCCGTGTCGCGGAGATACGCCGACGCCGTTTTTCTCACGTTGTAGACCTCTAAGAAAAGGTCACCTGCACTTGAAGCTTCGTTTACGTGCGTAAAAGTTTGAAAACCTAATATTTTGCTCAAATTAGGTTATTTAAGCCAGCTCAAACACCCAATTATACTGAGCTGTTTCCTAGAAAGATCGCAATTTATTTCAAGCAACAATATGTTAGAGCTCTCTTCTTACTTGAGATCTGGCTTGATTGGCTTTTGAAATTTTCTGAACCTTTTGATTTAGGATGCATGCACTAAATGGAAAAATCAATCTCGCCGTTCAGATTCAATAAATGCGCATATTCAGACATCTGTTGTTGACAATAAGGTAACTTAAACTGACTTGAAAGTTTTTACAGTGTGAACTAGCAGTTTTGATTCCGGGTGTACCAGCTTGAAAATACAAATTAAACCGGCTTAAAAATTCTAATCTGAGTAGATTAAAAATTCTAATCTGAGCATTATACAGCTGCTTTGCTCGAGCCACGCTATATTTAATATTCAAACTTCGGCTTCAAGTTTTTTCATACTTATGGCCAACGTACGAATCTCTTGACTAAGTATGTTTGGTGCGATTGTTATTAATTTATTTGTTTGTCTATTGATTCGGGCTTTAAAAAGCATCCATAAAACTTTCCTTGAATAATGAGACCTAAAACAAATTATTATAGTAATGTCGCAGAGTGAGTCATAATCTAAATCTATAACACACATTTCTTTTTCTTCTTTCTGTTCCAAATCCTGCGATGACAGTCCTGTTAAAAAATAACGATGCCTGGCAAAAGTCAAAGTTCATACATTAACCTGAAGTACTTGCTTTATCAACATTTCATTTTTTTTTTTTAATGTTTCATTCATCTTTTTTTTCTTTCTATTCCTCTGCACAGTTAATACCCACATAAGCCAGTAATACCCACATTAGTCATATTTATCACGTTGCATGAGAAATCCAAGCCCTCGGCATTCTGTTTCATTTTTTCCTCCACATTGTAGCGAAGTTTTCTTTTCTTTGGCGCAAACGTTAACTTTCGCTTATATCCTGTTACTAACCGAAAGAAACGGTGTAAAATGGATTTCGACGCCTTGCCCGAAATGTGATGCCCGTGCTGTTTTATTGTAAATAAAGCTATTCCTTTTCAATAATTGCAAGAAATTGAATTGCGAAACTGGTTCTTCCTTTCAGTCCTCCTCTACTAAGTGAAGTGAGGGCCTTAAGCCGAATTTGTAAGGATGGTTGTTAGCAGTGGCGGCTCCTCTATTGAATCACATGAACACGTGAACCCCAAAGAAAGAGGAAGAAATACAATAACAAATAAAATAAAATAATATTAATCACATTTCCCGATTTTTGTCTATTTCCAGTATGAGTTTAAATACGCATCTCATCGCTTTTTAATATGTACATAGCAAAATGTTACTGTAATAATGTAAATTGAAAAATTATCAATAGCGAGCTGCGGGTCTTTCCAGCATCGCACGTGCGATAGAAGTATTTCCCTTCGAAACCAGGTTAACAAAACGAAAGCGGTGAGGGGAGTGTGAGGTAAAGGCACCGCTCATATCTTTCCATTCGCATAACTTCCAGTGTGCGAAAGTTCGAATATTTCGCTGTCTCTTTCTTGATTGTTGTTTATCTGAAATCTCCAATGGTTTCCTATATTCAATTAGTTAATTTCTGTTTGTTTATTTATTTGATTGTATGATCTTCCTTCATACAAAGTAAAATGTGACACTTTGCTAAGTGATTTCGTTTAGTTGCATTTTTTCCATTTAACTTTTGAAAATTCAAATGTGTTTCAATCTATACATTAAGTCGTACTGGCTGATTTTACTTTTGCAATTTGTATGTTGTGAACCCTCATTTAAACAATCCAGGAGCCGCCACTGGATGTTAGTGCTGCACGGGTACAGTTATAGCCCATTCGAACCGGAAAATTTATCTGAAGTCAACCCGGGAAACAGATTTGAAACGTACAAAATAACTTTAATCGACTCGTAAGCTGCCTCGAATCCACAAAAACAAAATTAGGTAGACTAAATTGGACCAACATATTAAAGATGAGTTCCAGTTCATTTTTCGGAATTCGTGCCCGATGGTTCGAAATCAGAGCCTACCCGAGCCTGAATCCGATACCGAAAGCACGCAATAGAAAATTGTATATAACATTTTAAATTTGTCTCAAGATTAATTTTCTCACTTAGAAGTCTCTTCTTACATATAAATAAGTATTAGTCCCTAAATATTCCCTCATGACAACGCTTATTGATGTCCATGTCCGTCCCTGAAAATCTTTTTAAAATAGCAAATTTGTTATTTAATCCCAACCATTGGGCAGAAATCTGCAAATGATATAATTTTTATTAATTTAAAATATCATTGTACAGCTATGCCAGAAAGTCATGAATTCTATTTTCCAGTAATTCTGGCAAAGGACTTCAAAGAGAGAGCGCGGGTAGGCAAGGGATACCCAACCCACAGCTTGTTCATGTTACTAACCCTGGCCGTGTAAAGGCTTCAAAATAAGAACAATTCAGTTCCCTTCCAAACTGAGTTTTAGAGGATTGTAAAACACTTAAGAAACTTCAGACAACATTCTTGTTTCTCAAATAGCAATATTTTTTCTCCTTTTTTATGTGCGTTCGTAATTATATAAATATCTAGCACCTATAGTCGTCGTCTGTTCCGTCTGTCTGTCCGCATATGACAGCGCAAAAACTACTCAACCGAATGGTTTGAAATTTAACATATATAATCGTTGCAGAATTTTGTCGAGTCAGTTCAAATTTTGTGAAAATTGAATCAAAACTTAAAAAAATATTAATGAAAGTTTTCTTCATTCTAGTAAATCCTATCATAAGTAATTAATTCAGTGATAGCCCATGACATTTAATGATTGTAGGTTGCCATGGTGATTACGTCCTATTTAAGATGTAGTCATATTATTTCTGTATTACTGAATTTAAAAACCGAATTTGTATACGAAAATTGTTTAATTATAGCAATCCTATAATTTACCGATAGTTTTTTAGATAGATGTTTCCGGAGGAAAAAGAGTCTAAATATGAATTTAAAGTTCAGAAATTTTCAAAGCAAGGTTTAAGTTTCCCATTGGAATTTTCAGCAAATGTCAACAAAAGATAAAATGTTGCCAACTTCAAATGTATATTTATTTTATTACGGAAATTAAACATATCATAATAACAGACGATATATTCATTTCATCGAAATAATAACGATGATTTTTTTTTCATTGTCTTGTATTGGATATTTGCGCATAGTATAATTTTAATGTAACAGAATTATAATTAATTGTTTTTAAAAGTGTATTGAAACTTAATTTCATAAAATAAAATTAATATCTATAACATGAAAATTTGACAAACTTTATATTCATGCATTTTTGCATAAGAGTGCAACAGCTATTGCACCAGGCTCTAAATATTTATAAAACTAGTTATAGTACGAACGCACCTCATTTATCACGTTTGACATACAATTTCCAACTTGTTCATTTTGTGAATTTTTTACTTTGAGATCGAGCCCGAAGACTAAGAAGGAGTTTATTAATTAATAAATAGTAATTAATTTGATCAATTTATTTCTATAATTGAATAAGTGTATTGCGACAGCAGTTTCCTATACAAAAATTGTTTGTCTTGCCGTATAGTGTCATTTCTTACATTTCTGACAGTCAATTCAGTCTTGCATTTTACTCACAAACTTTCTGCTTTACAGATTTTAGTATTCTCACGTCGGAGAAAATCATTTATCATAAATCCACCTGAGGAATTTCTGTTTTTTGATTTCTGACAATCATTTGTCTGGTTTGTTCTGACACATTAACATGTTCTCACGGTTGGGCACGTCGGAAAAGCTGGGATCGGGGTAGTGTTCTGATGGGAAGAAATGTCTCTCTAATGTTTCCAAGTAATCGAAAAGGAACACGAAATATCAGACATATATATTTTTCCATTTTTAGAAGAAATTGTTGGTGCAGTTTAACACTGTGGAAAATATGTGTTTGATTCTAAACGTTTGATCTCTTTAAGGTATTTTCGAATTTATTTTTGTAGCTCGATAACATTTACAAATTCGTTTTTATGCCTAAAATCGTAAAATTTTTAGATATTAGGCCTGTTTGCAAATTTAAATTGACTACTTTTTTACAAATAAAATTATTTTGTATTATTGCGTAATATTTTGAGACTGCAATCAGCCTGTAATGTTGTTTTTTCGCCTTTGTAAATAAGCGGAGCTAACCAGAAAGGGTCACGTGAGTTCGGAGAGCTTTTAGTATGACCTCTCCGAACCCTGACTCGGTAACTCAAAAATTTTTATACATTAAATATATAAAATTTCATAGAAAAAAGTACACATTCTTAAATTCATTTTTTATTTGTGAGTTCATAAAATTGGCAGACGTTTTTATTCCAAAACAACGAAATCGAAGAGAATTTTGAGCCGAAGTTTCGGCGGCCAGAGCTGAGTAGAATGCAACCGCTTATAACTCAAGATGCAATACAATGAAAAACGCTCTTCGATTTCAAATCAGTTCAATAGTCATATTTGCCAGTTTCATACTTTTACGTTTAAATAAGCCCACGAATGTATCAGAAAGCCTCGCATTGTTGAGCCGGGGAGGGGGGGGGGAGGCATTTTTTTTAGCACTACCTAAGAGTTCAGGTATTGAAGAATCATATTTTTTTTTTCGTATCCCTCATTATAGTAGTTTAGAATCTGACGATCGTAATATCATATTTTATCTCTCATTGATAAAGAAGTCATACGAGGTTAAAATTTTCCCAACTGAGTGAAAAAGATTCCAATCCGCCAGAATGGACCACTCTGGGTTCTTTTTCACTCAGTTGAAAAAGTTTCAACTCGTAGGATCGCAAAACCAGTTCAATACCCGTAACTTTGCCAGTATTTTCTAATAGATTCCTTTGAAACTTAGAAACTCTTTTCGATTCCCTAAAATTTGAAACAGACAATCTGCAAGTTTTATGCTTTTGCGAATAAAAAGGAGCTCTTGAAAGTGCCAGCATAGCAGATTTAGAGAATAGCAAATTTAGATGCGAGAAAAATTTAAAATTTAGCCTAAACATTAACTTGACACAAAAATCATGCATCAAGCATAGATTGCGAAACACTTTCCAACACATTCAGAATACTGTAACGAAACTTCACAGTTTAATAATGTGAATGATGATATCTAAGTAAACAATTTGGAAAACGCATAAAACATTTGAAAAACCAAAATAAGCAATTCCGATCTACACTCTGAAAATTATCTGAATTCTTTTCTGCAGCCCTGTATAGGATCTCTAGATTTGTGTATATACTACGTAGTTTGCAAAAATTTAGTTCAGTTAGGAAACGCATAACACAGTTGAAAATTCCCTTTCCGTCATTAAACGGAAAAGTACTTGAATTCTTTTGTACAGCCCTGTATATGATCAATATAATTTATACACTATTTTAATATTACCTACTATTTTAATATACAAAAAATTAGTTAAATTTGAAAACTCATATCACAACTGAAAACGCACTTCTAGCAATAATCGCTCATATAGACAGAACTCTAACCGAGCATTTTTGGGTGTCCCTGTATAGGATTGATAAATGCTATGCCCACCATAATCAACAGTAAGCAACTTTTTGTGAACCTCGGTGATGCTATAGTAAATTTCAATTACGTATACCAATTACATGGCAATCAGACTATATTTACGCTAGTTGGAGCTCGGACAGACAGGCGGAAAGACGAACCGAATTCATATACATTTTCTAATTATGATGAAAAGTGTTAAAAAAGAATGCTAAGAAAGACAGAAACAAGAATTTTCACTATTAAAATAGAAAAGACGCGAAGTGGAATTTTCGTTTCTGGAAATTTGATGATTAAAGATAAAACTGAAACAAAAAGTAAATACAGTAAAACCAAGTCTATGAAATTTTAAGACGGGATTTCGTTATAGACAGGTCATGTTTTTGCAGATTTTGCTGTATTAGCATAACTGTGTGCAACGAATCATAAAAACTAGTCAAAGTAATATTGGAATTCTCAGACGAGCGATATCGCGCACTTATTCAAAGAGTGAAAGAGTCTGTTCAAAGAGTCTTTTGACTTATTCAACTCAAAAGATGAAGTTTTTCAAAAAATGACTTAAAGCATATTTTATTAATGGGTAAGGAAAAAATTATATACAGGGTCAAAAATACTTTATTTCCGTATGGACAACGTTTCAACTGATCACCTGAAGATTTGTAGACAGTTGATTTCAGGGGCCGATTCCCGCAGAGGCAAACTTCCACCAGTATTTTAGTATGGAAAATTTCGCCTTATTTAAAAGCAGCATTTCTGTTTTAAATGAGGCAAAAATTTCTATTATAAAACACTTGTGGAAGTGTCCTGCTCTGGTAGGTTTAGTTGTACAACACTAGATGGGATAAAATTGTAAACTATTCCCATTCGGCTGTTTCTAAAGATATTTAAATGTGCTTTTGAGACAGATCTGAAAACATGGTTACAATTCACTGATATTAATATATCAAAATTCACGTTTTTTGATATCGAACCAATTCGAATCTATAATTATACTATCTTCATTTGGCGATTTTTAAACTATGATTTGAACAGTTTGTTTAATATTTTTTTATATAGTTGCCTCATATCCATTCAATTACAGTTGGTAAGACAAAATAAAAATTTCCCTCGAAATTAGCTATCTCGCCAAAATAACGAGCTTAGAAGGTGTGAGACCAGTTTGTTTAATTTGTATTAAATCTTATATATGTACGTTTAAAAAAAAAGAAAAGAAAAGAAAAAAAAAGAAAAGAAAAGAAAAAAAAAGGAAATCGGTCTTTTCTGCCAACTGAGCCGGGATTTATGTCAATTTCAAAATATTATTATGCTTTTCTTAATGGTTATATTATGTTGATAAGTATAGAATGAGATATAGATAAGTATATAAATTTTTATTCTTTTAGCAAAACATTAAAAAAAAACTGCATTTGAGAGCGACGAAATATAAAAACTTCTAAAATATATATAAATACCCCCTCCACCCCCCCCCCAAAAAAAAAAAAAAATCATAAATTATGCATGTGCATATAACATGCACATATATTTTTCCAATTTTTAGAAATGTGTAAAACATGTTAATAAATCAATTGAAATGTTTAATGTAATTTTATTACAGTGAAACTTCGTTAAACCGTAAACCCTTTGGAATAGTGTTGAATTCAGACATTTTTCTCCGGGAGGGAATTTTGGCTCCATAACTGTTAATAAATAGAAAATTATACAATTATTAAAATATATTACAATATATAAAAATTTGGCAAATAAAACTAACATTTCCTAACAAAGTCTGTCAAGGAAGTCTGTTTTGTCTTTGGTTAGTTCATTCAATTTTATTACAAAATGTAATTAGCATTGCAAAACCCTCTTCATTTTTGTTTTTCAAAAGAAATTAAAAAAACTACGTAAGATACATAAATGGAGCTAAAATATCTGGAAATTTAGGTCATTTAATTAGGTCATTAAATTTCTTCTAATTTCACTTCAATGGGTCGTTGTCACTCTTATTTAATATCTCATCACATTTTTTTTTAAATCGTTTTCTAGCTATGGATCAAAAAAAGAAAAGAGAAACTGTAAGTCGAAAGTGATGTTTTACGAGGGTCTCATATTTTTTGAATGGCTGTTTATTAAGATTTTTTACAATTATTTCCTGATCTCTTTGTCCAAGACACTCAGAAATTAACGCTATTTTCAAGATGATTTTTTTAAGCAAATGACCATAATGTAAGGAAAGTACATTATCGGGACTTTCCCATAAGTCGCCTCAGTTGAAAGATTTAGGATGGCAAATTTATGACCAGAGACTCGCTGGCGACAATTTTAAGCCATAAAAGTCAAATAAGAAGAACTTTGATTTAAGTTGGTCTGGGAGATAATATCAAAGAACACACACATCGTTCCGAGAAAAAAAAAAACACGCTACAGCAACAACTGATGCATAGCCATTGGTTGGGGTTGGTAAGGAGGAGGTGAAACTGACCCTCTGTTATGCAAATTTCAGTTAAAACGGGAGATCAACTACCCAATGAAAGAAAAGAAGGATGGGCTTAAAGCACTGTCATGCAAATTTTGGGCAGAACAAAGTACGGCCCACCGTGGTCATAAAAAAAAGCAGTTGTGAGAAAGAAAATACAGAACAACACATCGATATCAGAAGCGAAAGTGAGAGGTGATATAAAATGACGCGATGAATTTTGTGCGGTCCGAAAGAGGAAAATATATGTAAGTGGCAATTCTGATGGTAAGAAAGCAGCGAACCCGAACAACATATATGGAGAGTGGTGAAGTTGCGCTAAGTTTTGTGAAATGAACATTTTCAATAAGCGCAGCGCTATTTAGTTAGCGGAAAGTGTGCTCTGATACAAAGAGAAACCTTCTTCAATCAATGTGTAGAGGTAAATATGACTCTGACCTAAGTAATTCCCCAGTTTGTTTGATTTTATCAAAATATTATAAGAGAAGCTGGTAGTGTGACCTTAGTCACAAATGGAAGTCAGTATTTTAATTGTAAACAAATAATGTTGTCAAAGATCAATTTAAATATAAATACAAACAAATATAAGTATCCTTTGCAAGGATCAAAGTGTTAATGCCAATATTATAGGAGAAATTTTGTTAGGAAATTAAATCAGATGTGTTCTGATAAATCTTTTTATTTTCTTGAAATAACTGTAAATATTGTAAATAAATAATAGTGTTAATTATTTGGAGTCTTCTCATTTAAATTATCTAGTATGTGTTTGTTTATTTAGATTTCCACTTTAAAAGTCAGCTAGGGGCAAGAATGATCATTCTCAAAAAGGGTAATGGGCTACTACGAAATTACACAACGCGATGGGGGAACATATCCAAAATTTAATCTCTAAGGTTCCTTTTATTATTATTATCTTGGTAAATTAATTTATTCTATTAGCCAACCCCAGAGAAACCTTTATGTACTTAATTCTAAGCTGTAATTTTGATCAACTTGTCCCAGCAAAAGGGTTATGTTGGAATGGGCAGCAATTAGAAGGGAAATTAAAGAATAAAAGAATCTTAAATAAATAATATAACTGAGCCATGCATATTTCTCTTCAACATCTGCAATTCCTATATAATTCACTGGTGCCGTCCAGTTCTTAATTATTGTTAATTGAGTTTTCAATTTTAAATGATTAAAAATTGCAACTGGGTTATTGTCAAACATTAAGTTAAATACCTTTAATGTATTCTAAAATACAGGCTCATGTTAAAAGTAATCAATTTCAAATTTTATATTCAAATTCTGGAAATTTACAATCTATATAGTATATTGCAAAATAATAATTATGAAACTGTTAATTAGAATAATTTCAACTCTTTTCTTTTAATGATAAGTTATTGGAAGATTAAATGGAGATTTTTTATTTTGATGGTTTGTTTGACTTCCTCTAAAAGGCTCCACTACCAGCAAGTCGGTGATTTCGTAAATATCAGTATTCAACTTAGTAAAATCAGTATATTCGTAATTGTATGTATATTTTATGTTACTCTTATATGAACTTTGCATTTGATCTTTAACAGTATACTGAAACATTGTGCTAAGAAAGTAAATCATAAAAAAAAAAAAAAAAAAAAATCAAATGATAGCGTAAAATGATATGAATAATAAAAAAAAATAAAAAGATAAGGATTTATGTAGCAGATAAAATAGTGTATTAGTAGATTGTTAATGCATATATATTTTGATACTGTATACTTTATTGTATAATGCATTTATATTTTGATATCTTTGAAATTTTGCAAATGTTTACACTTGGCTTAATAATATTTTTAGGGGTAAGAATTTCCATGCATTTTTAAAGTTAGATTTAGAATGCAGTATCTAAATAAATTTTAATTATCAAAAAGCTGAATGCCAAAAAAGAATCGTAGAAATCATAGAAATAGCTTGAACTCGAGTTTTTTTGGCGTATTAACGCGAGGGCATATAAAAAAGTTAAATAAAGAAAAGCAAATTGATTCGAGTAACACGATGGCAGATCCATCAGTGGACACAATAATTTCTCTAATCCCGAATTTCGATGGGAAAAAGTTAAGTGATTGCGAGTATTTTCTCAGACAATTTGAGGACTTAACTAAACAAATATTAAAAGACGATGCGAAGCTTACAATTTTGAAAGCAAAATTGTCGGGTACTGCGAGAGAGAAACTCTCACAAAATAAATCGCTTATAGAAGAGAAAAACTACAACGAATTCAAAAAGAAATTGTTAGATTTATTTAAAATCAAGAAATCATTTACGCAGGTACAGACTGAATTTTTCAATCTGAAACAGAAACCGGGACAAGACTTAACAAGTTTTATTAGCGAATTCAAAAACGCAGCGTCTCTTTATATAGAGAAAAGCCATACAGAAGTTGATCCGAACGGAAACGGGAAATTTTTGGACTTAGTACGATTGACACGATTTTTGGATGCGATTAGACCGGATTTAAGTATGGATTTAAGGAAAACCTTTCCCGATAATTTTGAGGATGCTTGCAAAACAGCAATTAAATTAGAAGAGGCGTACAATAATATAGGGGCAGAACAGGTAAATACTATAACAGCTAATAATGAATCGCAACTTTTTGAGAAGTTATTGAAATTAAATGTAGAAACGGCGGAGCAGATTAATAATTTATCAAAAGAAATAAATAACATAAAATTGGGAACAATCGAAAAAAGAGAGGAAGTCGAAAAATTTTGTAATATCTGCAAGAAGGGGTCACACAATGAGGATAGTTGTTGGTATAATAAAGCTAATAAAAACAACAACCAGAATTATAGGCATAGATTTGTAAACAATAGGGGTAATTACAGAGCAAATTACAAGAATTATAACCAGTATGAAAGACACGATTCTCACAATGCATTTCCGGAGGGTAATATTTACTATAATCATGTACCAAATGCTCAACCTTTTCCACCCCCACCACAACAACATTACAACACGCCGTATACTTATTATCAACCTGACTTTAATAATTATGATGCACAGGGGTATTACACTCAACAGAGAGGAAATTATAGAGGTGCACAGAGGAATAACTATCGCAATAAATATACGGACTCTAGGGAAAACAGAGAAAATCATACGAACAGTAACAAGGATAGTAATCAAAGGGGTAAATTTCAGAGGGGCAATTATAAAAGATGCAAGCAGTACAAAGATAAGGATGCGGAAAACTAAATACGAGACTTGTAAATACAGATAAAGAAGACCCGAGCAAGTCTCACGATAGCGGGCATACTTTAAGGGATAAAACTATTGCAAGTGTACAGAACGATACAAATGAACTTCCTCTAATTAAATTTAAAATTAAAGATATTGTAATTAACAGCCTTTGTGACTCAGGCGCACAAGTGAGCCTGATCTCACCGCTTTTGTTTGAAAATTTAAAACAAGCAAATATAAAATTTAAATATTTGGGAAATCAAATTAAGATTCAAACACTTACAAATTCACTGATTACATTCAAACAGTGCATTAGAATGTCATTTAAATTACAGGACACTTTTGTAAAAGGAACTTTTTATGTTACAAATAAAGATTTTGGCCGCAAATATCAATTATTACTAGGGTACGATTTCTTAAAAGAAAATCAAATGGTTCTAGATTTTGAAGAGAAGTATCTTAAATTCAAAGGAAGAAAAATGGCATTAAACATCAAAGATTCGGAGGACACTGGGGAAGTAAATACATTAATTACAGAACAAAACACAAGGACTAAAAAATACAGAAAACCTACAAAGGGGAAAATGTTTGCAAAAACGGTAGGCCATAATATTATAAACCCAGGGGAGGAAAAATTTGTAAAATTAGAATGCCCCATAAAATTAAAGGAAAATCAAACATTTATCCTAGAACCAATACAGCACAAAAATAAAATTTTCTATGAAAGATCTATCCATGACACCCCAAATAACAGAAAAATAAATATTTTAATTAAAAATATTACTAATAACAAGATACATTTAGAAACAGGTATGAACATCGGGCAAATTCTCACTAATTTGGAATACAAACAAGATAAATCTATAGACAATATTGAGCAAGGGAGAATTTTTGAGGTCAATGCATTAAATTTGGAAGATGTACATAAATTAAGAGAGGCAGAGATAAATGAGGAAGATTTTGATCTTAATCATTTACCATCGGATGTACAGGATTTGTTCAAACAAATTCTTTTAAAGCATGTACACGCTTTTTCGAAATCCTATCAAACTTTAGGTCAATGCTCACTGGTGACACCAAAGTTTACACTTAACCACGACTATCCTATTCAAACAAAACCCTATAAAGTGCCACAAGCAGTGAAGCAATATGCAAAGACAGAGATAAGAAAATTATTAGAAGCGAAAATCATCGAGGAATCGGACTCTAATTACGCATTTCCTGTCATTTTTGTAAGAAAAAAAGCTGATAGCAAAAACAATCCTAAATTTCGAATGGCGGTAGATTATCGGCTGCTAAATCAGATTTTAGAGCCATATTCCTATCCGATTCCAGATATTAAAGAAATTTTACAGAATATTAGTGGGAAGAAGTACTATATAGTATTGGACTTACACAGTGCTTTCTTCCAAATTAATTTACGACCTGAAGATAGCCAAAAACTATCGTTTATCACAGAAAATGGTAAATTTCGACCTCTGAGACTTGCGTTCGGAACTCGAAATTCGAGCGCCTATTTCGCTGAACTGATAAATAAGGTATTGGGTCATTTTAACAAGCATCAGGTAGCCTACTTTATTGATGATGTTTTAATAGGGGCTGACACTATATCAGAATTATTAAGAATTTTGGAAGAAGTGTTACAGGCGCTAATCCAACATAATCTAACAATTGAGCCATCCAAGATGCAAATATGTAAAGAAAAAATAGAATTTCTTGGTTTTCAAATTCACAAGCACGGCTATTCACCATCCACAAGGAATATAGATAAAATTAAAAGTTTAGTAAGACCTAAAACAAAAAAAGGAGTAAGGTCACTCTTAGGTTTGGCTAACTACTTTAGAACACTTATTCCAAAATATGCGGAAATAGTAAACCCATTAGTTAATCTTACTAAAGATAAAATTAAATTTAAATGGGATGAAAATACTGAAATGGCCTTTAAGAAAATCCAAGATGAAATTATAAACAACCCAACATTACATCCTCCTGATTACACCAAACAATTTACTTTAATCACAGACGGCTCAAAAATTGCAATTTCAGCGGTACTGGCGCAGGAAATTGAAGGAAAATTACAACCTATTGAATTTTTTGGGAGAAAATTACGGGAACCGGAAAAGAATTACCCGAGCTTGAAATTCGAATTATTAGCGGTTCATGAAGCGGTGTTACACTTCAGAACTATGTTGGAAGGCAGACACTTCAAGATTCTCACCGATTCCAAGGCTCTCACGGAAAATTTACATCTAGAGAATCAGTCCGATTTGGTTAAAAGATGGGTGATAAATCTCAGCGATTTCTCTTATGAATTCGATCACATTAAAGGGGACACCAACCCAGCGGACTATATTTCGCGAAATATAAATAATATTATTACGGATACAAATTTACACAATAATTTATTTTCCGTTAATCCCGCATTATCTAATGAGAATATTAAACAACATCAATATTCAGACGAGAAATTAAGCAAAATAATTCAGAAAATAGAACAAGGTAAAGAAAACAGAAATACCAAAAGGTATACTTTAAATGAAGAGAAGATGCTAATTTTAAAACCGGGGAAACAGAAAACAGAACTAATTATAGCGCCGGATGCTTTAAAGATTGCTTTGATGGAAGAAGTGCACAAACCGCATTTTGGTTTTGACAAAACCTATGAAACCATGAAAAGTAGAATATTTTGGCACGGGATGTATACAGATATTCGAACTTATTGTGCCAATTGTGTACCATGTAACACCGCAAAGCCACATAAAAAAATGAAAGTGCCTATTCAAAAAATGGTTAAGGACCATGAGATAGGGAGTGTATTACATGCGGATATCGTCGGAAAGCTTCCACTTACACTTCGCAAGAATAAATTTATTCTCACGATTATGGATTCTACTTCAAGATTCCTAGAAGCCATACCTATTCGCAATGTCGAGTCCCAGACTATTCTCAATGTCTTTAATAAATACTTCAGTTATTTTGGATTGCCAAAACAGTTAAAATTAGATAATGGGCCCTATTTTAGGGGAGCGGTATTCAAAGAGTACATGCGTGCTCTAAACATTGAAATTCGCTTCAGTTCAGTTTACAGAGCCCAAGGAAATGGACTGATAGAAGTCGTGAATCGAATACTGAAAGGATCACTGACAGCCATGGCACAAAGTTCCTTACAATGGGACATTCGCCTAGAGTTTTTCAAACTCCAATACAATATGGCGAAGCACAGAGCGACGGGATTTTCACCCGCCTTCCTTTTTTTTGGAAGAAATTTACGCACTCCTTTTACTGCACACATGCCAACAGAACAAATTCACACTCAGACATATGTCAAAAACCGAATGGACCACATGCAGGAGGTTAGACTGCAAGCGTTGGCACAGCAGGAGAAAATGATGGCTGAATATGTGACAGAGGACGACCTTGATAAAATAAAAACACTTGAACTAGGACAACAAGTTTACCTTAAGTCCATTAACCCTACTGTTTTACAAAAAAAATTTGAAGGCCCATTTAAGGTGGTTCGAAAAGTGCGAAATAACAATTACATTTTACAAGATGTAACGGAAGAAAGTAAAGGAACTATAAAAAGACACATTGACAGACTCTGGGCACCAAAGCATGCTGACAGGTGCAAAACAGAGGAGTCAAGCTCATCAGAGGAAGAATAGTGGGAATAAAATACCATTAAAAAGGGGTCGTAAAATGTTACTGTTACAGAAAGACTAATAGCTTAAACAGTTTATGTAAAAAAATTTTTAGTTGCGGTTTGCAGAATTCTACTAACTGTCAAATTTAAATATTCTCAAAACAGCGAGGGCATCCTCAACTAGGGTTGAAAAAAAAAAAAATAAATAAATAAATAAGTACAATAAAATAACATAAAATAAGATATCCCTGGCACATTTTTCAAATTTTGATAAGAGATAATTTCATAGTAAAAGCGACCCAAGGTATCACAAACAATAATAAAAAAAAAACAAAGAAAATCACATAATCAATTGAATAAATATTTGGATAAAGACAAATAAGCAAATAAGGCTAGGTTACGCAGGGCAATAAAATCTCTGAGGCGGTGTGAAAGATTTTGGTGACGTACCAGGTAGGCGCGGAGTGGGGATTTGTTTATCAACAAACATCCCCAGTTGCCATGTCAACAAGCAGTGCGGACAACTTCGCGGAAGGAAGGGTCAGTAAAGATAAAAATAAATAAATAAAAATAGATAAATGAGGGTATCACTTACTCTGATGATGTCTTCTTCGCGAGGGTGCACTCTTTGGGTGTGTGTCTATTCCTTGGGGGATAATCCAGGCGTCCCTGACACACACCAATTTTTTTTTCATATTACACCCAAATAAATAAAAAAATATTTAAATTCACAAACACACACCGGGGGGGGGGAGTTTTCCATAGGCGTCCCCCGGTCTTTTCCTGTTGACACTGAGACATTTTTCCTCCAGGGGCGTGAAACGGTAGCAGTTGGTTCCCAGCTCGTCCGCTTGGTCAGGTTGGCAGGGGACACATCATAAAAAGGAAAAAAAACGAAATCAGTAAACAGATAAACAAATATCGAACATTCGTTTTTCATGGTATCATTTTGTTTTAATTTCGTGTTTATTTTGGAAAATTTAGATAACGATTTTAAACTCTTAGAGAACGATAAAATAATAATAGTAATAATAATAATAATAATAAGACGAAAGGAAATAATTCAGTTAATTAATTAAGTGATAATGATAATAATGACAGAATTTATTTTCTTGTTTCTATAAATTAAGGATCACTTTTCAAAAGACTGCATGAAATTGGGAAATGAATCGGTCAAAAGATCATTTCATTCACATTTGCATGGTAAAGCCAAGCCGTTTAAAAAAAAAAAAAAAAAAAAAAAAAAAAAAAAAAAAAAAATTAATTAACTAATTAATTAATTAAGTTACATTATGTTTTTTTAATTTAACTAAACAATTTGGATTTAACATTTAATCTCATTAACTAATTCGTTAAGCTGAGTTTTAAAAAAAATAAAAATTAATAATAATGAATAATAAGGTATATATACATATAATTCCAGCTGTGTAAAATTTTTTAATTACTAGGATGCTAATTGCATATTAAGTTCCAACACTAATTGGAAATTTTTGCGGGCAAAAGTTTCTTAACTGCAGTAATTGGTGGCGGGCAATTAATATGTAATTAAAAACAATAATAATAAATAAATAAATAAATAAAAGTTTTTTTTTTTTTTCCATTTAAGTTAGGTTAAATGTTCTAAGATGTTATTTATTAATAAGTAGATCGGTAGTAAAAAAAAAAAAAAAGGAAAGAAATAATAATACAAAAAAAAAATAATAATAATATTAATAATTATTATAATGATTAATAAATAAATAAATAAATTTTATCGGTTTTAATATATTCAAACTTTTTTTTTTTTAAATAAGCATTTGGAGATAATCTTAAAAGTTGTCAATGATTCAGAGGCTTTTAAGTACTATGCATTTCAACGTGGGCTGCTCATCTAAAGGGGAAACGAAATTGATAAGATTCCCATATGCATATTTATGAAATTAATTCGATAACTGATTTTAGGAAATAAATGTATGGCATTCCGGTAGTGGACATATACCATTTAATAATCATTTAGCGTGGAGATGACTTAGTTCACACGATCTTGTAGGCTTAAAATTTTTTTTTTTTCCCTCCTTCTCGCTAAGTGTTTGTAATTATAAGGCCGTGATTAGATGATAATAACCTTTCAAGGATATTTGTTTTATATAAAGATGGTAATTTGGTAACATATTTAACGGGAAATGGATTTTTGTCTTAATATTAAATTGCATGAAAGACCACGTGCATGTTATTTGGTTGATCTCAATTTACGGGTCAAGACGAAGGGTAGTTTAAACAATTGGCTTATAGTCATAATTAAGCTTTTAATATATATCAAAAAAATTATATATATAGATATAAATATCATTAAATAAATAAATAATGAGAAAAATAACTCGTAAACTTACATCATAATTCACAGCCATACTCCATGTGACGGGCCAAATCAGCAAGGTACATCTGAGATGTGTTGAGGTGTTATGCATACCGAAGGATCGCAAACGCTATTCACCTGCAGGGTTGAAAGAAAAAAAAAAAAAAGGGTGCGTTCAGGTGGCGTGTTAGAAACGCATTATCGCAGGTAAAGAAGCATGTAGGTGTTGAACCGGTCGTGGTATGGGATTAGGCCAGCATTTTCAGGTGTACGAGGAAGGAATGAATCACCTGTTCAGTAGGGCTACATGATTGACAGAAACGGGGTGAGTGTTTGACCTGAGGTCACGCAGCTTTCCGATTCTTATCATTGAGTAGAAGTTTTTTTTTTTTTCTTCTTTCTGTCGGGCAGAAAAAAATGAACAGTGACAGAACGGGGAGTTATTATTTTCAACATATTAGAATTAACATGAGAATTTTTACGCTTAGGCGTTTAAAAAAAAAAAAAAAAAAAGAAAAAGAAAAGGAAATAGAGAAAGAAATAAATAAATAAAAAAAAATAAAATAGGAAAGAAGGGAAAATTATTAAAGAAAAATTTCATTTTTTTTTCTTTTTATTCATTCTTTGTTGTTTAATAATTCGAAAGAATTGTATATATATAATAAAATTACAACAATCATATGAATGGACAATACAAATGGTAACTGAATTAATCCATAAAATTGGGTCAAATAGTAGATGAATATCATAAAGTTACAACATCATGAATGTGTCATGTTTTCAGATTGCTAGGACTGTTTTTGTGTCCATCTAAAATATTTGTCTGTTTGCATTTATTAATTAGATATAGTGCTGAATTCATTCATTAATATGTGTAAATATTGTAAAGTGGAAGACTTGCCATTTCATCGAACTCAGAAGAGTATTGCTATTATATATATATATATATAGATATATATATATATATGTATGTATAGATATACATTTGTTCCTTTTGGTTTGTTTTGGCCTAATTTTGGTTTCAATTTTAGTAGCACTAGATATAATTAAATAATTTAAAAAAAAAAAAAAAAAAAAAAAAATCTGAGAATGTGGATGTACAGTTTTATATTGGATTAAACTCTTTGCTCTATATAAATATGTATATATATATACATATTTTGAATGTATACTCATTATCATAATTTTTCTCTCAGGTATCTTACATATTCAGTTATGTATGTGTAATTGTAAGATTTTGCCTGAATTGGGTTTTATATATTGTATGATGCATGTATTGTGTTAAAAATAATTATCAAGAATCATTGTAAAGTTGAATACTGATCCTTACATATCACAGTGTATTATATCTTTTTGTTTTGTATGGTCTGTTTGGCTATTTAGATATTTTAAATTTGGTGAGTGCTCTATCTTAGACACACCGGTTATATTTAACCACAAAATTTAAAATTTTTGTACTAATGATAATATTTTATCTCTAAATTGTTTGGGAATACTTAGGAAATGTGTACATATATGAACTGTTCTTTATTAAAGTCACACAAGTAATTTACAAATGAACATTTTCCTCTGCATGAACTTTAGTCTACAATATGATTCTGTATAGATGAACGTGGACTGATATCATCTATGTGATCTATAGATTATCTGCAATGGTGATGGACTTCTTGGGTATGCAATGCTAAAGAAAACTGGACGTTTTCTTTCTTTTAGTACGGGGGGAAAGATAATGTAAGGAAAGTACATTATCGGGACTTTCCCATAAGTCGCCTCAGTTGAAAGATTTAGGATGGCAAATTTATGACCAGAGACTCGCTGGCGACAATTTTAAGCCATAAAAGTCAAATAAGAAGAACTTTGATTTAAGTTGGTCTGGGAGATAATATCAAAGAACACACACATCGTTCCGAGAAAAAAAACAACACGCTACAGCAACAACTGATGCATAGCCATTGGTTGGGGTTGGTAAGGAGGAGGTGAAACTGACCCTCTGTTATGCAAATTTCAGTTAAAACGGGAGATCAACTACCCAATGAAAGAAAAGAAGGATGGGCTTAAAGCACTGTCATGCAAATTTTGGGCAGAACAAAGTACGGCCCACCGTGGTCATAAAAAAAAGCAGTTGTGAGAAAGAAAATACAGAACAACACATCGATATCAGAAGCGAAAGTGAGAGGTGATATAAAATGACGCGATGAATTTTGTGCGGTCCGAAAGAGGAAAATATATGTAAGTGGCAATTCTGATGGTAAGAAAGCAGCGAACCCGAACAACATATATGGAGAGTGGTGAAGTTGCGCTAAGTTTTGTGAAATGAACATTTTCAATAAGCGCAGCGCTATTTAGTTAGCGGAAAGTGTGCTCTGATACAAAGAGAAACCTTCTTCAATCAATGTGTAGAGGTAAATATGACTCTGACCTAAGTAATTCCCCAGTTTGTTTGATTTTATCAAAATATTATAAGAGAAGCTGGTAGTGTGACCTTAGTCACAAATGGAAGTCAGTATTTTAATTGTAAACAAATAATGTTGTCAAAGATCAATTTAAATATAAATACAAACAAATATAAGTATCCTTTGCAAGGATCAAAGTGTTAATGCCAATATTATAGGAGAAATTTTGTTAGGAAATTAAATCAGATGTGTTCTGATAAATCTTTTTATTTTCTTGAAATAACTGTAAATATTGTAAATAAATAATAGTGTTAATTATTTGGAGTCTTCTCATTTAAATTATCTAGTATGTGTTTGTTTATTTAGATTTCCACTTTAAAAGTCAGCTAGGGGCAAGAATGATCATTCTCAAAAAGGGTAATGGGCTACTACGAAATTACACAACGCGATGGGGGAACATATCCAAAATTTAATCTCTAAGGTTCCTTTTATTATTATTATCTTGGTAAATTAATTTATTCTATTAGCCAACCCCAGAGAAACCTTTATGTACTTAATTCTAAGCTGTAATTTTGATCAACTTGTCCCAGCAAAAGGGTTATGTTGGAATGGGCAGCAATTAGAAGGGAAATTAAAGAATAAAAGAATCTTAAATAAATAATATAACTGAGCCATGCATATTTCTCTTCAACAGACCATTAATTAATTAAGCATTTAACTGTAATATGTTTTGGAAAATATTTTTATAAAAATTCTCTCAAATTATGCTCTTGAATTCATGAAAATATTAACGTAATCTACTATATTTACCAAAAGTACGATACCCCCTCCCCCCCCCCCCTATTACACTACTAGACAACTGGAACAACATCTGTTTGATCATATCCGATTCTAACAGTCGATTAATGAAGAGTATTGCACAATCTAGTAATTATACAACTAAGATTATGTATTATTATGTATTATTGAAAAAAAAATGACAGTGCATCAATACTTAATTGAAACTTAAAAATCACTTGAGAATTTGTTTTGTTTTGACTTTGCTAACGAAGTCTGCTTGGAATTCTCGATGTGAATTCTACTAATTTCAGTACAAGATTACCTTCGAAAGTAACCATAAAATAGTTTTAGTTAAAAAAAATATAGAGAGATTTAATCAATGTTTTATAATATAGATTATGAAACTATTTAATTATAGAAATAAGAGTTGTGTTTATTTATAATGTCATTCAAGCTGCAATTTTTAGCTGAACTGAACTGTAATGACTGTAATTATATGAAATGTATTCGGTATCTTTATTCTAAAATAAGAAAATTATATATATTTTCTCTTTTTCTTCTCCCTTTTTTTAAAAATTGTTTCAACACATATAATAGAATATATGTTCAACATACAAGAGCCAAATCCCGCCCTTCTATGAGTACGCCCTGAGTCAGCTGCATCATATCTGGCGCCGGCCCTGATTATTATTTTAATTTCCTGTATTTTGCTCCGAATGAATCTTTAGCATACTGACAATCATCTTTACTTGAAGAAGTAAACAAGCTGTGGTTAAAAACTCCTAATTGGGAACTTCACCTGAATCTTCATTTTCTTACGTTATTTCTATTTCATCCCCAAACCTGTCCTTTTCCACGTCCAAATTCCGATCCGCACCAAAATATTTTCATTCGCGTGTTTTGCTTCTCTCAGCTGAACTTCTCCAGGGACTCGGAGGCATAAAGAGAGAGTTTCGCTGACGTAATCGTTCGCTTTTATCGATCGCTCCATTGAAAAGAAGCGCTCTTCATTTTATTGCGCCTTCCCACGTGCGCAACACCCCTTCTACATGCGGGCGAAACGTAAAAGGAACGGCCCAGAGAGGATTTGTGTTTGTTGACATGCATCGCATCATTAGCTTACCTTCTCCAATGATAGATAGAACCTGCTATGGAAGCTTTCCTGAAATGCACTGATGCTTCGCTGAGTAAATAAACTTCTTTTCACAAACGTTTTCCAGAGAGTGATTCAGTGGCGTAGCCATTCAAAAATTATGGGAGGGGCTCGAGTAGTCTTTCCCAAGTACGTTGAACAGATAACATTTTCAATAATTAGTAAAATATTTATGAGAATAATTAATTGTTCAAACTAATTACACTAATTGTCAGAAAAATAAATAAATAAAATAAAATAAAGCTTTGCCTCCTTGCGAAAAAAAAATATGTGAACTGTCTAAATCTGACATCCCTAAATCTAAATATGGCATCCAAATTGTTCAGACACGTACCATTTTTCCGAGTAACAATGTTCTTATAGTAACAAAGCAAATAATGAAGGATTGTTGTATTAATTTAGAATGGTAGATAAAAATGAAAATACGAAAAATGTATTTTTGCTGTCTTGGACAACAAATCAATAAAATATATTAGGAAAATACATTTTATTGATATTTGTCTCGTGCATTGTTCTTTTGATATCTTCCCCCCTCTTTCGTGTCCAGCAGTCTATCTACTAACACATTTTAATACCTTTTGCCACTGTATCTTCGCTAATGATTATATAGATTTACTTATAGGTTATTTGCATATTAACACATACATATTTTTGTTTCGTAATTTCTAGTTATGTTTTAGTAAGATACAGATTACTTTAATTTTAAAAACAAGCCACCCCACCTGAATTGATACATGATACAGTAAGTTCATTGCTATATTTTGGTTTAGTGAGCTGAAATCTATAAGAATCGACTATTATTTTTACGAGGTGGATTTTGGTGCCGACTAATCTTGTTATTGCCAGCATCACAAAAACATTTTTTTATTAAGTAGAATATTTAAAATACTGAATTCTAGAGAGTTGCCCCCTCTCCCCTCATATAATAAAACGATTTCATAGCAAACAGTCTTTGAGTATCGGGGCATGTAATCGATTTTTCTAGTAAAATCCTTAAAAGTTAAATATTCCGAAACTACTTGAAATCGTTCTTTCAGCAGTATTAATATGAAAGACATGAAACTGCGATTTGAAAGTTTCCTAATATCGAATACAATGGATTCAGAATAAAAATGCGAGTTGCAGGTATATGTCAACCCTGATTAACAGATTTTCTACTGGGGTGCCTCTTGAGCCCTTTGAGCGAGCCCCTCATTTTCCTACACCGCTGGAGAAAAAGAACCTAGTAAGGAAGATTCTTTGCACTGCATTATAAGTAAATAAACTACGCAGAGTAAATAAACTTTTCACAAACGCTTTACAGTGTGATTGAATGCGAATAAATATTCTTCTTCCCTATTTCCCATAATCTATAAGATTTGTGAAGTGTATATATGGTGAAATTAAATCTCACTGATTTTAATTAATATTTTAAAAAATTTAATGGATTTAAATGCAAGTTATTTACGAGCAAAAAAAAATTTTTTTTTTTTCAATTCCTACTATCAGTTCACATTCTCCCTATATATATTTATATATCTTGTTCAAATTTTCAATCGTTAATAAAATGCTTTTTATTCATCCACTCAAGTTCAAATATATTTTTTAAGACTTGTAGTGGATGACACTTGATGTTAATACAGTTTTTTTAAATATTAATTAATTAAATTTAATTCATTAATTTTAGTTTTATATGGGAGAAAAAAAAATATCTTATTTAAGATATTTAGCAGGATATAAATTTAGGAATAAATACCGTGAGTGGCGAAGCGTGTAGATCGCTGAAAAAAAATTCAATTCTTTTTGACCTAAGTAGGAATTGACTTTAATATATTTTTTAAATATATTATTTGTTTTTTAATTAAATAAGCAGAAAGTAGATTATACTGCGTTTCTGTGTACCACGATTGGGGGAGGGGCCGGTAGTAGTAATTTAAGCTGTTGGACTTGCAACAGCAATATAATTGTTTACAGCACATCAAGTGAACTTTCTTGACATTACAAGTACAGAGAGACATCATATTTTAATTTAATTTATTTTCATTATTGTTTCTAATTACATTTTTTCACGTTATAATTTTCTCATTATAATTTCTCATTATATTCTAATAATTTAATAATAAATAATCTATCTCATAACTATGCAAAGTAAAACTGAAGAGCTAAACTTAAATTTTTATTATGAAACCAAATCTTTAAATGAGAGTTAATTAATTGGATGATGAACTACCATTGCACCATTTTTAAATTATCCCATACTCTTTATGCGAAATTTAAATTTTACAGATACATCATATTTTTACTTATTTGTTTAATTATTTTTTATTGTTATTTCTTATATTTTTTCACATTATAATTTTCTCATTATTTAATAACAAATAATTTCTGCTATAACTATGCAAAATAGAACTCAATAATTTTTTTTTTCTCATCCACAGAACCAAATCTTAATTCTACCATGAAATTAATCTTTAAATGGGAATTAATTAATTGAATGGTAAAATACTTACTATTGCATCAATTTTAAACTATCCCACATTCTTTATGCCGAATTTACATTTTTTTCATCTTCAGAAAAAATTCTTCCAAAGTTGTGAACATGTGAAAAATATTAGAATAAATGCAGCAACATTGTAAGATTGGTCATTATCCTAAAAAAGTACAAAATAATGTTATTATTATTAATTTATTAACAAAAAAGAAAAATCATTCCTTAAGTTTAGATTATGAAACACTTTCCAGCATTTCCAGAATACTGTAATGAAACTTTTCCGTTTAAGGGTGCAATGACAATCAAAATAAACTTTTTTTAATATACCATTTATTTGTTATGATTTTTAATTACAGCAAATATTTATAGTGTTATTAGATATCAGTATGCAAATTTTGGTTAAAATATCTTTTTTTGGTTCATGAGATAATCAAAATTTCAATTTTTAAAATTTCGAATAATTAAGTCTTCCAAATGTGTATTTCATTTTCTCTTCATTTCTCTGCGCATTTCATTTTTAGGGTTTCGTTCATCTCACGAAACCCTATTACTCCCGCTCCGTTGTCTGTCCGTCACAGAGCCATTCTCAAAAACTATGTAACTTACAGAGTTGAAACTTAGTGTATAAATCTGAATACCAGCTATAAAGAGCTCAAAATATTAAAATTTGAAAAATTCGTATTATTTTAATAAATAGAGATAAAAAACCAAAATTCTAACAGCCTTTTCCTATTAAATTTAAACATTTTTCGTTATAGCCGATGCCAAAAATTAAAAATCTACGATGAAATTCTTTCTACAATAATTAATTTTCTATCAGACGATTTCCACGTGAAAAATGAAAATTGAAAGTTTCACCAATTGAAAAAAATATTAATATGAAATAAAATTGATTGACGTCATAATGGTAATAAAACGGAAAGATTTCTCAATAATACAAGGAGTATGAGTATGTGTATGTGCACAAAGCAGATTAATATCACGTCATTAGAGAATTAAAAAGAAAATCTGACGTCATATCGGAAGTTTAACGGATTTTTCAAATGTTTCAGAATAATACAAAACGAGTATCAATATGATTAATAGAGAATAGTAAATATGTGATATAAATGCTGGAGGATTACACCATGAAACATTACTACATTAAAGATGTGTGTATAAAACATCACAAATTTACTGAATGGTATGTATACAAAACGTTTGTATACACCATTCAGTAAATTTGTGATGTTTTATACTCACGTCTTTAATGTAGTAAATATATGAGTTTGAGGAACGTATTGAATCATGACAAAAACACGATTACGGAAATATTCGCATATTTTAACATTTTGAAGGTGTACAACATGTTAATTTTGAAATTATTTTTTTTAGATATCGCATTTAGTCCACATGACAGATATTATTATGACAGAATATAATAGCGGGCTTCGCCCGCTATCGAGCTGGTTTAGATATTCGAAAAGACGAGAAAAATAGACCGGTAAATTTTTACTTTATAAAAAAGATCACCTTTTTTTTTATTGCTAAATGAAATTTATTTGGATTTATTAAAGAAAGGATAAAGTGTTTTGAAAGGATTATTTAACGAAACCCTTAGAGCGATCTTTGATCAGACTTACCACACTTGTTACTTCATTTCTCTGCTCATTTCATTTTTACACAAAATTTTTATTTTTCCTTCCACAATAATCATTTTAATAATAAAAATAATCATAAAAATCATTTTAATCATAAAAATAATCATAAAAATCAGAATTTAAAATCATTTTAATTATAAAAATAAAAAATATTTAAAAAAATCTGTTTATTTCATAATTAAATATTTTAAAAATGAACTTAATTTGAACTCTATATATTTTAAATAAAAAATTATCGTTTAAATATTTTCTAAGTTTATTTACCTATAATGACTTTATTTTTAGTAACTTATATAATACTAAAAATAATGTCATTTAAAGGTAATTTTTATGATCATTTTTATTATTAAAATGATTACTGTGGAAGAAAAAATAAAAATTGTATGCAAAAATGGAATGCGTAGAGAAATGAAGTAAAAATGAAACGCGCATTTGGAAGACTTAACTAGGACTTCCCTTAAAGGGATTAGTCTGAGTGATATTGCTGATAACATAGGGTTAACAATTACAATATAAAGAAAACGAGCAAATTAAATGATAGAATTACAAAATATCATATATAAATTCATATACACTGTTAAAAAAATAGAAAAGAAGTACAGTTCATCAGATGTGTTGTCATAATTTTTTTAACATGTGGCAAAGAGTCTCATTTTTTTAAGCGCGTACTGCGCAGAACTTGAAAAAAAAAACGTCTTGATCTTTTAAAACGCCAAGCTTTTTAAAGTTACGTAATTGGATTTGCAGCCAATAGATTATTCTATCAACCGTGGCTTAACGCAAATTTAATTTCATTGTTGCACCTTTTTTTGTGTGTGAATTTTAAATTTTTCTTCCTTGATTATATATCTATTATTTGTATAACTGTTTATAGAAACTCTTACACTTCAAACCACATTGATAGCATGCTTTGCTACAAACCAGATTGCAAAACTATAGTCTAAATTACTATTAAAGTATACAAAAAATCTTTCGATGACTTCTGTAAAATAACTTTTACATTAAATCTCCATATCGGCAAAATTTAAAAATTATATATATTACAAAGTTAAGCTTAACAGATACTTCTTGATTATTCTCTAGGTGGCTCTGCCCCCTGCGCCTTTAATGCGCCTTTACTGCGCCAATCCGCAGACTTTTTTTTGCCTGTCTGTCTGTCTCTCCACAGTTTGTCTGTTTCCCTATCCGCTCTTCTGCCCGTCTCTCTAACCGATTGTCTACCCTACTACACGTCTCGCTACCTGTCTCTATATTTCTCTACCGATCTCGCTACCCGCCAATCTATTTCTCTAACCGTCTGTCTATCCGTCTAACTACTTGTATGTCTAGCCGTGTCTCTATCCACTTCGCTACCCATTTGTCTATCTGTCTCACAACTTGTCTATCTGTCTCTCTACCCGTCTGGCTATACGCCTCTCTACCCATCTTCTTACCCATCTCCATACCCATCTACTGTCTCTCTACTCGTCTGTATACCCGTCTCACTATCCGTCTGTTTTTGTACCCGACTCTTTACCCGTCTCGCTACCAATCTCATTACCCGCCAGTCAACTCGTCTCTGTACTCATCTCTCTCCTCGTCTCTTTATCTACCACGCTACGCGTCTCGCAACCTTTCTCGCTACATTCCTGCTACCGGTGTGGCTACCCGTCTCGTGACCCATCTCGCTACCCCTCTGTCAACCCTCTTTTTACCTTTCTTTCTAGCCGTCTGTCTATTCGTTTCGCTACCCGTCAGCCTACCTATGTCGCTACTCGTCTCTCTACCCATCTCACTACCCGTCTGTCTACCCGTTTGTTTACTCGTCTTTCTACCTCTCGCCACCTCTTTCCAATATTTAAACAATTCATTTAATATACAGAAGCCGTTTATCAGTTATTAAATGCAAACGGAACTAATTTATCTAATAAGTGTAATCAGATGCAATTTTTTTTTAAATACATACTTAAACCTGAATAATAATTCATCAGTTTTGTGTTCATAGTTGTTTATATCATTTGACAGTAAATCTCAACTTTCTTAAACCTGAATTGTCTCAAGCTTTTTAAAAAAAAACACAAGGTCTGTATAACTGCAAAGTACCCTGAGGGCTATATTAGCTACATGTTATTAAGTTAAGTGAAAATTTCGTTATCGCGTTTGCAGCCAATTGCTTATGTTAGAAAGCGTGGCTTAACGCCATTTTAAATTCTTTACTGTAACTTTTTTTGGAGGGGGGGGGGGGGTAGGGTTTCAAATATATACATTTAAATTAAAACTTTTGCCTCCATGCCATTAGTGTTGTTTGTATTATTAACTAATACCTTGTAGACCGAGCTTCATTTGAAACAAATGTAAAAGCTACAGTTTTTTTAGGAGAAACTTTCGTAATTGGGCCCAAAGCCAATCGGAGCATTTAATATCATTATTGTAACTCTTATAGAGTTAAAACAATATTGTTGCTAGCTTTACTCTTGTTTGAGACCAGCCTTGCCTGTGTATCTGAATGAGGAAAAGTTTCGTATCCTAGATCGGTTGGCGAAAAAAATTTAAAATGGTGCCAAAAGGTAGTTTTAGCATCTTACAAAATTTTTCAAGAGAGCAGTAAAACATGTTTTTCAAATATTTACAAACATACGTTTATTAAAGCATGTTTTTGCTCCATCTTAAAAATTTAAGCACGATGCTAAAATAAAATTTTATCGCCATATTCGATATTTTGATAAGTAATGAAAATACATAAACAAACTTATTTAACAAACCTAAGAGGTATTTTGTGATAAATAATTGTTATTGTCAGGGGAGTAAATTGTAAACAATTAATAAACGGCTAGTAAATAATAAATAGCATTTAAAATCTAAAAATGGAGAAGTGGTCCGTATAAAAATGCAAAACATAACATTATACGCTTGATATATGTAAATCTTTTTTTATTTTTTAATATTTCCGAAGGCACAGATAAAAAGGTAAAAATCTCTTTTCCAAATGCCAAATAGAAAATATACAAAATAGAATGCCAAATATACAAAATAGAAAAATATCTGCAAAAAAATATATTTACATAATACTACATCTGCAAACATATAAGATTTAGAAAAAGTAAACCAAATCCTGCAGATCCCAACAATCACATCGAAAAACTTATCACCAAAAAAGAACTCGCCAAATCTTACGGCACAGGAGATAGATTTTTCCCTCTAAATGCAGAATATTAGTTTTTTTTTCTTGTACGATGGGTGATTATAATATAATTGTTTCATTTCACATACTACATACCGTTTGATATATTGGTACTTTTACGTTATCCTGGCGCAGTTGATAAATCACCAAATATTGTTCCTATAACATTTTCATATTGAATTCATTTCATTTAAATATAAACCTTTCACTCATTTAATTTAAAAAATACATGCCTTTCATTAATCCCATTTAAAATGCTAAAAAGAGAAAAAAAAAGAAATAATGCCATAAATCGAAACCTTTTATTTAAACACCAAAGATTTTTTTTTTTTTTTTTTTTTTTTTTTTTTTTTACACACGAGAAATAAAAAAAGCTGCTATTGCTGAGATTTGCACCAAATCTCTAATACCAAGTCTACCAAGTTATTGCGGGGTTTTTCTTTCAAACAGAAAAAAATCCAGATTAATTTTCGATTTCTACTAAATTGAAATATATTTTATTGTTCTGAATATTAGTGCGTGCATATTTTTTTTGTTCCATGTACTCCATGAACTTTTCAATTCCGATTGTCTACGAAAATCTCCCGCCGTTGAAAATGACGTACGCACAAAATTTTTGTGGCGTATGTACTTTAATTGTGCTTTTTTATCTATTTTTTTAATATAATTTCCAAACGGTTTGACATTTATTCTTGCTAATAAATAGACGTCGTTGTCACCTTTATAGGTACCTGCTGTAAAAATTTGAACGAAATCCATTAAATATTTTTTGAGTTATGCTTGACGAAAGGTTTTAATATCCATCGTAGCTATATATGGGGCAAAGTAATACTGCGCTGTGTATGAGTCTTCGTTGCACTCAGACAATTATTCGGAATTTTAAAAATTGAAATTTTGATTATCTTATGAACCGAAAAAGATATTTTAACCAAAATTAGCATACTGATAGCTAATACCACTATTGTACATATGTAGGGATCATCTGTAAGAAATTTCGATAAAATTTGAAAAAAATAAATAAATGTCCATGAAACATTTTAAAATCATGAAAAACCATGAAAATCTTTATTCTGCAAAAAACAGGTTTTAATAATTAAATGAGTTATAAATGCTCAAAATCCTTTTTTTCTAAACAATCTTAATTGCGATTAAATATTTTAATATTACTTTTAACCTATTTCTTAGATTTTTACTCATTTTTGATAAGTTTATAGGTTTACTAATAAGTCTTCTTTCTGTAATACTCGAAATGTCAAGATTTTGACGTATTCAATATTTGTAACATATACTCACCAATAATATTCAAAAATATGTTTTTAATATATGCAAACAGA
Source organism: Maratus michaelseni (assembly GCA_963931845.1). NCBI lineage: Eukaryota > Metazoa > Arthropoda > Arachnida > Araneae > Salticidae > Maratus > Maratus michaelseni. The sequence goes on from OZ007587.1 coordinate 254,369,709, forward strand.
CCAATTTTATTTCTAATAATCTAAAATTATATAAATATGTTACGGTGAAAGACCGAAATCTGGAGAATGTCGACTTTCTCTGGTGAATGTTCAGATTCACATAGTCGCTTGGTGTATATTCGAAATATTTGCTAAATATCCTTATTTCTCACTTACACCGGCAAATATCGACATTCACCATGACTGATGGTGAATATTGAATAAAAATATTTTTGTTACGTTTTTAAATCATACTTTATTATTAAAACATATTATGATATATGCCAAAATAGGAGAAAGCCTACGTAACAGCACATGTAAATAAACTGTTGAACTTAAAACGAACAGTACATTCTAATTGAGAAAAAAAATACCAATAATATATTTATATTTTTGTTACGTTTTTAAATCATACTTGATTATCAAAACATATTATGATATATGTCAAAATAGGATAAAGCTTAAGTAACAGCATGCACATGTAAATAAACTGTTGAACTTAAGACGAACCGTACATTCTAAATGAGAAAAAAAAATAATACCAATAATAAATTTATATTTTTGTTACGTTTTTAAATCATACTTCAATATCATAACATATTATGATATATGTCAAAATAGGAGAAAGCTTAAGTAACAGCACTTGCAAATAAACTGTTGAACTTAAAACTCTGTCGACATCGGCTTCTCGTTTCGACATCCACCAGAGCATATCTGGGCTTGTCGACATACACCGGTGATGGTCTGAATGTATGAGAATATAACCAAATATTCGATTTTTCACCGACGTACTTTAGTATGTGTTGACATTCACCAGAGAAAATCGATATTCTCCAATTTCGGTCTTTCACGGTAACATGTATATTATATACTAGCGGCCCGTCCCGGCTTTGCACGGGTAGACAATGTAATTTTTTTAGTACATTTGTTTTCCTGAATTTCATGCTCTTACCAAAACCTGTTGCAGAGATACCCAAAACTTTCGAATCCCCCTTTACCAACATTCAGGGGGGGGAGGGGGCATTTCTAAATTCGCTGAAATACGTGTTTAATCATTTGTTTATTAGATTTGTTTTCCTGAATTTCGCGCATCTACATAAAACAGCTGCTGAGATATGGCGAAATGTCCTAAAATTTTCGAAACCATCCCCTTTAAAACCCTTCGGGGGAATTTCTAAAACCACTGAAATGCATGTTTATCCATTTTTTAGTAGATGTGTTTTCCTGAATTTCACGCTCCTACATAAATCTGCTGCTTAGATATGGCGAAATGACCCAAAACTTTTGAATACGCCTTTAACCACCTCCTGGGGGGAATTTCCAAAATCGCCGAAATACGTGTTTAACCAAATTTTTAGTAGATTTGTTTTAATTATTTTCGCACTCCTACATAAAAGCTGAGATATGGCGAAATGACCTAAAAACTTCGACACCCCCCCCCCCCTTTAACCACCTTCTGGGGTGAATTTCGCAATTCTAAAACAGCCAAAATTGCTGAAATACGTGTTTTATTCACTTTTTAGTAGATTTGTTTTCCTGATTTTCGCGCTCCTAACTAAAGCTGCTGTTGAGATATGACTAAATGATCTAAAACATTCGACCCCCTTGTAACCCCCTTTGGGGGGAAATTTCTAAAATCGCTGAAATACGTGTTTAACCAATTTTTTAGTAGATTTGTTTTCCTTAATTTCGCGCTCCTACATAAAACTGCTGCTGAGATATGGCGAAATAACTTAAAACATTTGACCCCCCCCCCCCTTTAACTACCTTCAAAGGGGAATTTCTAAAATCGTTGAAATACATGTTTAATCATTTTTTTAGTACATTTGTTTTCCTGATTTTCGCGCTCCTACCTATAACTGATGCTGAGATATGGCGAAATGACCTAAAACATTCGACCCTTTAACAATATCCTTTAACCCCCTCCGGGAGGGGAATTTCTAAAGTCGCTGAAATACATGCTTAATCATGTTTTTAGTAGATTTGTTTTCCTGATTTTCGTGCTCTTAACTAAAATTGCTGCTGAGATAGGGCAAAATGACCTAAAACTTTCGACCCCCCTTTAACCCCCTCCGGGAGGGGAAATTCTAAAATTGCTGAAAAACATGTTTAATCATTTTTTAGTAGATTTGTTTTCCTGATTTTTGCACTCCTACCTATAACTGCTGCTGAGATATGGCAAAATGACCTAAAACATTCGACCCCCCTTTAACCCCCTCCGGGAGGGGAATTTCTAAAATTGCTGAAATACATGTTTAATCATTTTTTAGTAGATTTGTTTTCCTTATTTTTGCACTCCTACCTATAACTGCTGCTGAGATATGGCAAAATGACCTAAAACATTCGACCCCCCTTTAACCCCCTCCGGGAGGGGAATTTCTAAAATTGCTGAAATACATGTTTAATCATTTTTTAGTAGATTTGTTTTCCTGATTTTTGCACTCCTACCTATAACTACTGCTGAGATATGGCGAAATGACCTAAAACATTCGACCACCTCCCTTTAAACCCTTCGGGAGGGAGGGATTTCTAAAATCGCTAAAATACATGTTTAATCATTTTTTAGTAGATTTGTTTTCCTGATTTACGCGCTCCTACCTATAACTGTAGCTGAGATATGGCGAAATGACCTAAAACATTCGACCACCTCCCTTTAAACCCTTCGGGAGGGAGGGATTTCTAAAATCGCTAAAATACATGTTTAATCATTTTTTAGTAGCTTTGTTTTCCTGATTTTCGCGCTCCTACCTATAACTGCTGCTGAGATATGGCGAAATGACCTAAAACATTCGACCACCTTCCTTTAACCCCCTTCTGGGGGAATTTCTGAAATCGCTGAAATAGGTGTTTAATCATTTTTTAGTAGATTTGTTTTCCTGATTTTCGAGCTCCTACCTATAACTGCTGCTGAGATATGGTGAAATGACCTAAAACATTCGACCACCCCCTTTAACCCCCTTCGGGGGGGGGGGATTTTCAAAAATCCCTTCTTATTGCTTGCCTAGGCCATAACAGCAATCTACTGTCCAAATTGCGTGACCCTGACTTTAGTAGTTTCGGCTGGGCGTTGATGAGTCAGTCAGTCAGTCACCGTTTCCTCTTTATATAATAGTATAGATTATCATGAAGTGGAATTTTTTTTTTTTTCAATCTGAAGTTGTGTTCATAAATATTACTATAATAAAAATTTAAATATATATACATTGATGGTTTTTTTCGAATTTGAAAGTCTATTGTATCCTTAATAAGATTTTTTTTTTGTTTAAGATATCTTAAATAAACAATTTAGAAAACGCGTAACACATTTGAAAACCCAGTTTTAACAATTACCGTGCTTAGTCGAAAAGGTACTCGAATTATTTTCTTCAGCCCTGTATATGATCTGTAGATTTGTATGTACACTACATACTAAGCTAAAATTTAGTTCAGTTAGAAAACGTATAACATTGCTGAAACTTCGCCTTCAGCAAGTTACGCCAACAGACGGAAATGTGTACTCTATATGAATTTATTTTTAGTCAACAAACATCTTTTAATGTACTAAATATAATTCAACTGGAAAATGCTTTGCACAGTTAAAAACTACTATTAAGCAATTCATGCCCATAGATATTAATGCTTTCGAATTCTTTTGTGTAATTCAAACATTTAGTTACATTTAAAAACGCAAACCAAAGTTGAAAACGCACTTAAAGGTTATCGCTCATACACAATAGTGTAACCAAATTCCTTTGCGTGTCTCTGAAAATGAATGAAAAATGCTATGCACTCTATGTTGTACAGTAAACATATTGTAATGCACTTCAGTAATGTATATAAATTTCTTTATGCTTGAAGTACTGTAACATCATTAAAATACGCCGCAAACGATTTAGACCATCATGTAATTGAATTCTTTTGTGTGACCCTGTAAATGAATGATAAATCTTTTGCATTCATATTCTAAAAGAAAGCATGTTTTACAGCAACTCATAAATGCATATCAAGTTCATTATGTTTGAAATAGTATAACGTCGTTTAAATATACTGCAATCGTTTTTCCCACGGATAATAATGCAACGGAATTCTTTTGAGCGCCCTGTGAACGAACTAAGTACTACATACTTCGTTTACAATAGGGAACAGGCTATGGTAAATCTCAATAACATATATTAATTACCTAGAAATCGACGTATATTTACAAGAGTTAGGTCACAGACAGACGGATGGACAGACAGACGAACCCTAAACACCTTTCAATTATGTTGGAAAGTGCTAAGAAGAGAAGTTCAATTGGAAACATGTAATAATGGAAAAGTGATATAGCATTACACATGTATTTAATCCAGTAATAAAATATACCAGAGGGCCCGTGCGAGGATTTCGCACCGAAATCTAATATTTTTTAGGTACTTCTCTATTATGCCGTCGACCACTTTTCATAACAAAAAAACTATCGCCAAATTGTAAGATTAAACGCCAAAAATGCAGTCCCATTTACTTGATGTCAGAAGCATTATACGTGTTTGTTACGTCATCTAGTGGTTTTTAATTCGACATATGCGTGTATTTTTCATTATGTTTTACTGATTTATTAGTTATTTCATTCATTAAAATAACAATTATGTCCTTAAATTCTTATATTTTATTTATTTATTTATTTTGATATTCCAATGGCAACGTTCTCCCGTTTATTTGGCGATAGTTTTTTGTTATGAAAAGTGGTCGACGGCATAATAGAGAAGTACCATTTTTTATCAGTAAATAATATTTATTAGATGCAGGTTTAAACTTCTAAAGAAAAGGCAAGGATAAAAATATCTGCAAAAAACATTTAGTTGTTAGTCAAGCCAGAATATCATCTAATTTATTCCATCAAAGTTAGAGTAAAAACTGATCCAAGATTGCTAAAGGCACGCGCGAGAAAAAAAAATTAACAATCGTATTTTAACTGCATTAGAGGATGACGTCATCCGCTTCGGGAAAAACATGGGACATAGGAATATAAATCTAAACATTTCAATTTCGCTTTTTAATCATAAATATAAAATAAACCCGTGTGGGTTTTTTTATAATAATCGCTGAGCATCATATAATGTGGTATTTTATTTTTTTAGCAACAATATTTTGAGGAAAACCTTTAATTTCTTTTATGAAAACAATGCCGATTTAATTTTTAATTATCAGCAAATTTTAATCAAAATTATGTTTTAACAAAATGTTGAGTGTGCTATGTCAGAAGCCTGTTCAAAATCCTTTCATATGCTATATCTCATTCGTCGTTCTGCGTTTCGTATTTTCAGAGAAAAAGGGATGTTGACAGGAGAAATAATATATATGAATGATTAATTTTTCATAAAATAATATATCCACAATGACAAATCAGGTCCGTTGACTGTCACAGCGCAGTTTGTACTACTTATTGAATCTATAAAATTGAGTGAAGTTTTTTGCTTGATTAAAAAATATATATACTATTATATTTATAATTCAGTTCTTTTTTTTAACTGATCTCAAATTAAATTTCAAAGGATAAGGAACGTAAAAAGAGCTGTCCCAAGAGGATTTGTGTTTGTTGATATGCATTGCACATCATTAGCTTTACCTTCTCCGCTGATAAAGATAACCTCTATGAAAGCTTCCCGGCAACGTATACTGGTGCTTCGCTTCTTTTCAAACGCTTTTCAGGATGATGGAATATCCAGTTTTCCTGTTTCCTGAAATATTTTAAGTTTTGTTAAATGCATAGATTGTAAAACTTAATTTTAAATTATTTTAACTGATATTTCAATGAACTGCGTTTGCAATATTTAGAGCAGGAAATAATTTTTAAATGTACAACCATAAAGAGGAAAGACAAAAAAAAAAAAAAACTTTATTAATTATTTCACAAATCAACGCGATATAAAAAATTCAGGAACCAATGGTTGAGTATGACGTCTTCTATAAGGTCCTGCATCGATTGGGTAATCGGAATTTTCTCGAACTCGGCCTGACTTACGGTTAGGGTTGGAGATTTTTTTTTCATTGAGAGTCAGGTTCAGGTCGTGTTGTTTCTAATTGTTTCAGGTTTGGGTTAACTCGATTTTTCAAAAGAAAGTTTACAATATTGTTCCAGGTGAAAAACTAGGTATTTGAGTCTGTACATGTTTATTTTTCTGCATAAAAGTAAAATTGATATTAGGGGTATGATTGTAGATTTTTTTTTTTCATAGTTGTATTAAATGATACATGTTTTTTAGGTAGATTTCGTAAGAAATACTACCTATTACATTCTCCCCTAAGTTGGAATTTTATTTTTTAATTGCAGATCTACGCCGATCATGACTCCCAGAACCCCCCCCCCCCCCCCCCCAGTTCAAAACTTTATCTATCTATCTGTCTATCTATCTATGTCATTTTTTTATGGACACGATAACGTCAATAATTCTACACATATCTCTTCCAAACTAATACATAAAATCAAGGGGCATAAAATCTCGGTTTGCCTGCCTGCCTCACGTAAATATCCTCGGATTACCATGCAATTGAGCTTTACTATGCCATGTTCGGTATTGAAAATGAAGTGTGTAGAGTTTATAGTTATTTTACAGGGATACTCAAAAGAATTTCGTTCCATTACGGTCTATTGTAGAAAATCTTTTTCAGTGTATTGTAAATGATATTACATTATTCCAAACATATTGAAATTGACATATATCACTAAGGTTCGCTATAAGATGCGTACTATTAAATATGGTGTGCATTGCATTCATCGTTCATTTACAGGGACACACAAAAGAATTCGGTTACAATAGTGTATATAAAAAATAATTGCTGGAAGTGCGTTTTCTTTTGTGGTAAGCGTTTTTAAATTAAACTATTTTTTTCTTATTACTTGGCGTGTATAAATTCTATAAATCATGTACAGGGGTGCACAAAAGATCTCGAGTACATTTCCGTTTAGTGGCGAAAATTGCTGAAGGGGAATTTTCAACTGTACTGTGCGCTTTCTAACTGAATTAAAGTTTAGCATCCTATGGCATGTATAAATTACAATAACAATTACAATTATATACAAATCTATAGATCCTATACAGGGCTACACAAAAGTATTCGGATATTTTTTCGACTATTGATGGTAATTGCTGAAATTAGGTTTTCAAATGTGTTATGCGTTTTCCACATGGTAAATCAAGTCATTGTTCCGCAAATTTTGCTTAAACATTGTTTAACTTTGTTTCATTTGATAACTTCTTTAAAATATATATTATTATTTACACTTATAATCCTGTAATGTTTACAATTTATACGTGTAATTTTGTAATAGTGTATGTTAAAGTAAACAGTGGGTTTGTGTCTTCGCCCATGGATTGCACTTATACTCTAAAGCACAAGGTGGGTTCCTGGGGCGGTCATCCCTTGCCATCCCTTGTTTACGTAGTTAGACATCGTATTTCACCTTATTAAACGGTGAAGTTTTCTTACTGTATTCTGAATGTGTTGGAAAGTGTTTCATAATCTATGCTTAAAGCATGATTTTTCGTTCTTGTTTCTGTTGCTAAGCTCACACATTCAGCTTCGGTGAATGTGTGCGCTTAGCAACAGGAAAAAGTACGTCGTTGATGGTCACTAAAGCTGAATGACTCGAAAATTTGAAGGGCTTAGCTGCTTGTGTGACTTATCACTATGAACGGAGATCACTTAGGTTGAGAAAACCTTTTGTCGCGGAAAGGAAAACCCTTAGGAAAAACGCCCGATTTAGAACTGCGGTGCTTTGCAAATAAAAATAACTTTTTTGTTCGCTAATGAAAATTCAGTCTTTATCGGAGCTTAGAGATAGGACCACCCGCGAAAATTGGGTTAACAGCTAAATGACCGTTTTTAGTACGAAACGCTGTGGTCAGTTCTGTTACCGTGGAGATTTTTTCCCTCTGATATAATATATGAACGGAGACGCATTTTTTGGTAAAGATTTGATGTTATTGAAGAATCATTTGATAGTTTTAATTCTTCACAAAGTAGAATGTTAGTAGAATCATAATCGCCGGTAGAAAAATCTTAGGCAATATTTTTGAATGAATGTGCCTGCAGTCCGTAGCCCAGACCACGTTTTTTAAAACGGAGAATACAAATATAAAATAAGCTAAACTAAGAAATTCGATAATTACGCATTACTGTAGCCCTGTCAACAGTTTTTGGTCTGTACAAGATTTAAATAGTGCAAAAAACAGCACTTTTAAAATCGCATTTCCTGAAAACCTATTCGACAGATTTTGCTTTTCTTTTGATTGGTTTACGTCATTTGAATTGTTTTTATGAGTAGTTCAAACCTTTGTAAGTTTCATGTAAAAATATTAATTAGTTTTTTATTTATATCAGTTTAAAGTTATTGATTCCTATACTTAACATAGAGCAAAAAACTGTTGACAGGGCTACAGCAATGTGTAATTATCGGATTTTTACGAGGTATACGTCATTTGAATTGTTTTTATGTGTAATTCAAACCTTTGTAAGTTTCATGTAAAAATATTCATTAGTTTTTGAGTTATATCAGTTTAAAGTTATTGATTCCTATACTTAACATAGAGCAAAAAAATAATAAATGACCCAACTCTTTTAGAAATGGTCGTATACACATGATATTAAGATATGTTTTTTTTTTTGCAGTCGACCCAAGTAAGCTCCCTATTATAAAAAAAAATAGTAACATTTAAGGTTCGTTTACAGGTTCTCTCAAAAGATCTTTTGATATAGGGCTAAAGAGTTGTGTAATTATCCGATTTTTACGTGGTTTGCAGCAATTGCATTGTTTTTATGAGTAGTTCAAATGTTTATTTCGTGTAAAAATATGAATTAGTTTTTTTATGTATATCACTTTAAAGTGATGTATTTCTATACTTAAGATGAAGAAAAGAAATATTAAATGGTCTAACTCTTTTAAAAAAGAACGTATGCGCAGGTTGTTAAAATATGTTACTACGAACGACCTAAGTTAGCTTCCTATTGTAAAACAGAATTGTAGAATTTACTGTTCGTTTACAGGGTAACTCAAAAGATTTTTTAATAAGATTAAAAATTTGTGTAATTAGCAAATTTTTACGTTGAAGTACTTGATTCCTCAACACAGAGGAAAACAATAGTAAATAGCATAAATTTTGTCAAAGTGGCTATATACACAAGATATTCAAATATGTTACTACATCCGATTCATTTAAACTCTCTATTGTTTGTATTGTTGAACCATATACGTTTCGTTTACAGAGTCTCTTAGAAGATCTTGATTACATTACAACTGATGTATATTTACTGAGTGAGATGTATTTTAATGATTTTATACTGTTTCAATCTCTGTAAGGTTTATTATCTTGCTTTAAAATTTAATACGAGTTCATTTTGTCCGCCTGAAAGCTCGTCGATCTTAAGCTCTAAATCTATTAAAATATAGTATTTTCATCGATTAAAAAAAACTGTGTTTATTAATAAATGTTTCAGGAATTGATTGAAATAGCGATTAAAAAATTCCAACTTTACATTCATGCGCTGAGTAATAGAATGTAAAAATGTTGCTACCCCAAGATTAGAAGTTTTGCGTTTAAATATTTGCCGTTCATTGAATTTCCGGCTATAACGAACTTAAAATGCTCTAAAAACGGGCCTAGAGCACAATGAAAAGGAAATAACTTCTTAAATTCCTCATAAAAATTAAAAATGCTATATTTCGTATACAATATGTGATCGGTAACGAACTGTTCGGTTTACGATCAAATCGGTTAACGAATACTTTCGCGTGGGATTTTTATGTTCAGATAACGAACACATGTTCGGTTAACGAACACTTTCAAGAGATTTTTATGTTTGGAGAACGAACACCCCACGAAACAAAGCCATGCTGAAGCATTGCCGTGTTTCATATTTGCCGAGCTATACTTATTGCTTCTATTGTCGACTTTGGGAAAATTTTAACAGTTGCATACACATGTCCTAATTAATTCATGGACTGCCGGGGATTGAGGACCTATATTTTAGGATCCCGAATTGGAATGGACAGACTAGAAACATTAATTATGTATTTTGTGCATTTAGTAAATATAATCCTTTTTGGTTTAATCACGCTCCTTTTTAAAATCTAATTTAAAGCTTTATGATTTATCAGATCAAAAATTTTAATAAAATTTTACATTTTTTTAAATGGTTCATTATGTAAACGCATTAGTCTTTGTGGTATATTTACAAAATCACACAAAATTTTGGAATTACATGTCATCCTACGAACATTTTCTATTTTGAAATCACTTTAATAGTTTTTATACTTTTGCAAACATTGCGAATCTTATATTTTTCCGATTCTCGAAACGTTTAGTTAAAAAACTTAACAAATAAAAAAACTTTTAAGGTGCTCAGTAATTTTCAAGAATAATATTTAATACATTGGTATAAAAATCCCTGTAAATTACAATGGTTCGTAGAAAACAAAATTGATTATTCTCGGTAAAGTATGCTCCATAAACTTATTGTTATAATTGACAAATAATAAAAATAGGTTCTTCTTATTTTTCCACATTTTTCTGAAACTGCAGAATTTTAATTACTTTGTAAACTACACCGTAAATTTTTCTATTTTTTTGTTTTTTGAATGTATATAAGCGGAAGAGTGATATACACAAGGAAAAGGAAAATAAACATGTCATAAATAATCTGATGAATTCATTGTAAGGAAATGAATATAAAAGTTTCCCCGTTGCTATGGTAGCGACATGTACATTGGAATAAGTCACTCAATAAATTGTATAATACTGATGTATAATTCTGTTTATAGCATCACAATTATTTTTTTATTTTGCCCCTTTCATCTTTCTTTTATCTTTTCTTTTCTGAATAAAAATGGAATCTGTGTAATTGAAATTAAATACCTTACAAAAAGAAGTGATATCTCATCAAAAACAACTCGTTGTAAATGATCCCGCCAAGCCACAAACCTAAAACGTCAGCCATAAAAAGAAGTGATATCACATAAAAAGAAGCGATATAGAAGTGCATACTCCGAGTCCCGTGTAAAAATATATTACCACTCATAATGTTTCCAAAGGACTCGGAGTGAGGTACAGTATGTGAAAACTGCTTGGCGACCTGCAGGCTTTTATAATATATGCAGTACATCAATTTTGAAAATCGAAAAAATAAATTTTTAATTTTTGTTTTATCACTTTTATAAATATTTTTGTATGCGAAAGAACTGACAGAACGGATTTTTCCCCAGATTTATGCGATTCCGCTTACGCTTGAATTATTGCAATATATCTCAATTTAGTTAACTTTTATTATAAGGTGCATTGTTATTAATATGCGTATGATCGTTATATATATATATATATATATTACAAACTCAAAATCTTTACATGTTTACTTAAGAAATCTTCTTCGTAAGAGTGGTGTTTCTAGTTTAAATAATGGTAAATAAAATCAACAAATTAATTTTTCAAGCGCTCATAAATAAGAAAAGACATGCAAACACAGAAGCTTCAACTTTTTACAATTTTATCGGAGCAAAATAATTAAATAAATAAAAAAATAAAAATAATAAAATAAAAATAATATAGTCATATGTAATTGCAGGAAACGCCAACATTATAAAAGCCTGCAGGTCGCCAAGCAGTTTTCACATACTGTACCTCACTCCGAGTCCTTTGGAAACATTATGAGTGGTGATAGATTTTTACTCGGGACTCGGAGTATGCACTTCTATATCGCTTCTTTTTATGTGATATCACTTCTTTTTGTGGCTGACGTTTTAGGTTTGTGGCTTGGCGGGATCATTTACAACGAGTTGTTTTTGATGAGATTATTATTATATTACCAAAGATAGAAGTGGTATAGAAAAAAGTATTTGTAGTCGGATACACACTTTTTAAAACTAGTCGGATGTGCCAATCCCAAAACTTTCTTCTATCTCAGTCATGTTAATACTTCAAAATTCGCTATCACATCGCCAATAAAATCAATATTTTTCGTCATTCTGTTGTACGTCAGCTGCTTGCGAATCGTCGGGTTACAGGGATGCGAACAACCGATGTATACTAAACTACGAAAAGTCCTTCTGGCCTGAACCGACAGGAACAGATAGCCTCCCTATTCCTTGGTTTTACGATTTTAGCTAATTTTACTGGAAAACACGAAGGTAAAATGCGTGGAGCCTAAATAAAGAAGATTCAATCCCAGTTCTCGTCAACATTGAATTTGAATGAGAATATCGCCAAATTAGTCTTCTACAGCCAAGTTAGCTTCATTTATGGCAACTTATTTTGTTCGCCAAATTTGGCGATATTCCGGAAACTGTCGCCAAGTTTGGCGATATTCCGGAAACTGTCGCCAAGTTTGGCGAGAATTTGACGTTGGCGAATATAAATATATAGTGATAAGCATATAATAGGATTAATGGTTACAACAATGAAAGAAAATTTGCCGAAACCATGTTAACTAAAACTCATAAATTAAACCCGTTTATGGATGAATTCTGCTGTCTTGTTTGAAAATGTCAGCCACCCTAAAATTTCAAACCGCTATATCTCAGCCATTTTTTAAGATAGAGGCAAAACAAAAATTGCGCCGGATTCTCTGGATCAAGGCCAAACGTTTAAAGAAAAAAAGTTTTAGGATTTCTAATTTTTTTTTTTAATTTGCACATCTTTTTGAATTTGAAATCTTTAAATGGATATCACAGCGCCCCCTTTCGTCGAAATATCCCCAAATTCTAATAGAACCTGCTTGCCATAGCCAAAAAACATTAAAAAAAATGTGGTTCAATTTGAAGCATAACTTCATACACTTTTCGATGATACAATAGTGAAAATAGAACAAAAATATCGATCACAGCGCCCCCTTTCGTCGAAATATCCCCGAATTCTGATAGAACTTGCTTGCCATAGCCAAAAACATAGAAAAAACATGTGGTTCAATTTGAAGCATAACTTCATACACTTTTAGATGGTACAATAGTGAAAATGGAACAAAAATATCGATCACAGCGCCCCCTTTCGTCGAAATATCCCCAAATTCTATTAGAACCTGCTTGCCATAGCCAAAAATTTAGGTTCTATTTGAAGTATAACTTCATACACTTTTCGATTATACAATGAAGACACACAGACGGACAGACAGACATTTCGTAAAAACATGTTTTTCGAATCTCTGACCTCTAAAACGTGTAAATACGTCGAAAAAAAATTTCGATTACAATACTTTCTTCTATTATAGATAGAAGAAAGTAAAAATTTGCTTGTTTTAGATTACAAAATTAAGACCTGAACGCGTAATAGACAATTTTCGACAGAATTGTGGCACATGTTTATGTCGTCCCCACAAATTTTAATGCCCATTTTTATAATTGAATATAGATCATTTGTAGATACGGCATGATAATAAATATTAATACTTCTATTAAAAATTCCCCCTCGGTCCAACCAGGAAAATAGGGGCCCAGCAGCTGATATTTATTTGAAGCCTTCTTCCTACACCGTCGATAGAAAATGTAAAAATGAATGTAATAATAATAAAATGTAATAATAATAAGATTTTAGATGTTTTAAAATACATATATGAATACACAAATGCATGTTTAAATCAATACATCTTCTTGTTTTTAATATCGTCAATGTAAAAGCATAACATGTTGATTAAAACAGTAATTAATTTTTCAGCATAGCTGAAATTACGCTGTAAATTAATGAAGTACAAAGGATGTGAATTAACACTTTACTAAACAGTGTACAACCATTAGAGTGAAAAAATACCCCGGTTTGGACATTTTTTCACTCTAATGGTTGTACGCTGTTTAGTAAAGTGATAATTCACATCCTTTGTACTTCATGTTGATTAAAATCAATAAAGGGGGGGGGGGATTAAAACTGATTAAAAAAATTCAGCACCATAATGTAAGACGGAGTAAAAACATACCTCACAGCAATGACTTCAGTAAATAAGTAAATTGGGCCATGCATATTGAGTGTAATAATCGACTTAGTAATTATTTTAAGTTATTTTTAGAAGTACAATTTTCTTTTCTTTCATTTTTTATTGTTTTGACATTACCAGAAATATTTTTAGATTTATTTCATATTAATTTTTTAAAGCTGTTATAAAAAATGCATAGAAAATTCGAAGCCCGGCTAAACTAAATGGCCCAAGGCCACGGCCTCATTGGCCCGTGCTTTAATTAGGCCCCGAGTCCATTACCTGCTTAAAAGGCGAGACAAATATTGCTAGACGTTTGTATCGATTCTTCATACTTTAGCTTTGCGATCGATATGTCGCTTACCTCGTCTAACCTAAGCTAAAATCCTTTTGGAAAAGAAAAAGCAAAAATTATATTTCCTTGTTTTGACGGTGGTGGTTAACGGAACCACGCCCGCAGCCTTGTTTTGCTCAAAAGATAATGGCTCGCTTTTTTGGACAAACACGCATGCGTCCCGCGGCAAAATTGCATGAATGACCACCCGTGATGTTATCTTTTGGTGCTGCTCATTAAAATACTCAGCGCTTCGAAAGCTTTGGGCAAAACATTTTCTGAATTTATTTTATTTTATTATTATTTTTTTTACAAATTTGTTGGTTGAATACGTAATGTAGTAAAAGCAAACGTAAAGGAAAGCACAGTTAAGAAGTACAATTAACCTTCAAAAACACGGACGGCGTACTGAGTGCCTGTGTGCCACTTAAGGAAAACGCAGTTGCGAATTCTAAAAAAAAAAATACATGATTACCATCTGAACTTCATTTATCCTCTTTCCAAAGACCCTTCAATGTTCAACCAATGTTTGAACATGAAGCTCGCATGTTTTTCTGCTTTCGTTCATTATTTTTATTGGTAAGTCACCGCTGGTTTAGGGAATACGCCGCCCATGTATTTGTGTAATTTATTCTATTTCCTTTTTTGATGAAACTTTTTATATATAAAAATATGAGATCTATTACTTTTATACTATTATCATACATTAGACACACTATTCTTTCTTTAGCATCAAAAGTCGACATTTAGGCTTTAAAAGGAGTAACGCAGCCCATGTCTTTATGTTACTACAAATCTTCCGTGTTATATTAATTCGAATTAAATTAGTTTTAAAAAAATTATGTTTATTACTGGACATTGCATTAACAAGGATAAAATTTAAAATTGTTTTTTAGGCTTTAAAAGCAGATGGCGCATACACTGAAAATAATAATAATAATGATTTTACGGTGTAATACTGGCACCCCAGCTGTCAATATGCTAATATATTAAAATTGGTTTAAAATTGACTTGCAAGATTTGAACTAAAGATACATACATACACTTGAAGTTGATATAACTTAATGATTTGTAAACTTTTGCAGGCGTTTTCTTATGTTTCCATTCCTTTAAGAATGACAGTTTGATTTAAAAATATGCTTATTGTGTTAAAATACTGTGTTAAAAATCAAGATGAAGTTTGTAAACAAGATGGCGCTTATTTTGAAACAACAATAGGTTAAATCTTGTGACAAACACGTGACATATATCCGGTAAACTCGTGCTTTCAAATAAAACAGATAGGAAAAAAAGAAATTGGTTTCACTTGGTAAACAACGAAATATCAGTTAAAACTTAAGTGGGATGGCAAATTTAATTAAATACAAAATTAATTGAAAAGGGAGATCATTAAATTAATTATAATTAATAATTAATTAAGGATTTTCGTGACATATCGGGCCGATTGGAAAATGGCAGATGATTCTCCAATTAACCTGCCCTTTGCAAACAGCCTAGGCTCTTTACAAAATACTGGAGTCATCAATTACCTACTATATATATATATATATATATATATAAACTTATTGCAAAAATTAACCATTGAAACAGAAATAACTGACCAATATATATATATATATATGCATACAAACGAATTGTATAACCTCTTCGTTGAAAGTCGGTTACAAAACAAAGTATCAGAAATTGAATTAAAATTGACGCAAATAGTGTTAAAGCTTGTTGTCCCCAAACATGCATTCAGAAACGTATCAATTCGCCCATATGATTTCTGTTAAATTTTATTCTCGCCTTTTAGACCGCTGTCTTTGACTATTTAAAACAACAACAACAAAAATACCACTCTTTTAAGGAAAAAGAAACCTTCATTGAAAGGGTTAAAATGGAAAAATAGCTAATTTTTACTGTCAGTCTGGCATATCTGGCTCTCTTGATTGTATTGGGATTGAGATTTTCGTCGATGAAAAACTTACAAAATAAATTATGTATATAATGTGATACCATAAATCATGTCGATGCACTCTTAGTTCTATTGAGGTTGAGATTTTCGTCGATGAGAAGCTTACAAAATTAATTATGTATAATGTGATACCATAAATCCTGTCGATGCACTCTTTGTTCTATTGAGGTTGAGATTTTCGTCTATGAAAAGGTTACAAAATTAATTATGCATAACATGATACCATAAATCATGTCAATGCAGTCCTTGGTTTGCTATTTTTTAACACTTTCCAACATAGATGAAAAGTGATATGAATTCGTTTTATCTGTCTGTATGTCCGAGCTATAACTCGCATAAATATACTAGGATTGTCATACAATCGATATATCTTATTGAGGTTTACTATCGCATGTTCGGTGTTGAAAATGATGTGTGTAGCACGTACAGTTCCTTTCCAGGGACACTCGAAAGAATTCCGTTACATTACGCGGTATATGAGGAAAAATCGTTTGCGGTGCATTTTAATAATGTTTCACTATTCCAAACATATCGAAATTTATATATATGTTACGGTCAATATTATTAATCCGGTTATTATTAATAATGACCGTATTAATCATATTGACCATAACATATATATCATAAGGTTCATTACAAGAGGCTTGATATAATATATTGTGTGTATAGCATTCATCGTTCATTTACAGAGACACAGAAGACACAAAAGTATTCGATTCTATTGTCTGTCTGTTAAGAGAGGCTACTTCCCTCATGCGAAAACGCCAGCTCGCTAATGTTAATGCTATGGGGAAGGGGGGGGGGGATCTTAAGATATCTCGTTCGCATTTCATTATTTTTATTTATTTATTTATTATTATTATTTTTTTTTTTTTTTTTTTTTTGCATTGAATAGCTGAGGCATCTATGCAGGCCCTTTTGTACTTTTTCGATTTTGAGTACAAGTTTTTTTTGTTATATTTTCACTTTTGGAACCGGTTTCGAAAGTGAAAGTATCCTTAATAAAAACAAACAAACACTGCAACCAATAAGCTGGCATAAAGATCGACCTCAACTATCCAATGTAAAAAAAAAAAAAAAAAAAAAAAATTAAAAAAAAAAAAAATGAAATAAATAGAAAAAATAAAAATAATGAAATGCGAACGAGATATCTTAAAATATATCCTCCATAGGATTAACATTAGCGAACGGGTGTTTTCGTGTGAGTGAAGTAGCCTCTTAACAATACATGCTGGAAGTTGTTTTCAGTTGCGGTTATGCGTTTTTAAATTTAGCTCCTTTTTTGCCTATTATTTGATGTGTATAAAATACTATAGATCATATGCAAGGCAGCACGAAACATCTCGAGTACATTTGCGTTTATTGACGGATTGCTTGAAGAGGAATTTTCAACTGTGCTATCCTTTTCCTAACTGAACTAAATTTCAGCATTTTATGTAGTATATATACAAGTCTATAGATCCTGTACAGGGCTGCACAAAAGAATTCGGATATTTTTCTGAATAGTGTTGGTAATCCCTGAAATTGGATTTTTAAATGTGTTATGTGCTATCCAAATAGCTTAATTATAAACATCAGACATTAGACCTTATTAAACGGTAAATGTTTGTAAAGGTATTTTGGAAGTATTAGAAAGTGTTAGATAATCTATGCTTGACGCATGATTTTTCGTTCCTGTTATATTTCCATCGACAGAATGCATCCCGACCGATAAAGCGTTTTCGACCATATATTCTTCTCTTCGAGAAGTTAAAAAGAGGTAGACCAAATAAATTTAATCAAGATTTCTATTTATTTATT
The DNA here is from genome assembly GCA_963931845.1 of Maratus michaelseni. NCBI lineage: Eukaryota > Metazoa > Arthropoda > Arachnida > Araneae > Salticidae > Maratus > Maratus michaelseni. The sequence goes on from OZ007587.1 coordinate 254,387,687, forward strand.
TATTTTTCATATATCCATCTTTTTTTTAACACAGTTGAAAAGTGTTTATGAATTCTGTTTATCTGCCGTCTATCCGTGCTCTAACTCGCGTAAATATACTCGGATTGCCCTGAAATTTTTGTATGTTATTGTCGTTTACTATAGCATGATCCCTATTGAAAATGAATTGTGTTAGCACTTATAGTTATTTTTTACAGGGACAGTATTCTGTTACGTTACAGTCAATGGGAAAAAATCGCTTCAAGTGCATTTTGACGATGCTACGCCATTTGAAACATCGTCAAATTGATATACAGTTATGAAGCGCACTAAAACATGCTGTTTGTAGAATATGGGACTCAAAGCATTTATTATTCATTTACAGGGTCAAACAAAAGAATTCTGTTACACATTGTTCTAGGTGGGAAAATAGTTTGCAGTGTAATTTAATGATGTTTCACTATTTCAAACATAATGAAATTTATATGCATTACCGCGGTGCACTATAAATTGTTTACTAAAAAGTATGGTGTGCATTGCATTTATTGTTCATTTATAGGGACACACAAAAGATATAGGTTACAGTATACGTTCAATAATTATACAGTCTATGTGTGATAACTATGTTTTCAGCTTTGGTTTGCGTTTTTAAGTTTAACTAAATTTTTTGCATGGTACACGATGTGTATAAATTCGGTTGATCATATATACAAGGCTACACAAGGGAATTCTTAAGTATTACAGAGTATAATTGTGTTACGCATTTTCCTGCTGAATTATATTTAGTAGACTAACAGAAGTTCGTGGAATATAAATAAATTCATATACAGGGCTACGTAAAGACCAAGATACATTGTCGTTTACGGTTGGTAATTGCTGGAAGCGAGTTTTAAGTTGCCTTATGCGTTTTTTACCTATGAATGAAATGTTAGCTTAATATCTCGAGTGTACAAAAGTCTTTAGATAATATACAGGGCTGTACCAAAGATTTCGAGTGCATTTCAATCGATTGGCGGAAATTGTTAAATGTGAATTTTCTAACTGAACTAATTTTCACCATGCTGTGTAGTGTATATCTAAATCTATAGATCATACAAAGCAGCACAAAATAATTCGACTACCTTTTTGACAATGGAAGGTAATTTCGAAAACTGGATTTTTCAATATATTTTATGTTTTCTAAACTTTATTTACTGCTTACTCACTTTATTTAATGGTGAAGTTTCGTTACAGTTTTCTGGATGTGTTAGAAAGTGTTTCATAATCTATACTTGACGTATAATTTATCCTTCATGTTTTTTTTTTGTTTTTTTTTTAATGGTTGATCTATCAATTTCTTTGAAAAATAATCACGAAAAAAATTGATGAACGAGACCTTCGACAAATCATTCGCAAACTGGAACTGCTATGTTGTAAAGTAAAAAAGGAAATTTTAAAATATCGCATTACACTCTGTACTCTGACTATATAAACGCGTAAAAATTTAGGAATGTCAATATTAATTATTTAAATACTCCTGGGTGTTTCACCGATTCCATTATATAGTTGCTGCAATATACAGGTATTGCAGTTACCTGGTGCTCTTTCTAAAAATATCTGGCGGATCCCAGATATATTAAAATAATTATTTTTCCAGAAATGCATTTCAGTTATTTTTAAGTTTCGCAATTCAGAAATAATTTATTTAGATTACCTTCAGCAAAGTCAAAGACGCAATTCTCAAGAAAATATCTCAAATAATAATTTCTTGGAGTTGTTTTGGTAGTATTTGTATTATATTGTGAATTTAATTAAACTGTTGCAAACGCAAACGAAAACCTTTCATCTTTTACTCCCTAGATGGCGCTAAAGTTACATTTTAAAATAAAAATGAGTTTTGATCGGTGAGTATTGCGCTCTTTGATAATTTTTAGAATTTAAAATTCAGACTAAAAATTACACATCAATTTCGAAATAATTTTATTAAAATCTCGCTACTGGAATTAAGCGGAAACACTTCAAGAATAATTACGGAAATATTTTATACGTTAGTATTGTGGACACCAGTTCTGAAAACAAAATTAGTCAAAGCCAGTCACAAAATAAACAAATAAGTAAAATTATTCACTTGTGTATAATGTTTGCTATATGTAGTGGAAAAAATGTGATATATTTATTTTATTGTCTTATAATAATATAAAGTTAATGTCTTGAATCATCAAAAATTGTAAAAGTAGTGTCTGGGGATGTTGTATTGAAAGTTTTCATTGAATATCCCTTAAATTAATTTAAGATTTATCGTCAAATATAAAAATAGTCAATCATTGTTTTATTTATTGGTGAAACTTGTTTAATCAAAATCAACTAGGTTGTTGATAACATGCGAACTTACTCTGTAATAACTTGCTTTTGGGTTTAAATATTAAAAATAATAATAATAAATTTCAATTCAAGTCACTAAAATTTGTAATATCTTAAAAGGTGGGTTAGATTATTTTTCCCCCCTCAGCTTGTATATATATATATATATATATATATATATATATATATACATATATTGTATATTATTAAGGTTTTAATCGATAAATATTTTACAAATATTCTCCATAATTTTGTTTACCGACCTGAAATGAATAAATGTATATATATATATTTTTTTTCTTGTTGTATATGTGTATATGAAGAAATATTTAAACAAAACAAAAATAAATAAATAGATGAGTTTTTCTGTATTTTGCAGCACTCAAATGAAAAAGCATGTTCGTTTCGATTTTCAAAAGTAGTAAATAAAGGAAACTTTCTGTAGCGCCATCTGTTGCAATGGAAAATAAAGAAAAGCTATATGCATCTTTAGAATTTCTGTTCATTTAGCATTACAAATGCATATTGGCAGTGCCTGATTTACGGCCGGGTGTTCGTATTCGTGGTACGGGCCCAGGCCAGGGCCCCCGATTTTCAGTGGCCCCCAAATTCTTCTGAAGACCTTTCAATTATTGGCCAAAACAGTTTTAACTGTAAAAAAAAAAAAAAAAAAAAAAAATTAAATGGAAAAATCTGTTTGTCAAAGATTGTCTATGATTTATCAAAGTAACTTCATTTTTTCCTGATTGTCTTTTAACAATTTATGTGCAAGAATATAGAGAACTCCGTTTTTGGGATCGCCATATTGTTTAATTTTTATTTATTTTACCTGTAAGGCCCTCATGTTTAACCTGGACAAAGCCATGTGGTTTTGCTAGTTACTTGTATGAATTTAGTTTTTTTTTTTTTTTTCCCCCGTCAAAGCTTGTATTTGAAAGAAAAATTTATTTGATTAATAGGATATGCTAATATTTTAAATAATTATAGCTTGGTACTGCGGTAAATTTATTATTAGTTGATGCATACTTTATCATTCCAAATATATAGACTTGCATAGAGAAAGGTAATCAGCACCACACAGTTTATTATAAAATTCAATTAAAAATTCAGAATTATCAAATGATTATTTTAAAATAAATTAACGATTATGAAATTAAATTTTTTTAATTGATATTTTAAAGAAATTATTAAAGTCAATAGTGGTTATCTTAATAAGTACTGCTTTCGATATTATATATATTTTTTTTAATTCAAGGCCTTTGTATGAATCGGTGCAAGGGGCCCCCAAATTTGTAAATCGGTCCCTGCATACTGGAGCAATGAGGGAAGTTGAAATATGAGGCACAAAACTATTCTCTGTGCACAGTAAAAAGTGTTTTAATGCAAATATAAAACAACAATTAATATCTTTTAATGAATTATAGTCAAAATCAGATGTAGATTTGCTGCCAGAGGCGTCATTTAGGAAGGTCAGGGTAGGTTACTTGCCCCCCCCCCCCCCCTCCCTCCACACATACTCTCAGTTTTGTTTCTTTAATTTATTATTATTAATTGAACGTTTTCATTTATTTTTACCACTATATTAATATTTGCATGTGGGTAGATCATTATAATGAAAAATAATGTTCTTTTAAAAATATGTATGAAAAATAAATGCAAGAAAAAACTAGTCGTTGGGGGGCACCGTAATACTTACCCATCATGGATATGCACAATGTAAAATATTAAAATTAATATGTGTAAACTACTTATAAAATGCATTGCAATTCGAATAAAATTGTGGCTTGATGACGTCATAAAATTTAAAGGCTCAATTACTGAATTGCTTAAAAGAAACATCCTTATAACTCCAAAAATAATAATCCTATTAACTAGCGGTTTATTGCATCTGATGAAGCGTCTCATTTCCAATTAAAATATATCCTTGAATTGAAATTTTGATGAAATACAGGGTCATGAAAAATCGAAGAGTGTGGAAAATAGGATTACAAATATCTCGGCAACTCATTATCCGATCGACTTCATGCTTTATGCAAAATTTATGTTTTTTTATTGTCTTTTATATTCACTCCTTAAAATAAACAATTTCGAAAAATTTTATATACCTTTTATCAGAACGAATATTTCGAGAGTCCGAAAAAAATAGTTCCGGTTAATCGAGGTTACTGAAATTAAATAGGCTTCTTCCCATTATTACATACTGAGTACATACCAAATTTCAAGTCTCTATCTCAATTTTTTCGGGAGATAGAGCGTTTACAGACACACAGACATACAGACACGCAGACGGACGGCAATTTTTTTTTTTCTAAAAATATGTTTTTCGGAATCTCCAGTATCTGAAACGTGTAAATCCGTCAAAATTTTTTTTTCGATTTTCAAAACGATTACAAGACTTACCCTATACTACATATGATGGGTAAGTAATAACAGATAATCTGGATTTTATTATGTCTAAAAAAAAAAAAAGAATTTAGCTTCCTCCAAGCAAAATTTGAAATCCTGTTGTCTGTCGTCTGCTTCTGTGCCAATTCTGTAAAAAAAACAATATATATAATATATATATATATATATATATATAATAAATAATAATAATAAATTACAAGGGGAGCTTCACTGATCCTTCCCGATCGCGAAATCCATTGTTAACCTATGGAAAAAATTAATTAAGTGGATTACTCATAATATAGTTACCATCAGAAAGTTGACGTCAGATTCGTCTTTTTAAAATGTCTCCTTAACATTATGCATCTTTGAAAATATTTTAAAATCTTCCTCAAGTAGAAATTTCAAAGTTTACAAGATTTTAGAAATATCGGAGGATCAATGAAACGGACTCTTAAATATACTTAATGCATTGTCATCTGAGAGTATTTTATACTAATTTGAAACATTACGTCCATGGGCGGCATTTACTCTTGCATCCTACACTATTCGACAAAAAATCGACAAAAATACGGTATAGTTATATTAACATTATAGTTATATTATAGTAAAACGCCAAGTATTGTTACCATACAAAAGAAAAAAAGTAAAGAAAAAACCCAAGAACGTTTTATTTCAACATCAAAGCATATCTTCTTTATTTTCGATGTATGACGTCATATTTGCACGTTTCCCATAGTTACGCGTATTAAAAACCTTGTATTATTATCAAAATCTAAAAAAAGTACGTTTTATTTCTAATAATGTTATTTAATCTTCTTTTTAATTCTTCTTTTTTTTTTTTTTTCATTTTCATTTTTCACGTGAAAAATTTTCAATTGAAACTAAACTGTTGAGTAAAAATTATTATTTCGGGTTTTGATTTAGTATTGGCAACGATACAGCATTAGCAACGGTAAAGTAAATTTAACCATTTTAAAATTTTATACGAAAAAATGTCCATTTATTCTCTATGAAAAAAAAATTGAATTAGAAAAATATTTGAATAAAATAAACAAATATCAGCCTATGTTCATTTCCGGGTTATAATCAACCTATATGCAAAGATACAGGGTCATTAAATTCTCCATTTTGACGTTGGCTTCAGCCAAATATTTACTCACAATCGGATTTATAATATTATTAGGATTATGTAATACAGATTTATATGCATTTATATAGTACCTTTTAACACTTTCCAACATAGTTGAAAAGTGCTCATGAATTCGGTTTGTCTGTCTGTCCATGCTCTAACTCGCGTAAATATATTCGGATTGTGATGCAATTTATATATGTTATTGAGGTTTACTATGGCAGGTTCGGTATTGAAAATGAAGTGTGTAGCACTTATAGTTTTTTTTTACATGGACACTCAAAAGAATTTCGTTACATTACGGTCTATAGGGGACCGGTTTATTTAAGTTTTTTTTAATGATGTTACACAATTTCAAACATATTGAATTTGATATATATCACTAAGGTGCACTACAAGAGGCTTTCTATGGAATAAGGTGTGCATAACATTTATAGTTCCTTTACAGGGACAAGCAAAATAATTCCATAAGGGAAATCTTTTGCGGTGTATTTTAATGATGTTTCACTATTTTAAACATATTGATATGTATCACTGAGGGGCACTACAAGAGGCTTATTATAGAATATTGTGTGTATAGCATTCATCGTTCATTTACAGGGACACACCAAAGAATTCGCTACTGTCTGTTAACATTAATTGCTGGAAGTACGTTTTCAGCTGCTGTGAACGAGTTTTTAAATTTAACTAATTTTTTGTCTATTACTTGGTGTGTATAAATTCTATAGATCCTATACAGAGCATCTCAAAAGTTCTCGAGTACATTTCCGTTTATTGGCGGGAATTCCAGAAGGACAATTTTAAACTGTGCTACTCGTTTCCTATCGGAACTATAATTTAGCATTCTATGTAATATATATATACAAATCTGTAGATCATATACAATACAGGGTAGCACAAAAGAATTCGGATATTTTTCCGAATATTGTTGGTAATTCCTGAAATTGGGTTTTTAATAGTGTTTTAATAGCGTTTTCCAAATTGTTTACTTAGATACACTTATACTGTAAAGCGGAAGCTGGGTTCTTGGGGCGGTCATTCGTTGTCATCCCTTGTTTACTTAAATATCATCTTTCACCTTATTAAAACAGTAAAGATTTGTAAAATTATTTTAGAAGTGTTGGAAAGTGTTACATAGTCTATGCTTGACGCATGATTTTTCGTTCTTGGTCTTTTTCACAAAGTCTATGCTCTTACAAAAATTCATAACTTTATTAAAAGTTTATAAAACAGAAGAGTGAAACTTACATCATAATAACAATTTTAAAAATCAAGTTTTTTTTTTTTTTTTTTTTTTTCTCCCTTTCTGTTTTTCACGCAGCAACAGCATACAGGGTGCATAGGAAAGTCCCTTTAACATGAAAATACTCGCGAACGGTGAGAGCTACAGCTTGCAAGTGAGCTAACGGTATAATAAAAGCGACTACGCCCGACCTAATGCAAACGACAGAAGCGCCCCCTAGTGACGAAATTTGGAAGATAGCCATTGCAAATCGAAAACGAAAAGAGATAGGGCAAAATTTCCAATTAGAAAGTTTTAGAGCATCAATTAATTAGTTCGAAAAGACATTTGTTTCACACGAATACGATAAATCGTCTCCTGTATACCCAAAAATGTCCGAGCAAATGGATTCATTTCGGTGAGACCGTAAACATTTTCCGTTATAGGCAGGTTGTGTTTTAACAGGTTTACTGTATAAAGTTCCACATGATGAAAACTAACAAATAACATAATGTAAAGTAAATTTAGAAAAAAAAGCGTACATCATGAAAAATCAGGATTTTTGGCGTCCGCTGGACGGGCCTTGAAAGTCGGGACATCCCGCGTAAATCGGGATACCTGGAAACACTAGTCATGAATCTTCTATAATTATTTTTTGTAATAAGATATATGAATGTGTTTACAGGATGTGTTCTTTGATATGCCTTAATACAGAAAGCCCCACCAGTGGCTGAGAGGTTGTGCCCTCGAAGCTGGTAGACGGGAGGTGCTGGGTTCGATCCCAATCGCGCCCGTCGGCCTAATCGCTCGGAGTTTTCGTGGTTTTCTTCAAGCCGTGGATTTATCCATGCGTAAATACGGATTAGGTTCCCTTAGAAAGACCCCCACGAAGGGCACTCCCCCCGGGCCTATATCCCTAGTGTAGATAATTGGCCGTCAATAATCAACCCAACCCAACCCTACCCTTAATACAGAAAAAGTCAATAAACTTTTTGTCTGAATTAGTTCCAGACTCAGGTGTTTTTTTTTCTTTTTCTTTTTTTACTTTTCCACTAATCTACTATTGTTATTTTGTTTTTGCCTTCGCGGACTTCCAGGGATTTAGTTCAAATATTGTTTAGAATAGAGGATATACAAACTAATAAAAATAATTAGTTAATTAGACTGCATTTCTTAACACTACTCTTATTTTTCCCTTTCAAAAAAAGAATTTTTTGAAAATGGGTATTTAACAGTGCCCAAAATGGATACACGTTGGTAACCAAAACGGGCATGACCCAATTTGGGCACACACCTAAGAATCTTTCGACCCAAATTGGATTTTATTTTTTTCTGTGTGGTGTGTACAAAAGTCTTTAGATAATATGTAGGGCTGTACAGAAGAATTCGAGTGCATTTCCATCTATTGGCGAAAATGTTCATAGAGAATTTTCTAACTGAACTTAATTTTAGCATGCTATGTAGTACATAATGCCTATCTATAGATCCTATACAGCACAACACAAATAATTCAACTGCATTTTTGACTATGGAAGGTAATTGCTAAAACTGGATAATAAAAGGAATATAAAAGGTAATATATTAAGTAAAAGGAAGAGGAAACCTTACTTACTAGCATATTTTTCGCCAGAAAATAAAGATTCTTGCATACTTTTCGCAAGCAAATGAAGTTTCTTGCATATTTTTCAGTTGAATTGCTTTCATATACTTAATGGTGTTATCTGTTATAACAATTAATATAAACAGATCTTTTTAACTATTACTTTTGAGATGATCATGCTTGTTTTGTTGAAGAGAACAAGGTGCGTACACTCCTAAGAATTTCCAAAGAGTATGGCACCATTGTTTTAGATTAGAAATCTGCCTAATATTTTTCTTCGGATTAAAAATTTAATTCGAACATTGTGGTACACTGCAAAAAAAAAATTGTTGATTTTACAGTATAATACTTGCACCCCAGCTGCCAGTATTATACTGTAAAATTAACAGTAATAAACAGTAAAATAAGCAGTAATACACTACCGCGCATAATACTGGCATCCCAGCTGCCAGTATTATACCCTAAAATTAACAGTAATAAACAGTAAAATAAGCAGTAATACACTGCCGCGCATGCGCGGTAGTTTATTACTGCTTATTTTACTGTTTATTACTGTTAATTTTATGGTATAATACTGGCAGCTGGAATACAAGTATTATACTGTAAAATCAACAATTTTTTTTTTGCAGTGTAGCATCCCGAGAGAATGATCTGAAAAAAAAAAAAAAAAATAAAATAAAATAAAAATATTGTTATCGGAAGAATTTATTTTTATAATTTATTTTTGAGCAATTTTAGCATCTAAAGAAAGTGTTATTACATAGCTACGCTGACTTCCAGCTGTTTTGTTGTGATGTGACATATACATAAATTAAATTTAATTGCAATATATATACATATATATTTAAAGAATACACAATGTGTAAAATTCTGCCATATCTCTTATTTCTCCATTGTTAATGTATTGCTGATGATTTTCTAATTTAACACAATTTATCTACAAGGTTGTTATTGTTTATTTTTCTGACCACACCTTCTATACCGCGCATTTATCTTTCCACACAAAACCAAATTCTTATGGAGAAAAAAAAAAACCTTTCGAAAGTTTTGTGATATGATCTAAAAGCGCGAACATATCTGCTGACAATACAATCACCTTTTTTTAAAAAAAAGAAGAAGCCCCGTAATTAGCGGTAATTTCTTTGAAAGAAATTCAACATTGATGAATTGCTGCAGTTCGTAACTGATTGTTTGTTCCGTGAAAACCAATAATGGTTAGTTATCTATCTGATTAGAAAAGAAAGAAGAATGAAAAATCATTCATCACGCATAGATTAAGAAACACTTTCCAACACTAACAGACTATTAAGAAATTTCATTTTTAGGTGTGTTCGTAATTATATAAATACGTAGCACATATGGTCGTCGTGTGGTTCGTCAGGGACAGACTGCAGATGGACGGACAGACATACAGACAAACCGAATTCATAATCATTTTTCAACTACATTGGAAAGTTTTAAAAAAGTCAGACACTGCTGAAAGACAAAGTACTATCTATAATCTGATAAGATATAAATTTTAAAAAATACATGTTATTCTTAAGCCTATCCATGGCACAGTTACAAAAACTTTATACTGTAGTCATCAACGACGACCAATTAATTCTTTTCATATTTTAGATGCGACGTCACAATATGTAAACACAAACACACCTCTTCCCTTTGTCACACTGCGTCGCACTTTGTGGATCCCTTTACCCCCATTGAAGTGTGACATAATTAATACAGTGTAAGAAAATGGCTGCACGGGGGGAAATGTCCCCCTTCCCTGACATTTTCAGATTGTTTATTTATTAAGATCCTGAAAGAGCAATTTCCTCCCCGGAGTTGCGGAAATCCCTCCCGGAGAACAAATGTCTGGATTCAACAATGAATTAAAATGGATGGCCCCAAAGCAGAGAGGAACCGGTATCTCTTGTATTAAAATGTTTATAATAAAATGCTTCATTGTAATAAAATGAATATTTATCGTTCGATTGCGTTGTTGAAATCAGACCTGGATGAAGCAGTCTAAAGCCGAAGTGTCCGGCCGAAAACCGGGCGATTGGTATATTGTTTTATCTATCGGATTGAGATCGGGCTGCGAGTTGTCTTCTATTGAAATGCTCGCGTTCGGAAAGTTTAGGACATTTGTCTGAAGTCGTGTATGTGCGTCTCTTGCATTTTAATGAAGTCACGCAGAATGATTGAGGTAGACAGCTGAAAAAATAAAAATAAAACATTATATAACCAGAGTACCCCAATATAATGTTTACATATTATTGGAATGCTACATAATCTTTGCATAAAGAATCCCCCCCCCCCTTTGTTTATGATATGGGTAGCTAGCATGATATGCCACTTTTGCAGCTGTTCGTCTGGATGTAACAGGTTACTTACTTAATTCTTGGTCCGCGGTTTTAACCCATAAGTGCTCTCTCTCTTCCAATCGAGTTTACACAATCGGGTTTTTTTTTTTTTTTTTTTTTTTTTTTGCGTAAACAGACAGGCGACTCCTTTGTTCGTGCTCGTCTGAAATGAGGTGTTTGATTAGAGGCGCGTGTTGACCTGGACAGTATGTCCTTGAAAGTTCATTATCATCCGGGTATTTACTCTCTTACAATACAGCACGAACAACTTACACTATAGTATGTTGTATCGTTTACGGTTTTAACCTCAAACTTTTGGATGCATTTCAAATCACATAATAAAAAGTCTTTTGAAATTGAAAAAAGTGAAATATGAATATCTTTCTTTTGTTTGTGCATAATGTTACAGATTTGGGAGCTTATTTTTTCGCTGGTCAGCGGAGCGAAGCTTATGATGCATTGTTATAGAAAACAGGGATGCAATGGAGAGTATACGGTAATATACGCCGTATACCCCCTTAGTATAATATATGCTCTTTGGTGTATACTTTGTTTATTGCGTACACCCTGTGTTTTTTTTTTTTTTGTTTTTTTACGACTGCACCATTGATTAGAAGGTGTGTGAACAAAAATGCTCCAGTTATGTGCAGAGACCGTTTAACCTCTGAAGCTATGGAAAGCGCAGTTTCATTTTGGGGGCCCCATTTCACCGAGGAAAAGTTTCCTAATTCTATATATATGGTAACACATCAGTGGCTCAAATATTATTCATGGCAGTGGCTTAGTTAAATTCACATTTTTTTTATCAGTAACCCTTTCAAGGGTAAAGTACTTCTGCTGCTAAAATGGCGAAATAATTGATTGACTCTAGAATTTACCAACGAATTTACTTTTAAATAAATAAAACTTTTTTTCACGTAAATTCTAACCGCAAAACTTTATTTCGGTGCCAATTGCCAGTTTGTAATTAAAATTAAGCGTTTGCTCCATGAAAACGCCGCCCTTGAAAGAGTTAAACACTAAACAGTTTATTTATTTTTTAATGTGCCCTATATATTTTATAGGCAATATATATTTGTATTTTATATAGTTTTTGTAATGTCCAGTCACCGGGGTGGGTTCTAATCAGCACATCAGTATTTTATATGATAGGTTAATAGCCAATATTGATCATATGCAGATTTCCTGGCTAAACAAGTTTTTTGATAAGTAGTGGGGATATTCTCTTGCATTAGTCAAACTTTCGCCTCCAAAATACAAAAATATAAAAACACAATATGAAAAATAAATATTAACATTAGAGGCCCCAATTTACAGTACTTTTGAGGCTCCCTTGAGGCGAACCTCGTGCTTCACGTGACTTTTGGGTAATTAGGTCCTGGTTATGGGTGGAGTGAAGACTTGGGTGTATAATCAGATATATGTAGGGACGCATGACCGACTTTAAAAAATAATTTCAAAATAGCATTTTATTACATGGAGGTAAACATTAATATTGTTCCTAAATTCGAGTTCGTGTGATTGCAAGTCTATAAAAGAACAGTGTCTTTTCGACGTCTCACTAATTCATTCTTAAGAATATTCCGGACAGTTCAAATATTCACCCGAGCAAACAAATACATTATTACGCAGTTAGTCACAGCATAATATCGTGCTAAATACAGGAATGAGTTTCTAAAGCAGACACTAAAATTCCACAGACAAACCGCTCCACAGCGCAGTCGAAAAGCTGAATCTAACACCGCAAAACCAACTTGATTAAACTCAAACTGAGCGCAGCTGGATGGGCCTCTATTCTTATGAAGCTGAACCAGAAGAGCCTGGAAGTTTCAGCTTCTGGAAAATTCCACCAAGGCCATGCCTACACATCGTATACCACACTCCTTTTCAGCGCGGTCTTCTTTAGTCATGCCATTATCACATTCACATACTCTTGGCTCCGCCTCTTCGTAGACATTTTAATGGCAATATAAGTAAATTTAAATATTTCTTGAACTTAGCTCCGCTCACTGAGAGAATTAATTGAAAGTTTTACAGAATTAGTAACAATATTGAAGAACTCTTCCCAAGCAGATATGATTTCCAGAAATCATAAAACCGTCCACCCTCTTTTCCCACACACTCAAAATAAAGAAAACGAAATCGGAAGCTTGATCTACCCATATAATTCTAAGTTTAATATTCAATTCATTATTCTAAAGTTTAGTGCATTTCTTGGAATTAACTCTATTTCTGAAGAAGAAGAAGAAAACAAAACAACAACAAAAAAAAAACAAGCTTGCCCACGTAAAAAATGGATGTCCAGAAACCCCATGGGTATGTATAGGCATACATGCCAACCTTCCGTTTTTTTTTTTTTTTTAATTGAACTAAACATATTTTTAACCAGAAATTTTAATTAATAAATGAAATTAAATAGGTACCACATATAGAAACAAGACACGTTCTTAAATACTTTTATTAAATAAACTAGCTGACCCGCCCGGTGTTGCCCCCCTTGTAATAAACTTAAATCTCTTAAAAAACGGAACTCTGGCCACGGTCTACGATGGCTTCGGAACCGTATATCAGGCATGCTCGGACGCTCTAGAAAATCTTTTATTTCCCCCTACCACCGCCAGGGGAGCATTCTGTTCTAAACAAACCTCTTTCCGAACGAACTTCTGAGACAGGTCCCCGCTGCCTACGTTACTGTATAGTAGGCGCACTACAAAATTGAGCTGGTTTCGAGAAGATTGGAACATTATTAGCCCAGTTATTGCAATAAGGCACAGTTAGAGAAAATAACCTTGAGTGAGGTGCCGAAGGGAGGAGATGTTCGAGTGTCTTTCAGAAAATGACTAATTAGGAGTTTTGTTAAGCTAGGAACTTAATTACAAAGTTGGCTTAAACTCTTATTTGTAAATAGTGGTAACCGCTACTCATAAATTTAATTTAATGTTATAAAGGGTGACTATTAAGTTAAATATAATGTTTGGAATCACTTGCGTTGAAATCGGAAAGATAGTTGCTGATATATAGAAACAGGGCATAGTTAGAGAAAAACCTTGAATGAGGGGCTGGGGGGGGGGGTGGGGGTGGGAGTTGTTCAAGTGGCCTTCAGCAAATAACTAATTAGGAGGACCACTATGCATCTTTCAAAATTCGTTCGTTTGCTTAAGCAAGGAACTTAATTACAAATTTGGCTTACCCAATTATTCGGAAATAGTGGTAACCGCTACTCATAAATTTAGTTTGTTATAAAGAGTGACATTTAAGTTAATTATAATGTTTGGAATCACTTGTGTTGAAATCGGAAAGATAGTTGCTGAGATATGAAAACGGAGCATAGTTAGAGAAAAAACCTTGAAAGGAGTGCCGGGGGGGAGGGGTTGTTCAAGTGTCCTTCAGCAAATGACTAATTAAGAGGACCACTATGCATCTTTCAAAAATCGTTCGTTTGCTTAAGCTTTGAACTTAATTACAAATTTGGCTTAAACTGTTATTCGTAAATAGTGGTAACCGCTACTCATAAATTTAGTTTAATGTTATAAATGGTGACTGTTAAATTAATTATATTGTTTGAAATCACTTGCGTTGAAATCGGAAAGATAGTTGCTGAGATATGGAAACGGAGTAAAGTTAGAGAAAAAACCTTGAAGGATGGGCCGGGTGGGGTGGGGGTTGTTCAAGTGGCCTTCAGCAAATAACTAATTAGGAGGACCACTATGCATCTTTCAAAATTCGTTCGTTTCCTTAAGCTTTGAATTTAATTACAAATTTGGCTTAAACTGTTATTCGTAAATAGTGGTAACCGCTACTCATAAATTTAGTTTAATGTTATAAATGGTGACTGTTAAATTAATTATAATGTTTGAAATCACTTGCGTTGAAATCGGAAAGATAGTTGCTGAGATATGGAAACGGAGTAAAGTTAGAGAAAAAACCTTGAAGGACGGTCCGGGAGGGGTGGGGGTTGTTCAAGTGGCCTTTAGCAAATAACTAATTAGGAGGATCACAATACATCTTTAATGATTAATTCATTTGGTTAAGCTAGGAACTTAATTTGAAATTTGGCTTACTACTTTTACACTACTATTCAGAAATTCTGGTAACTGCTTTCTAGAAATACACCTTGAAGCTTAAATGTAATTAGACCCTTGTCCTTCTTAATTTCCGCAAATAAAAAAAAAAGATGTATTAAATAAAGTTTTCTGTATTAACAATCTTCATTATAATAATAAATGTCATGTAAAAAAAAAAACTTAAACCCGACTAATTGTCATGAAGAAAAATATGCCTGCAAAATATTTCAATCTGTTTGACGTATGTGTAATTTGTCATGTACAGGTGGCGTGACATTCGCATGGCTCCTCTACGCTAATAACATGTTGACACTATTTAGTTAGAAATCCTTATTTGTGCATCGCTACTCTGGTTTATTTAATTACACTCTAAATAAGAAAGAGTGACTATTCACTCCGGAGGAGAGTCAAAATTTGCCCAACCTCTTTAGAGTGACTATTCACTCTAGGAAAAAGTGAAATTGTTCACTCTCTGAAAGAGTGAATACTCACTCCCGAGAAGTGAATATTCACTCTAAACAGGAGTGGATACTCACTCTTTCAGAAGAGTGACTATCCACTCTTGCAAAAAGGGTGGTTTTTTCACCCTGATAGGAGTGAATAGTCACTCTTTCATAGGAGTGGCTATCCACTCTTTCATAGGAGTGACTATTCACTCTTGCAAAAGGAGTGGATTTCTCACTCCTGACAGGAGTGAATAGCCACTCTTTCATAGGAGTGAATGTTCACTCTTTCATAGGAGTGAATTATTTTTTTATGTTTCTTTTATCGACATTTTAAAAGAATCATATATTTTAGAGCATGCAATGAAAATAGACACAAGCGTGGTAAAGATTGGAATAAAATATTTTATTAGCAATATTTATTTAATTCATAGTTTGTAAAGTAATTGAACTCTTAAGGAAAAATTCAATTAAAGTTACATAATGAATTAAATTAGATTACTGACAAAATTAAACTAAAATATTTTATTCCAAGCTTATCACTCTCGTGTTTGCTTTCATTGCATGCCTTATAAAGATAGGATAATTTTAAAATGCCCATAAGGGCAAGTAATTAACCAAAATCTTAATCAGCTAATATTATTTCTTTCTTTTTCAAATACCCATAAAGTTGTATTTAGTATTTTAATAATTCCTGTGATGTACGTTTTTTTTTTTCATCTGTAATTCACATTTTAAATCTTTAGATCTCTGAATTAATTGCTAATGAATTTAAATCTAATCAAACATTATAGTTTACTGTATTTTAGTTTTTTGTATAAGTTTTATTAATAACTATTTAATAAGATGGATATTCTATGACTAACAATGTGTGATTTCATTTTAATTTTTGTTTTAAATATAAACTCTTATCTTTTGACCGTACTTTTCAGTAAATTAGCGCTATTTTGCAAAGTCCTATTATTCTAAAATCATACATATTATTTCTGTTGTCAACATCCCTTTTTCTATGAATTTACAAAACACACAACAACAAATGAAGTATCACTGTAAATTGAAATGTCTGAAATTCAGACACTTAAGTGTCTGAAACGGATGGTTAAAAAAAAGACACTTTAAAGTGTCTTAAATTTTTAAGACGCTTCTTTGCGTCTGAAACGCGGCCATTTTTGTCCTGCAATTTATTGACAACAGCCATTTCTGACCACTCTTTTTCAAAGCATTAAAGGCAGCCATGTTTGACCACATTGAATCCTCAATAAATGAGAAAATATTTGACCATAGAGCAGGTCTGTTTTTTTTTTTTTTTTTTTTTTTTACCAGAATCAGATTAAAGCATGGGCAAAGTGGGCAGTGACCCAGCCCCCTTTCATGATTTTAAAGGCCCCAAATTTGGAATGCAGTTTTAATAAACCTGATATTTTAAATCTATTTCGACAGTACAATGTCGAAATAAATTTAAAATATCAACTTTACAAAAATTGCATACTAAATTTGGGGCCCCAAAAATAATGGGACGGAAGAGGATCACGGCCCACTTTGCCCATGCTTTAATCAGATTCTGCTTCTGGAAGAAACCCAGACATGCTTTATGGTTAAATATTTTCAAAAATAAAAAAATCCGATATTATGTTTTTTATTCTTCTTCTTTTTTTTTTTTTTTTTTTTTTAATACTCACATAGGGTGAAACCCCCACACCTAACATTGACACCTAACCAGTAACTGACGCTTCAGCAGAAATCTAACTCAAATAAGCATTTTCTTGTAAAATTCTGCTAAGTAATGTCATCTAGTGGTTGTCTTAACAGTTATAACTTATTTTTCAGCTAATGGTTTTTCAAAAAAGGGATAGTGTCAGTTACTGGAGATATTGACCATATTTATGAAAAAAAAAATAATTTTTAGTAATAAAAATCATAATTTTTTCAAAATGTTGTCAACAATAGTTTTTTAATGTATCTTTACTATACATTCAAAAACAAAGATAAGTATAAAATAGATTTAAAACTTAATAGTGATTTGAAGAAGAAAAAAATCCTTAAATTGTCAGTTACTGGGGGTTTCACCCTATATATATATATATATATATATAATATACGGAGGTGGGGGGGATATCTAAAAACATTTGTTTCTATTAATATCACATTATTATTTTTTTAATTTAACTCTAAATTAAAAAATATAATAATTATGTGAAATACACAGAGCAAACATAATAAAAATAATTATATCGTTAAATTTTCAAAGTATTAAATATCAGCCAGCACTGTTACTAATCAGTAGGCATTACTGGCATTACATGTCTGGAATATTAGATTACAAGAACTTTTTTACTTAGATCTCAAATTTTATTATAAAAATCAAATCCACTTAAAAGAGTATCTGGTCTAAATATGCATTTTATATATAGGGTAGATGTGCCAGTAATGGATACCCTTAAGGAATTTCTTTAAAAATTATTTTTTAATTAATAGTTATAATTGTTATATTCCACATTTTTTAATATTATATTAATCTACCAACAATATTTAACCATGCTCATAGTCACATTTCCCAATGTGAATCGAAATTTAATTGTAAATAACAGAAATAAATCAAAACACCCTAAATTCCAGTAATGGACACCCCACAAAAAGTAATAGATAATTGATATTATGATTGTATTTAATACTAGAATTTTGAAGAGAGCATATTAATGAAATAAAAAAAGCTGAATTTTTATTGTTTTTTTTTTTTTTTTTTATATAAACCAAAAATCTTGAAGGTGGCCCATTACTGGAAGGCGGTCCATTACTGGCACATCTACCCCTACGTACCTATCTCTTTTTTTTTCCTCCTCATATTATTTTAATTTCTTTTTACACATGATATTATTCAACTTGATTTTTTAAATATTTTTAGCGCATACTGAATTGATTACACATATTTTTATTCTTCATTCAATATTTTCAATAATTTAAACATGTTATTGAGATGGAATACAGAATATTTATTAAAGTAGTTTTGTATTTTCAAACAATTTTTCACAAGGATTATTTAAAAAAAAATAGTATCGTCTTGCAGGTGAATTCTATAGGAGGGATAATTTCCAATTGGAAAAACAAACTTTATTTATAAAATATTCAGAAAGTCATCGTAACTTTATTTTAATACTTTCATGATTTTTCATGTGCTATATCCTCCATCTGAAGCAAAAAATGGAACATTTCTCATACATAAATTTAAATTTGATAATATATAAACATTTACTTTGATAATATACTCTGAATTTTTAAATGAGACTGTTGTGACTAAATATGTAACTTCATATATAAAGTTATATCAATCATACAAAGTAACTGGAAATTGTAAGAACTCAATTTTATCACATAAGAATTTTATTTTATTTTTTATATTGCCATATGAGCAATATTTTATTAATTTAGAATAGATGATAATCACACGAGCTATTTAGCTATTAGTAAAAAAATAGATAAACACAGTGGCGCAGCCAGAATTCGGTTCTAGGGGGGGTTTTGAGTTTATAATAAAGATGGTCGCCGGTTATATGAATCATCGGTTAATGGAATCAGTCTTTTAAATGAATGAAATCATAATGCTTTTCTCCACAATTACGTTGGTTATGATTCATTTAAACAGCGTTTACAATATTAGAAGCGCGATAGAATTAAAAATAGCTAAAAGAGGAACCACAACTAATTTATAAAATTTTAACGATAAATATACGAATCTCCATCATAAGCAAGAGTTCGTTGCAACATTACCAACAAATGAAATATAGTCTTTAAATTTGTGTATAGACCCCCTCAGGGCTCGGAAGTAGCGCGCTACAAGTAGAGAAACTACAGTAGCCGCTACTTTTTCCAGTAGTTTGTAGTGTAGCGCGCTACATTAAAAAAGTGTAGTGTAGCAAGTAGCGCGATACAAAATATCAGTAGTTTGTAGCGCGCATCGACGCTACTTTCGGAGGGAGGAAAAAAGGTCCCAATCTTCAAATCACATGATTATAACTCGTTTCTTTCGTGCGAAATATGTTCTCTGCAACAATTTGCGAACGTCAGCGACAAATCTCATTTGCAGTGTCATATATTTCTCCATAGACGACGGGCACAGTCACAAATTAGCTGTCATTTTCACAGTTTGGGTGACAGAAACTTCGTGTACTGTTATTTAAATCCATAGAAATCTTCTCAATATAATGTATTTTTATACGACTACGATTTTTTTTTTTTTACCAAAATATAGTCGTCTGGCTATGTTAAATCTTTATTAGCCACACACAGGGTGGCTTATTCTTTCAATCTCTATCATTTTTCATGTTTATGAAAAGTCACAGCAATCCATCGTTGCCACAGATTAATCTCGGAAAATGAAACATTTGAAGTTACTTAAAAAATTAATAACTCGAAAAGTATTTGTCACAAAATTGTTTTACAAACTTCGTTAGAATGGTAAAAAATTGTATTTTTCTTGATATAAATTTCAAATCTAATGATTATGTCG
Organism: Maratus michaelseni; assembly: GCA_963931845.1. Taxonomy (NCBI): domain Eukaryota; kingdom Metazoa; phylum Arthropoda; class Arachnida; order Araneae; family Salticidae; genus Maratus; species Maratus michaelseni. The sequence goes on from OZ007587.1 coordinate 254,407,704, forward strand.
TTTTTCAAATATTAGATTTAAAAAATTACAAAACTTCACAATGGAGTACCGTAGCGAAACTTTTACGCGTAAAAAGATAATGATAAAGGCATTGTGGCTCGACGTGTATCGTGTATACTGGCCATAGCATGAGTATTGAATTATAGTAAACTTATTATTTTGTTAAAATATAAAAGTGAATTATGTATATACATTTTTAAAAAATAAAGAAAAACATTTTATCACAAACATCAACAAAATTTTTTCTTCTATTTATTCCCTTATTCCAAAGATATCGTTTTATCGTCTGCTGCCATAGCAACATGAATTAAATTTCATTAAAAAAAATTGCTCAGTGGTAGAAAAATATTTTTCAATCGAATGGTTATTGAACAACTCAACACTTTAACAGGGGAATTTTTATTTGTTATTTAGATATTAGGTAGCTTTCAATACAAAAATGTATAAAGCTACCTATTGCAGCCGTTCGGAGGAAAGCAGTTCCGGAAAATTTCGATAGATTTTCACCGATCATGACCTCCAGACCCCAAAACCACCCTCCGTTCAAATGTTGATTTATATATATATATATATATCCATATATATACAGTGTCTCACAAAAGTGATGGGACACTTGTGCTTTATAAAAAGAAACTGCAATAAAATAAATAAACAAACATGTGCAAAAATTTTTTGGGTGTGTTTCATATTTAAAGTTAGTAATAATTATTACATAACATACATTTTGTCAAAATATTAAAATATTAATTTAGTAAAAATACAATTGTTCAGAACGGAGCAAAAAATGGCTCACATAAGTGATGGGACACTTACTTTTCCATCAAATATTTATCCAAAAATTTTACTTTTTAAAAGGTTTTAATATTTTGTTGGATTTCCTTTTACTTTTAAAACATGATTTAATCTTTTTGGGATGGATTCGACTATTTTTTTTGTGATTTCTGGAGTGATTTTACCCCATTCTTCTTGAAGCACCGATTTTAGTTGTTGTTTTGAAGAAATGGTGTGTTTGCGAATTCTTGATTCCAATTCTTGCCAAATATTCTCTATGGGATTTAAGTCTGGAGATTGTGGTGGTGTTTTTATTATTTCAGGACAGTTATATAGCAGCCAGAGTCTAACGTTCAGAGCAGTGTGCTTGGGGTCATTGTCCTGGTAGAATTTAAAATCGTTATGAAGGTTCAATTTTCGTGCTGAAGATTTCAAATTTTGCTTTAAAATATCAATATACTTGTACTGATCCATTATACTGTCAATAAAAACAAGATTACCAACTCCAGCGGACGACATACACCCCCATACCATAACTCCTCCTCCACCATGTTTTACTGTTGGTACCAAGTTCTGTTTGCGAAGTTCTTCCCTGGGTTTTCTCCACACCAAGATTCTACCGTCAGAACCAAATATATTAAATTTACTCTCATCAGCAAATATAACTTTATTCCAGTAATCAGAATTCTTATTTATGTTGGATTTTGCGAAAGCTAGTCTGAGTTTTCTATTCTTTTCACTTACGAAGAATTTTTTCCTGGCTACTCTACCGTGATATCCAGCAGATCGAATTACCCTTCTAATAGTTTCAGGATTAACAATTATTCCATATAATGCTTGTAAATCAGCAGCAACTTTTGAAGCACTAATTCTTGGATTTTTTTTAATATTTCGAACGATAAATCGCTTTATTCCATTGGATAGCTTTGATGGTCAGCCAGGTCTTCTTTTATCCTGAATCATATGATTCTTTTTATATCGTTTAATGATATTGAAAACTGTTGAACGACTCAAGTTAACTGTTTCAGCAGTTTTTCTAATAGATTTTCCACGTTCAATATGCAAATTAATAACTAATTTTCGAATTTCAGGCGAAGTTTCTTTTCGTTTAGCATTCATGACTACACAGAGCTAAAAAACACAAAAATTCCAAAACAAACTGGAGAGAAATACTGCAGACGATTTTATAAATTATTGCCAATTGCTTTTAAGTAAAAATAAAACCCCAAAAAATATTTTTATTGCTTATTTCAGACGATTTTTGTTGCATATATAATGGTGTCCCATCACTTATGTGAGCTATTTTTTGCTCCGTTCTAAACATTTGTATTTTTATTAAATTAATATTTTAATATTTTGACAAAATGTATGTTATGTAATAATCTTTACTAAATTTAAGTATGAAACACACCCACAAAAAAATGTGTACATGTTTTTTTAATTTATTTGATTAGTTTCCTTTTGTAAAGCACAAGTGTCCCATCACTTATGTGAGACACTGTATATATATATATCTGACATATGTCATACGATAACGCTCGTATTTATAAATCAATTTTGATGAAACTAATTGTGTGTATTAAGCTCACAAATGTCTCGACCGAGTTCGTTGGCTAGCTTGGTGCCCCATTTTGTTTCAAGATGGCGGCCATTTAAAAATTTAAAACTAAAATAAATATACAAAAAAGTTAAAAATTCAAATTTATTTTTTAATTAAGTGTTAGGCCTTGGTTCTAGGATTCCAGAACATTGTTTGGTTTACCTCTATCTTAAAAAATGGCTGAGATAAAGCAGTTTGAAATTCTAGGGTGGCTGACATTTTGAAACAAGACAGCACATTACAAAAATTTTCATTGTTGTAATAATTTTTCCAACCATACGCATAAAACTATATATTCATATCCGTTAGAGCCAAATTTGGCGACATTTTGCGAAATATCTCCAAATTTGGCGACCAAAATAAGTCTTCATAAATGAAGCCAATTGGGCTACTGCTCAATAATTTGGCGAATTTCTTATTCAAATTCAGTATTAACGAATCTTTTGTAAACGTTTTCTTTGCATTTTAACTTGCTGTTTTCGTGTAACATTAGCTAAAATTTTTAAACGAAGATATAGGAAAGCTACCTTTTCCTCCCGGTACAGGCCGGAAGGACTTTTTTAAAATTGTTTGTTGTTATTGCGTTTTTATTCTGAGTTACAGCTAGTTTATTTATTTTTTAAATAAAAGCCGTGTGTGGCAATATATATTCGGCCTTATAGCAGAATTTTCCCCTCTTGTTTGACTAATTTCTTCTACTTTTTGCCTCCCACTCCCAGCAAGCAAAGAAATGTAAAATCCTTATTAAAAAAAGAAAAAGAATGGATTTATCTAAACATAAATCCTCTAAATTATCCCTAATCTCTCAAATTCACGCTTCCCCATAGTAGCATACAAAGGAGTTTAAAATATTTTTAAATCTTTATTTTTATACAAAAATAAAATCTTTCACTCATTTGTCTAATGACAACAAATAAAAATTATTTCCTTGTCCCCAAAATTTACGCTTCCCTTTTTGCCCCTCCTCCAGCATACAGTTTCAAATATTTAAAACTCTTTATTTAAAAAAAATGTCCACATTTGTTTCTACCTAATAATAATATATAAGTAACTATCTAAATTGCCCCCTAACTTCCCATAATTTACTCTTCTCCCCCCTCCCCCCCCCCCACAAGCATACAAATAAATAGAAAAATTTTAAGTTGTTTTTATTTCTATATTAAAAAAATCTTCTGCACATGTTACGTGTGTCTAGATTTAGAGGTGGCCGCTATTCAGAGATATAAGCGTTTTCGAATATATAAATTTTAGGAATTAAAAAGTGGCGCTAAATAGAGGTGGCCGCCTTTTGGAAGAAAAACCAGAATGGAGGTCTTATTGTACATAGATTTTTAACCTGAAAATATATTTTGGACATTCTTTTGAAATTCGGGTCAACCCGACCCCTACCCGCTAGAGTCAAAACCCAACCCGAAACCGATCCGAACTCGAAATAATGAAATTCAACCGGATCCACAGTAAAAAAGTGGAAGTCAACCCGATCGGAATCCGACCCACAAAAAAAAAAATCTAGAGCCGGGTCAGGTCGGGTGCGGGTAAACCGACCCGATGCAGGACTCTAAACGGTATACAACTAAAAATCTAATCTTTAAATGTTTTTTAGGTGCGTTCGTAATTATATAAATACGTAGCACCTATTGTCGTCGCTTGGTCCGTAAGTCCGTCCGTCCGTCTGTCTGTCCGTCCGTCCGTTCGCATATAACAACGCAAAAACTACCCAACCGAATGGTTTGAGATTTAAGATATATTATCTTTGCAGAATTTTGTCGAGACATTTCAAATTTTATTAAAATCGAATCAAAACTTTAGGAGATATTAATAAAAATATTTATTAAGAAATTTGAATTTTTTTTTTTAAAATCGGTGCTTTCTTGTTAGAGGAGCTTCCGATGGATGTTAAATCGTCAAGCGACCGAGACACTTATTTTATGACAGAAATTAATCTGCAGACGATATAATTCATTTCACAGAATTAAAAATCATCTAGGTCTGAATATTTATATAACTAGCTACAGTACGAACGCACCTCGTTTGTCACGTTTGACGTACAATTTCCAACTTGTTTAAAATTAGTTGCGGTTTCAAAACTTCCATTTATAACGAAATACTATAAAAAGCAAAACGCTAAATAATCGTTTCCTGTCTTCCTGTCGATCACACAGTTTTTTGCCATAACAAAATTAGAAGTATCAAGAATTAGAATTGTAACTATTCAGCAGAAATGTTTCAGCTGTGCAGGAGCATTCGTTATAACCATTATCGTACCAGTAGTTGAAAAAGTATGTTTATATTAACTTCCTGATACGAATTCTAAGATTAACAAAACAGACAGGCACGCATTTTGCTTTTGTGAAACTGTGATCTGCGGTTTATATAGACTTTTAATGTGAAAAAATATTTTGGACATTCTTTTAAAAAACCGGGTCAACCCGAACCCGAAAGAATGAAAGCCAACCCGAACCCGAAAGAATGAAAGCCAACCCGATCCGCAACAAAAAATTTGAAGTCAATCCGACCCGAACCCGAACCGCAACGGGAAAATATAGCCGACCCGAACGGCGGGTCGGGTCGGGGTAAAAGCGGGTAACCCGACCCGATGCAGGATTCTAAGCGCTACTGTGCTACATCACTCTCATAAATGTGTAAGATTATTACAATTTTTGTTTTCAAATTTCCTCTTTTAAAAAAAATTCCAACATAATTAAAAAGGTTCTATGAATTTGCTTTGTTTGTCTGTCCGTGCTCTAACTCTCATAAATATACTCCGACTGCCATGAAAGTTTTATGTTATTGAAGTTTACCATAGAATGTTCAGTATTGAAAATGAAATGTGTAGCATTTATATCTCGCTTACAGGGACGTTCAAAAGAATTCTGTTACATTATGGTCTATCGGGAAAAATCGTTTGCGGTGTATTTAATTAGCGATGATTACTGAAGTAGCGAAGTAGTGACTACTTTTGGAAAGTAGTTTGTAGTCGCTACTTTTAAAAATAAGTAGTTGTAGTTGTAGTTAACTACATTTTTTATAAAGTAGTTGTAGTTGTAGTTCGTTACAAACAAAAAGTAGTTTTTCCGAACCCTGGACCCCCTACGAAACAAATGATTCGAAAGAAACACCGATTGGAAAAATCTGCTCATAATCGAAAAATAGCTTTTTATAACTTTAAGTACTTTTTTTAAATTCTTACTTTTGCAAAGATTTTTTTCCTGGGTACGCACATAGCTTGGTCTTAGATATAACTGAGAGCAAAAAACGCAAAAAAAAGCCACTTGAAACTGAGATAGACTTACAATGTGTATGTTTTTTTTTTCTCTGGAATTCGATGATCTGTTATTGTTTCGAACGTGGAACAAAGACAGAAATGCAATTAAAAAACAGACCACTGTATACTATATAACTCAAAGCGTCTCTGTGAGAGTATATGACCCATCTTTTACTATAAGACGTCTCGACAAAGTGACACAGTCCAAAAATCAAGTTTTGACATAACCTATGCGTGTAATATGCGCTTTCACAGTTTTAAGTAGAATTTTCGCCGTTTAATTGAATCACATTGTTGTATAGAATTTGATTTAAGAAAGCGGTGGATTCTGCCAAGGCGGAAAGGCCAAAAAACTTAATTTTAACTTTAGTTGTTTTGATTCATATAAGCGGCAATTATAGTAATTTTTTTAGCTCTGGGGGGGGGGGGGGGTTTAACCCCCAACCCCCCCCCCCCCCCCCCCCTTGGCTGCGCCACTGGATAAACATTCTTTTTTTAATAACCTGCAGTAAAAATTACTTTCAGTTTCCAAGCCTCTTGTTTTTAATATATACATCTTACAATATCTAATTGTCGCTTTTGCATTTTTCATGTAAATGGATGTAAATAAACTTATAAAAAAATATTCAGCCAGTTTTAAGTTAAAATAGAGTTGCGTAAGTAAATATATAAAATTCTAACTTTTTTTGTAATTTCCATTTTAAATATACAAACCCTTTTTTACCAAAAATAATTTAAAAAATCAATATCATATTTAATTTTCATTTTGCCAAGTTTTGTATAATATAAACCAAATATTTTAAGCAGAAAATAAAAATAAATAATGATTTATATCTTAATTTATTATACAAAAAATAAAAAAAACTGTAAAAGTATGTCTATTGTTTTTTCTAAGTCACAACGATTTGTTTCTTTTTAATTATTATTTATATAGTTTATAGGACACATATATGACATTACAATCAAACTATTTTTTTTTTTTTTCAAACCATGATAGTATTATATGGAATTTAATTTGAAAAGTTTTCAGAATTAGGCTTAATAACAATTTTAAATGAAGAATGCAAAGCAATACCATGATTCAAGCATTAATCATATTATTAACTATATAAAATTTTTATTTATGAAATGGAGGTCTAAAGAAATATTATGGAAATTAATTAATATTGAAAGTGATATGCATTTATTGAATATCAAAAGAGAATAAGAAATGAGCACACAAAATTTTTTAACAGGAAAAATATTTATTTGAAAAAAAAAAAAAAAAAAAAAGGGGAAATATGAAAAATTCAAGTTATTCTAATGAAAATAATTTAAATAATAAATAAATAATATTTCATACGTAAAAAACAGTTCTGTAAGAAGTTCACAATTACCTTTCAGAAAACGTATCAAAAAACTAAATCCAATTGCAAGCAAATATTCACAAATCAAATTTTAAACCCATTTATGGAAATATGTATTCCATGTATTGCATTCAAACATTTCTTGCACCTTATTTCTGTAAGTTTCTTGTATAGTACTTTATTTCTGTTCTTCTTTAAATATTCCATTGTATAACGATAACTGTACAATATATTCTTTATTTTAAAAAGGGTGTTCCAAGCACACAAACATTAAGGATAAGCAATTATCCTTAAATTCAATTTCCAAAAACACTAAAAGAACCAATTCCTTTAAATATAACTGTATCAGCATTTCTTGAAAATTAATGACGCGTGTAATCCAGTCACTGTTGATGACTCTGTTGTGATTTAATTAAATTCTTTTTTTTTAGTTCAAAGAATAAAGGTGAGCTACATTATAATTCATAATGTTCTAGTATACCCAGGTAATTGTTCTTTATTTTTTTTTAAAGAACATATAACTTTAATTATTTGAGCACGCAGAACTTATTTTCTATTTTTTGTTTCCTCAGAGGATTCTTGTGCTAAAAAAAATAACTTAGATGATTAATATTTTTATTTTTATCCACTAATATATATAAATAACAACAAAATTACATAAAAAAAAGGAGACTTAATGAATATTGAAACAGTTTATTCATTTTTTTTAGGCGAAAATAGTTATACTTTATCCTTAAAAATACGTTGTCAGAACAACACTAAAATGGTTAAGTAATATATATATTTTTTATATATAATACACCAGTTGTTTTATTCGTGTGACAAAAATAAATTCGTAAAAAAAGTATATTAATTCTATGTGAAACAAAAATAAGAACAAAAGACATTATACTTATCAGCACTTCTTGATATGAGAAATTTTAACATGATATGCCAATATTATCTTGGCTACATCCAATTGGACCAACACATCTAAATTTTATTAGTTATGCCATCTCAAAGTTGATTTAATCATCGAAGGCCGACGAATTTGAGCATCTCACTCCTTGAACATTCGACGAAAAAAAAAGACACAATTATACTGTGCCTTTTGCTTATAGACCATATTTCCGATATATTATTTAAAACAGGTTTAAGTCTACATCATACTTATTTAATATACAAGCTGACAGAATATAATCGAAAAAAATTACGTATTTTATAATACACTTCATCTCCAACGAGAAAACCAAAGAACAACTCCGAAATTCAAAGGAAAATGTGAACCTATCATTGGCGCAAGGACAGGGTTGCCGTAACATGGAAAAACTCGCCAAACAGATGACAACTGCCAATACACGCACGGAAGCTTCATTGAGAAGATGTAAAAAAAATAAAGGAATGCCAACATAGGGCTAAATATATGCCAAAGGGAGGGTATAATTAAAATTTAAAACAAACGGAAAAAAATATGAATCTGATTTGTTAAAAATGAAATGAAATCAACCTGACGTCACAAAGACGAAATTGAAAATAAAGAATACTAAATAAACGTTTTGAAGCCGATGGGCTAAATAGGATAACTTAATCAAATAATAATTTTTAAACAAAAAGGAAAACTATGATTAAAGTCTGCCAGGCAAATAAAAAATAAATAAATAAAAGGAGAGAGAAGGGAAAACAAAAAATAAACTGCGCTATACGGAACCTGAATGTGGTAAAATTACCACACTCACCCACACCTCCACAAAAAAAATGGAGAAGGGGAAGTGCGAGGCACTAAAAGCACTTTCACAAGCCATTTTTTTTTTTTTAATTGAGCCAGAGATGGATAGGGGCAGAATGAATGATGGAGTCCAAATACAGCATAAAATATCAAGAAAATAACATACCACAACATATTTGTATATATCCTGTATCATAATGAGAAAAAGAATAAAGTAATTGTACCCAATTTTATAAGTCATAAATTATGTAACATGTTGACAGAAACAATATTTGCTTTTACAATTACATAACTATGTCAAGTAAAACCAACTTATGCTCTTTCATTTCTGTCTATGCAAACACTATATAAAACTTATAACTATAATTTTTTTCTAAAAAGAAATCTAATATAATACACAATACATAATACAATAACAAAAACTCAACTTTTACCAACACATTTTTATGAAGATGTAGCTAATAGTTATTACACAAAAATCCAAAGTGAGATGGAATACCCTAATTTCACAATACACATTATCAATGCAAAAATATAAACAACAGTAAAATACACCTTCAAACAATATAAAAGTTATAAATATTCACAAAATACCATAGTTAATTATTTTCAAAAAGTTTTTGAATGAGTGGCCACTCTAGAGAAAAACCAATCTAACATAATTGGCAAGGTACTAAACAGACCTTATTCATAATACAACATTTGCCTAGGACTTTTAATTAAATGTCATTCAGGTCATAATATAATGTATATATATATACAAAAGAAAGCAATAAAGTTATGTACATACCATACATAATGTACCATTAAGTTGTGCTTTCACAATTCCACTAGTAACATGATCCACTTGAGAAAACCATGTAAATTACAATAGGTGACAAACTGATATTGTTAAATATTTTTTAACAAAATAATTCACCCATACTTTTTTTTTTTTTTTTTTAACAGAATAACTATGAGAATATTGCAAGAGTTAAATAGTAACATGTATTATATATTTTGATGGTGACCTATAGCAAGCAACATTATGTAAAGAAATGCAATAAATCAAAATGCTATTGTATTGTTATTACAATTTTAGCTTAAACATATTTTAAATATGAATTATATATTTCAAAAAGAAGAAAAGTTACAAATTTTTATTATTCAGAAAGTGCAAAATGCAGAGCTTGACATTATACAGTTAAGTGGGCTGTTGATGGATAATTAGAAGGGAAAAAAAAAAGAATACTTATGCAGCAGGCAGTCCACATGTCTATGATAAGAGGAGTAAAAAGGCTTTCTGACCAGCAGAAAAAATATATTTCTTATCAGTTCGATAGTGTTTAAGGCGCGCGATCAAACACTATCAGCAGGCATGACTGGACAACAGCTGAAAGAGAAAAAAAAAGGTTAATAATACTGGAATTCATCACTGTGTGGCACAAATTTTGGTCGCTTAGGTCGTAGAGCATAAGAGGAGCTGGACTGTTGATTGGTAGACGAGAAATTTTGAGATGTAGTTGCAGCTTGATTATTATTGTTACTGTCAGTTTGTGGAATTGCTTGTGTGGTATCTTGTAGTTTAGGAGCTCTAGGATGTAATTTTATTACTCGGTTGGTATGTATAAGGATAGGTGAGGAACGGCTGTCTTTTTGTGACACAATTTGCAGTAAAACAGGTGAAATTATCTTTTGCACTATGAATGGACCTTGAGGCTTTTTCTTGAATACATTAGGGAGTGTAATGAATACTGTGTCATTGACTTTTATATCTGAAAATTTGTGCTGTTGTCTAGACTTTTCATAGACTTTCTGACGATTTGTTTCATTATTGAGATAGGATTGATAATCAATTTTATCCAAGAGATCTGTTAATTTGTAGATGTCATGGGCGGTGTCAAGAATTTTCCAAGAGGGGTGACCTTTATAATTCATGTAAACATCATTAATTTCACGTCCAAAATGAATAAGATTAGGAGTGAATTTGGTGGCAGGATGTACTGTAGCATTGTATATTGATTGATGTATCTTGGCAGCAGTTTTGGTGTCAAAACCTTGTGAAGTCATAGTATTCAGTGATGATTTGATTTGAGAATTCACCCTCTCTGAAAGGCCATTTGCGGCTGGGTGGGCCACTGTGATGTGATTCAGCCTGATACCTAATGTTTTATTAAAAAACGAGAATATGTCACTAGTAAACTGGGATCCTTTGTCTGTCAATACTATATCAGGTCTACCATGGGTAGCAATGTAGTTTAAAAGAACATTGGTCACAGTTGGAGCAGAGATGTTATTAAGAGTAGCCAATTCTAGATGACGAGAACAGTGGTCAATTATTGTTAGGACATTTGAGTGATTATTGAGAGGACCAACAATATCTAATGATATTTTTTGATTTGGAGCAGTTGGAACAGGAGCAGCCATAAATGGAGCAATTTTCTTCTTGCGATTTTTGTGAATAAGACATAGTTCACATGAATTAATATAATTCTGAGTATCAGCAATGATTGTTTTCCATGTGAAACGTTTTCGGAGGTTCTGTAAGGTTTTGTTTATTCCTGGATGAGTAATATGAGCAATGGTAAGTGCTTTGGGAATCAATGAGGTGGGTAAGACAGCCCGATGCAGATCAATTTCTTCAGCAGGAAAAAAATTATTGTAGCAAAGAATATTGTTATTTGGATTGAGATAATAACCCTTGTGTTTCTGGAGATTAATATTTTGTTTTAAATCAAGTATTATTTTATTTAAATTTGAATCTTTGGTTTGTTCACTTGCTATTGTTGCATCTGAAATTTCTAATAATGGATCTTGAGTAGATGAGTTTGTCTGTGACAAGCAATTAATTTCGCACTTATCTTCATGTTGCTGTGGTACTTTATCCAGCTTTGTGGGATGTGATTCTACTAGTGATTTGATTGATTGAAGTTGACCATCTATTTCATCGTGTAGATCATTTATATTCATCGTTACTGGTAGAACTTCTTCAGAATTTATAATTTCAGGATTAGATGTCAAGTCCTGTGTAGGTGGTTGAGCAGTTCTGCTAAGAAAGTCCGCTAATACATTTTCTTTGCCTGGTATATGAGCAAACGAAAAAGAAAATTGAGAGAGCTCCATGAGCCATCTGGTCGTGACATCTGCAGGAGAAGAAGAACTTTTGTAGTTGTCAAGTGGTTTAGCATCAGATAGAACGAGAAAATGTCTTCCAAAAAGGTAATACTTGAATGAGGTGATACCCTTGTATAATGCATACAATTCCAACTTTATGGCAGGGAATTTTTTTTCAGCATCAGACAAAGCCTTTGAAAAATATGAAATAGGTACCCTTAAATTATCTTGTTCCTGCATGAGGACAGCTGAAATCGCAGTTTGTGAAGCATCTGTATTAACAATAAATTCTTTATCCCAATTAGGTAGATTTAACACGGGCTTCTTAAAAAATAATGATTGTATTGTTTGAAAGGCATTTTCATGTACAGATTGCCAACTGAACTTAGTTTTTGGCTTTGTTAACTCGAGTAGAGGTCTAATTAGATCTGCAAAGTATGGAATAAGTGATCGATAAAATGAACATACACCAATGAAAGCTTTAACTTGTCGCTTGGTTTTGGGATGAGGAAAAGATGTAATTTTTATTATGTTGCTGGAAATAGGAAAAATTTTATGCTCTTGAATGTGGAAACCTAAAAAGTCTATGCTGGTATGAAAAAATGAGCATTTCTCAGGTGATAATGTTATGTTGTATTTGATGAATGTATCAAGAAGTAATTTTAAATTATGGATCATTTCTTCAAATGAGTTGGCTCCAACAATAATATCGTCTTGATAAGCATAAGCATCTACACCAGATAATTGAATTATCGTGTCAATAAGTTGCTGGAATGTAGACGCTGCTGTGCGTAAACCAAACATTAATCGCTTATAGGTAAAAACGCCAAATGGACGACATTTTATCTTGTAGCTCTTTGGGCATAGCTATTTGCCAATATGCAGAAGGGAGATCCAGCGTTGTAAAAAAATTCTTTTTAGACAATTGAACTAGTAAATTTGGAATTTTAGGTAAAGGATAGGTAGATGGAATAATTACAGCATTTAGTAGACGGAGGTCTAAGGCGAGTCTATATTTTTGAGGCTTTGATGGGTCTGACTTTTTTTTAACCAATAACATGGGACATGCCCAAGATGAATTGGAACGCTCAATGATATCAGCTTCTAACATCTCATTAATCTGTTTTAAGGCTTCTTCCTCTAATGCTTGTGGCACCGGAAATGGAAGAGATTTTATAGGATGCGAATTAAGTAGACTTATTTGTGGAATGACTAGGTCAGTATGACCAAGAGTACGCAGAGACTTCGAAAATGCTTGGGCTTTTCCACATAGCAAGGACAATAGAGTCTCTTTTTGTTTGCTATCAAGATGTTCTAATTTAAAGTCTGTAGGACTTAAATCATTTATTCTCATTTTTATAATGTCTTCTGATGGTTGGATTAAATTGCACATTTCATCAGCTTCATCATTAAAATCGTAAGGCTGAATATCTTTTTCATCAATATTTTCATATACACCCAAGACAGTTCCCTTGTTGAGGTGAAATGGTTTGTTTGAAATATTTTGTACTACAATCAGAAAAGAATTTTTTTTTATGGCTGATAAGGAATGGAGAGATTCCATAAATACAATATTACGGTTATTTAGTGTTGGAATAAACATGAAATGTTCCTCAGGTTGTGAAGAATATTGAGCTTGCATGTACATGCATGTGTTGGCTGGAATAGTTACTTTATGAAAGTTTGAAATTTTTAACTCATTTTGGGGGGAATTTGAACTTTCATGAACAATCCCAGAGCTGTCAATTTTTGTTTGCTGATGTTCACTAAAATCATTTACTGGTGCAGACATATTTATACTTTGAGGGTCCATAGTACAAGTAGAGGTATTAGGAACGTCATTTTTTTGACACATAAATACTTGTGCCTGATCCATATGAGAATCATTGGATATCTGGTGTTTGTTTACTAACGGAACAAGAATTTCTTTCAGTAGAATGGAATTAAAGGATGGTGTTATGGAAATACCATATTTACAAATAAAATCATAACCCAAAATGATATCAAAATTTCTATTACGTATGTTAGTAATATAAAATACATGATTGAAAAACAATTTGTCTATTTTGAAAGACAAACGAATACATCCAAAAAATTCAACTTGGGAGTTTATGGTCGAAATAGATACTTTTCGAGAGAGAAATTTATATTTTATAGTGGGTTTTAACATATTGAAATGTTGTTGATCAATTAAAGAAATAATAGACCCAGTGTCTAACAAAGAAATAACATTATGATGTTGTACATTTAAGGTAATACAAGGAAGAGAGTCATTGTAATTAAATGTGCTATAAATTACATAGTTTTCAATGGCATCACTATCATTTTGGGATTCAGCAACTAAAGTATTTGCGTTATCGACTTGAGAACAATTGCCAGAATTCGTAATATAATCATAAGTATTTTCATTTTGAAAAATAGTCTGTGATTCTGCATCTTTGAGCATACCATTTTTTGGTAAACATTGGTCATTTTTAAGTATACTCTCAGAAGATAAAATTCCTTGAGAAGTAACTCTATATAATTGAGTTCTTGAGGTATTTTCTGGCAAATGTGAAGTATTGGAGGACAGAGTGCCAGATAGATCTGCCTCCTGCATTAGTTTAAACTCTTATCTTTAGAAAATCCATCATTATATTCATGAGTATTTTGTTGATTAGCTTGGTATTCATTAGCAGTATTTTGAAGCATGTTAACACCATTATGAGAGTTAGCCTGGTTCATATTTTGAACAAAATTTTTAAATTCAAAGCATGTTTTCATTAAGTGCCCCTGGCGTCCACAAAAAGCACATTGATTTACAGTCCTATGACGAAATGAATTACGAAGATTTCTTTTATAGAATGGTTTTTTAAACGTAATTTGGTTAACATTTTGTTTTGGATGATGTTTGCCATAGGAAGAGAAATTTCTATCACAAAATGACTTTCGTTTATTTTTAGTTTCAGAATGTTTATAATCAGATGCACCGGGATTAGGGAACGAATTATTTGAATGTTCCATATTATATACAGGTAAAGTGACAGGAGCAGGGGTGGTTGGTGATTCAGTGAAGTTGTAAATATTTTGTAATTGTTCAGCTCTTGAAAGAGCATTAGTAAAGTCAGAAATACCTTCCTCTAATAATTTTACGTGAATATTTTTGGGTAAAGCATTCATAAAATATGTGAATTTCAAAATTTGGAGCGAAGCATCATCAACTGTTGGATGAGCTAACTTTAGATTCTTGTTTAATCGGTATGAGAAATTTCTAACTGATTCATTATGTTCCAATTTCATCTTATCTAATGAACGAAAGGCCAAATTTTTGTTCTCCTTTGAAGCGAAAAACTGGATAAATTCAGTTTTTATGTCTGCTAATTTTTTAGTTTGAGTATTAAATTGTGAATCTAAATAAAAATGAAGAGCAGGGCCAAGGAGTTTCGTTTTAAACAGTGCTAGCATTTCTTTTTCGCTATAATTGTTTAGCTGTTGAATGTCTTCAAGCTGGTCGAAAAAAAATTCGACAGTAGATGGATTACCATCAAATGGTTGAATATTCAGACTAATAGTGTTCTTGGATTTCGACATGTTGCAAAAAGTTTGTGAATTAAAACAGAAATATAGATAAAACACTCAGAATTTTTTTTTTTTAAACTTAGATTAATACCTGTTCTTACTTCCTATATGTATATTTATTAAGAACACAACTATATTCAAGAGCACAGCCTAAATAAACAAATTTACATTATGGTCTATCGGGAAAAATCGTTTGCGGTGTATTTAATTAGCGATGATTACTGAAGTAGCGAAGTAGTGACTACTTTTGGAAAGTAGTTTGTAGTCGCTACTTTTAAAAATAAGTAGTTGTAGTTGTAGTTAACTACATTTTTTATAAAGTAGTTGTAGTTGTAGTTCGTTACAAACAAAAAGTAGTTTTTCCGAACCCTGGACCCCCTACGAAACAAATGATTCGAAAGAAACACCGATTGCAAAAATCTGCTCATAATCGAAAAATAGCTTTTTATAACTTTAAGTACTTTTTTTAAATTCTTACTTTTGCAAAGATTTTTTTCCTGGGTACGCACATAGCTTGGTCTTAGATATAACTGAGAGCAAAAAACGAAAAAAAAGCCACTTGAAACTGAGATAGACTTACAATGTGTATGTTTTTTTTTCTCTGGAATTCGATGATCTGTTATTGTTTCGAACGTGGAACAAAGACAGAAATGCAATTAAAAAACAGACCACTGTATACTATATAACTCAAAGCGTCTCTGTGAGAGTATATGACCCATCTTTTACTATAAGACGTCTCGACAAAGTGACACAGTCCAAAAATCAAGTTTTGACATAACCTATGCGTGTAATATGCGCTTTCACAGTTTTAAGTAGAATTTTCGCCGTTTAATTGAATCACATTGTTGTATAGAATTTGATTTAAGAAAGCGGTGGATTCTGCCAAGGCGGAAAGGCCAAAAAACTTAATTTTAACTTTAGTTGTTTTGATTCATATAAGCGGCAATTATAGTAATTTTTTTAGCTCTGGGGGGGGGGGGGGTTTAACCCCCCAACCCCCCCCCCCCCCCCCCTTGGCTGCGCCACTGGATAAACATTCTTTTTTTAATAACCTGCAGTAAAAATTACTTTCAGTTTCCAAGCCTCTTGTTTTTAATATATACATCTTACAATATCTAATTGTCGCTTTTGCATTTTTCATGTAAATGGATGTAAATAAACTTATAAAAAAATATTCAGCCAGTTTTAAGTTAAAATAGAGTTGCGTAAGTAAATATATAAAATTCTAACTTTTTTTGTAATTTCCATTTTAAATATACAAACACTTTTTTACCAAAAATAATTTAAAAAATCAATATCATATTTAATTTTCATTTTGCCAAGTTTTGTATAATATAAACCAAATATTTTAAGCAGAAAATAAAAATAAATAATGATTTATATCTTAATTTATTATACAAAAAATAAAAAAAACTGTAAAAGTATGTCTATTGTTTTTTCTAAGTCACAACGATTTGTTTCTTTTTAATTATTATTTATATAGTTTATAGGACACATATATGACATTACAATCAAACTATTTTTTTTTTTTTCAAACCATGATAGTATTATATGGAATTTAATTTGAAAAGTTTTCAGAATTAGGCTTAATAACAATTTTAAATGAAGAATGCAAAGCAATACCATGATTCAAGCATTAATCATATTATTAACTATATAAAATTTTTATTTATGAAATGGAGGTCTAAAGAAATATTATGGAAATTAATTAATATTGAAAGTGATATGCATTTATTGAATATCAAAAGAGAATAAGAAATGAGCACACAAAATTTTTTAACAGGAAAAATATTTATTTGAAAAAAAAAAAAAAAAAAAGGGGGAAATATGAAAAATTCAAGTTATTCTAATGAAAATAATTTAAATAATAAATAAATAATATTTCATACGTAAAAAACAGTTCTGTAAGAAGTTCACAATTACCTTTCAGAAAACGTATCAAAAAACTAAATCCAATTGCAAGCAAATATTCACAAATCAAATTTTAAACCCATTTATGGAAATATGTATTCCATGTATTGCATTCAAACATTTCTTGCACCTTATTTCTGTAAGTTTCTTGTATAGTACTTTATTTCTGTTCTTCTTTAAATATTCCATTGTATAACGATAACTGTACAATATATTCTTTATTTTAAAAAGGGTGTTCCAAGCACACAAACATTAAGGATAAGCAATTATCCTTAAATTCAATTTCCAAAAACACTAAAAGAACCAATTCCTTTAAATATAACTGTATCAGCATTTCTTGAAAATTAATGACGCGTGTAATCCAGTCACTGTTGATGACTCTGTTGTGATTTAATTAAATTCTTTTTTTTTAGTTCAAAGAATAAAGGTGAGCTACATTATAATTCATAATGTTCTAGTATACCCAGGTAATTGTTCTTTATTTTTTTTTAAAGAACATATAACTTTAATTATTTGAGCACGCAGAACTTATTTTCTATTTTTTGTTTCCTCAGAGGATTCTTGTGCTAAAAAAAATAACTTAGATGATTAATATTTTTATTTTTATCCACTAATATATATAAATAACAACAAAATTACATAAAAAAAAGGAGACTTAATGAATATTGAAACAGTTTATTCATTTTTTTTTTGGCGAAAATAGTTATACTTTATCCTTAAAAATACGTTGTCAGAACAACACTAAAATGGTTAAGTAATATATATATTTTTTATATATAATACACCAGTTGTTTTATTCGTGTGACAAAAATAAATTCGTAAAAAAAGTATATTAATTCTATGTGAAACAAAAATAAGAACAAAAGACATTATACTTATCAGCACTTCTTGATATGAGAAATTTTAACATGATATGCCAATATTATCTTGGCTACATCCAATTGGACCAACACATCTAAATTTTATTAGTTATGCCATCTCAAAGTTGATTTAATCATCGAAGGCCGACGAATTTGAGCATCTCTCTCCTTGAACATTCGACGAAAAAAAAAGACACAATTATACTGTGCCTTTTGCTTATAGAACATATTTCCGATATATTATTTAAAACAGGTTTAAGTCTACATCATACTTATTTAATATACAAGCTGACAGAATATAATCGAAAAAAATTACGTATTTTATAATACACTTCATCTCCAACGAGAAAACCAAAGAACAACTCCGAAATTCAAAGGAAAATGTGAACCTATCATTGGCGCAAGGACAGGGTTGCCGTAACATGGAAAAACTCGCCAAACAGATGACAACTGCCAATACACGCACGGAAGCTTCATTGAGAAGATGTAAAAAAAATAAAGGAATGCCAACATAGGGCTAAATATATGCCAAAGGGAGGGTATAATTAAAATTTAAAACAAACGGAAAAAAATATGAATCTGATTTGTTAAAAATGAAATGAAATCAACCTGACGTCACAAAGACGAAATTGAAAATAAAGAATACTAAATAAACGTTTTGAAGCCGATGGGCTAAATAGGATAACTTAATCAAATAATAATTTTTAAACAAAAAGGAAAACTATGATTAAAGTCTGCCAGGCAAATAAAAAATAAATAAATAAAAGGAGAGAGAAGGGAAAACAAAAAATAAACTGCGCTATACGGAACCTGAATGTGGTAAAATTACCACACTCACCCACACCTCCACAAAAAAAATGGAGAAGGGGAAGTGCGAGGCACTAAAAGCACTTTCACAAGCCATTTTTTTTTTTTTAATTGAGCCAGAGATGGATAGGGGCAGAATGAATGATGGAGTCCAAATACAGCATAAAATATCAAGAAAATAACATACCACAACATATTTGTATATATCCTGTATCATAATGAGAAAAAGAATAAAGTAATTGTACCCAATTTTATAAGTCATAAATTATGTAACATGTTGACAGAAACAATATTTGCTTTTACAATTACATAACTATGTCAAGTAAAACCAACTTATGCTCTTTCATTTCTGTCTATGCAAACACTATATAAAACTTATAACTATAATTTTTTTCTAAAAAGAAATCTAATATAATACACAATACATAATACAATAACAAAAACTCAACTTTTACCAACACATTTTTATGAAGATGTAGCTAATAGTTATTACACAAAAATCCAAAGTGAGATGGAATACCCTAATTTCACAATACACATTATCAATGCAAAAATATAAACAACAGTAAAATACACCTTCAAACAATATAAAAGTTATAAATATTCACAAAATACCATAGTTAATTATTTTCAAAAAGTTTTTGAATGAGTGGCCACTCTAGAGAAAAACCAATCTAACATAATTGGCAAAGTACTAAACAGACCTTATTCATAATACAACATTTGCCTAGGACTTTTAATTAAATGTCATTCAGGTCATAATATAATGTATATATATATACAAAAGAAAGCAATAAAGTTATGTACATACCATACATAATGTACCATTAAGTTGTGCTTTCACAATTCCACTAGTAACATGATCCACTTGAGAAAACCATGTAAATTACAATAGGTGACAAACTGATATTGTTAAATATTTTTTAACAAAATAATTCACCCATACTTTTTTTTTTTTTTTTTTTAACAGAATAACTATGAGAATATTGCAAGAGTTAAATAGTAACATGTATTATATATTTTGATGGTGACCTATAGCAAGCAACATTATGTAAAGAAATGCAATAAATCAAAATGCTATTGTATTGTTATTACAATTTTAGCTTAAACATATTTTAAATATGAATTATATATTTCAAAAAGAAGAAAAGTTACAAATTTTTATTATTCAGAAAGTGCAAAATGCAGAGCTTGACATTATACAGTTAAGTGGGCTGTTGATGGATAATTAGAAGGGAAAAAAAAAAGAATACTTATGCAGCAGGCAGTCCACATGTCTATGATAAGAGGAGTAAAAAGGCTTTCTGACCAGCAGAAAAAATATATTTCTTATCAGTTCGATAGTGTTTAAGGCGCGCGATCAAACACTATCAGCAGGCATGACTGGACAACAGCTGAAAGAGAAAAAAAAAGGTTAATAATACTGGAATTCATCACTGTGTGGCACAAATTTTGGTCGCTTAGGTCGTAGAGCATAAGAGGAGCTGGACTGTTGATTGGTAGACGAGAAATTTTGAGATGTAGTTGCAGCTTGATTATTATTGTTACTGTCAGTTTGTGGAATTGCTTGTGTGGTATCTTGTAGTTTAGGAGCTCTAGGATGTAATTTTATTACTCGGTTGGTATGTATAAGGATAGGTGAGGAACGGCTGTCTTTTTGTGACACAATTTGCAGTAAAACAGGTGAAATTATCTTTTGCACTATGAATGGACCTTGAGGCTTTTTCTTGAATACATTAGGGAGTGTAATGAATACTGTGTCATTGACTTTTATATCTGAAAATTTGTGCTGTTGTCTAGACTTTTCATAGACTTTCTGACGATTTGTTTCATTATTGAGATAGGATTGATAATCAATTTTATCCAAGAGATCTGTTAATTTGTAGATGTCATGGGCGGTGTCAAGAATTTTCCAAGAGGGGTGACCTTTATAATTCATGTAAACATCATTAATTTCACGTCCAAAATGAATAAGATTAGGAGTGAATTTGGTGGCAGGATGTACTGTAGCATTGTATATTGATTGATGTATCTTGGCAGCAGTTTTGGTGTCAAAACCTTGTGAAGTCATAGTATTCAGTGATGATTTGATTTGAGAATTCACCCTCTCTGAAAGGCCATTTGCGGCTGGGTGGGCCACTGTGATGTGATTCAGCCTGATACCTAATGTTTTATTAAAAAACGAGAATATGTCACTAGTAAACTGGGATCCTTTGTCTGTCAATACTATATCAGGTCTACCATGGGTAGCAATGTAGTTTAAAAGAACATTGGTCACAGTTGGAGCAGAGATGTTATTAAGAGTAGCCAATTCTAGATGACGAGAACAGTGGTCAATTATTGTTAGGACATTTGAGTGATTATTGAGAGGACCAACAATATCTAATGATATTTTTTGATTTGGAGCAGTTGGAACAGGAGCAGCCATAAATGGAGCAATTTTCTTCTTGCGATTTTTGTGAATAAGACATAGTTCACATGAATTAATATAATTCTGAGTATCAGCAATGATTGTTTTCCATGTGAAACGTTTTCGGAGGTTCTGTAAGGTTTTGTTTATTCCTGGATGAGTAATATGAGCAATGGTAAGTGCTTTGGGAATCAATGAGGTGGGTAAGACAGCCCGATGCAGATCAATTTCTTCAGCAGGAAAAAAATTATTGTAGCAAAGAATATTGTTATTTGGATTGAGATAATAACCCTTGTGTTTCTGGAGATTAATATTTTGTTTTAAATCAAGTATTATTTTATTTAAATTTGAATCTTTGGTTTGTTCACTTGCTATTGTTGCATCTGAAATTTCTAATAATGGATCTTGAGTAGATGAGTTTGTCTGTGACAAGCAATTAATTTCGCACTTATCTTCATGTTGCTGTGGTACTTTATCCAGCTTTGTGGGATGTGATTCTACTAGTGATTTGATTGATTGAAGTTGACCATCTATTTCATCGTGTAGATCATTTATATTCATCGTTACTGGTAGAACTTCTTCAGAATTTATAATTTCAGGATTAGATGTCAAGTCCTGTGTAGGTGGTTGAGCAGTTCTGCTAAGAAAGTCCGCTAATACATTTTCTTTGCCTGGTATATGAGCAAACGAAAAAGAAAATTGAGAGAGCTCCATGAGCCATCTGGTCGTGACATCTGCAGGAGAAGAAGAACTTTTGTAGTTGTCAAGTGGTTTAGCATCAGATAGAACGAGAAAATGTCTTCCAAAAAGGTAATACTTGAATGAGGTGATACCCTTGTATAATGCATACAATTCCAACTTTATGGCAGGGAATTTTTTTTCAGCATCAGACAAAGCCTTTGAAAAATATGAAATAGGTACCCTTAAATTATCTTGTTCCTGCATGAGGACAGCTGAAATCGCAGTTTGTGAAGCATCTGTATTAACAATAAATTCTTTATCCCAATTAGGTAGATTTAACACGGGCTTCTTAAAAAATAATGATTGTATTGTTTGAAAGGCATTTTCATGTACAGATTGCCAACTGAACTTAGTTTTTGGCTTTGTTAACTCGAGTAGAGGGCTAATTAGATCTGCAAAGTATGGAATAAGTGATCGATAAAATGAACATACACCAATGAAAGCTTTAACTTGTCGCTTGGTTTTGGGATGAGGAAAAGATGTAATTTTTATTATGTTGCTGGAAATAGGAAAAATTTTATGCTCTTGAATGTGGAAACCTAAAAAGTCTATGCTGGTATGAAAAAATGAGCATTTCTCAGGTGATAATGTTATGTTGTATTTGATGAATGTATCAAGAAGTAATTTTAAATTATGGATCATTTCTTCAAATGAGTTGGCTCCAACAATAATATCGTCTTGATAAGCATAAGCATCTACACCAGATAATTGAATTATCGTGTCAATAAGTTGCTGGAATGTAGACGCTGCTGTGCGTAAACCAAACATTAATCGCTTATAGGTAAAAACGCCAAATGGACGACATTTTATCTTGTAGCTCTTTGGGCATAGCTATTTGCCAATATGCAGAAGGGAGATCCAGCGTTGTAAAAAAATTCTTTTTAGACAATTGAACTAGTAAATTTGGAATTTTAGGTAAAGGATAGGTAGATGGAATAATTACAGCATTTAGTAGACGGAGGTCTAAGGCGAGTCTATATTTTTGAGGCTTTGATGGGTCTGACTTTTTTTTAACCAATAACATGGGACATGCCCAAGATGAATTGGAACGCTCAATGATATCAGCTTCTAACATCTCATTAATCTGTTTTAAGGCTTCTTCCTCTAATGCTTGTGGCACCGGAAATGGAAGAGATTTTATAGGATGCGAATTAAGTAGACTTATTTGTGGAATGACTAGGTCAGTATGACCAAGAGTACGCAGAGACTTCGAAAATGCTTGGGCTTTTCCACATAGCAAGGACAATAGAGTCTCTTTTTGTTTGCTATCAAGATGTTCTAATTTAAAGTCTGTAGGACTTAAATCATTTATTCTCATTTTTATAATGTCTTCTGATGGTTGGATTAAATTGCACATTTCATCAGCTTCATCATTAAAATCGTAAGGCTGAATATCTTTTTCATCAATATTTTCATATACACCCAAGACAGTTCCCTTGTTGAGGTGAAATGGTTTGTTTGAAATATTTTGTACTACAATCAGAAAAGAATTTTTTTTTATGGCTGATAAGGAATGGAGAGATTCCATAAATACAATATTACGGTTATTTAGTGTTGGAATAAACATGAAATGTTCCTCAGGTTGTGAAGAATATTGAGCTTGCATGTACATGCATGTGTTGGCTGGAATAGTTACTTTATGAAAGTTTGAAATTTTTAACTCATTTTGGGGGGAATTTGAACTTTCATGAACAATCCCAGAGCTGTCAATTTTTGTTTGCTGATGTTCACTAAAATCATTTACTGGTGCAGACATATTTATACTTTGAGGGTCCATAGTACAAGTAGAGGTATTAGGAACGTCATTTTTTTGACACATAAATACTTGTGCCTGATCCATATGAGAATCATTGGATATCTGGTGTTTGTTTACTAACGGAACAAGAATTTCTTTCAGTAGAATGGAATTAAAGGATGGTGTTATGGAAATACCATATTTACAAATAAAATCATAACCCAAAATGATATCAAAATTTCTATTACGTATGT
This sequence comes from Maratus michaelseni, assembly GCA_963931845.1. Classification (NCBI taxonomy): domain Eukaryota; kingdom Metazoa; phylum Arthropoda; class Arachnida; order Araneae; family Salticidae; genus Maratus; species Maratus michaelseni. The sequence continues at coordinate 254,431,760 of OZ007587.1, forward strand.
TAGTAATATAAAATACATGATTGAAAAACAATTTGTCTATTTTGAAAGACAAACGAATACATCCAAAAAATTCAACTTGGGAGTTTATGGTCGAAATAGATACTTTTCGAGAGAGAAATTTATATTTTATAGTGGGTTTTAACATATTGAAATGTTGTTGATCAATTAAAGAAATAATAGACCCAGTGTCTAACAAAGAAATAACATTATGATGTTGTACATTTAAGGTAATACAAGGAAGAGAGTCATTGTAATTAAATGTGCTATAAATTACATAGTTTTCAATGGCATCACTATCATTTTGGGATTCAGCAACTAAAGTATTTGCGTTATCGACTTGAGAACAATTGCCAGAATTCGTAATATAATCATAAGTATTTTCATTTTGAAAAATAGTCTGTGATTCTGCATCTTTGAGCATACCATTTTTTGGTAAACATTGGTCATTTTTAAGTATACTCTCAGAAGATAAAATTCCTTGAGAAGTAACTCTATATAATTGAGTTCTTGAGGTATTTTCTGGCAAATGTGAAGTATTGGAGGACAGAGTGCCAGATAGATCTGCCTCCTGCATTAGTTTAAACTCTTATCTTTAGAAAATCCATCATTATATTCATGAGTATTTTGTTGATTAGCTTGGTATTCATTAGCAGTATTTTGAAGCATGTTAACACCATTATGAGAGTTAGCCTGGTTCATATTTTGAACAAAATTTTTAAATTCAAAGCATGTTTTCATTAAGTGCCCCTGGCGTCCACAAAAAGCACATTGATTTACAGTCCTATGACGAAATGAATTACGAAGATTTCTTTTATAGAATGGTTTTTTAAACGTAATTTGGTTAACATTTTGTTTTGGATGATGTTTGCCATAGGAAGAGAAATTTCTATCACAAAATGACTTTCGTTTATTTTTAGTTTCAGAATGTTTATAATCAGATGCACCGGGATTAGGGAACGAATTATTTGAATGTTCCATATTATATACAGGTAAAGTGACAGGAGCAGGGGTGGTTGGTGATTCAGTGAAGTTGTAAATATTTTGTAATTGTTCAGCTCTTGAAAGAGCATTAGTAAAGTCAGAAATACCTTCCTCTAATAATTTTACGTGAATATTTTTGGGTAAAGCATTCATAAAATATGTGAATTTCAAAATTTGGAGCGAAGCATCATCAACTGTTGGATGAGCTAACTTTAGATTCTTGTTTAATCGGTATGAGAAATTTCTAACTGATTCATTATGTTCCAATTTCATCTTATCTAATGAACGAAAGGCCAAATTTTTGTTCTCCTTTGAAGCGAAAAACTGGATAAATTCAGTTTTTATGTCTGCTAATTTTTTAGTTTGAGTATTAAATTGTGAATCTAAATAAAAATGAAGAGCAGGGCCAAGGAGTTTCGTTTTAAACAGTGCTAGCATTTCTTTTTCGCTATAATTGTTTAGCTGTTGAATGTCTTCAAGCTGGTCGAAAAAAAATTCGACAGTAGATGGATTACCATCAAATGGTTGAATATTCAGACTAATAGTGTTCTTGGATTTCGACATGTTGCAAAAAGTTTGTGAATTAAAACAGAAATATAGATAAAACACTCAGAATTTTTTTTTTTTAAACTTAGATTAATACCTGTTCTTACTTCCTATATGTATATTTATTAAGAACACAACTATATTCAAGAGCACAGCCTAAATAAACAAATTTACATTATGGTCTATCGGGAAAAATCGTTTGCGGTGTATTTAATTAGCGATGATTACTGAAGTAGCGAAGTAGTGACTACTTTTGGAAAGTAGTTTGTAGTCGCTACTTTTAAAAATAAGTAGTTGTAGTTGTAGTTAACTACATTTTTTATAAAGTAGTTGTAGTTGTAGTTCGTTACAAACAAAAAGTAGTTTTTCCGAACCCTGGACCCCCTACGAAACAAATGATTCGAAAGAAACACCGATTGCAAAAATCTGCTCATAATCGAAAAATAGCTTTTTATAACTTTAAGTACTTTTTTTAAATTCTTACTTTTGCAAAGATTTTTTTCCTGGGTACGCACATAGCTTGGTCTTAGATATAACTGAGAGCAAAAAACGAAAAAAAAGCCACTTGAAACTGAGATAGACTTACAATGTGTATGTTTTTTTTTCTCTGGAATTCGATGATCTGTTATTGTTTCGAACGTGGAACAAAGACAGAAATGCAATTAAAAAACAGACCACTGTATACTATATAACTCAAAGCGTCTCTGTGAGAGTATATGACCCATCTTTTACTATAAGACGTCTCGACAAAGTGACACAGTCCAAAAATCAAGTTTTGACATAACCTATGCGTGTAATATGCGCTTTCACAGTTTTAAGTAGAATTTTCGCCGTTTAATTGAATCACATTGTTGTATAGAATTTGATTTAAGAAAGCGGTGGATTCTGCCAAGGCGGAAAGGCCAAAAAACTTAATTTTAACTTTAGTTGTTTTGATTCATATAAGCGGCAATTATAGTAATTTTTTTAGCTCTGGGGGGGGGGGTTTAACCCCCCAACCCCCCCCCCCCCTTGGCTGCGCCACTGGATAAACATTCTTTTTTTAATAACCTGCAGTAAAAATTACTTTCAGTTTCCAAGCCTCTTGTTTTTAATATATACATCTTACAATATCTAATTGTCGCTTTTGCATTTTTCATGTAAATGGATGTAAATAAACTTATAAAAAAATATTCAGCCAGTTTTAAGTTAAAATAGAGTTGCGTAAGTAAATATATAAAATTCTAACTTTTTTTGTAATTTCCATTTTAAATATACAAACACTTTTTTACCAAAAATAATTTAAAAAATCAATATCATATTTAATTTTCATTTTGCCAAGTTTTGTATAATATAAACCAAATATTTTAAGCAGAAAATAAAAATAAATAATGATTTATATCTTAATTTATTATACAAAAAATAAAAAAAACTGTAAAAGTATGTCTATTGTTTTTTCTAAGTCACAACGATTTGTTTCTTTTTAATTATTATTTATATAGTTTATAGGACACATATATGACATTACAATCAAACTATTTTTTTTTTTTTCAAACCATGATAGTATTATATGGAATTTAATTTGAAAAGTTTTCAGAATTAGGCTTAATAACAATTTTAAATGAAGAATGCAAAGCAATACCATGATTCAAGCATTAATCATATTATTAACTATATAAAATTTTTATTTATGAAATGGAGGTCTAAAGAAATATTATGGAAATTAATTAATATTGAAAGTGATATGCATTTATTGAATATCAAAAGAGAATAAGAAATGAGCACACAAAATTTTTTAACAGGAAAAATATTTATTTGAAAAAAAAAAAAAAAAAAAGGGGGAAATATGAAAAATTCAAGTTATTCTAATGAAAATAATTTAAATAATAAATAAATAATATTTCATACGTAAAAAACAGTTCTGTAAGAAGTTCACAATTACCTTTCAGAAAACGTATCAAAAAACTAAATCCAATTGCAAGCAAATATTCACAAATCAAATTTTAAACCCATTTATGGAAATATGTATTCCATGTATTGCATTCAAACATTTCTTGCACCTTATTTCTGTAAGTTTCTTGTATAGTACTTTATTTCTGTTCTTCTTTAAATATTCCATTGTATAACGATAACTGTACAATATATTCTTTATTTTAAAAAGGGTGTTCCAAGCACACAAACATTAAGGATAAGCAATTATCCTTAAATTCAATTTCCAAAAACACTAAAAGAACCAATTCCTTTAAATATAACTGTATCAGCATTTCTTGAAAATTAATGACGCGTGTAATCCAGTCACTGTTGATGACTCTGTTGTGATTTAATTAAATTCTTTTTTTTTAGTTCAAAGAATAAAGGTGAGCTACATTATAATTCATAATGTTCTAGTATACCCAGGTAATTGTTCTTTATTTTTTTTTAAAGAACATATAACTTTAATTATTTGAGCACGCAGAACTTATTTTCTATTTTTTGTTTCCTCAGAGGATTCTTGTGCTAAAAAAAATAACTTAGATGATTAATATTTTTATTTTTATCCACTAATATATATAAATAACAACAAAATTACATAAAAAAAAGGAGACTTAATGAATATTGAAACAGTTTATTCATTTTTTTTTTGGCGAAAATAGTTATACTTTATCCTTAAAAATACGTTGTCAGAACAACACTAAAATGGTTAAGTAATATATATATTTTTTATATATAATACACCAGTTGTTTTATTCGTGTGACAAAAATAAATTCGTAAAAAAAGTATATTAATTCTATGTGAAACAAAAATAAGAACAAAAGACATTATACTTATCAGCACTTCTTGATATGAGAAATTTTAACATGATATGCCAATATTATCTTGGCTACATCCAATTGGACCAACACATCTAAATTTTATTAGTTATGCCATCTCAAAGTTGATTTAATCATCGAAGGCCGACGAATTTGAGCATCTCTCTCCTTGAACATTCGACGAAAAAAAAAGACACAATTATACTGTGCCTTTTGCTTATAGACCATATTTCCGATATATTATTTAAAACAGGTTTAAGTCTACATCATACTTATTTAATATACAAGCTGACAGAATATAATCGAAAAAAATTACGTATTTTATAATACACTTCATCTCCAACGAGAAAACCAAAGAACAACTCCGAAATTCAAAGGAAAATGTGAACCTATCATTGGCGCAAGGACAGGGTTGCCGTAACATGGAAAAACTCGCCAAACAGATGACAACTGCCAATACACGCACGGAAGCTTCATTGAGAAGATGTAAAAAAAATAAAGGAATGCCAACATAGGGCTAAATATATGCCAAAGGGAGGGTATAATTAAAATTTAAAACAAACGGAAAAAAATATGAATCTGATTTGTTAAAAATGAAATGAAATCAACCTGACGTCACAAAGACGAAATTGAAAATAAAGAATACTAAATAAACGTTTTGAAGCCGATGGGCTAAATAGGATAACTTAATCAAATAATAATTTTTAAACAAAAAGGAAAACTATGATTAAAGTCTGCCAGGCAAATAAAAAATAAATAAATAAAAGGAGAGAGAAGGGAAAACAAAAAATAAACTGCGCTATACGGAACCTGAATGTGGTAAAATTACCACAGACTCGTCCTCGATTTAAAAGTAAAAAGACAAACTAAAAAGTGAAAAACTTATCAGCGAGAAATGAGCCTGCTTTGGAAATAGCCGTTGCACAATAAACAAACCAACAACGACTGTCCTGTTTTAATTGACTGACACGTAATAATGTTTTCATGATACGTTTCATAATTATTTTGTATTTAAATCTGATATTTAAATAAAAGAAACATAAATTTAAAATCCCAACAAGATTTTGCACTTTTCATTCAGTACTGTTTCTTATCGAATTGTAAAATAGTAATGTACCAAGGTGTGCGCACGCAGGATTTTCATTACGAGGAAGTGACGTAGAATTTGGCGGGAACGGGTTAAGCGGTGTGATTGACCTGTCAAAAAAAATTCGCAGACTCCAGAGAATGGCTGCAATTATAGCAAATTATAGCATAAAATTATAATAGTTACTAAGGGAAAGGTGCAATATTCTGAATTACCTCGGACGCACGAAACAAACTCTACACCGTGGGGGGGAGGGGGGGGTACGTCTGCGTTTAATTGTATTTTCTTTATGTCTGTATATTAAAAAATGGAGATTTTATGTTAGCCAGGCGCAAGTGAGATATATATAGTTATATACAGGCCCGGACTGGCTCCTTTGAGGGCCCTCGGCTAGAGACTGAAAAGGGGCCCCTTACCGGGAAATTTAAGAGGACATAGAATATTAGAATATTTGCTTTTTGAAAATTAGGTTTACATGCCTAAAAACCACATTTAGCTACTTTGTCACTTGGAAAATAGTTGGGTTAAAAAGTAAGCTCTCTCTGATGTAGTTTGTTTACATTCACAATAAATATTTATATTTTTTTTATATACCGTACCTAAAGTAGTTCCATGCTAGAAAAAAGTAAGTATACTAATTAATTATGAGTTGTTTATTACTTAAAAATGAGAGTGAGAAATGCTTTTAGTTTTAGGCAACCAAATAACAAAAGTTGAAGATCTAATAATCTAAATCCTTCTGTAATACCTAAGTAAATATTAAAAAGGGAAACAACGGTAATAAAAAAACAAGCATATTGAAAAAAAAACAATGTCATCTTTAATTTTAATTTAATTGTTACAAATTGTAAACTAGGTTTTATAACAAAAATAAAATGGCTCTACAATACCTTGGTACAGATACAGCGAACTAAGAAAGTTCATGTGATTGTGAACGGCTGTATACTAACCAAACGCTTTTTTGGCCAGTTCATCTATAATAGTATCTTTATCCAAGTTATAAAAAAATCTTTTTACATTCATGAAAAGAAGATTAGAAATAGGGTACTGGTTTAAAGTAGATCTAAGTCAATTCTTAACTATTTTAAGTTTAGAAAACACCCTTTCACAGGTGTACAAACTTGTAAGCTACATACAGGTTGGTAAACATTCCAGATTCTAAGAGTACAAAAATAACAGAAAAAGCGTATGATAAACACAGAAAACATTGTTACTTGTCAGACCAGTAACCATAAAGATTTTTGTGTTTTTCAAATTCAGATTCTACATTGTCATACTCAGATTTCTTCAGCTCCATTCAGATTGTCTTGTTTTCTTTTAATGATAGTTTTTTTAGCCATTGTAAAGCTTTCAGACTGATCTGCAAACTCTTTCAGCTCTACCTATAACTGACTTCTTTCAACTTTTCAAAGATTAGAAATGCTACAAAGGACTTCCGAATGAAAACTATCAAGCATTACAATTTTCTTAAATTTCTTTGGGTCTAATCAGGAACAATCTACTGAAATTAATATGTTTGGACTAAATCTTTTTCCGATACTTACCCTGGTACAATCTAAAATACTGAAAAAGACCAATTTATAGTTTTGAGCAGTTGAGATTCCAGGAGCCTCGTCTATTGATTTTTCACCAGGCATTACCTTTTTCTTTGAAGTTCTTTTTTCCTTGAAATCTAATTCTACTTCAGCATCAATACTGTTATCTTCTAAGTTGCTATTAACTATACTTGTATACTATTGTGTTTTGGAATACAGAGCTTGAAAGTGTTTATCACTCCTTTTATCCGTTATTTGTTGAAGCAGCTTCTCTACCAAGTTCCAGACTTTAGAAAATATAGTCAATGATTTTACTTTGTAAATATTTTAAAATAGGAGATATAACAAGAAATAAATCTAACAAAATAATAGATATAAATAGGATTATAAATTTATTTTTACTACAAAGTTTCTAGTATGTTAAAATATAAAATTTTATTTGCATTGATATAATTAATATATGTAGTATACGGCATTATATATTCCTTATATTCCAATTACGTTTTATAAGAAATATTCATTTTATTTGCAATGTCTTCAGAATTCATAACACGCATAACAAAGTATAATTTCAAAAGAAGATGTCTTTATTTATGTTAATTACCGACAGATGGCCCAAAAATAATATTTAGAAACGAAGCGCAATTTGTGTGTGGAATCTCAAAACTTCGTTCTCAGTCACGTGATTTGGACTTTTATTATAATTATTTTAGGGACAAAAACAAAACATATAGTCCAGCATTAAATGCTCAAAAAGGGCAAATTAAAGAAAGTTTTGGTGAAGTTTTGATATTTGGTACCTTTATATTTTTTAGGTCGCTGAACACAAATAAGAAATTTTCCAAAAAAAAAAAAAAAAAAAAAATCGGGAAATACGTTATTTTTTACAAAAAGCGTATAAAAACGGACTTGTCTCTGTTTTTTTTTTTTTTAAGTAACTCCAAAAATGTGCATTTTATGTGAAAGACAAAAGTATATGAATTAAAGAAAATAAAATTTTCTACATTTTATGTATTAAAAGTTTTTTCCCTGATCAATAGTTTATCCGTGAAAGTGCCACAAAAATGGTGGTTAAAAGCAAAAAAGTGTTTATTAAAAGGGAAAAAAACGAGAATTACGGCCTTGTATATCGATGTAACATGAAAACTAACCATTTTACGCAAACGTTGACCATTAATGATACTAAGGACTATGTGATTGATTACATTTTACAACGAAGTTGCCTGATAACAAATACGACGACTCATTATGAATCATTAATTAACTATAAATAATTATGTACATTAGTAAGTACATTTACATAAAATAAAAAGGCAAAAATCTTATTTCCGCATTCTTTTATTTGACGATTCCATGCTGTTCATCGACATCTACAACATAAAGAATAGATGTATGAATTAGTGGGTTTTTTTTTTATTACTACCAATATTATAAAATAAATGTTTTCTTAATGCTAAATATTTCATAGTTTGTGACATGGCTTGTTCCTCTTCCATTGGGTCCACGGATTCAGTGAGTGGGCAATGCAGCTACAGCTCGGTTTCAAGGTAAGCTCGTCTTCCTCGTCTTCACGCACCACTGCGATGCTGTTGAAGTTACCCTCGCAGTTGAGCACATGTTAGTACAACAAAGCCCTGCCTTCTTGCACCAAAAATTTCGGTTGCAGTTCTCTGTGCACTTGCAGGATACAAGCATCAACAAAGCAAGGGGTGTAGGGGGTAGTACAGTAAATACAGGCTGAAGGCCAGCATTTGTTTTCTTACGTCCCCACTCATCAGCTTTTTTACAATCCCCAGCCATTGCTGGACTTGGTGATATACTCTTAAAGAGTGCTGTTGCGCTGCACCTGCAGATGGTGGTAAAACAGCAATATTAGAACTGTATCTAAAGGCTGACTTCTTGTACGAAATATACTTTAGGTAGTTCAGCGAAGGTACATTCGCCTCACTATAGCCGTACAGTGAGACAAAGAAACGTTTCACAGCAGCTGCAACCATCTCCCGAGTAGCGATCAGGTATTTGAACACTTTAACAATGTCTGCAACATATGGATTATTCCCAAGAATTTTGAGGAACTTCACTTTCCCTTGCATAAACGGTGCTGACTTTGTATCGCACCCGCTCATAGCATGTAGGAAGAGGATGTTTTCCGTAACCGTTGAACTCACAGCATTTGATGGAGAAAATGTCAATGGAGCAACGGTGTGCTTCCCAGGTTTTAAAAAGAAAACGTTTTCAGCTCTGCAGAGACCTATCAAAATGACCAAGAGCTTTACATCCTCCCCAACTATATTCACCATCTCATTTTATGGAGCCAAGGACAAAGCAGTGTTTAAAATAAAGGTGTCTGCGTATTCTTTTGCTTGCTTGCATGTAATATCAGATGATGAAAACCTGTCAATCATCATAGATATTAACCCACCCTTGTTTTTTGGGTTAGCAAGAAACTTTTCTTCGGACGTGGTAGGTATCGTTGTGGCGTCAAACAATACGTCAGTCAAAGCATGCTTCCTTAACTCCTTAAGCACTATATTCAATTTAGTGATAATATGCTGAATACCAGTTATGTTAAATTTCGTCAAAAATACAAAAAAACTCAAAAATACAAAATTCGTACCGGAAATTCTAAAAGAATAATTTTAATTTATGTCATCACGAAAAGTCTGTCATTATATAAAATACAAATTACTACTATAACTTACTGGTATGAATTCAAAATTTTGAATTTAAAAAAAGGTCAAACTGGCAACCTGGACGTACGCACATACGTCCTGAAATTACAGATAGAGGTTTTCATGACATACGCAGGTACGTCGTGGTGCTTAAGGGGTTAATTGTCGCAAACGCCCATCAGTTTTTTTACCACTTTGTACGTCATCAGGGTAGCCATTAAAGACAACTACTACCTGTGGTTGATATTTTGACTACTGCACGTACTCAACATATTCGTCAGATATTAAAGAAAAAGAAGGATTTTTAGACCAAACAGCCCTATGCAATTAAAAACAACCATCAATGACGAATTGAACCCTGCCGCTGAATCGCTTGGTTGTTAGGGGTTTGAATGCCTTGTAGAGAGTAGATTTGGTCCCTTTTCTTAAGTCATTGTCGAATAGGGGCACGGAATAAGGCTCTGGATCGTACGTCAAAAATTCCTCAATATCTTCATCCGAGTGCTTTGTAACCGAAATTCGTTGGAACAAAGATGTGGAGTTAATAGAAACCAATTCGTCGTCTACTCGTATCACAGTATCACTCTGTTCATTACAACAAGAGGTTTTACTCTGTCGCCCCGTTTAAATTTGACAGTTCCAAAGTCACCACCAGCAATATTGTTCACGTCTTTAATGCCTGATTCCCTAGACTTATGGAAGTTGATCCGTTTAGGCAAAAAATAAAACTTTTAGGAACTGAAGTCCGTGTCAGCTTTTATTAGGGAAAGTGTGTTTTAGTTATTTTATTTTTGTGTTATTTAAAAGGCAAATTAAAAAGTGCCATATTTTTTTAAAAGCAAATGGAGATTTTGATCCGATCCCAGGTATGCTTATTTTTATTTATTTTTTTGTTATGAAGAAAACAATGAACCTCAGATGCATAAAATATAATCAATCATATAATTTTTAGTATCATTAATAGTCAACATTTGCGTTATAACGCGCTTTTAAAGATAATCCGCGAAGTGATGACTTGGTAGCGAAAGGATTAAACTTCGAAAATATTTCTTACATCCGAAAGATCACTTCACTACATAGTATAAAACAAAGTCGCTTTTTCTGTCCCTATATCCCTATGTACGCTTAAATCTTTAAAACTACGCAACGGATTTTGATGCGGTTTTTTTTAATAGATAGAGTGATTCAAGAGGAAGGTTTATATGTATAATAACATCCATTAAATAGTGGAGAAATACTGTTATTTTTGAGGTTTTTAATGTGATGTCGTAAATAATTTCATCTTTTCCGCTTATACATTGCAAACGCAGGCTGAACCCTACAAGATTTATCAAAATAATGTACTAATTATTGTACACATTAAAAAGGTCTACAGAAAACACAAAGAGATGAAGGTTTTCAAGGTTAACCCGAAGCAAAGCGAGGGAGGGCCGCTAGTTATTGAATAAACAAAGATTTTCTTGGTAGATGAAAAATAAGAATAAAATTAAAAATAAGAATAAATTTTATGAGTTCGTCGATATGACGATCTTTCGTTTTAAATTATCGTTCATTGGATTTCAGTGCCTGTTCAGTCCACTATAATTGACAGTTAGATTTGTTTTATATTAAGAGTTTTAGCACTTTTCTCGATTCGTGAAAAGTTCAGAATTCTCTCTCACTCTAGTATGATTTTTATCCAGATCAATGTGTTGCATCTCAAAAGGTTTCCCGTTCCCTGTCCGCACAAAGCTTGTTGCGGGCGGGCTTTCTAGCATTCGCCCGGGTACTCGGCGTACCTTGTATTCTCGAACAGAGGTCTAGCACCTCTCTGCGTTCTTCTCGCAGTCACCCGGGTACTTGGCGTAACCTGTATTCTCGAACAGAGGCTTGGCACCTATCAGCGTTTATCTCAATCTGAACTCTTAATTAAAATCCTTTCGCTCATGGTTTTCGCAATGAGAGGGGCGTTTGTCCGAGGAGGGGCTTATCGGGACCACTACCGTGGGACCATGACATCACCTGCAAACCAATGCTGTATTGGTTTCTTTCTAAAAGGGGAAAATAAGTAGTTGCACTTTGTGGTTTCTCATGAAGATCTTTTTCTCACCAAGACAGGCCATCAGCAAAGTCCTGTCATCCTTGTTGGACAATGCTATCAATTAAAATTCTAAAGTTTTCCTCTGTTCACAAAAGAAGTTCAGGATTACCACTTTCAAAGCAACGCCGATGTGAGAAAATATGCTGGAAATGTTCTTTTGGAAGTTTTCACACGAGAACTCTCAGCTACCAAACACTGGTTCTCACGCAACGTCACTTAAAAGTAAAAATGGATTCTTTATAGCGTAAAATGGTTAGTTTCTATGTTACATTGATGTACAGTGCCGTATTTTCCGTTGTTTCAGATTTTTGCTTTTAACACCCATTTCTGTGGCATTCTCATGGCTAAACTATTGATCAGAGCAAAAAATGTCAATTTATAAAATGTATGAAATTTTATCCTCTTTGATTCATATACTGTCGACTTTCACGTAAAATGCATAGTTTTAGAGTTATTTTGATAAACAGAGAAAATTCCGTTTTTTTATATTTTTGTAACAAAAAAAAAAGTATTTCCCGGAAAAAAGTTTGTTGGAAAACCTCAGATTCATGTTCCGCGACCCCAAGAAACATAAAAGTACCAAATATCAAAACTCCACCAAAACTTTCTTTTATTTTCTACCAAATGACTGGACTAATAATAGGCAAGAAACACAAACACGGAATTGGCGCCTCAAAATACTGCGTATGTGGAAAGTATTTATGAGCTAATAAGCTAATTCGATTTACCTTACCTGTATTTAATGTATCACTATTGTCCCTCAAAGGCTGACTTTGCGACTGAGAAGTGGCACTAGTTAACCAAGTATTTTAACTTTTCGAACTTTTTTCAACGTGTAAAGATTTTCTCTTCTTTTTTTTTTCCCTTTTCGTAGCGCCACTATGGTACACACATTTCATGTTGACATAACTGTGACACTGTTCTAACTACAACCATCATAGCCCGCTTAAGACTTAGAAGTAGGGGTAGCCCGACATCACACAGGGGGCCCCCTTTTACTCTGCCAATTATGCTTCAACAATTTGAATCTTTATCATCAAAATTTCGAATAAAAAACACTTTTAATATTAAATTAAAACTAACTACCAATATACATATAAAAAATTTTTATTATATACATAACAAATTAATTTTGTAACTGAATTTACAAACATGGAACATGTGTGAATATTTGAACTTCAAAATATATTTTATGCTTTACAAATTGCAGGATTTGTCAGTGCTAAGAACAGTGCAGGGACAACAAATATTTGACGTAAATTTATGCTTAGCTGCAACACAATTTTGCTTCTATTTTATGAACAGAAATTTGGTATCACCTGTATGCTAATTACTTTCCCCTTTATTTAAATAACCCATTCTCTGTATTTTATATCATTTCTCCACTCTTTATGAATAGAAACAAAATGTAATTATACAGATTAAATTTTCTGTTATTTTTAGCACGTTTGATATTAAAATGTAAAACATAAGAAAAATTAAAATAAGTTGCATTTAATCACTGATTTTATACCATTTATTATATTAACAGAAAAAAAATAGAGTATAAATGTGTCAGTAGTAGTCTGGGGGAAATTTAGTAGTTATAATTAAGGAAAAAAAATACATATTTTACCCTGAATGAAAATTTTCCACCTAAAAATTAGTTTTGAAAAGTAAATTTGGGGGCCCCTTTGTATTTCAGTGGGTAAGCTCGGGCTTCACGTGCTTATTCGGTAAACAGGCCCTGACAACCATACTACGAGACTGAGCAAATGGGCATCGCAATACGCCTTGAATCGTAGTCTATGAGCACTACACAGAGCTCGATTAGTAGCCAGCAGTCTTCTTCCGCTGGCCAGCGACACGACACAGCGCCACTACGTAGGCTACCATAAACAAATGGGCACTGCTTAAAATTTATTGGGGAAAAAAATTAGTGGGAAAAAAAGTGTGATCGTAAAATTAGTGGGAAATAGTGAAATTTGTCTAATGTAACTAATTATAAAGTTGTACTCATATATCCATTTTGGGGGGCCTCCTTGGGCCGGCGGCCCTCGGCAATCGCCGACCAGCCGACCTGGCCAGTCCGGGCCTGTATATATATATATATATATATATATATATATATATATATAAGAACTGAAACTTTTTTTATTTCACAGGGGAATCTGTCCTCTTGAATCCCCCTCGTTTAAGATAAATTGATAAATTTGAAACACGTGACTGTTGAACAGAAAACATAATTGAAAAAGAATATATATATATATATATATACTAGCAAGCTTCGCCCGCTACGCTGGTCGGTTTCTCCAAACGAATTTTGAAGCAAACTAAATATACCGGTGAATTGCATTCATCCAACAACGTACGCTTTTGGTCAGACAGCAACAGGAATATATGAAAAGAAATCGCATATCAAATTATTGCCTTGGACTACTAAGTATTTGTCTGGCTTTAATTATGATCCTCATATTGATTATTTCAGGAATAAGGCTGTTGATATCGGATCTCAGTTACCCTGTACCTCGTGCCGTGCCTTGAAGTGGCAGGATGAGACTCCCTGGATATGTTGCAGTGGCGGTAGTAAAGAAGATATAGTAATGGATGCATTTTTAGAAATTGTAAATATTGCTGAGTTGGCGTTAAAGGCATCACCAAATTATAGAAAATGTGCAATATCGAAACCGTACAGAACCTCGAAACTTTACTTCAGCAAGCATATTTTATTTAAAAATCACAATTACATAAATATCCATAAGAATAATAGGTACTTTTATATTGCTGGGCGCCAGTAAAAATTCACCAAATCTTGTTTCAATTGGCATCATTTGAATTGGAACATTTTGCGTGACATTTTATTTATATTGATATGTTTGTGTTTATGTATTTTATTATGATTATATTTTAGTTATTTAAAATAAGTTTTTTAAGATATTATATCGCAATGTTAAAATAATGGCTAGTTGTTATTAGCTAACGTTAAAAGATTAGCAAAAAAAAAAAAAAAAGGATTGGCGAGATTAAAAAAATTTTGGCGATCACTGGCACGCAGCTAACATAAAAATACCGAATAATATTCAATTCCAAATTCCCGAAGCTAACAATAAAGTTAAAACAAAACAAAGAGCCCGAAAACTGGCATTATTGAGATTTCATCTAATCAAAATATCAGGAGATGTTTTTCTTATTCAGTATCTTATAAATCGCCAAGTATTGTTTGATCTTTAACAATGTCGAATGTATTTTAGAAAATATCACTTGGCGATCAATGCAATAAATTTTAAAGTTTTGTCGCCAAAGGCAACGCGCCAAATTCGAAAATGTGCAATATCTCACGAATTGTTGGAGTTAGAATATTTTTATTTGGTACCATTCGATTCCGCATGCAAAAATACATTGAAATATGTTATCATTTGACAAATAAATATAAAACCCGATTTTTAAGAAATTTTGTTATTGTTTGTTGCCATGTTAACCCCTTTAGGGATGGAATTTTAGAAAAACTTTCTTATTGCGCCTCTACATCCTAAGAAGTATTTTCCCCGCAATTTTCGTGTTTGTAGCTTCAGTAGTTTGGACTGTGCGTTGATGATCTCCCAAGTAAGGACTTTCTTTTACATAATATAGAATTTTATATGCAGATAAAATTAACCATTATTATTACCTAGCAGGTCGGTTTCTCCAAAAAAAAAAATCAAACGAAATATATCGGTGAATTTGATTGTGTGTTTTAAAGAAACATGAACTTTTACCTTCATGTCCTTCCGCATTGGTGTAAAACGATACGAAAGCTGTTTTTTTTCTAATGTATTACACGAAAGTTAGGCTGTTAAAGACCTACTCGTTTATTCAATCATTTATAGTATGATTTTCTAAAGAACGATATAACGATATGCAATATACTAAAACTATCCCTGGAAAATTAACAATGCAAGTTCCATAGAAATCCATTCAGCAGAATCTTTAAAAAAGTCTAATGTTTCATAAATGGGTTCAACTGATTATAGAAATGCCCCCCACCCCCCTAATTCTTTAACTAAGCAACATAGAACGATATGTTATGCACTAAAACTTCCCCTCAAAATTTAGCTAACTAACAGTGCAAGTTCCAGCAAAATCCATTCAACAGAATTCAAGGTATAAGCGGCAGGATCGAAATTCCCTTTGCATTATACATATACAGTAGACAGATAAATGTATCTTTCATAATCATCTTCACCTGTTGATAGAACTCTCAGGGATTTTGTAGAAAGTATATGCTGGTATACGCCGTCAACCTTTTGGAATTTTTAAGACGAAATTCTGCACACCATCCGTAGCTATAATATATACTCTCTAGTATATATCCTCTGTCTATAGAATATATGCACTGTTTTTTTTTACGACTACACCACTGACAACTTTCTCCCATAGCTCCATAACTAAACAATGTAGAAAGTCATTTCCTGAAATATTATCACACTGCGAAACTCCCATCAAAATCCGTTCAGTAGAACTTTAAAAAAGGTAATCTTTCATAATCGGGTTCACCTAATTTTATCTATAACTTCCTCCCTTGGCTCTATAAATAAGCAATGTAGAACAATGTACTTTTTTTAAAACCTTTCTAAAACAAATTACCTAACTAACAGTGAAATCATATAAAAATCTGTTCGGTAGAACCTGAGTTTTTTTTAACCTATCGGAATGGAATAAGAATTTGCGTTTTATAAATATTATAGATGATTATGATATGATTTTTGTAATCGGATTCGTTGTCAAGCTTTCGCTTCAGAAAACACAACGCCAACTTTGCTCCAGAGACGAAAACTTTACTCCAGAGAAGTACCAACCATCCCCACAAAATTGCCTAACTAACAGTGTAAATCCCACCAAAGTCCGTACAGCAGAACTCAAATTATAAACGGTCGGAATGAAATACGAATTTGCATTTTAAATATGTCGGATTCCACTTCTCAGTCCACACAACTTCGAAATAAATCCGGTCTATCGATATGCTGCCACCACCGATATAAATACGTGATATCGGGCACGATCCGTGATGTATATTTAAGAAAAACCTAACTCTTTCTATTACACTTAAACAAACACTTTATTAACAATATTTACACTCAAACTCGGAGGTAAAATATCCGGTTTAATATTAAATCAAAATAATTACATAAACGCTTTACGTGTACCGTTAGACTACGTTGATTCACTCAGAACCGAGATTTCTCTTAATCTCACACCCGCTATCTCTCTTCCTTCCGAGAGATCCAGTTCCATACACGTGCTCAGAGCTGCTCTCTGAAAAGCAACCTACACACCTCGCTGCCCCGCTAGAACTACCTTCCTCTCTGGTCATTCCCCAGAGCACCTTTTTGTCTACGGGGCTACTGCTCTGTTTCCAAGGTGTCGCTTGACAACCGTTCCTCCCTCTTGACTGATCTGTCTTCTTAAATAAAAGGGTGCACTCTCTTTCTTATCTATCAAAGGCCGCATTGCAATGGAAATACTTCTTTCACGTCGTTCCCCTTCGGATTAAGATTTTTCTTATAAAGCCTTCAACGGTACACAATAGATACATATACAATACGCTAATCCCTTAAGAATAGCTTTCAACTCTTGCAACTGTAAGAGAAGAACCTGACACCCCCCACCTTAGCGGAAAATATGCCTTTTAGGGGCTAATTTTCCTCAAACTATGTAATGTCTGAGAAGAGTTCAACAGTTCCTTGATAGGTTTCTTCATTACTACAATTACATAAATATTTCAAGGTGTCTGAAAATTTAACTACTGACATCTCTAATGAACCATATACTAATGTGATAAATACAGAAAAAAAATACACAATATGCTAATACACTGTTATAAACACATGATGCAAATACAATTATAAATACACAAAAAAAAATAAAGTTACACTAGTATTATGTCATTTCAATGTCAGTCCTTAGGCTGAGATTGCTGGAGAGGAACTTTTTCCTTCCAGTGCTTCCTCGTTAACTTAATTGGTACATCCCTTTCCGCAATGCACCCACTTGAATGGCTAACTTCTGCCTCTGATGTCCCAATTAAATCTTCCTCTAACCAATCAGGCACTTGCCTGTCCAAGTCCTCTTTGTACGTAATAAAGACATTGTACAATTTCTGCCTTATCTTACCCCTCTCCGGTTTACGACCAATCCGATTTTTCTCCATTTCAACCAGTTCGATAGGACCCATAAATAATTCCTTATTTTTCCTTAAGATTGATTTTATGTCCCCAACTTGAATATTTGTTAACCCTTTTATCTCAAATCCCTTCCTGTCTTTATTTTCCGGTTGTTCTCTGTCTAACAACAGATATTTCCTACAGTCTTCAAACTCCCCGTCACTATCCAAGACAATATCGACTACTTTATTTTTAGCCATAAATGCTCTCATTTCATCTTGATACACCAGTTTCTTACTCCCGTCCCCTAACTCAACTATAACTGCAGGTCGACATATTTCCTCTTTCTCCTTATTACTCACATTCATTTCCCTCGTTAATCGACATTCTACACATGATTCACAATATATTTTAGCTTCCTTCGCCATATTTTCCCAATAAAATGAATGCTCGATTCTTTCTAACGTTTTCTTAACCGTCTGATGTTCTCCATATAAGGAGGTATGCGCTAGTTTTAGAATTTCCTCCCTTCTAACTTTAGGTAATACTAATTGAGCTACCGTTTCATCTACCAATTTCTCTTTATGATATAATAATTCATTAACAAGATAGTAAGACCCTTTATCATTTTCAGCTAATTCCCACGCTTTCTCTAAATCTTTACAATTCATTTGGGATTCCTGAAATACATTTAGACTACTTTCCGTAACTTGATTAATCTTACTTTTCTCTACCTCGGCTTTTTCCTTCTCCTGACTTTGTAAATTTTCCGATCTCGCGTCGACGACATAACGATTATTATTACTATTTCTAATCCTTTCCCCTTCTTTCACTTTATTCCTACTATCTTCCTTACATTCCCTTTCTACCGATTCTCTTAATGATTTCTCGTTGTTTAACCCTGACAATTCATTAGCCACGTCAGGATGTAAAATTACCTGTTCCTTACTATTATCAATTATCGCGCAAAGTACATCCTGATGAATTACATTAGTTTGACCGCGTTTTGGAATAGCTAAAGGTAACTGAATTAATGTCGATTTCACTGCCTTACCAAATATCCCTTGTAAATAGATGCTCCCAGCCCCTCTTAATTTTTCTGCTGGTACTAAATCTTTATGAACGACGCTAATTTGGCAACCAGAGTCCACCAATCCTTTTGTTATCTTCCCATTTACACTAACTTCCACTTTCTCGAGATTATTTAACTTCTCTCCAATAACTTTAGCTCTCCAATTCCCTCTTGCTCCGATTCTTGCCATACTCGTTCCCCTTGGTAATTCTTTAATTCCTCGCACTGAGACATTATTGATACTAGCCCTTGGTTCTTGTCGGTTATTAATTTGATTACTTCCCTCATTATTTCCTTTTGTACAATATCGCTGAACATGTCCTCGTTGAGAACACTTGAAACAGATAGGCGTCGTATCATTAGGTTTCTTATATTCCGGTTTTCTACCCAAAAATGGACTAACTTCATTATTCCCATTTTGTCTCCAATTACTACTAACTCCCTCATCTTTTGTCCTTCTAGAATCTTCATTATTCCCATACCTTTCTTTACCTTTATAACCCTTATAAGTTACCGCATAAGATTTTTGTTTAGCATCAAAGAAATTATCACATTCCTTGGCAATTTTAGAAACTTCTAACCAATTACTGTGCTGAGTTAATCCAACATGCGTCGCGGTTTCCTCATCTAACGTAGTTAACAACTTATCCGTGACAATTAACTGATTAACCTTCTCATACGTATCTGCACCTCTAATCTTACAGTAATTTTCCCACGTTGCTATTAAACGTGACACAAATAATACATGAGTTTCATTTTGATTCCTTCTAGCCTTCTTGAAATTTTCCAAACACGCCTTAGGTGTCGGCTCGTGTTCCCTTAGAACTAATTCCTTTAACTTCTCATAACTCTCAATTTGTTCCCTAGTAGTGTAGATTAACAAATTATCGGCCTTATCTCCTAACATATTTAGCAAAATTTCGGCCTGCTGGGTTTCCGGTACATTTTTTGTTTGGAATGCTCGTTCTAAACTGCTAAAAAACAGATTCCATCCCTCAGTCCCTTCTGGAACCTTGATAGACAAAGTTTTAACACTTTTAATCAATTTCTCTAGGCTACTCTCATGATTAGATTCTCTAGTCCCATTAGCGTTATTAGCCGAACTTTGAATCTTTATCCTTTCCAACTCTAACTCATGTTCCAATCTCAATTTTTCAGCCCTTTCTTCTCTATCTAACTTTTCTCGTTGTAACTTTTCCTCCCTTTCTACCTTTTCTCGTTGTAACTTTTCCTCCCTTTCTAACTTTTCTCGTTCTAACTCCCTTTCTAACTTTTCTCGTTGTAACTTTTCCACCCTTTCTAACTTTTCTCGTTCTAACTCCCTTTCTAACTTTTCCCGTTCTACTACTAACGCTTCTTGTTCTAAGCGTTCCGTAACAATAGTGCTAGATAATTCCATAACGGCTCCCTCTTCATATTCGTCGCTCTCCACTATCTTTTTCTTAAGCTTAAACCTGGTATCATCTTCCGAGACCTCAATTCCTAACTCTCCACATATCGCCTGAAGATCCACCCTTTTTAATTTTAGTAAGAAAGCCATACTTTCTACTGATAACTATTACCACCCTACAATAATACTTAATCACAATATCAAATTAATACTTCCTCAAATCCTACCCTCATAAGTTACCTCCACATATTATACTATTTAACATATTTCAAATAAGTAATAATACAATAATAAATTTCCTTAAACAATGATACCCCACAATTTGCTTCCAATAACAAAGTAACAATAATCTCAATTTGACTATTATGCAATACAGATTTTAAATTTATACCATTAAATAATAAAATACAATATACACAATAATACTGATACGTTGCAATTTGAATAAAACACTGATGCTAATCACTACATAAAAATATCCACCTAACAAAAATTTGCATGAAATACCCAAACAGCACACACCCATCTATAAGACATCTACAAGCTGTAAACCCAAGAAAACCGACACATCTATAAGAAGTCTACAAATATCCATGATACACCCTTTTCACCTCTTATGGAGATGTTATGTGTGATCTCTCTGAGTTCTATTAGACGTCCAAGATATCCAGGTAGTCTATGAGACCACGTCTATAAGACATCCAAGCATAGATCACTTTTCGACTTGCAGTATGTCTTATAGCCGTGCTTAAGACTTGGATTGTAGATATCCAGGGACATCTGATATGCGTTTATAAGACGTCTAATGCATGTCTATTTATTGATACTCAGTACTTCGTATAGATATACTTAAGATATCCAAGAAATTTCATCAGAAATACAGCCTTAGGGCAAAAGTATTGAGCACCCCCATATTTATAATATATTTGGTAAAAATAATAGATGGATACAAATATTAAATTGTATACAATTAAGAATTTTCTTTAAAAAATAAGTTTTTTATTTTTTTTCAAAGATAGCAAACGCATAACTCATCTTTTAATGAAGCTATTTTCTTTAAAAAAACTTATTTTTAAATTAAATTTTGTTGTTCTGTTAAGCCGGTTAATAAATAATCAAGAAAATAATTATTGTAAGAAAAGACAAAATAAACTTAGTCTTCAAAAACGAAAATAAAGAAAGCTTATGTAAAAAAAAAAAAAAAAAATTATATGTAATTTTTATTATTTTATTTTTTAACATGTGTTAATAACAAAAATAAATTTTAAGAAATATTTATGCTGCTGAAGAGATCTTGGCATTTCAGGCAAGAAATATTTCAATTTCCATGATGATCTGTTAACTTATGACATAACAATGAAACTTCCAGAAAACAAAGTAATTTATAGTTTTGAAAAAGTAGGTGTTTAAAGAAAATGACTTCATTAAATGACGAGTTGCTTGTTAACTGTCTTTTTTTTTTACAAACCATAAACTTAAAAAGAAAATTCCTAAATGATATGCAGTTAAATATTTGTATATAACTATTACTTTTACAAATATATTAAAAATATGGGGGTGCTGAATACTTTCAGCCAAGACTGTATTTCCAATGAAATGACATTGTTTCCTTGCATGTCTTAAGTATATCTATATGAAAATTAGAATAATTCTTGCAGAAAATGTTAAAATATAAAGGAATTTGTCTTCAACAATGAAAATAGAGAAATCTTATTTTTAAAATATACTTTAAATTTATATGTTACTTTTATTATTTTAACTTTTAATATCTGTTAATAAAAATGATACAAGTTTTAGGAAATATTTTCATTGATGAAGATAAGTGATTTATATACTTTGGCTTTTCCGGTAAGAGTTATTCTAATTGTCATGATTACCTATTAACTTGCATAGCATAGCATAACAATTGCTATACTATGAAAGTTTCAATTCTGAAACTTACTGAAAAACAAAGTTTAGTTTTCTTAAAAACTCATTTTTTTTAAAGCAAATTGTTTAATTAAAAGTCAGAGTTGTTAGTTTGCTGTCATTTTAATTGTAATAACTTAACCATTAAAGACACAGACAGTAGTTGTGAATTCTAAAATAATTGTGTGTTGAACACTTGCACTTCATTTACTCTCTTCCTAAACATCCTTCAATGTTGAAGTTCAAAATTTGTTCTACTTTTTCATTATTTTTATCAGTAAGTCTCCACTGATGTACAAAATACACCGCCATTGAATTTTTATAAACTATTATATTTTCTTTCTTAATTAAACATTTTTTTTATATAAATGCGATATCTATTACTTGAATACTATTACTAAACATCAGACACTACGACTAATATTCAGGCCCCTGCTGGCACTTAGGAATACGTGCCCTTGCACCCTCTGCCTGAACCACCCTTAATGATGGCACATGATTTAATATGAAAGTGCCAACATAACCCCCTGTCCACCGCCCTTTCAAGACATCCAGCATGGGCCTGCTAACACTTTGAAATAAGTTATGATAAAAATACGAGGGTGCTTAATAATTTTGGTAAAGACAACTGTAGATAAAAATACTAAATGTTTCATTCCAATAATATCAGTATATTATTCCCCCCCCCCCCCCAAAAAAAAAAAAACGAATATTTTGCAATGTTCTGCAACGAACCTTCAACTGATCACAAATGTTCTGTGGGAATAAAAAAATAAAACACAGAGATTTTCTTGTATATGTAGGAGTGCGATTTCATCTTGTATAGAAATGCTAAAGACATTTCGTAAAACGCTAACACACACAAAAACCAAAGAAATGACGAATTTCACAATTTCACTTACTCCGATCGAATTACTAATTTCGCTTTTTTTCCCCCTCGTAATAGACTATTTTTGCAATATTTTTGAGATTTTTCTCTCTGGTAACTGGCGAATTTCACATTTTTTTTTCTCAGAACCAATCATCGAACTCCGCAATTTTTTTCCGACGACTAATTCGAGAATTGCGAGATATTTTCCAACACTTCACTGATGAATTTCGCATTTTTTTTTTATCCGCGACTGATTGGCGAATTTTAAATATTTTTGATATTTTCTTTTCACTGACTGGCAAATTTGTTCAGCTCTTTCTTAGGACCAATGGGCAAAAATTGCATTTTTTTTTTTTTTTTATTCAAGCGACTAATATCCGAATGTCTCGATTTTTTTTTTAAATCCACAACTGATTGTTAACTTTTGCGATATTTTCTTTATTGATCGATAAATGTTGCGGATTTTCTTGTGACAGAATGGAAAAAATTGTGGGTTTTTACAAGACTGATTGACGAATTGTGATTTTTTTTCTGACAATCCACCGATTAATTTAGTTTTTTAACCTGCGACTGATAGGCGAATTTTGCATTATTTTCTTTTTATCAATTGGAAAATTTTGTCGCTTTATCTTGGAATTGATTGAAAAAAATCGAGGGATTTCCCAAAACTGATCAACTAATTTAGTGGGGTTTTTTTTCAGCTGTAACTGATAGGCAAATTTTGCAATATTTTCTTTCTGCCGATTGGAGAAAATTGTGGGTTTTTTTTCGCTACTGATCGACGAATTTCCCATTTTTCTCGACGATTTACTGACAAATTTCATGGTTTTTACCCACAACCGATTGAGAAATTTTTGCGCTTTTTCTTGGCAAAAAACATGAAATTCCAATCAAAAATCATCCGGTTGATAAACGTATTTCACATTTTTTGACCCGCGACTGATAGGTGAATTTTGCAATACCTTCTTTCTACAGGATGGCAAATTTTGTCACTTTTTTGCGACCGATTGGTAAAAGTTGCCGGGTTTTTATGTGACTGACCGGTGAATTTCAGATTTTTTTTCCGATGATCCACTGACAAAATTCATGTTTTTTTTTAAACTGCAGCAGCTGAAGAACTTCACGATTTTTCCCCATGATCGACTGACAAATTGTGTGAGCTTTTCCTGCGACCAATTAATGAATTTCACAATCTTTTTCAACGAACGATTGATGAAGTTTTTCTGGTGATTGACAGACAAATTTAGTGCTTTTTCAAATGTATGAATAGTGAATTGTGTTGAAAATGAGAATTTGAAATGTTCTGCAGATTAATGCTAAGTTCATTGTTCTGTGATGTATGTCACACTCTTAAGCATATTCTGCTTTGGGGACTGTTGCCATATTTATATTGGAATATTTTTATCAAAGCATCAACTAATTTTTTTTAATATTTCGAATGAAATATGTCTGCTGTAATTCACTAAAATCTCATAGCTAAATTAAAAAATCTACCATATTTACTCCTGCATAATGCACACATTTTTACAAAAATTTCAGGTCTAAAATCCAGTATACACATACATGATACACTGAATATTTCTAATTGTATACATCAAACCATACACATTTTCACAAAGTATATATACATATTACAGAAACTTTATTTTATGATATTTTAATAAGAGAGCAAAATATACATGAGCACATACAAAAGTAATTTAGATTTGAGAAAAGATTGTAAATCATGATTTCTACAGATTTTTTTTTTTTTTTTTTTTTTTTTTAAGTTAAAATAACATGGTACACATTATACACAAGTAAATATGGTATTTAAAATCAGTTTGATAATTTTATCTTGTGAGAAATTTCTAAATCCTCCAGTATTTTGCAACAATTCTCATTATCATATCATTTTTTAAACATGTCAGCTCTACTACTCAATAAAAGTTTTAATAAAAATGTAAGTCTTTTTTTTTCCTTATCAGCAATATTAGTAACTAGGTGACAGTACTAGGTGGTACAGAATATAACTATAACAGAAAAAGGAAAAAAAAAAAGAAGTGACTTTATTTTATTTGAAAAAAAAAATCTTTGGAACAGGACAAAATTCTTATTATTCTACTCCATTATCACTGCAATAGTAAGAGCTGATTTCTTCGAGCAGCACCTATAATAAAATAATAACACTGTTTTACTACATAACATTTTACGAATCACACAAAATGACATTTTGTTATATGAAAACTGAATTAATCTTCAATGAAGCAATTGTAAGCCCCCCCCTCCTCCTTAATTTTTTGCATGTGATTTCTAGTGATGGGCATAATGAATGATTTTGATATTTGAATGAATCATTCAGGCATGCACAAAAACCTTAGTTGTCAAGGCTCTTAAAATTCTTTTTGTTTTACAAAAGTTCAGGTTTTAATTGATCAAAAATAGCAAGAAACAGCAATGCTTTTGTGTATGCCGGGATGATTCATTTGAATAACAATCATTCATTATGTCCTTCGCTATTGTTATTCTTAATTTTTAGGGTTACGTACTTTAAAAATAAAAACGGAACCATTGTATATTGAAATACAAACAAGATAACAAACAAATATTGAAATGCAAACAAGAAATTTCAAATTAACACTCCCATAGGATTAACATTAGCTCATGTGACTAGCACAGACTCTTGACTATGGAAGATTTGGAATCAAATGATTTTTCCATTATCCCGTCGACCACTTTTCAAGAAAAATTAATTATCACCAAACAGTAATGCCAAATAAACAAATGGAAGAATGTTGCCATTGGAATATCAAAATAAATACAATAAAAAAATATGGAAAAGCCTCACTCACCTAAGTGTCAACTATCAGTAAATTTAAACACAAAAAAATTACAATATAAATGAAAATAGAAAAAAACTTGGATATTCATTTATTTACATTATTTTTCTTAATTATCCTTCTCGGCTGGTGAATATAACGTCAGTTGAAATTGATGTATTGCACTTAACTATGCAACATAACATTTTTTCAATGCATTTTCTCTTTTAATATCATGGTGCAGCAGTTTAAGGACACAATTATTATTTTAAATAACGAAATAACTACTAAATCAGTTCATTTTAAAGATTATATTTAATTAAACAATAACAAAACATCACCATCAAAAAGGAAAAATTCTTACATATACTGCTTTTTACTTTTAAAATTGTTGTGGATTAAAACTTAATCTACCCTATATATATAAAATCCTAATGAAACGAATTTGTGAAACGATTTTATGAAACGAATTTATGAAACGATTTTATGAAACGACTGATTAAACGACTGATTATGTTTCAGGGCTATTTTTAATAAAATATTAAACGCTTGATGGTGAAATTAATACCAATTGTCCATAAAAATCCGCGGATGTCAAAACTGGTAATAGAATTTTGAAATTGGAATTAGTTATCGAGATATTAATTTTTTTCTAATTTTAATGACATTTCTGTAGTGATGGCAACTAATTACTCAGTTTTTTGTGACAAAAAAGGGAAAAAAATTGAAAAAGATCCCGATAGGGATTATTGATTTCTTTATATTCGTCATTTTCAAATTGAAATTGAATTTATCTTATATTTCAATCGATAATGAAGACAAGATTCTGATTAAATTATGTTTTTCAGGAAAATTTGAAAAAAAAAAAATCACATTTCTATCGTCAGGATTCAATCGTCTGTCAGCATTTAATTTAATTTATAAACTGAAAATATTTTGAATAAATTCGTCCAAATGACGTCATTTATGTTAACGCAAAAGAATTAATAATAATAAAGGAATTAATAGTAATTATTATTTATTGATATCATTTTGTTATTTTTTTGTAAAATTTAATTAAACGAATTTATAAAATCACTAATTCGGATATTTGAAAAGAATATATAAAATAATAATTGCCCAACCAGGGGTCGATGCAGGTTTTTTTTCTTGGGGCCCATTTTGTGAAAAGTAAAGGTTACTTTTGTGAAATTTATTACATTTTTGTGAAAAGTAAATGTTATTTTTGTGAAAAATAACATTTTGTAACGAAAGTTGAAATCCAGTTAATCAAATTCGAACCAAACATTTATAAACAAAAACTTTTTTAAATCCTTTCGCTGAAGTTTTTCTCTCTGGTGAACTTGTTTGTTTACAAATTACACATTTTAAAACATCACAAAATAATAAATAGTAAGTTTTTATCAAATTGATTTTTGTGAAGGGGCCCATTTTATCAAATTGATTTTTGTGAAGGGGCCCATTTTATTAAATTGATTTTTGTGAAGGGGCCCATTTTATTAAATTGATTTTTGTGAAGGGGCCCATTTTATTAAATTGATTTTTGTGAAGGGGC
Organism: Maratus michaelseni; assembly: GCA_963931845.1. Lineage (NCBI taxonomy): Eukaryota > Metazoa > Arthropoda > Arachnida > Araneae > Salticidae > Maratus > Maratus michaelseni. The sequence continues at coordinate 254,459,143 of OZ007587.1, forward strand.
CCATTTTATTTAATTGATTTTTGTGAAGGGGCCCTAAACAGGCCCCAAATTTTGCCTGGATCGACCCCTGCCAACTGAACGGAAGAAGAATAAAATATCTTGCTTGGTTTTCTATCCTGCTTGGTTTTTTCCGCCAAGCTTTTTAAAAAAGCGTCAAGACCCCTATAATAGAAAAGCACCAATAGTTCATTGGGTTTGTTTTCATAACTTTTGGCAACAAATCTATGTATTTTAACGAATCTATCCCTTTTTGAAGCTCGAATTACGCCAAACCTAAAAGCAAAGGATCCTATACTGGAAAAGTACCCGATTTTCTTATGGACAATATTCAAGTGACATAACGTGGTGTAAAATTATCGTGGATAGCAAATTTGTTTAAATATCTCATCAATTGATGCCGAATAAATAGAGGCATGTATGCACAAAATATTTAATTAATTTTGTATGATAAATAATTATTAGAAAATTCGTATATACATATTAATTAAAATAAATAATTTACATATTTAAAATAACATGAAAATGTGCATGATGGTGCACTAAAATAGAGAGAAAATTAAAACCTGTTACTGAAAATGTCGATAACATAGTACATTTCAATACCGTGGTTCTTAATGTTATTCACAAGCAGATGGATTTTTCTCATCCTTAAATGCAACGGAAGAATAGAATACAGATCGTTGTTATAAAAGTCCGAGAGGTAGCCACAATTTAAACCTAACCATTTTATACAAGATGGTTTTCAAGTTGTAATTGATTTTACTTATCAATCCCGAAAACAGTCGTCAGTTGTCGCAACAGCTGTGTATGAGGCCATGGTAATCAAAAAATGCCCCATTAAAACGTTAAAAGCATGGCAACCCAATTACAGATTTACCAATATTTTTTAATTAAAGCACGCTGTCATGTTTTTAGAGGCCTCGAAGTCTGAGCGGGGGTTGACGAGCGTAGCTCGCAGGGGGTAGGCCCCCTAGTAATTTATATTATTAATAAATGAAATTAGCATATATAATACTTGAGAGCATCCATATTAGTAATCAGTATTCTAATGTCTTATAAAAATATATTTCAATATGTTTTTTTTTTTACTAAACAATTATAAAACTCATGCCAGATAAGTCCATATGATGAGATTAAATTATGGAATGATCAACGTTGAAAGAGGAATTAGGATGAATATATAATATTTGAGGAGATTTTAGTAGATGTAAGTGTATAAAAAAAGAGAGAACAGTTAAAAAAATAAATAAATAAAACTTGTTGAAATGAAAAGCAAATGTTATTCATATTACTGTTTTTAACAGTGGAAAATGGTAATTTTATTAAATTGTTGTATTTATGATTTTAAAGATATGAGAAATATTAAAACTTGCCTATCAATAGCCCCAGTAACTAATTTGTGTGTGTATCAATCTACAGCAAAACAAAATATATCTATGACGCAACAATGTCTACTATCACAAGAAATAATAGTAACCCATTAAATAAGCAAAATTTTCAATTACGAAGAAAATACAGTAAGAAGATAACAGTAATCCAATGACAAAGTAAAATTTTGCTTTTTTTTTTTTTAAGTACAGTATTTTTTAAGCTATTAGATTAATCTTCAAAAATCTGCAATGCCCACTGTCATGTTGCATTATTTCTACTAGTGGGTTAATAGCCTTTAAAATTAGTTGAGTAATAAAATATGTAATTAAACAACTGTTGTCCTATTTAATTATTTAAAGAAGTAAAACTGAAAAAAAAGTGTAAATTAAATTAATCATAATAAAAAAAAAGCTTTTATTTTAAAAATATAGCAATAGTTAAGCACTAAGTATGCCTTGTTAAAATTTAGGTAACATATTTACAATTCGGACTCAAATCACCAGTCTGCTATGTGTTATTCCAATATTAATGTCTTCATTATTGAGAAATTAAGTTATTTATTAAATCCTAACTCAATAAAATGTATTTTAAATTAGTTAAAAAGTACTTAAAAATCTACAGTTTATAAATAAATTGCTTCAACGTATAAAAGCCAATTTTGACCAAAAAAGGCCAATTTTGGCCAAAAAAAGCTGGTTAAAACCAATAAAAGCCGCTGGCCTGGCTTTTATTAATTTTAGCCGGCTTTTTTGCAACCCTGCTTATCAAGTTATAAGTGCTTCCGGTCATGTGGCGACACTTTTTCGCACTTTACTGCCAACCACCTTGGTAATTTGGTTGAAAATGCCGACTTTGACAATCTTTTGTAAAAGATCTGCCTTTACTAAAAAATTGAAATCGTGTTTAGATTACATAGTTTCTGAATAAAAACACCTACCAATTTCATGCATTTGTAAGCAAAAATGAATTAAAAAATGTGTCATAAAGTAGCCTGTTTGGATTTGAGAACAGCCTTAATGGTGCCAAGTTGCACTTATTAAAATACATCAATTGGTTGCAAACCAAATTACAGAACTTTCCACTACATCACACATACATATGAATACATCGATGATACATAATTAATACATACATGATTTCACAAATAAATGAGTGAAATGCTTAGCAAAATGCTGGCATGCAGTTAATACGAAAGTACAGAAACAAAAATACATGCAAAATATAGAAATCTCATGCTTATACATGTTTTGAAGATACGACATGATGAACTTTAAATGTTTGTTTTCTATGTTTAAAAATTTACAAAATCCTTTAAAGTTAATAATCTTAACTTTAGCAGCTTCTCCTGCTACACCATAGTTACGGATTAAGAAATACATAAAAAAACAAGTCAGTTTTATCTTAATTTTTTAAAACTCAGAAATTCATGTATATAACTTTTTTTTTTTTTTACTCTTGGTTCTCAAATGATCTGCTCAACAACACGAAACTTTCTGACTCATTTTTAAACACAAAAGCATAAAATTGGCAGGTCTGATCATGGAAGGGATTTGGAATCTAAATGAGTTTTCCATTTTTTTTTTAATCAATAAATCACTTATCGAGTTATAAGTGATTTGTGTCATGTGATGACATGTTTCTGACCTTTTTTGTGCTGCAGCATTGGAAATTTGAAAAATGGAAAACGTCTTTCAATTACAAAATTTCTGAATAAGAATACCTGTAAATTTCATGCGTTTCTGAACAAAAAAAGAATTAAAAAAATAAGTCATAAAGTGAGCCGTTTGGATTTGGACCTTAAGAGAAAAAAAATATTTTTGATGTGTTACATTATACATTAAATATTATGTTTAAAAAAATTAGGTCTTGTACTGTTATTTTCCAAAGTATAAACTTCTAAGATTTATAAATTATACATTAGTAAATAAATTGCCATTTATATCTCTCTTCCCACTCTGCTCCAAAAAATTTGAGTAAAAACATAAGATCTGATATTTAAAATTAATCTAGAATTTCATAATGCAATCTAGTGTAAATTTTGCAATCTCGCAACAAACTAATTATTCTAAAAAACAAGGCATTTTTTAAATGTTTCATTTTTCAAATGTTTGTGATGGTGTGTTTCAACTGGGAGTCTAAAAAGATTCAAAGAAAGTTTCATTAGTATTCAGCAACATCTATTATAGTTAAAATGTGACTGTGTTTATATTTCACACCAACTTTTCTCAAAATGATTAATTATGGGTTTTTCTTTTTTTTTTTTTTTTGGAACAATTATTCGCAAAGATCCAAGGATGTCAAACTCAAGAAATCTCAAATTTTAAATCAGTTTGAGTTATTAAATTTTAATCAATAAGAAATCTCTTTTTAAAAAAAATTATTATGCATGCTAAACATCTTGAATCAGCCATACTCATCCTTTTATTACCGCGGGCCGCAAACGTATATTTGCGACGTTAGGTGGGCCGCAACACATACTTGTATAGTAATGTAAATATATAGATTTCTATAGCAAATGCCCCCCGTTTTTTCCCATCTCAAAAAATGCCCAACACGCCTAAAGAAGTATTCACTTCAAAAATATAATTTAAGTAACATTTATTACAAGGACAAAGCCATTTTATAACATTAAAATAAAATACAGCAGCAAAAACAGAAAAAGAAAATCCATCCAGAAGATTAAACAATCCTTTTTTCATCAGGGGTGGGACTCTCATAACTTATTTCTATCCTTCCTCTGAGATTAAATCCTAGAAGGAGCAACAGTTTGGTTTATTTATGTTTATTTTTATTGCGAGAATGAAATCGAAGTTGCCAAGAAAGCGATCACCGCCAAAACAGACAGTTTCTAAAGCGCCAAATCCGAGCTGATCCTGGGATTGGCTTTTCAACAATATAACAAAGGAATGTACTCTCTAGTAGATTATTTCTCTGAGTTCTCGGATCGCACATAAAAGGTCGCCAGGCCACATGCCCGCTTGTTGAGTATGGCTGTCTTGAATAGTTTAGTTTTAATACTTTCTGAGTCCCTTCAGTACTGTTTTGATTTTTTTGTCTCTTCCTTTCACTCCGATTTTTCAGATTTGTGAGACCTGAAGTATGCCGAAATTACAAATTTATTCTTTTATTTAAATTTTTGAGTCAAAAACCTCAAATGCTACATTGATATGTAAAATTTTACATTAAATATCACACATATTACATGAAACAGTACAACATTACATGCAATGTTTAAAAAGTCTTACTGTATATCAATAATTAATATCTAGTAAAATATTACTGATACGTGCAAATTTTAACTTAATTTTGCGATATTTACCAGCATCCTATTGGCGAATTGAGCAGTTTTTTCCTGGCAACAAATTGACGAATTTCACGTTTACTTCCTGTAACCAACTGACAAATTTCGTGATTATTTTCCTCCTACCAATTGACAAATTTTGCTTTTTTTTTGGCGACCGATAAACAAATTTCTCAAATTTTTTCTGCACCTTACAAATGAAACTGGCATGTTTCTTTTTTTTTTTTTTTTTTTCACACACGACATATTGAAGAATTTCACGTTTATTTCTTGTAACCAACTGATGAATTTCGAAAATGTTTTCCTGCGATTGATTGAAGAAATTTGTGATATTTTCCTGCTACCAATTGACAAATTTTGCTTTTTTTTGGCGACCGATAAGCGAATTTCTCAATTTTTTTCCCACACCTTACAGGTGAAACTCACATGTTTCTTTTTTTTTTTTTACACGTGACTATTGATGAATTTCACATTTATTTCCTGTAGCTGTAACCAACTGACAAATTTCGCGATTGTTTTCCTGCAATCCATTGAAGAAATTTGTGATATTTTCCTGCTACCAATTGACAAATTTTGCTTTCTTTTGGCGACCGATAAACGAATTTATCATTTTTTTTCCGTACCTCACAGGTGAAACTTGCATGTTTCTTTTCTTTTTTTTTTTACATGCGATTGTGGTCAAATTTCATGATTGTTTTCACGACTCATCGGCAATTTTGCTATTTACCTGCAATGGCTTAACAAAATTTATAATTTTCCCCCAACGAGTACAAATATTGGGAAATTTTTGTGCGATATTTTCCCGCAATCTTTTGGTGAAATTCGCGACAGTAAATTTTTGCAAACCCAAAATAATCAGGGCACTTTTCCAGCTGTATAAAAATGGGCAGAGCACATTTACAACTATAAAAAAAAAACAGGCAGGGCGCTGCACCCTCTTGAAAACGCCTTGGGAAAACACTACAAGGGTCGATCCAGACAAAATTTTTCACAAAAATCAATTTAATAAAATGGGACCCTTCACAAAAATCAATTTGATAAAATGGGCTCCTTCACAAAATTCCTTTTAACAAAATTTCCCCCTTTCATAAAAACTTACTATTTAGGGGAGACTGGTACACAGTGGACTACTTTTTCAGTTAATTTTTTTTTCTCTTTAACGGACAAACCGGGTGCATCCCTGCATGAAAATATTTTTGAATATTCCTTATACCTTTATACATTCATCATAATTTTCTCATAACATAGTTTTCAATACATTTTTCAAAATAAAAATTTTTATATGCACCCGTAAATTGGACCAGTGTGCCCCAGAAATGGGGCACACTGGTCCACCCACCGGGGCACAGTGGACCGCTGTTAGGCATTATCTGAAATGCAATATAAATCTATTTTTCATTAATCTAATTCTTTTTTATTTCCCCTTTATCCGCAAAATAACATAGTAATATAAATTTACAAGTAACATTTTGAAAAAAAAAAAATATTATTATTATATTTTGAAAATAACAACAGATTAATACAGGAACAATTGCAATTTAGTTGAAGTTATTACTTAAGTACAAAAAAATCAGCGCACATTAAAATTTGCAAATGAAATTCCAAAATACTTATGAGTAAGATTGAGCCAGGAATTTTCCTGAAATACTTTCGGGTCTGGGAGCAATATTATGAAATCATTGACATCAACAATAGATTCATCTACAGTTTTAGGAAAAATAAACTGATTTCCATTCAATTTGCATCTCATGAATCTTACTTGAATAGAATCATCACCAATTAGACTACAGTTATATTTATCACAGGCAGTAAATACAAAACAAAATATTTCTTACTATGTTAAATAAATTGTTATTATTCTTTGTTTACTTTATTTTACAGTTAAATAACTTCTTTTAAACAATATTTCTTTATAGAAAATAAGCAATTATTAAATATTTTGAACATTCTGCATTACATGAGCAGAGTGGATTGTGGACCACTGTGCCCCATGTTGAAATTCAATAAATAATCATATTAATATTGTTTATAGCTTTCTTTTAAACATATTAACTTTAAAGTTAAATAAAAACAAGTATCTTAGCTTTGCAAAACAGCTGTTTTATAGGATTTATCTACAGCCTTTAATTACTATAAAAATTAAAATATAATGTTGAAAAATTTTACTTTTAGAAGATCAAAACAACCAATTAGGATAAAATAGTTCAATCTGAGCTAAACATATTTTCTGAACGCTATAAATAATCAGTGCAGTGCTGTTGTCTATTAGGATAGAAGAGAAGCTTGAAATTTTTTTTAAATAAACAAAATATTAGGGGGGTAGTCCACTATGCCCATAGGTCCAGTGTGTACCAGTCTCCCCTATTATTTATTATTCTTTGACTTTTAAAATGTGTAATTTGCAAACAAACAAGTTCACCAGAGAGGAAAACTTCAGCAAAAGTATTTAAAAAAGTTTGTTAATAAACGCTTGGATCGAATTTGAGTAGCTGGATTTCGACTTTCATTACAAAATGTTATTTTTCACAAAAATATAATAAACAGGGTTAGCACTAGGATTTTTCAAAATTTTAGGGAGGAATTTTAGGAATTTTTTCCCAAATTTTAGGAAAATTTTAGGGGCATTTGCGATATTTTTAACATTACAAGTATGTAATAACAGTATTTTTGTGCTAGTCATGCACATGTGGTACACTGCCAAAGAATATTCCCATCATTCCAATGAATTCAGCCCTTGTTCCATGAGCTTGTGTTGTTTGTTGCAAATGAGCGGATTTAAATTTGCGCAATAACCAGCTTCATATTACAAACCGTTTTGACAGCTTACGCTTACTGCAATTGTATTAATTAGAATTTTGAGTTCCTGGATCATTGAGACTAACCAGAATGAATGCTCTCCTTCTCTCTCTTTTGGATGTTCTCTGTGAACCTAGAGAACAACAGGCAGGAAGCAGGGGGTGATTATGAGAAAAAAAAAATTCTGAAGCTCACAGAAAAACTTCTGAAATGTTATTTTTACACTTTTTTCACGCGTTTTTTCTGCGATATTGTGACGAAACATGCATTTTTTAAAGATTTTTTCACGAAATTCACCTTATTTGCACGATTTATTGACAAAATCCCATGTTTTTTCACGATCTTTTGACGAAATTAGCTTTTTTTTTCGCGATCTTTTGACGGAATTAGTGTTTTTTTTTTTTTTTTTTTTTTGCAAACTTTTGACGGAATTTGCTTTTTTTCCCGCGATTCTTAGACGAAAATATCTTTTTCCCTTGATTTTTGGATGAAATGTGAGGGGTTTTTCACGATTTTTTTTAATCGAAATTCACATTTATTCTGCGATCTTTTTAAGAAATTCTAGTTTCCCCCCCCCCCCCCCCGAGATGTTTTAAAAAAATTTGCGATCCTTTGAAGAAATTCGTGTTTGTCACGATCCTTAGATGATCTTTAGAGTTTTTTTTTTTTTCAGGATTGTTTGTCGAAATTAGCTTCCCCCCCCCCCCCACGATATCCTTGGATGAAATTAAGTTTTTTTCTTGATTCTTTGTTGAAATTTGCTTTTCTCCGTGATCTTTTGACGAATTTTGCATTTTTTACATGATCTTTTGACAAAATTTGTGTTGTTTTAGCAATCTTTTGACGAAATTTGCGTTGTTTTAGCAATCTTTTGACGAAATACGCATCTTTTTCGGTGACCATTTGTCAAAATTCACGATATTTTTTGGTGAAATTTTGGCGATCTCGAATTTTTAGGAACAAGAAGAAAATTTTAGGAGATTTTTAGGAATTTTAGGGGATAAAATAATATTTAGGAAATTTAGGAATTTTAGGGGGAATGCTAGCCCTGAATAAAATTTTACAAAAATAACCTTTACTTTTCACAAAATGGGCCCCGCAAAAAAAAACAAAAAAAAACCTGCATTGACCCCTGCACTATAACAGTTAATTTTCTTGTTACTTTAAAAAAATAAGCAAATAAATAATGTAAAAGTTATTTAAATATGATTCTATTTCTTAATTTTTCTGAATATTTTTATTTATTGACAGTTAAAAATAAAAGTTATCTAGGGTTTTAAAAATATTTTAAAAAGTATTTTCTTTAGATATTGAGCAGTATGACTAAATACTACATACTGAATATTCGGTGCATCCCTAATGGTTAATACACAAGTACCAAAAGATTAGTATCAAAGTGATTTGAAAAAATATACTCAAGCATAAATATCATATAATACACAATTAAAATATATATATATCTTTTACTGGGTATGTAAAAAAAAAAAATGTGTCGGAACACAAGTTAAACAATGACAACAAATGAAGAAAAAAATGTAAAATTTAATACATATAGGATCAGAATTTTAATTGTTATACAATGTTCACTCTAGAAAGAAAAGGGCAGGTTGTTAGAAAATAATAACAGCACAAATGAAGCAGAAAACAGTCATTGTTCAGTGAAAATGGGCATTACTTCAAGAAAAAAAAAAATATATTGTGTTGAGTAACGATAAAAAAAAAAAAAAAAAAAAAGGAATAGACGAGATACTGTCACGCACTGAAGTTTGGTGACTTTTTGATTGGCCTGCTTTCCAAGCCCATGCCAAACCAATAATTTAAATACAAGCACAGTAGCCAACTTAGGGGATTTTTTCCTTTAAAAAGGAAAAAATCCCCTAAGTTTGGCAACTATTTTCCTTTTTATAACTGATTAAAGAAATAAACTGTGTGAGTGTAAGACATCATAGCCAAAAACAGTACAACATTTATTTAATAATCTCCTGTTTTTATTAAAGAAAGAAGGAAGGTCTATGATTTTTTGCAAGCTTTTGGATACATTAATTTAGAAATACTCTGGTATTGTGGAAGATTTTAACAAGAGACCTCTGGATATAATTAAGGATGCATTTCGATATTTTAAAAAGGGTACGGTGCATTTTGCTAATTTTAGAGCAGGCAGGATGCTGCGCCCTTAAATATTGGTCTAGATGGGACACTAAATTATAAATAAATACAGGGGAAAAAAAGTAATTTTTTAAACAAGAATTACATTATTTATAGTATTAGTTTTAGTCTTAGCAAAATTTTATATATAGTTATTTTAGTGTACGTCTAAAATGTATGATAAATAATACACGAAACTGTTAACCCCTTTAAGGGCAAAGTATTTCAGTTGCAAACATGTTCAAAACTTTTTTTTTTACCCTTTGAAATCTGAATTTGTCAAATAAATTCATTTAAAAATAAATAATAGCTATTTTTTCCGTTCATGTACATCGTAAAATCTAAATATTATTCGAAAGTTCTGATAAATATTATGGTTTAGTGCATAAATAATCTAACACTGGCGTTCAAAGGATTCAGTGGGGTCAGGATTCATAATGGTGATAAACAAAACAATATGTAGTTCATTAACACTCAATTACTACTAAAAACAATTACATTATTGCTTTCGTTGTACCTGTGAGATTATATTTCTGCATTTATACAGCGACATTTCGGATGTATTTTTCCTTTTAAACACAATATATATATATGACTGATGAAACTTATCGTAACATTAAGCCTAAATCTTGTATATATGTAAGATACAAGAATTTAGTAATTAAGTGTTATATAAACTACACAGGAAAGTAAATAAAGAAATGAATAACTTACCTTTTACAAAAGTTGTCAGTATAAATACATCCAAGATTGCCGCTGTATACAAAATAAACAACAGCCCCAGCCGCGGCCGCGAGAGTGTCTTCAAACGACCTTTGACTTTCCGTTCCCGCATGCGCGCAGTTGCATTGAAGTAGGAGTACTTTTTCCATAAGATGAGCATAATACGTGTTATTCGCAAATCCATTGGATGAATCGAAAAGTATTTCCATTGGAGGTTGAAAAAAGCATTTCCTTTAGACGTCGAAATAGTGATAGATATAATACGTCTATTGCAGGTCATAGACGTCTAATAGAAATCTAAATGAGAAATGGCTTATAGACATCTATTTGTTTAATGCTATGCATATCTAAAAGATGTCATGGACGTTATAGATGTATTTAGACTATAAATCGACATCTTATAGATAGAGTGTGCTGTCTGGGTACACATAAATTCCTAAATTTAATCTCAATAAAATATTTCAATTTCAAAATTAGTTCTCACATTAAAAAGTAAATCACAGCACTTTTTTTTTTCTCTGGGCCTTCAGTTCTTCCTTGAAGGTTATTTCAATTTAATTTAAATTCTACACAAATTTCCTTTCCTCATTTACTATCAATATTTCAAACTTAAAGCAAACAATATCACTTAATTTAAATATTACTTTAATAATAATTTAAATTTAAGAAATTTCAATTATTCCTTCCAACTATTAACACAATGCATTAATTTTAATCATTAATCTTATCCGTTTAAAACAATTAGAAAATCACTTCTAGTAATTAATATAAGATCCTTTTCTTAAAACAATAGTGTAAAATGGTTGTTAATATCTCATTTGATTTAGACCAATTATTATATTGCACATAAATTATACACAATAAAAAAAATAGGTTCGAGAATGTGAGTAGAGTAAAATGATCAAAACACCTTACCTCGTACTTCATTCGCTGGGGCAATTCTCTGCTCACTTTTCCACAGGGTAAATCTTGCACTCTCGGGCCACAATCACTGCACCTTGCTTCACAATGCATAAAAAACACTACGCACAACACTACACTAACACCACCACTAATTCACTTCACTGTAATGACGATAGGCTAGCTGGCACTGGTTGTCTACGACGATAGGGCACAAACACTTCCGCTGGGCGATCTGGCACAAACTCTCTGTAACACGGCTATCTGGCACTAGTCTACAACGATGGGGCACGAACACTTCCGCTGGGCGATCCGGCACAAACTCTCTGTAATACGGTTAACTGGCACTGGTCTTCGGTGATTCAATCCCGTCGCTGCCAACATTGTCGGATTCCACTTCTCCGTCCACACAACTTCGAAATAAATCCGGTCTTTTGATATGCTGCCACCACCGATATGAATACGTGATATCGGGCATGATACTTGATGTATATTCAAGAAAACTTAACTCTTTCAATTACACTTAAACAAACACTTTATTAACAATATTTACACTTAAACTCGGAGGTAAAGTATCCGGTTTAATATTAAATCAAAATAATTATAGAAACGCTTTACGTGTACCGTTAGACTACGTTGCTTCACTCAGAACCGAGATTTATCTTAATCTCACACACGCTATCTCTCTTCCTTTAGAGAGATGCCGTTCCATACACGTGCTCAGAGCTGCTCTCTGAAAACCAACCTACACACCTCGCTGCCCCGCTAGAACTACCTTCCTCTCTGGTCATTCCCCAGAGCACCTTTTTGTCTACGGGGCTACTGCTCTGTTTCCAAGGTGTCGCTTGACAACCGTTCCTCCCTCTTGACTGATCTGTCTTCTTAAATAAAAGGGTGCACTCTCTTTCTTATCTATCAAAGACCGCATTGCAATGGAAATACTTCTTTCACGTCGTTCCCCTTCGGATTAAGATTTTTCTTATAAAGCCTTCAACGGTACACAATAGATACATATACAATACGCTAATCCCTTAAGAATAGCTTTCAACTCTTGCAACTGTAAGAGAAGAACCTGACAAAATACATAGTAGATATATCTTTCATAATTGCATTCACCTTTCCCAATCACTTTCCCATTAGCTCTAATCACTAAGCAACATAGAATGATATGTTATAGAGTCATTAACCATACCTGAAAAATCACTTCCATTAAAATTTGTTCAGTAGAATTTTTTTAAAGTAATCTTTAATAATCGGGTTCACATAATTTTAGAGCTTTCCTCTTTAGTTCTATAACAAAGCAACGTAGAATAGCTATACGCTAAAACCTTTCAAAAAACATTACTTGATTAAAAATGTGAATATGTGGTTTATACTCATAGTAGATGATGATATGATTTTCTGTAACAGGATTCATCATGAATATTTCGCTTCAAACATAAACGATGCCTTCAACATTGTGGCTAATACGCCAATTGGCGAGGTATCCGATTGCGGAAAATTAGCCTGAAATCGTATGAATAACTACCCAAAGCAAAAGAGAAACATGGCTGAAGACTGAAAACAAATAAAGAAGTAATACATAATACTAATCAGACATTCAACAATTTATTTGGTACTTCTCCATTATCCCATCGACCACTTTTCATAACAAAAAACTATCGCCAAACTCTAACGCCAAATAAACGGAAAGTTGCCATTGAAATATCAAAATAAATAAATAAATAAAATATAAGAATGTAAGGATACAATTGTTATTTTAATTAATGAATAAATCAGTAAAACATAAAAAAAATACACGCAAATGTCGAATTAAAAACCGCTTGATGACATAACAAACACGTATAATACTTCTGACATCAAGTAAATGGGACTGCATTTTTGGCGTTTAATCTTACAGTTTGGCGATAGTTTTTTGTTATGAAAAGTGGTCGACGGGATAATAGAGAAGTACCAATAATAATAATACAGAATTACATAAAATATCCGTAAGAATAATATTCAATTCCTAATTGAACAGCTAATGTTTCTATCTGTAAAAATAAACAAAAGAATTAAATAACAAAAAGATTTAATTTGAATTTCTTCCATTGCTATAGTAACGGACGTATTTTTAGAAATTATCACTTGTATTGTTAGAAATTTTGAGATTTTGACGTCAAAGACTTCGCCAAATTAGAACAATGTGCAATATCTCACGAACTATTTGACTTATGAGTATTTAATTGATACCATTCGATTCAGCATACAAAAATACATTAAAATATTTTATCATTTGTCACGTAACTATAATACCCGATTTTTAAGGAATTTTTTAAAAGTTTGTTCCCTTTTTAACCCCCCTTAGGGGTGGAGTTTTTGAAAACCCCGTCTTAGTGCACCTCTACATACCAAGAAGTATTTTTCCTACAAGTTTCGTCTTTGTAGGTTCAGTAGTTTTGGCTGTGCGTTGATCATCTAGCCAGAATGGACTTTCTTTTATATATATAGATATATATATATTATATGTATATCACTGGCGCCCGGCTAACATAAAACTACCAAAAATATAAATAAATAAAAATAAAAAATCAAGTGATTTTAGAAAAATGATTAAAGATAATTTCATCAGAGAAGCCCCTCTGAATCCTTCGTAGAGAACATTTTCAATTAAGTTTTCTGTTCAACATTCATGTGTTTCAAATTTATCTTAAACGAGGGGGGTCCAAGAGGCCAGATTCCCCTGTGAATTTAAAAAAGTTTCAGTTCTTTATTTTTAAAAGTCTTGTTAGAAACCGATTTTTGAATGTTTATTAAATAAATTCTTGTATTATTTTTTAGATTGATATGTTTAAATATTGTTTTGCACTATGCGTTCTGACAAAACACTCCCAGTTTGCTGTTTTCGTGTTCATAATCTGCATTAAAAAACAAAACAACAACAACAACAACAACAACAAAAAAGGCAAGTCTACGGATTTCAGGCATGCCGGTTTGAAAATAAATAGTAGTACAAAAAAAGATAAAATATCAATTCTCCACATGGGTTTATTTTATATTTATGGTTAAAAAGCAAAATTGATATTGAAATGTTTAAAAGAAAAAAAGACACCATGGATCGGTCGAAGCAGTGGTATTTCACGTGTATAATAAAAGGTATGCTTTGTTATATTAAATTTATTTTAAGTGTATTCAATTTATTTATTTTTCATGTTTTCCAAGAAGCGAATGGATATCTTGTGAATTGACGAAGTTATGAATTTTTTTCTTCTTAAACTCCTATCCCCCTCCCCCCCTTGAGGCCATTTTTAATGATATCAAAAATCTGTCCTACATAAATTTTCGGCCTTTTTCCTAAAAGTAATAATAACTTTAAACGGATTTGATACGTATCATAATTAAGAAGTTATGGTTTTTTTTTTCTGTTTTCACAACACCCGCCCCCCCCCCCCCTCCTCCCATTTCGATTTTGCCCATTAACGAACTTGACCGAGATTTTATGTCCCTTGATTATATGCATCAATTTGGAAGAGATTTGTGAAGAATTATTGAAGTTATCGTGTCCATAAAAAAATGATATAGCTATATAGACAGATAGATAGATAAAGTTTTGAACTGGGGGGGGGGGGGGATTTGGGGTTCTAGGGGTCATAATCGGCGTAGATCTGCAAAAATTTTCAGAAATACCAACATAGCGGAGAATGTAATCGGTAGTATTCTTACGAAATCTACATAAAAAGAAAAAGAAAAAATTCTAATTTCGTTTCTGTCAATACATAAATATGGACAAAATTATATAATGCCAGGCTTTCACTCTTCAACGGAGTGGAATATTTCACTCTTGTCAAAGGAGTGAGACAGTCACTCTCGACAACGGAGTGACATATTTCACTCCTTTCTAGGGAGTGGAAAATTCCACTCTTTACGGAGTGTATTTTTATAAAATTCACTCTAAAAAGAGTGAAAATGCCTCTCACTCTTCCAAAGAGTCAACTTCTCACTCCTCCCAATTTTAGAGTGTACTTCTGTGAAGAATCGATGCAACCAACCAGTGAACTAACCAACCCAAGAGAATAAAAGCGTATTTTTAATGAGAGTTCTTTGTACATTTTAATTAATATTTCAGAAAGTAATTAAAATATTAAAATTCTGAAGTAATGTTGCACCAGGAGAGGGTTTGAACTACCTAAATCTAAATTTCCAGCCTTCTAGGTGGGCCAGATTTTCCTAGCCATCGCCAACAGACACACAGAGCGAAACTTTCTTTTATTAGTTTAGATTTTCTGATTACATGTATGTCTTTCAACCAGTTAATGTTACATTGTCAAAATTTTCCTAATAAATTTGTGCAGTTTATTTTCAAGACTGTTAACTCTACAGTGCATAGTGCAGCCAATTGGCAAAACTTTCTATTTATTTTTAATAAATAAATTAAGTTCTTCGCAACCACTATATTTATATAGAAATATTAATGCTGTAAAAATAACATAAATATGCTACTAAATAAACTTAAAAATCTATCTTAAAATTCCTGGTGTCGAATTCTTAATATAAGTATA
Source organism: Maratus michaelseni (assembly GCA_963931845.1). NCBI lineage: Eukaryota > Metazoa > Arthropoda > Arachnida > Araneae > Salticidae > Maratus > Maratus michaelseni. Next base: position 254,474,917 of record OZ007587.1, read on the forward strand.
AAAAACATAATTCTAAAAGAAAAATTCATGCACTGTAGAGTTAATCCTTGCTCTAAATTATGAATTAAATAAAAATCAACTTTACTAATTTTCCCCTTTAATATTTGAAAATATAGTCTAAATTTCATATTATTACATAAATTTCTAAAGAATTTGTTAATTAATATAATAGGTCTTTTTGTAATACATTTATAACAATACTTGTATAAATTTGTCTACATATTTCAGTGGAATAAAAGCTGTTAACGCGTAGATGGTTGGGAAAATATCCAGCCATATTTTATTATTATTATTATTTTAGCTTTGTAAAAATGGCTGTGTTATAGACATGGTAAGTAAAGACAACAGCAAAGTATTTTGGACTAAATCTAAAATCTTCTGTTATTAATAGCCGTATTAAATATATTGGATTGTTGGGAAAGTTATTTCGTACCGAAAAATTCTATCATTTAATTATTAGACATAAATTCCGATATGTAATGTCTAATAATTGACAGACAGAATTTTCCGGTACGAACTGGTTTTCCCAAACGGAAGGAACTTTCCGAACAATCCCATATTTTACCTTAAATTTTTATTAACGGGACCTTATTGACCAGTCGGGGCATAAAGGGTTAATCAAAAGTATGTTGAAAATTTATAACTAACAATTTTTGTTCACGAATGCTTCGAGACCATTCTAAATCAGATTCAAAACATTTTTTTATTATTATTATTAAACACGTTTAATAACATGTTCTTTATTAATTCCGAAAATCAAACTTTTAGACATACTTATATGTTATATGATATTTTATCATAATCGAAATAAATATATCTTTTAAAGTTAAATAAAAGCAATAAATCGGATAGGTTATTGGATGTCAATCCAAGTATCTGCAGTTTTTGTTTATCAGACTATCATCGCGATAAGATGTATTTACTGCTCTCAGTGTAATAAGACAAATAATGATTTCAGCTGAACTTTCTCTTCTGTACACCATGTTGTTCTCGACAGGTGGTTAGCGGAAATCGAAGGTATGAGCCTAAAAAAAATCGTAGGGTGTATGTTTCGGACAAAAAGAAAGTAGGTCACAGGGGGGTTGGAAAAAAATAATTGTTCATTCTCCTGAAGTACTCCATGTTATCTGCTCTAAAAATGTATATCATCTAACTGTTATTCAATGGTGGTTTTGAAAGAAATGGATGTTTTAGATATGGATGGGTAAAAATACTTATGTGAATAACCTCCTCCTCTTAAATAATAAAAATTGAAAAATTATAAAATGAGGAAAAGAAAGAGAATTTTACTTTTTTTTTTAATTTAAAGGTTGGTGGGTTAATTTAAAAAAAAGGGGGGAGTAAGTGTGTGTGTGTGGGGGGGGGGGGGGTACAGTAGACTCATGATTATCCGATACTCACAGGGATATGTCGAAAAATCGAAATCCTCGGATAATTGGGAGCACATTAATAGATTTTTTTTTGTAATTATACAAAAGGTAAGTTATGAAATTACTATAAATGAAATAAATATATTTTATCATAAATTAAAATAAATAACTGTTATCATAGTAGAAAAAATATTAATAAAAATAAAACAGATTTAAGGACAGAATTTTTATAATTACGCACTTTATATTTTCTGTCAAAAAAAAAAAAAAAAAAAAAAAAAAAAAAAAAGACAGTTGTTTTCTATTTAATTCTATGCTTGCAATAAGATTGCGATTTAATATAATAAAGGTACTTGCTAATTTCTGTATCCAATGTTGGTAGGATTTCTGCAGATTTTCAAAATTTTTCGATCTAATCGATTATTATGTCAAAATTACAATAATCACTATAAAATTACAACGTAGTAAAAAAAAATTTACAATGCATTAAAATAATTTAACAGTATTTTAATTATTTATAAGTATGTTTACCATGTTTAAAACTTCGCATATCAATTAATAAGTTTAAAAAATATTAAATTTTTGTCAGGAATATTGAGGTACAGCAACAAACATTCCTGTGATGAGATTTGTTAGGAGTGTCATTTAACCGAATATATGTCATGCGTATAACCGAGATTCGGATAATCGGGAATCTACTTATGTTTTTTTTTTTTTTTTCCTGTTGATTATGTCAGAGTTAAAACGTATTAAAATTTGAACGATTGGTATTTATCAAAGAATTGAGACTAAGCGTAATGTCTCGCGTTACTCCATAAAATAAATTTTACTTTGTACTCATGTTCATATAATCCATAAATGACATAAAAGAACAGTAATAGTTCTTATTAATGTACAGCGGTGCTTCGGTTCTCCAACACAATTCGTTCGAAAAAAACCTGTTCGACAAGTAAATTGTTTGAGAACTGAATCAAGTATTCCCTTAGGACAGCAGTTCCCAACCTTTTTTTCTCTCACGTACCCCTTTGCCTAGATTTCTGATTTATGCGTACCCCTTCTCACATAAATCCGTCCCAAATATTTTTGTTTTCGTTCATTAGTAACTTTCTTATGCTAGTTAACAATCTTAGATGCAGTTCTCTTTATAGAATTCCAGTTTTCACTCACATATCCATTTTTAACCACAACACGATATCAACATAAAGTCACCCAATACAATAAATATTAGTCACAGATCTCAAATTAAGCATTCACAAAGAAGGAATGGAACTACTCCCATTGATACACGTTAATGAATTTATACTAATTCTGTCAAGACGAACAATAAAATGATGATCTGCTTTCAAATGGGTTTTAAATAAAATCGCGATACGTTTCATGTTTTATCTACATATATTTCATGAATTACTAGAAAAGAAAACATATTAAAAGGAAATACAGGGGGGGGGGGGCGTACATGCAAGATATTATTAGGGGATATAATAGCAATAAGTAATCAACCCCTAACTGAGTTTTGACATTTTCCTTCATTTTTTCTCCTTGTAGCAAAGTTAGCAGTTTATCTGTTTTCATTTAAACTTTTTATTGCGTTTTCCGCCACTACCAGTGTAATTTTCATGTACCCCCAACCAGACTACCGCGTACCCCCAGGGGTACACGTACACCAGCTTGGGAAGCGCTGCCTTAGGAAATAACGAAAATACGTTATTATTTATACGTTAAATTAATTGGTCCACACCTCCTAAATTATTCTCTGTATTCAAACAATACACTATATAACACAGTATGATTTTAAAAAAAGAGAGATAAAGAAAAGAAAAAATAAATAAAGTTGACTACTGTACATTACATGAGACAATGGTCATTTTATAACATTTTAATAAACAATTAACAAAAACCGTATACATATAACTCTTATTTGTGAGACTTTGGATGACTTTGAGAGAGAAGGAGGAGTGGGAGGTTGGGGTGGGCTAGTTTCCATTCTTGAAAAAGAGAAAAAAAATCACAAAATTCCTATTACGCAGGATAATTTAAAGCGCCAATAATTGTCGCAAAATAATAATAATAATAATAACCAAGACCTTGATCCCTCGACAGTTTTCCAAGCATTTCATTGGCTGTTAAAGGCGAGATTGTTCCTTTTCAAGCGTCAAAAATGCTCCAACAATAAAAAGCAGATTGTTCCAAGCTACTCTTTTTGAATCCATAGGTTAGTATTGTTTCGCCAGAAAGTAGTGGCAACTTTGACGCCTCCTGCAGTAGGACCACTACCCGTATCAATCAAACATGGTGGCGTTGACATCACGTGTCCATGTCACACTTGTGACCAAAATACTACCAACCAGTGACGTCACATTGTGATTAAAATGTGAACTGCTTAAAGAAACCTTTAAAAAATTACACGAATTCTTCAAAACATGTATTAAAAATATTTTTCTGGCAATTTTTTCATTTTTTGTGACGTTATTGTGATATTTGCAAGCCACGTATGTCACGTCATATGTATGACCACAAAACCACCATATTGTGAAGTCACATTTTGACCATAATGTGAATTTTAAAAATCCTTGAAAATAAGGAGAAATATGTTAGGCCGATTGGCACTACTAAATTTTAATAGTATTCTGCCCCAAGGTTGCAAGTTTGGCCTCCTTTTTTATTCGGAAATTCTGAATCCATACCAGAAATTTCAAATAAAATTTTTTGCTTTATTTAATGACAGACATTTTGTGATTACATAAAATAATTTTTTTCTCTCAAAATTTCCGGTATGAATTCCGCATCTCTGAATAAAAAAGGGAAGGTCAAACTGGCAACTCTATTCGTCAAAGAAATTTTATTAATATTCTTACAAGGCGAAGAATTCTAATAAAATTTAGTGGTGACAATCGGTCCATTTTTAAAAGTAATAAAGAATGCATTTTTTTTCACATTCGATAGTTTGATATGGCAGCGACGATATCATGAGTACTCTCTATGATAAAAGTTTTATCGAAATTTGGATGTACCTTTTGGGTAGGGTCCCTTGTGAGTATTGATGCATGCCACTGAATAGGAGGTTGTGCATAAAACAATCAAGCAAGATATTTAATGATTGAAACTGTTTTTTTTTTGTTTTTTTTATGGTCAGGTTCGCTGGGGGAAAAAAAGAAAAAAAAAGCAGTCTAGTGAAAGTATAGTTGTTCTGATTGTTTTATTTATTATTATCATTATTATTTATTTATTTATTTATTTTTGTTTGTTTAAAGAACTAATTACAATGGTTTTGACTTGTTTATGATATATTGCCGCCAATATTGTGTTTTCGGACATTTGTTTCTTCTTCGAAAAATAATAGATTTCAAAATTAAAAATAAGGAATGATATCCGATGAAAAATAAGCATGGAAAAAAATTCCTCTTGTCTTTTCAGTGAGTTTTATATAAACACGTTAAATTTAATTTAACTTTTATTAATTTAATGAAGTTTAGTAAATTTAATGTTTATTTTGTTGAAATAAACAACAGCATGTTGAAGATTTAAATTAGATGATTAAAATCGGTGATTTAAATTTCCTTTCAATCAGATTCGTTTTCTTTATATATATATATATATATATATATATATATATATATATATATATATATCATTGGTTAAAATCACGTTTTCTCAAAATTTAAAATTATGTGGAAAAATATTAAAATCAAAGGTTAACATAATTAGTAAACATTTAAAGATGTTTAAATTACTGAATAAATAAATAAATAAATAAACTTTTCTTTAAATAAAATAGTTTGCAAGCTTAATTCTTTAATATTTAGAAAAGTTTTTATCAGGCTTAAAGAACATTTTTTTAAAAAGAAGCATAGATCTACTATAATTTACACACATAACAGTCTTTATAACTTTCTTTGTGTAATTAAATTATCCATTGTACGATTCAAAGTAAGCACAACAATTATAATTTCTAAGTGTAAAGGAATTTATAGTTTGCTCTTATTTTCACATCCTATTTTTAGAAATAAATGTATCATATAAAAATTGTGAACTAATGAATAAAGAAAGAGTTATTATACTTGTTCAATAGCTATTATGAAAGAATTCATAAGCGAAAATGTAAATAAATAATAAATCTATGCCATTAAAATGTTTAAACATAGCAAGAACAGCAGGACAAAATGTTTGTTATTTTTGGATTCATATGTAACAAATTAAACAAAAAGAAATCATATAAGAATTCAGGAGATAAACATTTTTTATCTTGTTCAAATAATTGAATCTCTATTGTAATAAAAACCAATATTACCTGATTTATTGAATTAAGGGGAAAAAAAAACAATGGCACTCCGGGAGTGCCGACAGAAGTGAAAACTTAAACAATTACGTGTGTATTTTTTGAATCGTCAGGAAACGTTTTATTGCGCAGGAAATACTTTTAAATGAAGTGTTTTTTTTATTCATTATTATAAACTACTACTACAAAAGTTATATTACAATTTTCATTTAATGCGCTATTGTACATGAAAAAAAATGCATATTATTTTACATACAAAAATTGCAATCTATTGCTTAAAACGTAAATTTACAAATAAATGAAATATAAAATTTAATTAATTGGTATTCTTTGATATGAATACCAATGAAACTTGTGAATTTTCATCCACAATAAACAACTCTCAATACATTCATCATTTCTTCCATGAGATCTAGTTTCATATATTTTGTAATAACATTTATCTGCAAAATAGGGTTCTCGCTTCCTATCACTCAAAAAATGACTTCTTTGCTGCCTGTCTTGTTTACGGTATTCGTGAACATTGTTTTTTTCTATCTTCATACTGCGCGTATTGTTTGCGGTATCTATAATTTCTATCAACATCAACAAACTTTTCTTTTCTATAAAATGATTTCACTTCATTTCCGTATCGGTAACCACGTTTCTTAAAACTTTCGTGAAGTATTTCATTATTTTCATTTTTTTTATATTACTTCCGTCGATTTTTCTGGTGCTCGTTAAATTATAATATTTTCCGTGTTTTGTTATTTCATTTTCATCTTTTGATTTGGTCTCGCGAGTTGAGTCACTTTTACCTGTTTTCACCGCGCGTGCTAAATTTATCTTGAAATTATTTTCTGAATTATTTTTATTCATAATACCAATCATTTCGCTTTCTGCACGTGAACTATTTCCTTTTGAAACATTCGCTTCATTGTATGAATTGGCAACATATACAGTGGTGTCGGTAACAGTGTCGCGAATTCAGTGGTTTTTTTCCATCTCAAAAATGCCCAACGCGCCTAAAGAAGTTTTCACTACAAAAAGGAAATTTGATTAATGCAGATCTTTATCTATTAAAAATTAGCTAAAATTCAGCTTCTTGTTAAACAAATATGTAAAATGTACATTGTTTTGTGATACAAATGTGTTGAAATATAGTGAAAAAGTGTTTGCAATAACGTTAGGCTAAAATCTAGGAATACTTAACACACACAATTACAATGTGTTTTAGACTATAGTTGCTGGAACAATTTGCATTGCATTTTTTCATTCAGAAATATTTTTAACATCAGCTCAGAAGATGCATGCATAACAAGTAAAAATTTGTGGACACAATTGAGAGGTATTTACAAATATCATGGAGATGTGGTATTAAGAAAAAAGTTAAATGTCAATGTGAATGAGTGTTATTCAGAGTGAGAAATGTGATAAAGTCTATAAAGAGACAGATATTTATTGTGGCCGAAAACTTTTCAGTTGTTAAATCTTCTGATTGGAAAGTTTTCAAGGTAAACTGGAAGTCTGAATTTCTAAGGCAGATGAAAGTATGGAAGTTATGCAACTAGTAAGAATTTATTTGTGACTTTACTGAAATATTTTAATTATGAAATAATAATAATACATATACTTGAAAGAATGAAGCTAAAATATAATAAATTTATTTATTTATTTTGTTTTATTTTTATTATTATTTTATTTTGTACTCTGGATACTTTTACAGTTTTAATTCCTAAATGATTTTATATGGATAAATTTTAAAATATGCATTTAATATCTATACTATAATACTATATACAATATAAGAAAACAATATGATTAAAAAGACCTTGATACTTATAAATACTATCTAGACCTGTAAGTAAATTATTATTATTATTAATGAACCAATGTATAATTACGTTTGTGTTTATGGTTTGAATTTTTATACATTATTCAAATTAAAATGTGGTTAAATGTTTAATACTAATGTTTATTATTTATTTTATTGTGTCATATAAATAAGATTATCTGCATTTCCAATAGACACTTAATCCAAAACTTTCACCACACTTAATTCCAAAACATATACAGTATATGGGTCATTCTCTGAGTTTTTTAATTGAGCTCAAATTAGATTTCTCCCAAATAGATTAACCATACTTACTTTCATTAAAAAGCATATATTTTTTTAAATAAGTATTTTATTGCATTAGATTAGTCTTATTTTATTGTATAGTGCAATATAAGTGGATTCGGGCCATTACCTCATGTATTAAAATAATGAGGGAATGATGAAATGCTTCTAAAAATCACTTAATCACAAAAATAGATATGCTTAGGTATCTTTTCAGTTGCTAAATATATTTTGGAACACATTTTTAATAATATATTAACAGAAAAAGGTATTTTATTTACTTATATTATAAAAATATAATAGATGAGGGAATGATGGGTAAATAAAAATACTTTGATTTAATATTTGAAAGCTATGTGCTAGCTATTGAAGAATGTTGTTGAGCAAAAAGCAAGAATGTTTCATTATTTTATTCCTATACAGACTATTCTAGACATATACTATAATGCACGTGCTAAGTAAATAGGAACAGTTTTATAGTATTCTGAGGGAATGATGTCAATTACTATGGACTACAATAAAAAGTGCCCTAATTTTCTCCATTGCTTAAAATATAAATATAATTAAGTACATTAAATAGATGTTATATATATATATATATAGTTCTTTATATATATATAAAGAACTTTATAAACGTACACACGTTAATGGCAGGGAAACCACATTCTTTCGTACATGTGAGTACATTCCATCATACGTTAGATACTCTGTCTAAAAGCTATTGAAATACATTATATATATATATATATATATATATTTAAGTGCCTTTCAATATTTCAATGCTTAAAGGGGAGACAGTATCTCCAAAGTAATCAAAATATTAATTTTTCAAAAATTATTATTAATTGAAATTATAGATTTAATTTGTTGTACATATGATTAAAATGTTAACTTTATCTTTAATATGTGTAGAATACACTGCAAAAAATAATTGTTGATTTTACAGTATAAAACTGGCCCCCGGCTGCCAGTATTATACCGTAAAATTAACAGTATTAAACAGTAAAATAAGCAGTAATACGCTGCCGCGCAAGCAGTAATACGCTACCGCGCAGCGCGGTATATATAACTATAACGGTTGGCTATAACGGTTGGTCCTATAAAAAACTTGTCAATATAAAAGTTTTAGATAATATTAAGAGGATTAATAATAAATTTACGCGGATTTGATATCTTGTGAATGGACGAAGCTATGATTTTTTTTCTTCTAAAACCCCCCTTTTTTCATCCCCTTGGAGCCATTTTTCATTATATCATAAATCTGTCATACATACATTTTCGGCCCTTCTCCTAGAAGTATTAATAACTTTAAATGGATTCGATACGTATAATAATTAAGAGTAATAATTAATTCTGGGTAAATTTATTCATATAGTGGGATTTTGTACGATTTTAATGTAAAACTACAAGGAGTATTGTTTTTTAATGTTTATATATATAATTAAATCTAATATAGTGGATATGTAACTCAATCTTAATTTTGAATAATTATCATACCAATAGATGGAGGCACCTTACTTGTCAGGTAGATGTTGATAATATTGTTAATATTATATTTAATTTACCTATAGAGAGCGCTATCGCTTGTATATTTATTTTACTTTTAGGGATTAAAATTGAATGGAGTATTTGTATATCCACGGATATAATTTTGTTATTAGTGTATTATCACAAGAATAAATTTGTGTTTTTGAATCAATTTGTGTTGGGGTGTCATAGTTAGGGTAATATTTCAAAAGATGTGCTCTCAACTTCTCTTTCAAATAATTTCTCTCAACTCGACTATGTCAACAAGTATGAGATATTTCATGATGTGTGCCATGTGGACGTGTGGTATCATGGAGAACTTGTGATGTTTAAGGATTCTGGATAATTATTGAGAGTAAAATATTTTATCTATTCTTTACGGGTTTTTATTTCCAATTTTGTTATTTCCAATTTTAATATTTCCAATTGTTTTCTGGTAATAATTCAGTACACCTGGGTGATTCTACTGATCTTAGCATATATACCAGTAGAATTATGAAATACTGAATTATTTTTTAAAACACATGTGGGTACATCCAGGCTGATGATTATATCTACATGTGTTTTTTCATATCCAATTCTGATTTAATTCTCTTGTTGCCCAATTTTCCATTGTATATGGTTCATATTTCATTTCTTAATCCATTTGTATTCACTTGATAGCAACTCCAAATTATTATTTTTTTTTTCTCTCTCTCTCTTTTTAAATTTTCTTCATGTTTTCAGTATTTTTGACCAATTACCATTGAAGCACAAGCTATGGTAATATTATGATTGCACGTGTTAATCTATTAGCTATGTGGTATTCTGTCTACACATTATCATTAATTATCTCTTTGGAGATTTAAGTAGAATGATACAAGAACTTGATATGTTTTTTGAAATTCATAGATATTATATATATATATATATATATATATATATATATATATTATTAATATTTGTATCTAAAAATATTTTAGTAAATGTTAAAATAAATAAATAAATAAAAAATAAATATCAATATTTAAAAAAAGTAATAAGGATTTTAAAAACATTTCATTTTAATTAAATGTGCAGTTTTTATTTTTAAAGTGTGCTTTTAATTGAATATTAAAGTGCAATGCAGTAACAATTTTTATCAAAATTCTTAATATAAAAAAAAGAGAAACTGCTGTTTTTCTTTAGTACCAAAATCCCGTAGTATTTATTTGTTTTTATTCAAATACATTTCTTCAAAAATTAAAATATGGAGTTGAAATTACAAAAATTGTTGCATTTATATTATCGATTATCACAAGTTTAATACATTTAAACTTTTTACTTAATAAATTTTAATGTATGCATACTTACATTTTTCCATTTAATGGGTAACCAACCCGGATCGGACCGTTCAAAATCGGGTTACCTTATTCGATGACAGGATTTTAATAAAAAATCCAACTTCCAGCAAATAAATTAATACTGTAAAATATAATTCCCCGACCCGATGCAGGATTCTAATACGAATCCGACTGGTAAAAAAAAATAATAACAATTCACCTGACCTGACCAGAAACAGGTAGAATATGGTTACTTGACCCGATGCAGATGAGTCTAATGCGAATCCGACATGCAGAAAAAATATTGCTTAGTCGACCTGGGTCAATGTTAAGTAATATCTACTTGCCTGACCCGATGCAAGATTCTAATACAAACCCGACCTGCAGCAAAGGAAAAAAATATTACATGTAACCTGACCGGGTCAGATTCGGGTAAAATGTAGTTACTTGACTAAATCTATCTCAAAATCGTGTTACCTGACCTGATGCAGGATTCAGAGCCGAACTAGAGTCCTGCAGCTGGTCGGGTAACCCGATTTAATTTAACCCGACCTGACCAGACCAGTAGTTAGGGTAGGGTCGGGTCGGGTGGACGTATTTAAAAAAAAACAACAAAAAAAACATATATTAATGAGTGTATGTGAATTGTATAAAAAATAGATAATACTGATATTTGAGATATTAATTGAAGATTACTTTTCTGTTATTACATTAAAATATGGATTTTTTTTTCTCTTTGAGTTTGGGCTGGGTTCGGGTTGACCCGATTTTCCAAAAGAAAGTCCTGAATATTTTTCAAATTGAAATTATATATATATATATATATATATATTTGAATGTTAATGAGTGTATATGTATTCAGTTTTATATAAAAAAAAAAAAAAAAAATCCCTGACGGCTCGGCCTACAGGCATAGGTAGATTTCGAAGACGCAGACCGTGGGGCGCCTGTTTGTCGGGAATTGCGGAAGAAATGACCTTTTTTACGATGATGCGGCAGTTTGAACCGCCTACTTCGAAACCTAACTTGTTTGCAGGCAGATCCGGCAGGGATTTTTTTTTATTTTTTTTTATTTTTGGTATAACGGTTGATCCTATAAAAAGCTTGTCAATATAAAAGTTTTAGATAATATTAAGAGGATTTATAATAAATTTAAGCGGATTTGAAATCTTGGGAATTGACGAAGTTATGCATTTTTTTTCTTCTAAACACCCCCCCCCCCCCCTCCTCTTAAGGCAATTTTTAATTATATCAAAAATCTGTCATACATAAATTTTCGGCCCTTCTCCTAGAAGTAATAATAACTTCAAACGGATTCGATACGTATCATAATTAAGAAATTATGGGTTTTTTTCTGTTTTCACAAAAAGCCCCCCCCCCCCATCCCCCCCCCCCTAGTTCGATTTTGCCCATTAACGAACTTGACCGAGATTTTATGCCCCTTGATTTTATGTATCAGTTTCGAAAAGATGCGGGGGTTGGAACCGCCTACTTCGAAAAATAACTTGTTTGCAGGCGGAGCCGGCAGGGATTTTTTTTGTTTTTAATTTTTTTTTTGCTATAACGGTTGGTCCTATAAAAAACTTGTCAATATAAAAGTTTTAGATAATATTAAGAGGATTAATAATAAATTTACGCGGATTTGATATCTTGTGAATGGACGAAGCTATGATTTTTTTTCTTCTAAAACCCCCCTTTTTTCACCCCCTTGGAGCCATTTTTCATTATATCATAAATCTGTCATACATACATTTTCGGCCCTTCTCCTAGAAGTATTAATAACTTTAAATGGATTCGATACGTATAATAATTAAGAAATTATGGGGTTTTTTCTGTTTTCACAAAAAGCTCCCCCACCCTCCCCCCCTTGGTTCGATTTTGCCCATTAACGAACTTGACCGAGATTTTATGCCCCTTGATTTTATGTATCAGTTTGTAAAAGATTAATGCAGAATTTTTCCAGTTATCGTGGTCAGAAAAGAGTGACATAGATAGATAGATAGATAGATAGATAGGTATATATATATATAAAGTTTTGAACTGGGGGTGGTTTTGGGTTCTGGGAGTCATAATCGGCGTAGATCTGCAAAAATTTTTCAAAATTTCCAACTTAGGTGAGAATGTAATAGGTAGTATTTCTTACGAAATCTACCTAAAATTAGTATGGATATTCGAGATATAATTATAGACTACTTTCCCATAATTGTATTAAAATATAGATTAATTTTCTTTCCCTTTGGGTTCGGTACGAGTTCGGGTTGAAGTGTGTAGGGTTTTGGCTGACTTTAAGAAGAATTTTTGGGTTCAGGTTCCAACTCTACCAGTGCTGGACTCTAATCCGAACACGAGCTCAGTCAAAAACTAAAATAAATAATAAATAAAAATAAAAATAAACACAGTCGACCTGGTCCGGGTAAAATCTGGTTATCCTGTCTTATGTAGGATTCTAAACCGAACTCGACCTGCAATAACAAAATTAAGGCCGACCTGATCCAGGTCGGCTTTCCCCAAAATCAGGGTACCTATGACCCGATGGTGAATTTCGAATCCGAATCCAATCTGTAGAAAAAAAAAAGTTGACCCAACTTTTTCGGGTTGGATTTGGGTAAAATCTGGTCACCTGGTCCAATGCAGGATTATCACAAAAGTTAGTTTTCGCATTGAAGTCACACTATGACTTACCAAAGTGTCATCCCAGAAGAGCCAAAAAACAGCCATAACGACTTTACGTCCACGTCGCTGTGACTTCATATTGACGTCACTTCACATGGCATCACATCGACGGTCACAAAGTCGCAATGTGACGTCTCCGTGATGCCGATACACTTAGTTTGACTACTAAAATATCTTATGGAATGTCATAAGTGAAACATTAAGTAAGGGAGATAAGAAGACATCATTCTTCCAAGATAACTGGAAATTAGAATTATAATAACTTCCTAATTATCCTGAATATGTACTGTACGCGTTTGGAAATAGTCTCATTTTCTGGTTCTATGCACAAAGGTTATGCAGAGGAATTGCGCGGTTTGTCCAATTAGTAAACCATATTATGTCTGCACTGCCTATAATTATCATTACATATGTAATATATGGATATGCTTTCTCTCAATCATTTTTAAAAAAAAATTGCAATAGTAATAGTATTTTCAGCAGTCGCAAAATAGAATCGAACATATCTTTGTGTTTTTTCGATTGATGATGGAAGCTTCAAAGCTCGCTCTCTTCTTTTCTTTTCCATTCAAGCCTTTCTGGAGTTTTGTGTATTTATTTTTAATCCTCTCAAACTACTTCCTGCCAAATATATATATATATATATATATATTTTTTTTTTTAAACATGACAACAATGATGAATTCAGACATTTCTTACGGATTTTTTGCAGACACTGTGAAATTCCGGAGGGGAATTTTTACTTCTAAATCATTAATAAGAAGAAAAATCAATATATCACGGAGGTGAGCATTTTGTGACTTTTTTGTGACACACTTTGTGAGAGGGATGCCTCCTAACCCACTCCCTGAACTCATCACTGCATGGTAATAAAGTAATTTTCAATAAATTCTAGATTCCAAATGGGTCATGAGTTGTGCCGATAATCGATGAATACTTCGTTACTTAATATTCCATTCTTTAAATTTATGCTTATACGGTTCATCTGTTTAATTGCATCAAAATTTATATTTCCTATCCCGTACATGTCAGATGGACCGCATAATCTAAATGTCCATTCACTACGAATGCATTTCGCGCACACCCCTCCCGCCTCTTCCCCAAAACTGGGGAAGAATGGAAATAATATAATAAAAAAATAATCTCCCATTTCTTATATCATTTTATTTTCTTCCCCCAAAAGCACGTGCTAAAGGTCGTAGTCGAGGGAACACGTAGAAATACCTCTATTCCCGCACACTCTTGTGTTGCCAACTTTTTTACGAGTAGAATAAATAAATAAATGAAAAAGTTCCCATTTACTCATTGTGTGAGAAAGGAATGTTTTAAAGGGGGAGGGGGGGGGGGCTCGTTTTACCTGAGGAATGAACAGTTCGTGACTCATCGGGCGCTGGGGTTTGAGAGGGGGGGGGGGCGGCATACAAGTGCTAAGATCGTCTGCATCCTCAGTCATCTGGGCTGGTCTGTACTCACCTCTGTTGGGATAGTATGGAAGTTTTTAAAGGGACCGTGGAATGTAAATGAAAAAGAAAAAGAAAAAATCCCAGCAGCGCACCTTTACGAACTTTGCTCTCCTATTTGCACGCGAAAATTTCTGATTTAGTTTTCGCTGCTTGTGTTCAGGGCCACACCAACATCGCTTTATTTGTTGCCATATCTACATAACTTATTTAGAAATTATTTGACCTTAAGTCAAGGAGAGTTTAAATACGAATATAATATAAATTTTGGATGCGTAGAAATTTTTATTTCTTTTTCGGGGTAATTGCTTTTGTATGAGACGCAGCTTTTGCTTTTTATATAAAAGTAATAAATTAGCACTCGAAGTTGTGATTTATATTTATTGCCGAGATTTAACAAGCCTCTATATACCTGGGATAGTCCTGCATCGGGTCGGGTTGATTAATTTTTGTTGCTGGAGGTCGGGTTCAGGTCGGATTGACTAAAATCATTTTGTTGCGGGTAGTGTTCGGCTTGTAAATTATGGGTCAGTGTCGGGCATACCCGATTTTTTACAAGAGAATTCGGAATTTTGTTTCAGAGGGAAATATTTGTGCATTTGAATGTAATCAATATTTACATTTTAAATTTACTTCATATCAAATAATTTTTTTATTACAAATATGATTTTAGACTATAATTTTATTGTTGCATTTAAGTGTGATATTAATTATGTGTGTGTGTGTGTGTGTGTGTGTGTGTGTGTGTGTGTGTGTGCATCGGGTTTCGGGTCAGATCCTGCGAGTTTCTAATCAGAATTCATAACGCACATTGTAAATGTTTTAGATACATATGTTTCAGTAATAATAAATATAACAGCTTGTTATCAATCATCCGAAAGTTTCGAGATTTTTTTAGGTGATGTAAATCCAATGTACTAAGAACGTGTAAAAATATTGTGTTAAAATACCGCCGTATAGCTACTTTTAGCGTAGAAAAAAAGAGTGTCTCCGAAAGATGCAAAGTGACCTGTAGTCACGAATTTTTTTGAAAGGGTTAACATTTATATTTTTGAAAACGAATTGCACCGTCGTAGAGAAGATCTTCACTTTAATTGGGTATTTTTTGTTAATGCTCATCTCTTAAATTGAGCTCGATGAGAGCTTCAACAAAAAGGAGGGGGGAAAAATCGCAAATCGAACTTTAAAAAAAAAAATTTTTTTTAAAGGGTTAATATTAATATTTTTCGAACGAATTGCGGAGTTTTCAATATTAAAGTACGAAATTGTTGAATATGTATTTTTCTTCTTTTTTTGTATTTTGGACGGTTTTGCCGATGCGCATTTCGAAAAAAGGTAGAAAAATCTTGCACTTTTGCGCTTCGTAAACAGGGTTTCGGACACACACTGCTACGTTTTTGTAGG
Organism: Maratus michaelseni; assembly: GCA_963931845.1. Classification (NCBI taxonomy): domain Eukaryota; kingdom Metazoa; phylum Arthropoda; class Arachnida; order Araneae; family Salticidae; genus Maratus; species Maratus michaelseni. The sequence goes on from OZ007587.1 coordinate 254,491,026, forward strand.
CAGCAGCTGTTTAATTACGGTTTTTAATTAATATCTCAGCTAATTATCAAAAAATGAAAATCTGAGCCTCAGTTGTCTTAGGGCTATCCTCTTCCAAATTTTCCGATCTCTACGTGCAGTAGATTTTCCTAGCCATCGCACACAGACAAACATCTTTTTTATTTATTAGTATAAGATAGAATATATTATAAGATGTTGTTCTATGCGAGTTTTAAAATCTTTTCATTTCTTTTCTCTTAGGAAATGTGATCATATTAACTGAAGCTTTACAACTATTTTGCTGCTGTAAACTAATATTTGTACGCTGTAATCCCCCACTGCCTGTGCGTTGAGACTGAGAGACCAACAAAAAGATGAAGGTAAGTGTAATATGTTTTGAATCAGATTCAAATCGCCAAAAGCATTACTAAATGTGCATAAATTGTTTATTGACAACTGTTACTGCTCTGAAACTCATACAACAAAACATAAGTCGATGTTTTCCTTTTTACTATTTTAAAAATTACGATAAAAAAATTCATTAGCACTGAAAATGTAATCATTCTATTTATTTTCTTTAGTTAATATATATGTATATATATCGCGTGAATCTAGTTGACTTTCCAAACAGTTTATAAAATAACGTGATAACCTTAAATATACCTGAAATCCGTGTTGAATGATTTTTTTATTTTTAAATGAAAATCTTTCCAGGTGAACCTAATGTTGGGAACCTAATGTTAATGTAAATCGAGCGTTCCCTCCCTTCGCTTTTTTTTTTCTAACATCGGGTCATTTAATATTAAAATTAAAATAGTTATTGTCAAAACGCGATAATTTTGCAGATTTTTTAATATTTCTAATCGTTTGAATGTTTCGAGATTTTTATAGCTGATGTAAATTAAGTGTCCGAAGAACGTGTGTTAAAAAAGTCCTTCCGGCCTGTACCGGGAGAAAAAGGTAGCTTTCCTATATCTTCGTTTTAAAATTTTAGCTAATGTTTCACGAAAACAGCAAGTTAAAATGCAAAGAAAACGTTTACAAAGGATTCGTTAATACTGAATCTGAATAAGAAATTCGCCAAATTATTGAGCAATAGCCAAATTGGCTTCATTTATGAAGACTTATTTTGGTCGCCAAATTTGGCGATAATTTGGCGCTAACGGATATGAATATATAGTTTTATGCTTATGATTGGGAAATGGTTACAACAATGAAAATTTTTGTAATGTGCTGTCTTGTTTCAAAATGTCAGCCACCCTAGAATTTCAAACTGCTTTATCTCAGCCATTTTTTAAGATAGAGGTAAACCAAAAAATGCTCTGGAATCCTTGTATCAAGGCCTAACACGTAATTAAAAAATAAATTTGAATTTTTAACTTTTTTGTATATTTATTTTAGTTTTAAATTTTTGAATGGCCGCCATCTTGAAACAAAATGGCGGACCAAGCTGGCCAACGAACTCGGTCGAGACATTGGTGAGCTTAATACACATAATTAGTTTCATCAAAATTGATTTATAAATACGAGCGTTATCGTATGACATAGATCATATATATATATATATATATATATATATATATATATATATATATGGAGATATATATATATATAAATCAACATTTGAACGGAGGGTGGTTTTGGGGTCTGGGGGTCATGATCGGTGAAAATATATCGAAATTTTCCGGAACTGCTTTCCTCCGAACGGCTGCAATAGGTAGCTTTATACTTTTTTGTATTGAAAGCTACCTAATACCGACATTTAGTTAAGTTTAGCATGGAAAAAAAAGTGTGAAAAAAAAAAAAGAGTAGTAGGCGCGAAGTGAATTCCATTCGCGAATTTTTTTGAAAGGGTTAATAGTCATAATTTTTTAATGGATTGCACCATTGCATAAAAGAAGGTATCTGGATTAAGTGTTTTTTTTGTTGTTGTTTTTTTTTGTTTTCGTGGGTTAGTGTTTTTTTTTTTTTTTTTATCGAAAATTCAGGCCGATGTGGGCTTCGAAAATAAGTGGGGCGGGGGAGGGGGACCCAAGAAATTGAACATCTTTGAGCATTTTGTTGAAAAGGTTATTTATTTATTAAGTAAAAAGTACGAAATTTAAAATTATATTTTTAGTTTTCCAGTATTTAGAACAGTTTCGCCGATGCGCACTGAGAAAGAAGCCCGAAAATAAAGAGCGCTATTCGAGAATCGAATTCAGCGTTCCGGGATGAACTTTCGCACGTATCGGCGGCAGGAATGACTTCTATATAATGCTCAAAAAAAAGTTCAGAAACTCTCCTACTTACGAAATATTAATCGCACTGAACAATTGTAAGACCACATAGATCAGTAAATCTACTTATATATATAAAACACAAACGAAAATTTCGTTCCGTTCCTTTATAACTTGAGTTCTGCTGAATGGAATTTGATGGAACTTGCACTGTTGGATAGATAATTTTTCAGGGAAGGTTTTAGTATATAACATATAGTTCTACGTAGATTAGTTATAGAATTATGATGGAAAGTTCTGTTATTTTGGACGAAAGGTTACCATAGGTCATTTGTTTGGCGACCATTATCGCTGGCGAAAGAATTGAAACGCCTATATCAGAAATAAATGCAAACACATAGAAAAATAAAAGAAAAATTCTGTTATTAATTTTATTTAAAATCCCCCCCCCCCCCCTAACTATAACCCCTAAGCGAAACTATTTAATTTAAACCCCAAAGGAATGTTTAATGCTTAAAAATATTTGAAATACATGAGATTAGAATTAAGTCAATATTTGGCGATTTATCGTTTGCGTCAGATTAACAAAAATGCAACTAATAATTTGATTAGATAAAATATGAGTGACATTTTTTTCTTTCGGTTAATTTTTTTTATATAACTCCCCTATCATGTGACTTACAGGAGGAACTAGCAGATGAAATTGTAAAAATGACTGCATTTATGAGTTGCATGTTATTTGTTTGTTTACTATTTTGATTTTACTTTTGTCACCAATGTGATTTTAAGCCAAAAATGAATCAGCGTGAGCGATATTAGCAATAATAGTGTTTTTTCGTGCATACAAGATCCTTTTTGAAGTAAATAATTATATTGAAATGCAAATTATATAAATAGCAGCTACTGTTATAAATATGGATCAAATATTTAAATTTTAGTGAATGTCTGCCACTCAAACACATATTGTAAAATAATTGAATTTTAGACATTTAAAAATTTACTACGGAAACATGCCGGTTTGTTTTCACTAAACATATGATTTTTATAGCCTCGAACTCAGATCAGCGAATATTGTCTATTCTTTTATTTATTTATTTATTTTAATATATCGCCAATTTCACTTATAGAAATATTCACTGCGTCAAAAGTTAGGAATATTCACTGCGTCAAAAGTTAGAAACTAAAGAATGTTCTTAAGGAAATGTGTGCAATTATGCGTTATTTCTATCACAAAAGGCGACATTTTGCAATAAAAATTGCTTACTGAAATAAATTTTCTATGCTCTTTTTGATTCGTCATTTCTTTTTAGTTTTTTCTGCATATCTCCCTTTCTTTCAGGAAGTTTTTAAAAAATAATTGGACTAATCGTCCGTATTCTGGCCACCTCCAGTTGGCATTTTTACCATATTGTTGGATGTTTTGTTTGTGTTTGAAGGTTACTCTGGACGATGATTCAGATTACAGAAGATTAGACGACTTTTGAAATTAGCGATTGCTAAATTTGTTTTTTTTTTTCATTATGAAGGACAGTTTTACCAAAAAAGCGATGCTTCTAATGTACAGAAAAACTTTTTAATGCCAATGGTGGCGAATGGAATAAATAATATTTGTCGATTTATCATTTCAGCCTGGATAAAAAACACGAGTATTTGAAATTCTGATTAGATAACTTTTCGATCATCATTATAAAGCATTTTCCACTTACATACAGACCTAGCAGCTAAACATAGTGACAAATGAATCTTTTTCTGCGTGTTATTACATACACTCTTTACAGAAATGCAAAGAAAATCTTCGGTTTAAGTATTCACCAAAAAGATTATGACTAAACATTTTGCATAACTAACTTTATAACATTGTCAGTTTTATTTAAGGTATGGAATTTTGTCAATGAAAGATCTATAATTGAATTAACAGCAATTTGACATTATTTAATGGAACATAGTTTGGCGCGTAAATAACTTCGTTTTGTAACTAATATGGTACATTAGTAACCATATCGTTTCCAGCTCTTCTAATGTTTGACGTCAAACTTGAATATTGAAAAGATTATGGAAGATTAGAAAGATTTTATTGGATGCAAACTAAAGGTTTATTCTTCTACCAGAGTTAATCATCTTTTTTTTTTTTTTTTTTTTTTTTTTTCTTTCAGGTTAATGGTTACACGAATGCAACTGTTCTAAGAAAAAGGAAAGACAGTGAAAAGGGCGTCATTTTAATTTTATTCAAACTATTCAGCTTTAAAAATGCACTTTTTATGTTTCACCATTTTGTTTTAAATATGAAAGTTAAACTCTGTTTTTTATGTGCAAACAATTTATTACATTTTTGACTGTATTTACTCTCCCGGAATCGAAAGATGAAAAACCGTAGTAGACTTGCGAGAAGAGGACGTATATTACGAAATATAACGTAACATAGAGTGAGATTGTACTTATGTTACCAGAACCTCACATAGAGACAAGAAAGAGGGACGGGGTTCAAGAACTTAGACGAAAATGAATTACCCGAACATTACTTAAGTTCAATGGTCAATCTATGCAATCATTGTAATGCTCTCTTTTTTAGCAGTATGTTGACTAGAGAACATTTTAGTGCCTGTTGTCATAATCTCATAATGGCCTCATTTCCTTACCAAACTCTACTATAAAAAAATAAACTAAATGAGTTGCTTCTTATTAGCCCAAATTTTGTCAAATGTATAATATAATATAAAGCAATGTCGTTCGCATCGTTTACAGCAATATTGAAGGAACAACCAGGTAAACGTCCCTATTACTTTAAAATACATGCTCAAATCTTCGTTTGATTTAAGGTACATTTAGAAAAATGGCCCAGCGCAGCGGGAGTAGCATGCTAGTAAATAAATAAAACATTAAGTATAAGAGTACACTTACAAGAGCCCTATTATAGGAGTGAAAGGAAATGTTATCTTTTGTTACTCAAAATTTTAGTGTACTCAATTACATCAGAAAAATTAGTTAAAATGTAGTGGTTATCGTAGAAATTGTTAATATTTATTTTTAGCAAAATATTTTTTTTTCCTCCACCACTGCCTCTCTTGTTTCATTTGCATACTTACTTTTGTGACGTGCACTGCAAATCTTTATACACTTTTAAGAACACTTATTTTGTCACCTTTTTTAGAACACTCTGAAGCATACTTTTTGGAACAGTTTTTAGAACACTTCTGAGAACACTTCTTTTGTTCAGCACACTTTCTAACGCACTTTTTGAAAGCGATGATTTCACATGTGTGCCCAAATGTGTTCTCAATCCGTTCTCAAATGTGTTCCCAAGTTTAGATTTAACAGATATCCTGAGAAGGACACTTTCTTTATAGCAGAGCATATTCGGAACACATTAAGGGGACACATTCAGTATACATTAAGGTAACTGGAACACTTCTTTTTAATCAAAGTGTTCCATATGTGTTCCCAATGTGTGCTGCGAATTCGCAGTGTGATTTTCGTGTCATTATAAAGTTAATCTTTGTCTCTCGCTTCAAATTTTTGTGATATTTTCCCTTTTAAAATAAAGTTAAGATTCGTTGTTATTGAAATAAATAGTTATGTTGAATGTAATAAGATTATGTATCTTTTTCCTCGAAGAAATGTTATACCAAATCCTCTGCATATTTACTTTTGTGACTAAGTGTACATCGTGAAAAACACCAAAAACGAGCTCTGGAGTGCTGACCTGCTGACACGTAAAGAGACACCAACATGCACGCATACATACGCACACACATACAGAGTGAATGTATAAATTTCAAAAGCGAAACGAGGGAATCTCGAAACTTAAAGATGTACCAAAATTTCATAGTCGGTTTATTATCATGTTTACAATATTTCGGAAAGTAAAAAGTGAGATATGTCTTCTCGGCTGTTTACTGTTTATAACTTTCGAATTGATTAGATTATACTTAGCAAATTAAACCCATTTAATATCATTAAAGGTAATCCAGAATATCATCGCTTAGCATTCCTGTCCTATCTCTTCAATTTTTGGAATTTTCCAGATAAATGTTCAGTGGGAAACTTACTCACCAAAGTCGCCAAGTGTGGCTAATAATGTCATCCAATTCTCCACTAATATCGATTTCTATACTGGTCAATGTGCTAAACAGTGGTTCTTAAACTGTGATCCGTGGACCCTAGGGGCCCATAACCCGTCTTCATGGGTCCGCAGAGGTCTCGCATTCAATATGCAATTTTTCACCTATCTAAATATAGGTGGTAAGTATCGAATATTACATCCATAGCATAAATAAGAGAAATATTGTAAATTGCAATGAAAAAAACTGAATGGTGTTTATGTATTTCCATTAGTTTAGATATTTCTATTCGATATTCGGCAGAACATGATAATTTTAGCTTTAAATCCTGGGATACGCAAAGACAGAAGAAATACTAAAAGGGGTCCACGGCAACTAACAGATTAAGTACCGCTGTATAAGCTATTAGTTAACTAATTATTATTTAATAAATATTAGCTAACTAATAATTAAACTATTTACAATTACCTGTAAAACTAAGTTTGCAACTATAACAGTCGCTGAGCGCGAAAACTTTTTTTCGCTTTTTGGGTCAGTATTTGTCCAGTTATCTTGTTTTTTTCTCGTTTGTTTTCAAATGAATCTATGTTCTCTGTAGTGATTTAGCTTGGTTATTGGAGCGAAATGTCAGGGCAGAGGTACAAGGCAAGGGTACTTGGCGCCCTTAGGCAAAAGAAAATTCATGCGCCCCTTCAAAATACGTTCACATCCATAGCCCAATATAAACAAGTTTGATTTAAAAAATACATAGTTTCTTTTTTTTTTTTAAGTTAGGAAGACAGTATTAAAATTGTAAACAAGAAAGAAAAAACATGCGTCAAGCATAGATTATGAAACATTTTCCAACACAGCCAGAAAACTGTGACAAAACTTCCCTGTGAAAGATGATATCTAAGTAAAGAATTTGCAAAACACATAACACATATGAAAACAAATTTCAGCATTTACCATCTATAATCTGTGAAGTGTCCAAATTCTTACATGCAGCTCTGTATAGGATTTTTAGATTCGTATAGGTACTACATAGAATGATAAAATGTATTTCGGTTAGGAAACGCAAAGCACACTTTAAAATTCCAGTAATATGCAAAAATTAGATAAATTTAAAAACGTATACAACGGAAAATGCACTTCCAGCCAGAATCGTTCATAAACAGTACGTAACCGAATTATTTTGTGTGTTCCTGTAAATGAACAATAAATGTTAGGCACAGCATATTCTACAGTAAGTATCTTGTAGTGCACCTTAGTGATATATATATCAATTTCAATATATTTGAAATAGCGTAACATCATCAAAATACATTGCAAACGATTTTTCCCCATAGACTATAATGTAACGATTTTCTTTTGAGTGTTCCTGCAAACGAACTCTAAATGATACACTTCATTTTCAACACAAAACGTACCATAGTAAACCTGAATAACTTGTATCAATTAAATAATACGCAAGTTAGAGCACGGCCAGAGAGACGGGCATAAAAACCGAAGTCATAAACCTCTTTCAATTATGTTGGAAAGTATTAAAAAGGGAAAAAATACTTTTAATAATTTCACATTAATTTGTATTTTAAATATTAATAATTCATTAAAATATGACATAGTGCATTTACAGTTAAATACATATTGTAATTTAATATTATGAGAATGTTTTTTTCATTGTTTTGCTGTTGCGAATGTCCGAATTAACGCCAAGATTTGCTTCAATTCCGTATTTAATTGATATTATTGCCATACCAATCGGGTTTTATTTTAGCCATGGGCGATCGAGTGTATCAATTTTGAAAAAAATCTTTCTGATGTTAGCTATTAGCAAATTTATGTAACGCGATAAATAAATTTGGAACACTATTTTCTAATTTATGTTGTTCACTGTAGTCCTACTCAATAATAACGATAAATGCTTATAACACATTCGCACCGGGCAATTTTCCCTTAAAATTTCCCATAAAACCGGGTATTTTAATGATATTAAAACAATGATAGCTCCTCCCTCTTTTGATAGGCTTTTGTAAATTGTTTCCTAGGTAGTTTACTCAAGGTTATGCATCAATAAATATCATTCAATATACAAATTTATTATTATTATACAACGTCTTACAATCTAAAAAAAATATGGGCAACATTATACAAATGCATTTTCTGTAATCTAGAAGCCACGTCTTTAGTTGATGATGTTTTTTGAATCAAAACGCGATTTCTCGTTTCCCGATGACAACGCTTATTTTTTAAAAACGATAATTCTCGTTTTCCTATATGAATGTGTTAACACATCATTGACGATGTGCATCTTTTAAACATTCAGCTCCGCCTGTGGGCGTTACTCTAGCATGTCTTATTATATAACAAAAATATTTTCTTTGTTCGTGTTTATACTAAAAATGAATGTATTGGGCAGTGCGGAAAGTTGGTTCGTACCGGAAAATTCGATCATTTAATTATTAAATTATTAGACATTAATTCCTATATCTAATGTTTAATAATTGACGAGCAGAATTTTCCGGTAGGAATTGGTTTTCTCAAACGGATGGAACTTTCCGAACAACCCAAATATAATAATGGTGTTGTTTCTAATCAAAGTATTTATATGCATAGTAGTCTAATTGTAAAAATATGAATTCTGTGTATATTTTTTGAGAAATAATCTAACACATAAAATGCAAAAGTACCGCGCATATTATATCCAAAAGATGTGTTTTCACGTTTCCCGCATAAAGATGTGTTAATATACTATGTTTCATACGAGCCATTAAAGTGTACATATATATACTTATTTTAATATTTAAAGATATATCACAGAATTTGGGAGAGCGTATGTGCCATACCCTAGCCATCAGAGTTTATTATACACACACACATATATGTGTGTAATTTATAGATATTTTAAAAATTGACAATATATTTTTAAACATCAATTTAATTTACTATTACCATTTTGATTTACATTTATCCTTAAGCATAACCCGGAAAGTCACATATTATACCTGTATTTTGTTCATTTTCATTAAAGTTATACAGTTACAGAACTATCAAACATAAAAAAAAAAGTGACTAAGTGTTTGTTAGATGTCATATATTGTGACATTCAGACGCTGTAGATTCTCTCTCTCTCTCTTTTTCAATTTCTGTATAGGTGTCATATCAGATTTTGACGTTTTGCATGGTACGAACTAAACTTTAATCGTGGCTTTCCTTGTTTGAGCATTAAGTGGATATACAGTGCTGGAGTACAAGTATATGCTCTGAAATCTGAGTTCTTTATTTTGTGACACATTCAAGAGATTTTTTTTTTCTCTTTTTTATTTGTGTGTACATGTCAATCCCGAAAAGGTAGTGATCAGGTTTATAAAATGTACACTCGGTCAAAAAGAAAGAAAGGGGAAAAAAAAAAAAAAAAAAAAAGGAAATCGGCCATACTTTATTTATTACAAAATTATCGAAGAGAGTTCCATTCGACGGGGAATTGTGTCTTACTTTCCTAATATAAGTGCAGAATTTGAGAAACATTAAAAGTTGTACCAACTTTGTTTTTTCGAAGAGTAACACCCATATTTGACACTTTTTTTTAGATCTTTGGATCGAAACTGTCCAGGAAGAGGTAAAGCTTATACATTTATTTATTTATTTATTTTCATAGGTTACAAGACGTTAAGAGGCTACTTCACTCAGACGAAAACACCCGCTCGCTAATGTTAATCCTATGGAGGAAATTTTTGAAGATATCTCGTTCGCATTTCAATATTTTTAAATGATTTTTTTTTTTTTTTTTTTTTTTTTTTTTTTTTTTTGCATGAGGATAGCTGAGGTCAATCTCTATGCACGCTCCTTTCTACTTTTTCGATTTTTGTTGCAGTTTTTTTAATTGAGGATACTTTCACTCTTTCAAAACCGGTTCCGAAAGTGAAAGTATCTTAGTAAAAAAAAACTTGTAATCAAAATCGAAAAAGTAGAAAGGAGCGTGCATAGAGATTGACTTCAGCTATCCAATGCAAAAAAAAAAAATCATTTAAAAATATTGAAATAGGAACGAGATATCTTCAAAAATTTCCTCAATAGGATTAACATTAGCGAGCGGGAGTTTTCGTCTGAGTGAAGTAGCCTCTTAAAGTTTCAGGATGCTAATGTTAAATGCATGAAACAAACTTTAATTTTTATTTTCCAATAAAATCCTCTTGTTGGTTAATTTGGATGTTTTCTTTTTAATGGGATACAATAACTAGGCCCAAACATATTCCAAGCAGTTTTTCTGACTCAAAAACATATTTTAATTAGGAAAATTGTTAATAATTTCATATTTTTAACACGTTATAAATTATCACCTACATTAATTTTAACATAAATAGTCTCAGTGTCGTCCAAATAATTTTCTTACGGTCTAAGGTCTAAGGTCTTCTGTTATCAAAGGATCTACAAAAAAGAATATCTTGAAACAAACTTGCAGCAAAAAGTTTGTAGAATTTTCTTTCATATAAAGTGAGTTTTATTTTCCGAAATTTATGGATAAACCCCTAACAGATTTTCTTTTACAACTGTATGAAGATTTAAGTATATAAACTATGCTTTTTATCCGGGCTTATTTGATCCGATGAATTCAAATGTGGTGTCAAAAGGGGGGTCGAACCATTTGAAAAATCAAAGTAGATATAATTTAAAATGTGTAGATGACCTCTATTTCGCAAACTGAAATTATATTCGGAAAAAAGACACAATCCTCGGTCGAATTGGGCCTCTCACATCTTTCTCAGATAATTTGGTATTCAACTTTTTCTATTATTTCTGATTAACTGTACAATGATGATAATGTGTACATCGAAAAAATTTGATATTTGTGTAGTTGGTTGATTTGTATGTATCTGTACACTGAGAATTTTAGGGTCCGCGGGAAGAGGTAGTGTGCGCTTTTATGAGCTGGCGTTGCCAGGTCCACTGTCCCAAACAGCAATCAAAGAGACAAAAAAATGGGACATCGGCAGGGCCCGATTAAATTTTAGGTAGATTTCGTAAGAAATAACTACCTATTACATTCTCCCCTAAGTTGGAATTTTCGAAAAATGTTTGCAGATCTACGCCGATTATGACTCCCAGAACCCAAAACCACCCTCAGTTCAAAACTTTATCTATCTTCTATCTATCTGTGTCACTTTTTTATGGACACGATAACTCGAATAATTCTTTACAAATCTCTTCCTAACTGATACATAAAATCAAGGGGCATAAGATCTCGGTCAAGTTCGTTAATGGGCAAAATCGAACCAGGGGGGTGGGGGGGGGGCTTTTTGTGAAAACAGAAAAAAACCCATAACGTCTTAATTATGATACGTATCGAATCCGTTTAAAGCCCTTATTACTTCTAGGAAAAAGGCCGAACATTTGTATATAACAGATTTTTGATATCATTAAAAATGGCCCCAAGGGGAGGGGGGAAAGGGGGCTTTTAGAAGAAAAAAATTCATAACTTCGTCAATTCACAAGATATCAAATCCGCTTAAATGTATTATAAATCCTTTTACTATTATCTGAAACTTTTATATTGACAAGTTTTTTATAGGAGCAACCCTTATAGCCAAAAAAAAAAAAAAAAAAAAAAAAAAAAAAACCCTGCCGGCGAACAAGTTAGATTTCGAAGTGGGCGGTCCCTTATGGAACCCAACTGCGACATCATGGCAAAAAGGTCATTTCTTCCGCAATTCCTAACAAACAGGCGCCCCACGGTCTGTGTCTTCGAAATCTACCTGTGCCTGTAGGCCGAGCTGTCAGAGATTTTTTTAAGTTATGGGAGGCACAGTATCATTTCGGGGCTCCGTTTTATCCAAGTTTCTAAAATACATGTACATAGAAAATTATTAATACTACAAATATTATTTCCATGAGCCGCTTAGAAGAATTCACATTTCATTAAACAGCTTTTTTTATGTTTTCTGTATATAAAATACTATAGAATATGTTTATTATACATATAGTTGTTGTATATGTTCAGTTATGGGGTAGTTTCTAACCATAAAACCAGGATTCCTTTTGATTTGTTAATAGACCATTGATAAATTGATAACATTCAGATTTCCTAGTCAGATAAATTTTCTGACGCAGTGTGGATATTTTCTCTTGTTTTAGACAAACTTTCACAATAAATAAATAAATAAATAACCTTTTAAAAATTATATGTAAAAAACTAAAAATGGGAATTAGATGCCCCATTTTCCTGTCTTTTTTTTTTTTTTTTTTTTGGGGGGGGGGCTTAAATTTTAGAAGGTTAAGCTCGTGCTTCATGTGCCTGTTCGGTAATCAGGCTTTGGACATCTGCGTCTAAATCGGGACATAAAAATACAGTAAATACTATGAAAACGGAACCTGTCTATTATAGAATCCTCCCTTAAACTTAAAAAGAATATATCTGTGAAAGCGAAACAGCTAGGAAACGAAACAAATTCTGCTTTGGATAGGTTTCCGATTGAATAGTTAGAATTTGTGTGGTCTTCCTTCCCTACCGAATATGAAATTTTTACGTATTTAATATTGAAAATTGTTAATAACATTCACAAATTGTTTCAAGATTAATTTTCTCATTTAAAAATGTCTTTTTGCATAGTAATAAGTATATTAATCCTTTATTCTCCCTCATGACGACATTTCGTAATTTTCATGCCCCTGAAAAAAAAAAAAAAAAAAAATCTTATTTATACCCAACCATTGGCAGAAATTTGCAAAAATCACAATTGTTATTCTTAAAATATTTTAATACATAAATACATAACAATTAATATTGAATTAATCGGCGATAAATAAAGACACCGTGATTGTGATAGAAGAAAAAAAAAACACCCCGGCCATGTTCTGCTATTTTGTGTCTGAATATGAATACCTGAAATTCTGGTACATGTCGGAATGAAAAATGATTTTGTAATTGTGTCGGAACAATCCATGTTGTGACTAAAATGAAAATTTTGAGAAGATCCTTAGAAATTTTTTTTTCCCTTATTATAAAACTATCCGATTAGCCTACTGCCTCGCTCATCCATCGGCTTGATTAGTAATAATAATAATAAAAGAACAACGTTCACGCACAATCAAGTCCAACCCGTTCTCCATCCAATAAAAGGAAGAGGCGAAAGAAAATATGTGGCATTTCGACCTCGGCCCCGTACACATTTGGCATGCACGCATTTGATTGCTGTGCATCCCAAAACGCCTACTCGCCGCAACATACATAACATAACCTTGCAAGGACGAATCGTGCCCCGAATTTCTTATGCAGAAATGAAATTTAGGGGACAGTTCTTTTTTCTTCAAATTTAAAAACCAGGACATTCGAAGTAGCTCTGCCAGTGCAAGTATTAGCCCTTGAAGTAGAATGCAAGTTATTCCTTAAACAAAATATGGTTAGATTTTTCGGTTTTCTAATGAATAAAAATGCTTTTCGTCCAAGTTTCAAAAGAAGACTATTCGCATTATCAAATACGAAATGATCCAAAAGACACAATTCCCTTGCAAAATTCAAATTTAAAAATCAGGACATTTGTAGTAGCTCGTCCAGTGGAAGTATTAGCCCTTGAAGTTAGAATGCAAGTTCATTAAAACAAAGTATGGTTTGCTTTTTCGCTTTTCGAATAGAAAAAAAAAGTTGCTTTTCGTCCAAGTTTCAAAAGATGATGAGCAGCATTATCAAATACGAAATGATCCAAAAAACACAATTCCCTTGCAAAATTCAAATTTAAAAATCAGGACATTTGTATTAGCCCTTGAAGTTAGTATGCAAGTTCATTAAAACAAAGTATCGTTTGCTCTTTCGTTTTTCGAATTGAAAAAAAAAAAAAAAGCTTTTTATCCAAGTTTCAAAAGATGACTATTCGCATTATCAAATACGAAATGATCCAAAAGACACAATGCCCTTGAAGAATTCAAATTTTAAAACCAGGACATTTGTAATAGCTTGGCCAGTGCAAGTATTAGACTTGAAGTTAGAATGCAAGTTCATTAAAACAAAGTATGGTTTGCTTTTTCGCTTTTCGAATAGAAAAAAAAAAGATGCTTTTCGTCCAAGTTTCAAAAGATGATGAGCAGCATTATCAAATACGAAATGATCCAAAAAACACAATTCCCTTGCAAAATTCAAATTTAAAAATCAGGACATTTGTATTAGCCCTTGAAGTTAGTATGCAAGTTCATTAAAACAAAGTATCGTTTGCTCTTTCGTTTTTCGAATTGAAAAAAAAAAAAAAAAGCTTTTTATCCAAGTTTCAAAAGATGACTATTCGCATTATCAAATACGAAATGATCCAAAAGACACAATGCCCTTGAAGAATTCAAATTTTAAAGCCAGGACATTTGCAATAGCTTGGCCAGTGCAAGTATTAGACTTGAAGTTAGAATGCAAGTTCATTAAAACAAAGTATGGTTTGCTCTTTCGTTTTTCGAATGAAAAAAAAATCCTTTTTATCCAAGTTTCAAAAGAAAACTATTCGCAATATGAAATACGAAATGATGTAAAAGACACAATTCCCTTGAAGAATTCAAATTTAAAAACCAAGACATTTGTAGTAGTTCGGTCAGTGCAAGTATTAGCCATTGAAGTTAGAATGCAAGTTCATTAAATAAAGTATGGTTTGCTTTTTCGTTTTTCGAATGAAAAAAAAATTTGCTTTTCATCCAAGTTTCAAAAGATGATGAGCCGCATTATCAAATACGAAAGGGTCCAAAAGACGCAAATGAAATAAAAATTTAATAATTTAAAAAGTATAGACAGTAGAGATGTGTTCGTGCTCCGAAAAGAGAGCCCGAACTAGACGACTTGAAATCTGAGCCCGCCCGACAATCAAAACATTTTATGTCATCAGAGACCGAGACAGAAACCGAAAGTACGCAGTGGGAAATTGTTAATAACATTTACAAATTGTTTCAAGATTAATTTTCTCATTTAAAAATCTCTTTTTGCATAGTAATAAGTATATTAATCCTTTATTCTCCCTCATGATGACATTTCGTGATTTTCATTAATGCTGATGGGAAAGGACTTCAAGCAGAAAGAGGGAATATCCCACTGTTTCTTTATGTTACTAACACTGGCGTACAAAGGCTTCAGAATCATATAAAATATTTCTCCTTATATACTACCAATGACAATAACAATTCAGTTCCCTTTGAAACTGATTTTTAAAGGATTGTAAAACACTTTAACAAACTTAGAATACATACTTGTTTCTCAATAGCAAGTTTTATTTTTCCTTTTTCAATTTGTGAATAAATAAAATTTTCAGTTTGAGCCTGAGCCCGCCCGAGACTGGAGCCAGGGTTTGCGTTGAGCAAATCTCATCTATAATATATCATATAATAGACAGTAACACGAAGTGGTTTTCCCTAAAATGCGCAGAAGGACATAGGGTTTTTTTTTTCCTTCTTTCTTTTTTTTTCTTTTTCCCTTTTTATAACGTAAACTGTAATGTCAGAATAATTACATTTGCCAAAAATAAGTGGCGTTTCAGTTGCGTCAGCAGTTTGCACAGTTTGAAATGTAAATTGGTACTATACACATATTCAAATCGACGGACCATTAGTGAAAAGAGCTGTCAGACGTGCTAAAATACTCTGCAAAGTATAGAAAGGATTTCTGCTGTGATTCCTGTCACACGACAGCTTAAATAGTTGGTAGGCAGCTTTGGGATCACTACAGTACTAACTGCCGCAGACAAATGCAGCTTTTCTGGCACATTCTTTTCCAGGGCCTGATCAATTCTGTGTGGCACAAAGCCATGTGAGGGTCCCCTTTCTCAAGAAAATTGAATTTTAAACATGAGCACAAATTTAAACCATAGCTTTATGAAAAAAGAATATACTATAGACAGATGTAAAAATGCATAAAAAATTATTGGAAGGAAAAAGTTTTCGCCCCACATGCTATTTAGAGCAAGTCAAACCCCAAACCTAAATAATTAAATGGAACATGTTTGGCGTATTCGTTCTTTTCGAAATTTCGAAGGTTACATTACATTTCATTGTCGTTAGTGAAAAACATTGAGATGGTTTAGTTTGCATGAATGGGAAAATTTCATTTTTCCTATATAAACTTATATAAATATAAAAAAAGAATCCCATCTTTTTTTTTGTTTTAGCGTATTTATGTGAAAACCATATTGTGAAATCATAATGTAAAACCTATTGTCTATACTTTTCCAATTATTAAATTTTTTGTAACTTTTGGATCGCTTTGTATTTTTTTAAACCATAGAATGCTACTGTTTCGTTCGTCCACCGTAATGTTATTTAAATGAGGAATGTACGTCAAGTTGAAGTAGATTGAGGGTTAATCGGGGGGAAAGTAAAAAAAAAAAAGAGGTGGATTCTGTAATAAAAATTTTAATTTGATAGAATAAATTAAAATTGAACATCTGTCTTTCCTTTCCCCTTTAGAATCAGCATACTCAATGTTGAATTCAGACTTTTTTTTTTCTTTTTTTTGCCGGGGGGGATTTCTGAATTTCAAGGGAAGGGGCTTTTATAGTATTTTGGAGCAGAATTTGCATTTCTAGACCATTAATAGTCATAAAATCTCAAATATTTCCCAAAAAATATCTCAAGGGAGACATTTTGATACCCGTCTCTACTCGGACTATCCCTGAATTCATCAATGAGTTAAGCTTACCATACTTTTTAGATGGGCCGGGACAGTCCCGGCTGGAACGCACACTTGTCCCGGTTTCCTTGGAAATATAAAATGTTGAATTACTGTTAAAGAAAAAATAAATCCTATTTCAGTTACCTGTGTTGCAGACATTTTAGCATTTAAGGTATTTTATAAATGTCCTTTATTTTTTTTTCCCCTATTAAATGCATTAGGATCTTTTTTAGACGGTGGCTCCTTCGGATTGAAGGTTTTTGTTGCTTCTTGTTAGTCCTCGCGATCGAGACAATGTTAGATGTATTTCTGTAAATTAGCTGATTCTTTTGTTGAAACAATTGATATTACAGATAACCTAGTTCTAAATCAATTTGTATTTTAAATATTTCCTTTCATTTTAAGTATTTTCAAAAATTTCATTATCAACGAAGAGTTATCATATTGTTATGTTAAGAACACGATTTATGATTAAGCACGATATAAAAAGTTTAATAATTTTTATTTTTACACATAATGAGATTTAGAATAATTCTGCTTGATGAAATTTCTTTAAAAAAAAAAGAGATATTCATCAACACTATGAACAAAAATAGATAGATAGTTAGTTAATTATAACTATTTTAAAGGTTTAAAAAAAAAAAAAAAAAAAATCCCAAGTTTTTGCAAATGACATCCCGTCTCCACATCCTTTCCAAAGTAACTTTGTCTGGTGGCTGGGGAAATACAGGGTAAGCCTTAAAGATGAGTCTCAGGCCCGAACCCGACGATTTAAAATCCGAGCCCAAAAAATTTTGTGTCATCAGAAACCGAGCCCACCCGAGCCTGATACGGAAAGTACGCAGTAAAAAATTGTTAATAACATTTTAAAATTGTTTTAAGATTAATTTTCTCATTTAAAAATCTTTTCTTGCATTAGAAATAAGTATTAATCGTAAATACTCCCTCCTGAAAACGTTTCGTGATTTTCATTTTCCTGAAAATCTGTTTAAAATAGCAAATTTGTTATTTATACCGAACCACTGGCGCAGAAATCTATAAAAGTCACAATTCTTTCTTTTTTCTTTCTTTCTTTCTTTCTTTTTTCAATATCTTTGTTCAACTATAGCAAAAAGACATCAGTTCTGAAAAAAAAAAAAAAAAAAAAAAAAACTTCAAACAGAAAACGAGGATAAACAAGATATATCCCAGGGTTTCGTTATATGACCGACACTCTTTAGAATAAGACATGATATTCCTCCTTATATCCCATCAATAGCAATTCAATTATCTTTCAAACTGGTTTTTGAAGGATTGTAAAACACATTAAAAAACATA
Organism: Maratus michaelseni; assembly: GCA_963931845.1. Lineage (NCBI taxonomy): Eukaryota > Metazoa > Arthropoda > Arachnida > Araneae > Salticidae > Maratus > Maratus michaelseni. The sequence goes on from OZ007587.1 coordinate 254,509,205, forward strand.
GATTACATTATTGTTTTTCAAATAGCAAGTTTTTTCCCCCTTATTTGGAATTTGTGAATAAATATAATTTTCACCTTGAGCCCGAGCCTGCCCGAAGACTGGTATAAAAACTGTGCTCATCTCGTCTCTAAAGTCTATCACTGAGCATGCTCATTCGGACTTACATAATCAGTTATTTTTATCCTAACAAAGCAGAAGTAAAATGTAAACAGTTTGGGTGCAAAACTTCTGCAATACTTCATGAAAATAAATATTTTCTGTATCGAATCCCATTTTAAACACTAATTTAAAGCAAAAGTTAATAAATAGCATATCAATGCGGAGGTAATTTTATTTTGAAAATATTAAGATTGTAAATACATAGCTGCCTTCCAACATACTGGTATTTTACAGAACAAAACTATGTCATTTTGAATCAAGTTTAAAAAAAAAGAAGTAGAAAAAAACATGTATTGAACCAGATAAATAATTTAATACAATGTATTCCCTTTCTTTGTGATACTTATTATTTCATTTACTAAGTAAAATTACTAGTTCAAAACATTTTTGATTTGGGTTAAATTGACAAAATGTTCCGGAAAATATCTGTATGTTGGCAGCTATATTGCATAAAAAAATTTAAGAAACTGGAAATTTAATGTAAATTTTTTAACTAAAAAAATATGTATCTTTTTTAATTCAAAATAAAAAGAAAAGGTGCAGCTGCAAAACATCATACCTCTCATTTTGGCAATAAATGACAAAAATTGTCGAATTTTAGATTTTTATGCTAAGAATGAACCTTAATATCTCTACACTGGGGAAAAAAAAAAAAAAAAATTGTTGATTTTACAGTATTATACTATAAAATCAATTTTTTTTTTTTTGCAGTGTAGAGTATTGCGCCCAAACTTCTTGACGATTTGATAAATAGTAATAAAGGAGATATGGTTAATTTTACGTATCTCTCTTTAATATATTTTTTCATTTACAAAAAAAAAAAAAAAAAAAATGTTTAAACCATTTTTCTCAGTTATGATTTTTTCATATTCTCTATGTAATCAAAAAGGTTTCCACAATAATTTGAGCAAATTGTCTGAATTTATTTTTAATGTATTTCTGTGACAGATAACTAAGCATCGATTTTATTTATATCTTTGATTTTTTTTTTTTTATCTAAACTTAAATGTATGCGATTAAAATCTTGAGAGACGACTTTACACTATAAGTAATATACAAGTATAGACACTCTAAAATACGTACAATATGCTAAAAACGGTGTACAATGGGAAATGACAAAATAAAAACATTTAAAAATATGTTAAAATTCTCAACAGTTTCGGCACAACACACTTGGCCATCATCGGATTTTTAGCAAATTATACGTGTTTTAGAGTCTCTACTTGTACAAATATATGCTATTTTCATAAGTTTATTCCATATACATCCAATTATTAGTTATTTTTTTCTTCTGATCAAATCTTTGTATCAAAAGTCTGATACTCAGGTTTGTAGAACAAAGTACCCTGGGTAAATAGTATAAGATAAAAAAAAATTCTAGTTTAAAATGCCATATTTGGAAAAAAAAAAAAAAAAAAAGGGAAGGAATTTTAAAATTGTTAATTTTTTTATTAGATTTTTAAATATATATATTAATATATTAATTTATTGACAGTTTAAAAACTTTTATTATCTGTAATGATTTTACTTTACTGAAACACAATCCAAAAACTTTAATATAGATGTTATTTACAGAATACAATTTTTAATACCAAGTCCCCTTAACCAAGAAATGTTATTGATGAATCAAATTTTCCTTGGTTAGTTGTGCTTTTCACGAATCATTCATTCTTTCTTTCAAAGATTTTTACTTAATGCTTCTATTTAACAGGTGCATACTACGTGGTGTATATAAATTCTATAGATTATTATATACAGGGGCTACATAAAAGAATTCGTCTGCATTAACCTAACATAGTATGAACATAACTTGCTTAAAGGTGTTTTTCAATTGAATTATGCATTTTCCAGCTGAACTATATTTATACTAAAAGACGCGTTTATAGAATATAAACAAATTCTTATACAGGGGTATGGAAAGAACTGGATACATTGTCGTCTATGGATGGTTATTTCTGAAAGTATACTTTCTGTTATGCGTTTTCTCAATTGTTTACTTAAGATATCTTCTTTCACTTTATTAAATGGTGAAGTTCCGTTACAGTTTTCTGGAAGTGTTGGAAAGTGTTTCATTACCTATGCTTGACGTATGATTTTTCTTTTTTTTTCCTTTTCTTTTTTCTGGGGACATTTTAATTTTCAAAACCGGTTCCAAAATTAAAACTTTCCTCAAAAAATAAAAAAACTGCAATCAGAATCTAAATACTACGACCGACGATAGCCGATTAGATATCGACCTCAGATATATATATATATATATATATATATATATATTATGCATAATATACATAAAAAACATTTAAAAATATCAAAATGTAAACGAGAAATTTGAAAAGAACGCAGCCATTCGTTTAACATCAGCTTACGAATATCTTCGGAAGACTAGCGTAGGCTCTTACGGGGGAATTTTCATTTTAGATAAATCACAGATCATGAATGATTAGCATTATCGTTCAATACCTCCTATTTTTCAATTGTTAGTTAAAAATATCTTGACAAAGTGAAAATCCATAAAATAGAAAACACGTTGTCATTTATTACGCAAATCCTTAAACAAAAAGAAGTAGACACATGTCGGATATTGTACGTCAAACGTGACAAATGAGGTGCGTTCGTACTAATATAACTAGTTTTATAAATATTCACATCTTGGTGCAATAGCTGTTGCACTCTTACGCAAAAATGCATGAATACAAAATTTATTTCATGTGCAGAGTTTCATGTTATAGATATTAATTTATTTTATGAATTTAAGTTTCAACACACTTTTACAAGCAATTAATTACAATTCTGTTACATTAAAATTATACTATGCGCAAATATCCAATACAAGACAATGTAAAAAAAATCATTATTATTTCAGTGAAATGAATTATATCGTCTGTTATTATGATATGATTAATTTCCGTAATAAAATGGAGTACATTTTAAGTTGGCAACATTTTATCTTTTGTTGAACATTTACTGAAAATTCCAATGGGAAACTTAAGCCTAGCTTTGAAAATTTCAGAACTTTAAATTCATATTTAGACTCTTTTTCCGCCGGAAACATTTATCCAAAAACTGTCGGTAGATTATAAGATTGCTATAACTAAACGATTTTAGTATACGACTTCGGTGTTTAAATTCATTAATACGGAAATAATAGGACTCCGTCTTAAATAGGACGTAATCACCATGGCAACCTAGAATCATTACCTATCATGGGATATCACTGAATTAATTACGTATGATAGGATTTACTAGAATGAAGAAAACTTTCATTAATATTTTTTAAAGTTTTGATTCAATTTTCACAAAATGTGAACTGACTCGACAAAATTCTGCAACGATTATATATATTCAATTTCAAACCATTCGGTTGAGTAGTTTTTGCGCTGTTTTATTGGGACAGACGGACGGACCAGACGACGACTATAAGGTGCTACGTATGTATATAATTACGAACGCACCTAAAAAAAAAAAAAAAAAAAAAAAAAAAAGAAAGAAAGAAAAAAAGAATTCGCCTCACTTTTCAAGATTAACGACGCTTACTCTTAACGCTTTGATTAGAACTACAATTATGCAAGACATTTTGCATTGCAAATATCTTAATCTGGATAGATAAAACCGTGTGTTGCTCATGACGTTATACTTGACTAAGCGCTTCGATTGCCCAGGCTTGTTTTCGAGCACTTGCCGCTAAGTGATTTAAATTATCATTTTCTACAGTTTTCTTTCGCAACTTTAAACTACAATCGAGGAAATGATCTGCGTTAAGTATCTTTATTAATTTTAACCCCTTTTGCCCTGAGGTACTTTGAAAAGTAACCCCCACTCCCCAAAAAGATTATTACAAAATTCATTTAGCATATCGATTGGCATTAATACAATTTAGTATGAGTTCTCGATATTTTACTTGATCATATTCCAAACCCATTATTTGTTGATATAAAACATAAATAGTTTTAATACTTTCCAACATAGTTGAAAAGTATTTAGGAATTCGGTTTGTCTGTCTGTCCGTGATATAACTCGCGTAAATATACTCGGATTGCCCTGTAATTGATATATGTAATTGGGATTTACTATGGAATGTCGGGATTGAAAATGAAGTATGTAGCATTTATAGTTCGTTTACAGAGACACTCAAAAGAATTTCGTTACATTATCGTCTACGAGGGAAAATCGTTGCCAATGTATTTTAATGATGTTGCACTGTTTGAAACATGTTGGAATTGATATATATCACTGAGGTGCATAAGATTCATACTGTTGGATATAGTGTACGTAGCATTTATCGTTCATTTACAGGGGCGCACAAAAGAATTCGGTTACAGTGTACTGTCTATGAGCGAAATTGCTGAAGGTGAGTTTCCAACTCTGTTATGCGTTTCCTAACTGAACTAAATTTTAGCATACTGTGTAGTATATATACAAATCTATAGATCATATACAAGGGCATACAAAAGATTTCGCATACTTAAAAAAGAAAACTATAAATATTTAGTGTAAAGCTCTATTTCTTTCTCTAAATCTTGCATGCCAACAGTGCCGGATTACCAAATAGGCAGAACAGGGAACTGCTTATGGACCCGGTCGCCTGAGAAATTGGAACCTATCCGATTCTCCGCTCATGTTTTTTTTTTTTTTTTTTTTTTTTTTTTTTTTTTTTTTTAATATTCCAAAAAGTAAAGTATTATTATCACCCACATTTTTCCGTTCAATAAAAAACAACAAAAATTCAAAATTCCAGGCTCAGGTACACTCGGACCTGTCTTCGTCTAACCGGAACTGAATTTGTAGACCTCTAAGTGCGACAGGCTTCCCTAGCCATCGCGCACCTTCACACACACAAATATTTTTATTTTATTAGTATAGAAGGATGACAGATGCTTAATTACACCAATCTCTAACAATATTTTCTAAAAAAAAAAAAAGTAGCCTATATTGTTAGACTTGAATGTTCCAATATTATAGATGAATTTTTAAGGATACGGTATATGATTCACTTGGGAACTTGATACGTGAAGATTAAACTAGAAAATATACTTGCAAGTTAAAAACTGCAAGTAAAAAGTCGAGGCGGAGAAAGAGAACGTCGAGACTTCAGTTGCCAGAGGGTCTGCCTGTAGACGGCTTAATCCGGCACTGCGGAGCGCATCTGCAAAAATGACATTTATTTATGCATATGAATATATCATATTGTATTTTAACTGCCTGCATCAAAAGAGAAAGTTGAATTTTTCTATCTCTACAATCAATTTAATATAATACCCTGCTAAAGAAGCATAAGTAATTCGATCACTTTTGCTGGACACTGTATACCATCCTCCGGATCGCATTGCAGAGCTCACTCGAGCGCACAATTAATGATGATAGCCAGGCATTCACGACGATGGTAAATTACTACAAAGGATCATCACAAACGTAATTGATATGATCAATTAAAAAATAAGAATTTTTTCTTCCAGCAACAAAAGCAACCTAGAAATTGAATTAAAGGAACAAAGCCCATTGATTAAGTCTACGGCCATGTGACTCCCTAATCAAGGGTATTTAACACAACGCCTACATACAATGAACAACTTGTTTTTCTTTGGGAACCTCAAAGTGCGTGGAAAAAATAAGACAGCAAGAGTTTCGTAGTAAGTCCCGGGCCGAAATGTTTCTCTCCCTGCCGCCTCCCCCTCGTAACGTAGAAGAGTGTGCATGCCGTTCCCGTTCGTGCATTCGTGCCCCGCTCTCCCCTCCAAAGGTGTGTTAGGAGAGCTGGCTGAAAAGAAGAATTTATCGCTTTTTCTGGCACCTCGGGGAGTTTTATCTGCTATAAAGTGCGCTTAGCGATAAAATGGAACTAAGTCTGAAATTTTTTTAAAACATACTGGCTTTTTATCGCTATACAAACCCCTATATATATATATATATCCCAATATATAATGGGGGGGGGGGGTTGGTTGAGGGGTGGAGGTGAGCCTTGTGAACCAATAAAAATCGAATGTAATAATATAATTTTGTTTTGTGAAATTACTCATTAAAAGTTGTTAAAAAATCTTTTATTAAGACATGTGCTCTCTCCCTAAAAAAAATAGGGAAATTACGTTCCCTCCACCCCCCCCCCCTCCCGAAAAAAATGATAGATAGGAAGATTGGACAGTAGCTTAGCATAAGGCGCGGAAGATCCCCAGGATCTATGTCCAAGCTAGTGATTTAGCTATGTCGAAGCAATACTCGATTTCATTCCATGTATTTGAAAGCATTTGAGGAGTTATGGATGGAACAACAGCTGTGATACACTGCTTCAGTTCCTGCAAATTATAGTTCAAGGCGTCTGATGCACACAATCCTTCACATAATCCCACATGAAAAAATCCAACGAGGTTAAATCTGGAGATCAAGGAATCGGGCCACCACGACCAATCTATTTTTCCGGAAAAATAATGGAATACTAATGCTGCGAAAAAAAATTTCGGAAACATGTTATTAATATTTCGTAATGTGTCCAATAATTCTCGGACTCCCTACATAACAAGTAAAAATAGAAATCGCGTTTGAACCCTTTTAGGACACCCTGTATATATGTTTATAAACATTTTCTATCTTACAATCTGTTATGTTACATATGTATTAGCAATCATCAACACGGAAAAGTAAATTATATACCATGCAACATGTTATTCCCCTTATATTACTTTCAGAGAATCATCTTATATTTTGCTTTACTTTGAACCGCGTGTTCTATTAATTTTGGCTAAAACCCAATCAATAAATCAATGGTTTTAGATGCTTCTGGTAAAGGTCGAAATACATGAATAGTGGTATCCAATCACTTAGAATTAATTGGCAAAGTCTGGCGCTTCTCCGTGTTTCATTGCAGACAATATTAGTGGGGAAAATGATACCTACGTAATCATGTCTACTATATAACATCTTAGCAAATAAAATAGACATTCATTAGTTATACAATTTCTTTAACACTCTTTTTTTCTTTTATGCATCACAGATTTCGGAAGAAATATAAAACTAGAGAGTAACTTTCGCTTATACGAATTACCGGATAATAGAACCAGCCTCTTTTGTGAATAAACTGCAGAAATATAAGCAACTAGTACGCTTACGCTAATTAGAAAAGCGAAATATACTTTTGAATACCACCGGGCGCAACACTGAAATGTGTAATACGAGTGGCTAAACAGATACAGCGAATGGAGTTCAGTTATAATAATGTCCGGAAACGCGTGCACTTGTGTACGTCAACATGGTGGTTTTCTCGGATAATGTTGTTACATTTTTAACACTTTCCAACCTAGTTGAAAAGTGTTTATGACTTCGGTTTGTCTGGCCGTCTGCCGTCTGTCCGTGCTCTAACTCCCGTAAATATGCTCGGATTACCCTGCAATTTTTATATGTTATTGTCGTTATCTATAGCACGTTCCCTATTTCAACTGAAGTGTGTAGCACTGATAGTTTTTTTACAGGGACACTCAAAAGAATTCCGTTACATTACGGTCTATGGGGAAAAATCATTTGCGGCTAATTTTAATGATGTTACACAATTTCAAACACATTGTAATTGATATATATCACTAAGGTGCATTATAAGAAGCTTAATATGGAATCTGGTGTGCATAGCACTTATAGTTACTTTACAGGGACAGTCAAAAGAATTCCGTTACATTACGTCTATAGAGAAAAATCGTTTGCGGTTTAATTAAATAAGTTTCACTATTTTAAACACATTGAAATTGATATATATCACTAAGGTGCATTACAAGAGGTTTACTACAGAATATCGTGTGTATAGCAGTCATCGTTCATTTACAGGGACACACATAAGAATTCTCTACTGTCTGTTAACAATAATTCCTGGAAGTCGTTTTAAATTGTTGAATGCGATTTTAAATTTAACTCACTCTTTGTCTATTACTTGGCGTGTATAAAGTCTGTAGATTATATACAGGGCAGCACAAAAGTCCGCGAACACATTTCCGTTTATTGACAAAAACTCCAGAAGGAGAATTTTAAACTGTGCTTGCTACGCGTTTCCTAACTGAACTAAAATTTAGCATCCTATGTAGTATAAATACAAATCTATAGATCATATACAGGGCTGAATAAAATATTCGGATATTTTTCCGAATATTGTATATGTTGGAAATTCCTGAAATTACGTTTTTAAATATGTTAGGCGCTTTCCAAATTGTTTACTTAGATGTTATCTTTCAGCTTATTAAACGGTTATGATTTGTAAAATTATTTTGGAAGCGTTGGAAAGTGTTACATAATCTATGCTTGACGCATGATTTTTCGTTCTTGTTAGTATTGTTACAGGTTTTTTTTTTTTTTTTTTTAGTTTAAAGAAGAAATAATTCTATTTTGTGAAAAGTTTGGTGAACAGACCGACATTGATATAATTCGATTAATCAAACATAATAACCGGAGAGGAAAGCAGCGGACCAAAAAACTCGTCGTTACACATGCGAAAAGAAAAGAGGTTGAAGCAGTTAAAATATGTGTTGTAGTTTGGATGTTTGTAATCAGTTAAATACGTGTCTAAAATTCCTTTATATAGTTTTTTATTTAAAAAAAAAATCACTAGCGTCATTTTTAGGTAGATTTCGTAAGAAATACTACCTATTACATTTTCCTCTACGTTGGAATTTCTTGAAATTTTTTGCAGATCTATGCCAATTATGTCTCCCAGAACCTAAAACCACCCCCAGTTCAAAACTCTATCTATCTATCTATCTAGCTATGGCACTTTTTTATAGAGACGATAACTTCAATAATTCTGCACAAATCTCTTCCAAACTGATGCATAAAATCAGGAGGAATAAAATCTCACTCAAGTTCGTTAATAGGCAAAATCGAACCAAGGGGGGGGGGATGGGGGGCTTTTTCTAAAAACAGATAACCCCATAACTTCTTAATTATGATACGTATCGAATCCGTTTAAAGTTATTATTACTTCTAGGAAAAGAGCCAAAAATTTATGTATGACAGATTTTTGATATCATTAAAAATGGGGGGAATAAGGGTTTAAGAAGAAAGAAAATTCATAACTTTGTCAATTCACAAGATATCAAATCCGATTAAATTTATTATAAATCCTCTTAATATTATCTCCAACTTTTATATTGACAAGTTTTTCATAGGACCAACCCTTACAGAAAAAAAAAATCCTGCCGAATCCGCTTACAGACGTGGGTAGATTTGGAAGTGGGCGGTCCCAACTGCCGCATAATGGCAAAAAAGGTAATTTCTTCTGCAATTCCCAATAAACAGGTGCCCCACGGTCTGCGTCTTGGAAATCTACCTATGCCTGTAGGCCGAGCCGTCAGGGATTTTTTTTAGGGGTGGAGGGGGATACTTTGTAGCTAAGTAGCAACCCGATGTGTTGCGTTTGTAATTGTATGACATCTTTCGATTGTCAAATCATCAAAATGTCATCTGGGTTGTCAGTACTCCCAATTTTACTTAGTTATCCAAATTCACTGTTTAGTTACACTATTATGAAAACAGTATTGTCCGTACATGTACAAAGTTTTTAAACATTAATCAAGTATTTAAGTATAGAAAATTTTTATTCAAATAGATTGATTTTATTTTCCGTCAAATTTGAAGACTCATTAGAAAAAACAAGAACATATTGTCAAAGTTGCTGTTTTAAATTGTTTTTCTCAATCTGACAGTCACAAAAATGTAATTTCGAGTATCAATTGAATATAAGTAATGATGCATCATTTTTATTGCATTATATATATATATATATATATATATATATATATATATATATATATATAAGGCGTTCAACGTATTAGTTCCTCCAGAATAAGAATACATCAGTTTCAACTGACGTCACACCCTAGCAACCACCTTAGCAACTAGATTTGTTGTTTGTTTGCCCGCCAAAGATGGTGGATTGTGATTGGTTGGCTCGTAATACAGGCTACAAATCCCCGATTATGATTGGTTGATAACTTTTGGTGGGCCGGTGATCACGTGGTTGAAACTGATCTATAACTGGAAAAGGATTTTGTAATTGTGCCAGAAATTTTCGCGTTTTCGAGAGGGAAAAATGAAATTTTTATAAACACTCTTAAAATAAATCACATGCTTTCAGATTTTCAGAAGATATAGTCGTAATCAAAAATTAATCATATAAATTCTACATTATAATTTTTATTTTTTTATGTCGACATCGGTACTTCCCTTTACTATTATATACGTCTTGACCATAGGGTTCTCACTGGCTTTTGACTAACAATTTGGCTAATCATTAAAGAAAAACGATAGCCAAATTCAAATGTAGATTCGTCGTGAAACATTGATTCTAAATTCGTTCTTTAAACTTTCTCTCTCTCCTTTTCAGTATGTGTTCCAATTTTTTGCAATTGTGTTTAGAATAGTTATATATTTATCTAAATTGCACTATCGGTTATAGAAACTAATAACACAAATGGATAGATGCTTCGAAAACTCGAGTAAAAAAAATTGTAGCCTGATTTATTTCTAAATAGTTTTATGAAAGAAAAGTCCAGTTAAATCTGGATTCGGAATAAGCATGTTACTGAATTAAAAAAACAAAAAAACAAATAAATAATTTTAAAAAAAATGTGAACGAATTCCGAAAAATATCTAAATACAAATAATGATTTACACAGAAAACTTTTAATCGTACAATAATATCATTGACAGTGTCGCCAAAAGAAAAAAAAAACCTGGATTTGGAGAATTCAATCTTCCGTTTTTTGCTAAATCTTGCTAAAATTTTGTTGCGATTTGACGCAGTGGCGATCAGCAGCGAGAACCCTGGCTTTGACGCTCTTTTTAAAAAATTTTGGCGCATTTACAGCTTGAGAAAGGAGGATTTACAGCCAAATGATACAAACTTTAATTAAAATTAAGTGTGAGTATAATTATCAAATCAATTATTTTTTTGTGTCAAATATGAAATAGCGCACTTTGCCAGAAAGAGTTGCCAAAAAGATTTGAGGTTTTTTTTCCCGTATTTCACTAAGGCGCTCATAAAAAGGAAGTACCTTAAAATCTTTATGAATTAGAAAGTCATAAATCCCGATTTTTCATAATGCACAAATATTTTTAAATTTTCACTTACGCCATGCTATTTATTTGTCTACAGAATGAGATATTAAAGACAGTAAAATCTGATAAAATTAATTAAAAATCTTTACTTAATTGCCTCAGATTTTACTGTATTTTTGTCTTTAACATCTCTTTCTTCTCTAGACAAGTAAATAGCAAGGTGCAAGTGGAAATTTAAAAATATTTGTGCGTTATGAATTTGTAGTTGAAACTTTTCTTTGTTGTGTTTTCAACTTTAATCGAATATAAATTAATAAGTGGTAATACTACAATGAAAATAAGAAAATTGATATAAATAATGACTAAGTGATTGAATCCAAACTATTTTAGGGTAATTGACAACGTCTGACGCCATTTCCGCTTATTCTGGTATGAAAATGACTCATACCAGACATATTTGTCTAGCAAGACGTGTTATTTATCTAATAGTATCCTTATAACACATTAAAATAAATTTCATATGTTAATTGCTTCTACAATTTATGTGATACTCATGCAGGAACAAGTTCTATGCATAAATATGAAGTTATTTTGACAGGCTTCAAACTTAAGAGTGTTTTATAATTCTCTTAATATCAGTTTGAAAGGAAATTGAATTGTTGTTCATGGAATATAAATATATATATATATTCTGTCTGATAGCCGTGGGATACGCCTTGTCTATTTTCTCTTTCTGTTTTAAATCATCTTTCAGAATTACTGGAGAACAGAACTCATGTCTTTCTTACTTCCATAATTGTACAACGATTCTTTAAAAGAATAAGAATTTGTGACTTCTATCCGTGATTGGGTAAAACAGACAAATTTGTTATTTTAAACAGATTTTTAGGGACATGAAAATTACGAAAACTCGTCATCGGGTAGTATTTACAATTATCTATATCTATGTAAGAAGAGATTTTTAAATGATAAAATTAATCTTGAAATATTTTTTAAATATTATTAACAATTTTCTTCTGCGTAATTTTGATATTAGGCTCGGTTGGGCTTGGTCTCTGATAACATAACATGTTTCGGGCTCGAGTTTCCAAAAAAAAAAAAAAAAAAAAAAAAAAAAAAAAGAGCCCGAACTCATCTCTAAACTGTGTGAATGCGAGTGTGTGTGTATTGCTGCCGATGCTAGAAATATTGAACATATACTCACCTTGATATTCTTATTAAAATAAATCGTACCTTGCTTACACGTGTTAGTTTTATTAATAAATATGCATCTGTCTTATTATGCCTCACTTCTACAAGCGATTAGTAACAGATGTAAGCTGGCGATTGGTGATAGAAAAATTAACATTTTAGGATTTCTAATAAAGCTATTTTTACACGTAAGACGTCATTTCGTCATCTAAGACGTAAGCTGGTGATTGGTTATCGAAAAAATAATATTTTTGGATTTCTAATGAAGCTATTTTTATATGTAAGATGTCATTTCGTCATCTAAGATGTCAGCTGGTGATTGATTATCGAAAAATTAACATTTTAGAATTTCTAATAAAGTTATTTTTACATGTAAGACGTCACTTCATATTAAATCGAAGACGCTCAACACTTTAGTACGTAATTGATTTTTTTTCCGCTCTCTCTCATAGTGTCATAGTTTTCGAGATAGAGTTGATAACTTCCAAATGGAAATGCCGCAACAGGGTTTACATTTATTTTTCTAGGATAAATATTAAATTAACTGCACGGAGTTAAAAAATAATAAGAAATGTTTTAATTAACTAGAAGATATTTGTCATATTATTATAAACATTTAATTATGTTAAAACAAATAAAGATTATGTTGCACATTGATGTTAGGAATAAGTCTTTTTAAAAGTTGTGTCTATTGTCATTTGGACAGCTTAATTTAAAAGCTATAAAAGAGGAAAATATTTCTAATTGAAAAACAAAATAAAATTTGAGAGAAAATTGGTTTAAACTAAATAGTTAGTACTTTTTCTAAGAGATGACAACAACAAAATATTACTGCCTGCTCTTTATATAGAATGAAAAACAAATTGTAAAATTGTGGACATAGAAAACTGTAAAATTCAGTAAAATGTTTCACACTTCAGGCACTTCAGTGTTTGTATAACTCTTTATGAGAGTATGCAGGGAAATCCTTAGAGGAGGGATCTAATATCTGCTGTTAAGGGAAAATCGTAAAAAAGGTCTCGCATCTTCATATCTTGTTTCTACTTTCGGGAAAAATCTATTCATCCAGAAAGAAAAGGATTACAATATAAAATTGTAAAGTTGTAGACATGAAATCTCGTGGAAAATTTGTTTCAGACTTGAGTATTTTTATACTCTTATGAGCGTATACGGGGAAATCGTAAAAAATGGTCTTGCATCTTCATATCTTGTTTCTACTTTCGGGAAAAATCTATTCATCCAGAAAGAAAAGGATTACAATTTAGAATTGTAAAGTTGTAGACATGAAATCTCGTGGGAAATTTGTTTCAGACTTGAGTATTTGTATACTCTTTTTGAGAGTATGCCAGGGAAATCGTAAAAAATGGTCTCGCATCTTCATATTTTGTTCCTACTTTCGGAAAAAATCTATTCATCCAGAAAGAAAAGGATTACAATATAAAATTGTAAAGTTGTAGACAAGAAATCTCGTGGAAAATTTGTTGTTTCAGACTTGACTATTTGTGTACTTTTTATGAGAGTATGCGGGGAAATCGTTAAAAATGGTCTCGCATCTTAATATCTTGTTTCTACTTTCGGAAAAAATCTATTCATCCCAGAAAGAGAAGGATTACAATATAAAATTGTAAAGTTGTAGACATGAAGTCTCATGGAAAATTTGTTTCAGACTTGAGTATTTGTATACTTTTTATGAGAGTATGTGGGGAAATCGTAAAAAATGGTCTCGCATCTTCATAGCTTGTTTCTACTTTCGGGGAAAATCTATTCATCAAGAAAGAAAAAAAGATTACAATATAAAATGCAGTACAAATGTTTGAACTTGTGTAATCTGTGTAATATATTAAAAAACAACAACGACAATGCCATTCCTTTCTTTTTTTTTATTTCTTTTTCTTTTTCTTTTTTCTTTTTTGTTGCATTAATTAGAACTGAATTTATAGCTATTCTATGGATTGTTATTATTATTATTTTTGCTACCTGTTAATAAAATCCGCTACAATAAGTTAAATCGTCGTGGTCCCCGAATATTGGAAATTCACCGCTTTTATTACGCTTGACAGAAAGCGACAGCTAGTGAATTTGTTTAAAAAATGCACTATTTTAGCTCTGTTTCTTTTTTAAGATATAGCATCACCCAGGGGTAGGAAAAACTACTTTTTTATTGTAACGAACTACAACAACTTTATCGAAAATGTAGTTTACTACTACTACTTGTTTTAAAAAGTAATGACTACAAATTGCTTTTCAAAAGTAGTCATTACTTGGCTACTTTCAGATTTTTCAAAGGGTTCAATTTACACCAGAAATTGAAGACATTGATTAAATAATAAAGCGACCCCTCATTTTATTATGTCTGCCGAGATACAATTAAATAAATGCCACACAACCGAGGACATTAAAAAATTAAGAAAGATACGATAGAAGAAAATGTTTTGTGTTTGTCTCCAAAATGTTAGTTTATACATTACATTACATATTTCATAACAAAATTAAGAAAGTTATTGTAATCTAGAAAATTGCAGAAAAACAATTCTAAATACAAACAATAAATAAATCTGTAAATTAGCAATTCCGAATAGTAAGAAACCCACCGTTTAAAACATGAAGACCTAATAATGAGTAAATACACAAATGTTGCTAAGAAAAGTAATACCTTCGGTGCATGAGTTATACTTGATTTTAGCTGCAAGTGTCAATGAGAAAAATAAATGACTTCATGTGATGTATTGCTAATGCACTGCAATTGAGATTTGTCGTTGAGTTACTCAAATTGTTTAGCAGAATAAATTTTTCACAAAAGAAGTAAGTTTTGGCCATGTGATTTGTAGAATTACACATTTTCCCCTCTGAAGTAGCGTTAAAAGTAACGACGGTTTTCGCTACAAACTACTGAATTTTTGTATCGCGCTACTTGCTACACTACATTGTACAAATTGTAGCGTGCTACACAACAAACTACTGTAAAAAGTGACGACTACTGTAGTTTCGCTATTTGTAGCGTGCTACCATGGAAGAAGGAACCTAGGTAAGGAACCCTTGTTCCATGCGTGCTACTTTCGACCTCTGGCAACACTAAAGAAAAAAAAAATTATTAAAGAAAAAAAAATCGTATTACCTTTAACTTCGTTATTATGATAAGATGGTCTTATGGTCTTGATTTAAATTATCAATTCAGGATTTGTAAATTGGTTTCCCTACGTATCATCATAATCGATATTGAACCATAAAATGATGAAACAATATATATTTTTTAATTATTACTCTCTTTATTTTTTATTTACATTTTCTACGTTTTAGTAAAATATTTCGTTAATGCAGTTTCAGAGCCAGTTGGGATATTTTGGCAAGAGTTATTTGGCTCATCATTAACTACATTGGTAGTGTAATTCGTAAAGAGTTGTAACTACAAAGAATATTTGGCGATTTATCACCTGCAGCCGGTTAGCGGGAAAATGCCTTGAAATTTATTAATTTATCATTAAGTTCTAAAAATATTAAAATGTTATATTGTCATCTGAAAAACACATATGTGCATAAATTTTTATAATTCTAACATATCAGGAAGTCAGTGAAAAATTGATTACAAAATTCTATCTTTACATACGAAAACCAAGTTAAGTTAAACAAAAGTGTAAAAACACACGGCATAGACGGAAAAAAATATGGTAATCATGTTGAATAATTGTTAAATATTATCACCTATTAATGTGTATGGCACTCTGGCACGCAACTAAAATTATCTAGTTTCTTTTATGTTTTTATTACTCTAATTTTTAAAACTGAAATTTCTTTCACACTTTTTGCTTAACTTTCAGTGCTTTTGGAAATATAATTAAACAATTTAGAAATTGTACGTTAAACGTGACAAATGAGTTGCGTTCGTACTATAACTAGTTTTACAATGAAAAAAAAAAACATCATTATTATTTCAGTGAAATGAGTTATATCTTCTGTTATGAGCGAAATGAACATGCCTTTTCTCTTATTACGTATGCCACGTTTACAGATGCTAATTTTTTTTTCGACTCCAGACAGAGCTGCAAAATTCACCATGGAGATCTTGCTATGCGAATGATTACCTCCATGGTTTAATATTTCTATGATTCACGATGAACGAATCTGTTGTGTTTATTTACTTTAATGGATATTGGGATAAATATTGGGCTGTCAACCTAATTTCAGCTGAAGTTATCTCATAATCTACATATTTTTTAATGTAACTCATCTCAAACAAACAATTTTTTTGTACAATCTTTCTAAAAATGTAACTTTTATGCAATTTTATTCGGAAAAATAATTTTGAATGAAAATGACCGCCTGGCATATGAAAAAAAAAAAGAAAAAGAAGTGGTTTGCCCGTATTTGTTTTCCTCAGTAACATGGCTTGCGCTTTTATTATATAAATTTACGTATAATAGGATTTAATAGAATGGTGAAAAATTTTATTAATATACACTATATGGCCAAAGCTGACCGGTCACTTGAGATTTTAGACGTTTTGTTAACTATCTAGAAACAAACTTGAGGAATTATTCTGAAACTCCAGGTGTGTAAACAGAACAGTACAGGTCATACATTTCCGTGAAGATTTTTTTTCCGAAATCCCATAGGGGACCACCAATAAATTGAAAAAGAACGAATATCTTTTGGATAACCCTGTCAAAACTAATGTAGCAAAAGCATTCAAATTGTATAGATTATGATTAAGTGGCTTATTGTAATAATTTGGGTTCATTTTTATGAAGATAGCATGTATACTCGAAGAGAAATTCAGGTTTTTATAAAAACACAGTCCCAAATTTTATCAAGTTTTTTCTTATAATTTGCAGAGTTTTTAATATAAAAAAAATGTTCTTTTCAGAAAATATGACAAACAAAATTGTACACAATACCCTGCAATCAGAATTAAAAAATTACTAGATGGAACCCGTCAAAATTTGACGGCAAACAACTTGGTGGTAACATTAAAAAAAGTTCATAAATAATACAATATTCATAGTAATTAAAAAAAAAAAAATTACAAATAAAGAAATTTTTGCAGTTAAAATTTTATGATCTTTCCCAAATATAAACATTTAACTGCATTATATATCATCATACTACCAATAGAAGATAATACTGTCCCAGTTGCACTCACTTCCAAGTACACCCATGAGGTCGAGTGCTTGTACGCACTAACCCTTATACAGTAGACTTCCTTAAGTCTCAAAAATATAGTTTGAAAAGTCTGAAAATTATCGTTGATAGAATGAGCTCACAATCCGTTGTTCCCAAAATGAAGCAAAAAAGATGAGGGGCTGTATCCATATATCCATTGATTAGTGCCAATATAGCATACACAATATTGCACGTACTTACTGTATTTGGATACAGCCCCTCATCTTTTTGAATCATTTTGGGAACAAAGGATTTTGAGCTCAATTTATCAACGATAATTTTCAGATTTTTCAAACTATGTTTTTGAGACTTTCACAAAAGTTGCTCTATACATTTAGCTAACACATGATGTGAATTATATTTTTCTTACATTCGGGCATGCGCAGTGAATCATTATTTAGTAAACCTGCTCATTTTTCATACAATTTTTATAATTTTTTAATTCTGATTGCAGGGTATTGTGTACAATTTTGTTTGTCATATTTTCTGAAAAAAACATTTTTTTATATTAAAAACTTTGCAAATTATAAGCAAAAAACTTGGTAAAATTTGGGACTGTTTTTATAAAAATAGAATTTCTCTTCGAGTAATACATGCTATCCTCATAAAAATGAACCCAAATTATTACAATAAGCCACTTAATCACAATCTACAGTTTGAATGCTTTTGCTACATTAGTTTTGACAGGGTTATCCAAAAGATATTCGTTCTTTTTCAATTTATTGGTGGTCCCCTATGGGATTTCGGAAAAAAATCTTCACGGAAATGTATGACCTGTACTGTTCTGGGTGACCATTACTGGAAATTGACTAATTAAGCATTCAAGTAATGGACACTGGTCTTGAAACCTTAAAAATAAATGAAATTTTCAAATAATTGATTTAAAAAAAAAAAAAAAACTCCTCATTTACATTATTACATTTTTTTTTCTTATCTTATAATTAATTTTAATTTATAACAAAAAGATGCATTTTACTAGCCTCAATCATCAATCTTAACGAATTGCAACTTCATTCAAAACTTATGTTTCAGTATACGAGTATACTAACATGCTGTTCAATTAAAGGTTTTTTTTCTTTCTTTTTTTTTTCTGATAAATTTATGTAAAATGCGTATATTTATATAAAAAGCATTCGTTGCGCAAAAATATGAGATATAACTAGTTACAGAAATAATAAATACTTTAAAATAATCATTTTAGCATTTAACAAACAAAAAGCCAATTTAAATGACCCATTAAAAAAAAATATCATAAAATTACATTATTAGATTTAATAAGGAAAATCGTTTGGACAAACTTTATAAGGATATTAAAAATTTAATTATTATTAAAATATTTTATTTTTTATTAGTCTGTAGATGTTAGATTATATTAATATACATGTAAAAAGCTTTTTTGAGTAATACACGTAAAGCTACATTTATGTGTAGTTGTGCAGAAATTTGCAATTGAAGAATTAAAGGCTGCAAGGAAATGATGTATTACGCTTCGTAAATGCAACAGAATTTCGGAAACTTTCACAAGAAAAGGAAAAAAAGAACTTTTCTGTGCGCGGTCTTCCCCCCGTCGTTGATGAATGAGCGCAACAGTTTTCCAGCGCCAAACTTTCCGGATGTGATTGATAACATCTCGCCAATTGGCGATCCCCATCTCTTCGAACAATCTTACTTTCTTAGGGCAACCCTTGTGCTGTAAGAGTTTTAGAAACAGAAGTTCTCCGGCGATAGGGCCCAGCTTTTCGAAAGTGCAAAAATACTAAGGATACCAAAAGGACGGATGTAAAGGTCCCGGGCTCTTGTTTGCGCATACCCAAGGGTCAGTGCTGCAAGTCTGGCGTGCAAAAAATCATGTTGTTATCATGTTGCAGTATTTGGATGAATATTGCTAAGATAGCATGCGGTACATGGACGCTTCGAACGTTATGGTTCCTGTTGCAGCGTGCTCAGGTCTTGCAACCAATGACGGTAAATTATTAACTTTTTTGATTATTTATGCTTACAGAGATATCAAGTGTCATGAGTCTATTGACTGTAACTATATTCCTTTTTGCATAGCAATTTTGCATTATAAATTGTATGGCAAAAGTTCAAAACTTCTGTAATACTTTGTTTTAGATAAAGCAAAGATTAATTATCATTGCTAAAGGATTTGCGCACACATTAGATAACTTATTAAAATTGTGATAATAGCAGTTTTAAATGTCACTGCTTTAATTTGCTAAATCCCCCCCCCCCCCCCCAAAAAAAAAAAAAAAAAAAAAACAACTCCGAGCTTTATTTAAATCTCTTAGTTTTATAGCGTTTATCATGATTTCAATTTTCCGATTTAATTGTGAAAAAAAATGCATACTTTGTTTTGTGCATTTAAATAAGCATTCAAAAGTTTTCTGATGTAATACCCGCATTATTATTGCGTAATTCTTTTTATTTTTTTTCACTAAGACATGTTGGATATATCTGAAAAATGTATTAAAAATTTTCTATATTTATTATTCTTATTATCCTGAAAATTAAGAAGGAAAAACCATATAATGTACAACGATCGACGTCCTATGGTATTTAAAATAGCATTAATTTGTGGAAATCGGTACATTTACAGTTTTACTTGTCATGTATAATTTTTTTTTTTTTTTTCAACACAGAAATTGCTTAACTTTTTCTAAATTTGTGGCTGCAGGGGTCTATACAGGCAAAAATTGGAGCCTTTTTTAGGGGTCCCGTCACAAAATTCCTTTTAATAATAATAAAAAAAGGCTAAAATTCCTCTCCATGAAAGCAAAGTTTTCATTAATAATTTTTTATTATGTTGTGTTTTAAAATGTGTAATTTGAAAACAAAACTAGTTCCCCAGATAAGAAAACTTAGTGGGAAAACTTATAGTTATTATTAACTAGCTGACCCGTCCGGCGTTACCCGGGCACGTGATAATAAGCTTAAGTATACCTAAAATCAGTTTTGAGAAATTTTATATTTTTAAACGAAAATCTTTCCAAACGAACCTAATGCTGTGGGGCCCATTCGCAAAAAATAACTTTTTTTTTTTTTTTTTCATAAAATGAGTCTCAAGAAAAAACTCATCGACGCTTTGACTTTGTTTGAATGTTGGTAATTTTTTCATCGGCTTTTTCAAAATTTTATGAGAATGCTTATAAAATTACTTCACTATTGCTTGCAGCAAGATTAAATATAGCAATTGTGGTGATAGTTTTAAATGTTATCGCTTAGTTTTTGCAGTTATCATGATTTCAATTTTCAGATTTAGTACGAAAATAATAATAATATTAAAATACATTTTGCATGTTTAGTTTTCTACGCACAAAAGTTTTCTGATGTAATACTTGTATTGTTATTACTTAATTATTTTTTCACTAAGATGTTTCCGAAAAATGTAACAACTCTCTCTATTTTTATTTGCTGTTATTATCTTGAAGCTTAAAAAGGATAAACATATATATTATACACAAGAATAAATTTTGTATGATATTTAAAACAGAATATTTTTTTTTTGGTAAATGGTAATGCAGTAGAACTCAGCTAATCCGTACTATTATCGTTATCTGCTTCGATTAGCAAAATTTCGGACTATCCGAAATACCAAATTAATTAGAAGAGGAAAGGGAGAAAGCAAAAGAGATTAGAAATTAAAAATTAACAATTTTTTTTTCTATCCCCCCCCCCCCCCCCCCCCCCGAAATTTATTCTATAATACGCATCTAAAAAGTTCTTTTTTTAGTTTTTAATGCTTTTTTTCCCTTACAAGACTTTTATAATTTGTTTTTCTTAAAATTTCAAATAGATTTCGGTTCGGATTATCGGGATTACCGAGGTTCGGATTTGTTGGTTTCTACTTATAGTTTTACTTGTGCCCCAATTCTCTTTTATTCAACTTAGAAATTGCTTAACTCTGTCTAAATTTGGGACTTTTGTTTGAATGATGGTAGGTATGATATAATCGATGATTTTTGCAAAAAATTAATGCTTTTGAATTATTTTACCATTGTATGCAGCAGATTAAAATTCTTGGTAAATATCGCGCTGGGAGTTCAACTTTGTTTTGAAAATAAATAAAATAAAATAAACCCTTTTTGTTTTACTGCGTTCCCCTAAACCGTACTCAAGTGTTGGCAACATCCCCAGTTAGGAATATTAGCTTAACAGCATTTATAACTTTTTATATTCTGTAGGCTATGCGTGGATAGGTAAGTTGCCAAGAATAATTGTTTTCCAAATGATCAGATATTTTCAAGTTTCAGAATTCATTTATCATTATATATTTACAATTTATGTGTCGTTATCCCGACGTTGGAGTTATTATAGACTCTTTAAACATTTAATAAAAGGCTTAAATGCTTTCTGAACTGATTTATTAATAATCATTATTAATATTTTTTCTTTGTAGCTCTGGAAATAGGAATTTTACGCTCTTTTCTCTCCCCCCTCCCTCCCCAAATAAATAAATAGATAAATAAATAAAATAAATAATAACTATTTAATCAACCGACAGAAATATACATTTTTTTTTCTGTTCGGAAGTTTGGAATATAAATTTATGCAGTGCCGGCGCAACATCGTGCGAGGCCCAACGTATATACTGCATTACTGGACTAATAAAATTTATTTTTAAATTGTATTGTTATATAATAATATATAATGTACTTGTACATAATAAAATGTATGAAATTTCACACATGTGCATAATTATTTTTCATTTCGCAAAATCTTCGATACCATATTACAATATTCTAAATATTAATTCTTTTGCGTTAATGGTTATTTTCAGGATCATCAAATCTATACAGTCCCCGACAATGGTATCAACTTTGAATGTAAGAGATAGAGTTAATACTACTCACTTTCTTCTCATAGAGAAATACTTAAAAACAAACCTATAGAGAGAATATTATTATGTTATACAGACAAAACGTTATTTTGAATTTGCTCGGGGTTCCTAAAAAGACTGGCGCGGGGCCCTGGGCAATCACCCGTTTGCCCGATGGTTGTACAAGCCCTGAATTTATGAATAAAACATATATAAATGAGAATAATTGAATACAATTAAAGGAATTTCTGTACAGCTTCGAATAAAAATACTTCCAACAATATGTAGGTTATTTTTTCTGGAGAGATTTTCACGTATCTTTTATCAAAATATCAAAATCAATACAGATGATCCTGAAGGCTTGATGAAAATTTAATGTTTCAATTATCTTTTTTTAAATGGTGTTTTACGTTTTAGTGTAAATTAATTTTTAAATCTACATTTTTCTTTCTTAATTACTATGGTTAAATTTCTTTAAACTGGATTTCTGTTTATTATTATTAAATAATTGATTCTGTACAAATTCTAAAATTTTAATTTTAATTATTTAACACGTTATTCATGATGTGAAATTGAATGTTTTTTTCTAGATTTAATAATAATAATAATAATAATAATAATACTATAAGTATTATTCTTTGGATTAAGAATTTATATATCGCAGTTTAATTAATAGAACAAAGTTTTATTTGTCTGTTCGAAAACTCTGGATATAAATTTATGTAGCACATAAATGAAAATGTCTGAACAGAACTAAAGAAATGAAGCAACTGCTTTGGGTACCGTTAATAGCTTAATAGTACGTAGATTATTTTTCCGGAAAGATTTTTGTGTATATTTTATTAAAATCGACGCAGGTGATCCCGAATACCTTAATAGGTCTTCAACGTTTCAATGACTCTTTGAACAATGTATTGCTGAAAAGCATTTTTAAAACTGGATTTTCATTTCGCAGTCAATCACCATAGTAACGATTGCAAATTTTACACTAGACTTCTGTTCATTATTACTAAATAATAAATGTTTTCGTGTTCGTAAATTCTGTTTATTTTAATCTTAATTAAACTCAGTATTAATGATTTGGAGTTGAATGATGAAAATCTTTTTTCGAGGATAATGTTGAAAGAAATATCATTTTCCTTTTATATGTTTAAAAAAATATTAATCCCAGCCTAATTAATCGAAAAGAATATATTTTATTAATATATATTTTTTAATTCTTATATATTTTTAAAGAGTAAACAATTTTTTTTGTCTATTTGAAAACCCTGGATATAAATTTATGTAGCGTGAACGTAACAAAAGAAATGAAAGAACAGCTTTGAATAATGCTTCTAATAATATGTAAGTTAAATTTTTCTGGTAAGATTTTTATCTATATTTTACCAAAATCGATTTAGTTTATCCTGAAAACATGACGAAAATTCAATGTGTCACTGACTTTTTTTGAACGCTGTTTCCTGAAAAGCTTTTTTAAATCTGGATTCCCCCCCCCCCCCCCAATCACCATGGTAACGATTACAGTTTTTAAACTAGATTTCTGTTTATTATTACTGAATACGTGATTTTCGCCTGCGTAAATTCTAAATTTTTCAATCTTAATAATTAAGCTCATTATGAATGATTTAGAGTTGAATGATGAAAACATTTTTTCAAGGATAATTTTCAAAGAAATATACTGTTTACTATTTTTTTAGGCCTCGAAGTAAAGTGTTATCGTTAATATCTGGGTGGTTGAACTATTTTTATGAAAGATTTAAGAGATTATTTAAATGAAAGAAATCTTAAATACTAAGCCAATGAATCATTTACGTGAATCACTGACGTCATTAGTAAAAATATTAATATTGTAGGAATAAAAATGTTCATTTAATGATGCTTAAAACGTTATCACCAATGAAAAGGTTTTTTTTTTTTTTTTGCGTGTGTCTAATTAGGATCTTGCATAGTAGGTATTAATTAAAATATATATATGGTAATAAAACTCATGTTATTAAAGATTTTGTATTTTCATGTATAATGTGACATTTTATTTATTTATTTATTTTTAAATAAATTTCTTTGTATGACGCTCTTCTACAATATCTGTGCAATAAAAAAAAATAAATGATTAATAATAATAATAAAATAAATAAATAATAAAATAAAATCGTTAAATTTATTACCATCCTGTGCGTTTGAAAATGCGTTAGGTTATTCAAAATTTGAATTTTGGGATTTTTAAAAAAGTAAATCAGTTACATATGAATGTATTTTTTAATTTAAAATTCCTATAATATTTTTCCATTCAGCGTGGAACGATAAGAATGAATTTTTAATCCATGATTTGTTACTTTGACCTGAAACATTATTTTCTTACTATTATGAATGTTATTCTCAACTACAATGATAAACATATTTTCTTTTTCTTACTTTTTCTTTCTTCCTTTTTTTTCCCCCTTACTTTTTCTGTTTTTTTTTTTTTTTTTTTTTTAACTCAAGAATTGTTCGATGAAATCATTTCCTTTTAAAACATTTTCTACCAGATTTTCCTGCGAAATACGTATGCGGTTTTTAAATACTCATTTCAAAAACATTTATAGTTGCGAAAAGAACTAGATTATTTTTGTTAACCATAGAATTCTATGATCATATAGGGTGCATGGGGGGATGATTTTTACATTTTAGTACCAGAATGTTTTTGTCTTGTAGAATCATTGAATTCTTGTATTAAATGTTAAACGAAAAGTAATCTACGGAGCTACTGGTATTAAAAATTTAAATGTCGTTTTATCCTGAAGGAGTTAAATGATGTTTTTATTCATTCGCCTGAACGTGTTGCACATTTAAATACTTTATACCGGAGACACATTAATTTTCAGATATTGATTTTGATTGATGATCGGTGATCGTTTACAAGTTCCGATTTCATTTCTTTTCTTTTCTTTTTTCAGTAGCTCATACTAATTGCTTATCAACAGAAGGATTTTATGAATATATATATAAAAGCCGTTCTTGGTATGTTTGTTCTTTATAAAAATCTACAGTTTTTGTCCAATTTGAACGAAACTTGATGTACATACGTTTTAGAACACGAGTAAAATCACTGTCATCAACTTTAAAAGTTCCTCGACCATTCTTTAGCATTTTTT
The DNA here is from genome assembly GCA_963931845.1 of Maratus michaelseni. Classification (NCBI taxonomy): domain Eukaryota; kingdom Metazoa; phylum Arthropoda; class Arachnida; order Araneae; family Salticidae; genus Maratus; species Maratus michaelseni. The sequence continues at coordinate 254,534,687 of OZ007587.1, forward strand.
TCAAACATCGCCCATAGTTTATCATTACGGAAATCTATTTTTTTTCAATTTCTAATGCAATTTCTTTCCCGTTGCCATAAATTAAAAAGCGTATGGACAATATTTTTTTATAAACCAATAAAAATTTAGATTTTCTCACTACAATTTGAAATAAGAAACTGACGTCATTTTGGGCAGGTAATGTGATTTTTTTTTTCGCATATTAGAAATATGACTATAAGTGCGTTTAAATGACATTGCACATTTATTTAAATGTGTTTGTAGATAAAAATAAATAACTTAGCTCCTAATTTTACAAAAGTAAATTTTCTCCACTGATAAAGGTTTACATGGGCCGGGATCCAGATAGATTTTGCTCTGTTTGCGAGACAAGATAGACCAATCAGGAGGCTGAATTTTTGCGAAAAATTCGCGGTTTATTAGTAAACAAATTTTGACAGGTGTCAAAGCAGGGCTTATTTCCCTAACTGCGAAAATTTCGCAAAAATGCTATCCAGATGCAGGTATAAACTCCGCCTTTCGCACTAAGCTGAAATATGCCCCTGGGAATGTACGTCAAACTGCCGTATTCAGTTTTTCTGATCTAATTTTCATGTAATATTTGATTTTTAATAATTTATTTTAATTATTATGGGTAGATCAGTGCGCTGATAACTTTTTCACATTCAAGCAGTTCCAATTTTTGGGATTAAAAACTGAAATATACAGTTTAATGCATAAAACGGTAATTTTTGTAATCGTTTAGTATGTTTTCTCTATAAATATACTCTCTTTTTACAAGCCCGTGTAATTGTTTTCAGAAGCAAACTAGTCAAGTTATAAAGAACTAAGCTATAATCAATAAATGTATATCTACCCTATTAAAATCCGTGCGCGTATCTATGTAACCTCAAAAACTCGGAAACCACAGGGCGCAGGGCTACAAAAGTTGACACACGGGTTGCTGGTAGGAGGGCCCATCAACGATTGGGGCAAAATAACCGAAATTTTAAATAGATTTTTTTTTTAACTTTATGTTTTTGACGAATTTTTGCCTTTTTTATGTTGAACCCGTAATCGCGGGAGTACTAATCAGTTCTAAATGTTTACTGCAATGTGAGATATACATATTACGTACGCCACGCTGCAATACTAAAGAGCTGTAGCGGATATTACGATAATTCTTTTACCTCGCATGCAAATAATTAGAGATTATTTAATTGCGCTTAATTATTACCTTTTTAAAAAAAATAAAGGAAAACATTCTATCACAAACATCAACAAAACATTTTATTCTATTTATTCCCTTTCTCCAAAGATATCGTTTTATCTTCTGCTGCCATAGCAACATGATAAATTAAGTTTCATTAAAAAAAATGCACATTAGTAGAAAAATATTTTTTTTAAATCGTATAGTTATTGAACAACTCAACACTTTAACAGGGGAATTAAATTCATTTTATTCACAGTTTAGAATTAAACTCCCGTGCGTAGAACGGGTTAAACAGCTAGTATATCTATATCTAGTGTATTATTTAATAACTAGCTGATCCGCCCGAGATAACAACCTTAAACATATACCCAAAATCAGCGTTGAATTCAGACATTTTTTCTCCGGTATTCTGTTTTGGGGTCCCCATCCCCACTGCCCTTGTACACTCTCGAATTTGTATGATTTTATATTTGCAAAAGAACATTTATCCGAACTAATTTACAATTAGGGGCCCCATTGCCATCGACCAGTGCACACTTGGGCACGTTCCGATCTGTTTTTGCAAACATATTCCGAAGTTTTATGATTTTATATTTTTAAACTAAAATCTTCCCAAGCGAACCCTTAATGTTGGGGACTCCACTGCCTTCGGTGGTGTACTCTCTTGAATTTGTATAATTTAAAATTTTTAAACTAAAATCTTTCTAAAGTAACCTAATGTTGGGGCCTCACTGTCTTCGGCAGCTTACATCTTCGAATTTCGAAGATTTTATATTTTTAAACGAAAATTTATCTAAATAAACCTAGAAAGTGCTATGCACGCTTCGATTTCCATCCGGGAAAAGAGGGTGGCATTTTTAAACTGCACAAAAAACTGAAAACATAAAATCAATCTCCAGACAATATATATGTATATTAACTTTTTTTAAAACAAAAGATACCGTTATGATCGGACAAATGCCCTGAATAAGTGTTTTTTCTATTTTCTTTTTATATTTCTATCCGAAAAATTGCGATGACAGTTTCAAAAATGCAAAAAAAACGAATAACATGAAAACCAACATGAAATCGAACTTATAATAATTTAAATTTTATTTTTTGAAATAGTAAGTATTAATATTTATTTAAAGAAAAAATAACGTTATAGCCTGAACAAGTGGGTATTATATTTGCAAAAGAAAATTTATCCGAACGAATTTACAATTAGGAGCCCCATTGCCATATATATATATATATATATATATTGTAACTTTATGGGCAATCAGGTGATTGCGATTTCAAAATGCAGAAAACACTTAACATTTTCCCTTTGTTTGAAGAACCGATGAATTACTCGGACAAGGGCTGACACAATCAGCGGTACAACTTTCCCCGTTGGCCCTCCGCTTTTGGTATTTTGCATACAAAAAATAGCGCAGTGGTGACATACACTCGTGCCGGCGCTCGTTATTATCTGTTTTTAATTAGTAATCAAGTGCAGAACACAATTTTATATAGTTGCTATTCGTTTTGAATTAACTACTTCTTCCCCACCGTACTCAATCTGGAACTATGCAAAATTTTAATATCATTTCGTATCGGATCGGGCAAGAGTTATGCGATGCTATCGACTCGTGCAGATAAAAAGGGTATTGAATTTGAGCAGAGAAAAACAATGAGACGGCTGTGAGTGAATTGCCAGGTCGGAACATGAAAGTATTTATTATTATTATTTTTTTTTTTCTAAAGCCTGCTTTCCTTTGCCGCTGTTATGATAATGTTCAGACCCCTGACTTCCAAAGAAAGCCGCCTCGAAGCAGCAGCAACTTAATCTGTGTAATGCACGAAAGGGGGATTGCGAAAACATGCACAGCATCGAATGAAAAGCAGAAAAGAAACTTTTCAATAAATGGTATTGTCGATGTTCACTAATTAATATTGTTAATCAATACATTATTAAAAAATTATCTTTGCCTTTTATTTCATCCTTTTTATTACTTTCCAACGTAGTTGAAAAGTGTTTTATGAATTCGGTTTGCTTGTTTGTCTGTCTGCCTGTGTTCTAACGTGCGTAAATATACTCAGATTGCCATTCAATTGATGTATGTTAATGAGGTTTATATAGCATTTCCGGTATTGAAAATCAAGTATGTACCATTTATAGTTCATTTACAGGGTAACTCAAAAGAATTCCGTTACATTACGAAAGAAAAATCATTTTTAATGTAATTTAATTATATACTTTTTTCAAATATATTAAGAATTGATATATATATATATATATATATATTCGATGGGGTTGTGTTTTAAAAAAAGTGTGCTCTCAACTTGTCTTTCAAATCATTTCTCTCAACTCGACTTAGTCAACATGTATGATGCATTGCCATGTGGATGTGAATATTATGCAGAAGTTGTGACATTTTAAGGATTCTGTATAATTATTGTGAGTAAAATATTTTATCTACACTTTACGCGTTCATATTTCCAATTTTATTATTTCAAAACTGTTATCTCGTTGTAATTTCGTGAGGTGTTAAATACAGTTTTTGGGATAATCGATGTGAGTGAAATATATTGTATATTCTTAATGGTTTTTTATTTCCTATTTAAATATTTCCAAATTTTAATATTTCCAATTGTTGTCTGGTAATAATTCAGTGTACCTGGATGATTCTACTGATCTTAGCATTATGCCAGTAGAATTATGAAACACTGAATTATTATTTAAAACACATGTGGGTGCATCCAGGCTGATGAGTACATGTGCATGTGTTTTTTCATATCCAATTCATATTTAATTCTCATGTGGTCCAATTTTCCATTGTATATGGTTCATATTTAATTTATTAATCCATTTGTATTTACTTAATTGCAACTCCAATTTATATATATAATTTTTTTTCCCCTTTCTCTCTATTTCTTTTTTCTTTTTTCAATATTCTTTAGGTATGAGTAAAATTTGGCCAATTATCATTGAAGCACAAGCTATGGTAATATTATGTTTGCACATGTTAATTATTAGCTATGTGGTATTCTGTATACACAATATCATTAATTATCTCTTTGGAGATTTAAGTAGAATGATAATAGAACTTGATATGTTTTTTGAAATTCATAGATATTATATATATATATATATATATATCACCGTGGTGCACAACAAGCTGCTTACTTTTCAATACGGTGTGCATAGCATTTATCATTCATATACAGGGACGCACAAAAGACAAAAGTGTTCTGTTACAGTACTGTCTATGAGCGATTATATAATATAATGTTGTGTGTTTTATCTTTTAACATTAGTGCTGAAATTTTATTCGCGAATGAATATTACGAATTTCGCAAATCAGTGTGCCATTTAACCTCTTAACTACTGTCACAGAAATTGTTGCAAAGCTACTATAAGTCGTTCTCTGAGACCGCTTGATCAAAATATGAATAAAATGCTCGAATAACTGATAGGATACTGTTTCCGTACAAATGTTTATGGACTACAGGATTATTATAGTTAAAATTCACCTATTCAGAATTCTCTAGCGATAGTATTAGTATTCCAAACGAAATAAAACTTCACTGCTATCTAGTTAAATTAACCGGTTCTGTGAAAAAAGAAAACAGCGGGTCTGTGAGACCGCTAACAGTAGTTAAAGCGGGGAGGGGGCACCAGCTTGAATGTCGAAATAAAGTTCATACTATAGGAATTTTTTGTGAGGTTCAGTAACAACGTAAACTGTTAGAGATATCTGCAATATATTAAATTATGTTTTTCGTCATTTTTTTATAAAAAAAAATTGTCATGCTTTTGTCCTTGGCATGCGACGAGGGTTTCGTGAAAAAAAGGCCGCTGGCCAGCTGACCCACCGCTTCTACCCAGCATCCCTTAAAAATAAGAAGAAAAAAAAGTATGCAATTAAGCTGTAGTGTATTGGTTATGACGTGGCTTAGGATTTTTTTTCAAGATTTAAATATTTGTGGAAATGGCGGCATAAAAAAAAAAAAAAAAAAAAAAAAAAGAATTTGGTATTGGTACCATAAAAATGGCCTAACATTTTTGTAGAAAAATCGAAAAATGAAAAAAAAGAATATACATAAAATAATAATAATATCCTACGTACAGAATTTAATTTTGAACGTTTGTATTAAAAGTTAATGGAAATTGGTCGAGCGTTCTCGAGCAATCCAAGCGGCCAGTTAAAAAAATGTTATTAAAAAAAATGCGTTTAAAGTTTGCTTCAGCCGCTTTTAATTATAAGCAGCATATTTGTCGCTGTAACTTTTGCAATAATTCGAATAATAATGATAAAAAAACCGCATTTGGACTATATTCTAGTCTAGACCACACTATAAATAAACTACCAGAAAATGGAAATAAAAATTTTTTCGATTTGTTTGAAAGTTTCAAACTGGTGTACTTCCATAAATGTTAAAATATTTTCTTTGTGAATAAAAATCTACCAAATTAGTCTTCATTACTTAGTTAAATCGAGATTATTTCGTAGCCTTATTGCAATAAGTGTCTGCTCGTTGCATTGATAGATAGATAGATACGGTCGTATTTCTATTTCTGGAACATTTTGTGTATTTGTTGTAAAAAAAAAAAAAAAAAAAATCTTGAAGTTTTGAGTTTTTTAAAAGTTAATTCAAAAATTATTCTAAAGTTTTCATATTATTAACTATTCAAAGACTTTAGATTTTTGGCAAGTTCGAGATTGATTCGCTTATTAAAATTTATAATTTCTGAAAAAAATAAATTAAATTAAAACCACGGATGTAGTGGAGGGTACATGGTGATGTGCGCCCTATGTCTTCTCGATAACTGCATATAACCCTCTTAGCTTATAGCGTATGTTCTCTGACGTGTAACCTCTATTTTTACTGTATAGGACCACACCATTGATTAAAACGAGAAAAGATTTCGAAATTCAAAAAAGCATATGTCTGGATATCACAAGAGCAGAATTTGATTGTGTTTTTTGTAATAACAACTTCATATGTGACTTGAGATTTATTTCTTCGAAAGGCATGTTTTACAAAGCTTACTTAACGTTGATTTACTAAACGCATCATCATTGCAGAGTCGACGTCTTTGTATGTGTATTGCTATTCCAGGGCGTGCAGAGCCCGATCAAGCTTAAGTTGGGCCCAGGGCCTGTTAAAAAGTTGGGCCCCCCCACTACCTCTCCATTCCTGGCGACATTTTCAGAAAAAAAAGTAGGTTTATTTGATGAGTTAACAAAGTTGTTTGTGTGAAAATTTCAAGTTTACAAAAAAAAAAAAAAAAAAAAAAAAAAAAATTGACAAGAATAATCAAGAAAATGAATTACCGTCCACTTTCTCAAATAAGCATTTGTATAATTCACAAACATCTATGATCCACAGTTTATGTTGCAGAATAAGTGAGGACGTCTTTTTCAAAACTTGCCTTATCCAAAATCATAAAAATTGTGTTTTCCCTAACAGTCTAGTAATCATTTTAAACTATAATTCTGGCATTGTAAAATCCTCATTTATATTGAAACCAATAGACACATTCGGGAGTTATCAAGCGTGAGTAAAGTCCATGTTCGGTTCTTGGTCATTCACTTTTTCAAGTAAAAGTGCCTAGGTTAAAAGCTTCTAAAAATTTTATTCAGTCATTCAGAATATTTAAATTTTACGTTTCATATTTTATAAAACAATATTATTTTAAAAGTATTTGATTAAGGAAAAAAAAATTCTGCCATATAATTTGTGGGCCCAGGGCCGAGGCCCCGGAAGCCCGTGCATTAATCAGGCCAGGAGGGCGTGACGACCAAGTTTTTTTTATCTGGCAACGAAATTATGCTGATATCCCACAATGATATCCTATGATAGGTAATGATTTTTGGTTGCCAAGGTGATTACGTCATATGTAAGATGGAGTCATATTATTTCCTTATTACTGAATTTAAAAACTGAAGAACTTGTATACTAAAATTGTTTAATTATAGCAATCCTATAATCTACCGACAGTTTTTTGGATAGATATTTCCTGAGAAATAGATAATAATAATTAAAAAAAAGGTCTAAATATGGATTTCTAGTTCTGAAATTTTCAAAGCTAGGCATAAGTTTCCCATTGGAATTTCCAGTAAATCTCAACAAAGATAAATTATTGGCAACTTAAAATGTACTTATTTTGTAACGGAAATTAATCATATCATAATAACAGGCGATATAATTTATTTTTTCGTGAAATTATAACGATGATTTTTTTTTACATTGTCTTGTATTAGATATTTGCGCATAGTATAATTTTAATGTAACAGAATTGTCATTAATTGTTTGTAAAAGTGTATTGAAACTTAATTTCATAAAATGAAATTAATATCTATAATATGAAAATCTGCACATAAAATAAATTTTGCATTCGCGCATTTTTGCATAAGAGTGCAACAGCTATTGCACCAAGAACTGAATGTTTATAAAACTAGTTATAGTACGAACGCACCTCATCATTTGTCACGTTTGACGTACAATTTCCAACTTGTTACTTTTATCATGGTCCGTTGTAAGCTTGATGGGCATAACGGTTATTTTGATTATTCGAATGAATCATTCGGGCATGCGCAGAAGCATATCTATCAAACTTCAACTTTTTTTTTATTATTATTCAATTAGTACCAGAAATTTTGTAAAAAAAAAAAAAAAAAAAAGTTTCTCAGAAACTTTTTTTTAAACAAAATTTCTGGTAGTAATTGAATAATAATAAAAAAAATTGAAGTTTGACAGACATGCTTCTGCGCATGCCCGAATGATTCATTCGAATAATCAAAATAACCGTTATGCCCATCACTAAGCTTTTCTGTTGTCGAATATGAATTTTTTTGTAGAAAAATATCGCTATTGTTAAATAGCGAAAAAAAAAAAATGCGTTGTTTTCTTCGATGCATTTTGTCGACATCGAAACTTTTCACTTCAGCATCAATTTTATCCTTGCACACCTCCGCTTTTGACCATACCCTCGCGCGAAGGTAAACTTGGAAAATAAAACCACACTAACATCCGTTTTCCTTTTGTTTTCTCGAATATCTGCCACCCGTTTTAATTTTAGAAATGACAGAAGCGATAACGGAACCGAGTATCCTGTTAAAGAGACACTCTCAGCAGTGGGTGTGACAAGTTTCATGTTTTGGGCCACGTTTCTGCATCGTCCTGATAAGCCATCTGGTTGGAATTGTTATCGGATCTTTAATCGTTGCCACCTTCCACTATCTCCCTCTGACGATGGGGTGAAAGATTAAAAGGAAAACTGCTGAAATTTTCGGGTTTTGATAGTAAAAATCCCGGGTCCATGCGATATCGTGTTTCAGAGAATAAATATGTTGTTTTGATAGATGTTTGTGTGTTTGTTTTCGTTGATAACTCATGTCAGTAGTCGCGTGTGCCTCCTGTGGGTTAATCTCCAACGAAGTGTGTCTGAAATGTGTTTTTATGCATTTTATATGTGATTTGATTTTTCTGTGGATATTTTCAGACAACCAGAAACACAAAAATGTAACACAATCAAATAATTAACTGAAAACTAAATATGAATGAAAGATAAGAGAAAACATCTCTTATAAACATATATCATTAGTTGCTTCTTGAAGCCAGAATTTCCAGCAGAATTTAATTCTTATGTATCCCCCCACCCCCCAAATAAATAAAAAGAAAGGAAAAGAAAAGAACACCTTATTTATAGAAATGGGAATGCTCGGAAAAAAACCCGGAAACTTTGGGAAAAGAAAACTGTTTTTTTTTTTTTTTCGTTTTTTTCCGAAAGTGTATTTTTTAATTTTTCCAATTTGGAAAAATTGAAATGGTGTTAAATTAAACAAGAAAAGCTACTGTGAAAATTCTGAGACTGAAAGGTTAAACTTTTAAAAGCTTTTTTTTTTTCCTTCTTTTTTGTAATACATTCATGTAAAGTGAAAAAAATATTTTTTAGTATGCAGAAATTAAATTTTTTTTTTATTATTTTATATTTTTAAAGAAAATTTAACTTATTTTTAAGAAACATTTGTAAAAAATAAATTAAAAAAAAAAAAGTTTTTTTTTTCGACATTTTAAAATTTCCGGAAATTTTACATCGCTACTGAAACATTTGAATCTCCAAATTTTTATAGAAACGAAACGTGTGTTCAAGCCATTCCACGGAAAAATAGGTCTTCTTTCAATTTATGTATTAAGAAATATAAATAAATAAAAACAGGCTTAGGGGTTTATATTTATACTAAAATTATACCAAATTCTGAAATTTATAATACAAACACCTATTTTTGACATTATATTTGGATTTTTCGATAAATTTTACTTTAGGATGCCAAACGGGAAACAATTCGATCCAATAGTAGTATAGGAGTTATGAAAGTTGCGGAACCTCTCTTAAAATGTTAAATTCTTTTATAAGAAGCAAAGCAAGTTTCAATGCTTATAATTTTTTGTAGCATAACTCAAAAACTACTTGACGGAATAAGTTGTAATGTTGGATTCGAATATTTGAGGCTTCTAAAAATAAAATTTCTGTTTAAAAAAAAATATTGGCTACAATTCATAGTTTTTTCTTTTCTTTCTTTTTCTTTTAAATTATTTTTTAAAAATACATTTTTCTGAAATCGAAATAATTTTTTGGGGAAAAACATATAAAAAGTAACTTATAAAGTTTTTAACAGAAATCGATTTGCAGAAGCTTAAAATATTCCAATCCAAAATTACAGCCCATTTCGCCAAGTATAAGTGTGTCAGTGGTGCTTAAAAAATTATCCGCATTGCATTCTGCTTTGCAACGATTTAAAATAAATTTAATATTAGGAGTTAACTTTAATTAAACCTTTGTATATTCTAAACTGTTTAACTGAATGATTTCCCATTTTGTATCCTAAGGTAACATTTTCGAATAGATATTTTCTGGGGAGGGGGGGGGGGGGTGTCTGTGACAATTTGGTGATTAAAATAAAATGTATTGGGTGTTTTTTTCCCGGCCAGTTGTACATGCCTACACTTATCCTTGTACCATAATATCATTTAAAACATATGATTAGTTCATCAGAATTTTATTAATAATAATGATTATTTATAAAAAGTCAAATCACCCGGCCTTACCTTTTACTCCACCGGTGAGGTGAAACCACTGGTTAATTAACAGTTAACCAGAGTTAATTAAATTTTTTTTTTGCTATTTAAGGATACACATTTTATTATTTTTCAAAACTGAATTGTATAAAACTTAAATTAATCACCTGTAGTATTAAACTAATTATCTGTCTAAAAATTCAGTCCTTACTTTTTTTCTGTCCATTAATTTAGTCTATTTGTTATTTAAAAAGAAAAAGAGAACTGTCAAAGAAAAGGAAATATTTCATTTTCAGTATCTTCACGGATTTTTTCAAATTCTGCATCGCTGTTTATAATCCACATATAAAGCTATGTTAAATTCTCAAATTAAATAACTTCTTCATTATATTTTTCTACTTTTCGTTTTATTTTTCTTCAATGCTTTCGTTCCTTTGATATTTGATATCTTATGCTGACCTGTTTGGCCGAATTAGCATCAAGAACTTTTGTCTGCTGTCCTGTTGTAAGCAAGTAAGCTGTCTCATGTTTGACTCTGGGTGTTTATTCGTTTGGTCGACTTAGTAATATATATATATATATATATATATATATATATATATATATATATATATATATATATTTAAGCTCTTTTTTAGCAGTATGACTGTTCTGCTTAAATGAAAATTATTAGTGGCAATTTTTTTTTTTCATTTAAAAATAGTTTGAACTAACTTTAACTTGAATATAATCCGAAACTTTATTAATTAGGTTTTGCAACTTAATAAAAACTTTCAAACTATTTTATTTTACATGGTTTCTTGGTATAATTATTTTGTAGAAAAAATGTTTAAAGTGACGAAGAATTTTTTTTTTTTAATTATAAGCGTAATTAAGATCATGACATTCAAAAGTATAAAATAAAATTCATTAAAAAAAAAATCTAACTATCCGCTTTCATTAAATTTTTGTGTTATTTAGTTTTCAATTTGTTTTAATTGATGTGTTATAATTAGGGAAACTTTCGGAGTTATTAATGATATGAATTGATTATCTCTTTTTTTTTTTCTCTCCCCCATAAAGTTACCAAGATTTGACTTTTGCTGAAAACAAAGTTTATTTTAGAAATTATCATTTTGACAAAAAAGTTGTTTTCCAAATAAGTTAAAAATCTGTCATTTTACATGAAATGTATGAAGTATTTGCCTATATGACGCTCTTTTGAAAAGAACTATAGTGTGGATAAAGATAAAAGCATAAAAGTGGCATTCAATGGTAGAAATGAGTTTTTTCTGTTTGTTTTTTTTTTAAATTTAATTTTTAATTGTTTTATTATATATACAGTAATCCCTCAACATTCGCGGTTTTAACATTCGCGAGTTTTGATTATTTGCTTGCGAATATGAAAATGCGAAAAACTTAATATTCGCAAAAATCTGACTTGATTATTCGCGATTTTTCTTTTAAGTATTTTTTTCTTTTTCAGAATTTATAGTGAATAAAGATTATTTTCCCTGTGTTTCTTTAGTATCTACTAGCTAACCCGCCCGGCGTTGCCCGGGCCCGAGATAATTACAATCTCAGAGAAAGGCGTTAACCCCCTAGAGGTCTGCACGGGCCGAAATTTCCAGGCCCGGGCCCGGCCCGACCCACACAAAAAATAATTTGGCCCGGCCCGGCCCGATACAAAAATTAAAAGTTCGGCCCGAGCCCGGCTCGGCCCGAACAAAAAAAATATTGGCCCGGCCCGATTTAAAAGTTAAAAGTTCGGCCCGAGCCCAGCCCGGCCCGGAAAAAAGTTAAAATCTCGGCCCGAGCCCGGCCCGGCCCGAGTGAATTTCTACAAAACATAATTTTTACGTCGATTTGGTTAAAAATTTGCCTCGTAGGAGGAGATCTAACCAAAAATTCCTATCTTAGCCTTTTTTTTTTTCATGTTTATAATCATTTTTATAGAGGTGCCGCAAGCTGAAATATTTATTTTTTTAATAAATCTCTATTTGTTGTATGTATGTGTTTAAGTTATCATCAATATTGTTAATCCATATTCCATTTATTGAAATGTTAAAAATCAGAAAAATGCTATACAGTAAAATCTTCTAAGATGGAATTGCATAGGGAAGAAAAAAAATGAGTTATAGACAATTTGCCTTCTTAGCAGGTGTAAATGTATTATATATTCTTTTCTTAAATATTAGCATATTCATTTTTAATGGATCAACACATTTTTCAATTTAAGACAGGATTCCATCATAAGCAGGTTCTTTTTCACACGTTTTACTATATTTTAATTTAGCCATATTTTAATAAGTGTATAAATCTACTATTCTTTAAAAAGAATAAATTTTAATGTTTAATTATAAGATAATGGCGATTTAAAAATGTATGCATTTTTTGAAAAAGATTTTTATGCCAGAACTTATTTTACACCAGGACTAAAAATTTTGAGGCGGAAGGATGACTAGGAAGAATGAAACCAGTCCCGGCTCTGAACGGAAAAAATAATTTAAGGCACGGAATTATCATTCAGGAAAAAAATAAGGCCCGGCCCGGCCCGAGCCTTCAGAAAAACATATATGGCCCGGGCCCGGCCCGGCCCGAGTGCTGTGAAGAAAAATAGGCCCGAGCCCGGCCCGCGGGCCGGGCCGAGTACGGGCTTCGGGCCTTAGCCCGGCCCGTGCAGATCTCTATAACCCCCTCCCTCCCCATACCCGCAAATATAATGAAAATTTGTTCAAGAGAATCACCGTCACCTACATCAACGTGATCATAAAAAAAAAATTACATTTTTCTGATAATTAGAACATAACGAAGACGCTACGCTAAAATAGCAGACAGATGTCACCCCTTCCCGACCGCAATTTCAAATCTATATCTTAATTAGTTACCTAAATTTTTGTTCATTAGTAAAAATTGGCAATTATTTCCTTTCATTTTCGCAAACTAAATGGAGGGATTTTCCCGAGAAACAGATCTCTTTGTAGTTCAGTTTTTAATGAAAGCCGATCCCTGTCTGAAACTTTCTGGGATCGTTTTCACTGGCGCCTGCAGATTTTTGGCAGTTTTTTGCGTAAATTAAAAAAAAATTACCAACCGAATTTTTCAAAAATCACATAGTCAGATACAGAATATTTTTTTACATATGCTCAGAAATTTTCAAATTGATATCTCAGTTAGTTTTCTTAAAATTTGCTAATTAGTTAAATAATTTCGAATTCGTTCATTTCCGGTCGCAAATCCAATGCGCCAGTCCGTTTCTTTCGCCATTTTGATTTAAAAGTTGGCATTTTAGAAGCGATGGTTAATGATAATCTAATTAATATCTAGGCTAATTATCAAAATATTAAAATTCTGAGGCTCAGGTGCACATGGCCAGACCTTGGACTATCTACACCTAAATTTCCAGCCTTCTAGGTGGGCTAGATTTTCCTAGCCATCGCCAAAAGACACACAGAGCGAAACTTTCTTTTATTAGTATAGATTTACAAATCAATTTTCATCTATCTTCTGAAAAAGGAGCGAGTGTTGTAGGAAAACAAAATAATAACAGCATGAGAATACTCATTGCAATGGGGATATTAGAAGTGGTAAGGTAACGGCATCTTCAATCTATTAATTTAAAATGTGCAGGCTCTCGTACAGATGGAGCTGAAGCTGCACCTAGATAGAAAATAAAAGCATTTCTGAAGCTCTTAGCTGTATTTAAATATCGTATTTTAATATTGTGTCGCATACTGACCCTCTAATAGATTATCATCTCTTTTTGAATAAAGAGAATAGAAATTACTTTATACAAAAACCTATGATATTTTATCCATAATTATTTCTCGTTTTCCCCAGACAGTTAATTAGAATTATCTTTCATAAACAAATTTCATGTTTCTGAGTATGTGCGTATGCATTCACTTTCCACATATATATGTTATGCATAACGTATCGTTAATAAACATATCTTTTGTCCTTTGAAATGCTGTGCCACTTTAAGGAAAATTTTATAAAACGCAACTCCTTTTTTAGTGCAGAGAGATAGACTCAACATTCGCGGATTTGACATTCGCGAAGTTTTCCTCGAACGTAACCCTCGCGAATGTTAAGGGATTACTGTATTTCTCATTATACAGGATGTCCTCTCTTATTGTTATCCAATCGCTAATTCCTAAACCGCTAGCTTTAGAGGTATAGTTTCATTGCAAAAAATGTTTGAATTGTTGTTCTTTATCATACTAACCCTCTTGTTCCCCTGACCCTCATATCAGTCTCCTAACTTAAATGATGTAACGCAATGTTTTAGATAATGCTTTCGACTTAATTTTATATTGAGTTGAGATTTTGAGAATGTTATATATAATACTTTGAGCATGTCTTTTAAACATCCAGGCTTCATTCATGGCATAAATTAATTTTTTATCGCAATCTGTAATGCATTTTAATTTTGCTAATTCAAAAATTGAAAAAAAAATTGGTAATGAGAGGGTTAAAATTCATTATATCAAAATAAGGTAAATGTACCAATAGTGGGTAATAGTGGTAAAGTTAGACATTTGATCATCTAATTAATCTAATTATTATTAAAATATTAGTGAATTCCAAAAATATATATTGTTTTAGCATTGTGCTAACCTTCGTCTATCAGAATAAACATTCAAAGTTTCAAAATATATTTTCTGGGAAAAATTAAAAATGTTACATTCCTCTATGCTCCAGCAGTGGGCATTGTAAATTTCTGATGGACCAGTGGTGGGCTCTCCAGAAGTGAGCCAAGTAAGTCTTGAGTTTAGCGTACCATACAGTTCTAGAATTAAATATACACAATAATGAAAACGTACTTAGAAGTTTTAGATAGTTACGTTAAATAATTTCACCAGTAAATCAGCAGATCAGGTGCCTTCAACTTCAGTTCTGCAACTCGTTTTTATTTCGACCTCACTTTTATATCTAATTTCTTACAATTCGCAATGTAATTTTTTTTTTTATTATATACAATGTGTCCCTTCTTATCGTTGACCAATAGCTAATTCCCAAGCCGCAAGTTTTAGAGATATAGTTATAATTCCAGAAATATTTAAAATTTTTTTCTTCATCATATAAAAATCCAAGTCCCGTAGTGGCGCAGACGATTAAGCTTGAATCCCGTCAATATCACCGAAAGTGAAGCAGCATCGACCATGGTCCGTGCTTGGGAGGGTGACAACCTGTCTCGAATGCGGCTGCTGTGGGACCGTGTTGTGTGGGACCGTGGCTCCAATGTCCTCCAGGTTTAAAAACGATACCTCTGGGGGTGCCAATTCAGGTGCAGGTCTCTCATCTGGATTTGGTTCAAAAATTAGGAGACCAGCTCAAGAAGTCCAACCTCTCTTGAGGCTCTGGCACCCCTTCTTTCAGTGCCTTGGCACTTTCTCTGACACGACAACAACAACAACATATAAAATCCATTTTCGTCAAAAAAGGAATTTATACTTTTATACGGTTCCTGGGTTCTGTACAAGTTACATTTATTAAAACATCCTCCATGCTCTAACAAATTAAACAGTAAAAATTCCCATCTTCTACGACCAAAGCCAGAGTTATGATACATTACTGAGTTATGATACATTGAATTTTAGAATTTCCAACATTTTCTGGCACTAAAAATGTGTTTTCTCGTTTATCGTGCCAGAATGGTACAAATGTTAGGCGAAAATAAAACATCAATTTCTATCAACGAGATTAGTAGTGGGACTACCATGCCTACTACTGATACAATCTAAGAAATAGCGACCCAGAAGCGGCGAGCCACACCTAAAAATTTATTAAAATACGCATTTTTTAAGTTTTCGGCCTATCTAAAAAATATATTTAGAGTGTAATAGAGTAAGTATATCGACATCAGTTTAAGGCAAAATGAAATACAATATTAAAGAAACAATATTTTAAATAAAACCTTATCTTTTAATGAAGTCGCCAATAATTTACCAAAAAAAAAAAAAAAAAAATCGTTTTGAAGACACTCTAGAAATTAAACTTTCCACCAAACCAACAGAAAAAAAAAAAAAAAAAAAAAAAAAAAAAAAAAAAAAAACCAATTATTTCAAATAATTTATAGACAGTTAACAGTTAAGGGTTTTAGTGAATGAAATTTATTTCGAACTTTTTTCAGAAATGCGTTGGTTTTTTTTTTTTTTTTAACTTTAAAAATTAGTGGCTCACTTCTGGTACGTGGCCCACTACTAGGGACATATTATTACTTACCCCTCATGCGTAGTATAGGGTAAGTCTTGTAATCGTTTTGAAAATCGAAAATTTTTTTTGACTGATTTACACGTTTCAGACACTGGGATTCCGAAAAACATATTTTTAGAAGAAGAAAAAAAAAATTGCCGTCTGTGTGTCTGTAAACGCTCTATTTCCCGAAAAAAAATGGGATAGAGACTTGAAATTTGGTATGTACTAATAATATGTAATAATGGGAAGAAGCTTATTGAATTTCAGTCACCTCGATTATCCGGAACTATTTTTTCCTGATTCTCGAAATATTCGTTCTGATAAATGTATATAAACATTTTCGAAATTGTTTATTTTAAGGAGTGAATATAAAATACAATAAAAAAACATAAAATTTGCATAAAGCATGAAGTCGATCGGATAATGAGTTGCCGAGATATTTGTAAAGTTTATGACGTCATCAAGTCACGATTTTATTCGAATTGCAATGCATTTTATAAGTAGTTTACACATTTTTTATTTTAATATTTTACATTATGCATATCCATGATGGGCAAGTATTACGGTGGCCCCCAACGACTAGTTTTTTTTAGAGTTACGACATTTAAATTTTTATAAGGTCTCTTGATTCTATAAGTTGTATTTAAAAAACTTTCTCCATCCTCTAACAAATAAAACAAAGTCCCCCGTTTTCTTCGACCAAAATTTACCGAGTTATGATACTTTGAATTTTATGAATTTTCAGAGTTTTCTGGCACTGAAATTTGTTATTGTGAAATTTCCGAAAGACAACAGCTGAATTAATGATCTTTATAATTTTTTTCGCAGCATACATAAAATGTAAATCCTATGATGGTGTACAAAACTGTTTCTAGCATAACGATTTTTAACTGTTCTGCTACGGTACATTTTTTTTTTGCAACATTTTTAGATTAACGACACACCATGGTTTTTATTAAAAATTCTGGGATTCACTACAATTTAACTTAAAAGTATCAGAATATATGCGTGTAATAGAGTGTGTCGTTCATTGCAGAATAAATAGTATTTTAAAAATAACAGAATATTTAATTAATAGAACCATTTACACACTTACCAGAAGTTTGCTAAATTTTTAAATTCTTTAAAAGTAATTTAATGCCAGTTTGTGTTTTTCGCGAATTACTTTATTTGAATGCAAATAACGGGTAAAGGAACTCCCAGTTTTTGCTTTACAAGAATGAACAAAGGTTTTCGTGATTTTGTGGTTTGGTTTTAATTTTATCCATTAATAAACATCCCAGACAAGTTCTCATAGGTGAGATGCCGAGAAAGAAAGTGGAACGTCATAGTAAAATATAATTAATACATCATTTAAATTTATAAAAGAAAAAAAAATATAGGCATTAAATAAGTTTTAAAAAATGTTTAAGTCAAACATAAATAAATCAATATTACTAATCTCTGACTTTGATCAATCATACCATTTAAATATTGGAAAATTCTAACTTTTCTATATAAAATAAATAAATAAATGTATATTGCTTGGAATTAAAAGTTTAAAAACAGTTAATTATTTCGGATTCTCAACAGTTTATAATTTCAACAACAGTTAATTATTTAGTTCAAGTGATAATTCGCGACGCACCTGAGGCACTTTCACGGCACGCTTATGTATCACGACACTTTTTGAAAATTAACTAAAACGAAAACTTCTCTATTAATTCCCAAAAGTAAATAAATAAATAAATGTTACCTCTAATAACTCCCAAAAGTAAATAAATAAATAAATGTTTCCTCTATTAACTCCCAAAAGTAAATAAATAAATAAATGTTTCTTTTAAATCTCAAAATATGTATATCTTTATTTTATTTTATTTTCACTTAGTTTGAATTTTTTTAATCATCCCAGGGAACGGGGTAAATGATGCAATTAACCAGTCAGCCGGATTTCTCTCACCAATGCGACAAAACTAGTTTCGCTTTGATTTCACTCGATAACCGAATGATCCATTGTCCGCCAGACTTCATCTTCGACCCCTTCTCTCCCCCTCCCCTCTCCCCATACTCTCTACTGTATCCAGTTGAATATGTATTTATCTTACATTTTTATTCGATAACGCAGCTGCCGATACGATGTCAGGTTGAGTAACCAGCGTAGTAGAATTCTTCTCTCTTGCACCGGCTTTCGGAATATCTGGGAAGAAGTCAGCCAACCGTAAGTGGCGTGCAATTATGTTTGTCAGTGGAATTTGTTTTCTATTAGGTACTGTTTATTTTTAGAAGGAGATTCTTTCTCGCTGCCGTGTAATTATACATGCTGTCGTATAAATCTTTTGATGGAGAAAATGCTATCTGCCAACACCCCGTACCTCTTCTTGTACTAACATTTAATTATTTCGGTACTTAATGGAAAATACTTTTCTCTTACTTAGAAGGGGGGGGGGGGAGGATAGAAACTTCGAATTTTGTTTCGAGTGAAAGACGTCTTGGATAGTGTTGTCAACCATCCGGTTTTCGAGTGTGTACTATTCGCTATCGAAGCTATAAGATGGTCAAAGATGGCATTACGGAGGTGAAGCTGAGCCATCGCTCGAAGCATTAAAAATTAAAGGAGGGGGGCAGGGACCTTTAGTACTTACTTGCTTTAGAAACTATCGTTCCCTGAAAAAATCTCACCCTGAGTGACGACGGGTGACCTGGTGAACTGTATAACATAGAAAAAAGGTCGGCAAATTTATCAGACTTGGGAAAATGGGAGAAAACATAGATAATTTTATTTTAAAATCTGGCAACAAAGTTGGCTTTACCATTAAGCGAATCTAGGCGGTTCCCTAGGCCCTCCAAGAAAAGAAACCACTGCTCAAAAACCGCAGTAGTCAAGAACCTTCACTTCTTCTCATTGTGACAAGTGTTAAAAAAAAAAAAAAGATAAATTGCAGAAATAGAAATAAATTCTATTGAATAAATACAGTGGCTCACAAAAGTGATGGGACACTTGTGCTTTATAAAAAGAAACTGCAATAAAATAAATAAACAAACATGTGCAAAAATTTTTTGGGTGTGTTTCATATTTAAAGTTAGTAACAATTATTACATAACATACATTTTGTCAAAATATTAAAATATTAATTTAGTAAAAATACAATTGTTCAGAACGGAGCAAAAAATGGCTCACATAAGTGATGGGACACTTACTTTTCCATCAAATATTTATCCACAAATTTTACTTTTTAAAAGGTTTTAATATTTTGTTGGATTTCCTTTTACTTTTAAAACATGATTTAATCTTTTTGGGATGGATT
Source organism: Maratus michaelseni (assembly GCA_963931845.1). Taxonomy (NCBI): domain Eukaryota; kingdom Metazoa; phylum Arthropoda; class Arachnida; order Araneae; family Salticidae; genus Maratus; species Maratus michaelseni. Next base: position 254,554,394 of record OZ007587.1, read on the forward strand.
CGACTATTTTTTTTGTGATTTCTGGAGTGATTTTACCCCATTCTTCTTGAAGCACCGATTTTAGTTGTTGTTTTGAAGAAATGGTGTGTTTGCGAATTCTTGATTCCAATTCTTGCCAAATATTCTCTATGGGATTTAAGTCTGGAGATTGTGGTGGTGTTTTTATTATTTCAGGGCAGTTATATAGCAGCCAGAGTCTAACGTTCAGAGCAGTGTGCTTGGGGTCATTGTCCTGGTAGAATTTAAAATCGTTATGAAGGTTCAATTTTCGTGCTGAAGATTTCAAATTTTGCTTTAAAATATCAATATACTTGTACTGATCCATTATACTGTCAATAAAAACAAAATTACCAACTCCAGCGGACGACATACACCCCCATACCATAACTCCTCCTCCACCATGTTTTACTGTTGGTACCAAGTTCTGTTTGCGAAGTTCTTCCCTGGGTTTTCTCCACACCAAGATTCTACCGTCAGAACCAAATATATTAAATTTACTCTCATCAGCAAATATAACTTTATTCCAGTAATCAGAATTCTTATTTATGTTGGATTTTGCGAAAGCTAGTCTGAGTTTTCTATTCTTTTCACTTACGAAGAATTTTTTCCTGGCTACTCTACCGTGATATCCAGCAGATCGAATTACCCTTCTAATAGTTTCAGGATTAACAATTATTCCATATAATGCTTGTAAATCAGCAGCAACTTTTGAAGCACTAATTCTTGGATTTTTTTTAATATTTCGAACGATAATTCGCTTTATTCCATTGGATAGCTTTGATGGTCAGCCAGGTCTTCTTTTATCCTGAATCATATGATTCTTTTTATATCGTTTAATGATATTGAAAACTGTTGAACGACTCAAGTTAACTGTTTCAGCAGTTTTTCTAATAGATTTTCCACGTTCAATATGCAAATTAATAACTAATTTTCGAATTTCAGGCGAAGTTTCTTTTCGTTTAGCATTCATGACTACACAGAGCTAAAAAACACAAAAATTCCAAAACAAACTGGAGAGAAATACTGCAGACGATTTTATAAATTATTGCCAATTGCTTTTAAGTAAAAATAAAACCCCAAAAAATATTTTTATTGCTTATTTCAGGCGATTTTTGTTGCATATATAATGGTGTCCCATCACTTATGTGAGCTATTTTTTGCTCCGTTCTAAACATTTGTATTTTTATTAAATTAATATTTTAATATTTTGACAAAATGTATGTTATGTAATAATCTTTACTAAATTTAAGTATGAAACACACCCACAAAAAAAATGTGTACATGTTTTTTTAATTTATTTGATTAGTTTCCTTTTGTAAAGCACAAGTGTCCCATCACTTATGTGAGACACTGTATTTCGCGCTATTTTGGAACTTTAAAATATTTAATTTTAATTCAGAAATTCCAAACAACTAAATATGAGGAAATCACCCTTATTTCTTACAGAAATCATAATGTTTTGCGAGAGAAAATAAATGAATGACGAAGGGAGAAAATTAAATTCTCCGAAAAACGATCGACGGCCAAAAAATGAATAAATAAATAGATAAAACTGTGGTTGGTAGTATAAATTTGGCCCTTCGCCCCCCTCTTCGCACGGCCCTGGTTCCACCTTTCTTTTTTCGATTTGAATATAAAAAGCTATTCGAAGAAGAATGTTTTTATAATTTTTTTTTTTCAATTTCTGAAAACAGGACATTTTACTGTACCTGGAAGAATTAATTAAAAACATTGCCCGGCAAAAAAAACGGACATTTGGCAGTTAGTCGAATATCGCATGATTATAATTTCTGCTTGGAAGGCTTGCCAAAATTCTAATGCCTAGGGTCGCAAAAAGTCTAAAGGCTGACCTGTCTGGCAATGTACATATGTTGTCAAAATGAGTCTATGAATTGAAATTAGTAAAGATTATCTCTTTGTCAGTTACATGAAAGACCTTTCCTAATAAATAAATGACAGTTTCACAATTTCATGTCTTTGTCAAAATATAATTTCGTAACAAAAATTAAACACCATTATATTAGTTTTGATGTAATAATTTTTTAGTGTTTTGCATTTTCATTTTATTTTGTAGCTATTATTACAGCGGTTTATGAAAGATTTTTTTCTTTGGTTTTTCGGGGGGTGAAAGGGAAAAGTCTCATTTTGTGGATTTTTTCCCCTTTTTTTGTAAAATGTATTATATATTTGTGAAAAATAAAATTTTTTAATGATAGATCGAATCCAAAACAATAATTCAATAATATTAGCTTTTTTTAAAATCCTCTGGCTAAAGATTTTTTTTATTTTTTTTTTGTAAGTTATTGAAATCTCAACGAGACAAAAGGTTTGCTTTTATGGAATGTAACGTTATGTAAAGGATCCTTTTTGTGATGGGTCCTTTTTCATTAAATTGAATTTTGTGAAATAGCTCCTTTTCTTAAATTGAATTTTCTGAAAGGTTCCTTTAATGAAATTTTGTGAAGTGACACCTTCAATTAAACGGAATTTTATGAAAAGATCCCAAAGAGAGAGGATCTAGTTTTTGCCTGTATCAACCCTTGCGTATATAATAACGTATGGAAATATTAGCTTTATTTAATAATATAAACTTACGGCAAATAAAACGAAGAATTTGGAAATTGTGGCGCTTGACATAGGAGTTTCCCTGATAAAAATTCATGTCTGGTCTCACTCAAGAAACGAGAGCAAAGGTTTAATTGCTTATAAATGGTTTCTGTGTACAAAATATAAATGTTGTTCAACTATCCACACACTAATCCAGGTAAAGTCTGATAAAGTAACATAGTGATCTTTGAGAAAAATCAGGAAAAAATTTATTCACTAATGTGTTACTGGACTTTAAACAATCCAGTCAATTAAGACGCTGAAAAGAAATATTACATTTCATCAGCCCTCCTCTTGAGTACGCATTTATATTATTAATGTTTACCACTATCTGTTATACTATGATATAAGTTGAAATTTGTTTTTTGTTTTGTATTCTGACCCCACCACCTCCACTCAAGAAAGATTACAGAAAGTACAAATTGGAAATTCTGAATGGAAATAAAAGTACAAAGGTAAAGTAAAAGAAGGATGCAACATATTCCTGTACATAAATAATAGTTGTTCCTCTAAAAACAACAACAGACATTTTTTTTTTGGGATGGAGGTGGAGGAAGGGGTTTTAAGCTTTAGTTTTTAACTGCATTAATATAAGTAATTGAATTCGTAAAATGGCCGACTACTAATTACACAACATTATAAATTTGAGATGAGACAGACATAGGATGAAATTTATTTGTGTATCACTACTCCTTTCTCTTCTTCTTCACGCTCCTTCAGCAATGTTGAATTCAAACACTTTTCTCCGGGAGGAAATTTTGCAGCTCACGGAAGGGGGGCAGTATAGAGTATCGGGGAGAAATTTAATTTGCAGTTTTAGACCATTACCAAATACAAAACCTAATCTTCCAGGGGAACATTTTAATGCTCCCGAGGAGGCTGGAGGGTAGCCCAGAAGCCCACCTCCCTTTAATTCATCACTGCCCTTGAGTTTGTCCAGTCATTGAAAACTTTAAAGTTGACAACCCCTAACCTACGTCGATTCTCATTAACTCGTAATTCGTAGTAATTTCATCGATAAATATGCTGCCAAACAGGCCTGTTTACGAACCCAGCAGAATGTTTAATCTGAGAGCTGCATCTCGCATTGTTTTCACCTTTTTGCATGTTCCATTTGGCTGTCTCTCCTGCGAGGTCATCTGCTCGAAAAGAACTTGTCTTCTAGTCTGTTTGTCGCCTATCGAAAAATCTATCTGCCCCAACAGTGAACAACGTCATGTAGGAAAACATATTTATTTCACGCACATTTTAAGTGTTTTTCTCTCTATTGTTTTTTTGCAAATGTCTAAAAAAATTACAGATCTGACGAGGATAGTGAGAAAAATGTGTCGGGGATGTGTCATCTCTATTATATTCTTTTGTGGATTGCTTTCTTTTTCATGAATGCATTGATAAAATATTCGTAATTCATATGACTCCCTTTATAAAATACCTGCATTTTGTTACTGATAATGATTTCCGTTAAAAAGCATTTTCTTGAAATCTTCTAAAGGTAACAGGTGAATTTGCTTTTCGACTTAATTAATCGACAGATTGCTTACTTAAGTTTATATTTAACCCTTTAACGGGCGGTGGTCACAAAAAAGGACACCTAATTTTAATTCCAAAACCGACAAACGGCACCAAGAATATTTAATTAAAATTTTTCTTTTATTCAGTACCGGGAAATAAGCAAGTTTTTATTTTCAAATAAATTCGTGTGTAAATTCCGGTGTCAGTCCATTATTTCATCATTTTGCAAACAGACTTACTCCGCGCCGGAAAGGGTTAATATGAGATTGATTATTATTCTGTATTGTAATGGTCGTGTTGTAATGTTTTATGTAAAAAATAAAATAAATGTACAGACATTTGAAAAAGAGCAGAGAAATCGTGTGTCGATTTAAGGAATCGAGTGATGGACGATTCGTTCTTTTTAACGTGTGGTTGATTTTTGTTACGATCGTCATGTTAAAATGATTTCTATTAAAGGTTTAAAAAAATAAATAATAAAAAAAAACCCCATAAAATAACTGAGATTATTTGATATTTTTGAAACAGGCGAAGTCACACAATATCAAATAATTAGATAGCGTTTTAACGAATCGAGAGCTACCCCCCCCCCCTTCCCCCTCTCACGCTTTATTTTAATATATAGCTTATTATTATATATTTCTGATCATTGCATTATAATATATTACGTCAAAAGCTCTTTACGGTTTTTGTGAAGTCATAGAAAATTTGCATGTCGAGTGATTTCTACTGCGAATCGAGTGATTTGTATTTCACATTTTGCTCTAATATGTGGCTAATTATTCTAAATTATGTTCAATGCATTATACTGATTCTCTTTGAAAAAAAATCTCTCAAAACTTGGTGAAGTAACAAATAATTTAATTTTACACATAGATCACATTATTATTCCCCCCCCCCCCTCCCCCCGGATTTATAGCTATTTATTGATCTGTGTTATCGCGTTGTGAAGATTGCCACCAAAAAGAATAACGGAAAACTTTCATACCATTTCATTAATAAAAGATTGTTTCTTTGCTTCATTCCAATATGCAGAGACAGCGCATTATTCGATCTGTATTAGGTGTGTTTCTTGCTCTATATTACCTGCCTCGACAGGTATATAAATTTTTCGCTAGTTAAAAGTTTCTTTGCATTATTTTTGAGCATATTACGAACAGAGTTTGGGCTTCATGGAATTGAAACACAGATTTTTCTCTTGCCCGAACTCAGGTCGAGTATTCCAAAATTGGCGCATTTGTGTTGCCCGAACTGACTTCGGGCGTCACAGGCAAGGGGTTAAGACTCACTATACTGAAACCAAGTAATGTGAGAACTTGTAACCAAGCATGCTGCGTAAAATAGAAATGTATTAACAACAAATATTTATCTCAAGCTAGATAGAATGTTTTTGGAGTTGAGGAAGTTTTGCGTAAAAATTGATTAGATTAGTCGATAAGGCATCAGTTCATTCTTAATTTAGCACATGCGATCGTTTTCACTTTGTTATACAAAATGAATTTTTTAATACTTGAAAATAACTAATATTTATCTTGAAAGAGATAGAAAGAAGATTCTCAGTTTGAGCTATACTTATTTATGTGTGTGTGTGTGTTTTTATAACTGCAAAATATTCATTTTTAACATCGATGTTAGACTCTCGATATATACCGATACTTAGAAATTAAATACTTACATATGAAAATCAACTTTACGCATTTTCCACGTACAATTCTAAATATATCTAACTATTTATTATTATTATTTTTTTAAATCTACTTAATTAAAACTTTGTTTATTGGCTTACAAGGAGACCATCAAGTGTTCGGCTCACCAATTTGCAAAGCACAATGCTGTTAGTAGTATACCAAAGGAAGAAAATATTCTTGAAGTAATTAGTCGCCAACTGTCAAAAAAAAAAAAAAAAAAAAAAAAAAAAAAAAAGGAATTTAAAAATCTTGCGACTGCTGCTACAGATCTACTAAACGTACTCTAGATCTACTTAAAACGTTTTGTCGCACCAGTGAGAGAAGCTTCATGGCTGAGTGTTCGGAGCAGTAGGCTTGAGTCTGCACGATAGGGGGTCAAAACCCACGCTCTGCCTCTTACTTCAAATTTTTCTTTTCTATTTTTATTTACTTAATAATGTTTCATCAGTTATATTTTTTATGATAAATAGAATGCTCTTGATAAAATAAAATTTTATATTAATAACAATGCCACGTACGTGCACGCGAAATCTGTGGTATAGAAAATGCCCTGGGCGGATAGTTGGCAGCAGAGAGAAAGAATGCAGTGCCGAAGGGTTATTCCATTCCTTCAACAATGAAAATTTCGAAAATATCTTCCTCCTATAGAACTTGATGCTTTGGCGTCTGAGTGGATGCTTCCATTATAAACGAATTCACTACATTCATTGTTTCATAGTACCGTAGTTAGTACGGTAGATAGCTCTTACGAAACGGCAGGGCTGGTCATAAGAGAGATGCGTCATATGCCAGTGCACGTAGGTTCGATGCTTGTAAAAGTATCTACTGAAACTACAATATATATGTTTCTTTAACATTGTGTAAAATAACACTTAATAAGTCTCCAGAAAGTTTTGCTCCTGGAATCGCACTTACCCTCCTCCAAGCTTATAGGAGCTTTTATTATGCACTAAAAGACACTCTTTTTGTATTCTAACTTTAAGAGTAAATTTGTGAGACAAATAATTTCTTGTTTCTATGCCTGTTTAAAGAGATGGCTCGGCCCTGACAGGGTCGATAGTAAAATCGATAATCAGCATCCTTCATATCCCTGGAAAAATGCAAAAATTCTGCTTAATGTAACCCATTGTTGATGTTTAGTCTACCCTCTTTAAAAACTGTATTGCTAACTGATTGAATGAATGAGCGAAAAGCGTGCAGCCGGATATTCCGCAGATATGCCGCCGTCCAGGAAAGGGATGTGTCAGCATCATGCGGGTGGGTGTTTCCTTTCGTTTTTTTTTTTTTTTAAATCTCGTTCCGAAAAAATATATATATTTCACCCGTCGTAGATAACGAACAGTAATCTTTTTTTAAAAGCACACCAACTTAGCAAATCAATTAATCAATAGATCAGAGGCTATGCCTGTAGTTATGTTGAAAAATAATTAAATAAATAATTCACATTCAAATATAGTTTTTGATGTGAAAAAATATTCTTGACTTTCTTCTGAAGAGTTAACCTGAACCTAACCCACAAGAACTAAAACCCAACCTAAAACCGATCCAAACCCGAAACAGTTAGCCAACCTGATCCGTACGCGAGCCACAGCAACAACAAAAAATTAGCGCCAATCCAAACCGCGGGTCGGGTTGTGTTGGGTTCAGGTAAAAATTGGCTTACCCGATCCGATCCAGAACTCTAGCTCAAAGTTATAATTTTGAAACTGTATTAGAATTTTACGTAAAGGAATATAAGTAGTGGCCATTTGAATTTACGTGTGAAAATGAATTAAACAGATTATCACCCAGAAGGTCCTAAAACGAAGACATCTATCTTTCACGTACCTAAACTAGCGACGAAGATTATACACACCTTTTTCAACAGTGCATGTAAATATAGCATAAGAGGCGATAAGTGAGATACAGTGCTACACAATTATACTTGCTAAGGTGAAAACCGGTCTAAAACTGATTTTTTTTTTCTTTTCAGTCTTCACAGCATATTATGTTTTCGCAAATTTTACTGCAGGTAACAATGCTAAATGTCTATAGTTAAATTGTCATATAAATACAATAATTGGATCAAAAGATATAACCCTTTTTATGTTGTACTGTTTGTGGTAATCTCAGAAGGAATAATTAAATCTTTAAATACATCTATCCCAGAATGTATTTTTTCAAGATTCGTCATATTCAAATTTGTATTTCCAAATTTCTATGAAGGAGAGTTGTGAGATTTCGTACAATTATTTCCAACTATGGTCCAAAAATCATTATCCTGTGATTTTACTAAACTAAACTATGCGGCGCTACAATTATTGCTGGCAGTGCCCAACTATGCTTTCTTGACCATGTGTCCTGAGATGCTGTATAGCATATGTTCCCGCGCAGGTGGTCAACCTAACATGGAACCTCCAGTGTTTAGTTCCCAAGCAAGATTGATAATCATCTTATCTACCCAGAAGAGATGAAATATTGAACCATCATCATGTTATTAATATTTTCTTAATAAATTAAAGTAACATAACCGTAATTACAAGTGAACGTAGATCATTTGTACTTTAAGCATATGAATTGATCTCCGTTCTCTTGTAATTTTATTTACGTACTGTCGTTTATTAAAAGTTATTAGTGAAATCGTGGATATATTGACTTTTGGACCATATTGTACATTGATTAAACTTCAAATATCAGCTAGGGTCCAAATACCGGCTAGTCGGTGTTCTGAGAACTGAGCGCAGCACAGTTTAGCTGTTATAGGCAGAGATTGTAACTCTAATTGGAGAGACGAATGTCGCGAGAGGTACTTCGCTGAAGTCTGTGTAATTTACAAACAGTAAAAGTGTCGACACGATGGAATCTGAGATATCAAACTTTTTCATACTGATCGTATATTGGCCTGAATTGACGATTAAAATATTTTCTAGATATATTTAGCTCCCAAATGCCGCAAGCTCGTTATTGGTATTTTACTATATGAACGAATAAGAGCGGTTTTAAATGAAACATAGAAGTGCTCCAAATACCGACCATCCAGAGTTCTCTAAATACCGGCCTCCCAGAGTTGTCTAAATACCGGCTAGCCGGTATTTGGATCTCTCTAGGTTTGCTTCGTAAATAAATCAATTTATGGGATCACGGATAGTGAATGCCTTTGTCGCGTCATTTGACTGTTATAGTGGGGCTAATGGTTGCAATGTTGATCAAAATCGACCGAAATGGGGAGAGAAAGAAGAGAAATGACGGAGAAATACGTATCTAAGAAAATAACGGCGAAAAAGGCAGAAATTGTATTTAAAAAAGGTAATAAAGGAAGATATTCGACAGAGGAAGATGGGGAAATTTGTGTCTTCTGCGAAGGTGCTTTCTGTGCGGACAAGAAGGAAGAACTGTGTGCTCGTTGCTCAGAATGCGGTATGTAGGTCCATTAGTCACTGCACCGACGACGCAGAGAGTGATTACAACTATGTTTGTGATTTTTGTAGATACAGTAATCTACATATCAAGCAGCAGGCATCCCCCCCCCCCCCCCCCTGAGAAACACGTTAAAAAGCTAAACCAGAAACAGAATGAAAAGAAAATTGTCAGAGATAGATAAGATTTTTTATAAATTTGACGAAAATGTTTATTACTAAAAATTCTATGTTCTTTTTGTATATATTAAATGTTATTAATCAATAAAATTTATTAAAACAATACTATTCTCTCTTAATTAGCGAAATTAGGCTTATTTGTGCGATTCTTAAGGAAATACTGAGGGAGCTGGTATTTAGACATTATTTTCAAAACTCAAAATTTCCAGACATTAGGATTTTTTATATATATATATATATAAATAGAAAACGCTTTTTAAACTGAATTTTCTTTTTCTAAGAGAAAGTGAAACATATCAAATTACCCTACCATGATTTTTTACTCAACTAATTTACAAAATTGTAAGATCTAGAATGAAAATAAAAGTGGTAGCCGGTATTTGGACCTTTTCTTTTATGTATGTTTATTTTATCATATCATATACTTTTCTTTCATGTATATTTTCCCATTTAATTTACACGTGTACTTTCATTATTATATATATATATATATATATATATATATATATATTTTAAGAAAGAAAACGCATAAAAATATTTATGAATTTAAAAAAAAATTAAATTGTGTGTCTACCTTAATGTCTGTTTCTGGAAGTTCCCAGATCTATTATCTTTTTCTGATGCCTTTTAGTGTTTCCTGAAAAAAGTGTTAAAAAAATACTTAAAAAAAAAGTATTTTTGCTACGCACAGTTTTTATCAGAACAAATTTAAGATAGATATAACATTTCGTTCTTAAAATAAGATAAGTCCGGTGACCTTTCGCTGTTTTCCGAGAAAATACGCAAAAATCAATATGTCACTAGTCACGTAGTCCTCATTGAAGTAACTATATTAACTCTGCGGAAAAAGAAAAAAAAAAACCCTTTAAAAATATCCTGTTTTTTTAACTTAGTAGAGTGGCCTGCGCAACTTATTTTTGCTTTATTTGAAAAAAAAAAAAGTTAAAATATCAGTTGACCTTCAGTTTCAGTACGTATATTGCTATATTATATTGAAATAATCAAAATTATGGCGTTACATGTAGAGTTGCCGGTCTTAGAATGATTTTTCTTGGTCTCGTTTCAGTTACGTATCCGGATGTAAGGGTATCGTGTTATTGAGAAATTGAGAAAAAATAATTATTTTATTTACCGAGAATAGCTCTCTATTTTTCGCACAGATTTATAACTAGTTGAGCAGCAAGCACATCTTTTTGTTGAAAGTCCGAGAATTTTCATTTGAAGAAAATCACTTCTAAACTCCAAACACATTGACTACGCCACTGCTTATAACATATTTCTGCTTGTAGTTTATAACTGCACGCATGTCGTTGAAATGGAAATAACTGTTTTCTGATTTATAAATGGTCATCTATATACTCTTTTATAAAACCACCATAAAAAATAAAAAATCGAATACATTATCATCCAATTACAAATTTGAAGAATGTTGTCAAAGTAGATGACAAGATATTTTCTTTCTTTTTCTTTTTTTTTTTTTTCTAATACGATTATCGTTTTGTAAATATTATTTTTTCCAATCTGTAAGTTCGAATCTGTAATTGCCGAAACGTCACTTGAAGCTCACCGTGGAAACCCGAAAAGTTTTTTGTTTCCGTACACTGCAAAAAATATTGTTGATTTTACAGTATAAAACTGGCATCCCAGCTGCCAGTATTATACCGTAAAATTAACAGTATTAAACAGTAAAATAAGCAGTAATACGCTGCCGTGCATGCAGTAATACGCTACCGCGCATGCGCGGTAGCGTATTACTGCTTGCACGTCAGCGTATTACTGCTTATTTTATTGTTTAATACTGTTATGCGCGGTAGCGTATTACTGCTTGCACGGCAGCGTATTACTGCTTATTTTACTGTTTAATACTGTTAATTTTACGGTATAATACTGGCAGCTGGGATGCCAGTTTTATACTGTAAAATCAACAATTATTTTTTGCAGTGTATGTTGTTTATCTGTTCCGCGATAACTGCCGCAAAAAGCACCCGATTAAGTTGATATTTCGTAGGTATGTTGGTGAGGTACCCAGATTCAGCTGTATAGTTTTTGGTTAAATTTGGTTCATTTATTCGAAAAATATAGAACATTTATTTTGATGTCATAATGCTTTCCTGTGGGAGTGCAGGCGATTTTCAAATTTTATTTTTAACTGAAATGAAAATGATACATTTAAATAATGGATTTAAACGTAAACTTATGGATACTAAATTTTCGATATAAAGGTCTTAAATATATCTAATAGCTTTGAAAAATTACCGATACATTTATCAGAAAATAGAAATTAGTTGTTTAAATTATTGGAACAATTTTTGCATCCGTTCTGGAAACATGAAACATTTTATTTTCATACTTTTTACAAATTTTAAAATACATTTCTTTTTACTTTCCTCTTTAATTTATTAGTTACTTAGCAACCGTATTTCAAAGCGTATCAAAATAATAAAATTCCAGTAAATTGCACTAATTTGCCGCATTTTTTTTTTTTTTTTTAAACTTATTTTTGAGAGAATTTTAGTATTCTATTGAAATAGATGATGATTTATTTAGATAAATTTTCTCTTAACTATTTTAGAAACGAAAATTGTAAACGAAAAGTGTAATTTGGATTTCAGTCTCGTAATAGGAGTTTAGATGTGTTTGAGTATATTTTTTTCAGGAGATTTTAATCAATTTCTGCAACAGATGTGGATGTTTCGAGGTTGAAAAGTTAGTATTCTTTTAAAAATATGATAAAATCACTCGTACAAGGAGATAGTTAATCTAAAAAAAATTAGAATTGTAATAAAACTAGAGATCGACCGAAACCGAAACCTAAACCGGATTTCGGTGATCTTCCCACTTTCGGCCGAAACCAAAACCAAAACCGAAAGTGTCAAAAAATTTAAAAACTGATTAATACATACATAACTGCATATAATTATTAATTATTTAATTAATTAATTACTTAATAATAACTAATTACGTTACTAATTAATTTATTAATTATACGTGCATTGAACCATATTTCTAACAAACAAACGTACATATATATGTGTGTGTGTATAAGCTTCAAACAAAAATGAAACATGAGTAATACAACTTTTATATTTTATTATTTTATAACAACCAATAATTATAGGCATTTATCAATAATTAATTAACAATGTAGTTAAATAATGTAAAACAAATTCAATAATGAATATTTAATTTTTAAATATATTCATATTTTCTATTCGTTAATATTTTGCATTTAAATTGTTGAAAGATAGAGTTAAGTATTGGTTAAGTAGACGTAATTGTTTAAGTAAAAGTATAAGTAAAGGGGACAAAAGCTAAATTAATTTGTTTAATTTGACTAAAAAAAAAAAATTAGCATTAAGACAACATTTTAAGCCTAGAAATTATTAAATATAAACTTTATTTTCCATTTCAATATTCTCAAAGTGAGACATGTTTAACACCATTTTGTACTTTAGCTAATTTTATATATATATATATATATATAAGGATAAAAATGTAACAGTTGTCAATTTTCTTTTAGGATGTGCACAAAAAGATCAAAATAAATCTTTGCTCACTCACCCCCCCCCCCCCCCTCTCCAAATAAAAAGCTTTGCCATTCCCTGCCTCTCTAAGAAAGTATTGAAATGGCACCCCTGTTTGAAAATTTTATCTCCGGTGCCAAGTTGACTCTCTGTGCCTCTATCCAAAAATATTTTTTGTTCATATAAAATAAAACGCAATTAATTTAGCAATAAGACAGAAATGATTTCCATTTATACGAATTTCATCTAATAAAAAATTATTTTAAGTATACATACCTCGATATATCTTTTATAATAAATTTCGTTGATCTTTATATGTTTTAACAGCGCCTTTCTCATAAAGCATTCGAAACAATCTGGAGTTATAAAGTAAAAAAATTCTATTACTGTTACGTTTTCAGCTTTTAAAGATCAAGTGATAAACGTCTTTTAAGTTTAGTCATATATGCTTTGCTTGCTTTATAATTTACACTCGCATCATGGATCAGTCATGACCGATAATGATAAACAGTGGAGTTCGCAGCAATAAACAGTGTCTCATTTGAGCGGATACAACTCATATCAATGAGTAAAGGTGAAAATTTCCGAAAGAAGGAACGAGATTTTGAAATACAGATAGTTTTGGTCAAGTTTCGGTCAGGCCGAAATTTTGGCAGCAGTTTCGCCGAAAACGAATATTCGGCGAAACTCCGATTTTGAGCCGAAACCGAAATTTCGGTCGATCTCTAAATAAAACACATCCATACATATAATTGAATCCTGAAATTGCACAATTAATGGAAATTGAGAACATAAAAATAAAGTGACAACGGCAGGAGGGGGGGCTCCGCTCTCTGAAGAAATGTGATTTTCATCCCTACAAAATTACAAGAGTAAGCAGTTTATGGGAATATCATTGCATAAAAGCATATTTAATGATACACTTTTAAAATTTTCGTAAGGTTTGAGAACTATTTTATGCTTATAAATATATATAAAACTTAAAACAATTAAATTGCGTATTGTACAGTTTTAAATATTATGCAAATTGGCAGATTTATAAACAATGACGTCTATAGCTGATGTTGAGGCCCCTGATCTGCAGATATGCTTGTTAGGATACGTTGATTTATATGAAATTACAAATTTCTATATTTCTAAGAAATCGGAATAAGTTGTTGAGGTGAAGTTGACTGTTTTCTATTTGAAGACAGTTTCTGTATTCTACTGTGTTCCCCCGATAATAAGACCAGGTCTTATATTAATTTTTCCTTCAAAATACGCAGTATGTCATGTCTTTTATCATATACTCAACATTTTGCATTTATTCATTTATAACAATCTATAATTTACGTGTGAGAGTTTTCTCATCCCGTTTTTTATTATTTAGGTTTCCTCGGAAACTATTGGTTAGAATAGAATTGAAAGTTTAATATATCTAAATGTCGGAAACGTCCCCCCCCCCCCGTACCCTTTTTTTAAAATATTATTTTTAATAATTTATTACTGAAATATAATGGGAATATTTTTCTTTTATTAATGAATTTACTCAGGAATATAATAGGAATAAAGTGTGTAAAGACTACTGCATTACAACTAAGCTTTTAGTATATACTTCTTATCTGCCCCCCCCCCCCCCCCTCCTCCGCCTATTTTATGATTCTGGTTTATTATTATTATTGTTATTATTATTATTATTATTATTATTATTATTTTTACGAACTATTGATCAGAATTTAAAGTGTAATATATGTAAACGTCAGATATTGAATTCGGGAGTCCCCACTGCCTCCTGCAGCGTATAGACATGGGAGCTGGGGGCTTCGCCGATTTCATATTAATCGACGATTTTAAAGCGCTTTATATAGTTGGATACATAATTCAATTCTAGACACTGCCACCAGGGTCAGGTGGGGATAAAATAGTTATAAAAACAGCACTTCTTTTTATTCATACTTAATTTGATAAAAATATATTATTTTAATCTAAAAAAAAAAAAAAAAATACGCAGAATATGCAAATGAACATTGCTTTCAACATTTCAAGGACAATTTCAACAATAAAATTGCAAATTATTACCGATAATGGTATTTTAAAACACATTGTCAATTAACTATTTTTACCCCATACCATGGGGTAAAATAAGTAGTATACTTATTTAAAGTTTTTTATTTCTTAAATTCAATAAATAATTACACAGGAATCTGATTAAAAGTGTTCTTTAGAATGCTGAAAATATTAAGCAAGATATTTAAGAGAAGAAATAGTCTGGATTATGGTTTATTGGTGGATCAGAAAGGACTGCAATTTGTGATACACAAAACATGTAATTTCTTTTCAAGAAACATGAAATAGGAACATCCATTCTTTTTTGCGAACTTAACTATGTATTCCTGATTATTGTGATCGCAAGAAATATCGAATTTGTTGTTTTGTACGAAAACTCTGACCTAAAATCCAATTATGATACTTTGTCCATTACTATTATATTTAAATTACATAATTTTTTCTCTTCTAAAGAAACAAAACATCTTCTAAATAATAAATTATTTTGTTGGTAAAACTAACCATGATTTAGTTATTATTTTGGGCTTCTATATCTCTTCTTTTTTTCCTGTCACTTTTTAAAATTTCTTGAATAACTATTGGTACAAAGTAAACATAAAGCTGAATGTTGCTTATTTTGCTTTTACTATACTTTAATTTATCAAATTAAATTAATTTTTAATAAACTTATTAAAATACATAGTTTACAGCACTATATTGTTTTAATGTCAAATGTTACATAAAAAAATATTATTAAAATTTCCAAAAAAAGTAAAAAAAAAAATTATATAAAAGTAAGTATAATTATTTTACCCCACATAGGTGTTTTTGCTCTAAAATACTTTTGCGTCATTTTGTAATAAAAAGTGCAGAAAGTTAATCCTGAAAAAGTGTATTACGCAATACAATAGATAAATAAGCTGAAAATAATTACTTATTTACTTTAAAACCAACTTTTTTCTCATCATTACAATCAAGTCATATCACCCAAAATTTTGAAATGGCTACCAAGTACAGAGAGGCCAAGATAAAAGATGCCATAAAAGAAGTACAAATACTTACTAATTTTTATTTAAAAGTAGTAAATACTACATAATATTATGAATAACAACACCTCCTGTGAACTATTGAATGTTCAGTATGTTGTTATTAATAATATTCTGTATTTACTACTTTTAAATAAAAATGAGTAAGTATTTGTACTTTTGTATACCGGGTCTCTTTTATCTTGGCCACTCTGTACAATAATTTAGCACCAAATATTTTGTTATTCATTGAAAAGTAACTGATACCTGTAATACACTAATTTGGGAAAACAATTCTAAAAAATTACAATTTGTATTTTCTACAAATTTATTTTTGAAACCTACCTATTTTAGCCCATCTGGCCATAAAGGAATCATCCACCACTGATTCTAGGTATATATTTAAGGTTATTTTCACGAGCCTGGACAACGTCGGGCGGGGGTAATCTTACAGGCTATATTCAGATCTAGCTTTAATTTATTTATTTTTTCACATTTTGCCTTCTATTGCTTTCATTTAAAGATATTAGTAATTTAAATATACATAATTTTTATTGTGCTCCTAATTTGGATCATTAGCCACGCTTGAAATAAAAACAACTAAGTCGTAAGAATTAATGTAAAATTTATTTTTTAAATTTAAGAACTGGTATGAATTTAGTTGAAAATTTATAAATTTAAAAATGGATGCATTTTCCTTTATGTTCCTTCTAAAGATAATTTTTTATAATTGAAATGTGGTTTCTATTTCAAAAAATCAATCCATGTTTCTATTATATCTGCTAATTTTTTTAAGTAAATATTGATGAAATTTAATTTTCAAATGAATTTTTAATCGTTATTTTAAACTAAATATGCGTCTGAATTTCTCATTATGATTGCGTGCAATTTTAAAGTCAGCGCATTGTCTTAGAAAATAGCTATTTTAAGAAAGTGAGAAAGCAAAATGCTTATTTTGAGGGTAGGTCTTATAGTGTTAGTATCTTGAAAAATCATGTTGCATCTTATTTTTGGGATATGTCCTATTATCGGGGAATGTGCCACCCTATAGTTACGCCCCTGGTCTAGCTACCTTGATTTAATACATTTTATCGATTACGCCTTTATTTCAAATGTAAAATGTGAACAATCATTTTGACGAGGGGGGGGGGGAAGTCAATTGCTTCAAAAATTTAAATTTTTTATTTGCTTTGAATCCGAAATATATCCGAAAATAAAATGACCACTGTAAAAAGTGATAAAATTGTAGTTCAAAAAGCATAAATTATGTATAAAACAAAATATACTATTTTCCTGTCTAAAGAAAAATCCAGACACGGTAAAAGTGCTCTTTAATTGGGTCAGTCTGTATATGTGAAAATGATGCAGCTTCTTTAACTAATTCTTTTTTCTCGCTTTTCTCCGAGTGAATCCCCCCCCTCCCTCTCCTCAAGATATTCCAGTGAATCACAACTCTTTCCATTCTTAATACTTTAGCACTTTTTATTTTTTGACGAAATTACTTTTTCTGACCGGTTAGACCCGCTCGCTTTTTTTCCTTGCCTCAATGTCATATTTTCGTAAGTATTCATTTAGACTTCCCTTTTTTTGTTTTGTTTTTTCTCAATGAATTATAGTTTTAAATGTGTGCCTGTTTCATTGATAAATCGTTGCTTGCTGGCAGAGTGTGTGAATCTCGGAGACTGGATTTATTCTTTTTGTCTTATTTTTTTCCCTGTTCACCTACGTGTTGAAACATCTACCCTGTGATTAGATCAAAAGTATTTTTACAACCGTATCTTTTTTAACTACTTTTTAAAACGACAGAGTTGCTTCTTGCTCTTAATCGCCAGAAAAATGTCGCGTCATTTATGATAAGACTGATAAGAGAACCTCGATAAAGGAAAGCAGCAACTGTTGTATTATGGAAAAGGGTTATAGAAGTTTTTTTTTTATTAGTCAATATTATTTTTAATTTTAAATCAAGAACGAAACACCATGTGTCAAGCATAGATTATGAAACACTTTCCAGTACTTTCAGAGTACTGTAACAGAACTTCACCATTTAATAAGGTGAAAGATGATATCTTAAGTGAACAATTAAGAAAACTCATAACAACTGAAAGCGTACTTTCAGAAATAACCATGCATAGGCAGTACTTTGCGTAGCCTTGTAAATGAATTTATTTATGTTCTACAAACATTTCTTAGTATACTCAGTATAGTTCAGCTGGAAAATGCATAACTCAATTTAAAAAAACACCCTTGAGCAAATCACGCTTATACGCAGTAATGCTTATTAATTCTTTTGTGTAGCCCTGTATATGATCTACAGAATTTATACACACCACATAGTACGCAAAAAAATAGTTAAACTTAAAAATGCATACCATAACTGAAAACGCACTTCCAGCATTTATCGCTCATAGAGACAGTATAACCGAATTTTTTTGTGTGACCCTATAAATGAATGATAAATGCTTTGCACTCTATATTCTACAGAAAGCATTTTTAGTGTACCTCAGAAATGCATATCAATATTATTATGCTTGAAAAATAGTATTGCATTATTAAAATACACCGCAAACGATTTTTCCCTCTAAACTATAATATAACGGGATTCTTTTGAGTGGTCCTGCAAATAATCTGAAAAATGCCACACAATCCACTTTCAATAGCGAACATGCATAGTGAACCTCAATAACATTATATCAATTTACATAGTAATCTGAGTATTATTTACGAGAGTGAGATCACGTACAGATTCAACCAAACAGGGAGGCCTACCATATGGCTTTAGCCCCTCCAAGCCCTGCTTGGCAAATTTATTAAAAAAAAAAAAAAATTACATATTTGACAAAACAGCCCAGCTTAATTTGCAGAAATGTCATACTCAAAAAGTCATACTCAAAAGTCATACTCAGCAGAAAAGTCACAATTAATAAGAGTTTACCGAATTCATAAACACTTTTCAACTATGTTGGAACCTTTTCCTTCAATGCCATCTCACATTGAAGGAATGGTGCGCCGGGCAAGGTGGATATTAAATTTATATACACCAATACACCCATGGTAGTATAAAATGGTTTGTTACAAAATTTTATTTTCACAAAAATACGACAAATTTCACAAAAATAACTTATTTTTCACAAAATGGGCCCCAAGGAAAAATAAAAAAAACTTGCATCGACCCCTGAAATAGGTCTGCAAAAAATCAATGTAAAATTAATGCAGATAAAAATTTAGTTTTACATTTATACAAATAAAAATAGGCCATTTTTAAAACTAAGAAAAGTGTATGATTTTGGATAAAGAAACACAAAATACAATAAATTAAAAAATATATACATATTTTTTTTTAATAATTAAATTTGTTATATCACAAATTATGGTGCAAAAGCACCAATTGTTCTACATTTTCAGGAGATAGGGCACTTCTTTTATCATTATTATTGTAGATTTGGCCTGTCGCAGTAAAGAATGCACTGCTTGAAGGTGCCCATAAGAATTTTCCTGCAAGTTTATACATAATGGGAAACGTTTTACTTTATTTTTTCTTAGACTTTACTTTTTCCTTTACTTTTACTTTATTTTTTCCTCCTTTTTTTGCTAGAATGTTAGTTTTACCCAATAACCTTCCTGCTAAGAAAGCCTCTCTCCTTTTCTACTTTTTTTTCATATTCAATTTCTGATCTAAAGGTTAGTGTCATAATTACTCTCTTGTTCATTTGTTATCTATTCAAAATATTGCCAAAAAATAGACGAACTTTTTTCTGGTGTCTTCTCTATTGGATTGACTACATTGATATCACTAGTAGTGTTTTCATGCTGTATTTTCCTTTTTTTAACGTGCATTTTGAATTTCAGATGGATCTTCATGCATCTGTTCTAAAGCTTTATTTTTTAAGCTAATTCCACATTTGGATTTTGTTTTGTTTTTTCAGTGAAAAATGACAATTAAAATCAAGGATCAACAGCAGTTGCTATAAAATGATGAAAATGTTCTTGGATTTCGTTTTTAATGGTATCCTGGTGACTCTTATTTGCCTTGTTTTCATTTTTTCACAAATGTGAACCTTTATAGGTGCGTTCGAAATTATATAAATATGTAGCACCTATTGTCGTCGTCTGGTCCGTACGTCCGTCCGTCTGTCTGTCTGTCCGTCCGCATATAACAACTCAAAAACTACCCAACCGAATGGTTTGAAAATTAAGATATATTATCTTTGCGAAATTTTGTCGTGACATTTCAAATTTTATGAAAATTGAATCAAAACTTTAGAAGATATTAATAAAAATATTTATTAAGAAATTTAAATTTAAAAAAAATCGGTGTTCCGAGGTTTAATCGTCAAGCGACCGAGATACTTATTTTATTACAGAAATTAATATGCAGACAATATAATTCATTTCATAGAATTAAAAATCATCAACATCTGAATATTTATATAACTAACTATAGTACAAACGCACCTCATTTGTCACGTTTGACGTACAATTTACAACTTGTTTCCAATTTACTTTTAATGTCCATTTCATTGTACCACAGGGTCATTCCATGTCTCATCAACCAGTGACTCAACCTGACCATTTTAGATTTTGATGAAACTTACAGGAATCATTCTCCCTGATGATATAAATGAGAATATACTTTTATTATTATTTTTTTAATCTCAGTAAATTTTCATACAATAATTTTTTTAATTTCAAAAAATCATCATTTTTTGGCTTGTATAAATGTTTTCAATTTTGAATTTCTCAAGTTCTATTAGGCGAAGAGAGTTGTTTGACCCCTCATTTTAAAGAGAATTTCATAAGGTTTAATTTGATAGGCAAGTTGACTATGCTTGGTTAAAAAAAATAATTTAATTTAAAATTTTTAAATTACAAAAATTTTAAAATTTTAAAATAGTGTTTTTTAAAAATTTTGAAAAACATATATGTTTTTTGTAATATTATAATCTTTAAATTCTGAAAGTTTTACAGTGGGATCTCAATGGGATCAGCAGTTATGTTAAAAAAAATTAATGTTGTTAAACACCAGTTGGGGCTGGTATTTAAAGTTGGCACCTCGCCAACTTTATGATTGTGCTAAAGATAGTATTGTTTTATTCATTTTAAACATTAGTTTTTTAACATAACTGCTGATCCCATTGAGATCCCACTGTAAAACTTTCAGAATTTAAAGATTATAATATTACAAAAAACATATATGTTTTTAAAAAATTTTAAAAAACACTTTTTTAAATTTAGAATTTTTAAATTAAATTAAATTAACGTTTTTTAAACCAAGCATAGTCAACTTGCATATCAAATATAAAAATCTTATAAAAGTCTTATAAAAATATTTGTTTTGAATACCGCCTTAACTATTTAAATACACTACTTTTAAGATAAAAGAAGTTTAGTTTGGTATTGTTTCACTCACCTAATCTAAGCAGATGGATCGCAATACTTTTTATCTGAGCAATTTCTAGAAAGCGCTAGTTGTACGAGAACAAGTTGTTACTATACTTTTTTTTTTCCCTTCCCCAGTCAGTTTAGTATCTACTTAAAGATGTATTATGCAATCAGGTATTTAGATAACAGATAAAAAAGCATTTTTTACTCTAAACTTGTCTAGAAGCGTAAACGATCGCGATTATTTCTGTTTCTAATCTTGAGAAATATTTTTATTTCTAATTTTAGCAGCATTCGATTTCTGATATCTGTTGACCTTCGTGTTTTTTTAGCGGTATTTGTTTTTCTTTTTCGCATCCAAGCCTAATATTAGCGAGAGAGACGATTACTGATAATCTAATCTTTAGCTAATATTTTTGTCCCTTTGTCCCTATCAAAACACGGTTTTATAAATTCTGTATTTACATTTTTGAGTTGTCTTTGTAGCATTTTTAAATGAGTGCAGAGCCTGTTTACCGAATAGGCCCGTGAAGCCCGAGCTTACCCACTGAAATAAAAAGGGCCCCCAAATTTACTTTTCAAAACTAATTTTTAAGGGGGGAAATTTCAGCCCGGGTAAAAAAAAAAAATGTATTTTGTTTTTCTTAATTATTGTTACAAAATTTTCCCTCAGACTATTACTGATACATTTATACTATCTTTTTTTTTTTTTTTTCTGTTGATATAATAAATGGTATAAAAACAGTGATTAAATGCAACTTATTTTCCTTTTTCTTATGTTTTACATATTAATTTCAAATGTTTAAGACTGTAATGTGCTAAAAAGAACAAAAAATTTAATCTGTAAAATTATATTTTGTTTAAATTCATAAAGAGTGGAGAAGTGATATAAAATATGGAGAATAATGGTAAAAGTAATTACCATTCAGGTGATATCAAATTTCTGTTTATAAAATAGAAGCGAAATTGTGTTGCAGCTAAGCATAAATGTATGTCAAATATTTGTTGTCTTTTCACTGTTATTAGCACTGGCAAATCCTGCAATTTGTAAAGCATAAAATATACTTTGAAGTTCAAATATTCGCACCTGTTCCATATTTGTAAATTCATTTACAAAATTAATTTATTATGTATAATTATGCATATAATAAATATTTTTTTATATGTATATAGGTATAGTTAGTTTTTATTTAATATTAAAAGTGTTGTTTACTCGAAATTTTGATGGTAAAATTTCAAACTGTTGAAGCATGATTGGTGGAGGGGGGCTGTGTGACGTCAGGCTTCCCCTACTTCTAAGTCTTAAACGGGCCCTGAATGTGTGCAATCATTTGGATACGCAAGACTTGTTATAAGTCTAAGGCAGATTTAAATTTAGTCCGATTTGCCTTTTTTCACTTCGGACTACCTTGATTCACAAGTTTTTAATAATGAATCCTCTCAAGTGAATCCTCATAAGTGTGATATCTCAGTCCCCAGTATATATCTCGTCATTTCTTTGCGATCTAAATTCTCATTTAATGTTAAAATTTTTCTGTGTGATTGTTCTGTAATATTATGTTACTTCTGCTGTAAAAACATTTTTTTTTTTAAATCTTTAAAATGGAATTTAAACATCTCAAAAGTCACTACTAAAAAATGGAATTGATATTAGAGATATGATTGTAGGCTTTTCATAATTGTATTAAATTATAAATTGATTTTCTTTGGTTTCGGGTTCGAGTCGACGATATTTTTTTTATGTCGGGTTTCGGGTCAACGAAATGTTTTCTTGTCGGATTTGGGTCGAGTTTCAGGTTGACCTTAAACCGAATCAGGATACACTTGGTTCTGGTCGGATTGATATATACCCGATTTCTTTGAAGAAAGGGCAGAATCTCTCTTAATATAAAAATTTGTATGAAATGTTTTAATATGAAAAAGCCTATATGTATACTTAAAGAGCATCACATTCATATTTAATTTAAATTATAACAAATAAAATAAATATTAAGAGATATTGTTGACTATTCTTCCAAAATCGTATTTAACTATGGTATTAATTTTCATTAATCAATTTCAATATTTCATTAACTAATTTCAAAACTGTGTTTCTATTTAAAAAAAATAACTTTTTTTTGTTATATAAATCTGTAAATGTCATTGACTTTTTATAAACACTAAAAGTTAATCGCTTTCATCTTAACCCTCTGACCGCTCATTTTTTTTTTTTTTTTCAAAATCCTTTCGACCGATATGTAATCGACCAATATATCCTATTATTACATATTTTAAATCATCATGTATTTAAAATATGTAGTAAATTTATCATTTACATTTTCACCCTTTGACTGTGGAATTTTTAAAACAAAATTGTTTAAAAAATTGTGTATTATATAATTTTTTCTACAAATGTTTTGTTCGTGGAAATCACTTGATAAGCTAATCGCGGAATAAGCTGTCAGAGGGTTAAACATCGCGAATTGATTTCAAAGTTGCGGATTTAAGATAATCTACTGCAGGTCTGTCCGCAGTGCCCATTCGAATGTATTTATTACTAGTAAATCTTCAGATCAGGGGCCTCAACGTCGATTTTAATTTTCATCTGGGGCTTTTTTTATTACAGTTCCACTTTCTCTTCCTCGTCATTTTCATCATTACCACTGTTTCTGTCACAGACCTTGCTTTCTATTAGTTCTTGTATCGTGTCAGAAGTTGGAAAAACTTTCAAATTACTTCTACATCGACGGGGTGGGATTTTGTTAAGCATCGGCCAGATTTTGCTATGGGAGAGATGATTTCAGGGAGAACTTTTGAAGGGAAAGTGACCCGAATTATCGTTCTCGTACAAGGAAAACCCTGAAAACCGTGCACGGTCACCCCACCCAGATTATGTTGGCTTTGATCCCGCGAACATCAGCCAAAGCTACTCGTATGGCCAGCATGCTAACCACTGGTCTGAATCCCTCCTGTATGGTCTGAACAGGCCCCATCTTGTACCGACGGACTTTTATATTTATTCCAGTTCTTTTTAGGGTATCCTTGAATTCAACATAATAGATTATCTCTGTATTTCCGGTGTGCATATATATCTGCGGTTGAAAATTGATTTTAATTACAGAATTTCAGCCAAAATTAACGAATACCCCCTTTCGTTCTTGCTAATCCAAATTGTAGTTGAAATTCAAAGTTGGAATTCTTTTGTACTTTTCTGGGTGGGTCTTTGTTTGGAATTCGTTGTTCAAAGGCCGTGTGTAATGTTAGTAGTATGAAAAGAGATTTGGTTCCACCTTAACATGGCCGATCTTCAGAAGTTACCGTTACTCATGGTGACAATTATATTTACATTATATCCAGCAAATATTTATTTTAGAAATACGATTGTAGACTAATCATCCAAAATGGCACTAAAATATGGTGTACATTTTCCTTAATCAATTTCTAAATTGATTTGAACCCCTGCTTCAGGCGGCCTTATGGCTAAACCTGTGAGACGTATGTGTATCGTGTATAGTGTAGAAGTATGTAAACCACTACTTTAGTGAGATAATATTGTTGCATGTTAGCAATCGCATGTGAATAAAAGCTGAGGTATGCCCCTTCTTACTGAAAATTTGAACTGGCATGAGTACTGTACTAATTTTTTCAAAAGTGGCAAAACAGTTTAAACTTAAATCAAAGCTATTCCCAACGAATAAAAATAATAAAATATTACAAGCAGTGAATATCATTTTTTTTAAATTATTATTCCTGCATTAACTCCTTCGGACCTGATTTTTTTTTCAATTTTGGGAAAAAATTACTGTTATGCTAACAAAATTAAAAATGGCTATCGGAATCACAGAAGTTAGGGTTTAATGAAAGTTAACGAATGCGTTCTTTACCAAAACCTCACAAATGTAGTTATTTTGCGTGTCTTTCATATAACAATAGTCAAAGGAAGAATTTTTGAAGACGTTTGGAAAATGTCGTATTACAACTAAATTAAACAAGCATAAAAATTTAGTAATATTTTTTATCTTTTATCACAAATTACCAATTCGGAAAAGGATTCCCAAATTTTAATTTAAAGAGTGAAACGTATGTTTTAATTAAAAGAAATGCCAACGGCTTGCTAATAATTATGAAAATTATTATTATTATTATTATTACTAAATGCTAAACATAAGTGAAGTCATAATAGGAAATGTAGAGATTCATACTATCACTATTAGGTGCTGGAATTAATAAAAATAATGTTTAAGACAAAATAATACTCAATAAAAGATATGTCCTATTAGTAGGACGTCAGGGCCGAAGGGGTTAAATATGAAGACTCTAAATTCAAAACTTCCAGTAACTTAGCTAATAATCTAGTGCGTAGTTTAATTGACAACGCATACTATTTTTAGTTGGTAATGCTCCCTGGTGCGCAACTAGTTCGCTTTTAAGTGACTCCTCGCCATTTAAATTCTCTTAATCCTCCGTAAACACAACAATAATCTTCTTAATTTTCTCGCTTTGTATGAGATATTGCAAAACGTGCAAGGAAACAGTTGTTCTTCACTAGACTGCCAGCTCCTTTAAATTTGTTTGTATTATTCTGACGTATTTCTGCTGTGGGGTTTCCCGAAGTTACAGTAAATTTTATTTTAGACTGTCAGGCCCGCACGGCATTGCCCGTGCCCGGACACACATAATATGTCTCGCACAAAATAATAATATAATACGTATACACAAAATAATATATAATACGCATACACAAAATAATATATAATACGTATACACAAAATAATATATATCGCTACTAGGGTTGGCACGTTTTTGCCAAAGGTGGTAAAAACCATGGAAAAAACCGGTAAAAACCGTCCTGGCAAAAATACATTTTTGCCACTTTTTGCCAAAGTGGCAAAAATAGGTATGTTTTATTTACAGCGATGTAATTATTATATTTTAATTTTTAATAATTTCAACTCTAATAATACGTAATTTAATTTTTTTATTTACCTTAGAATATTCAATGCATCATTAAAACAGTTAGTCTAAGTAGATTGTATTTTTTAGTAAAATACTTTAGTAATCAGTTTTACTTTCAAGTAAATAACTTACTGGCTTTGGTCTAAACTCTCATAATTATTAAACAATCAATCCTTATGCTTCAGTTAATTTTGTAGCAAAGTCTGAGAGAGAAATAACACTTACAAATTTTGCTATGCTATGAGAACAACAGTTATTTGAAGTTACAAAGTAAAAAAAAAAAAAAAAAAAAAAAAAAAACCTTTTGCAAGATAATTCATTCTCATTTCCTATGATCAAATCAAAATTCAAGTCTGTAGCATGTATAATGACAATGAGGAAAATGGTAAGAAAAATTACCTAAAAGATTAATTTGCCTATATTTGTTGTAACATTAAATAATCAATTAAAATCATTGTACCCTCCCCTCTCTTATACATATTATTTTCATCCAATCCATGTGCATTTTTTATAACCTCCCCCTCAAAAAAAAAAAAAAAAAAAAAAAAAAAAAGTTGTAGGAATTTTAAAAGTTTACTTGGTACTACTTGATTATCCCGTCGACCAAAAAACTATCGTCAAACTATAAGATTAAATGCCAATTATGGATCATTGTAAATGTCATTTTCACTTGACATTAAACACATTACATGTGTTTGTTACATCATCATGTGAATTTTAATTTATATTTGAATTTTTATTAAGGTTTTACTAATTTGTTTTTTCTTTCGTTATTTAAAATGAAAATTATGTCAATAAATGATTACCTCATGATATTAAAAGAAAAAATATATAACAGATTAGTTTCAACTGGCGTCACAATTTTTTGTCCACAAAATATTTTTATTTTTCTATATTTACTTCAAGCCTATATCTAATGTTTACATACATTTTATAGTTTTTTTTTCTGCATTTTTTGACTAAATAAAGAGGATTGAATTTTTTACAATCTTCCGTTATCATTGATATTTATTATGTTCCTTAATAAATTTGATTATTACACTTAAAATATTTACAACTAATTGACAAATTCAATATCTTAAAAATATCTGTTTGCTTATAGTTTACGTGTTTAAATGCAGAATTATTAAATTAAACTGTTCTTAGTATTATTTTGACAGAAATAATCTGGTTAAATCAAATTTTATATTTGCTGTGTCGTTACGACATGAGTGAACTTTATCATTAAAGTAACCCTATTATTTAGATTTTTTTTAAAAGTGAAATTCATTCATTTTCCTAACTTAAAATTTTAGAATGGCAATATTTTTTCATTTGTATAATTTGGTAAATAGTTTGGCGATTTGTTTAATTTGGCGAAATTGGTCGACGGGATAATCAAGTAGTACCATTTACTTCTATACAGTATTTGTAAAAGTTATACCTAAAGGTTCAAATAAAGATACAATGAAGATTGATTTAGCAAATGTTTATGCAATAATATTGTTTTTTATTATAGATTTTTTAAATGTAGAAGCTGTTGATTTAAATTTTTTTTTAATACATATTCATTTTAAAGGTAACATTACTACATTAATTTGACAAAAGTAAAAAGTTTTTACCTGTCACCATGACATAAATTTATCTACAAAATTGATTATGATTGATATTTTTTTTATTCATATTACCAATGACAATTATTTTAATTAATCAAATTAACATTAGGGAAATATGTAATTAATATTCTGATTTAAGTCTCAATTATAATATATACAAAATTATATTATTTTATTATATTTATTAAATCCAGCCCTTTTTTGCCAGTTTTTGCCAATTTTTGCCGGTTTTTACCAGGTTTTTTCCAGTTTTTGCCACTATCCTGGCAAAAATACCATTTTGCCGGCAAATTGCCCAACCCTAATCGCTACGCTAGTCGGATTTCTGGAACGAAACTCTTTCCACACGCCAAATAATAATAATAAATATCTTGCGACTTCGAGGTCACGTACGTCATCATAGCAACAGTTTTTGGCGATAAGGAGGTTACTTAAGAAACAAACGATGTATGTTTTTCTTCTTTGGAATTTCGCTGAATTTTCAGAAACAAAAATCGTTGCTTAAATTTACTTTCTTTAATAATTCATTTTAAAAATAATATATAGAGGGCAATATTTCATGCCGATATTTCCCAAGATATAGCCAATAAAAACAATTTTAACCAAATATTGTTTTGATACTAGAGGAGGTATGAAGAATAAAACATATAACTTAAACTTCTCGCTCGAGGCTTTGAGATTATTTGCGGGTACGCTTTTCATTTTTAATTAACTGCAATTTTTACCAAACAATGAATTTTAACGAAATGGTAGTGTACAATGTCAAAAGCCTTTTCAAAGCTTTCTTATACCTCATTCATCGTTGTGTGTTTCGTATGTGCATAGAAAAGAGATATTAACATCAGAAATAATATGTATGATGATTGTAGTATAAACTCATTCCACAATTATTTCTAATCCATGCCTATAAAATAAAGTAAAAATAGTGAAATGGTGTTTAATAAATGGGATCTGTTTTTTCTATCGCATGCATTAAAGATGAAGACTCTAAAGCCGAAGATTTCACTAAGTTAGCTTATAATTTAGTGCCGATGTAATGCTCCCTGATGCGCAATTAGTTCGCATTGCGTAGACACCCCGCCGTTTAAATGTCCTTAATCCTAGGGAAACACAACAATAATCTGCCTCATTTTCTCGCCTTGTATGGGGTATTATAAAAAGTGGAGTGAAAGAATTTTCCTTTCGGATCTTCTTTAAATTTCCGCCGTATCATCTAGACTAGACGTATTTCTACTTTGAGTTTTTTCCGAAGATAAAATAATTTTATTTCAGATACTCCTGAGATTTTATTTTTTATTTTCGTTTATTATTTTTTTTTTAACGCTCGTACATGGTTGCTAAATTTTAGAATGGAGGTTTTTTTTTTTTTTTTTTTTTTTTTTTTATACATAATTTATCATTAAATCTTAAGTTGTGAAATAAAAATTTCTCGAAAGTTGCTTTTGTAATAATAACAAACTAGCCGGATGTGCCAATTCCCAAAACTTTCTTCTATCACTCACAGGTTTCGCATACACTAATAAGAATCAGCACCAATTTATATCAAGGTCTAACTCTAAAGTTTTATTAAATTCCGAGCATTAGTTCTTGAGATATGACTATTGCTAAAATCGTGTAAATGCTGAAAAATGCAGCATATCAGCGCCACCTGTTGGGAGATTTAGATCAAAACCTAATCAACGACAACTTATGTCAACGTCTAACTGAATCTGAAGTTTGATGAAAATCCGTGCATTAGTTTTTGAGATATAGTTATCGTGAAAATAATGAAAAAAGTAGCTTAGCAGCGCTACCTGTTGGGCTGTTTACACCAAAACGTAAGCAGCATCTATTTCTGTCAAGGTGTCAAGGTCTAACAGAATCTGAAGTTTGATGAAATTCCGTGCATTCGTTCTTGAGATATAAGAGGAAGCATAGTAAAACTCATGAAAAAAGTGGTTATATCTACACCAAAACGTAATCACCGTCCATTTATGTCAACTGAATGTCAACTATGGTGTAACTGAATCTGAAGTTTGATGAAAATAAGTGCATTAGTTCTTGAGATAGAGCTATTGCGGAAATCGCGAAAAATGCAGCATAGCAGCGCCACCTGTCGGGCGATTTTCACCAAAAACTAATCAGCACCAATTTATATCAGGGACTAACTGAATATAAAGAATATATAAATAATATATAGAGGGCAATATTTCATGCCGATATTTCCCAAAATGTAGCCAATAAAAACAATTTTAACCAAATATTGTTTTGATACTAGAGGAGGTATGAAGAATAAAACATATAACTTAAACTTCTCGCTCGAGGCTTTGAGATTATTTCCGGTACGTTTTTCATTCATTTTTAATTAACTGCAATTTTTAACCAAACAATGAATTTTAACGAAATGGTAGTGTATATGTCAAAAGCCTCTTCAAAACTTTCTTATTTCTTATTTATTTTCTTATTAACTTTTATTAAATTTCGTGCATTAGTACTTGGGATAGAGGGTCCACAAAACAGATAGACGGTCACTGACTCACAGACAGACATTTTCTAAAAACAGCCAAACCGTGTTCAGGACCTTCTAAAACGTATAAATCCGTCGAAAAGCGGAAGTCGAAAATTTTCATGAATCCAATACTTTCTTCTTGTAAAGATAGAAGAAAGTAAAAAGCCTAATGTATGTTAAAAACAGGATCACTTTCAACCCAAACAGTAAAAATAAATATAAATACAGAACAGTACTTACATGCACTTATTAGGTGCGTTTTAGATGCGGGGTTGACTTCCGGTCCCAAACTGAAGCTCAATTAATAATTTATTAGTTCACGGATGAAATTCCTGCATTAAATATTACTCAATTAGCATGTTACAATGGAACTGTCTACCACGTTATATCTTGATGGGTACCGCGAGCAGAACTAATTTTAGTGGTTGATTTTTAGGGGCCCAATCACCTCATCGAATTCACTTATAAATTTTGTCTTAAATTAAAACTAACAAGTTGGAAATTGTACGTCAAACGTTACAAACGAGGTGCGTTCGTACGCACGTTTTAGAATTAAATTCATGATATCCCGTGCGTAGAACGGGTTAAACAGCTAGTTAAGTATATATTTTATGACACTGTTCATACAAATATCTTAACTAGTTATATAAATATTCAGATATATATGTATCAGCTAGTTATATAAATATTCAGATCTTGATGATTTTTAATTCTGTGAAATGAATTATATCGTCTGCAGATTAATTTCTGTCATAAAATAAGTATCTCGGTCGCTTGACGATTAAACTTCGGAAGCTCCTGTAACAAAAAAGCACCGATTTAAAAAAAAAAAAAATTCAAATTTCTTAATAAATATTTTTATTAATATCTCCTAAAGTTTTGATTCGATTTTAATAAAATTTGAAATGTCTCGACAAAATTCTGCAAAGATAATATATTTTAAATTGCAAACCATTTGGTTGGGTAGTTTTTGCGTTGTTATATGCGGACAGACAGACAGACAGACGGACGGACCAAACGACGACTATAGGTGCTACGTATTTATATAATTACGAACGCACCTAAAAATGAGTACTTTTCGAATTTTTTGGTTGGCTAGCTCGCAGCATGGGACTGTCGTCAAACAGACCGCTCTGTTGCATTATTTCTCTTTCTTGTGTATTGGATGAAAACATTTATAATACAGAAAAGAACACTTACCTTAATTATTCCGATACCAGTGGACCCAAGCAAGGATTTCGCACTGCCGTCTAATAATTTTTAGCCGTATCTAATATTTTTTTAGATGCAGGTTTAAACTTCTAAAGAAAAATTAAGGATAAAAATATCTCGAAACAACATTAGTCAAGGCAGAATATCGTCTCATTTATTCCATCAAAGTTACAGTAAAAACTAATTGAAGATAGTAAAAGGCATGCGCGAGGAAAAAAAAATAACGATCGTATTATTAGAAAATGACGTCATCTGCTTCTTGAAAAAAACATGAAACAAAGAAAAATAAATTGAATGCACTAAAATTTGGTCTGCCCGGCCGCGATGCTCACCAAAATATCACGTGGCAGGCCAGTGCCATTGTAATATGTTAATCGATTTCTATTTTAATGCAGGAATTTCATCCGTGGATTTAATGAGTTTTTAGTTGAACTGAGAGGGGGCGACCTGAAGTCACTCCCGTTCGTAAATTGCAGTAAGATTGGTATTGGCAAACCATCGTTTTTTACACTTTTGTGTCGTCAAATAGTACTACAAAATTAAAATTCTCGTGAATTCGAGGAAGTGATTATATCTGCAGTTGTCGTCCGCCCGCTCTATGTATGTAACATAATTTTTTCCTAAGCAAATCAGACTAAGCAGCATCTAAACACTGCAAAAAAAAAAAAAAAAAAAAAAAAAAAAAAGAAAAAAAAAAAAGGGTGTTGATTTTACAGTATAATACTGCCACCCCAGCTGCCAGTATTATACCGTAAAATTGGTGCTAGTATTATACTGTAAAATCAACACTTTATTTTTTTGCAGTGTAGTCTTTCGTCTTAGTTTGACTGTAAAACAAGTTTTTCTGCACGTACACTTTTGCTGCTGGGAAAATTTGATGTTGGCAATCGTTTTTCTTATTGAGGTTTTTCTGGTAAAAGTTTTTTGATTTTCGTTGCCTTTTTTTTTTCCCCATTTCGCCAGTTGTCGATCCTCTTCATAATCAATAGTCATAGGATAAAATATTTCATACTTTTTTTTAGCGAAGTGTTATGATTTTAACAGACTTTTCCTTAAAACCAAATTTTACTTAAACACAGTAGAAATTGCAAATTTTTTTAAACTGGTGATAAATTCAAGGGATAACCCAGGAGAGGAATTCATCGCGGGATATAATGCACCCCCCTTTCCCTGTTGACACACAACAGATTATTGCAGTTTTCATGTACAGTAAAGCACCGGTTCTCGAACGCCCCGGATAAATAATTGGGTTCTGGAACAAAAAATTCTATCGAAATTTGATTCAGTTCTCGAACAGTGAAGAGTGCCTTTGCTAAATCGACCAAATAAACAAAAGTAGCAAAAAACGATCATTTATTTATTTATTTTCTTTTTCTTTCTTTTTTTTTTTGGGGGGGGGGGGGGACAAAATGCACATACACATGAGCTACGGCGATCGCAGCATTAACGAAAATCATTCATTTTGAAATTATGTTATGTGAGGCTATTGAATCAACAACACATTTTTATTTGTTTTTTTCCTCTCCTTTTTACTTCTCTCTCTCTCTCTCGCTTCCCCCCCCCCCTCTCTCTCAAATAACTTAAAAATAATAATAATTGCCTCCCCCCTTTCCTTCATTCATTTTTATTTATTTTTATTAAAATGTTATAAAATTATCATTGGCTCAAGTCACGTGCAATACTGTAATGTGTTTATATATTTTACTAAATTGTACTATGCAATGTATTGTTTGAAACAGGTAAATACAGGGGATAACTTGGGAGATGGGAACCAATTAATCATATTCTTATTATTTGTTATAGTAAAATTTGATTCTGTTCTCGAACATTTTGTTGGATGAATTGTGTTTGAGAACCCCGAGGTATCACTGCAGCAACAATGGTCCGAAGGGGAAATCCTCTCCGGAATTTCAAAATGTTCCTCTTCCCCTTCCTCCTGGAAGTTTAGAACAGAGATTTTGTACTGCTCTCGCATGCGACCCTCGAAGCTTATTTCTGCGGCCCGATGAGATCTTTGTAACAGCTAATTTATTCTGTGTAAACTTTTTCTCTGAGAAATAAAGTGTCTTACAGCTGGCATTGCCGCAGGTGATCGCCCCCCGCACCACCACCACCCTTATTAGTATCGCGAAATTTCTATGTATCAATAGCGTCGAGTCAGAGAAATTGTACGATCTCTCCCCTCCCCCCTTTGCCCTGACAGTATAGGGGTTATTCATGAATTGCATCACATTCAAGAGAGGGGGATGGGAAAGGGACCCACAAAGTGTGACACGATGATGTGACAGGGGTAGGGTGTTAACAGGTTGTGACGTCGCACACAAAATATGAAAAATATTAGGTAGGCATTATTTGGAAATAGCATAGTAAAATTTCAAAAAGTTTCATTTAAAAAAAAATAAAAATGTATTTTTATTCATGTAGTTAATAGATAAATTATTTATTTTTTACTTTCTCTGAATTTCAGTATATTGAAATAAAACCACTAGAGATCTTGAGGGTCATATCATTTTGAGGGATATTTATATCCGGAGGTTGTATGTAACTCCCCCCCTTCCCCTTTGTATAAATTTAGTTTTAAATTAATAGATGCAGAAAATATGATGACGTGACAACAAGCGGGGGGGGCGGGGGATAAAAATCTTACGAAATTTGCGTGACGTTATTAATGGATGACCCCTAAGCCCCCGCCCCTTGTCGGTGGAAAAGTCAGTGTTAAATACTTGATACCTTTAACTTTTCCAAGGCCTGTATTCCTTATTGTTTCGGCTTCAGATTCACTCGTGAGAAGTACACGATAAAGAAGATCAATGAGATCTGTACCCCCTTTCTCCTTTTTTTTTTTTTTTATTCGACAGGGAAAACAAAGTGTCACAAAGACGATGACTAATTGTGCCCTCCTCAAATCCATGAGCGCATGCAAACCTGATGATTCGCTTCGCGAAGACCATGACTCAACCGAGCTTCCTGAACTGATTTTGCAGAATGTACTGACACAGCCATTGCGTCATCTCTAGTAATACTTTCGCTAATGGGAAGACCGCAACTTTGCTATTGTTGTTGCTTTTATTTTAACCTTTCTTTTTTTATCCGTTTGTGTAAAGTGTAAAGCATGTTTGTGAACAATTCAGGTTATTCTCTATTTGATCTTTTTTTATTTGCCCATTTTTTGTATAAACAGTTTCGTTACTCATCATTGAAATAATATGGGGAGTTTTTCGTATTCATGGATATGCTTATAATTTTCGCATGATAGATTTTAACCCCTTGCAGGGCACCGGTATATTATATATACCACTTAATTTTAATTCCAAAATGCCACAATGACACCAGAATTTTATAATCAAATTTTGAATTTATAAGGTACATGAGAAAAATGCTTTTACTTATTTTAAAATAAATTCGTTCGTGAATCCTGGTGTCAATCAATCATTTCAATATTTTAGCTACACGAGTACCTTGTCCCTAAAGGGGTTAATATGAGATTGAAATTCATTTTTATTCACGTTTTCTCGGGGGGGGGGGGGGAGGGAAGGGGGTGGACGTTGATCCAGATCGATTAAACCGTTACTTGATTGCCAGCTTTTTTTCTTACGTATAGAACCACATTACCCAGGGGTGTTAACTAGTACACATTAGGTGCAGAAACTACACATCGGTCTGCTTCTGTACTACACACTGCACATAGTTTACTTAAAACTACGCATTTGTCAAGCTGTTTTTTAACGAGAGACACTCTTGTCTTATCATGTTCGTGATTTCTTTTTCATTTGTCAACATGTAAAAATTTCCCATTATAAATTGTATTGTGATTTCAAATGTGTATTGTGCAGGGAATGAAATGTTTTAAGTAAAAACATTCAACTAATATTTTGGCCAAAATTTTTATCTTGTTATCTATATATTTAAAACGCTAAGCGATTTCTTTCGACAATCCGTGAGAACAACTACTGCATCAAATTACACCATTCTTTTTTTTAATGAAAGATATTTGGACACAGATTTGTTATCGTGCATTCGATTGTTCGAAAATTTAATTAATTAGCCGTAATTTTCAATTAAACTTTTACTGCTGCTTATGACGTCATAAAGTCGGCAACTCCCACTGTTGCAAGGCATAGAGTTATTTTCTGAACTCTGTGGTTCGCCAATCTTTTGACATTAGCTAATATCAACTAGGTAATATTTTAACATTGTAATATTAAATCTTAAAAAACTTACTTAAAATTAACTAAAATATAATCATAATAAAATATCTAAACATAAACATATCAATATGAATAACAAATCTCACGTAAAATATTGCAATTTAAATTATTCCAATTGAAAGAAGATTTGGAGAGTTATCCCTGACGCCCAGCTAACATAAAAGTACCAATTTTATTTTATTTATTTACACACATATTCAATTTTATTATAAAACACCAGGTTGCCATACAAAGCAAAAATCGTCATTTAGGCGTCAAAAATTAACCCCAGTTACAGCGCCTAGAATACATTATGTTTATAGAATGACATACATATATATGTATATATACTTCACTGGCGCCCGGCTAGCCGAAAAGTATCCCAAATTATTCGCCAAACTGTAGCACCAGAATGTTGCCATTAAATCTCAAAAATAAAAAAAATAATAAAATAATAATTAGGAAAAGCCCCATTTACTAAAGTATCATTTATCAGTAACTTTAAACAATAAAATTTACAATATATTAATGAAAACAGAATAAAAAATAGTCTTGAATATTTATTTATTTATATTATTTCTCTTAATTATCCCTTTCGACTGTTGGATAAATGTTTGTGACGTCAGTTGAATTTTATTGATTGTACGAAACTACGCATCACAACATTTCTTCAATGCTTTTTCTATTTTAATATCATGGTTTCGAAGACGTAATTTTTATTTTAATTAATGTAATAACTAATAAATCAGTAAAACATCATTATAAATACATTTAACGTCGGATTAAAAATCACTTGATGAGAACTTTTAGGCCGAATTTTTTAATTTGCAAGTTAAATTTCGGTGAAAATATTTATCCTCGTGTTTTATAAGCAAATAATAATTCATATTTATTGTGACGTCACCGGAATATTGTCCATTAGGTTTATTTTATCATTATGCATTATAACTTTGTTGATGTCATTTTTTCATTACAATTAAATACAAAATATATTTTTATTTGTAACATGCTGTTTAAGCATAAAAGTAACTTATACAAAGTACGTGTGAAAAGTTTGCGCCGGAGAAAATGACGTTATGCTTAGCTTGAAATGCATTTTAACAGTGATAAAACTAAAAAGAAAAATTAATTGTGTCAACATGACATAATTTTAACTGATTTTTCAATTTTTAATTTTAAAGGTCAGAATTTAAGCCTTTATTGGTTGCTTCATCTTGATTGCATACCTTGATTACATGTTACCAATTACTTATTTTTTTTTAATTATAGGTAAGAAGATTTCATTTTTTATAAAAAAATTCACAAAAGTAAAGAATTTCAGGAAAATTAAAATTATTAAAAATAGTGTTATGGAAAAAAAACTTGAAATAATGATTGTATTTGTAGCTAGAATAAATAATGTAAGGCTAATATTTTATAGGAATTATTTTGGTAGGTTTATTATAAGTTCATTTAACAGTTCCTTATTAATGGCAAAGTCCTATTTCTTCCACTGTGAATTTCTCTTTCCGTGTCAAAAAATGATAGTCTACTTTTGGACGCCAGCCAAAACACAGTGGCAATTTTTAGAAATGTATAACGGTTGTGACAACAAACGGCCCTATCGCTTTAGCTTTCATCGCGCTTACATCACTTCTAAATACTACAAATTTCAATTTTTTACTACATTTTATTACATTTTAAAATTTCAGTTCTTACATCATCAATTAGAAAAAAAAATAGCTTGTGATTGAAACTTATTTGAAAACTGCCGCTTAATTTAACGACTTTTTAAATAATTTTCAAGCATGAAATATTTTTCAATTCTATTTCAACAGTGATCATCAGTTTGCTTTAATAAACATATTCCCTGGGAAAGTTGCCCCAATTGAAAATAGATTTTCTTAACCATCATAAAAACTGAAAAAGAAAAATAATAAAAACCCCTGATAAATCATAAGATCAGATTATCTAAAAGAAAGAGCATTTTGGCGCTAAACTAAAATCTGTCAAGAAAAAAAAAAAACTAAACATAAAATTGATATGCTGAATTCGTTGATGTATATGTTGCACCAAAATATTCTAGGAACTGTATTTTATTATTTTTTTAAAGATCCATTGGATATTTAACTGTATAAGAAGGAAAAGATCCCCGACTGTGATGGAAAAGGAATAATCATCCTGATTATCTAAAGGAACCGAAGAAACCATACAAATAAATTATATTTGAAAACATTAAAAATCTCCCTTATCTGCAGATTGATTTATTATTGTAAAAAAAATTTCATCTTTACATAGAAATTGATTAGCTTAAAACAATGGATGCGTTTCAGAAGATATGGATTTGAAACGAACAATGATTAAAGAAGATATTTTAAAACTTTTAATTTAAACATTTTAAAACTTTTTTTTTAACGTCGAATTTTGACGGTGCCTTTGGTGAGATGCAATGCACATGTGCATAGGAGCTCATTCGGTTGCATTATCACAGGGGGGGGGGGGGGTAGATGTGTACTTTATTTACTATGTTCTTTTATTGACTGAATATGAGATGAACGTAGGGATATACTATTTGTATGCTACTTCATAGGTCCAGGAAATTTTTTTTCTTGCCGTGGGGAATATGGCGGTAATGTCAAACTGATTTGCATTACACAGTTGTTTACGGATTGTTTGTTTGGAGTTTGCTTCGGAATTAGTACTGTAATTCACTGGAGGGGGGGGGGGGACTTTTAAAATAAAATATTTGAAAGACTGTTTCATACGCACCCCTTCTTATGTAATAAAGAAGCTTATTTTACTAATATTGTTATTGTAATTTTTTCCGTCAAGTTTTGACGGGTTCCATCTAGTATTAAATTAAAAATGGACACTTTATTCAACTTACAATATGATTTTAAATTAGAAAAAAAAAATAATGAAGATATGCATATTTATATAACGCTTTTGTATTTTTATACGTGAAATTTTTCTTTTGTGCTGTGTGATATTTTAATGCTTGATACTTTAATGTGCTTCATAAATAAAAGTTCATTTTAATATCATTTCTTAGATATTTCTATTTTGACGGTGTTCATAATTTTAGTGACTTCACTTGACACCTTGAAATTACACATTTTTTGAGTTTAACTACACATTAGTACTTACAAAAATTGGCAACCCTGCATTAGGAAATCAAACTTAATTATCTTTATCTTAAAGTACGATATTGCAAAATCATTATGCTAGCCTGCTTCTTTTTATAGTTAGAGCAATGGGACTACTAGTCAAGAGGTACTGTGTTCGAATTCCACTTCAGAATGCTTCTAGGTCTGTTAAGCCCTCGTGTGAAAAAAATAATCGTATATCCCACAACCAACCAACCAACATTATCAGTTTTTTTTCACCTCATTTTTGCATAACAAAATATTAGTTGTATATATTATAACTTGTACTATTTTTTTTTTTTACATACGCGTTTTTAAAATGTGCATAACTTTTATTATTATTAAGAAATCTCGCGGTAGAAAGGTCCAAACAATATATCACTGAGTTTTGTGATTGCAATTTCTAGACTATATCTCAATATATATATATATATATATAAACTTATTGCAAAAATTAACCATTGAAACAGAAGCAACTGACCATATGCAATGAAATTATTACCCCATGTAGCACTGTCAAATTACACATTATAAAACATAGTCCTAACAAATGAAGTATTATTTATTCAAAAAGTGAAACATAAGTAAAAACACAAATGTAGGCTTATAATGTAATTTACTTTTTAAAGGGCTGGGAAACCACATTATAAGCAAAGAATGATTGTTTTCTGTAATTCACACCAGCCTAATACCAAAAAATTGTGCCAATTCCAAGCCCAAACAATCATTGGAACTAAATTGAAAAACAAGGATACCTTTGAAAATGGAACACTACAAATCAAACCAACCATGTTATATAGAGGGAGAAAATAAATATATGTATAAACAAATATATACAAAGGAAAACAAAGAAAATCTATACATTACAACATCATTTATCCATAATCCAATGCCAAATTTTGCAAAGCACATGGTAAAGTGAGTAAGTGAATTCAAAAGTACAGGTTAAAGTTACAGTTAAGTAGCTAACAGTAGCAGTTATTAATTTAACCACTGAGATTTTAACTATTTCTAATTTAAAATATACTAATAAATAATATAAAATCTATAAATTAATTTACTAAAATATTTTTCAACTTAAAATTTAATATATATATTATATTATTGGAAAATTTAAAAATTTCACTTGTATTCCAAGTTGCCAGAAAAAAAAATTGGATAATTTATGTGGTGTTGCCATCTATTTTAATAATATGGAACAATATCTAATAAATAATAGTAATAGGTTTTTGATCATTTAAAAACATTATATGGTGCTGCCATCTAGTTTAAGATTAAAACAATATCTAAATAAAAATTAATTATTTAGATTAAGAAAAGTTTCCAGTATAAAATTCTTTTATCTATTATTTTTACAAATGTCAAGATATAAATAATCTATATTTATTGTGAATTGTGTAATATCATTTTAACAAAACATTATTAATCCCATAAAATCTTAAACATTATTGTAGAAGTCAAATTAAATTTTCATTTTATAAATAATTATATGCAAGCTTGAAATACCAATATGGCTACACGCACTTATTGGAACTAACATCTTGCTAAATATTATCTACCCTGAAAAATATAATTAGAATTCACACACTGATAGCTTAAAAATAACCAAACTTTTCCAATATGACAACCTCACTTATTGGAACTAATATCTTGCAAAAAAAAAAAAAAAAAAAATTCTCTAGCTTGAAAAGTATATAAAAAAATAATAAAATAAAACAAAATAAAATAAAATTAGAAATTTTTTAATATGTCAAACGCACTTATTGGAACTATATTTTGTTAAAAGTAACTCTACCTGGAAAGAAGAGAAAAAAAAAAAAAAAAAAAAAAAAAAAAAAAACAGAAATTTTCCAATATGGCAACGCACTTATTGGAACAATATTTTATTAAAAGTTCTCTACCTAGACAAGGGGGGGGGGATTTTAGAATTCACAATTATTTAAATTTTTAATAAATGAAAGATATTTAACCCAAATGTATTCCCATTCAGCTCGCACATAAAGGAATTCAATCTTTAGCCAAATATATCAGCAATCAAAATGTAAGTGATTTAACAGAAAGGATGTACAAACATATAATCCCCAATGAAAGCAAAATTTATATTTGTAAAATTGACTTAACTAAATAAAAGGGATAGCCATATTCTATTGCATTTTGAAGTATAAGTTTTAAATTTTGAGTTCTGAAATTATTAGAACAAAGATTAATTCTATGTGCAAAAGTTAGTAAAATATTTACAAATACTGATTTATGTATCATACATGACTTATAATTAGTAAATAAGTTAACTTTAAATGTGAAATCATTTCTTTTATCATAAATGTCAAACAAAATTTTATTATCTTTAAGAATTATCTAAAGATCAAGAAAATTAATTCCATTATTTACCATAACGTTGAAACTATAATTTAAATTTTTATGATATTTTATTGGTAGTAAATAATTTGAAGTATTATTAAAATAGAATACAATTATATCATCTATATAACGGTACATTTTACTATTAGCAATATGCGAATTACGCTCATAATAATATAAATATAATTCTGCAAGAATTGAAGAAACAATGCCACCCTGTGGTAATCCACAGCTTTGAATATATATAGTCTCATTAAAAACAATATAATTATGATGTAGAATAAATCTAGTTAAAGTTTTAAAGTAATTTAAAGAAATATTATTTTTAAATTTTATGGAATCCTTGTATTCTTTGTATAATAAATTGACAATCCTGAACATATCCTTGATATCAATATTATTAAATAAGTCATTAAAGTCAAACGTCTTCATGTAATTTATGTTATTTAAATTTTTCATATTATTGACAAGTTGAAAACTATTTTTTATGCTAAACAAATTATCTTTTAGTTTTGTAAGTTCAAACAATTTAGTGAAAATAGTTAAAAGAAATTTACTTGCATTATTATTATACGTATTACATCCTATAGTTACAGTTCTAAATTTTATAGGAGTTTTATGAAATTTAGGTATAACAACAATATATGGATAATTAAAGTTGTAATTTTTAATTTTTAGCAATTTATAATATTGAAATATATGTCGATTATTAATAATTGTATTAAGATTAGTTTTTTTTAAATTTAAACTTGTATTTATAGCATTAGATATTAGCTGCAAATAATATTTTTTGCAGATGAAAGCATAGTTGTTTTGTGATTTATCAACATAAGTAATAATAAATTTGTTTTGTAAATTCTTTATTTCACTATTTAGTTGTTTAAAATTAAAATTATAATTTTCCATATTTCTGAAAAGTTCAACATTTAAATTACTTAATACATTTAATTTCCATTCCTTAAAAAATTCAATGGGTTTATTATAATCTATTGAAATTTTATATATAAAAAGGTCAAGATCCAGATTAAATTGTTTTAATATAGAAAAAATATTATAACATGAAGGTATTCGAAATTTAGTCCCATTAGTCATAAAATTGCGCAGATAATCATTCTCGACAATATTAATATCTCCTGTAATAATGTGACCATGTACCTTATCTACATAATTACTAAAACTAGGATTATTACATAAGCACGGAGGTTTATCATTTGATGTAAGAAATTTTGCAAAATTATTCTAATTGAAAATCCTACGTCCAAGTGTAACACTGTATTTATATGATTTATGTATTGTAAAAATTTTAATGGGGAATTTGTTATTGTTATTAATTACATTGTGTATATTAATTTTATTAAGTACTATATTAGAAAAAGTGATTATAAGTTGAGTATTGTTAGTTTTTTATAAGTATTTTTTGAAATTTTTACATTAAGTTGATTAATTCTATATAATAGAAGATCAAAATATACATCACTAAAATGTGGTGATAAATTTAATGTTAAAAAAAACTTTATAATAATTATTAAGATTTTTCTTTTTGATCGAAAAAATATGTTTCCTTATGTCAAACCAATTGAAAGAATTAGTGAATTCATTTTCCATATTAGATAATTGCTGTATAATATCATTACTAGAAATAAACTGCGTATTAGTACCATATTTACCCCTTTTTGTACGTGTAGTTTTTGTATTTACTTTATGATTTAAATTAGCATAAGTACTAGTATAATGTTCATGTATATTAGTATTTGTATAAACAAGATTTGTGCGATTAAATAACTTAGAATTTAGACTATAAGGATAAAAGAGTTATGAGATTTGATATCAATGGATTCATAAAGTAGTCTATCACTGAAATTTTTGTGCATACTCAGGATTTTAATAGCAATATCTTTAAAGTCATGTTGTCTAAAGTGCATATGCTCAACATTTATAGAATTATTTTTTATAATATCCTGTCTATGTTGATTGATTCTGAAGTGCAGTGGATTACATGATTGACCAATATATTCCATCTTACACATATTGCAATTAATCGAATAAATAATATTGTATGCTTTACAAAAGAATGCATTAATTTTCGAGTTAGAACTATTAACAAGTTGTAGTGGATCTGCATGTGGGCAAGTTAAGCAGCGTGGTGATGAACATTTTTTTGAATTTGAGATTTACAGTGGGACAATAAGACAGGTAACTGTTTGACGATCCAAAGAAATCCCTGTCAATTTCCATGTACCGAGCATTAGGCCTAATATTATTATTAAAGCCTAAATTGCCAGTCGCTAAAACTTTTTTATTACTTGCCATAATGAGATTTGTATATCATAAATAATATAAGACAATGTTTAAATATAAATGAACATGAAATTGTAAATAATATAAAATAATATATTATAAAATTAAAACTACAAATCATTTGATTGCTAGGTTAATAAGTATCAATAATCAAAACAAATTTATCATTTGATTTCTAGATTAATTTGATTTCTAGTTTAATTTGATTTCTAGTTTAATTTATACCAAAAATCACTAATTTAGTTATAAAAAGAAAAATAATAAAAATAGTATATATATATATATATATATATATATATATATATATATATAATTATAATATCTATGAATTTCAAAAAACATATCAAGTTCTATTCTACTTAAATCTCCAAAGAGATAATCAATGATACTGTGTATACAGAATACCACCTAGCTAATAATTAACATGTGCAAACATAATATTACCATAGCTGATGCTTCAATTGTAATTGGCCAAATTTTACTCATACCAAAAGAATATTGAAAAAAGAAATAGAGAGAAAGGGGAAAAAAAAAAATTATAAATTGGAGTTGCAATTAAGTAAACACAAATGGATTAACAAATTAAATATGAACCATACACAATGGAAAATTGGACCACATGAGAATTAAATATGAATTGGACATGGAAAAACACATGCACATGTACTCATCAGCCTGGATGCACCCACATGTGTTTTAAATAATAATTCAGTGTTTCATAATTCTACTGGCATAATGCTAAGATCAGTAGAATCATCCAGGTACACTGAATTATTACCAGACAACAATTGGAAATATTAAAATTTGGAAATATTTAAATAGGAAATAAAAAACCATTAAGAAAATACAATATATTTCACTCACATCGATTATCCAAAAAACTGTAATTAACACCTCACTAAATTACCACGAGATAACAGTTTTGAAATAATAAAATTGGAAATATGAACGCGTAAAGTGTAGATAAAATATTTTACTCACAATAATTATACAGAATCCTTAAAATGTCACAACGTCTACATAATATTCACATCCACATGGCAATGCATCATACATGTTAACTAAGTCGAGTTGAGAGAAATGATTTGTAAGACAAGTTGAGAGCACACTTTTTTTAAAAAACAACCCCATAAATGACACCCAA
Source organism: Maratus michaelseni (assembly GCA_963931845.1). Classification (NCBI taxonomy): domain Eukaryota; kingdom Metazoa; phylum Arthropoda; class Arachnida; order Araneae; family Salticidae; genus Maratus; species Maratus michaelseni. The sequence continues at coordinate 254,599,071 of OZ007587.1, forward strand.
TCACAAAATGATTCAAAAACACTCAAAATAATTCTGGTTTTAATACACTTATAACAAATTTATATCCGTGAATATATATTACTCCATCCAATTTTAATTCCTGAAAGTAAAATTAATATACAATCAATAGCTCCCTCTATAGTTAAATTAAATATAATATTAACAATATTATCTACAACTACCTGAAAGGTAAAGTGTCGCCATCTATTGGTATTATAATAGTTCATAATTAATATTTAGTTAAATATCCACTTTATTAGTTACATACTCACTTCATTAGATTTATTTATATAAATAAACTTTAAAAAACAATACTAACTTGTAGTTTTACTTAAAATTCAAATAAAATATAATACTACTATATGAATAAATCTACACAGAATTAATTCAACTTGCACAGCATTTCAGATATTCTTAACAAGAATATATTATGTAAAAGAGATATTATTTTAATTCAAATTATTTTTGCTGCCAGCTGTGTTAATCCACTGATATTATAGACATTTATTAAATAATTAATGTTTTATTTTTACTACTACTTAAATATATATTAGACTTGTTTTTAAATAATTAATGTTTAATTTATACTACATTGTAAATATATTTTATATTTATAGATTAATTTAAATATCTAATTAAATAATTCATAAACAATTCAAAATATCTCAAAATTTATTATGTTGATAATTAATAGTATTACTACTGTTTTTCAATCAAATTAATGCAATGCAGTAATTAAAATACTTGTTAATTTTAATTATTCATAGACAAAAATAAAAACTATATATATTTATTTTTATATATATTGCAAATAGATATATATATATGAGTTATAATCACCAATGTTATCATTGTATAATTTAATTTGTTATTGTATAAGTTAATTTATAAATGTATGAAAACTGCACATCAATAATACCTTAAACAGAGGTGATCGGCAACGCACAATCACAACTATACAAAGTATAAATAATGTTCAATCAAATATTAAATTTCCTAATATGTTATAATTGTAATTATGTATGTTATATTTGTAATTTTCTACATAAAGTGTATATAATGTTCAAACAAATATTAAATATTAAATTTCCTAATATGTTATAATTGTAATAATGTATGTTATAATTATTATTTTCTATATCTTTTGTTATATGTTATCGCACACTAAAACAATAATTTATTACATACCATGTTTATATTTAAATTATATAATAAATGTTATTTAAAAGAGTTGATGATTGAATTTATCATAAAAATTGGATATCCATATATTTTTGCTTGATCTCGAATATATCTAATATTTTTGTTTTTATTTATATCTGAGCATAAGTATTTTATACGATGTAGATAATTGATAATTATATTTTTATAAACAGATTTATGTAAACATGAAGCATAATTGGTAAAAATATTTACTTTAAATGGGAAATCAAATCTCTTATCATAAATATCAAAAATTAATTTATAATTATTAGTAATATTAATTTTTAAGTCAAGAAAGTTTATATTATTATTAATTAAATCATTTTCGCTTAATTTAAGCTGAGTAGGATAAAAATTGAGTGGTGATGTGCAATTTTTTTCATTGAAATAAAATATGATAATGTCATCAATATAGCGATAAAATACATAATCAGTGTTCGGACTTATATTTCTTTCATAATAATATAAGTAAAGGTCAGAGAGAATACTAGATGCGGTTCCGCCCTGCGGAATTCCCTGGCATTGTTTATAGATAATATTGTCATATATAATGTAATTATTATGCAATGTAAAATTTAGTAAAGTTTTAAAAAAATTTACTGAAATATGTTCTTTTAATTTTAATTGAGATTTAAATTCTTTAAATAATATACACATTGTTTTATGTAAGTCTTTTATATCAATGTTATTAAATAAATCATTAAAATCCAATGTTTTTATGAATTTTACCGGATTGATATTATGTATTTTATTAATGAGTTGAAAACTATTTTTTAGGCAATGTTGGTTATTATGTTTTAACGTTATATCATATATCTGCTTTAAAATATTAAGTAGTAAATTGCTTGCATTTTTATTATATGTGTTACAACCGATGGTAACAGTGCGAAATTTAATAGGATTTTTATGAAATTTTGGAATTATAACAAGATATGGATAATTAAAATTATTACATTTGATTTTTGGTAATTTGTGATAATTTAATAATTTTCTGTTATTTATTTCAATATTTAATTTAGTTTTATTAAAAATATTACTTGTGTTGATTGCATTGTGAATTAACACTTTATAGTATTCTTTACAAATGATAGCATAGTTATTTGGAGATTTATCTACATAAGTAATTATAAATTTGTTTTGTAATTCTGATATATGTTTATTTATGTTTTTAAAAGCTGCATGTGTAATATGATGATAATTTTTTATAATTTCATTTTTTAATTTATCAATTACAGAAAATCTCCATTCACTGAAATATTCGATTGGTTTATTGTAATCAACAGCAATTTTATATATAAACAAATCAATATCTTGAATAAACTGCAATATTATGGATTTGATATTACACTTATATGGAAGACGAAATTTTGTGCCATTATGCATTAAGTTTTGTAAAATAGGTTGTTCTACAATATTAAGATCACCAGTAATGATATGACCATGTGTTGTATTTATATACTTTTGATATTTTGGGTCATTACAATAACATGGGTAATTCTTTGAAGAGACCAAATTTTTTGCAAAAGAATTGTAATTAAAAATTTTACGTCCAAGTGTGCGATTATATTTATATGTCTTGTGAATGGTAAAATTTTTTATTGGAAAATTATTATTAATGTTGTTTATTATATTGTGTAAATTTATATTATTAAATACATGATTGGAAAAATTTATAATTAATTGTGTATTATTAGTTTTATATTTAGGTTTATTAGAAAGACTTGTATTTAATAGGTTTGCTCTATAATGTAGAATATCATAAAAGATATCACAAAAATGTGGAGAATATTGATTCTTTTTAAATACCTTGAAATATTGGTTTATATATTTCTTTTTTATACTAAAAACATGTTTTCTTATAGCAAGCCAACAATAATCATTACAAAATTGTGCCTCAAGATTATCAAGCTCCTGTTGAATCACAATATCATCAGTGAATTTTTTGTTATTATGTTTACCTCTACCAGATCTAGAAGTTTTTTTTAAGTTTGAAAAATTTAATCCGGAATAAAGATTTTTATAATTTTCATATTTAGTTAAATCTGAAAATACAGGATGTGATTTTTTGTATACTAATTGATTTAATCCATAAGGATATGTAGTATTAAAATGTCTTATATATTTAGATTCTAGAAAAAGTCGTTCAGTAAAATTTTTTTGTATTTTAAGTATTTTAATAGTAATATTTTTAAAATCATGATTTTTGAAATGAGTATATTCAATATTATGAGTTGTTTGATATTTAGAATTTTTATATTTATCAATATGAGAACGATGTAAATTTAGCCGCTTATGTAATTTTTGACAAGACTGTCCAATATATTCCATGTTACACGAATTGCATTTCAATGAATAGATTACATTGTATGCTTTGCAAAATTTTACCAAATTAAGATTGTTATTATTTGAAATCTGTGACTTATCAGCTAATGGACATGTAAGACAACGCTTAGATTCACACTCTCGAAAACATAGTACAGGCTTGGGACAATAGAATAGGTTATCATATATAGTTTCTTATGTTTCAATGGTTAAATTTTACTTAAAGTTTTATATATATATATATATATATATATATATATATATATATATAACCGCGAAGAGACACAGAAACATCATACACAAATAGGGAATAAAAATCAAAATGAAATATGAACACATACAAATATATGGCCAAAAATAAGAAAAAAACCCAATAATAATTAAATAATAGTTAATTTAAAAAATGATTAATTTTAAATTATAAAAAAAGAGTGTAATTAAACACATACAAAAAAAATGTAGTTATTTATCTTATTTGTATGTTTAAAATATTTAACAGCTTGATGAATTTCGCAATATTTCAAACACCTTATGCTAATAATAAACAGGGCTTAATTCCTCACTTTTAATTTTTCAATGATACTTTTTTAGATGCAAAATTAATGAATTCCTCACAGTGCTTACTCTCCTTCTTGATTCACACTGAGATACTTTCTGAAACAGCCCTTCGTGAGGGTTTTTTTTTTTTTTTTTTTTTTTTTTTTTTCCGTGAGACGTTTGTGTTACTATTAGTCAATAAATTCGTAAAAAAGCCTAGCCTTAGACTGACTATGTATCATGTTGGTTGTAGGAAAAAGACTGTATTAAAAGTAGAAATTATTTTAACCCTAAAAATTGAAAATTAAATTACAGAAAAGGGGAGAAACATTCTATTAGAATTGTTCATAAAAAAAGGGGGGGGGCGAACAGTTTATTTAAACCACGGTTGATTTAACACAATACTTGTATCGATCATAATAATTAGCAGCATATGAATTAAACTACAAATGTTATGCTGGATTATTATTATATTAAAAAATTACTCTTTGCAATACTAGTATGGGCGAAACAATTTTGATAATACCATATTTATGCAGTGATATATCAATGATATGTTATTAAAAGATGAAAATTCGTTTATTTGGATGGTAAATTTATAAGTCTGGATGAATCGAATTAGTAAAATAATAAATTTAATTAATTTTATAATAATATTTATAATTTTATAATAACATTTATAATTTTATAATTTTACAATAATATAAATTTTAAGTTTATAACATTTAATTTTATATACATAACATTTTAATTAGCTACATGATAACTTACATACCAACCTGCATTTAAAATGGTTGCAATATGATAATATATTCAATTCCTTTTGAGTCAATGTTTTAATTTAATTTTCCTATTTTATGTATCAAATAATCGAGAGCTAAAGTAATCATAAAATTATTTTGACTTTCAATGAGAGCAGCCGTAAATTCAAATCAATTATACTTGACAAATCTAATTGATTTATATCGTGGTTACACTATTTTGTGTTTTACGAAAAATGTATAAATATTAACAATAGAACACAATAAAGAATGTAAAATATTATTCCAGTATTTTTCCAGTTAGGTTAAAAATGTCGCTGCCTCTTGGACTTCTATAACGACGCTATGGACAACATTCTTCCTTTGGGTTCGAGGTTAAAAAAGCTCCGTCTGCTTGGGAATAAAAGTTTAGATCACTTTATTTAACCGATAATTACCTGCAAAATATTTTAATTTTGCTATTTTTAATATAAAATTAATAATTTTAAGAAATATTGTCGGGTGTTAAATTTTACTTACCAAAGTTCCAATATTTTGAAGAAAAAAAATAATAACAGTATTTAGTATTTTCTGATTTTTATTTATTACTTACCCATCATACGTAGTATAGGGTAAGTCTTGTAATCGTTTTGAAAATCGAAAAATTTTTTTTTGACCGATTTACACGTTTCAGACACTGGAGATTCCGAAAAACATATTTTTAGAAAAAAAAATTTTTGCCGTCCGTCTGTGTGTCTGTGTGTGTGTGTGTCTGTAAACGCTCTATCTCCCGAAAAAATTGAGATAGAGACTTGCAATTTGGTATGTACTTAGTATGTAATAATGGGAAGAAGCCTATTTCATTTCATTAACCTCGATTAACCGGAACTATTTTATTCGGACCCTCGGAAATATTCGTTCTGATAAAAGGTATATAAAAATTTTCGAAATTGTTTATTTTAAGAAATGAATATAAAAGACAATAAAAAAACATAAATTTTACATAAAGCATGAAGTCGATCGGATAGTTAGTTGCCGAGATATTTGGAATCCTATTTTCCACACTCTTCGATTTTTCATGACCCTGTATTTCATCCAAATTTCACTTCAAAGAGATATTTTAATTGGAAATTTGACGCTTAATCAGATGCAATAAACCGCTAGTTAATAGGATTATTATTTTTGGAGTTATAAGGAAAAACCTCTTTCAAGCAATTCAGTAATCGAGCCTTTAAAGTTTGTGACGTCATCAAGCCACGATTTTATTTGAATTGCAATGCATTTTATAAGTAGTTTACACATTTTTATTTTAATATTTTACATTATGCATATCCATGATGGGTAAGTATTACGGTGGCCTCCAACGACTAGTTTATTTGTTTTTAATTACGCGACCTTTAAAATTTTTCATTAAATTTATTTTTAGCAGTCTCATTCTAAAACCCCGAACTTATAAACTTTGCTGTTTGCAACTAACGATTTTATTTAATTTTTTAATTACTTTAATTTTATTTTACATTTCACACAATAATAAATTTAATAATACAATATTATTTGCGTTTCCCCCAAGAATAAGAAAATGCTGAAAATGATCCGTCACTGTAGCAAATGACTATGTAGGCCTTGTTCAACGTTTTTGTGCATTTGTATTAAAATAGCACGCATGTTCTTGAAAATGTTAACGTTTCTGTGAAAAATTCAATTTTATATATAAGTAGTAGGAAAAGGGGGGTTTTGCCCCATGAGGTGGTGCTGTGGTGCGGCACCACCTCAAAATTGTTGTAAAAGACTACGATGATAAAATTCAAACTTAAAATCGAGGGTGGGGCGAAAGGGTGTGCTATAGGAGAGGGGGTTTTAGGAGGGGGCAGCATGTTATAGTAGGGGGGGGGGTATTTTTTTTAAGGGGGGGCTTAATTTAAAAAAAATTAAAATTGTCTTATATTACGAGGTATCGGCTATGGTAGAGTACGACTACTATCCCCTTGCCCCCCTACCCCATGCCCCCCCCATTTTTTTTTTAAATTTAGGAGATAGAAAGTTTAAAGTGGTGTCGCCCTCTATCGGTAAGTATGAAAATTATGGAATTTAAAATGACTGCTTCTGAATTTTAAGTTATAGCATAGTATAAAATAAATAATTTTAAGGTATCTAACCATACTGCTTACAATGGAAATTTAAGTTATAGCATAGCACTTAATAAAATATTTTAAGGTTTCTTACCAAACTGCTTACAATGGAATCTGTAAAAGAATTTTGTTATAGCATAGTATAAAATAAATAATTTTAAAGTTTCTTAGCAAACTGCTTACAATGAAAATATTTAGTTGAAGCATAGCACTTAATAAAATATTCTAAAGTATCTCATCATACTGCTTACAATGGAAATTTAAGTTATAGCATGGTGTAAAATAAAGTAACTTACCACTTCTTACAATGGAAATACATAGTTATAGAATAGCACTTAATAAATAATTTTAAAATGTGTTACCATAGTGCTCGCAAAGGAATATGAAATAGAAATTTAAGTTCTAACATAACGCTAAATAAATAATTTTAAAGTTTCTTAGCAAACTGCTTACAATGAAAATATTTAGTTATAGCGTAGCACTTAACAAAAATTTTAAAGTGACACATGTAAATAATTATAGTTATAAACCGACATATAGGCAGATAGGCAGGCACACAGACAAGCAGACAGGCAGGTAGGCAGACAGACAGACACACAGTGAACTATTTGTTACGTACACAAGCATGCATATACGAAGTGAACTAATTGTAATAAAATACAAGACGTGCATACGTTTTAAAACATTTTTTTTTCTTCACAGAAATTAAGAAAATATTAAATTTCGACTACAACTTTCACTTTGAAATAGCGTACTCCCTTGTTAAAAATTATTAGCTTTTAACAAACATGTAAATGAAGCGGGGTTCGAACCTCGAACTTGACAAAAGGATCTCATGATGTGTTTATTTGCAGTAGGTTTAAACGAACACACCATGAGACCATGTTTATTAGACGCGATTTAAGATATATAAGAAAAGGTGTCACGTGACTGAACATATTGGATTATTACTATACAGTACTAATGATATTATAAATTTTGTAAAATAATTTAAGCTTTACGATAAACTTTAATGTTTAAACTTACAAACACATTGGAATGTATTTATAACATACTAGCTGTTACCCGTGACTTCGTTCACGTAATATTAAAAAAAGAATAAATGCATTAATTTAGTAAAACATTTCACTTGATAATTAACAACATATATAATTAACCAAAGCTTTATCACATTTTATAGGAGACCATACGGTATTTCTTTGCTATAGGGGCCTTGATATAACCCAGTCTTAAAAAAGTGAAATTTCATGCCAAATAATATATACAATCGCGAAAATGAAACTGCAACTAATGAAAAAAGGAGGACCCTGTAAAATCGTGAAAATCGAGGAATTCCTCTTCGTAAAACGAAAAACAACACTGGCAGAATTCTTCTATACAACAGTGCATTTTAGGTGGTATTTGGTGTACAATTTGTATATGTTTGCATTGCTAAATGGGCATTATTATATTGTTTATTTGCATAGACATATGTTATATATTTCTTACTACATTATCTTGTTTATGTATATATTAAATTAAGTGCTTCAGGCTAAGTGGTGTAAATAGTGAACAAACTGCTTGTGGATTTTATACGTTGATAGATATTTCACAAAAATATAACAATCTGATGCGATTCTAAAATGTAAATAAAGGTTGCTAGAAAGTACTTTAAATTCTGCCCAATTTAACCTCGATATTTTCTCTATCGCGTCAAGAACACTATAAGCAAATAAACACCGACGACACAAATCTGATGATCTAAATTTACATATTTTTGTTAGTATATATAGGATTATTTTGATTTATTTCATGCGCTTGAATTTTTTTACGCTTTCTCTAGGGTTAGGTGTCGAATAAATGTACTTTCTTGTTATTTTATTTTGCAATTTCTATTTATTCTATTTTCCATTCATTCCATTTATGGATATTGATTTAATTTACATATTCGTGTTAAAGAATATTCTTTAAAGTTATTATCAGGATTAGGATAGGATACGATTAGGGTTAGGATTAAGAATAAAAATTGAACGACAATGGCATGACCGATTCAGGTTTAAAGTATGAACCAGGAAGTCTATTTACATCATGAAGCCATAAGAAAATTAGAAAATTATCGGCTAATATTTTTTAATATGTTTAATATGTTTTACAGTCATAGTTGGCATCAAAGGTGAGCGGGGAAATGATCATCTAAAATACCATGAAGTGTTTACCACGCAAAAAACAAATTTGGTTATAACAATGTATTTAATTTTGAGCCAAATTTCACTTGATAAAAAAAAAAAGAAAAAAAAAGCAAATTGACTATGGATCTAATTACAGACCCCTAACCTTCCTATTCTCGAAAATGTTCTACCTATCTGTAAAAAAAAATTCTACTGTATAGAACGCGCTTTCACGTTTATAATGTTATGAATTGGCACGATCGGCTTGTTCAAGTTTACACAATTCGGCTGGAAGAAAAGATTCAGTACTTTTTTATTTCTTCTTTGCTTTTGCATTACGCGAATTTGTTGATAAAATCGATTTTCTTTTCGATAACATTGTTGTTTTTTAAGTTTAAAAAATATTGTAATTTTACTTAAACATTGCTTTAAAATCTATGCAATTTTTCTTATCCTACAAGACTTTACAAAAATCTATTATGAAACAACTTTAAAAAAAGCTATATTTAAAAAAGACAACAAAGTTTTTCCTATTTTAAAACTAAAAGAAATGTAAAATTAAATTCCGGTTCGAAACGACGATTTACAAATGTGTTTTTGATTGTGGGAAAATGATAGAGGAAAAATGCTGTTACTTCGACACAATCATATTAAATCTTTAGCTTTTATGAGAAAAGCAACTTTCTTTTAAAAAATATAGTTATTTTTATTAAGATTTTCTGATTTTCGATACGGATGATTTTGCGATGCATATCATTGACATTTGCCATCCAATATTTTTTTTTTTTTTTTTTTTTTTTTTTTTTACTTTTTAAAATTTAAATTAAAAATGTGGTATCTTTATGTTAGCCGTGTGCAGACGATAAATCGCCAACCCATCCCATCATTCGTATTGAATTCATTAAAAATATAAATCTTTCACTCATTTCACTTAAAACACAGAACTTTAATTTACAACACATACATTTAAAATACTACATATATTACGTACATTTAAAATAATTCCTTTCATAAGAAAAAAAAAAAAATTAAGAAATTAATCACAAATAATTTGATAACCCAAGATCATTTTATTTCAACATCAAAACAAATCTGTTTTATTTTTCAATATATGACATCATATTCGCTTGCTTTCCATACTTACTCGTATTTATGCACTTTGTATTATTATCAAATATTTGAAAACGCACGTTTTATTTCTAATATGACGTCATTTCATATTCTGTTTAATTCTTAAATAATTCATTTCCTTTTCATTTTTCACGTGGAAAATTTTCACTTGAAAATAAATTATTGATTAAAAATTATTACTCAGGGGTTTTATTTTATATTGGCAACGATAAAGTATTTTAGCAACGGTAAAATGAATTTAATCATTTTAAAAAAAGCTGCAAAACCGGCCCCTTTGGGCCAAACCAACCAAACCAACCAACCATTTTAAAATATACGAAAAAATGTCCATTTATTCTGTATGAAAATAATGAAATTTTTAATTTTTAAGAAAAATATTGAAATAAAACAAACTAAAACCAGTCTATATTCATTTGAGGGTTATAATCAACTTATATGCAAAGATACAGGATAATTAAATGCTTCATTTTGACGCTGGCTTCAGCCTAACATTTGCACACAATCAGATTTATAATATTATTAGGATAAAATAACCTTATAAAAGGTTGGTTGGTTTGTTGGTTTTATAAACTTGCAAACCAAAGCGTATCTTACCAATTTGCATACAAGAGATTTTGTAACATAAATTATATAATACAGCAAATTTTAACTTACCAAGTGAGGTTTAAGGATACTGTAATAGAATTTTTAATTGTATACTTTAAAAAAGAGAGTTTAACTTACCATTATGTTTATGCTCGGATTCGAACTGTCAACCTTTTGGCTAGCTTTCCAATGCGCTCCCAATTACGCTACGATGGCTCCGTACAATTAATATAAATAATGAAACCCAACACAATGTTACTTTTTTTTCCTAAGATTTTCAAGTTAATAAAACAGGATATGACGACATTTATAGAATAACATCCTGTTTTACAACGATAAGAATAGCAATATAAGAAGCTTGTACACCATAATGAATTTACTGTTTAACGTTTTGACTTAAACGATTATTCTTCTAATTACTTAAAACCTTGCTGTATATTTGCTTGATCACCTATCTGTTTACCCTGCTTTTTGGATACTTCTAAACCTGAAAATGACTACTTCGCTTAACACATCTTACTATGAAATTTCAGAAATCAGCGAATTTAGTAGAATATTTCAGTATTTTGACGTTTTTACCCCATACCATTGGGACTTAGGGGAGGATACGATTGTCGAAGTGCAAATGAATAAGGACTGTGAGTTAAACGTTCACATTCAAAAATATAAAGAATTTGAGAATAGTGGTAAAATGTACCCTACAAATGAAGGAATTACAATATCGTGCGCAACCTTTGATAAATTTGAAACGAGAATGACAAAATTTAATTTTGACTCTGCAGAAAAAGTTACATATTGTATACAAAATACTACCCTTTACTTGATAAATTATTTAAGATTTTAAACCAAAACTGAGCGAATATTATAAAGATTATCGAGTTTGAAAATAGATCTGTTGTCTACCAGAGCAAAAACAGGAAACTACTTATTTGCGGATAACATCCCTGTTTTCTTACTGATAACGATACTTCTTGTATAGTTTAAGGTATAAAAATTATTTCATTTACTTAATTAGCAATACCATATAATGAACGAGTATATTCACACATTTAAATTTGCATATTAAGCCACGATGAATACATAATAAAACATTACTTGTATACTTTTACATAAAAATTGAAAATACATTTATACTTAACGAAATCACCCACTGTATAATAAAAGATACTTTGCTAAATTACTTATGTTTAACATACAGACTAATTTCTGTATACGATATATATCACGTGACGCTATTTTTAATTATTTTAAGCATGCGCGCCCTCTACAATTAAATAAATATTCATGAAAAGTTTTATTTGAAATAATATTCATACTGTTTCTGTGCCGTTAAGACGTTCTAATTTTTTCTCCGTTTAAGTGATCTGCGATTTTAATTGATTTAAATTAAATAAGTACAATGCAAGACATGGTGTTAGACGAACCAACCAAGATAAGAAAAGCCTTGACATCGGAGTTTAAGGAGCAAATAGATAGTACTATTTTAATGAAACCTGTTTTGAATAAGGAACCGATGGCCTCTTCATCAGATCAAGTCGATCAAAAGTTACCTTTTACATGTGATACATGTAAAAAAGTATTTACTAAAAAATATATGTTATTAAGACATATGAACTTACATTTAGAAAAAAAACCCTCTAAGTGTGATAATCTGTTTACTACAAAGAGCGCTTTACAGGGTGATATGCTAATTAATCCCAAGACATCTGCCACATATAAATGTGAGAAATGCAGTAAGACTTTCTCACGAAAAAATGTGTTAGTTAGACACATGAAATTTCACTTAGAAAAGAAACCTTTTAATTGTAAAATGTGTTCGAAATCATTTGTGCAGAAAAGCGACTTACAAAAGCATAACTTAGTACATTCTAAACAAGGCGTTATGCATAAATGTAATGATTGTGATAAAAAGTTTTTACGGGAAAAAATTTAATAAATCATACTATGATTCATAACACCCCTCAGCAAAAGCAAAGGAATATTGAACCGTTTACCAGACACTATAAATGTGTCGATTGTTCTGAAATATTTAATCACAGATTTGACTTAGTGAAGCATAGAAAAATTCATCTCTCGCCCAAAGAACATATATCTGAACAGCGTACTGAACTTTTAAACCATTTACAGAATTTATTACTACGTATAGACACTTTACAAAATGCTATAAAAAATGAAACTATTCCTTTTTGAAATATTGACTTTACCAATTTACTTGAACTATACAACTTCTTGTATATACTAATGTATGTGTTTAAATAATTAAATAAATAATAGATAAGTGAAAAAGCTTTGGTGTTTTATTTTTCAATATGATTATATCACTATTATGTGAATGAATGGACTTGTAAATTTAAACCCTATGTATAAAAATAAATTTCTTGCACTTTTACAAGAAGTAAAAATTTAATACAAATATATTTCAGATTTTTTAAATATATTATTGATTCACATATGATAGTTAAATTAATATGCTATAAAACATATAATTTTGTATAATCTATATTATTAATTTTCTTTAACATATATTACTTTTTTACAATAAATCGATTTAACTAATTATACATTTGTGTAATTAAACAAACTTATTTTACTAAATATACGTATCGATAATTAATTTTTATTATTTACATACACATGATTATACTTTTTATCGTACGCGATTAACTATTTATACATTTAATAAGCGTTGCCATACCCGCTTTTATAAATAATTAGATATTATAAAGCATACGGATTTCACATAAACAAGCAATATTCATTAAATGAACAATTTGAATCTTTAAGCTATAACGTCATATTTACTTTTAAACTGTAACCATCACTCTTTTTTAACCTATGTTAGTAACTGTTTAGATATAATATAATCAGTTTACTGTTGACTTTTGTCGTGACTGAACCTTTTACTGTTTGTTATTTAAAAAATGGCTTGTGAATTAGATGGGATTAAACGGTCGTGTGAAGAAATGGCTTCTTCAACAAAGTTTCAACGTTTAGATAAACCTATGGAAAATTCTGATTTTTATAATAATGAATTTTTACCCAAATCTAATATACAGGAGAACTATGAAACACTATCACCTACCATGGACTTGTATGCAGCAGAGCCTAAGATTACCAAGGATTCTACAACACCAATATTTACTAACTGTGATAATGACGAAACGTCTTTCCCCGACACCTGTTGTGAGTCTACCTCTGCTAAAAGCTTTTTGGATACAATGTTTAAGGATCTAGATTTTAAAAATTTGGAAACATATCTTACCTCACAGCCTACAAGTGGTTTAATTTCTTCAAATGAACCATCAACTAGCATTACACATAGTAGTGAACAATTATATAACATATCCCCTCCCATCGCATGTGTGAATAACATTTCCAAAACCAAACATGGTAAATCTCGCATTTTTGTCATGTTTCGGATTAAACTTGCTGATTTTATATTTTTAACTTTAAAACGACATTATAAACAGTTTTATGTACATATTGAAGAGATCAAACACAATGTATTTACAAATGAAGAAATTTCATCAACAAATAGAATTTTTATGGATATTTCAACATGGTATGAATTCCAATATAAAATTTTTGGATTTAATTTAAAATATAAAAGTTCATCGTTTATTGCTAACAATACAGTATTAGTGTTAAATTATAATAATTCTATTATGCAAATAAAAAATTTAAAGAATTATACACATTGTGTTTTAAACGATTTTCAGTTAGAAAATTTAAAAGAAAAAGCTATTGATTTTAATAGCAATCTTATTAAACACTTGTATACAGTTCATCTACCGCTGTTAATTAAGCAAAAATGCACACTCGTTAATTTACCTTCTGAAATCGAGCGTGTTTTACTAACGAAACTTATCTCTTCTATTGAGGATAATGTACTGACAATATTAAACCAAATTTATGAATGTGTAGGATGTATATTTAGACACCAATCCCAAAGTCTACATACATGTTTCACCTTTAATAAACGTGAAAGATTTAATCACTTAGGGGATATGATTTTAATGCTTGTAAATTTTGATTATGTTATTTCAAGGTTTTTAAACGGAGTTGAATGTATCAGTGAAAACTTTTTACGTAACATTAATGTGGAATTTATTCAAAATGTATTATTTAAGTCCTGAAAATAAAATATTTTGCTTTAAATCTGTGTGTTTATTTAAACAAAATGTGTGTGTTTATTAATATTGTTTAACTTGCAATTTAAGATTAATAATTTCTCTTATATGTTTATAACAGAAACATGATAACATAGTATGTATACTAAATGTTAGTAACATACTACACATGTTAGTAAATGTATTTTTGAACTATTATAAAAGTTTTTAAAATTTTACAAGATAGCAAAATTATTTTTCAGTTAAAAAAGTTTTATAAATTTACAATTTTAAATTTAAAACTTAATAAAAGTATTTCATACTTTATCAATGTTGATTCGTCTTGTATGTTAATATTATATAATGGTAACATACTATATAGTTGTTATGTTACTACATGTACTTATAAAAACAATTTAAACATGTTATATTATTGTAAAAGTTTTTAAAAAAATTACAAAGTAACTTAATTAAATTAAAAAATTATAAGTAAACAAAATAATTATTTTTTTAATTAAAATAAATGTTTTAAAATACTTAATTTTAATAAATTGTGTCTATGAATACATATATATATATATATATATATATATATATATGTGTGTGTGTGTGTGTGTGTCTGTGTACCTATATACATGTGGAACTTTAGTTAAGTGATAGAAATTCTCAAACTTTGTCATTAGAAACCCTATATTCTGATAATTAATAACAATTAGCTTTAATTTAAAGAAATAGATTAATTTATACTTACAAATATAGCCCACTTATAATAGCACGTCCATCTTACTTAGTTACTTCAAACATTATGCTTGTTACTATCCTAGTAACAGGATGTTTTTGTCGTACCACGTGATTTCCTTTAAAGTCACGTGATCATGAAGATAATAGTTAAACACAACGTGTTTGACATTTTCACTTCTGCTATAGAAGAGGGTTGTTTGGTAAGTTATAATGTCCTGCATTCTTTATTTTACACTTTATTTTACAATTTATTAAGAAGATCTAATTTAAATAACGTTTATATTGCAAACGTAAGGTAAAAGCACTAAATTATTGTTTTAAAAGCCTTTTATTTTGTAATTCTATCGACAATAAGATGATGTAATACATTTAAAATCTTACTATTGGGTTTTATTTTAGCATAAACGATATTTATTCAACTGGCTATTGCTTTTAGAAGTAACTTAATTTCCTTACACAAGCGGAAAATAATATTTCTTCATTAATATATCATGTTTACAAAATTTTTAAGTTATATATAATATAACTTGTAAATACATAGTATATTTTTATACTATAAGTATATGTATACTTACATGTTATTTAAGTATAAATGTATACTTTGTATTGTTAGCAATAAACGATGAACTTTTATATTTTAAATTAAATCCAAAAATTTTATATTGGAATTCATACCATGTTGAAATATCCATAAAAATTCTATTTGTTGATGAAATTTCTTCATTTGTAAATACATTGTGTTTGATCTCTTCAATATGTACATAAAACTGTTTATAATGTCGTTTTAAAGTTAAAAATATAAAATCAGCAAGTTTAATCCGAAACATGACAAAAATGCGAGATTTACCATGTTTGGTTTTGGAAATGTTATTCACACATGCGATGGGAGGGGATATGTTATATAATTGTTCACTACTATGTGTAATGCTAGTTGATGGTTCATTTGAAGAAATTAAACCACTTGTAGGCTGTGAGGTAAGATATGTTTCCAAATTTTTAAAATCTAGATCCTTAAACATTGTATCCAAAAAGCTTTTAGCAGAGGTAGACTCACAACAGGTGTCGGGGAAAGACGTTTCGTCATTATCACAGTTAGTAAATATTGGTGTTGTAGAATCCTTGGTAATCTTAGGCTCTGCTGCATACAAGTCCATGGTAGGTGATAGTGTTTCATAGTTCTCCTGTATATTAGATTTGGGTAAAAATTCATTATTATAAAAATCAGAATTTTCCATAGGTTTATCTAAACGTTGAAACTTTGTTGAAGAAGCCATTTCTTCACACGACCGTTTAATCCCATCTAATTCACAAGCCATTTTTTAAATAACAAACAGTAAAAGGTTCAGTCACGACAAAAGTCAACAGTAAACTGATTATATTATATCTAAACAGTTACTAACATAGGTTAAAAAAGAGTGATGGTTACAGTTTAAAAGTAAATATGACGTTATAGCTTAAAGATTCAAATTGTTCATTTAATGAATATTGCTTGTTTATGTGAAATCCGTATGCTTTATAATATCTAATTATTTATAAAAGCGGGTATGGCAACGCTTATTAAATGTATAAATAGTTAATCGCGTACGATAAAAAGTATAATCATGTGTATGTAAATAATAAAAATTAATTATCGATACGTATATTTAGTAAAATAAGTTTGTTTAATTACACAAATGTATAATTAGTTAAATCGATTTATTGTAAAAAAGTAATATATGTTAAAGAAAATTAATAATATAGATTATACAAAATTATATGTTTTATAGCATATTAATTTAACTATCATATGTGAATCAATAATATATTTAAAAAATCTGAAATATATTTGTATTAAATTTTTACTTCTTGTAAAAGTGCAAGAAATTTATTTTTATACATAGGGTTTAAATTTACAAGTCCATTCATTCACATAATAGTGATATAATCATATTGAAAAATAAAACACCAAAGCTTTTTCACTTATCTATTATTTATTTAATTATTTAAACACATACATTAGTATATACAAGAAGTTGTATAGTTCAAGTAAATTGGTAAAGTCAATATTTCAAAAAGGAATAGTTTCATTTTTTATAGCATTTTGTAAAGTGTCTATACGTAGTAATAAATTCTGTAAATGGTTTAAAAGTTCAGTACGCTGTTCAGATATATGTTCTTTGGGCGAGAGATGAATTTTTCTATGCTTCACTAAGTCAAATCTGTGATTAAATATTTCAGAACAATCGACACATTTATAGTGTCTGGTAAACGGTTCAATATTCCTTTGCTTTTGCTGAGGGGTGTTATGAATCATAGTATGATTTATTAAATTTTTTTCCCGTAAAAACTTTTTATCACAATCATTACATTTATGCATAACGCCTTGTTTAGAATGTACTAAGTTATGCTTTTGTAAGTCGCTTTTCTGCACAAATGATTTCGAACACATTTTACAATTAAAAGGTTTCTTTTCTAAGTGAAATTTCATGTGTCTAACTAACACATTTTTTCGTGAGAAAGTCTTACTGCATTTCTCACATTTATATGTGGCAGATGTCTTGGGATTAATTAGCATATCACCCTGTAAAGCGCTCTTTGTAGTAAACAGATTATCACACTTAGAGGGTTTTTTTTCTAAATGTAAGTTCATATGTCTTAATAACATATATTTTTTAGTAAATACTTTTTTACATGTATCACATGTAAAAGGTAACTTTTGATCGACTTGATCTGATGAAGAGGCCATCGGTTCCTTATTCAAAACAGGTTTCATTAAAATAGTACTATCTATTTGCTCCTTAAACTCCGATGTCAAGGCTTTTCTTATCTTGGTTGGTTCGTCTAACACCATGTCTTGCATTGTACTTATTTAATTTAAATCAATTAAAATCGCAGATCACTTAAACGGAGAAAAAATTAGAACGTCTTAACGGCACAGAAACAGTATGAATATTATTTCAAATAAAACTTTTCATGAATATTTATTTAATTGTAGAGGGCGCGCATGCTTAAAATAATTAAAAATAGCGTCACGTGATATATATCGTATACAGAAATTAGTCTGTATGTTAAACATAAGTAATTTAGCAAAGTATCTTTTATTATACAGTGGGTGATTTCGTTAAGTATAAATGTATTTTCAATTTTTATGTAAAAGTATACAAGTAATGTTTTATTATGTATTCATCGTGGCTTAATATGCAAATTTAAATGTGTGAATATACTCGTTCATTATATGGTATTGCTAATTAAGTAAATGAAATAATTTTTATACCTTAAACTATACAAGAAGTATCGTTATCAGTAAGAAAACAGGGATGTTATCCGCAAATAAGTAGTTTCCTGTTTTTGCTCTGGTAGACAACAGATCTATTTTCAAACTCGATAATCTTTATAATATTCGCTCAGTTTTGGTTTAAAATCTTAAATAATTTATCAAGTAAAGGGTAGTATTTTGTATACAATATGTAAGTTACATTATAATAATGGTACACATGTTTAATGAAATAGTATAAAATCCTTAATTTTTGTAGAAAAATAAAACAAGTTTCTACATTTTCTGAATAAAAATTGTAAAACTTTCCGAAAACTAAACTTATTTATTCCTTATACATAAATAAAAAACAGACACATGATGAAAAACTAAACAAATATTTATTAAATATAAAACATTTCTACGTTAATTTATAAATACATTGCTCAAATGCTTATTATAAAAGTCTACATTCATAGATTCAAAAAATAAATAAGTATAATTACATGTACATTTCTCTAGCAGGTTTTTCACAAATTCCTTAATGTTGAAATTTAACAAAGCACTCTCTGCGCACCAGTTAAACTGTTTTCTTAAATTATATCTCATACATTCATGATCCATTTCTACTGGTTGGCCGATTGAACATAAATAGCAGTCAAACGTGCGATATACTGATCTCTCTAATTCATGATCGAAGCATTCTAAAAAATAGTCCATCGCCTCTTCCTCTGTAAAGTGAGAACATTTACATATTTTTACGTTTTTTAAAACATAAACAGGTAAAAGTTTTGTTAAAAAAGTTTGAATAAGACATTCGCTAATTTCAATACAGTTTTTCTCTAGTTTGAGAAATTGTTCTTTTGTAAGTAGTAAACAATCAGGTTTCAATAGTTTTTGCAGTATGCATGATTCCTTATCCACATAAATCGTTAGTAAGTCGTTGTTAGATACGAATGTTTCTTTTTCTGCAGAGTCAAAATTAAATTTTGTCATTCTCGTTTCAAATTTATCAAAGGTTGCGCACGATATTGTAATTCCTTCATTTGTAGGGTACATTTTACCACTATTCTCAAATTCTTTATATTTTTGAATGTGAACGTTTAACTCACAGTCCTTATTCATTTGCACTTCGACAATCGTATCCTCCCCTAAGTCCCAATGGTATGGGGTAAAAACGTCAAAATACTGAAATATTCTACTAAATTCGCTGATTTCTGAAATTTCATAGTAAGATGTGTTAAGCGAAGTAGTCATTTTCAGGTTTAGAAGTATCCAAAAAGCAGGGTAAACAGATAGGTGATCAAGCAAATATACAGCAAGGTTTTAAGTAATTAGAAGAATAATCGTTTAAGTCAAAACGTTAAACAGTAAATTCATTATGGTGTACAAGCTTCTTATATTGCTATTCTTATCGTTGTAAAACAGGATGTTATTCTATAAATGTCGTCATATCCTGTTTTATTAACTTGAAAATCTTAGGAAAAAAAGTAACATTGTGTTGGGTTTCATTATTTATATTAATTGTACGGAGCCATCGTAGCGTAATTGGGAGCGCATTGGAAAGCTAGCCAAAAGGTTGACAGTTCGAATCCGAGCATAAACATAATGGTAAGTTAAACTCTCTTTTTTAAAGTATACAATTAAAAATTCTATTACAGTATCCTTAAACCTCACTTGGTAAGTTAAAATTTGCTGTATTATATAATTTATGTTACAAAATCTCTTGTATGCAAATTGGTAAGATACGCTTTGCTTTGCAAGTTTATAAAACCAACAAACCAACCAACCTTTTATAAGGTTATTTTATATGTTATAAATACATTCCAATGTGTTTGTAAGTTTAAACATTAAAGTTTATCGTAAAGCTTAAATTATTTTACAAAATTTATAATATCATTAGTACTGTATAGTAATAATCCAATATGTTCAGTCACGTGACACCTTTTCTTATATATCTTAAATCGCGTCTAATAAACATGGTCTCATGGTGTGTTCGTTTAAACCTACTGCAAATCAACACATCATGAGATCATTTTGTCAAGTTCGAGGTTCGAACCCCGCTTCATTTACATGTTTGTTAAAAGCTAATAATTTTTAACAAGGGAGTACGCTATTTCAAAGTGAAAGTTGTAGTCGAAATTTAATATTTTCTTAATTTCTGTGAAGAAAAAAAATGTTTTAAAACGTATGCACGTCTTGTATTTTATTACAATTAGTTCACTTCGTATATGCATGCTTGTGTACGTAACAAATAGTTCACTGTGTGTCTGTCTGTCTGCCTACCTGCCTGCCTGCTTGTCTGTGTGCCTGCCTATCTGCCTATATGTCGGTTTATAACTATAATTATTTACATGTGTCACTTTAAAATTTTTGTTAAGTGCTACGCTATAACTAAATATTTCCATTGTAAGCAGTTTGGTAAGAAACTTTAAAATATTTTATTAAGTGCTATGCTTTAACTAAATATTTTCATTGTAAGCAGTTTGCTAAGAAACTTTAAAATTATTTATTATTTAGCGTTATGATAGAACTTAAATTTCTATTTCATATTCCTTTGCGAGCACTATGGTAACACATTTTAAAATTATTTATTAAGTGCTATGCTATAACTATATATTTCCATTGTAAGCAGTGGTAAGTTACTTTATTTTACACCATGCTATAACTTAAATTTCCATTGTAAGCAGTATGGTGCGATACTTTAGAATATTTTATTTTATACTATGCTATAACTTAAAATTCAGAAGCAGTCATTTTAAATTCCATAATTTTCATACTTACCGATAGAGGGCGACACCACTTTAAACTTTATCTCTCCTAAAATTTAAAAAAAAAAAAAAAATGGGGGTGGGGGGGGCATGGGGTGGGGGGGATAGTAGTCGTACTCTAGCATAGCCGATACCTCGTAATATAAGACAATTTTAAATTTTTTAAAATTAAGCCCCCCCTTAAAAAAAATACCCCCCCTACTATAACATGCTGCCCCCTCCTAAAACCTCCTCTCCTATAGCACACCCTTTCGCCCCACCCTCGATTTTAAGTTTGAATTTTATCATCGTAGTCTTTTACAACAATTTTGAGGTGGTGCCGCACCACAGCACCACCTCATGGGGCAAAACCCCCCTTTTCCTACTACTTATATATATAAATATATATAATATATATGTAGAGTTTTCAGCCGAATTTAACACCGCTTTCCAAAAACTTGACAAAGAACAGTAGAAATAGTATAATACAATCAAAAGATGAATATATTGAATATTTGATGACATGTGGGTATTTGTATGAAATCAATTTTAACTACGCATGCGCGCGAACTACACCAAATATTTTTTTTCATGATTTGGTAGTTAGTTCTATAGAGCAACTTATATAAAAAGTCCATTCAAATATCGCAAAAATTCAGAACGATACAAACAATACAGTGAGCTAATTGATAAATTGGGAGCTAATCCCATATGATTATATGGGATTTCCTCCTAATTGTCCTCGCGACAAAATCTTCACTGAAAATTATGAAGCCAGGTATGTTCTTTACATTCTTGAAGTTCAAGTACATTTCTGTCAAATTTCTGTAGATATTCGACAAAACGTCTAAAATCGAAAAAATCGGTCACTGATCCTTTAATTTTGGAATGTTATGTTAAGTATGTTCAGTGTGCATTATATATATGTTCGTGGACAGATTTTGTCGGCGGCGCAGTTTATTTAATGTGTAAAATAGTTTCTTTAATTGTATAAAACCAATACTTCATAAATAGAGTTAAGTAAGCATGCATTCGCTTACCTGATTGGGCGATGAAAGCATTTATTATATCCAATAAATAGATTGGTGACGTGTTGCAACTTCCTCACGTATATTATTATCCGTTAGAGTATTCCGGATTATCTATAATATCACTTCTGCAAAATAATAAAATTAGTTTCGTTGAATAATCACTGTAGAATTAATAGAGTATTTCCTTTCGATTAAATTTAGGTTTAATATACGTTTTTGATTACATAATTACACAGAGCATTTACATCGCTCTGACATTTTCACACGCTACATTTTATAAAGAAATTCACACAACAACTGACTAAAGTCTAAAGAGTTTTTTCATGTCCTTGGTAGCCTTGGATGACGTCACTGGGAAAAGCACATGATAGCACGTGATAATCATTCTTTCACGTGGGCGTTTATTCCATGTACTTAGCTGAGTTGAAAACAGTTTATGAATGGGTTTTTCCGACGAGATAATTAAAGTTGTTTACTGCAATTTTAAAGTACTTTATTATTATCTGACGATTGAAGAGTAGTTGATTCCGAATAGAAGATTACCCTTTAATTGGAATTTCCGTCACTCCCCCTTAATCTTCTATGTAGGATAAGGAAGTAAGTTCAGATTGTTTCGGTGTTTAATGAATTCAGGTTTGGGGTTGGGCTTGGTGAGTGAATCTGCGGTCATAAATTCTGTGGGACAATACTTTAAATCTATTATTCCATCTTCCTTGAGTTGTCTTATCGCGTGGAATCTGATATCTATATGTTTACTTTTCCGAGTATGTTTTTCACTTTCAACCATTTTTATACATGGCTGATTGTCCTCGTATATTGTTATGGGTTTCTGTTGTGGTAAATTTAAATCTTCCAGGAGTTTTATCATCCATAGTATTTCCTGTGCTGCATTACTTACAGAAATGTATTCAGCTTCTGCTGATGACAGAGCAACGCATGTCTGTCTTTTCGTTGTCCAATGTATGGGACATTTTCCTAACATAAATATATTTCCGCTGGTGGATCGTCTAGTTTCTGGATCACCTCCCCAATCTGCATCTGCGTAAACTTCGAGAATAGGCTTATTTTTCGAACTTAGCGTCAGGTTGAGGTGTTTTGTGTTGTTTAAGTATGTTACGATTCTTTTGACTGCTTTCCAGTCTTTTTCTCGAGGGGTTTCATTTCTACGGCTGAGTATGTTGACCGCTGCTGAAATATCTGGCCTGGTTAATGTTGAGATGTAGAGTAATGTTCCCGTTGCTTGTCTGAATTTAATATTGTTAGGTAATAGATTTTCATCATCGTTGAGTCGATTGTAACCTGCTTCCATAGGTGTGCTGTAAGGTTTTGCGTTTTGAAGATTGAGTTTATCTACCAATTCTTCAATTTTTGAATTTTGGTTTAAGTAGAAATTTTTATCGTCTCTTTTTATATTTATTCCGAGATAGTTATTGACTTCTCCCAAATCTTTCAATTCATATTCCCTTTTGAGATTGTTTATTAATTCAATTATATCTTCGTTTTTTCCGGCGATTAACAAATCATCCACATATACTATAATGTATGTCGAGTTTTCATCATTTTCGCGTATAAAAAGACATGAGTCAGATGTACTTTGTACAAAATTTAATGCTTTAAGACTCTCGGAGATTTTCGTGTGCCATGCTCTGGCGGCTTGTTTGAGCCCGTATATTGCTTTTTGTAATTTACATACTTTGTTTTGTTGATTTGGAGCTATATAGCCTTCCGGCTGTTTCATGTATACCTCTTCTTGTAGGTTTCCGTGTAAAAACGCTGTATTCACGTCGATATGATTAACTTTAAGGTTATGATTTAATGCTGCTATGAGAAATGCACGGATTGTGGTATGAGAGACAACTGGAGCAAAGGTCTCGTCATAATCTACTCCGAATTTCTGACTGTATCCCTGTGCCACGAGTCGTGCTTTATAGGTTTGCACTTGGTTTAGGTTGTCGCGTTTTAATTTAAAAGTCCATTTTGAACCTATCACTTTCTTGCCTGGGGGCGGATCGACTAATGTCCAAGTTTTATTTTTAGCTAGGCACTTGATTTCATTTTCGGTGGCTTTGAGCCAATTTTCCCTATCGTGTGGATTTTTCATTTCCATGATATCGTTCCAATTCTTTGGTTCATTTGATTGTGTGTCTTTAACTAAACAGACAAATCTATCCGGTGGTACTCCTCTGTTAGATCTATTTGACCTTCTTGGTTCTATTTGTGTTTGTTTGGACTCGCATGGTTGTTTTTCTTTATCATTAATGTCAATTTCAATGTAATTTTTATTCTTCTCTTCTTGATTTCTATCATCAGTGGAGATTTCTTCGAGATTTGAATCTTCCTCAATGTTGTTTGAGTGTTTTATTTCATGTTCTATGAATTTTACAGTCCTGGCAATTATTATTTGTTTGTCTTTTGTGTGTATGCGATATCCTTTGGAACGTGTGTCGTAACCTAGAAAAATACCTTCTTGCGCTCTATTATCTAGTTTTCCTCGATGTATTTTATTAATGTAAACAAATGCTTTACATCCAAAGGTTCTTAAATGTTTGAGATCAGGTTTGATACCTTTCCATAGTTCGTATGGAGTTTTGTCGTTCGCTCTTGTTGGCAATCTGTTTTGTAAATATGTCGCTGTGTGTATTGCCTCTCCCCAAAATTGTTTATTTAAATTTGCTTCTAAAAGCATGCTACGTGTCATATCGAGTAGGCTTTTATTCTTCCTTTCTGCCACGCCGTTCTGGCTCGGGTTGTGTGGAATTGTGAATTGGTGTAATATCCCGTTTTCCTTTAGATAATTGTCTATTTCGTTGCTATTATATTCTCCTCCATTATCGGATCTTATTTCTTTTGGTTTTCTACCGAATTGATTATTTACCATTGCAATGTATTCTTTTAATTTATCAATTACTTCGCTTTTCTTAGATAGTAAGTATATAGTTGTATATCTCGAGTAATCGTCGATGAATGTGAGAAAATATTGTTTTTCTCCTAGTGTTGGTGTACTTATAGGTCCACAGACGTCGCTGTGTATTAAATCGAGAACTTTGTTTGCTCTATTTGTAGCCGATTTTGGATATGGCGCGTCGTTTAATTTAGATTTGATGCAGGTTTCGCATAATTTATTATTGTGTCTGCAGTTTTTAATTTTTATTCCGGTAGCTAGCTGTTTGTTTACAATTGTTTTGATTGCTTCATAATCACGGTGTCCTAGTCTTCGATGCCATACTTCTAAACATTCTTTATTATTATTACAGCTTAGTGTGACGTTTGCATAGTTTTCTGCATTTTCTGAGTGGTTTGTTTGTTCGATCATGTATAAATTATTTTTGTTCTTCGCTCTTATATAAATTTCACCGTCGAACGTTAAATCGCATTTGTCATTTTCAAAGATTAATTTGCATCCATTTTTAGTTGCTTTGCTTACGGATATTAAATTGGATTCTAGTTCTGGGACGTATAGGACTTCCTGTAGTCTTGTGAGTTTTATTTCTCCATTTGGGGATTTCGTTTTTATTAAAACGTCGCCTGAACCGAATGCTTCGAGTTTGTTGCCGTTTGCGATGGTGACTGATGATTTTTCAAAATTGTTAAATTTATCAAATAACCTCTTATCATTTGCAATGTGTGAGGTACTGCCACTGTCGAGTATCCAGTTTTGTTTTCCTAATTTTTCTGTTATTAGTACGCGATCTTCGGATTGATTAGTTTTTGAGCTTATTTTCTGATCATTCGCGTTATCGTGACAGTCAGTATTCTCTTTATAATTCTCTGTGTTTTCATAGCATAGTGATGATGAAAAAGGTTTAGCTTTATTTTTATTATTAAAGTTATTCACATTTTGATATGTGTGTTTGTTTTTGTTGTGCTGTGTGTATCTGCTCTTGAGGTGATAGCACTCGCTATTACTGTGATTTGTCATCTTACAGTGACTGCAATATTTTGAATTTCTTTTGTAGTCGTTATAAGTGTGTTTTCTTTGTGTTTTAAATGCCTTTTCAGAGCTGTTGTTTTGTTCAGACATTTCTTGTCTGCGATTATACTCATCTATGAGTTTACTTCTGATAAAATCTGGGGATAATTCGGCTTCGGGCCTTGCCTCTAATGCTGTGATAAGCGTGTTGTAGCTGGGCGGTAATGAGCATAGAAATAGTGCAGATATGTGTGAGTCATTTATATTCTCGCCTATGGCGGATAATTTATCTACTATTTGTAGAATATTTGTTATATGATTTATCATATTACCGTTTTCGGGCAGTTTAGTACTGTACAGTTTTCTCAATAAATACAGTTTGCTACTCAGATTTGCTCTTTCATGCGTACGTTTGAGACCTTCCCAGGTTTGCCTGGCTGTGGTAAAATTTTTTACATGCACAATTTGTGCGTCATCTATGCTTAGATTAATTAAAGCTCTTGCTTTTCTATCTTTTTTGTTCCAATCCTCATTTAAAGGAGTTGGTGGTTGATCACTTATTACTTCAAATAAGTCTTCTTTAATGAGAAGCATTTCGAGCTTAAATTTCCAGTTGGAATAATTGCTCGAATTTAGTTTCTCGATGAATTGGCTTTCTTTGAATGTAGCCATTTTTATTTTCTATCTTTAATTATTTTTAAAGATATTTAATTTAATTTTATACGAATCGCTTTTTCGGCTTTTGTTTTTATTTTCTATAAAGCGAGTTTTTCAGCATATAGCTAATGTGCTTAAAATTTTTATTTAATACATACTATCAGTCTTTCATAATCTGTCGGCGGCGCAGTTTATTTAATGTGTAAAATAGTTTCTTTAATTGTATAAAACCAATACTTCATAAATAGAGTTAAGTAAGCATGCATTCGCTTACCTGATTGGGCGATGAAAGCATTTATTATATCCAATAAATAGATTGGTGACGTGTTGCAACTTCCTCACGTATATTATTATCCGTTAGAGTATTCCGGATTATCTATAATATCACTTCTGCAAAATAATAAAATTAGTTTCGTTGAATAATCACTGTAGAATTAATAGAGTATTTCCTTTCGATTAAATTTAGGTTTAATATACGTTTTTGATTACATAATTACACAGAGCATTTACATCGCTCTGACATTTTCACACGCTACATTTTATAAAGAAATTCACACAACAACTGACTAAAGTCTAAAGAGTTTTTTCATGTCCTTGGTAGCCTTGGATGACGTCACTGGGAAAAGCACATGATAGCACGTGATAATCATTCTTTCACGTGGGCGTTTATTCCATGTACTTAGCTGAGTTGAAAACAGTTTATGAATGGGTTTTTCCGACGAGATAATTAAAGTTGTTTACTGCAATTTTAAAGTACTTTATTATTATCTGACGATTGAAGAGTAGTTGATTCCGAATAGAAGATTACCCTTTAATTGGAATTTCCGTCAGATTTTGCATACTTGATTTTCTCATTAAAATAAACTGTACCTTGCTTACATGTGTAAGTTTTGGTAAATGTACGTCTGCCTTATAATAGTACACTTCTAAGTGCCATCAGCCCATATTAAGGTTGGCGATAGGATGTGAAAAATTTACATTTCAGGGCTTCTAATACAGCAATCTGTTAGGTATGCTATGCGTAGGACGCTGTACAATTTTATACTTGTTTTTTTTTTCACGTATCTCCTACCATTTTAGAGATAGATATTACGCTAACTCCGCGATTTGCTGCTAGGTGGCGCTATAAGTAGTCTCAGCGCATAGCATTTTACTATTCCTAGACTATATTCCTAGTTCATGACTATAGTAGGCACCCTATATATTTTAATTTGCTTTGAAATTTCACGTCTTTCTTTTTTGGGATGTTGACTGATGTCTGTCAAAAAAGTATAATGATAATAAACTTTACTACATCTGAGATTTCTAATTATTAAAAGGAAATAAATATAAAAAAGGAAAAATAAAACCACATACAACAACAAAATAATTGCATCTAGAGATCATAAATCGCGACTTAAGATAAATAAAATAGCGCTAGAATAAACGCATTGGTATAAACTTATTTTTTCGACATTTCTACAAATTTCCGTTATCGAAATTCATGTTACCTTCATTATTCTCTGCTTGTTGAAAAGCATCTTGATCTTGACCCGTCAGAAATAGAAGCGATAAATTAAAGTCGCTAGTAAAGTCGCTAGTACTAATTCGCTAGTAAATGCAATTAATTATTTTGATTTGTTTTTATACAATACTTCAACAGATTCCCTGGTGATTTTATCCATGTCGCAAATTTTTTTTTTACCAGTTTACTTGGTTATTCCACGTTTTTTGATGAATTAATTTTTGATGGAACAAAGAATTGCTTGTAGCAGACGATAGTTTGAAAGTAATTTGAGATCGTTATCTCTCAATAGATTGCAACGAAAAGCCGCAATTTGTTCCGCGAAATTAAAACCAAGTACAATGGAATAGTTCTTGGTATAACTGCTCATTTATTGTATAGGATTCTTTTATTTTGAGTTGAGCTGTTTACTGTCCAATAAAGCAAGACTGCATATTCTTATTTTTGGGGAAGTTTCACTATTCACCATTTCCTCGTATTTGAAATATATAAAAAAAGATACAGTGTCTCACAAAAGTGATGGGACACTTGTGCTTTATAAAAAGAAACTGCAATAAAATAAATAAACAAACATGTGCAAAAATTTTTTGGGTGTGTTTCATATTTAAAGTTAGTAACAATTATTACATAACATACATTTTGTCAAAATATTAAAATATTAATTTAGTAAAAATACAATTGTTCAGAACGGAGCAAAAAATGGCTCACATAAGTGATGGGACACTTACTTTTCCATCAAATATTTATCCAAAAATTTTACTTTTTAAAAGGTTTTAATATTTTGTTGGATTTCCTTTTACTTTTAAAACATGATTTAATCTTTTTGGGATGGATTCGACTATTTTTTTTGTGATTTCTGGAGTGATTTTACCCCATTCTTCTTGAAGCACCGATTTTAGTTGTTGTTTTGAAGAAATGGTGTGTTTGCGAATTCTTGATTCCAATTCTTGCCAAATATTCTCTATGGGATTTAAGTCTGGAGATTGTGGTGGTGTTTTTATTATTTCAGGACAGTTATATAGCAGCCAGAGTCTAACGTTCAGAGCAGTGTGCTTGGGGTCATTGTCCTGGTAGAATTTAAAATCGTTATGAAGGTTCAATTTTCGTGCTGAAGATTTCAAATTTTGCTTTAAAATATCAATATACTTGTACTGATCCATTATACTGTCAATAAAAACAAAATTACCAACTCCAGCGGACGACATACACCCCCATACCATAACTCCTCCTCCACCATGTTTTACTGTTGGTACCAAGTTCTGTTTGCGAAGTTCTTCCCTGGGTTTTCTCCACACCAAGATTCTACCGTCAGAACCAAATATATTAAATTTACTCTCATCAGCAAATATAACTTTATTCCAGTAATCAGAATTCTTATTTATGTTGGATTTTGCGAAAGCTAGTCTGAGTTTTCTATTCTTTTCACTTACGAAGAATTTTTTCCTGGCTACTCTACCGTGATATCCAGCAGATCGAATTACCCTTCTAATAGTTTCAGGATTAACAATTATTCCATATAATGCTTGTAAATCAGCAGCAACTTTTGAAGCACTAATTCTTGGATTTTTTTTAATATTTCGAACGATAATTCGCTTTATTCCATTGGATAGCTTTGATGGTCAGCCAGGTCTTCTTTTATCCTGAATCATATGATTCTTTTTATATCGTTTAATGATATTGAAAACTGTTGAACGACTCAAGTTAACTGTTTCAGCAGTTTTTCTAATAGATTTTCCACGTTCAATATGCAAATTAATAACTAATTTTCGAATTTCAGGCGAAGTTTCTTTTCGTTTAGCATTCATGACTACACAGAGCTAAAAAACACAAAAATTCCAAAACAAACTGGAGAGAAATACTGCAGACGATTTTATAAATTATTGCCAATTGCTTTTAAGTAAAAATAAAACCCCAAAAAATATTTTTATTGCTTATTTCAGACGATTTTTGTTGCATATATAATGGTGTCCCATCACTTATGTGAGCTATTTTTTGCTCCGTTCAAAACATTTGTATTTTTATTAAATTAATATTTTAATATTTTGACAAAATGTATGTTATGTAATAATCTTTACTAAATTTAAGTATGAAACACACCCACAAAAAAAATGTGTACATGTTTTTTTAATTTATTTGATTAGTTTCCTTTTGTAAAGCACAAGTGTCCCATCACTTATGTGAGACACTGTATGTACATGTCAATATTTCTTTATTAAGCCCTGAATCGACAAACGTTATTTTCTGGATGTTATGAAATTGTATCTGTGTTGATCTGGGTTTGTTGGAAATGTAACATGTAAAGAGGAGAATGTAAAATGTAAAAAGACAACAATAAAAAAGAATGTCTTATATCCAGATTTTATTTACGCACCAGCACCAGAGTGGCTAAGAATGATTAATACTTAATTATCTGCATTTTGAATACTCTATACTTAAAAGATTATTGCATGCATCCATGCTTTCCTTACTAATATGTTTAAATACATCCACATTATACATACTGTCATCGATCTTGTATACTTACATTCATCTTATTATATACAAATGCATACTTACAAGTGCATAAAACTTCTAATACATGCAATTGCTATAACATTCCTTTTGGCAACAACTGAAATAAATAGTAATTGATAAGAAATCTTCCCTAATCCTTATTGAATTTAGAGGTAACACCCAGGGTTGGGTTTATACCGGCAAAAACTAGGAGATACTATTAGACTCTGTGTGTCAGGTGTGTGGGAGTGAGTGATATACATCAAATTGATTTTGATTCATTGTACCCAGACTGTGCTTTTTTTTATTTTTTAAAGCTATATGGCTTTTTACTTGAAAGCAGTTTTCTCTAGTTGAAGAATTTAACTGGTTGTTATGTTATGAGTGATATATTGCAGTCGTTGTATGAAGAAGCAAATCGTGATTCGAGTCAAAAAGCCAAGATATGATCCACAGTAAGTTTCCTCAACATCATTAAAATAAGTTGGAAATTGTACATGAAACGTGACAAATGAGGTGCGTTCGTTTCGTGCTATATAACTAGTTTTACAATGTAAAAAAATCATCGTTATTATTTCAGTGAAATAAATTAAATCGTCTACTATGAGTGAAATGAGGAGCCGTTTTTTTTTTTTCTCTTATTACGTATGCCCTGTTTACAGATGCGAATTTTTTTTTTCGACACCAGACAGCGCTGTAAAATTCACCATGGAGATCTTGCTTTGCGAATGATTACCCCCATGGTTTAATATTTCTATGACTCACGACGAATGAATCTTTTGTTAATTTACTTTAAAACAGGGCTGTCCAACCTTTCAGTAAGCGCGGGCGCACCTCATGTATTGGAAATCACTGAAGGGCGCCATTATTCACATGTCTAGAAACATAGAATAATATTACTTCACTAGGGGGCGGAATAGCCAGTTTGGCCTAATTTTTTATTCAAAAATTCTGATGGAAGAATTTGTACATTAAGTAATCCTAAAATGTCTGTCCTTAAATAAAATAAAAATTACTATTCGAAATTAATGGTAGAGATTCCGATTTTCTGAACAAAAAGGGAAGCCATACTGGCAAACCCTGGTAGGGAGTAAATATGTACACACGTCTTATAAAACACACAAACACCTCATACACCACATGAGCCATAAGGCCCCTTACCATGCAAATCTCATGTGAAAAACAATTGCAGAATAAAAACATAAATCATAGCAAATTTAGAATTAAATTTCCCGAGAGCCTAACAAAATTTTTTCTAGAGCCGAAAATTTAACGCCGACTATAATAGAAAATCATGTGAAACATTAATCCTTTTAAAGAGGCATTTTTAAAAATAGATTTTTATTTAAATAACTTCTAGTAAAAAGATTCAATCGAAAGGGCGCCGCGCCGCGTTGGACAGCCCTGCTTTAAAGTATTGAGATATTCGACTGTTAACCTAATTTTCACTTAAGTTATCCCAGAATCTAAACATTTTTAATGTAACTCATCGCTCAAGCAAACAATTTTTTTGAACGATCTTTCTAAAAATGTAACTTTTATGCAATTGTATTCGAAAAAATAATTTTGAATAAAAATGGCCGCTTGGCATATGGAAAAAGATGTGGTTAGCCCGTATTTGTTTTCCTCAGTCACATGTCTTGCGCTTTTACTATATAGATTACGTACGGTATGATTTAACTGAACAAAGAATACTTTTATTAATATATTTTTTAAGTTTTGATTCGATTTTCATAAAATTTGAAATGACTCGATCGACACAATTCTGCAACGATCATATATATTAAATTTCAAACCATTCGGTTGGGTAGCTTTTGCGCTGTTATATGCGGACGCAGACCTGCCAAGTGTCCGGCTTTTTGGATACCAGTAATTTAGTACAGAAAATGTTGTTTTATTTAATAAGAGCATTTTGCGATTTAAGAGAACAACATTTTCTCTAAATTATTACTACTGGTGTGCAAAAATCCGGAGACTTGGCAACTCTTGCGGACGGACGGACCAGACGACGACTATAGGTTCTACGTATTTATATAATTACGAATGCACCTAAAAATGTATAGTTCACTTCAAAGAATACATTAGAGTAGCCATTTTATGCTTGACGGAAAAACTCATTTACAAGAAAAAATATTTCACTTCAACATATTAAAGTATTTTAAATACTTTCACTGTGATCTTCATAATTCTATAATTTTTCCATGTCTAAATAAATAACAAACATAAAAAAAAAAGATATTCCAGAGCTCGCTGATGACTGCGCGGGTTGGAATAACAAGGATGAACAGCAAAAATTATCTCAGAAGGCGTGCATCCGCTCTTAATAGTCAATGCATAAGAACACGCAGCCACAGAAAACCGCATTGCGGTAAATGGCGTCGAACAATCTGCGCATTTGCCGGAACTCTTTAATAACGTATGGGGGAAAAATGATGTAATGGCACTGAAATCTGCTCGAAAAATCGCGGAACGCGTCATTTTTAATATGAAAACGAGGCTTGTGGCAGAAATAGAATAGTCAAAAAGGGGGGTGAATTTTAATACGAAAAAGCTAAGAACCAAGCTTAGAAACAATTGAATTTTGAGCTAGGGAAAATACAGAAAAGGTATTTTAAGGTGCGGCAAAAATAAAAAATTTTAAATAAGGCCGACGAGAGAAAAGTACAGTTGTGGAAAAAAAAAAGTGAACACCCCCTGCTAACTCTACAACAAATTATTGTAGAAGAAAGTTACTGATTCCAAACGATTGGAAATAAAGTCTACTTTTATGTATATAAAATTTTCTTAGGCAGCCATCTACATATAAAAACACACCCAAACTTTGTTTTTTTCAATGGCAAGACAAAATTTTGACTAGATATTTTAAATCTTCAGTTCAAGCTATGCTTAGATACCAAACATGAAATTCCTACGATTAGTTTCAGAGAAATTGAGGGCCCTCTGCAATAACAAGGCAAGTGGCGTTACCTTGATTTCAGGTAAACCATTTTAAAAGACGGCTTATTGACCTACTCAACTATTCCACAGGTTCTATTTCGTATTCGAACCCTCATGACTTGTAAAAACTTTTTTCAACTCTCACGTGTCTCAGTTTCCTGATTCTGCTAACAGGTGGCGCTACTGTCTGGGACTCTTTTAGGAAGCACTTGTAGATGCGAGGACACGGTACGGTCACGGACCAGTTCTGACTCCTGTGGCTGTATCTGTTCAACGTAAATGTTCACGATGCAAATACTCCGATCTCCCACATATTCCACTTAATGGAAGGAGTTGCAAAAAAGGTGCCAATACTGTGTGCTCCTTCCTATATCATGTGATAAAAATGAACTTTGATGATGAAAAGCATGATAGAATCATTCTGTTCTTAGATACCTGCTCTGACAAAACAGGAACTACACGTTGTTCCATTTACGGTGTATGCTATGTAGATCTCTGAATGTGCAGATAGTGCATCTGTTCCCGGTAAGGGCGCACTCATATTGCCAATGCGACAGGAACTTTGGGAACTGTTCTCATAGGTTGAAAAGGATAGAGGTGGTGGAAACTGAACAAGAATATGTGGATATGATCGAATCGAGCAGAAATTCTCTTTTTATAATCGTTGATGGGACGCAAGATGGCATCCTGTTCAACTTTGAGCCAGCCATGAAAGGCAAAAATCTCCATATCTCAAAGGCTGTAAGGGTAACATACAAAGCAAATGTATCTGTGTCTGTTTCGGAAAACTTCTGTGGCACAGGATAAAAAGCCTATCCAGTTCAGGCACCAAAACTGGATACCATTTTATCATCACTTAATAAACCAGAAATACTGAAAATCAAGGATTTAAAGAAGAAGGATTTTGAATCTCTGCTACGATGTATTACTCCTGAAAAGCAGTAGTTTTACAAGTACTTGCTGAATCTTGATGGTATATTGGGATCTGAATCTGAGCTCCAAGAGGTAGAGTCTGAATTGGATGAATCGAATTTGGAGTTTTTAAACAGTGCTTAGGACAGTATTAGGAATTTTTTTAACAAGAAAAACGCTAACATGATTTCATATTTTGTAGACTCTTGTGTTGCACTATATTAAAGAAGTCATTATGTGTTCCCAATGTACATTTTCTTTCACCCAAAACCATAGGATATGCAATAATAAGGTAAGTGTTCAATTTTCAGATTTATGTAATGTATTATTCAGCATATAAGGGAATAGAAGTTAAAACGGAACGGCGAAATGAATGCATTCTTCATTCAATTGATTCTTCCTTTTCGTCTGCAGCGTAAATCGGGTTCTGGGCATGCGCTAATGCACCCACGACTCAGAAAGAAAGATATGAGCATTTGAGGAGTTTTTAATTAATATCTCGGCTAATTATCAAATATTAAAAAATCTGAAGTTCAGGTGCATCAGGATACATGCCTTGGACTACCTAAATCCAAATTTTCAGACGTGTGTGAGCTGTAGATTTCGCTTGCCATCGATAACAAACCAACAAATACACAGGCAAACAGCTTTCTTTTATTTGTATACATATATATAAATTTTGAAATGCAAACGAGATATTTTAAAAGAACCCTCTCATAGGTTTAACATTAGCTTGCGAATGTCTTCGCGTGAGTAAAGTAGATCCTTCCCCTGAGTGGTCCCTTGACAATATGAAGTTCTGGGAGGGAATTTACACTTACACTTTTAGAACATATAAGCTCACTTCTGGGAGTACATTTTGATGTGATGGCATTTTTACGCCTTTCGCCTCCTCGCTCCGCAAGAAATCGAAATGATGCAGTCAAAATCACTTCGAAATAAGGTGTAAAAAGACGCGAACTGTCACAAAGCGCATTGCAGAAGCAAATGATAAAACTAGATTGTTACATTCATTATTCATAATTACTTTTTTCGCTACGTTGTTTCCATTATGATTTTAATTGAGGAATGTTCACACAGTAGCCAGCCGACGTAGGAAATCAATAAAACAACAAAAAAAAAATAATAATAATAAAGAAGAAAGATTGTTGGTAGGCAAATGAGCGCGCGAAAAAGAACAAAACACTACAGGTTGTTATGCTAATGCGGCCGGAGTAGATCTGTGCAAACGACCTCGCAATGACTCAAGGTCGTCGGAGCTTCAGAGCCTGCTTTGCTGACTGGCGAGGGGGAAAAGCAAAAAAGTAAAGAAAAATGTTATTTTTAAACCGCGGGAATCGGTTGCTAGCCGGGCGTAGAGTAGAATTAGTAAAGATTGGCACTGGGAAGGAATGCTTGTTTCTTTATGTTACATAATGAATTTGTCGCCAAAAATTTATCTATGCAGACATGAAAATTTGGTTTCGATAGGGTTTGATTTTGATGGCAAATTTAAGTATATGCAGTAAAAAGACAGTTATCCGAACTCAAGTCACCCGAATCACCAAATATCTGGATCGATATTTGGGGCGCACCCTCCCCCCCCCCCTCCCAATGTATTTGGTTGAGTGTTCATCACATGTCACAAAAGCTAAAATAACGTGTCAGACTGACTTGATTAAAACAAAAACGTTAGCATTGAATAAATATCTTAAGTATAGAAATTAATAATTATAAATAATATTCGCTGAAGCCTTGCTATTGCAACATTCTTAAAGAGAGAACACACTTTTCATTAACTGTCTAATTTAAAAATTTGTGTGAGAATAAAACTGCATCAATTGCATCTCAACTGTGCACAATAAAATCAAAGTAAATCCCCGCCTCTCAAAGAAAACTTTTCCCTCCGCTCCATAAGAAAATTTTGAAACAGCCCCTTCATCAATATAAGGGGGGGGGGGGGATATGTTTTCTAAACAAAATATATACGCAACGTTTTGTATCGTAAAAGTATAATTTCGTTGCTATTCCTATTTAAGCCTTTTAAAATGTTTTTTGGAATATTTGAAGTCTGTAGAGTGAACTTCCCAGAGGCTCCGTAGCGCTTCAGGAAAATAAATGAAATGGACGTATTGCAAATGGGGGATATTGTGACAAAAAATGGTTAAATTTTACAAAAATCACTGTTTTTTAAGAACAATTGCAGCGAATTTTCGCTTCAATTATAACTATTTCAGCAATTGCTAAAACAACAAAACAGTACATACTGGAAGCTTCATACCTGATAAGTTAACAAGTTGGTGAATACCATTGCAGAGACATCTTATAAACATTGTATACATTCTGTATTATCAGGTTTTCGCTTCATAAAAAAGCTGTGAATTTAGTCTTCAATATTCCTTTATCAAATAACACTATTTCTTGACAAATCAGCGATATGGCTAGTGACCTAAAAGAAACATCAATCACCTCAAATGTACTAAATTCGCTCTACAAATGGATGAATCGACTTGATTCGAAAGATTGTTGTATTTTACTCCGTTACGTTCACTTACAAGCCAAACTATCAGGGGGATCTTCTTTTTAGATCACAACAAACACCTCAGGGGATGAACTATTTGATCTTTTGGAGCTATTCTTAGTCTGACCATGAAATAAAGTACCGTGGAAAAACTGTACAGATATATGCACTGATGATACGAAGGCAATGATCAGTCACAATACTGCAGCTACTTTTAATATTTTGATTATAATAATATTTTGTATTTTTCTTTTTATACATCGACGAGCAAGATGATTTGAAAATAAAACTACTATTTTTTTCATATATTTTTTTGAGTATAACTGTATTAAAACTTCGCTGTAATTTGATTGTTTAAATTGTTTTAAATTTCATTAAAAAATTACCTTAATTTCTACAGATGAAAAGTAATTAATACAATTCAACTGTATTACAGTAATTTTATTATCTTGTTCTTCTAATAATATATTAGTGTGTCTTATTAGGAAGTTTTCAATTGCGCGAAATGTTTGTTTACATTCCAAAATGCCGTGCGGATTTTAGGTTATTGCAAATTTTATCATCATCAGCTTTAATAAAAAGCTATGCGTTACTGACGACTGGGTTTTTCGCTAATCGTTGCACAGATTAATCTCGGAAAATGAAACATTTGAAGTTACTGAAAAAATTAATAGCTCGAAAAGTATTTGTCAGAAAATTGTTAGACAAACTGCGTTAGAAGGGTAAAAAATTGTATTTTTCTTTATATAAATTTCAAATCTAATGATTATGCCGTTTTTCAAATATTGAATTTCAAAAATTTCCCAATGGAGTACCATAGCGAAACCTTCACGCGTAAAAAGATAATGATAACGGCAATGTGTCCTGACTTTTATTACTGGCTATAGCACGAGTCACAAATAATAGTAGCCTTAATATTCTGTTAAAATATAAAAGAGAATTATGATGTCACGAGTGCATGATTTTTATTTAATTTTAATATAATCATCTTAGAAACAAGGTTTTGGGAATTTTTTTCGAATGGGACTAATAATAGGGCTAAGGCTAATACTGTATGTTATTTTGAGTTTAAAAGAGGAAAGGTGGGGAGCGCTTTATATTATTTAGGTTTTCTCAGGAACTTTTGGTCAGAATTGGAAGTTTAATATATAAAAACGTCAGAAATTAAATCGACATTAAATCGGCAATAACTATAACGACGGTCCTTTAGTTCGTTTGGATAGAGTTTCATTTTAAAATATAAAATCATTCAACATAGGTATTTTATTACGGTTATATTATATTTATTAAGGTTATTATCACGGGCCTGGGCTACGCCGGGCATGTCAGCTAGTATTTACATACTTAATGTCATCACAGTATTTATTATTTTTCCCCTAATTTACAAGTACCGTGGAACATCGTTTATGCATTTCGGATTTATACGTTTTTTTTATTTATACTAGTTTTAGAACTCTGATCCTAACGTATTCCTATATTTTCCAATGGTAATTGTTTCATTCTATACGACAGGATAAATTGCCTGCGTAAAACCTGCGGATCTAACAAAAATGTTTTATTTAATATTCCTGTGTCCTTAATTATTAATTTTATTTATTATGTAAAATGTAGTGTTCGAAACATGCTTGTTTGATCCACGGCTCACATGCAAGTTTTAAGGTAAATGTTTTAAAAAGTTGTGTCTTGAAAAAAGTGTAAACAGCGTTCCAGTTTAATTGTGATAGTTCATATGGAAGGATATCAAACGATTGTTTTTGTTTATACTCGGAAATTATAATCTGTCTTAAAAAATGAATGCGATAAAAAAAAAAAAAAAAAAAAAAAACACATATTGACCACTTTTTTTCTTTTCTTTTTTATTCATTCCGATATTCGATCTTCTGTTAGAAAATTGGAAGTGGAGTATTTTCTGTATTATTATTATTGTTCACAGAGTAAATAGAAAGAAGTGATTATTAGTATTGTTACTATTATTATAATACCCCAAATATCTCCTAGATGGCGCTACCCAATCGGTCTGGTCTTCGGTCTCGCCGAGTTTTATTTTGTTGCGAAATAAGCAAGATCCGTCGAAACGAAAAGTAAACAAACAAACAAACACATAAATAAATAAAAATAAAGTGATGTGACCGGGCCGCGCTTTAACTTAAAAAAAAAAAAAAAAAAAAGCAATTTTGTATTTAAAGAAAAATAAATGTTATGAAATTGTATTATAATGCAGCATTAATGTTATCAGAAAAGCTGGCCAAAGCTGCACTTTATACTTGTTTTAAAGTTTAAAACTGCTCTTGTCACTTCAATATCTGATTCTGATATTATGATAAAAGAGTGTGATCTTTTTAATTTCTCCGAAAAGGGGTTATTTTCAGCCTAAACATATCAGTTTTATGTGAACTCGTGAGAGAAAAATAGATAATATTATTTCTTTAAAAAATGTTAACAATGTCTCAATGGTATTATTTTTTAAAGTACAAATGATATCATTAAATATTGTTTTGGCGAAATGTATGCTTCTGTGCTAGTGTTACTATACACATGAAAAACGTTTTGAGTTTTCAATACAACTCTTCAATCAATAAATTGTTTTGCATAAAATTTGATTAACAGTTTGCCGTATTTAAGTATAAAACACTTTTTCTTAACAGTTCATTTCCATTATTTATGAAAATATTAATAATAAAAATTTGAACAAATTTAAAAGAAAAAAAGCCATATAGGGTAGATGTGCCAGTAATGGGCCACCTTCAACGTTTCTGGTTTATAAACAAATAACCAATAAAAATTCAGCTTTTTTTATTTCATTAATATGTTTTCTTTAAATTCTAGTTTTAAATACAATCATAATATCAATTACCTATTACTTTTTGTGGGGTGTCCGTCTATTACTGGAAGAATTTAGGGTGTTTTGATTTATTTCTGTTATTTACAATTAAATTTCGATTCACATTGGGAAATGCGACTATGAGCATGGTTAAATATTGTTGGTAGATTAATATAATATTAAAAAATCTGGAATATAACAATTATAACTATTAATTAAAAAATAATTTAAAAAAAATTCCTTAAGGGTGTCCATTACTGGCACATCTACCCTATATATTATATTCTGTTAAAGATAAAAATCGATAAAAATATACATATTTTTAAGGAGTAAATTATTTATTTACAAGTAATAATTATATATTAAATATTAAGTAACTTATTGAAAAATTAATCATGCAATAATTTTAAAACTGACAAAAGCCGTTTGATTCTGATTCCTTGTAAACAAATTCAAAATGTGAACTTTTTTTCGTTTTTTGTATATTTCTACCAATGTTTCAAAAACCATTTTACTACATCGACAATATCCTAAAATATACTTTGAGCTTGTGCAATGTCTTTGACTTTTTAATTTTTATTAATAAATAACAGTTTTATTGTGTTTAAATTTTTTAATTTGAACACATATATGCTAAAAATAGTTCCCTAGGAAAATAAAGCCCAAGAGCAGATATCATAAACTGCAAATGGGTCATTCTCAGATAAAGGTCACAATTAGCTTTTTTTTTTTTTTTTTTTTTTTTTTTTAAGTTAACTGTTGAATTTATAGAATGTTATTTTTTGAAAAACAATGTGTACCAGGATTTTATTACTTTTCAAATTTCTCTTTGTGTTTGAGACCTCCTTATACTGCACACAATTTTTGAGAAATGACTGAAAAATTGAACATTATCAGTAAAAATGGATATGCCAAGTCTACTGATTCAATTTCCATGGAGGAGACAAAAATTAACATGAAAATTTAATCATGCAATAATTTTAAAATTGACAAAAGCAGTTTGATTCTGTTTCTTTGTTTACAAATTCAAAATGTAAACTTTTTTTCTTTTCTTGTGTATTTTTACCAAAGCTTCAAATATCATTTTACTACATTGACAATATCCTAAAATATACTTTGAGCTCGTGCAATGCCTTTGACATAATTTAAAATTTTTATTGAGAAATTTTTAAATTGAACGCATATACAAAAGATAGTTCCCTAGGAAAATAAAGCCCAAGTGCAGATATCATAAGCTGCAAATGGGTCATTCTCACAAAAAAAGCACAATTAGCCTTTTTTTTTTTAATTATAAATTGTTGAATTTATAGAATGTAATTTTCTGAAAAACAATGTGCACCAGGATTTCATTACTTTTCAAATTTCTCTTTGTGTTTGAGACCTCCTTATACTGCACACAATGTTTGATAAATGACTGAAAAATTAGACATGATCAGTAAAAATGGGTATGCCAACTCCATGGAGGAGACAAAACTTAAGTTTTGAATTTTTAACTACTTTGGTTTTCAGGTTGCTAAAATGCTGCATTTCTTTTTATTGGATGCAGTGTTAATGCTGTTTAAAATTTGTTTTACAATTATAAATTAGCTTTTTCTTACCATATTTATTATGACCATGGAGTTATACACTGAGAACTTTGTGAAACTCCAAATGGAATTAATAAATTGGAAAATATTCAATAACTAAAACAAAATGGCTTTATTTCACCCAAACTACCTGATGATGATTTGGCATGTATTGTCATCTATAAAACATTTTTCTTTTTAGCTAGTATTTTCAGTGTCTGTAGAGTCAAACTATTTTGGCTAGGGACTAGTTAAATCCTTAGTAGAAATAAAACCATTATATTCATTAAAAGATTGAACTTAAACATTAAAATTATTTTGTCAGAAATGTATTTAATAGCTTATTTAAAACTTAAATATACATATGAATAAAAATATTAGGAAATCTGCTACATTGCCTAATACTTATCACTTTGTGACCATAAAAAGCACCTTTTCGTGAGAAGGACTCAAAGAACTTTGCAAGTAGTTTTATTTTTATAGGTTTTGATATTGAAAATGCCACTCAATGTTTTTAATCATTTCAAATAAATCACCAATATATATATTTCACATGTGTTTTCATTTTTAAATATATATACTATATATATATATATTTACAAATATCAGTTTTTACAGTTATTTGTTTATTAATAACAAAAACATTAAATAAGTTATTAAATTTGGTAGTTTACAAAATCTTTTTGTTGTGCCATAGAGGTGGAGGTCAGTAATTTTTATTACTTGGCATGAAAACAATAAGATAAAGTAAAAGTGTGTTGTTATATGTAAAGTCAGCAATCATATTATCTTTATTTTTCTCTATATTATACTAAATGTATCTTATTCTTCCTTAGGTATATCTCAGACCAAGACCAAGCTGCCTCTTGCTTTACCATCCTGTGATATATCCTTCAAAAACCAGAATGGATTAAATCAATCCCATTTAGTGCCTGGATTTATACCACCTGTGCATTTTTTACCAGAAAACATTTGTACCTTCAAATCACCCTGGGTTCAGTCAGCTGGAGAGCCTGTTACTTCTAATGCCAGAAAAAAACCATGTTACTCAAATATTGACTCTAAGCATTCTGATAGTGAGATTTACGAGATCCAGCAGAATTCATTCCTACCA
This sequence comes from Maratus michaelseni, assembly GCA_963931845.1. NCBI lineage: Eukaryota > Metazoa > Arthropoda > Arachnida > Araneae > Salticidae > Maratus > Maratus michaelseni. The sequence continues at coordinate 254,642,141 of OZ007587.1, forward strand.
CACATTGAGAAAAAAAGTGATCCATCCTTGCAGTGTCCCAGAAGCTGCATAAATGCATTATCACAAACTTACTTTCCTTGCCGATTACCAGATGTGCCGATGAATGGTGCTGAAAAACTTACCATGACTGGGAGTTCTAACCCGCATTCTGATCAGCTAAACTGGCTCTCGGAAGTTGCATCTGCAGCAGCTAAAGGAGCATTAAATAAGCACACAGCATCTCCTGATCGAAATGACCCTGCTGTTGCTTTGCCGCCAGTGTTGCACACTGTTGGAGATGTGTCATCACAATTGCTACTGTCTAATCCAAGTTCTGTGTTTTCTCCTCCCATCGTTGTGGCCAGACCTTCTGGAGCAAGCAGCTTAAGAATGTTCACACCACCGTTCCACATTGAACGCACACGTCAGCTTCAACAACACACTTGCATTCCTGGTTCTGGCACTATGTATTATAGCCAAGCTTCCCGATCTGCTCCTCTTACGAACTTCTATCAAGCAACATCATACCCTGTTACTGTTTCACAATCAAATGTATCTAATTCATCTGTCAGTAATCCAGATCCATCTCGCACTTATTTGCAGGTAATAGAGTGTCACTTTTTATTTTCTTTATTTTATGTACTTACCATAGTGAACTAAACAAATCTTAGTGTTTACTCTATACCTCATGAGTATAGGTGCAGATTCCCAAAATCTGTAAGGAGCCAGTGGCGCCTAAACCCAAAAAATCCAGTCGCCACATTGTGAAACAAACGCATAAAAACAATAGCATTTATATGGCTATATGGGGTTTATTGTCTACTATTAAAGTTTAAAAGTAATAAACAGTATATTTTTAATTAAAATTTACTCTAAACTTAAATAAATAAATGATTTGTTTTTTCTTTATTAAAATTGGGCAACAGGATTTTATAGAATCTTCCAACCATATAATTGTATACAGTTTGTAGGAATAAATATTTGTAATGTAAGGTCCTAAATAAACGATTCTCTAACTTTTTTGTTCTATAAATAAATCCCCCCCCCCCTCCAAAGTGTTTTTCATAGCTGAAAATAAATGCTCAACATCGGCATTTGCATCAAAAAGTATGTCTATAAAAATCAAAAGAAAAAATATATATGAAAAAATGTGGAGAAGATTTATTTTCTTTTTAAGTTTTAGATTTTAATAAAATAAATTGAACAATTTTTGACATTCAGGAATATTTTTTTTTTTTAAGAAGAAAACGGGAAACTTGTAGATCTGCGGAAATGTGGCATCCATGCTTAATCATGTTTTTTAATTATGGACAACAGAAAAAATAAAAAAGCGGTAAATATCGCAGAAAATGTGCGGAATTGATTTAAAAAGTAACATTTTTTAAAAAGGTGGAAATCTGACAGTCTGTGGAAAAGGGGCATCCCTGTAAGACTGTCTAGAAGACATGAAAAGTTAGTGGCCAAAGAAAAAAATCCAGTCGACACATGGCGACTGTGAATCTGCACCTATACTCATGAGATAACAAAATGCTCTTTAATTTTGTTCCTTGATCTTTTTGGATTAATGGCATATTTTAACCTCAAAAATTTGTATGGCACATTGTGATTCTTAAATTAAAATTATTGCAATCAATGTATATAAATTTGTTTATTCCAGAAGAAATTATAAAGAAATAAATAAATAAGAGTTTAACAGTGAAGCCAATATGTTTAATAACTTAATATTATAGTTATTTAATTTAAACTAGGTATTTTAGGCATTCAAAAACTTCTTAAAAATAGTTAATGGCATATCATTCATTCATCTGAAAGCAATGGACATGACAATAACAACATTTGTCCACTTGTAAGATTTATTGAGTGTAAATGATACTTAGTGCATATAATTTGTTACGACACCTCTAATGTTCCAATTAAATAGGCCACTCCTTTTTAAAGTACAAGAGCATTTCAAATATTGCATAAGGATAATTTTGTTGATTTTTGAACCCCTCTCCTTTTTATAAAACAAAATGAGAATATTACATACAACCTTCTTCCTTAACTCAAAGGATAAGTAACTTTTTTTATTTATTCACAAGTTAATATTGAATTGATTGTTGAGAGTAATAAAGCTACTTTTTTCAAATTTTAAAGTTCACAAAACAGTTATTTTAGACTTAGACCTTAAGGTGGTTCTCAAATGATCCGCTGAACAATGCAAAACTTTCTGACACAATTTCTGGCTCATTTTTAAACTCAAAGGCATAAAATTGGCAAACCTGACTATTGAAGCGATTTGGAATCGAAATGAGTTTTCCATTTTTTAATAAATAAATTATTTATCATGTTATAAGCAATTTGTGTCACGTGACAAGACATTTTTCTCCTTTCTGGCACTGAAGAATTGGAATTTGGCTCAAAATGTCGACATTGGCAGTATTTTTATTTTAGAAACACCTTCTACCTTTACCAAAAAATGGAAAACGTATTTCGATTACAAAATTTCTGAATAACAACACCTGTCTATTTCATGCATTTCTGAACAAAAATTAATTTAAAAATGTGTCTAAAAGCAGCCTCTTTGGATTTCAGAACAACCTTAAGAAATTACACAAGTACTTTCAAGTCAAGTTATTATTTTTATAATTTTAATTATTTTACTTGATTTAGATAAGATTTTCCCCCACCTTTTGTTGTCAGTAAAAATGAGAAAAATTTTAATTTCTGTTATGGCTAAGCTTGTTTATATTTTCTATGTCAATAGTAAAAAGATGAAAGGTAAATGAAAATGTAATACTTAGCCTGTTAATCTTAATCCTTTGCACTACAGGATATTTAAATAATATTGAATGTCCTCTCCAACAGAGACATTGGAGTGTAAAGGATTAAAATTGTTTTTTGAGGCTTTCTCATGTCATGATGCATATATTGAGATATAAGGACTTCTAAACACCTGACAGTTTAAAATTATGTTGACGAATTATCGATATGTCTTTTTTGATATTTCCTTGACTTATTTTATTAATCTTTTTTTTTTAAATTTATTTATTTAATAAAAATATTTAAGTTTTTTTTTTCTTTTCAACAATAGGTCAATAACTATTCTTCACTTTCTGCGGCCCATAATCTTGGTCCTTCATCACAGCTATCTTGTTCACCGAGCTATTTACAACATTCACACTCCAATTCAAGCCCTACAAACTTAACTGTGCCATCTTCACATGGCAGGATGTTCCAACAGGGTCGAAGCATTCTCATCAGCAGGTCTCCTGATGCTATGATTGTTCACTCTCCCCTCGAAAGAGATCCTTGCCAAGTCCAGATTCAGCTGTCTCCTACTTTACCTCAACCCCAAGAAGAAGCCACTCGTAGAAAATCTTTCACTTCGAGTGATTCAGTACTCGGATCTTCAAGCTGCAGTCCTGTCATAGAAACTGCTCATAGTGCTAGTCACAATGTAGAATTTAGTATAGGACAACAGAGGACTTCACCTTCCCATGTTGCTTATCGACTGCCCACTGGAAAGGAAGGTAGTCTTAAACACAGAATTTTACGACCACCAAGTATTAATATTCTTGATCCACCTCATTCCGTGGTTGCTGATGCTCCACTCTCAGCACCACCTATAAGGACGCACCGTGAGCCATCACCTAAGCAAGCGAGATCTGTACCTTCTTCTGGCTATCGTTCCTTTTCAAGTTCTGCCTCATCCATTACGGAAGTCTCAAATCGTGTTATTCCAAGTCCTGGTGGCACTTATCCTAATCATTGTTCCTCATTTTCATCTGAATGTCCTTCACCTTCACCGGCTCCGCCTAATTCTCCGGGCACTGCTGCTGCTCAGTTGAAATACCCCCAGTCATTCATGAAAGGTTCCATCATACAGTTGGCAAATAACAAACTGAAACAGGTAGAAGACATGAATACGGAGGATTTTATCGAGTGTGGTTTGTTAAGTTCTACCTTGAAAATAGATTCTAGTACTGTTGTGAGCATAGAAAAGACACCATTTACTGGTGCAGCAAAGTTAGGTTTCCATGTTGGGCAAGACAATATTCAGGTATATGATGCAGTGTTTGTGTTATTTATGTGTTGATATACTATATTTTTTTATGCACATTTATTCAGATTTGTTGATTGTGGTTTTGTATGATTGTGGCTGCTATTTAAGCATAAAGTTAAGCATTTATATCTTTGTTTTCTTTTTTTTTTAACATGTCACATTGTTATTTTCCTTAATACTACTTTACATTCATTATAATTATGTTTTTTGTTGAAAAAGTTTAGGTTTAAATTAAGTTAAGCCATCTTTGGTACAATGAGTGTTGACAGTTATTTCAACATGCATCTGTACAAAATAGTTTTATTTTATGACTTAATCAAAATTAGATAAATTAAAATTTTTGTTTAAACTATCTGACCTGCCTGGCATTGCCCGGGCTCATGATAATAAATTAAAACAAACCTCAAGTTTTTATGATTTTATATCTTCAACTCGTTTTTTTCTGAAAATTTTTTAAAGAAAAATTTGTGAAAAAATATTGATATTTAGTGATAAAAGTGCTCGTAAGAAGACATTTTCTTGTTTTTTCATGTAGGGTCATTTCATAGTTTAAAAAACAAAAGTTCTTGTTGACTGAACTCTTTGAAATTTCTATCTGTTATAAATAAAGTCAACTCTGTGAAATCCACCAATGTATATTCCGCATTACATGTTGGAATGTAAGCAGCAAAAATTGCAGTTAACACTTAAGCTCATACATAAAGTTAAATGTGGTGTTTTTCATGAATTATCAATTTTTCACTGAAATAAATAGTGATTGATGAAAATTCATATATTTTGTACCCTGCATTAAAAAATAATAATTTGAGCTAAGTAAAAGGGAGAATCAAATCAAAATAGCAATTTTTATTTTAAATAAGCACCGATGTTTGGTTGGTTATGCATAACACAAACGTACACTTCAATGAAACACCGATGAAAATATTTTAACTGACTTTATGTCAACATTTTGTTTATTTTATAATACAGGTGAATATTTTTTTCAGTAAAATTTCTGTGAGTGTATTTATATCTATTTTTGCATGCCCCGTGTGATTTTCGCTCAGTTATTTTTTATTTATACCAAAAGCAGCCAAATTAAAAATTTCAATATCTTTCATACTAGAGATGCAAAATAAAAAACCAGTGAGCTTTTAAATTATGCAAAAGATGCACTGAATGCTGTTCCTGCATTTTTAGAGGAACAAAATTTAGGTCAGTGGCTAGCTTGTGAAGATGAGCCAACTATAACTCGATCAACGACTGATGAGAAAAATTATAGCTATTGTTTTAAACCACACTGAATCGGAGAATGAAAACACTAAGATAATTTATGTACAGAGTTTAATAAATAAAACTATAATAGAATGGCTAGGATATAAATATTTAAATTTCTTTAAGCAAATTTTATCTCAGAGCATGAAGAGATGAATGTTCATAGACTACAGGAAGAAAAAAAAAAAACATTGACAACAAACCAAAACTTAACCTACCATTGTGTCAGTGTTTAAAAAAATGAATAAATCGGTAAAATTTGTATTATATAATTTAATTGTTCTTTATATTAACTTAATTATTTATTAAATATATTAAACCAATTTTGCATTATATTTTCCTTTTCTATTGCAATTTTTATATAATTGTTCATAATCATACTCAGATTTTAAAAAATAAAATGTAAACAAAGAGATGATCTATAATCTGCAAAAATCTGTTATCCGCAAAACTCTTGGTCCCTAATTGTGCGGATTTCATAGAGTTGACTGTATAATAGTTTTGCATCCCATGTAAAAATTTCGTAAAAAAATATTGTTATCTAGTTGTAAAAGAAACTTCTCGCATTTTTTTGTTTGTTTGTTTGTTTTCGCTTTGGCTTCTTTAAAGAACAAAAAAATAGTTGTCATCTTCCGAACTCTCTGAAATTTTAATCGGTTATAAATATATCTGTATCCAAGCATACTTTAAAATTTCATGAAAAAATATGCATATTTAGTTGTGAAAACATGAGTCGAAACAGAGCGACAAAATGCCAAAACACACCACTTTTTTGCTTTTTTTTTCGAAAATTTCTCAGATTTTGTTTTTTTTAATATTTTTACCTGTCCAAATGTTTCTAAAATTTTGTAGGTCATGTAAATCTGGTCTAGCAAGATGCTTTAAAAAGGTTGTATATCAAAATATGGACATTTAGTTACTTTTAGCGTAGAAAAAAGATTGTCTCCGTGTGGCACGAAGTGACCTGCGTTTGCTGGTGTTTCTGAAAGGGTTTAAATTAGTATATTTTAATACCGATTGCACCATCAATTAGAAGAAGGTTTCAGCTTTAAAAGCATATTTTTGGTTTGTTGATACCTTTAAAATTGCACCCTGGTAGGGCATTGCCATAGGGGGGAAAACATCCCTTTTTGAAATTTTCTTTTCAAAGGTTTAACAATGATATATTTTCGTAATTAATTGTTGCATTTGAAACACAAGAGTATGAACTAAAATTACTAAATATGTCTTCCAATTTTAATTGTGCTGAGTGATTTGGTTGATTTAAGCCGATTTAAAACTACAAAATAACATTAAAAAAGTCCTGTTCGGTTCTTCATTCCCTTCCGATGCATAAATCGGGTTCTGGACATGCACATTAGGTTTTACAGATTTCAAAGAAAGAGACATATTTTCAGTGAGTTTTTAATTAATATCTTGGCTAATTATAAAAATATTAGAAATCTGATACTCACTGGCATCAGGACAGGCCTTAGACTATCCTCACCTAAACTTTCAGACTTCTAGCTGCGCTAGATTTTCCTAGCCATCACACACACAGACACACAGAGTAAAACTTTCTTTTATTAATATACATTGTCAATCTTATATCTTATAATTTCTAACCTTTCGTTTAGGAAAGTAAATGGAGGAATGGGCCCCGAAGTACCCAAAGCACTAGTAAATTCAATACGATCTCCTTTTCTCACTGGGTGATTTTTATCTTTTTATTCGTCGTTGGTTTTTTTTTGCAAAAAATAAAAAATAAATAAAGTTACTGTCCGATTTTCACAAAATTTGCATTTCTGGAATCAGACAAATAAAATATGTTTATGCTGTGAGTTTCGGATGAATACCTTGAATAGTTTTCTTAATATTTAGAATTTATTATTTTAATTTTCGAGAATAAGTGAAAATTGGAAAATTTTACCATCTCCAATTACAAATTATTTGTTACTTTTACAGTTTGATATTTCTTCAGCGCCATTTTCAGATAAAAAGATCGCATTTTCGACGAAATGTTTAATGTGTTTTTAATATCTTGACTAATTATTAAAATATTAAAAGTCTGAACCTCAGATGCATCGGGACATGCTTTGGACTATCCTCACCCAAGGTGTGCTAGATTTTCCTAGCCATAGAACGCACACACACAAAGTGAAACTTTCTTTTATTAGTATAGGATATCAATTTATTATTTTAATTTCAAATGAAAATGTTTTATGCATTATCTTAGATTAGATTATTTTATAGATACTATTTTTTTGTTTCAAAGATAAACAATAGATAAATAAAAATACAAAAATATGCAATGAATAGATAGAAATTATTCTGTTCTTGCATATTGGTGTTATTCTGTTCTTGCATATTGGTGTATATTTATTATTACTATTTGGACTAGTATTTATTGCATTATCCAATAGTAATTTATCCCTATTGCCAATTTATTTATATTATTTTCAGATTGTTATTAAATACATTTCTCTGATCGACCAAAAATTTTATTTTAATTTTGACCTATTTTTTTAATATTTTTAAAAATTTTGAGAAGGTTTATTAATTATATGTTAAAATTTTTACCATAGTTGTCAGTTTTTTGGTGTTATTTTTAATATTTTCTCATCAATATTAACCATATTTTGTATAAAGCAAACAAACTTCTTAATAACCCCATAAATTTAAGAAAAACAAAGTTCTTTCGAAAGGCCTAGCTCATCTCTTCAATTTATGGCGTTATTAAGAAAGTTTGTTTGCTTTATTATATCGTACCAGTGTGTTAATTAATTATCTTAACATGTTTTGTACAAAACTAATGTTTGATAATATGCTGATAATATTTTCACAGCTTTCTTAATTCTCAGCTTTGAGTCCTATCCAATTTTGTCAGCTTGTTTCTTTTTATAAATGAAATAGGGCTATAAAGTTGGTCGCAATTGGGACTAGGCTCTGACCCTCTCTTAAGAGGCTACTTCACTCATGCGAAAACACCCGCTTGTTAATGTTAATCCTATGGGAGAATTTTTTTGAAATATCTCATATGCATTTCAATATTTTTAAACGATTTTCTTTTTTTATTATTGCATAGCTGTGCTCAATCTCTACAAAGGCTGTTTTTTGCTTTTTCGATTTTGTTTTCAGGTTTCTTTTTTTCACTTTCGAAACCAGTTCTGAAAGTGGAAGTATCCCCACTAAAAAAAAAAAAAAAAAAACTAACTGTAATCAAAACTGAAAAGTTAAAATCAGCCTTTGTAGAGATCAACTTCAGATATCCAATACAATAATAATAATAATTTTTAAATATTGAAACGCAAACAAGATACATTAAAAAAATTCTCTCATAGGATTAACATTAGCGAGCGGATGATTTCATGTGAGTGAAGTAGCCTCTTTCAGGAAGTGGTTGTGAAAACATTTCGATGTTTTCCCCTCATATAATTAAAATTATAGATGACTTCCCTTTTAATAAATATTTCTATTTAAAACAAACTCATCCATTGCAATATATGTTTTATTTCATTTTTCTTTTTTAATTCCTACTATTAGCTCACACTCTCTCTATATATATCTTGTTGGAATTTTCAATCGTTAATAAAATATTGTCTATTCATCCATTCAAGTTCAAATAAATTTTTTAAAACTTGTACTGGATGACACTTGATGTTAATACAGTTTTTTCAAATATTAATTCATTCATTAAATTTAATTAAATAATTTTAATTTTTATATGGGAGGAAAAAATTTCTCCCATTGTTTTTCATAAATGAAATGAAAGATTTATCTCAAATGAGTGATGCCAACAAAAAATAAAATACCGCAACGATGATTATAAAATAATGTTCAATAAAGATAACATGGGACATTCATGCTGCACGGGTTTATTTTATATATTTATGATTAAAAAGTACGAATTGACTTAAATTTTTTTTTTATATTGTTTCATATATTGACAATGACAAGATCCTGTTTTATATTTGGATAAGCATATTTCCTTTTACTTCCTCCTCTTTTACCTTAAGTAAGAATTGGTATAACATTTGAAGGTTTTGTAATACTATTATTAATTTTCAAATTCGATATATATCTTTAAAATTGTTCAGAAAGATACACCAATCCCACATGCAGATCAAAGAAATAATAAATAAATAAATGTGCATTTGTATTTATTTTTTATTTACTTAATTTTTTTTTTTTTTTTATGAATCATATTGTCTTTTAGAATTGATTTGTTACAATATATTTAGAAAGTCTTATTTAAAGTTTAACTGAACTTGTTTATCTACGTTTAAAAAAAAAATAATAAAAATATGGTTTTAAATATTGTCTTTAACTATTTTTATACTTTAGAATTTATTAGTCATGTCTTATCAGATAAATACACATTTTTTTTTCTTTGGTAAATCAATGATGCACTAGCTTTTAATGGCTTCATATGTTCCTTAAATCTTTTTTGGAAAAGCAACAGATGAATTATTTCCTCGAAATATGCATTTGGTTGTATGTGTTTAAATATATTAATTCGTAATATTGAAAAGTTATTTTCATTGTTTAGTTCATAATTGTCTACTTGTTTGACAGATACAACAATGAAATTTATTTATTTATTTATTTATAATTTTTTTAAATAAGGTGTAACCAATATATTGAAAATTTAATATATATATATTAGAACTACAAAACAATTTTATAATTACTTATATAGATAAATCTCCAAATAATTATGCTATTATTTGTAAAGAGTACTATAAAGTGTTAATTCACAATGCAATTAACACAAGTAATATTTTTAATAAAACTAAATTAAATATTGAAATTAATAATAGAAAATTATTAAATTATCACAAATTACTAAAAATCAAATGTAATAATTTAAATTATCCTTATCTTGTTATAATTCCAAAATTTCATAAAAATCCAATTAAATTTTGCACAGTTACCATTGGGTGTAACACATATAATAATAATGCAAGCAATTTACTTCTTAATATTTTAAAGCAGATATATGATATAACGATAAAACATAATAACCAACATTGCCTAAAAAACAGTTTTCAGCTTATTAATAAAATACATAAAAACATTGGATTTTAATGATTTATTTAATAACATTGATATAAAAGACTTACATAACACAATGTGTATATTATTTAAAGAATTTAAATCTCAATTAAAATTAAAAGATCATATTTTCGTAATTTTTTTTTTAACTTTATTAAACTTTACAAATAATTACATCATATATGACAATATTATTTATAAACAATGCCAAGGAATACCGCAGGGTGGGACCGCTTCTAGTATTCTCTCTGACCTTTACTTATATTATTATGAAAGAAATATTGGTCCGAACAGTGATTATGAATTTTATCGATATATTGATGACATTATCATTTTTTATTTCAATGATAAAAATTGCACATCACCACTCAATTTTTATCCTAATCAGCTTACATTAAGCGAAAATGATTTGATTAATAATAATATAAATTTTCTTGACTTAAAAATTAATATTAATGATAATTATAAATTAATATTTGATATTTATGATAAAAGATTTGACTTTCCATTTAAAGTAAATATTTTTACCAATTTTGCTTCATGTTTACAGAAATCAGTTTTTAAAAATATAATTATCAATTACCTTCATCGTATAAAATATCTATGCTCAGATATAAATAAAAACAAAAATATTAGATTTATACGAAATCAAGCAAAACTATATGGTTATCCTATTTTTTTGATAAATTCAATTATCAACTCTTTTAAATAACATTTATTACATTATATAAATATAAACATGTTATGTAATAATTTATTTTGTTTTAGTGTGCGATAAAATATAGCAAATGATATAGCAAATAATACAATTAAAACATATATAAGGACTATTATTAAGCTGGTTGAACATTGTTTACACTTTATATGGTATGGTGAATGTGCGTTTAGCCGATCACCTTTATATTAAGTGATACTAATGATCAGTTATATAAAGTCTATAAAATGTCTTGTGATGTTCACAGAATTTTGGATAATTATTGTGAGTAAAATATTTTATCTATTCTTTACAAGTTTTTTATTTCCAATTTTACTATTTCCAATTGTTTTCTGGTAATAATACAGTATACCTGGATGAATATACTGATCTTAGCATAAATGCCAGTATATTTATGAAATACTGTATTATTTTTAAAACACGTGTGGACACATCCAGGCTGATGATTATATCTACACGTGTCTTTTCATATCCAGATCTAATTTAAATCTCTGTTATCCAATTTTCCATTATATTTAGTTCATATTTCATTTCAAAATCCATTTGTATTCACTTGATATCAACTTCAAGTTATTAACATTTTATGGTTTATTATATAATTTCTCTCTCTCTCTCTCTCTCTCTCTCTCTCTCTCTCTCTCTCTCTCTCTTTTTAAATATTATTCATATTTTCAGTATTTTTGGCCAATTACCATTGAAGCAAATGCTATGGTAAAATTATGATTGCACTTGTTAATTTATTAACTATGTGGTATTCTGTCTACACTTTATTTCTAATTATCTCTTAGGAGATTTAATTAGAATGTTACAAGAACTTGATATGATATGTTTTTTGAAATTCAAAGATATTATAATTATATATATATATTATGTTTTTCTTTGTTTTAATACTTTACAATGCATTCTCTCTAATCAGCACAGCTTAGGACCAGAAGTTTCGTAGATTTTATATCACCTTTTTTAAGAAAAAATTTTATTCTTAAAATGAAAATATTTTCATTAAATGTAATGAAATTAATACATAAAGGAAAAGAAATTGTTTAACCAACAGGAAAAAAAAAATATGAATAAATTATGAATTATTCATTGAAACAATGCTTTTATTTTAACTCCAACTTCCATGTGTCCAATCTTCACATACAGTCAATTCAACTTATTAATTTCAAGGTTGTCTTTTTATTTATAATTATTAATTATTTTATCCCATGAACCTGACAATCTTTTTTCTTTCTTAAAATTTAACTATTTACATCAAAAATGGAATATTTGGATTTCACGTGTCTTTTAGGGATACAAACTTTTTAGTCTACTGTACTTAAAATGACTGTTACTTTAGTTGAAATTTTTTTTTCGAAACCTCCTTTTTGAAAAACCTTTTTTGAAAACCCTGGGTTTTTCACAGCTATATTTAATTGAAGAATAAATTCCCAGGTAAATACCCAAAATGGGTATATCCCTGTGTATTTGCCCTCAAAAATAAATACCGGGGTATTTTACATCACTGAATGCAGCACCATCATTTTCATGTAAATAAGAGTGCAATCCATGCAGTATTAACCCAATTTTTGGTTTATCTTAATGTGATTTGACGTTTTATTCAATTCCTTCTATTATAGCTCACACTCTCTATATATTTATATATCTTGTTCAAATTTTCAATCGTTAATAAAATACTTTGTATTCATCCAATCAAGTACAAATACATTTTTTTTAAACTGGTAGTGGATGACACTGGATGTTAATACAGTTTTTTCAAATATTAATTAATTAATTAAATTAAATTAAATAATTTTAGTTTTATATTTATATAAAAATCAGTGCTTTCTTGTTATAGGAGCTTCCGAGGTTTAATCGTCAAGTGACTGAGATACTTATTTTATTACAGAAATTAATCTGCAAACGATATAATTCATTTCACGGAACTAAAAATCATCAAGATCTGAATATTTATATAACTAGCTATAGTACGAACGCGCCTCATTTGTCAAGCTTGACATACAATTTCCAACTTATGTTTTTAATTAAATTTAATTAATTAATTAAATTTAATTCGTGTATTAAATTAAATTAATTAATTTTAGTTTTATATTTTCAAATTTTCAATTGTTAATAAAATACCTTTTATTCATCCCCTCAAGTTCAAATACATTTTTTAAAACTTGTATAGTGGATGACACTTGATGTTAATACAGTTTTTTTTTCAAATATTAATTCATTAATTAAATTTAATTTCTATTTTGTCACTTAATATTGTGATTCTGTCATAATGTATATACATATTTATATTAATTGTAATTATTTAATAAAAAGTAACTAAAATAAAATTTTCTTTGTTGACCTAAGTAAGAATTGACTTAAAAAAAATTTATTTTTATATTACTTGTTGCATTGAATCTCAGTATGTTTTTACTTATTTACTTATGTATTTTATTTTAATTGTAATCATGTCTCTAACTCAGTTTCCATTTTCACAGATAACTGTTGAAGCACCCCTAGAGCATCCATTTTTCGTGTACAAGCAAGGCTGGTCCTCTTGTTCTCCCGAGCGTTCTGCACAACGTTATGGTCTCACATGCCATAAGCTGAAAGTGGGAGATGTGTGTATTTCTTTGACAGATAAACCTCAGACTTCTGCTTCTAGTGGACAGAAAGTGACAAATCTCCCTGTGCCAATCACTAGTGTTTCAGACTCCAATCAAAACTCATGTACAGATAGAACAGTCAAAACCAAAGAAGGAGCTCCTGATGTTATGCATCTGCCTTCAAACATCGATTCACCTTCTAAAAAACAGACAACAGCTCAAAGTGATAATCAGACTAATTGTGGCAAAAGAAAAAGACGATGGTCTGCTCCAGATAATCTTTCACTTGAAGATGGTGTACAAAGTTCATGAGAATTTTTTTGCCATAGTAGTATAATTTGTAGAATTCATACCATGTTTGTGGTTCATTCTCTCAGAAATGTACATTTTCAACACTAAATTTTCGGAACAAAAAATTTTTTTTATATTGCTTTGAAACTGGTCTAACATAGTGATGGGCATAACAATTATTTTGATTATTCGAATGAATCATTCAGGCATGCGCAGAAGCATATCTGTCAAACTTCACTTTTTTTTAATTATTATTCAATTACTACCAGAAATTGAAATAAAAAAAAATTGAAGTTTGACAGATATGCTTCTGCACATGCCCGAATGATTCATTCGAATAATCAAAATAATCGTTATACCCATCACTAGTCTAACATCACACCAGTATTTTCGCACATCGTGAAAAAGATTTTATTACAGTTGCATTATTTCATTACCAAAATCTATGTTTTTTAGTTATAATGTCTGTCCACAGACCTGTTTTTTCTAATAAATTATTTGTGACACACCAAATATTAAATTGAACTAAATGTTGCTGCTGATTTAAGTTTTGTATCATTAATATTACATGTTATCCTATTTAATTTTGTTATTTATAATTCTTATTGTCTATCTTGACAATGAAACTAAATCTTTACATTCATGACTTTTTTTTATATTATTATTTCAAGAAAAATTAATTTTTTTACACATATTAACTTTCAGCCTGCTAAATGGCCTCATTTTTAAGTGTTCAATTGCTACTTTTTGTTGAACTTTTTAGCTGCTATTAATTTATCAGTCCACTGATATGATTCAGTTTATTGTGACATTAATTATTTATCAAATAAAATTATAAATACTCAATATTGCCAATGAAATTTAATTTTCAGATTAATTAAAAAAAAATAAAAACTGGATTAAAGATAGTTATTTATCACTAATCAATTGTATTGACTCAATAAGTTGTAAATGTTAAACAAGTGGCAGTCTACGGACCTGATTTTCCATCATACTCTGTGAACATGTTATTTTTTACAAAACATTAATATTATTAATTGCACATCTTTCATGATTATGCTACACCATATTTCCATTATTGCATATTTGCAATAAAAATCATTTTTTAAATAAATATTTCATGACAACGTTTTGTATGTTTCTCGGAGAATGAGCCTTGTATATTAAGTTATTTGATGCTGATGTTCTAAATTTTTGTTTCATACCTTCAGAGATATTTTATTATAAAATGCAATATCATGGAGAGAATTAGAATTCCCTACAATTAACTTATCCATTGTGTATTTTTAACAGAAAGTATTTTATATGCAAACTATCAGATTCTTTATAAAAATGTTTTAATGCAGTTTAAATCTTCACATGATATTAGATATTTAAACACCCAAAGCATTTATTGTGCAGTACTTTGCTGAACTTTAAATTTTAGTCCTGATTGTTTACATCATTTCATCTACCTTCCTTGCTACATGGAGACATTATAGTTTAATTTAGACACATTACACTGAGATTTTTATGACTCCATCAAACTAAGCATAATTTATTTTTTTAATTAATTTTCATTAAGTCTCAAAATGAGTTTACATGTTTTTGGAGCATTTCTAGGACATTTTATTTGTCTTTTTTAAAAATTATTTAATTCAGTTTGCAATTAATCAATTAAATGTGATAGGGTCAATAATAATTAATATTTCCTTGGGATATTAAAATAACTCATTCCCTGCTGATGGTGTGAAAATGCACCATTTTCAATATAATATATATAGGAAAATGAATATTTGGATCAATAGCAATATTTTTACAATTTTTTATATTTAAAAAAAATATGCTAACTTATAAGTTTTGAACAAAATGCAACTCACCCCACCAAGTGTTTTGAAATGTTTCATAAATGATTAAAATTTGAGTTATCATTAGTTTGATCATTTTAGAAGAATTCTTGTAAGTTATACTTTTTATTTTTCTGTTTTTATCAATATTGGATTACATCAAATTTTTCGATAATTGCTGCTGATGATGTGTTTTTGCATTGTTTTATAGTTCTTAAACTAAAGAAAGCTAATTTTTTTATTTTAAGTTTTATGTATAGTATGGCCTGTTTATCGTATAATATTACTATGAAGAAAAAAAATTAATAAAAAATTATTGCAGCAGAGAATAGGTTAAAATAAAAATTTGGGCTCTCTATCCCTTTTCCTAAACTCAATCCCCAATACATCTGTAAATAGTATTACAAGCATCAACTAGTCCAGCAGTTTCCAACCTTTTCTCTCTTGCATACCCCTGTCTTAGGCATTCCATGTATGTGTATCACTTCTTGAATAACCTCAGTCTCATAAACATTTATTTTTGTTCTTTAGTAATGTTTTGTTACTAATGCCAGTTACAGCTCTTTAAAGTATTCCGGTTTTCAATGATTTATCCATTTTGATACACAAAAAGATATTAACAGAAAATTGTTCAAAACAATAAATATTAATTAAAGACTTCAAATTAAGTACACATAATGAAAAAGAAATGAAGCTGTTAATACATGCCATTGACCTGATTCTGCTCAGTTGAACATTAAAATGAGACAATTTTTTTATTTTTCATTTTTCTTTTCATATTTTTAGAATTACTAGATAGGAATGAGCATTAAAAGAAACATGGGGGGGAATAGAATAAACGTACATACAAAAAGTGAATTTTCACGAAGGAGAAGGGAGACATACATAATTTCATGATATACGCACGATTAGTGTGAAGACATTATTAATAGATTACTAGGTTTAGGCCTTTTCCTTCATTTTGCTTTACATAAATATATGTTTGTAAATTTCTACAACCTTTTTTTTAAATTGTAGTCTTTTATTTTTTGTATTTTCTGCCATTACCAATGTAATTTTCATGTATCCCTAGCTGGTCTACCACGTACTCAAGGATGCACAACCCATATCCCAGGTTGGGAATCGCTGAACTAGCCGATAGGAGATAGATAAGGTGCAGACTTCCCCACCTCAAGAGATTACCCTACTGCACTACTCTAATAAGTAATATAAATCATAGTCAAGCGAACATGTTTATTAGCTCCCCCCCCCCCTCTAAAAAAAGGGAAATAGATTTGATTAGCTCATGAATACACAGCTTGTACCCTAATAGTGTAAGGGCATTAGACTCTTTGTTCTATAAATTCTCAAGTTCAGTGATTTTTTTTTTTTTTTTTTTTTTTTTTTTTTTTTTATGCTTTGTATAATATTAAGAACAATGAATTAAATAATATGAAATATCTTTACTGAATAATTATCTCTATTAGGCTAGCTGTGTTTAAACACTTATTTCACAATATTTGTTAATGCTTTTTAATAAAATTCTTGTTATAAAAATTTCTGCAACATTTCTTTTTTGACAAATTTAAGATTATCCTAAGAATTGTGTATAAGTTAATACCTTTTTGATTGACTGAATTATTTTGAATTGACTTTATTTATTGTTGAATTGATTTTTTTTTTTAAATATGTTGTTTATTTAAATGTTTTTATAGAAAATAAATTTTGTATAGAAATGTATTCCTTCTTCCCTCTTAAGGGTCCTCTTCCCTCACACGAAAACCCCCACTCGCTAATGTTAATCCTATGGGGCATTATTTTTCTAATATCTCATTTGCATTTCAATATTTTTAAATGATTTTTTTTTATACTTTCACTTTCGGAACCGAAAGTGAAAATATCTTCATAAAAAAAAAATCCTCAAAGAAAAAAAAATAATAATAATTAATGGTGGAAATATAGATTGATTTCAGCTATCCAATGTAAAAAAAAAAAAAAAAAAAAAAAAAGCAAACAAGATATTAGAAAAATAATGCTTCATAGGATTAACATTAGCGAACAGAGTTTTTTCGTGTGAGAGGAGAAAACCCTTAAGGAAAAATCAAATCAAAGTTATTTCATTTGTTAAACTAATCAAATTTTTGTTTCATTCATTGTTAAATAAATTATCTAAATGATATATAATGTTAAAAATTGTGCAGAAATATTAAAGCAGTAAGTTTATTTGCACTTGTTAGTTGCAATTGGCAAATTTAAGTAATAATAAAAAATAATTTATATTTTTTAGATAAATTTGCTGTTTCAAACAAATATTTGTTCTTTGAAAAACATAATATTATTGTTAAAAGATAATATTGCTTTAAAAAAAACTTGTTATGGTGTTTCTTGCTCAATTTGTTATGAATACATTTTATCATAGATAATATGGTCTTATTTTTTAAAAAATTGTTATACTATCATTCTAAATTTTAATTACAATATATGTTCTTCTGATAAGATATGTCTACAATTTCTAGAACATCACTGTTGTCTGTGTTTGTTATATGATTATTTTGGCTCTAAAGTTTTTGCAATAATTTTTTGTTTAAGATAATTTATTATCCTTTTTTTTCCCATAAAAATTATGATGGCTATAAATATTTATGTATTTTAAATAAATAATTTATTTTATTTTATTTTTTATAGAAAACTCACTACTATTATAGCAATACTTGATATACAAATCAAAAGTCATTTGCTATAATCCAATTTAGATATATTTTTTAATTTAATACTGCTTCTTCTTTTTTTTTTTTTTTTTTTTTTTTTTTTTTTTTTTTTTTTTTATAGTAGATAAAGAACACAGTTTTATTCAATTTTATGTGTTGCTTAGACCTATATTTTTTCCTTGTAATTTTTACACCTTTTTAAAAATTTTATTTGAAATTTTTTATCATACCATGATTTGATTGAGAATTTTTTATCACTTTATAACTGATAAGATAAAAGTACACTGTGCTTGTAAAAAAATATTTGGTTGTTTCTTCAACATTCAGTGTTCATTTATAAACTAATAAGTCATAAACTACTTATATAATCTTGAATCTTAATAAATCTTGAATCAATCAAACAAAAAAATAAACTTAAATTTCCTAATATCTTTTTGTCTAGTAAACTTTTCAGAATATTGTTTAAAACTATCAAGGGACGTTAAACAAATAATGTCACAAAAGGAAGAAACACATCTTAATTAATTTTTAGTTTTATTTTAAAGAAGTTACAAAAGGTATCGAAATGTTTTTGTTCTTAAACATAAAAATGAAAACTTCAATTAATATTACTTTCATATTCTGTACACAAATTTATGTTAAACAGATAAAAATTCTTAGAAATTGTAACTGTTTTAAAAATTTACTTTATTTTCAGAATATTTTTTTTTTTTTTTTTGGATATTCAGTTGATGCTATTACTTCATAAATTATAATCCATAGTATCATCTACAAAGTATTAGTTTTAATATGTTTTGTACATAACTATTTTTTTCTCCATTTTACCAAATTTATAAAGAAAATGTATATATTATTAGCTGACAAAATTTAGCATCACTCATGTACCAGGTAATTTGCAATTGCAATATAGAATATATATATACAAAATATGTACATTTATTACGTTTGTAATGCCATTATTTTGGCAGGTAATTGTAAATAATACTGTAAATTTCATCTTGTTAAATGAATGCAAATTATGGTTTATTTGTAATTTTGACAAAAGTTTATTATTCTCCAGTGTCTATTATTCATTTAAATAAATAAAAAAAAAAAATATGCTGTTGCAGAAAGAAAAAGTATGTATATTTGAAAAGAAAGAGCTTATTACATATTTTGTAGTGAGTCACTTTCACAGTCTGAGTATTTAATACATAAATAATATGCATAAATTACATTTTATGAATAGGAAATTTCAAGTACTAACAATACAAAGACAGACTCTAATTTAAAGTATAGGTCTTCAAGACCATTGCTGGGCTTACAAAATTTTATGATTGTTGTTGGTTTTTTGATATACTGTTTTATTGTGAGGATAACTGATCATAGATACCAAGCCCCACTATGGCTTTATAAGTTTGGGTTTCAACTGTGGTTTATTTTGTCATGAAAGTTTTGAATTGTTCTAGATTGGCAATGCCGTGTTCCTAGTGACCTGAAATGTTAAGAATTAAAAAGTGCTTATAGGAAATTAAAACTATTTGACAATAGTTATGGGTGTCTGCTAATATATTATAAAAGTCAAAGGGGGAAAAAATTCAACAGTTGAATTTGGTTAAGAAAGTTAAAATTTTAAAGAATTTATTTGTTTCTTAAATGATTGTTATCATATTTGTCAGTAACATTTCTGAAATTCTAAGAAGTTTACTACTGAACTGGTAGTAAGTGTAATGATTTTAATTTAGAAAATTTTATTAAACAAACATCTGTTTTCAATTTGCCTGTAGTTAAAAATATTTTTACCTCTTTTTTTAGATACTTCATGAAAATGTTTTTATTAAGTCCATTAAATGTCTTAACATATTGTATGTCGACAATTTTTCGAATAGGAGCGCGAAATTTATGTGTACAAAAGTTGCTATAAATTGAATCCTGTTCACAATCAATCAGGAGGAAGTATGCTTGGAATTACACCTTGTGTTTTCCTCTTTATAAATTTTCTGGTTCCAACAATAACTTCTACCACCATTCTTTAAAAACATATTTTTATGTCTCTGGACAGTAATGTGTTAATTATTTCCAGGGACTGTTAACTTTATTATTATTTCACCAAAATTATGTCCTAAAACAACATTAAATACAATCATAATGTAGGTCTATGTGCTGTGTCTATCGGCGCGTTCACGGACAGCAACCTGAGTTACGTATGGTAACACATGGGTAACCCGAAGTGTTCAGAGACGAATATCATATGACTTTTTGCAAGTTACGCATAGCATTCAGAGCCAGAAATTACCCAGAGTTCTGGTAACCCACATTACCTACAGAATTTTGTTGGGTAAAGTCATCAGTGATTGGAAAACCTTGTTTGTTCACTTTTTAGCTAACTGCATCTGTTAACTTTCGTTCTTTAGGACTCATACTGTACACTTGAGTTCTGACCATTTGATTGGTCTACGTTTAACAGGTCTATGATATAATTGGCCAATGTCGTCAAGACTATTCCTGCAATGATCATTGTTATGATAAAAATGTAGTGGTAGATTGGTTAACAGAAGTGTTTGTTTGTAAACTTGCCCACAACTTTACCCAAAAGTGTTCACAGCTGTTTTAACCCAACTTTACCCTGTAAAACCCACATGTTATTCCCCAATTAATGAGTAACCTGCCTTTTGGTCTCTGAACACGCCCAAAGTTACATGTAATTTCCCGATCAGGAAGAAAGTCTAGACATGTAAAACATGGTGAAACAGATATTGCAGTGAATTTTGATATGGGAATGAAATTGAACGTTTTGCATTGTTATAATTATTCTACAACAATTTAAGACTTCAAGATAAAACAAACCATAGTATACAGATACTGATAACTGTAACTTTTGTGTAAATAATTAAGTATTTTAAATGCAATTTCTTAACTAAGCACAAGTTTTTAAAATAAAAAGTGAAATGTTCAAAGAATGATGAATTTTTATTATTATTATTGTTATTTCTTACTTATATGATATACAATCTGATATTTTAAATAAGTTTTCGTTAAAAAAATAATGAAATTCTTTCTGTGTAGCAATAAATATTTTTTTGATTTATATTCCACAAAATATGCTTTTGAAATAATGAGAGATTATATGTAAGTCTTCCCTTAACTGTTATTTGCAAAAAACATGTGTAATGATGTATCCCATTTTTTGAATTTTTTATGACCTTTAAGATTGTTTTCAAATATAAAAGAGCTACTTTCTGACACATTTCTGAATTCTTTTTTTTTAAATGCATGAAATTGGCATGTATTCTTATTCAGAAACAGTGTAATTGAAAGACATTTTCCATTTTTGATAAAGGCAGAAGATCTTTCAAAAAATACTGTGAACGTTGGCATTTTGAATCGAATTCCTGAAGCTGTGAGAAAGAGTAAAAGCTTGTTGTCGTGTGTGACAAGAATTGCTTATAACTCGATAAGTAATTTATTTATCAAAAAAATAAAACCGCTATTTGATTCCTATTCCAAATTGCTTCAGTAAGCCAGCTCATTTTATGTCTTTACGTTTAAAAATGTGTCAAAAAGTTTTGCATTGTTGAGCAGAGAATTTGAGAACCACCTTAAAGAAATTGTTGTATTTGACCATGATTTCCTTCTAATATATCCCAAGAAATGAAAAAACAGTTTGTTTCTTTGACATTATTTTGATAAAATTGAAGGTGTTATCATCAATGTAAGGAAACATAAATTTGGAGAAAAGTAATTTTGAGTCATTGATTATTCCCAAGCCCTGTTATGAACAGTATGACTTACAGAAGATTGCTTGAGAAATAAAAGCCGAAAGAATAAAAAAGTGTTCGGAAAGAGCTTTAATCTGTTGTTATTAGTATGGATTTTCTTATGTAAATTTGTGAAAACTGTTTTAAATTCTATTAATGATTGTTGGACCTTGTGAACTTTGTTCATGTATGGATTAAGAATTTTTGCCAAATTTTTCCTATTCAATATATAGCACTTTGTTATGCAGCTACACTAAATTAAAAATAAGTGACGCTGATTACAGTATACTAGATTAAAATGGCTATATTTGTTGGACCTCCATACTGTATTTTTCCTATTTAATACATAATATATATTTGTTCTGTCAATTGAACACATAATATTTGAAAAAGCACTTAATAACTTACACTACTTTTGATAAATATGAGAAATTATTAGCTAACTTTAAGAGTTTGGGGAGGAAATATAAGAATGATGAAAAGCAGTAAATCTTCAGCAAGGCGTTTACACTTCTATTGAGAATATTTTCAAACTCACTGTAGGTTGTTTTATCCCATTAACATGATTATCTGGGTAGTTAAATTGTGCAACAAATATAATTTTCTGTGAAACACAAGACTAAAATTTTTGAGTAATTTACAAATATTCCATTCTCTCCTGCACAAGAAATATATATATATTTTTTCTTTGGCTTTTACCTTCCCATAAATTTAATTTTCTGATTATCTATTAATTTATTTTACTGACATTTTTATTAGTGGCTAATTTTATCAAAACTTGTACCTTCAGCTTAATTAGCATTTTGGATTTAAAGGTTTGTTAAAATTAAGAAATAAGTATTCTGAAAAAAAAAAAAAAAATAATAATAATAATAACCAATGCACATGGAAAAATTCATTAATTTGACTTATGATATTCAATTATTTATTATATGGAGGTCCTATTTTCATAATTCACAGTATTTGTTAATATTTAAAATGCACTTTCAGAATTAAAAAAACAAGAACTTAAAAAAAAAAAAATAATAAACATCAGTAGTGAGAACCTGTAAGAAAGATAAGTGTTAAGCTCTCCATAATGACACTAAATTTCTATTGAAAATTTGGTACTTCTCCATTATCCTGTCAGCCACTTTCCATTAAAAAAACTATCGCCAAATTATTTGCCAAACTGTAGCACCCAATAAACAAATGAAGAATGTTGCCATTGGAAATTAGGAAAAGCCCCATTCACTAAAGTATCACTTATCAGTATCTTTAAATGATAAAATTTACAATATACTCATGAAAACATAATCAAAAATAATCTTGGATATTTATTTATTTGCATTATTTTCCTTGATTGTCCCTCTCGACTGTTGGATAAATGTTTGTGTGACGTCAGTTGAAATTGATCTATAGTATGTAACTACACATCGCAACATTCTTTCAATGCTGACATTAAACGTCGAATTAAAAATCACTTGATGAGATAACAAGCACACGTGTAACACATTTGACGTGAAGTGAATGTGATGCCACGATCATACATTTTTGCCACATTTTTGCCGTTAAATTCTACAGTTTGGGGATAGTTTATTTTATTAATGGAAAGTAGTCACCGAGATAATGGAGAAGTACCAAAAATTCTAATGAACTTTTTGTTTTCTGTCTCCCTTTTTTTTTTTTTTTTTTTGAGGGGGGTTGGACAGTATTCTAATTGCTAAAATAAAATCAGAAATTGCAATGGTTGTCTAATTGTGATACTGCCAAAATAATAATAATTCTGTATTTATTATTTTGCCTATTTCACATTTAATTTGTTGTAATTTCCATAACCTTAAATTCTGGAATTTATCTGAATGAAATTCATTGAATTGTTATCAAAATGTATGTAGCTTGTAGTTAATTAATTGTTTATTTGAAGTATGCTGGCATACTTAACGAAGTTTACATAGTTGACATTATATTTTCAAATGGTTATTTAATGCTGTTACTTGAAAACATTATGGATACTGAATAGTAAGTGTATTATGATAAGTTTAGTTTTAGACAGCAAATAAATAAATGCACCAAACATTTGTTTTAATGATCTTCTCCCCACTCCAATTTCTTTTTCTCTTATAGTAATATGTAGTATTTTGTAATAGAAAAGAACCACTAATAAAAATAGTAGAAAACCTCATGCCAATAAAAATGCAAATTCAAATATTTTTTTATTATATTTCATTTTTTAGAGGGCATGATGCTATAAAATGTTATGCCTACTCCTTTATTTATGAAATAATTTTATTTTGTGCAGTAGCGCCATCTAGTGGAAATAACTCATTTATCTGAAACTTAACTCAGAGCTTCACTGCTGCATCCCTCCTCCTCACCTTTTTTAAATGCATATAGTCACATGAAAAACTAAGCACATGCCTGAAAATTTTTAAGAATAGAAATGTATTTTGGAGAGAAAAAGTATGATGTTGTCTGTGCCAATGTTTAATAATAATAATAATAATATAGAATAGGCCCTAGCAGTTATAATTCTTCCCTCTTCCTTTTAATCCCCAATATTTTCCCTACTGGTTAAATTTTATTTATAATTTGTATATGAGCATTTCTGTATAAGTAAGCTATATTAAAATATTTATTTTAATATGCATACTTTAATATAAATTGTTATGCCTGAAAATATAAAAAAATATTAGTGACTTGACATTGTTAAAAACAATGTTTCTAATGGAATGATAAATGAATTATATGCAGTGATGTTTAAATGTCATGCATATTTGAAAAAACCCATAAAAACAAAAAACTCTTAGTGCATAAATAAAAGCGTATTTTTTAAAGAAATGTAACTTTTTTTGAGATGTGTTGAAGAAATGTCTTTGTTAGCCGCTTCTGTGATGCATTAAAACCTGATATTTTTATAGCACAATTTTGTAATTTTATTTGTTCAGTGTCTTAAGTTTATCATTTTATTGCTATAAATGTAGCATAATTACAACTCTAAAAGAATTCTATTCTATTCAAACCTAACTTGTAAGTAAAATTGCTCATATATAGAAGCATTCAATAAATATGTTTTAAATTATTTTCTCTGATTTATTTGTGTTTTCTTTTCTTTTTCTTATACTTTTTTTCAGATGATCAAATGAGAAGTAAGTCTTACAAAAAAGGAACTTATTAAAATACTTGATAGTATTATTTAATAATGTTAGACAGTGGGTCCCAAAAACGACTGATGGATTTTGAAAGTCAATAAAAAAAAAAAAAAAGGAACACGATAGAAATGTATCGTTTGCGGCCTTATGTTTGTCAAACCAGGGAATATTAAAATATATTTTTGTTAAAATTATTATTCGATATCCCAGCATTTATTGCATGTAACTCCTGCGTCTATTCACCTCAAAATTATGCCGAGTGTAATAAAGAGTCCCCCAGCCTTGCAACCCGCTCATTGGTTAAATTAACCCTGCAATGGCGAAAGTTCCTATGCCTCGCCGGGTTTCAAATGCGTTACGCAGCCTTGGAGATAAGGTTTTTTACGCTTTTTGACTTGCTAAATAGATCCCGTCACTTAGAGGAAAATTTTTTTAAATTAGTATATCTCTAATAATATGTAACTGTAACATCTTCATGCTCTTTTCTACAATGTAACACAGTTCGATCCGAGTTCTAAACTGAACAATTAATGAGTGGAATTGTCTATGCTTTGTGAAGTGTCAATAAATTCGTAGGTGAGCAGCTTACTTTTATTTGATGGGAAAATTCCAGTGTATTCATAAACATCGCCTTCCATCTTGATCACTTTGACTTCAAAATAAGTGAATCTACCAATGCATCGCTTGCCAGAATTAATATTTCAGTGTTTTATCGACATAAATTACTATGAAATAGAAAGTATTTCATATATATACAGTAGGGTGGAGCGAAAAAAATGATTTTTGTAAAATCAAAAATGGGTAGTTGCCAAAAGTTGCCTTTATACTAATACATCAACTGCGTGCAATTTTACCGCGGATAAAAAATGGCTTGAGTCTGCGCTTTTGGTCCAAAAGTCGAAATTTTGGTTAAAATTTGACATTTTTAAAAAAAAAATTAAAAAAATTATATAGGTATGGTTATTATTTAAATGTGTTATTTAAACCTTTATTGTTAATGACTTAACATATTTAAACGATAAAACGATATATTTATTCTGTTCAACTGGAGACAACTTTTGGTAAAAAAATGCGTTTCCACTCTGCTGTGTCATATACCTAATTGTTGTTCAGAATGCAGCTCTTACCTAGTTGCTTTCAAAACTACCCAGCAGGTACCACTTGGAGGTGGCTGAATTTCATGTCACAAAACTGCATAGCTCAACCACCCTATCATCTGAGCACGTTTTATTTATAGATTGAATTGTGTTTTTTTATCAAAGACTGGCGTAAGTTTTCTATGTATCAACCTAGTCCATCTCTTTTGTGTATCCACAAACGTTGGATGATGCTGCTGTGACACTCCTTCATGTATATTTCTACTGCTTGTGTATAAGACATGCAGAGTAATGCAGTGGAATTAGTGGAATTTATTCAGCCATCTATTATCTTCACCAAAATTACATCCAGTTAATGCATAGTGATTGGCAGTTCTGTTACTACATCATTCTTTAGGTACTCTTTGAGTATCCCATCATTTACTATACCTTTTGCATTTTTTATATGCTGAAAAGCTTGCTATTTAATAAGATGGCGATAGTCAGAGAGCGTTTTAATAAGAATTTGCTCTTGATGTGCAAAGTAACCATTGTCCTAAATAATTTTTTTATTATTTGTTTTATGCTGTTTTCTGTGATGTTTAGTAGCCGAGTAATTTCCCATAAGTCTTTAGATATATTTTTTAGATGAGGATTACATTTGGTGTAAACTATCCTGCTTCATAAACTTGGATTACATACTTTGTGAGTGAGCCTACAGACTCTGATGTTCAATCAGTGATTATATAAAGGCGAAAAATGTTATTCGCCTTTGTGAGCCACCTTGCGTAGGATAAGTTTCTTGGGTTCCTATTCGCTAGTTATTCTAAACAATATCTTGCTGAAATAACTTTGCAAATGTCTAGCAGGTATTTCTGGTCTGTGCTGAATACCCTTTTCTAGATTTCAGGAAATAATGTTTCAAAATTACTCTCTATGGCTTCAAAAATTTAAATAAGAAGGGAATGGTACGTGGACAAAGATTTTCCCATTGGTCCGGTGAATCCCTGTGGAATAGAATCTAATTTTTGACAACGATCTTGTGTAATAAATGATGCAGAGGAAATTCACTGGACTTGGTGGTGGCATATGATCCATTGTAATTCTAAACATCTCCCACGCAGAATGAATAGCAACTACGAACAGAATTCTCCGCCTTTAAATGAGCTTACTGTCCATCAGAGTCTCTACGTTCACTCAAAATGTACTTGGTAACCCAAGTTTTGCCCCAGAATGGTTTACCATCAAATGTAATCCCCATCTAAAGAAAGGATAAAAAAACTCATGGGAAATTACTCGGCTACTAAACAACATACAAAACGGAATAAAACAAATACTAAAAAAGTTATTTAGAATAATGGTTGCTTTGCATACGCAGAGGAAATTCTGATTTCAATGCTCTCTGAAGATCGTCATCACATTAAACAGCTAGCTGCTCAGCACATAATAGTTGAAAGATAAGAGTAAATGATGGCATAGCAAATCTAAAATATCGAAAATCAACTTTGAAGCAGATAATTATATAAATCTAATTGATTGGAAAATTGTTGTGGTAAAAGAACCTCTCATCAATATGCATTTATCGGGTGAAATCTTGTTGAAGATAATAGACCGCTGAATAGAATACGTGAATATATCATCCCCACTGTATTACATTGTTTGCTTTCTCTTACACAAGCAGTAAAAAAATACGTGAAACAGATCACAGCAGCAGCAACCAAAGTCTGTAGATACAAAGAAAAGGTGGACTAGGTTGATACATAGGAAACTTATGCTAGTCTTTGATAAAAAAATCACAATTCAATGTATAAATAATTCATTGTGTTCAGATGGTAGCGTGGTCGAGCTAGATGTCCGGGGTAGTTTTGAAAGCCACTAGGTAAGAGCTGTTGTCTAAACAACAATTTGTTGAATGACACAAAGTGGCAATGCCCTTTTTTACTGAAAGTTGTCAGTTTTGCTCCAGTTATACAGAATAAAGATATCGTTTTATCGTTTGTATGATGTTAATCATACAATAAATATATTCAGTCATTAATAATAAGGGTTTAAATAACACTTTTAAAAAATAACCATCTCTGTAGGAAATTTTTAATTTTTTTGAAAAAATGTCAAATTTTACCCAAAATTTTGACTTTTGGACCAAAAGCGCAGACTCAAGCCATTTTTTTTCAGCGGTAAAATTGCAGGCAGTTGATGTACTAGTATAAAGGCAACTTTTGGCTCCTACCCGTTTTTGATTTTAAAAAAATATTTTTTTTCGCTCCACCCTAATATACAGGGTGTTTCACAAAGGACCCCTAACTTTAAAAATCAATAACCCAGAAACGGTGATAGATATAAACATGAAACCAGTGGTATGTTTATTAAAAAAATCGTAAGAATCTTATACGTAAACCTCAAAATTTAGTTAAAAATAGCACCGATAGATGGCGCTGAGAGCGTTAAGAATCCTTCTAAAGAGAGTTCAGAAGCATAGAAAGACTAGCCGTCGAAGATTTCACCATTAAAATCTGACCGCTATTTTCGTACAGTGAAAATAATTCGCATCGGCCACGTTGCCTGTCTGTTGAATTTTTTTGAAAAGTTCACGAATTGTTTTCTCATCTGGGCCTTTTGCGACTTGAAATCGTGTTTGAAAACTTCTCCTTGTGGCAGCAGGACTCCGATTTAATCAGTGGTACTCCAACTCAAAAAACACACGTTCCTCCACGGTATACATCACTTTCGGAATTATTTTCACTATACGCTAATAGCGGCCAGATTTCAATGACGAAATCTTCGACGACTAGTTTTTCTATGCTTCTGAACTCTCTTTAAAAGGATTCTTAACGCTCTCAGCACCATCTATCGGTGCTATTTTTAATTAAATTTTGAGATTTACGTATAAGATTCTTACGATTTTTTTTAATAAACATACTACTGGTTTCATGTTTCTATCTATCACCGTTTCCGGGTTATTGATTTTTAAAGTTAGGGGTCCTTTGTGAAACACTCTGTATATATAGAGTATATATACCCACTTATGACTTATTTATTACAGTGTACCTTTTCAGCTCTAACCACAGATAACGAAAAGCAATTCATATACGAGGGGGGTTTAGATTTCAGAGTTTCATTCAAATAATATTAAATTTCATAATAATAATAAATAAGTTTGATTTGAATTTTTGAATTAATTATTCTTCCATTTTTAGATGATGAAACTGATGCTTTCTACTCAAAGTAATTACAAAAATACCTGTCTAAAACAAATCTGCATCATTTCCACACTAATACCGTTTGTTTTTTTTTTTCTTTTTTTTTCCAAACGCTTTAAGATAGTCTATTCTCTGTTTTATAAATTTTAAATATTTTTTTAATTAAAATTATGAAAATAAAAAATAATATTTATATTAAAAAATACATTGTTATTTGTAATTAAAACTATATACCTTTCGTAAGAGGAGCTGTTTATAGATATACATAATATATACTAAACAGAGGTCACTACTTTTTACAGTAGTTTATAGTGTTGCATGCTACATTTTGAACCATGTAGGAAGTGGCTAGACGTCCGACCAATCGGACTTTTAGCTATTTAGGTACAACGTCCGACCATCGTTTGCGCATGCGCGGATGTTTGTTTACAGCTAGAGACGTGTCAAGCGATCGGATGTTTTTGAAAATGTTAGGCAAGAAGTTTTCTTAGTTTCATCAAAGAATATGAAGATTAAATGCGCACTACAGAATAAATATAATTATTAACAATAAAAAATATTATTGATAAAAAATAACTTGTTAAATAAAACATTGAACATTTATTTTTATTTATTTTAAATAAACTAATTGTATAATATAAAAAAAAATTGCAGACAGTTTATAATTAATAAATAATTATTAAATTAATAATTAATATAATTATTAAATTTATACTATAATAAATAATAATTATATAATTAATAATATAATAAATAAATAATAGTCATAATAAATAAATAATAAATAACTATAATAATAATAATATAACCCAAATAATAATTGGGAATTAAAGCGCTCGAATACGCCATCTGGTGGAAAAAAGATATAACTGCTCCCTTCAGGAAAATCCCTTGCAAACCCATTGCGTTACATGCATTTTTAATTTGTTCATAATGATTATTTTTTTGCACAATTTCAGATTTCATGTGCTATTTATGTTCTGTGCTTATATGGCCAAGTAAAAATTATCCTAATTTGCATATCTAACACTTTTAAACGCGTTTACAATAAATAATGGTTTCAATGGCACTAAAGGACCCATTTTCCTGTACCGACACGGCTGCAATCAGCGCCCCTATAGGCCGTTTTAAGTCCCAATAACAGTATGAAAATAGAAACAAATATTTAGTTCACTTAATTATAAATTAACTGCATTTAAAAATGCAGTATGAAATTCGTATAAAATAACTTTTTATTTGAAGAAACTATTTAATAAATAAAAATCTTATCGTTTAACAAAATAACGTAAAATAATTAATTGAAGACAAATATCATTAAATTATTATTTATAAATATACTTCACCTTTTAAAATAAAATTGTTAATTTAATTTCTTTTTAATATACATTAAATGAATTTGTGCCATATTGGGCACATTTGCTTTTAGAAGAAAGTTATTTAATGCCTTTTGTATATTTATAAATACTAATTTAGTAATATCTGTCTTCAATTAACTAATTTAATTAATTTTTTTAAACGCTATATTGTTACACAATATTGCTTTTATTTATTAAATAGTTTATTAAAATATAAATTTATTTTATACAAGTTTGATACTGCATTTTTAAATGCAGTTAATTTATAATTAAGTGTACTAAATACATGTTTCTATTTTCAAATTGTTATTATTATTAGGGTTATATTATTATAGTTATTTATTATATCAATATTTAATAATAATTGTTTTATATTATTTATTATATTATTAATTTAATAATTATTTATTTATTATATTATTAATTTAATAATTATTTATTTATTATATTATTAATTTAATAATTAAAAACTGTTTGATTTTTTTATATTACACAATTAGTTTATTTTAAATAAATAATAAAAGTTTATAATATTTAACAAATTATTTTCTATCAGTAATATTTATTATTTTTAATAATTATATTTATTCTTTAGTGTGCATTTAAACAAATATATATGTAAGATTTTGCATGTTTGGTAATTTTAAAAATTACCCTTTCTAAAAAATCAAAGGTTATTCCTTGACTTGAGCTGAATTTTATTTCCAAGCTTTTACAAGTGTGTATTCAATGTTATGGAAATAAAAGATTTTGATTTAAAGAAAGTCTAAAATAGCTAATATTTCACATTAACACTCCAAAGGCGCAGAGGAGAAGGGGGGGGGGAGGGGGGGGGGGTAATTAAGAAATTTAAACCTTTTCCAAGACACCGAGAATTAATTAAAAAGAAATAAATAAAAATAAGACCCTTTTTTTTTCATGATGTATAAAAACCAATATAAAAAAAAGCACAAAAATTAGAAAAAATTCAGCATATAGCTTTTAATAATAATAATAAACTGTCTTCCTCAGTTGGGGGGAAATTAAGAAATTTAAACCTTTTCCAAGACACCGAGAATTAATTAAAAAGAAATAAATAAAAATAAGACCCTTTTTTTTTCATGATGTATAAAAACCAATATAAAAAAAAGCACAAAAATTAGAAAAAATTCAGCATATAGCTTTTAATAATAATAATAAACTGTCTTCCTCAGTTGGGGGTGAGAGCTTTTAAAGCTGTAAAAGTTTACAGTAAAAGTTGTATGCTAAATTATTACTGAGCATTTGGACTTTTTCTTTATGTTTGTTCTATAATGCTATGTATTCAGTACAAAATCTTTTTACGCTGAATAAACACGTTTTTTTTTTTTTTTTTTTTTTTTTTGAAGAAGTTCATAATTTTTTCTAGGAAAAAAAAAAACTAAACTGTGCCGCTATATTTTATAATGTTTATCTATCAAATGAAAAACAGAATAACTTATTTCATATATAGGGAATAACCTTTGATTTTTTAGAAAAGGTAATTTAAAAATTACCAAGCATGCAAAATCTTAAATGTATATTTGTTTAAATGCACACTAAAGAATAAACATAATTATTAAAAATAATGAATATTACTGATAGAAAATAATTTGTTAAATAGTATAAACATTTATTATTTATTTAAAACAAACTAATTGTATAATATAAAAAAATCAAACAGTTTTTAATTATTAAATTAATAATATAATTAATAAATAATTATTAAATTAATAATATAATAAAAAATATTATTAAATAATGATATAATAAATAACTATAATAATAATAACAATTTGAAAACGAAAACATATATTTAGTACACTTAATTATAAATTAACTGCATTTAAAAATGCAGTATCAAATTTGTATAAAATAAATTTATATTTTAAGAAACTATTTAATAAATAAAAACAATTTTGTGTAACAATATAACGTTTAAAAAATTAATTAAATTAGTTACTTGGAGACAAATATTACTAAATTAGTATTTATAAATACACAAAATACATTAAATAACTTTCTTCTAAAAGCAAATGAGCCCAATATGGTACAAATTCATTTAATTTGTATTAAAAAGAAATTAAATTGACAAATTTATTTTAGAAGGCGAAGTATATTTATAAATAATAATTTAGTAATATTTGTCTTCAATTAATTATTTTAGATTATTTTGTTAAACGAGTTTCTATTGTCATATTGTTATTATTATTTGGGTTACATTATTATTATTATTATTATTACAGTTATTTATTTAATATGACTATTATTTATTTATTATATTATTAATTATTTATTATATTATTAATTATTTAACAATAATTATTTATTATAATATTAATTTAATAATTATTTATTAATTATAAACTGTTTGTATCTTTTTTATATTATACAGTTAGTTTATTTTAAATAAATAATAATAAATGTTCAAATTATTTTTTATAATAATATTCATTATTGTTAATAATTATATTTATTCTTTAGTGCGCATTTAATCTTCATATTCTTTGATGAAACTAAGAAAACTTCTTGACTAAAATTTTCACAAACTCCAAAAAACATCCGATCGCTAGACACGTCTCTAGCTTTAAACAAGCATTCACGCATGCGCAAACGATGGTCGGACGTTGTTACTAAATAGCTAAAAGTCCGATTGGTCGGACGCCTAGCCACTTCCAACAAGGTAGCATAATACTACGTTCAGATCGGATAGTTAAGATATCTTAGACCGCTGAACTCACTGAGTGAGTTCCAGAAACTCACTTAGTGAGTTCGAACTTTCCATTGCTAGATACAGTCAGCACCGCTCACTCTGATTGGCTCTGGAGGCCGATTGGCTGTTGAGTTTGCTTTTAACATATGCGCATGCGCACTGGACACGGCGATGTTGAGTGAGTTATCTTAAATGCGTTTGGCGGCGTGACAGGTATTCAATTCCGGGGAGGTACCACATCAAAAATGGCGGTCTAAGATAACTTAAATGTCCGATGTGAACAGGGTATAACGAGTATCGCGATACAAAAAACAGTAGTTTGTTGTAGCGAAGAAAACCGATGCTACTTTAGGACAACAAAATGTGCTATTCTGCAAATCACGTGGCCGAAACACTTTTGTGCAAAATTTGTTCTACTCAACAATTTGCGAATCTCAGCTGCAGTGTACAGAAACGCATCGCATGAAGTTATTCAGTCGTTTTCTCATTGACCGCTTGCTTCTAAAATCAAGTACTAACCCGCCAAAGGAATTAATTTCCTTTCTAGGGACTTAAAACGGCCTATAGAGGCGCTGATCGCAGCCGTCAGTACAGGAGAATTGTCCCTTTAACTAATGCTAAAGTGCCATTGAAACCATTATTTATTGTAAACTCGTTTGAAAGTGTTAGATATTCAAAATTGTATAATTTTTACATTGTCATATAAACACAGAACGCAAATATCACATGAAATCTGAAATTGCGCAAAAAAATAATCATTATGAACAAATTAAAAATGCATGTAATACAATGGTGTTGCAAGGCATTTTCCTGAAGCGAGAAGTTATCTCTTTTCTCCACCAGATGGCATATTCGAGCGCTTGAATTCCCAATTTACTCGTTATTAGGTCTTCATGTTTTAACTCCGGGTTTCTTATTATTAGGAACTGCTTTATTTACAGATTTTTTTTTTAATTATTATTATTTCTTCATTTATTTTTTTATGTTCGGAGCCCTTTTACAGAATTATTGCAACGCAGGATTCGCGTCTTTCTGCAATAGTTACAATGATAATTTGAAAGAATTAAAATTATGACTGTTGAAGATTTCTTTCAATGCCTAGATATCGTTTGTCCAGCCCGTACAAAGGGGGGTACAGCCGGTACAAATTACCAGGACCCGAGTTTTCTAGTGGGCCCGACTTTTGGTACTGGTTTTTAAATAAATACCAGAAAAAGTAGACTGGTATTTTTTACATAAAATTTTTAATTAAAATAACTAATAAATAATAAAATTCAAAAGTCAGAAGTTGCTTGAACGTCTTTACGGACTGGCTAGGAGGCAGGCACGTAGCCAGGGAGGGGGCTAAGGGGGCTGAAGCCCCCCCCGAAAATTAAAAAAGATTTTGCAAAATTATCTTTAATGATAAAATTTGACAATGTTTTTGTTTTTATCTTCCGTTACATTAAACCTACGCACATTTCGTTTGAAAAAATATAAAATTATTCATTTACACTTACAGTAATCCTCGTTATATTGTTCATTCGGATATAGTGTTTTTTATTGGTATATACCACTAAGAATATAAGTTCTTAAAACACAATTTTTACTATCTTTATGCACAGTAAAATTCGATATGTGTAATTCTGTATTATTAATTTGACTAAGAAAAAGTAAGTGTAATATGCATATGGCATATACGTTAACTTTAGGAATCACAATGAAAACTTAGAGTGGTCAATGTTAAAATATTTTGTAGAAAAAGGAGTCAAAATCTTTAGTAGCTATCTATAATGTAAATTCGTGTGAAAATTAATTATTTTAAAGAAAGTATCTTTGAAAATTGTGTTATAACTGTAAAAAGTTTTTTACTTAAAAAAAATAGTAGCAAGAAATATTGAAAAGGAATTTGTTCGATAAGAAAAAAAAATTGATAGGTCATCGAGAAATCGTCAAAGGCGCCATGGCGGCGTCCCCCAGGCTCTTCATTGAACAACTTAGCTTTAAATTGTTTTGTTTTTGTTTGCATATGAATATTAGAAAGAAAGTGTACTAAGAGTAGTCTGTTTGTCTGGGAAATTTTCTTTGTCTTTTGTAGAATTATCAACCTTAGGGATGGATACATCTATGTAGGGATTTTTTGGCAGTTTTTCACCGCTGCTTTTAGAGTAGATATAGGGACATTTTGAGCTGTGTGTAGGAGCATAATAAAAATTTAATTGGAAACGCCTGTCTTTTGATAGAGCATTGTTTAAGAGTGACAAAGCAATCACAAAAATGAAACGGTTAAAAAAAGTTCAGCCTACCATTGAATCATTATTTAATAAGAAGCTTAAAAGAAATGATGAAATTATACGAACTTTGCTTTCTATTAACTTACAATTATGTTCTATATTGTGGCATTTGGTGGTATTCAAATATTCAGAGTCAATTTCCGTCTACTTTATTTTAACTTAGAGAATTAAAAATCTGAACATATATGTATTTTGGAGGGAAATGCATGAATTGGATATTTATTTTTAAAACTTTAAATCTTAAGGGGCCAAAAGGGGCACATAAAAAATTATTAGAATCGCCATATCATGAGGCAAATAAAAACAAGAACGAAAAATCATGCGTAAAATATAGATTATGTAACACTTTCTAAAACTTCCAAAATAATTTTAGAAATCCTTAAATTTTAACAAAGTGAAAGATGATATTTTGGAAAACGCATAAAATATTTAAACATTTCAAGAATTACCAACAATATTCGGAAAAAATATCCGAACTCTTTTATGCAACCCTGTATATGAACTATAGATTTGTATATACTACATAGGATGCTAAATTAAAGTTCGGTTAGGAAATTGCGTAGCACAGTTTAAAATTACCCTTCAAGAATTTCCCATCAATAAACGTAAATGTACTCGAGAACTTTTGTGCTGCCCTGTATGTGATCTATAGAATTTATTACACAACGTACTATACAAATAATGAGTTAAATTAAAAAATGTTCAGCAACTAAAAAAAAAAACACTTTCAGCAAATATTGCTAACAGACTGTACCGAATTCTTTTGTGTGTCCCTGTAAAGGAACGATGAATATTATACAAAAAATATTCTATAGTAAAACTCTTGTATTGCTCTTTAGTGATATATATCAGTTTCAATATGTTTAAAATAGTGAAACATTGTTAAAATAATAATAATAATTATTGTTAAAATAAACATAAATAATGAAAATTTTTCTCCATAGACTGTTATTTAAGGGAATTCTTTTGAGTGTCCCTGTAAAGGAACTATAAGTGCACACCATATTCCATAGTACTAAATCTATAGAAGTGCTTCTCAGCGAGATATATCAAAATGTTTGAAATTGTGTAACATCATTAACACAAACTGCAAACGATTTTTCCCAATAGACCGTAATGTAATGGAATTCTTTTGAGTGTCCCTGTAAAAAAACTATAAGTGCTATATACTTCATTTTCAGTACCGAACATGCCATAGTAAACTTCAATAATACATATCAATTGCATGACAATCCGAATATATTTACGCGAGTTAGAACATGGACAGACAGACAGATTGACAAAACCGAATTCATAAATACTTTTCAACTATGTTGAAAAGTATTTCGAATGAAGACATTTCGAATGAAGACATTCTAACAAATTTCCAAGTACTTCTTCCAGGATTTGCTTCTCCGGAAAAAGCAAGAAACTTAGAGAATCTCTGTCAATATTTCGACGATAAAGCGTCAATGTCGCAAGTGAAAGCAGAATACGAATTATGGTGCGAGAAAATCACTAATATTGACACATATACAGAAGTCTTAAAAGTTTTAGAATACTGTAATGCAACGTATTACAATACTATCAAACACTTGCTAACAGTCTTAGCTACGATCCCGGTAACAACAGCCAGTGCTAAAAGGTCCTTTTCAACAATGAAAATAATTAAATCTTTACCTCGAAGCGTTATGACCGATGAGAGACTGAGTAGTCTTTCAATGATTTCTATTCATTGGGACATAACAGTAGATCCAGATAAGGTAATCACCCTCATGGCTGAGAAAAAATCACGAAGATTGCTTCTATAGCTGTAGTACTAGTAAATTTAATGTACTAAGGATATTTAATGTATGCATTTATAATTATTGTAATTAGAGAATGTGAAGTATCAATATAATTTTTATGATTACATATATCTGTAGTATTTATTTTTTTCTTTCGAAAAAAATAATATGTGTAATTAATTTCATCTATGAATTAATCATTTTAAGCCCCGGCGCTCCTAATGCGAGGCTCGTAAGCTAATATTAATCCTGTGTTTTAAATTTTCAAATTACATGTTTCCATTTCAATATTTTTTTACGTTTTTTTTTTTTCTCTTAGGATACATGAGACTCATCTCAAACATTGTTAGTTTGTGCTTTTGGCTTTTGTTTTTTTCGTTGCAGTCTCCCCCGCCCCCCCTAAAAATGCTTCCGGTTCCCGAACCGGCTTGGAAACTAGAAGTGCTCTTGAAAGCAAAAATTGAACCGAAATCGAAAAAATACGAAATAACAATTTTTGACATGGACATCAAGTATCCTATGTAGGAATATACTTTAACTTGCTTTGTTTATTTTTTTTTTTGTAATTTACACTTTAAGTTATGAAATTACTACTGTCTGATCAAATTTTTTCCCCCCAAGATTGAGCCCCTCCCGAAGGGAAATTCTGGCTACGGGCCTGCTAGGAGGGGGAGGGGGGTTGGTGCTCAGGAGGTATTTTACATTCGAAACGAAATCCAGCTTTAATTAAAAATCAGCAGAACGCAAATAGCAAAGATGCAGACATTTATTTATTTATGTTTTATAGAACAAGTATTTTCTAAATTGTAAAACACAATAACAAACGTTGCAATAGCGTCAGAAAATCGGCGACTTAACTGATGAATTTAATTAAGATTTAATTATATTTTCAATATTTTATATTTCTATGGAAGTCCTTATATGAAAAGGTGTTACCAATGCACCATAAACTGTAATACTACTGTAAAATACAGTAAAAGAAAAATAATAAAATTGTAAGAAAATACTATATAGATTTTCTAAAAAAGTACTATCCAACATATTTATTTTCTAATACAGTAAAGGCTTTTTATAATAGAATTCTGCTGTAAACGAAGAAAAATCACGGTCTAGCCAAATAAATTCCATGCATTTATACCTTTTAAGACGAAAAAAAAACATTTAAAATGGAATTTCCTGTACGTTTTCGTCTAAGCAGGTTTTATTTTATCAGGCTTATGGTGGGGGCCCCGCATTAGAAATATTACCGGAGCCCGCGGTCTTTCTGTACGGCCCTGCGTTTGTCTAATCCTTGCTTTCTGTTCGGAGTCCTTTTACAGAATTATTGAAATACGGGACTCGTGTCTTTCTGCCATTGTTACAATGATAATTTGAAAGAATTAAAATTATGACTGTTGAAGATTTCTTTCAATGCCTGGATATCGTTTGTCTATCCTTACTTTCTGTTCGGAGTCCTTTTACAGACTTATTGAAATACGGTACTCGTGTCTTTCTGCCATTGTTACAATGATAATTTCAAAGAATTAAAATTGTGACTGTTGAATATTTCTTTCAGTGGTCGGATATAAATTACAAATTTGCTATTTTAAACAGATTTTCAGGGGCATGGAAATCATAAAACGATGCCATGAGGGAGTATTTAGGATTAATGCTTATTTCTATGTAAGAAGAGGTTTTTAAATGAAGAAATTAGCATATATAGTATATTCTAAATTTTTAATCTGTAACATTTCTTATCCGGCGTATACACTATCTACAAAAACAACTTTTCAAAAGTAAAAAAAGCCAAGCGTAAAAAAAAAAAAAAGTTGTGACTAAAAAATAAAGTGATATCAAATTTACAAGCTATTATATTACTTATTTAACTTTTTTTCATTAAATAAGTTATTATATATATAAGTCGAGAGTGTCTACGTATATGTTAACAGAAATCGTTTTCTCCTGTACTAAATACATCCTAACGAGTTTCTGAAAATGCAATTTTTTTTCAAATTATGCATGATGGGCTTGGCGGCCATCTTTGCATATTATTCACAAAATTCTAAGCACTCAAATCCGTAGTTAAAATCCGAAGTTCAAAATTGTTATTTAAGCAAATGTTTTAAGCGTTTCATTTATAGACTTGTATGCTCTGAAAATTGTGTCTTAAGATAATGATGACTTATCTTAAAGATTCATCTTATGATTTATTTTTTTAGAGTAATTAATAATTTCAAACTAGTAAAAATCAATTTCTCAAAATATCAGTCTTATCTAATTTATCTGTCCGTAGTTAAAATCTGAAGTTCGAAATTGTTATAAACATATTACAGTGCAAACATACTACGCTTTTACTTTAGAAATTTGGATGCTTAGAAATATGGAAAGATGGCCGCCAAGCCCATCATGCATAATTTGAAAAAAAATTGCATTTTCAGAAACTCGTTAGGATGTATTTAGTACAGGAGAAAACGATTTCTGTTAACATATACGTAGGCACTCGACTTATATATATAATAACTTATTTAATGAAAAAAAGTTAAATAAGTAATATAATAGCTTGGAAATTTGATATCACACCATTTTTTTACCACATTTTTTTTTTTTTTTTTTTTACGCTTGGCTTTTTTTACTTTTGAAAAGTTGTTTTTGTAGATATCATTTCTTTTTTTTTAAATAGATTAAACATAATTTAAATAATCTAAACATGAGAAATTAATTACATTTTACTTTCAGTCATTGTTTAAAGGGTTAACTAGAAATGCCAGTAGATTTTTCAATTAAACTAAATACACTCTTAAAAACAACATAATAAATGTGGCTTGTTATAATACTTGTTATCCTCCGTTAAAAAACATCACTGACTTATCCATGAAATGAATAAAAATGAAATACGTACATAGCGTGTCAGTGCTGCATTTGATATCAAACGTGATGTCAGTATCTTTTATTATTAGCACTAGATGGCTTCGCCCGTTAGAGGGCCCCTAGTTGACATCGGGGCCTCGAATCTTGTAAAACCTCGAACGGAACGAACCTCCGACCAGGATCCCCACTGCCTTCGGCACCGGATAATCCCTTAATTTGCACATCGAATAGTATAAACCTCTAACCAAACGAACCTCCGACACGGGTCCCCACTGCCTTCGGCACCGTATAGCAGTCGTGCTGCGCACGCTCAAGTTCCATCTTCCACCACCAGGTAGCGCAATCTGTTCTATATGAACCTCGGGCACTGAAATCGTTAAGGCTATAGATGTCGAGTCGAATGAGCTATACCCCGTCGTGATAACCTAGCCAGGCGTGTCTATGCGTTTGGGACCAAGTTTCTTCAAGGTCCCGGGTTGGCGAGAAGCACCTCCTGCTAGCCGCACCAAATGAACTAGTCGCTTCCTCCTTCCCTAGGATTTGATATTCGGAAGGTGCGGTACAGTAATGGGGTAGTGTGAGTGTTTCACATCAGGCCTAGGACCCGGTTCCCTTTTGGGATCCCGGCAACGAAGCCGTGGCTCACTCTCGCTATCCGCCCAAGTGTGAACCTAGTGGCCCTTTTATAAGGTGCCACTAATGTCGCTTCGACCTATATGTCATCAACTCACTTGGGAAAGAGAGTTTGAAGTGCAGGTAGGCGTACGCCCCCGCTTCGCTCTCCGGCCGAAGAGCACCACCTAGAGGGTCCCCGGGTAAACTGGATCCCTCCTGGTCGTGTCTCGTATGGGCTCTCCAAGAGCCTGGAATCGGCGGATGATGCGCGACTGCCTTCGGCAGCCGTGACCTCTGTCTTATACCCCGTCGTGATCCAGCCCATAGAACTAGAGATAGAAAGTGCCCTGGTGGTGAAAAAAGAACTAAAATCAGAAAGCTATATCGATGTCGAGTCGAATGAGCCGTACCCCGTCGTGATCTGACCCATAGAAACAGAGATAGGAAAGCGCCCCCTGGTGGTGAAAGCTAATCGCGTTTGGGGGGCAAACTTAGGGGGGATGAACACCGAAGATGCATAATAGGATTAAGCGGTCACAGACCTTTCCAACGATGTATCACATGAGGGGTATGTGCAAAATTCAGAAAATACCCCCCCCCCCTCCTGCATAATATGATTAAGTGTTCACAGACCTTTCCAACGATATATCACATGAGTAGTGTAGGGGGGGGGGCGCAAAATGTGGGGGGTGACACCTGTGATGTATAATATGAATAAGTGGTCACAGCCCTTTGTAACGATATGTGACATGACGGATATCGTTAAAATTTAGAAAAGTGTCCCACCCCTTGTGTAGGAAAAACACGCTCCGCCCTTCCCTATTATTTTTGACGCGGCTTTATTTTTAAAATTTATGTTATGTGTTATAAAATATAGTAAAGTTTCAAACAGATACCCTTATTATACTTCCTAATTTTGTTCACGCCTCTCCCCATCCCCTCCCCGAAATGTCACGCGCCATTCTTTTTTATAATTTTTTTATCATGTGTTATTTATATCTTAAAGTTTAAATCAGATCGCATTGGAATTTAATATATTTGCTGAAATTACTATTATATATAGAATAATATAGAAATAAACCCTCCTTTAGCATGTAATTAAGATATACGAACAATTTTTAGAATTTCTGAAAGCTGATTTTTGAAAGCTGATTGAGGGGTTGTATCAAATATCTGTTGATTAGTGCCAAGATAGCGTACACAATATTACCCGTACTACTATATTTGATACAACCCCTCATCTTTTTGCTTCTTTTTGGGAGCAACGGATTTCGAGCTTATTCTATCGACGATAATTTTCAGAATTTTCAAGCTATGATTTTGAGACTTTCACAAAAGGTGCTCTATATACTTAGCTAATACATTAAGCATATTATATTTTGATTGCATTCGCGCATGCGCAGTGAAATATTTTTTAGTAAACCTGCTCATTTTTCATCCAATTTTTATTTTTTTTAAATTCTGATTGCAGAGTATTGTGTACAATGTTGTTTGTCATATTTTCTGAAAAGAACTTTTTTTTATATTAAGAACTCTGCAAATTATAAGCAAAAAACTAGGCGAAATTTGGGACTGTTTTTATAAAAACCTTAATTTGTCTACGAGTATACATGCTATCATCATAAAAATGAACACAGTATATCACAATAAGCCACTTATTAATAATTTTGAGTTTGAACGCCTTTGCTATATTAGTTTTTACAGGGTTATCCAAAAGATATTCGTTCTTTTTCAATTTGTTGACAGTCTCCTATGGGGTTTCGTGAAAAAATCTTCGCGGAAATATATAACCTATATTATACTGTTTACACGCCTGCAGTTTCAGGTTAATTCCTCATGTATATTTCTAGATAGGTAACAAAACGTCTAAAATCGCAAGTGACCAATCACCTTTGGCAATATAGTGTATCACGTATTTGGTAAAGTATGATTAATTTTCTTGTTTCAAAAAGTTGTACGCCTAAATATACGGTAGTTCAAATTTTCTCTTACTGTTTGACAAGTCTTGTGTTATAAACCCCACTCCCATACAGTAATTTGTTAATTTAACATGATTATTTGAAATCTGAACCTACTTATGGGTATCTTTAAAATGATATTTATTTTGAAACAAAAATTACCATTCTTTGAAAAGTCTTTATGGTGCTAACCGCACTCCGATAGGGCAATTTTTTTTAACTTTTTATGAATTTTTTACCTATGGATACCTTTAAACTTTTATTTATTTTGAAACAAAAATTCCCACTCTTTCACATGTCTTATGGTGCACATCGTACTCCGATAGGGCAATTTGTTAACTTTTTATGAATTTTTAAATTGTGAACGGACTTATGGATGTCTTTAAATTATTATTTATTTTGAAACAAAAATGTTGACACTTTCCCAAGTCTTATGGTGCAAATCGCATTCTAATAGAGCAATTTGTTAACTTTTTATGAATTTTTGAAATGTGACCGAACTTATGGATCTCTTTAAACTGTTATCTATTTTGCTACAAAAAATTCCGACTCTTCGACATGTCTTATGCTACAAACCACGCTCTGATAGGACGATTTGTTAACTTTTTATTATGAATTTTTGAAATGTGAACGGACTTTTGAGATACCCTGCATTACTGAGATTACTGAACTTTGATTTGTTCAGAACAGAAATAAAGTTTCGGGCAGAACAACAACCTTTTTTAGAGTTTAGATTTCTTTTCATCATTTTTATGCAGGGCCATGCTTCATTTACGTGTTTTAAACAGTGGACGTGCTTTGAAGAAAGACAAGTTCATACACAGTGTAATTCAGTGATTATTGATTTTGCAGCATTAAATTAATCTTGCCATTGACCCCCGAGATATGATGTGGTGAGATGGTCACTTAGATACCACACCCACATATTCTACATTAAGAAATCCCAAGTATTTTTAAAGGTTATTTTATTTCTAGAAGGCTTTGCTGGTAAAATAGCTGAAAATGTTTTGAACTTTACACACTCACTAAAATGTTATAGTTTAAGCGATGGTAACAAGCTCTTTATTTGATTTAAAACATAAATGAAATGAAATAAATAAATATAATTAGTACTTATTCTGGGTGTAGGGGAGG
Source organism: Maratus michaelseni (assembly GCA_963931845.1). Lineage (NCBI taxonomy): Eukaryota > Metazoa > Arthropoda > Arachnida > Araneae > Salticidae > Maratus > Maratus michaelseni. The sequence goes on from OZ007587.1 coordinate 254,686,356, forward strand.
GGAGGACAACACGGCGTACTCTAAAAACGACAAAGTGCACTCGGAAATCAACACTGGGCATAAAAAAAAATATCATAACGCACACAAAAAAAAATCACAATGTTCTGTCTACAGCAGAAAATGGCACGATTTATTTTTTCCCCCTTGTTTTACTAATATTATCATCCCTTATGTCAATGCTGCGCCATGCTAAATATGTCTAGAATAATCTTTAAAAACAAACACCTTTTTAAATTTTAACGTTTCAGACTGTTTCATTTCACCTATTTGTTTTTTTTTTTAAATCCTATTTTAAACTTAAAAATGCATTTCCTATTCCACTCATTATGTGTTTACCTTATTTAGTAATTATTACTCAAATGATCTTTCTATTATGTTCACATATGTAAATAAGTGTTTTCTTTGCCAGCATTCCGTTTGAATAATTATTATATATATATATTAGTGCCATTCGTATGTAGAACAGATTGGAACTTATTTTAACGATTTTTTCATGTTGACATCTAAAACCAAACGTATCCATTCTCGTTTTTTGAGAAATATCATTTCGCGAATAAGTGTGAAATATGTTAATTAGACTGTATTATGAAAATATTTCATATGAATAACCGAGCATCTATTAGAAAACAGATGGGTCACTTTATTATCCTTATATCCATAATGAAAATTTTTAGTTATATAAAATATCTTGCATAGACATCAGTTAAACATTTTTATGTCTTTTGGATTCACGAATCAACTCTACGGCCAGTTTTGGTAAATTATATAAATTAAACTTTATCCTTAACGAATATTTCAGTTTTTAAATAATTCTGTTTCAGTATCGATTAATTTGTTCTCTTTCATAGTTTATCTGTCATGCAGCTCTTTTAATAAAATATATTTTTTCGCAGATCACAAATTTTTCTTTGCATTTTGTGGTGATCGTGCGTATGCCCTATCTGAGAATAAGGCTGTAAACAGTTACTTTCATGAGCATTTTTAGAATTTTAAAGTGTCTGTTAAAGGTAATATTTACAGTCGGAGATTTTACTGTCCCAATTCGAGTTTCAGAAATTGCCCATGAAGTTAAAAGCGTAAAATTTAATCAAATGCGACAAGAAAAATAATAAGCACAAATTGATAAATACAAGACAAACTTTATTTTTTAATTTTAAAACACTCACAAAAGCATATCAGACGATAAATTTAAGCTCGTATGCATAATTTTCAAACCAGTGTAGGAGACTGTACATTGTTGATCATTATTTAAAAATCCAATATATTTGATAAAAATATAGCTTTGCGTAGAAGAGAAAATTCTTCAGTTTTTTCATTTATACATGCATAGTTGAGGCTCCACCACTGAAACAAAGAAAAAAAAATTACACAATTGAGGTAGATACTCGTGGAGATAATAATACGAGTAATTTATATAGACATAATTACTTGTATAATTTATACAGACATAATTACTTGTATATTTTTTATATCGACATATTTACTTGTATAATTTATATATATAATGACGAGTAATTTATATATTTAAAAAATGTACAGTCGTGGGGAAAAAAGTGAACGCCTCCCATCTGCACTAAATTATCATTGAAGAAAGTTACTGGTACCAAACGATTGGAAATATAAAGTCTACTTTTAAATGATGTACATACAATTTTCTTAGGGAGGGGGGTATCTACATATCAAAACCTGCTCAATTTTTTTTTTCAATGACAACACCCGGTTTTGACACGATATTTTAAACCCTCGATTCAAACTATGCCGATATACCAAATTTCAAGTCATTTGGATGATAAGTTTTGAATTATAAACATTCAAAATGTAAAGCTTCTAATGTTAAATTACATTTTCATATTTTTATTAATATCTTCTGAAATTATAATCCTAATGTGCTAATTTTTTGTTTGGTTATAATATTATAAAACCCAAACATAAATACGTTGAATTTGTAATTTTTATAATATTAATTATGAAATTAATATTAGAAAAAATTATGAATTGCAACCTACAATTTTTTAATGATTTTATATTTAATATGTCCTGCTTTATGTGCCTTCAAAATTTTTAATTTTTCTTCCAAGTAGTTTTCAAATTATGCTTCAAAAACGACAAGATGCTGGTTTAAGGGGCCATCTATGATGTGCAGAAAAGCATAATTTGAAAAAATATTTTACTCACTTTATTGTTGATTTTTTTTTTTTTTTTTGTACTTTTTTGTGTCTGCTTTAATTTTTTTAAATTGAAATTACGTAAATCGTATTTGCATAAGATATAATTTTACGCTAGTTATGTAAATTAGTTTCACTTTCATTTTTAAATTAACAAAGCTCATTTTTTAAAAATGAATAGTCTCACCTTAGAAAAAAGAAATCTTACTCATTATTTTTGTTACCGTTAATTGAATTTCTAGCTTCTTCTCCAGTCTAATAAACCTATTTTTATTTTCTGCGGTATGTAATGTTGGAAGTAAAGTTTCTTATAAATGCATTTGTTTTGTATATTTGCTGAAAAAGTTTTTAAAATGTGCCATAAGAAACCGAGTTAAAATTTATATTCAGACTGAAAAGCAATTTGTCTGGGTTTTATTACATCGTTTCCACATACTGCTTCATACTATTTTTTATCCCAAATTTTGTTTTCTTCACATATAAATTTAGAAAAGAGCGAGTAAAATAAATTCAAAATATGAGAAAAAGCATTATAAAAACCCATATAAAATTCCAATCACATTCACATATTTGAAAATTGTTTTAATCACAGATAACCTTATATATTTTTTAATCGGATAATTCAACTCTTGTAAACATTATAAAATGAATATTGAAAAGGATTTTACCGTTCATAACAATAGCTGAAACATATTAAGTGAGTAAAATGGTTATATTGGTAAGAAATAACAAATTAATAGAAGTGACTTAGTCATTCTGTAGCTGTTCAACAATCGAGTACCGAACTTCAATTTGGATACAGCCTCTAAAATATGCTCATTTTAAAATAGTAATTAATTTCTCTGAAACTAATCGTAGGAGTTTTATGAAATTTGGTATCTAGGTATAGTTGGAACTGAAGATTTAAAATATCTTGTCAAAATTGGGTCTTGCCATTGAAAAAACAAAGTTTGAGTTTCTTTTTGTTTTGATATGTAGATGAACCCCTAATAAAATTTTATATACATCATTTAAAAGTAGACTTTATTTCCAATCGTTTGGCATCAATAACTTTCTTCTGCAACAATTTGTTGCAGAGTTAGTAGGGGGTGTTAACTTTTTTTTCCACGACTGTACTTTTCTCTCGTCGGCCTTATTTAAAATTTCTATTTTTGCCGCACCTTTAAAATACTTTTTCTTTTCTTTCCCTAGCTCAAAATACAATTGTTTCTACGCTTGGTTCTTAGCTTTTTAGTATTAAAATTAATTCCATTTTAGACTATTCTATTTCTGCCATAAGCCTATTTTTTATTTTCTAAATGACGCGTTCTGGGATTTTTCGTGCCGATTTCAGTGCCATTACATCACCCCCCCCCCCCCAATACGCTATTAAAGAGTTCTGGCAAATACGCAGATTGTTCGACGCTATCAACCGCAATGCATTTTTCTGTGGTTGCGTATTCTTATGCATTGACCAATAAAAGCGGATGCACGCTTTCAAAGAGAATTTCTGCTGTTCATCCTTGTTATTCACATCCGTGCAGTCATCAGCGAGCTGTGAAATATCTTTTTTTATGTTGTTTTATGCGTCATTAAAAAGTAGACTTTATTTCCAATCGTTTGGTACCAGTAACTTTCTTCTACAATAATTTCTTGAAGAGTTAGTAGAGGGTGTTCACTTTTTTTCCCTTCCCCACGATTGTACATATTAATGCCATAGAAATATTAAACAGATTGGAACTTATGTTAACGATTTTTTTTAATATTGATATCTGAATTTTATATGATGCATTTCTAAAAAGATTGTGTTTTTTCGTCCGGTTTATTGATTTTAATTTTAAAATGGACGGTATTATTCGTGAATAAAATTTTGTTTTCGAATATTCGTAATGAACTACACTGTATATTTTACACCGTCGAATAGAGAAGAAAATATACTTTCAAATGCTATTTGTCCGAAAACTGTTTCTTAGTTTATTGATTTTTTATGTTTTTAAAAATAATTTTCAAGTATGAATTTTTTTTAATCTATCTCTATCGCGTGCAGACTGATTACGGAAGATTAATCCTTTTGCACTTAAAACAATATAAATAGTTCAGCATTTGTTTCCTGCTAATATTCCATGCATAATGAAATTAAAACTTCATCAATAAATAATTAAATAAAACACAAATCTCACAGATAAGTTTCGGTTTTTAGGATGGCAATCGATTCTCAATTGAAGATTTTTATCTGCGTAATTGAATTTATAAATGCAAGAGTAACAAAATAATATTAATTTTAATGTTAATGTTTATGCTGTTAATTTATTATGTTTGTCTGTAAAACATGTTGTTTGTTGAACATGAAAATGTTTACTTGAGAATTGATACCATCTTAAAACCGATATTCTGGGTTGAGAAAATTTATTAATACACTATAAAAATTGCTCTGAAACGTATCCAAAAATCATTGGCAGAAAAAGAAACTCTGTTTTTCTAAATGTTTCTTTAAATATATCGAAAATATATTGGTTGCTGAGGTTTCTAAAGATATTGGACGCTTTTCGGCATCGTGGGTAACTCGGAAGAGGTTATTGTGTATTACTTACCCATCATACGTAGTACAGGGTAAGTCTTGTAATCGTTTTGAAAATCGAAAAAAAAAGTTTGACGGATTTACACGTTTCAGACACTGGAGATTCCGAAAAACATATTTTTAGAAATTTTTTTTTGCCGTCCGTCTGCGTGTCTATGTATCTGTAAACGTTCTATCTCCCGAAAAAATTGAGATAGAGACTTGCAATTTGGTATGTACTCAGTATGTGATAATGGGAAGAAGCCTATTTCATTTCAATAACCTCGACTAACCGGAACTATTTTTTTCGGACTCTCGAAATATTCGTTCTGATAAAAGGTATATAAAAATTTTCGAAATTGTTTTTTTTAAGAAATGAATATAAAAGACAATAAAAAAACATAAATTTTGCGTAAAGCATGAAGTCGATCGGATAATGAGTTGCCGAGATATTTGGAATCCTATTTTCCACACTCTTCGATTTTTCATGACCCTGTATTTCATCCAAATTTCACTTTAAAGATATATTTTAATTGGAAATTTGACGCTTAATCAGATGCAACAAACCGCTAGTTAATAGGATTATTATTTTTGGAGTTATAAGGAAAAACTTCTTTCAAGCAATTCAGTAATCGAGCCTTTAAAGTTTGTGACGTCATCAAGCCACGATTTTATTTGAATTGCAATGCACTTTATAAGTAGTTTACACATTTTTATTTTAATATTTTACATTATACATATCCATGATGGGTAAGTATTACGGTGGTCCCCAACGACTAGTTTTCTTTCGTGGTTATGTTATATTTTCTTAGATAAAGAAATATTTGTCTTTTTTTACAGTGTAGTTCGACTTATCTGTTAGATTTGTGTTTTATTTATATTATTTCTTTATTGATTGATAAAGATTTAATTTCATTATAGAACATTCGCAGGAAACAGGAGCTATTTATATTGTTTTAAGTGTAAAAGGATTAATCTTCCGTAATCGGGTTGCACGCGATAGAGATAGATTTAAAAAAAAATCATTCTTGAAAATTATTTTTAAAAACATAAAAAATCAATAAATTAAGAAATTTTCGGGGCCAAATTGTGTTTTAAATATATTTCCCCCCCCCCCTATTCGACGGAGTAAAAATGCGAAATTGTGTGATGGTTAATAAATTTGCGAAAAATACGATATCGACTGGTCATGTCGTTACCACTGTTGATATGACGTCAGCTTTTACTCACGGACATGTTTTGCTTTATAATACAGATGTCATTAGTAATTAGAAATATTGCAACTTGGAATTAAGTATTTTTGTAAAATAATTTTATTAAGGAATTAATTCTCTAATTAAATCCAAATGTCTGTTTCTAAAAAAAAAAAAAAGAAAAAAAAAAGACATAAAAAGGGGGAGAAAAGTCATACGTTATAGACAGACTGTAAAATATTTTCCAACATGATGAAAATATACGTAAAGTTTCACATCTAAAAATAAACAAGAACGAAAAATCATGCGTCAAGCATAGATTATGTAACACTTTCCAACGCTTCCAAAATAATTTTACAAATCATTACCGTTTAATAAGCTGAAAGATAACATCTAAGTAAACAATTTGGAAAACGCATAACATATTTAAAAACGTAATTTCAGGAATTTCCAACATATACAATATTCGGAAAAAAATCCGAATATTTTATTCAGCCCTGTATATGATCTATAGATTTGTATATATACTACATAGAATGCTAAATTTTAGTTCAGTTAGGAAACGCGTAGCACAGTTTAAAATTCTCCTTCTGGAGTTTTTGTCAATAAACGGAAAAGTGTTCGCGGACTTTTGTGCTGCCCTGTATATAATCTACAGACTTTATACACGCCAAGTAATAGACAAAGAGTGAGTTAAATTTAAAATCGCATTCAGCAATTTAAAACGCACTTCCAGGAATTATTGTTAACAGACAGTAGAGAATTCTTTTGTGTGTCCCTGTAAATGAACGATGACTGCTATACACACAATATTCAGTAGTAAGCCTCTTGTAATGCACCTTAGTGATATATATAAATTTCAATGCGTTTAAAATAGTGAAACATTATTTAAATAAACCGCAGACGATTTTTCTCCATAGACGTAATGTAACGGAATTCTTTTGACTGTCCGTGTAAAGTAACTATAAGTGCTATGCACACCCTATTCCATATTAAGCTTCTTGTAATGCACCTTAGTGATATATATCAATTACAATGTGTTTGAAATTGTGTAACATCATTAAAATAAACCGCAAATGATTTTTCCCCATAGACCGTAATGTAACGGAATTCTTTTGAGTGTCCCTGTAAAAAACTATAAGTGCTACATACTTCAGTTGAAATAGGGAACATGCTATAGATGATATTGGAAAACCCCAATAAATAATCACCCAATTTAAGAAAGAAATATGTTACATCAGTGATCTTCAACCGAGAATCGTAACAGGAGGTGTGTCTTGCATCATCCTAAAGCGCATCGGCTGACAACATGACTGTTTTTTCTCCCCCTGTAATAACCAGAGACAATTGCATCATTCAAAAACTGAACTTCTCTTTCTCTTCTAAAAGGACTAATAAACTCACTTTTAATCTCTCTCTTGATCTGAACGGATCAAAAATGTAAAAACTAAATATTTACGAGGAGCAAAAATGTTAATCTCCTCAATTCTTGTAAGATAAATCTAATGCTTATTAAAAGTAATATTTAACCAGTTAATAAGTTCAGTTCAATAAGAAACCATGCATTTTGATTATAAAACATTTGCTAATTATAATTTTATCTTAAGATAATGTAGGAAATATCAAAGAAATATTTTAGTGCATTTTCGCTATGGATACACCCAGGATTTACGCTATTGGATTAAACTGCTCGATGTGCCTGACCCTGCTCTTACGCCGAAATAGGTAAGCTGAAAAACTTTCCTTACCATTTGTTCTCTCCAGTATTAAAAGATTAGTGCGCGCTACTGAGTTTCCTGATGATATTTAGTTTAATGCTTTGTATCGCAAATTCGCAACAATATGATTATTTGACTGATATGAAATCTTTTAAAACAAAGCAGGCAGGCAATAAATAAATACATAAATAAAATAAAATAAAATAAAAACATCGAGATTTGAAAAATGGCTTCGTTTAGCAAAAGCCAATTAATTGAGAAATTAAATTCTCAAAATTATTCGAATTGGCGCTTTAAAATAGAGATGATGCTTATAAAAGAGGAATTACTAGAAGTTACAACAGAAAATCCCCCAGAACAACCCAATGCTGATTGGATTAAGAAAGACAAAAAGGCCAGAGCCTTAATAAACCTCAGCATTGAAGATGATCAAATAGTACACGTCAAGCACTTAAATAGCGCAAGGGAGACGTGGACCGCGCTTAAAGAAATTCATGAGAGATCAAACCTCTCCAGTAAATTGTTCTTATTAAGAAAGCTATATAGCACTAAACTAAACGAAAATGGGAATATGATAGTCCATATAACTAAAATTTTAGAACTAGTGGATAAACTATCAGCCATCGGGGAAAACATAAGTGATTCCCATATTTCAACACTATTATTGTGCTCATTGCCCCACTCATATGACACTTTAATCACCGCCCTTGAGGCAAGACCCGAACAAGAATTAACCCCCGCTTTCATTAGAAGCAAGTTGACCGACGAATATACCCGTAGAATAGAGAATGTAGAAAATTCAGAAAATACCTCGAAAGCATTTAAAACTCAAAAAAGATACGGAAATGAAGATAATAAAAAAGACACAAAGTTTTGTTCGCATTGCCGAATGAGAAACCATTCAAATTCCCAATGTTGGTTCCAAAAGGAAAAAAATACCAACACATACAGACAAAATAATAAAAGCTATAAAAATAAAAATCATTCTACTTCACTATGCTTTGCAAAAAATGAAGAAAACATAAAATTTCACAATCACGAAACTCATAAAAGTGAAATACATGAAGTGATTAAAACAGAAAATATAGCATTTCTAGTAGAAAATACAGAAAAACATACATGGGTCGTCGACAGTGGCAGTTCCACACACGTAAACAAATTCTAAAGATATGTTAACGAATTTTAAAGAAATAACAGAAACTCAAATAACTGTAGCAAATAGAAGTAAGTTAGAATCTTACGGTTCCGGTGAAGTAATTATAGAAAATGTAAAAGTAACGGCCAGATTATACTGAAAGAGGTACTATATGTCCTTGAAATAGAATCTAACCTTTTATCCGTAAGTAAAGCAACCAAGAATGGTTGTAAAGTTATTTTCGAGAAAAATCATTGCTACATAAGTTATAAAAATAAAACAATCCTTGAAGGCATATTAAAAAATAATTTATATGAAATACAACTTGTGTACAACAAAACCACCAATTGCGCGAATCTTACACACACATGTAAAAACTCCAATTGCATAGAAACGTGGCATAGAAGGATGGGTCACCGAAATTACCAAACAATTAAAACAATTACGTCCAAACAATTAGTGAACGGAATTAAACTAGACAACTGTAAACACGAAAGTATTTGTGAAGTATGCATAGAAGCAAAAACCAGCGAGACCCCATATCCAAAATCGGCCGAATACAGAGCGAAGAGAAAATTGGAATTAATACACTCCGACGTTTGTGGTCCGATTCAGACACATACAATAGGCGGAAAAACCTATTTCATAACATTCATAGACGATTATTCAAGATTCTGTATAATATATTTAATGTCTAAAAAGAGCGAAGTGTTTGAAAAATTAAAAGACTATGTCGCGACAGTACACAATAAATTTGGAAGAATGCCGAACGCAATCAGATCCGATAACGGAGGTGAGTATACAAGCTCAGAAATGGAACAATATCTTAAAAATAATGGAATTGAACACCAATTAACAGTTCCACAATCACCGAGCCAGAATGGTGTTGCGGAGCGTAAAACAGATCTCTGTTAGACATGACAAGAAGCATGCTATTGGAAGCGAATTTACCTCATGAGCTATGGGGAGAGGCTATAAGCACTGCTAACCATCTACAAAACCGGCTTCCAACTAAACCAAATGATAAAACTCCATACGAGCTTTGGTTGAATCGAAAACCAAACCTACACTATTTAAAAGTATTTGGCTGTATAGCTTACGCTTACGTACACAAGACAAAACGCGGAAAATTAGACAGCAGAGCTGAACAAGGAACTTTCGTTGGTTACGACAACCGCTCTAAAGCGTACAGACTTTATATGAAAGACGGAAGAGTAATACTTTCCCGATCGGTCAAATTCGTCGAAAACAAGTTCTTAAATGCTAAAAATGATGTAAATTTAAATTCAAACGAAATTATATTAAGCAAAAATGAACAACCAAAAACCAGCGATACAAGTAACATAGAAATAAGCATCGCACCCACTCCTTGTGAACCAACCGCGTCCCAACAACAACAACAAACACTCGAATCCCGTAGATCACAAAGAACAAACAGAGGTGTGCCACCTGATAGATTTGCATACACCGTCAAATATGAACCGATCAACGAACCTAAAAGTTGGAAAGAAATGTTATAAATAGAAAATCCGGAAGAAAAGAAAAACTGGCTAATCGCTACACAGGACGAAATAAACTCCCTAAAAGAAAATAAAACTTGGATACTAGTAGATCCACCGCAAGGAAAAAGAGTAATTGGTTCCAAATGGACTTATAAAGCTAAATACGACGAAACGGGAAAAATAAAACGGTATAAAGCCAGATTGGTAGCAAAAGGATTTTTACAAAAGTACGGAGAAAATTATGACGAAACCTTTGCCCCAGTTGTGACACACACTACGATCAGAGCATTTCTAACCGCAGCAGCGTATCATAAGTTAGAAGTAAGACATTTAGATATAAAGACAGCTTTCTTACACGGCGATCTAGAAGAAGAGATTTATATGGCTCAACCAGAAGGTTACGTTGTTTATAACGAACGCAATAAAGTGTGCAAATTGACAAAAGTCATCTATGGGTTTAAACAGGCAGCAAGAGCCTGGCACACAAAAATAAGCGAAACACTAAAAGAGTTAAACTTTACACAAAGTACTGCAGATAATTGTTTATTCACCCGCGGAGTAGAGGAAAACACAGTTTACATAATTGTGTATGTGGATGACATTCTCATAGCTGGAAAAGAGAAACAAATCGAAGAAATAATTCTAAGCCTAAAATCACAATATACATTAAATGATTTAGGACAGGTATACAATTATTTAGGAATTAAAATCGACAAAATCGAAAACGGATTTATTCTGAACCAAAAATCTAAAATTGAAGAAATTGCGAGAAAATTTAAACTTGAAGAATCCAAACCCTATAGTACACCAATGGATACAGGGTACTTACGTCTTGAAAACGACGACAAACAAATGCCCAACAATACACAATATAGAAAGGCCATTGGAGGGTTACTTTACATAGCAACCATAACAAGACCCGACATTACCACAGCCACTAATATATTAAGCAGGAAATGTGAAAGTCCCACCCGAAAGCGATTGGAAGGCTGTAAAACGAATAATAAGATACTTGAACTCAACAAAAGATTTAAACTTAATTTTAAGCACCGAATCAGATACAATCTTCGAAGCATACTCTGATGCTGACTGGGCGGGCGACGTTAAAACGAGAAAATCAACTAGCGGCAACATTTTCCTACTAGGGAAAAATCTTATTCAGTGGAATTCAAAAAGACAGACTTGCATAGCCCAATCGTCTGCGGAAGCGGAGTATATTTCTGCCGCAAATGCTACTCAAGAAATAGTATGGATCATTAAACTTCTTGAAGACTTAAATTTACCACAAAAACTCCCGATCAAACTACATGAGGACAATACATCTTGCATCAAAATGATAGAATCCGAAAAACATACAAGTAGAAGCAAGCATATCGACATAAAGTATCATGTAATAAAACATCTGAAAGAATCAGGAAATATAGAACTAATCTATTGCCTAAGTAAAGAGATGATAGCAGATATCCTAACCAAGCCCGCGCCTAAACCTGATTTTCGGCGGAACAGACTGAAACTAAAACTCCAGAACTTTCCACCATTGGGCGATTAAGGGGGCATATTGGAAAACCCCAATAAATAATCACCCAATTTAAGAAAGAAATATGTTACATCAGTGATCTTCAACCGAGAATCGTAGCAGGAGGTGTGTCTTGCATCATCCTAAAGCGCATCGGCTGACAACATGACTGTTTTTTCTCCCCCTGTAATAACCAGAGACAATTGCATCATTCAAAAACTGAACTTCTCTTTCTCTTCTAAAAGGACTAATAAACTCACTTTTAATCTCTCTCTTGATCTGAACGGATCAAAAATGTAAAAACTAAATATTTACGAGGAGCAAAAATGTTAATCTCCTCAATTCTTGTAAGATAAATCTAATGCTTATTAAAAGTAATATTTAAACAGTTAATAAGTTCAGTTCAATAAGAAACCATGCATTTTGATTATAAAACATTTGCTAATTATAATTTTATCTTAAGATAATGTAGGAAATATCAAAGAAATATTTTAGTGCATTTTTGCTATGGATATACCCAGGATTTACGCTATTGGATTAAACTGCTCGATGTGCCTGACACTTACTCGAAAACTCTTACGCCGAAATAGGTAAGCTGAAAAACTTTCCTTACCATTTGTTCTCTCCAGTATTAAAAGATTAGTGCGCGCTACTGAGTTTCCTGATGATATTTAGTTTAATGCTTTGTATCTCGCAAATTCGCAACAGATGACGACAATAACATATAAAAATTGCAGGGCAATCCGAGCATATTTACGGGAGTTAGAGTACGGACAGACGGCAGACAAACCGAAGTGATAAACACTTTTCAACTAGGTTGATAAGTGTTAAAAAGGGAAAGATTATTTCATATTTACCCCCCTTGTTAATCTATGAAGGTGTTTAGAAAAGAATAAATGTAGATGGAGAATTAAAGCTATTTCCAAAATATGTAATTTACTTTCACGAGAGAGCATTTTTTTGTTGCTGAAGAGTAATTCGGTTCTGTACAACTGACTCAAAAAAAAAAAAAAAAAAAAAAAAAAAAAATCTTAAAAATGTTGTCTATGTTAATAACAATGGGTTTGGTAAATAATACTAAAAAAGAATATTATATATATATATATATATATATATATCTTACGTGACATGGAAAACGGGCTGAATTTCTAGATTATCGTTTGGCAACAACCGTAGTTTCCAAAATCTCCAATATGGCGGCCAGCGAAAGAGCAGTGGAAGTGAAACTCAAACTAGCAACTATTAAAAATAAAATAACATGTGCGTAATCCAAAGGGTTTGAGATGATTCCTCATTTTAATTATAAGTAATAGCGTTAATTTCAAATGAATTCTCAAATTTTATTTATGAATTTCACTCACACGAAGTCGGAGATAGTAAAAATATCAACTGTCTAGATTGTACCTGCTGCCATCTATTGCTGTAGATGCAAATCATTGAAGTAAAAAATAATTTATTTTGCAAATACAGTGAAACTTCCATTTAACGAAGTCTCATCGTTACACTTAAAAAATTCGTTATGACGAAAATTCGTTAAATAGAAATCAACTTAAATTCATGAATTTTTTTTTTTTCAGATATGACAAACAGGTATCGGATTCAAAAGCATTTGATTCAGTTTTAATTATAAAGCCGTCTTTTACAAAACAGTTGTGTACGGTCGATGAAATCACGTCACATCTCCAAGCTTTGGCTCGAGCTTTCATCAGTTCTGATAGATACACAGGTTCTCAAACTAATGTTTCACTACATTGTTTTTTTGAATAATGTATTTTAAGATTTTTTATTATTCCTTAGACTAATGGTTGAAGACTAATGGTTGTATTGGAAGGAACAAAAATAACTTTGATGTTCTTCTATTTGCATTTTGAAGCACATTCTTGTAGATGTACAAAGCAATTGTCTATCAGCAATGGGAGGTCCGAATAGTAACTATATGACTCTAATTGATATTTTTTTGTTTCAATGCATCTGACGTCACTTCTTTTGCTGCCATTGCGTCACTGCATCTTCTATATCATTGAATGTAAAAAGGGGATTTTGACTTCCCCCAACTGTCAGCGCTGGAGTCTCGGTGTGGGAGAGTAATGATAACGTTTTTCTTAGTGCGAAAAAAAATTGTTTTATTTAGCACCAAACAGAATGGAAATTATTTAAATGTGTTCATTTTCATACAATCCGCTGAAATAAATTCGCATAACCATCGCAACAGCAACCTCTTAGTTTGAATTCTGTACACGTACAAAAGTAGAATAAAATTCGTTATATAGAATATATTTTTCGTAATATGGAGATTAATTTACATGCTAATAGTGTTCAAAGTCACAGTTCTGTTAGAAAATTTCGTTAAGTAGAAAACTTCGTTAAATAGGGGATTCGTTAAAGGGAAGTTCCACTGTGTCTATAATCATCAATTAGAACAGTAGTTTTAAATTAATTGAGTTTTCAAGATCTTTTTTTCATGGTATTTAAATGATTTATGCCCATTTTTAGCACCAACTAAATGCATTTTTAACTGTGTTTTCAACGACGTTTTCAATTATTTTTTTACATTAAAAAATTGTCAATTTTATGGTGGTTTATGGTGGATTTATGGTAGTACTTATTCGGCTAGAATTGCTGCAAAAATAAAAAAGGGCGAGCGAGCGAAGAGAACGGGGACCACGGGTAAGTATAAAGTATATACAGAATACTGCAAAATTAATAAATAATTAACCAACTCAAACATCAAATTACCGTAGCTCCAATTCAGAGACGGCACGCAGCCAAACATATACATAATAATTTTAAAGAAAAAATTAGAAAATAAATATTTAAAATGATAAAAGATGCCAGACGAACAAATTGAAATTTAGATATAAACTGATAGTATAATGAAATTAGAAAAAAAAAAATCTTAAAAATGTTGTCAATAACAATAGGTTTGGTAAATAATATTAAAAAAGAAAATAATATATATATGTATATATTCTAGCAACAAAACTGACCAAAGCTCCATTTTTTATAGATAGGCAAGTATAAAGTGTATACAGAATGCTACAAAGTTAATAAATAATTAACCAACTCAAACATCAAGTTGCTGTAAGCTCCAATTCATGGACGGCGCGCAGCCAAACATACATAATAATTTTAAAGAAAAATTAGAAAATAAATATTTAAAATGATAAAAGATGTTAGAAGAAAAAATTTAAATTTAGATATAAACTGATAGTATAATGGAATTAGAAAAAAGAAAACAAAAACAAAACAAAACAAAAGACATGCACAAAGTATTATATATATAATACCTTTGGAAAGAAAAAACATCACACAAGTTCTACAGCTCATATTCAAAATATTAGAATAATTGAGAAAAAGTTATAAGAAAAAATTATTTTTCATTTATTTATTTTTGATGCTAAGGAAATGCAATTAAATTTCTTATAAATTAAATCTGGAATGTTTAAATACGATTTTAACATTTACTACAAAATATAAAATACAGTACAATAAATTAGGTATACAGCTTTCTGAAACGCATCAAAATATTAGAATGAAATTTAGATTGGTTCAAAATATTGGAATATTTTATTTTACGCAACAATATGAAGTAAATGGTAGTTAATATTTTGTAGCACCCCCCTTTAACTTTCATAACAGCGTACAATCGATCTTGCAAACTATATACAAAAGTTGTTTACAAACATTTCTATCAATATTAGCCCAATTAGACTTTATACGTGCCACTAACTCAGTTTTACTTGAAGGAGGATTTTCTTGGAGTTTTTTCTTCATTATACACCATAAGTTTTCGATGGGATTAAGGTGTTGGTGAATTTGGTGGCCCTTAATGTTGCGTTGGCGGAACCAATTCTTAGTTGGCACCGAGGTATGCGGTGACCAGTGGCGTAGCTACAGATTCAGCGCCCTGGAGCAAGTAAAATTGGTACGCCCCCTTGTCACTGTAAGAACAGTTCTGCCAAAGATTTTTGAGGTTTAAACTCATATATTAAATTCTTATTTCGATTAAAACCCCCTTTTTAACACTTTCCAACCTAGTTGAAAAGTGTTTATGACTTCGGTTTGTCTGGCCGTCTGCCGTATGGCCGTCGCCGGTGCTCTAACTTCCGTAAATATGCTCGGATTGCCCTGCAATTTTTATATGTTATTGTCGTTATCTATAGCATGTTCCCTATTTCAAATGAAGTGTGTAGCACTTAGTTTTTTCACAGGGATACTCAAAAGAATTCCGTTACATTACGGTCTATGGGGAAAAATCATTTGCGGTTTATTTTAATGATGTTATACAATTTCAAACACATTGTAATTGATATATATCACTAAGGTGCATTACAAGAAGCTTAATATCGAATATGGTGTGCATAGCACTTAGTTACTTTACAGAGACAGCCAAAAGAATTCCGTTACATTACGTCTATGGAGAAAAATCGTTTGCGGTTTAATTAAATAATGTTTCACTATTTTAAACACAATGAAATTTATATATATCACTAAGGTGCATTACAAGAGGCTTACTACAGAATAGTGTGTGTATAGCAGTCATCGTTCATTTACAGGGACACACAAAATAATTCTCTACTGTCTGTTAACAATAATTCCTGGAAGTGCGTTTTAAGTTGCTGAACGCGATTTTAAATTTAACTCACTCTTTGTCTATTACTTGGTGTGTATGAATTCTGTAGGTCATATACAGGGCAACACAAAAGTTCGCGAACACATTTCCGTTTATTGACAGAAACTCCAGAAGGAGAAATTTAAACTGTGCTACGCGTTTCCTAACTAAACTAAAATTTAGCATCCTATGTAGTATATATACAAATCTATAGATCATATACAGGGCTGAATAAAAGTATTCGGATATTTTTCCGAATATTGTATATGTTGGAAATATATGTTGGAAATTCCCGAAATTATGTTTTTAAATATGTTATGCGTTTTCCAAATTGTTTACTTAGATGTTATCTTTCAGCTTATTAAAGGTTAATGATTTGTGAAAATATTTTGGAAGCGTTGGAAAGTGTTACATAATCTATGCTTGACGCATGATTTTTCGTTCTTTTTTATTTAAAAAACAAAGTATTTTCACAATAAAATATTTAACGAAATAAATACAAATAAAATATTAAAATAAACTATTTTTTTGAGTACGGACTACTTACTGATTTTTACTACGAATTGAGCGGTACTTCCGATTTAAATGAGCCCATAGGCGCAGTGCAATCTACCTCTAAAGCTTTTTTATCTTTAAAAAATCTACCTTTAACCTACTACTAGCAATCTGCCTTTAACCTACTACTAGCAATCTACCTTTAAAAGCTTTTCAAGGCTTTCGAAGCAATATAGAATGCTAATAAAGAAACACACTATTGTCAAGATATTTTTAAAACGCGTTTTTTTTCGTTTTCAATATCGGAAAACTCTGAAAATTCATAAATTTCAAGTTATCATTAGAGATCGATCGAAACAGGTTTTTAAGACCGAAACAGAAACCGGATTTCGGTGATCTTCTCAATTTCGGCTGAAACCGAACCCGAAAGTGTAAATAAAATTTAAAAACTGATTAATACATACATAACTGCATATAATTATTAATTAATAACAAGTAATTAATAATTACTTAATAATAAATAATTACGTTACTAATTAATTTATTAATTATACGTGTATTGAATCACATTTCTAACAAACACACGTACATATATATGTGTGTGTATAAGTTTCAAACAAAAATGAAACATAAATAATACAACTTTTTTATTTTACTATTTTATAACAACCAATAATTTCAGGCATTTATCAATAATTAATTAACAATGTAGTTAAATAATGTGATACAAATTCAATAATGAATATTTAATTTTTAAATATGTTCATATTTTCAGCTCGTTAATATTTTGCATTTAAATTGATTGAAATAAATTACTTAAAAGTTTGTTTTTTAGGAAATTAACATTGAATATGTTTTAACCCTTTTATAATTATAAATATTATTAATTTAATAGACGTTTAAATATAGATATATATTTAAATATTGCTGAATATTATGATTAATTATTTAAAATTTTGTACAAACATTTTTATGGTACATATGTTTAAATAACAAGTTTACTTAAAAAAAAAAAAAGCTTTGCTATTCTCATTCTAAGAAAGTATTGAAATGGCACCCTCTTTGAATATTTTATCTCCGGTACCAAGTTGACTTTCTGTGCCTCTATCCAAAACTATTATTTTCAAATAAAATAAAACGTAATTAATTTATCAATAAGACAGAAATAGTTTCCAACTATACGAATTTCATCTAATAAAAAAATATTTTAAGTATACATACCTCGATATATCTTTTGTAATAAATTTCGTAAATCTTCATATGTTTTAACAACACCTTTCTCATAAAGCATTCGAAACAATCTGGAGTTTCAAAGTAAAAATTTTCTATTACTGTTAAGTTTTCAGCTTTTAAAGTTCACGTGATAAGCGTATTTTAAGTTTAGTCATGTATGCATTGCTTGCTTTATAATTTACACTCGCATCATGAATCAGTCATGACTGTTAATGATTAACAGTGGAGTACACAGCAATAAATAGTGTCTCATTTGAGCCGACACAACTCATATAAATGAGTAAAGTTGAAAATTTCCGAAAGAAGGAACGATATTTTAAAATTCAGATAGTTTCGGTCAGGCCGAAATTTTGGCAGCAGTTTCGCCGAAAACTAATAGTCGGCAAAACTCCGATTTTGCGCCGAAACCAAAATTTCGGTCGATCTCTAGTTATCATAACTCTAAGTTTTGATCGTACAAAAATGAAGGTTTTGTTTTACTTGTTAGTGAATTGAGAAAAATTTACTGAATACATATAGTTTTACTAAATATAGAACCTAGCGACAGTTAAAAAAAAAAAAAAAAAAAAAAAAAAAAAAAAAAATTCATAACTTTTAAAAAAATAACTACTTTGATGATATAAAGGATTTTAATAGGGTGAAGAACAATTTTGAAACATTTTCGCTATTTGAACTACAGTTCTAAAGCTAATGGTTAAGGAAATTAGCCATTGGACAACGATAAGAATTTATATATATTTATTATTCAAAATTTTAATTTTTTTTCTAAGCTATTAAGTCCTATTAATTTCATTTCAAACTTTTCTGCCGTCTCCAAAAAATACAGTTCACTTTTGGACGGCTAAAAAAAAAACAACGACTTATGATTTTCGCTTTTATATTTATATTTTACATTTTGTAATTTGAAATTTCATTGATGACTAATGTGTGAAATTTGCGGTAGGGAGATCTGAAAATATGGAAAATATTTTGGATACCTCATTTTCGGAAGAATGAAATCAATAACAAAATTTTTTTTAACATATCTTCACACAAAGTAGAAGATAAATAAGGCAATGATGGTTTCATCTTGATATAAAAGATAAAATTCTGCAATAAGTTCTAAACAATATCATGAAGTTTCCAACATCTCAGAAGAACATCTCACTGTGATCGTATGATAAGTGTAGCAGTTGTGATCCATCCATAATGTCTGATTAATAATGAAAGAAAAGAGGCAAACACTTTTACAAATCTTTGTATCGTCCTTTCTAATTTTGCGCCCTTAGAATTCGTGCGCCTGGAGCAGTTGGCTCCAACTGCTCCACGGTAGCTACGCCCCTGGCGGTGACGCTAAATCTTGTTCAAAGATGAAATCATTTTCAAATAAATCTTCTGATAATGGAATCATGTCATATTCCAAAATTTCTTGATATATCGGAGAGTTAACCTTTTCGTAGACGATGCATAACTTTCCAGGTCCTTCTGCACTCATGCAACCCCAAACCATGACACTAGCAGCAAATTTTACGGAACGTTTAAGGCATTCTTTATCAAATGCTTCTTGCTTCATTCTCCAAAATCGAATTATATTGAAATTTGGTTAAAATTTCTGCTATAGGATAATAGCTTTTGTATATATTTTATAACTGCATTAAAAATGTTTGTGGGCTTTGTTTAAAATATCATTAAAAATAATTATCATCATTAGCTTTAAATATCATTCTAATTTAAAATTATTATAATACGATAAAATTTTAACTATCAATAGCTTTAAATATAATCTCTCATACACTGTGAATGCAATTTTAATATAAACTTGAGGTTACTTTCAATTATTGAACTTTTTATTTTTATTTTTTTGTGATAATTAGCGTTATCAGAATAATAATTTTAAAGAAAAATTTTCAGTTAGAAAGATTTTCTGTAATTGTATTTTAATTCTCAAAATAGTCAACTTTGACATTTTTATATTTTGTCGTATAATAATGTTATTAGTATTATACCAAATAATGCAAACTGTCTGATAAAAAAAAAAAAAAAAAAAAAAAAATGAATGAAATAATTAAAATTATCTTCTACTAAAATATACTTTTAAAAATAATGTTATTTATAATATTACCTGTAGTATAACCTTGTATCAAATCTTCCTCTGTTAGAAAGAAAACATAGTTAAAATGCAGCAAATAAGTGGTAAAAATTATGAAAAATAAGGCAAAATATCAAACAAAGGGAAAAGAACACTAAAATATACACTGAATAGTGCATTTTAAGTAAAACAAAATGCACCCAGCTTGTAAATTCAAAGCACTTTGTGTCGTCAACAATTTTAACAAAACACATTCATTGTATTTATGTCTGAAATTCGAACTCAATCAGACAGTTATCGATAAATATTTTCCGCTAACCTTTCGAAAAGCATTGTTCTTGGAATAATTAATTTCAACGTAGTTTCAGACTTTATTTGCGTGCAAAAATTAATTACAAATTAAAATTTAAATTTTAAGAAAACATTTGAATGTTACTTTTATTGCTTCTTCATATTTTTAAGATTATATATTCTCTGCGCATACACATATACATTTAGAAAAATATATCACAGCTTGTGATATCACATACCTTTCCCTAAAGTGTGCGATCCATTCTATTTCAATAACAGAGACGGATCTCCTATATCATCTTATTTATATAAATTTAAAGACGATATAAATCCCAATCGAAAGGTACTTTTCGCTTTTGTCTACGATAATTTTTGTTTAAATTTTAGGAGATGATCCCCGTCCAGTTTTTCCTTTTTAACATTAAACAGCTGAGTTTCGCTAAGCCATGTGTGACAAATATGATAAATATTTCTAAATTGGTCATTTTTAAAGATAAAAAATGTGTTTTTCGTGACATGTTGAAACGTAATTTTGTGATTTATCTCTTAAAAATTATGTTTTTTTGTGTCAGAGTGTGTGTGTAATATATTTTATTTTAAGATCTCAAAAAGTGATTACTGATGTTTTCCAATGATAAAAATATACACTCTTTTTATTTATTTGACTGTAGTAAAAAGTATGGAAGAAAATTAATAACATTATTTTTATAAAAATATTAAAAGCAAGCAGATTAAAAAAAAATTAGCTCTGTTATAATATGTGTATTAGAAATGAGTTCGGGCTCTTTTTTTCGGAGCCTGCGCCCGTCCGAGTCCGAAGATTTTGTGTGATCAGAGCCCGAGCCTGGTACCAAAAGTACAGAAAATTGTGAATAACATTTAAAAAAATTCTCATTTTAAAATAACTTCTTGCATAGAAATAAATACCAATGCTTAGTACACAATTTTATGAAATTTTACATTCAGATATGTATATATATATATATATATATATATATATATATAAACTTAATAGCAAATATCCTGTATCGGTTATAAATATAACGGTTTTACAGCCCGTGTAAAACTTTTGTGCAAAAATTTTGTTATCCAGTTGTAAAATAAATATATTTTCTAATATATTTTCTTTTTTTGTTGTTTTGGTTTTTTGCTTTGCTTTCGCGTCGGGTCCTTTAACATAACAACAACAACAAAAAAGTTCTCATCTTCCGAATTTTTTGAAATTTTAATCGGTTATAAATATAACTGTATCTAAACTCTCTTTAAAATTTCGTAAAAAAATATGCATATTTAGTAGTAAAAACATGAGCCGAAGCCGCGCCGAAACAGCCCACGTTTTGCCGTTTTAATTGAAAACTTCTCAGATTTTTTTTAAATGCTTCTACTAACCCGAACATTTCTAAAGGTTTGTAGATGGTGCAAATCTGGTCTGCCAGCTGCTATAGAAAGTTTGTGTCGAAATACGGCCCTCTAACTACTTTTATCGTATAAAAAAGATCGTTTACGGGAGGCGAAAAGTGACCTGCAGTTGCCAATGTTTTTGGAAAAGTTAAAGTTCGTATTTTTGAAAACCGATTGCACCGTCAAAAAGAAGAAGGTCCCGGCTATAAGAGCATATTTTTTGTTTGTCGGTATCTTTAAAACTGCAGCCTGAAGATGCGTTTCATAAGAAAGAAAACGTCAACCGCGAAAACGGCCCTTTTTGATTTTTTTTTCAAAGAGTTAACAACAATATTTTTTTGAACTGATTGCGAACTTTAAGAATATGTCTTTCATTTTTATGTATCCCGAACGGTTTAGCTGATGAAGTGTAAAACAAAAGACCAAAATCCGCTCATTTGGTTCTTCCTTCCTTTCCGCTCGAAAATCAGGTTCTGGGCATGGACGCGCGTGTCTGCTGATTTTTGCAAAAAAAAAAAAAAAAAAAAAAAAAAAAAAAAACAGGTTTTTTGATGAGTTGTTAATTAATATTTCGGAGTTTATCAAAAAATTACAAATCTGAGACTCAGGTGCATCAGAAACACCTTGGACTATCCTCACTCAAATTTTAAGACTTCTATGTGCGGTAGATTTCGCTAACCATCGCAGACAGACACATCTACACACAGAACGAAACTTTCTTTTATTGGTATAGATGCATGACATTTTTAGAGATTACTATTCACATGCCTTAAGTTTTTCATTTTCCGATGACAGCGGTATATACTTAATTGTACTCAATCCCCCCCCCCCCCCCATTATGGCATTTCGGGATTTTCATGTACATGAGAATTTGTTTTAAATAGCAAACATTGTTTATACTCAACCACTGGCAGAAATCTGCAAAAGTCACAATTCTTATTCTTCTAAAGTAGTATTTTTGTACAACTATGGCAGAAAGACACGAGTTCTATTTTCCAGTAATTCTGAGAAAGGACGGAGAGAAGATAGACGAGGGATATCATACGGCTTTTTCATGTTACTAACACTGTTCGCGTGACGGTATCGGAACCATACAGAATATTTCTTATTATAACCCACCAATAACTGTTCAATTCCCTTTCAAACTGATTTTTAAGAAACTAAGTCTGCATTCTTGTTCCTCAAATAGTATCTGGCAATTTTATTTCTTATTCTTTCTTTCTTTTATTTTTCTTTCTTTTTTTTTTTTCAATTTGTGAATAAATAAAGTTTTCACTCTGAGTCGGAGCTTGCTCGAGCCCGAAGATTGGTATAAAAATCGAGCTCGATAATTTCGGAGTCGGGTTCACGGAATCGAGCTGCACCCATCTAGTGGGTAGAGTAATAACTTCGTTCCATTAAAGTTGTTCTCAAATCCAAACTGCCTACTTTCCGTAACATTTATAAAATCATTTTTGTTCTCAAACGCATGAAATTGGCAGATTCTCGTATTCAGAAACTATGTAATAAAACAGTGTTTTCCAATTTTTGCTAAAGGCAGAAAATGCTGTCAAGTTTGTCGTTAAACCAAATATTTGAACAGCGCTGGAAAAGCAAAAACTGCTTTCTTGAGACAACAAGTTGCAATTCATTTATGGAAAACTGATAACAACTGTTTGATTACAAATCACTTCAATAATCATGCTTGTACTGTAGGTTTAGTATACAATACTTGTCGTTTGCATTCTAATAATATTATCGAAAAGATGGCCTGACCGTCACAGCGAATATTTTACTGTAATAGTACATAGCGATTAAAATTAAGTTCGTTGTACCGCAAAACACTTCAGATGCGTTTCCTGAGTAAAGAGAAACAACAATAGTTCGGAGGTATAATAAGAACTCATTCTGTCGAAATTAATCCTTTATTTGAAGCGAAAAGCAGCATAACAGTAAAAGCAAAACAGGTGGTCGGCTTGCTCCATAGCAAGGCAGTATCAAGAGAAGTCTTTACACCTCTACATCTCAGCAAAGACTGATTATCTCAAATCATGACAATGTTCACAGATCAGTGAGTATTTTACACCAAAATAAAGCAATTGGCAAGATCCATTAACGCCAGCAAAAATAACCGTTAATGATAAGAAATAGATATATTTAAATTTGGCGATTAAAGAGGGGGATGTAATATCACAAAGTTCATCAGTAACCTTTTTGTGGTTTTTAGGGGCTGGGAAAACATCTGCGATCACGAAATATCGAGACAGAAATAACAATTTGTAAAAACATAAACTGCGGATGTATATAAATTTTGTGTTATACTGAAATAATTACAAGGCTAAAAGTAAATGTATTATGATAACTAGCAGATGCTCAAAGTTCAGAATTAAAAAGAAAGAAAATAATATCGGACAAAGTGCATACACACAGCGAGAAACATATTGCTCTAATATTCGAGCTGCGGTGTACATGTAAAATTAAAAAGGTAAGAGATGAGAGAATAAATTGCATCTGCCTGCAAAAAGGATAAAGCATTAATCTGTTAATAAATGAGACTTGATTTTAGAATAAAAAGAAAAGAGAAGAGATAACTTTTAACAAAAGAACTAAAATTGTTTGTTTTTTTTGTTTATTAAAAAGCATATATATGGATCTATACCATAATGCTTGCGTCATTTACGTTTAAAAGTGAGTCAGAAAAGGCGTCAGAAAGTTTCGCGTTGTTGAGCGGGGAAAAAAAACATTTTTTTAAGAACAATCTTAAGAATTAATATTTTTTTATTTAAAAGGTTAACTTACCACCGATAAAATTGTCCACTTCCAAAGCTTGAAATCTCCCTGTAAATAGCAGAAAATAAAATGTCAATTGCTGTATTTTAAATTAAAATAAACAATTCATTGATTTTTTGTAATAAAAATGTTTGCTGTAAGGAATTTGTATTGTTTCTGCTATAAAAAATCTGATCCATTAAGTGCATGATGTTTCTCAGTTAAAAGTATGGAGAGACTTAAGATGAGGCTTTAGCAATCTTCGTTGGTCGTCCTCTATTAACCTATTATGTGTATGTGGAAAATGGAAAAAAAAACCAATACCTATTAATACATTTTCCGTTATACCGGATTTCATACATCTAATTCTGACGTTTAGCTAAATTGTCACATCAAGTATACAAAATATGAGGGAAGTCATTAAGTAAGTCACAAAATATAATTAAATAATAACTTACAATGATATTCGCTTCAAAACTATTTTTATTTCTCAACCTATTCTCCACCAATATTTATGCACTTATATCACCGTTTTATCAGTGCCCCAACACCAGCTGCATAGCATTCTTTGGGTTGCTGTCTCAGCCACAATAGGACTTCAAGTTGAACCTTTTCATCATCTGTGAACATCATCTTGCAATTTCTTCAACATCCACCTTACAGCTTCGACTTAGCCCTAAGCGATTTTCATCTGTTTAGTTCACTAAAAAACCATCTTGGAAGCAAGATGATGTTCACAGATGATGAAAAGGTTCAACTTGAAGTCCTAATGTGGCTGAGACAGCAACCCAAAGAATGCTATGCAGCTAGTGTTGGGGCACTGATAAAACGGTGATATAAGTGCATAAATATTGGTGGAGAATAGGTTGAGAAATAAAAATAGTTTTGAAGCGAATATCATTGTAAGTTATTATTTAATTATCTTTTGTGACTTACTTAATGACTTTCCCTCGTACTTGTAAATAATAAATTTTGAAAATTTTATTTTAGTAAAAAGTTTTAATTTTATTGATTTTCTAAAAGCACATAAACTTTTGAAAATAATTTTCAAAAACACGTTGATTTGGTATCGGATATCAATTTTCTGATGGTGAAAAACAAATTTCGAAACCTATTTTAGGTAAAGACTGTTCCTGTTTTTTAAAGTTCCTCATAGGTTATTACGGGATTCCTATAGATTTGTGAGGCGAAAGCCTGTTTCGCCAGAAATTCCCATTAACATTGCCATCCATGGAAACCTCATATGAGGTGGTATTAAAATACAACCTGCAAATGGAGCATGTTTTATTTTTAATTTTGTATCATGCATATAAACATCATTGAAGTTTCATAATGCTTGTGAAATAGGGCATTGCTCTGTATAAAAAGACAAATATTTCTTAATCTACGAAATATAACGTAACCACAAATGAAAATACGTACTAACCTCTTCCGAATTAGCCATAATTCCAGAGAACGTTCTTTATACACTAAAAACCAACGTTTAAACACATAATATCAATCTGTAGCACAATGAACAGACGTACGTTTCGTGAGTAACTTGGACTCACATCACCAGTGTCAGTAAAAACAAAAAATTACATCCCCCCCCCCAAAGGCATGAAACAAAGTCACCCTACCCCCCCCCAAAAAAAAAAATAAATAAATAAATAAATAAAAATAAGAATGTTTAATTAAGAATTGATAGAATCCGAAAAACCGATATTCCGGTTTGAGAAAACTGATTATAAATTATAACTTTTTTTTATTTTATTTATTTATTTTTATTTATTTATTTATTTATTTTTATTTTTTTTTTGACAGAAATCGATTTCTAAAAACTTTAAATATGTGAATCCAAAATTACAGCTCATTCCACCAAATTGTTCTTGAGTTATGCTTAAAAAACTACCCACATTGCAATCTGTTGTGAACGATTATTTTCCATATGTCGGATTTTATACGACACTTACTTTGTCGATACTTATTGTTTTATGCTTTATTGAAGTATGCACTTACTTTCATCTTCATTTTCTTCTTCATCATCATCATCTTCTTCTTCGTCTAGGAAGTAATCTCTGCTCTCTGATGTTTCTGCTGTTTCTGGAAAATAACAATAATAATAATAATAATAATTGAACTTTTACTCTTAATCGTTTTTATACTTACGTCTCATTTTCCAATAATTTCAGTTTCCCACAACAAATCTGTGATTTTTCAAAGAAAAGTAGATTAATTTTTAATTCCTGAAACTTCTCGCAATTGACCTAAACTACACCGAAAAAAGTGGGATTGTTGAAAATATGGTGGAAAATATGAATGTTGGGAGATAATCGAAAAAATAGAATAACAAAAACAGTCATATTGCTAGTATTATTTACAATTTAATTCAACCTGCAAACTAAGATTAAACACAAAAATATTTTGAGTCATTTATGCTCAATATTGTATGGGGAAAAAAAATCCCTCAGAAATCTAACTTTGCCTTAGAAGAGAAAAAAAAATGCAATGTTGGTTTGCCTGTGAAATGGCGTTTTACCTCCTGAAAATCAATGTGCCTGGTACTGTGTCCTTTTCGCTATTGCTTCATATAGGTTGATACTTAATATCACTTCTTTGGTGCTTCTCTTTTGTCCTTTTTTTTTCATCGTTCTTCTTCTTCTTTTTTTTTTCCTTTTTTTTTCCCCATTAGCATTCAAATTATTAAAAACAGAGTTTGTTCAAACTCCTGATCTTGTTCAAGCGCTATCTTCTGCTGTAAAATAAACAAAATTTTCATATAGGTTTAGAGATGAAAGACTTTATTTAGCGCTTCATTTTTCATGGTATTATTTCTTTTAATTTGTACTAACACTTTTCCCTGTTTCTTTGTACTCCTACTTGTTCATTCTCTTTCTTTTGTAAAACTCAAGATTACCGCAATCAGCGATGTGGATGATACTGAATACCAAAAAATCGATTCTCAGGATAATCTAGTTTCTAAACTAAACGATTTTTTACTTTTAAATTTTCAAATGAATACGAATTGTTTAAAATAGTTTAAGCTGCTAAAAGGACTATATCATCTTTAACATTTAACCAATTTCTTTAGCTGACTCTAATATTCTACATAATTTGGACGATTTTTAAGCATTATTATTACAATACTTCTTTATTTGCGATAAAAAATATACAAGTAAAATTACTTTTAGCAAATGAAGAGTGCACCATCACGCAGTGAATGCCACATATTTTGCGTGGATATGCGTTCTGCTTTTTACATGTTTACACATGAAAAATAACCACTGGATTTTTCTGCCACTGTTATATCCCGATGAAATAAGAATGGTTTAAATACTATCAGATAGTGCCACTCCATGGACATTTGTAAGACTTGTGCATGCATGTCAATAGAGTTGATGCATTGAGTTAATGAATGTAGAGATGTCTGTTGTTTGAGTGGCTTGTTTTGTACCACTTTTGTATATACCATGTAAATAAATTTATTATGAGTTAATAGAGATGTCTCCATGCTGTCAAGTAATTATAAAGATATATTAGTGGCGACGAAGTGATTTTTACTCATTTTCCAAAAAAATATGATGAAATATTAAAAAAAGAAAATTAGATTTTCTGAGAAACAAGAAGTAATTTTATTTATTTATTTAGTTATTATTATTATTATTATTATTATTATTATTATTATTATTATTATTATTATTATTATTATTTTGGGGGTGGGGGAGCAAATTGGAACAATATTATTCGAACTTTCCATGGAATATTTATATTTTGGCGACTTTTATATTTTGGCGAATAACACAAAAGACGACGAAACTAAGAAAAACATATTATTAAGTTTTGTTGGAACCTCGACCTTTGCAGCAATAAGAGATATAATTGTTCCAAGTACTTAAAATGATATATCAGTTATGAGGTTCTGTTAAAGAAAGCTAAAGAGCATATTTCACCTCGCCCAAGTGAAATAGTAGAGCGTTTTAAGTGTTTCAAAAAAAGATTACGGACGTAAGGAGAAACTAAAGCTGATTTTGTAAGGGGCGTACGACCTTCATCAGAATTTTGTAACTTTGGAAATACTTGAAATGACCATTTGCGTGATCAGCTGGTGTTCGGGATTCAAGAAGATAGAATCTAGCAAAAATTGTTAGCTATTAAAAATCTAACATTTCAAATTTTTGAATCGGCAGAGACTGGGGAAAAAGTCACTTGCGATCGGAGAAGGAACGACCGTGAACGAAGTTCGCACTTTAAGAAGTTGGTTGGTTGATTTATGACGGCCGATTATCTACACGAGGGATATAGGCCCTTGGGGGGAGTGCCCTCCGTGGGGGTCTTTCTAAGGGATCCTAACCTGTATTTACGGCAAAGTTCGAAGAAAACCACGGAAAACTCCGAACGGTTAGGTCGACGGGCGCGGCAGGGGTTCGAGCCCAGCACCTCCCTTCTACCGGATTTGAGAGCAGTACCTCTCAGCCACTGGTGGGGCAAGAAGTAAGAAATCGAAAGAAAAAGAAAAGTAGGGAAACAGAGCAACTTTAAGAAGAAACTTTGTTACCATTGTCATAAAAATCGTCGTCCTAGTGACTGTTCATTTAAATCTGCATAAAAAATTTATTTCCGTAATCGAAAGTTTTCTGCAATCAGTGAGAAGCAGAAAAAAGACGTTAAAGTTAACACTGTTTAAGAATATTCGTTTAACTTCACAAATAACAACTCCAGTAATGAGCTTTGGGGAAAATCTGTCAAGATTACATTATCAGTTAATATTGATTTCAAAAATAGACTCCGATATTGATCATACAGTTATTATTAGTAAAAAGGTTTCTGACAAATCGTTATCAGGTAAGCCGCCTTTGATTAAATCTCATATCAAATTGCAAACATATAGTAAGCATTCCTTAACTGTATTAGGTGAGTTGAAAGTAGATGTTTTTATTGATGTTATTTGCAGGTTAGTGTTTATATATATATATATATACCTAATTTAAAAATGATAGTTATTAAAAAGGGAGGTCCGAGTCTAATTGGTAAAACCTTGTTAAAAGCATCAAAATTATTTTGTCCCATTGTAAATAAGATAAAAAGTATTTCGAAAGATGATTTAATTAAACAGTTTTGTGATGTTTTTGGTGTTGGTATTGGTACAAATAAAAGTCCTCTCATATCAATTAAATTGAGAAATGATGTTGAAACAAAGATATTGTTTTAAACTGTGATGCTTCTTAATATAGCATTGGTTGTTTTTTAAATTTTATTGTTGAGGGTAAGGGAAAATCAATAGCTCAAGAATCTAGAACAATTAATAAAACTGAAAGGAATTATGCAACGAAAGATAAAGAAGCTTTACCTATAATATTTGGAATTATTAAATTTTACCAATATTTAGCTGGTAAATGGTTTAAAATAATAACAGATCATAAACCTTTAATTATATTAATTGATCCTGTTAAAAAGGTATCTGGTGCATTATCACCTAGAATGCTGAGAGGGCCACTAATGTTAACAGGTTACTTCTAAAATTAGTGCAAAGTGGACAATTGAAAATCCAGTAACAAAGCAAATTTTAGAATGGGTTTTATACGGGTGATCCCAAAAGATTAATTCAAGGGAATACCGGCCATACTTTTGTAGACGTGATGAAATTTCGTGGTTAGAAAATTACATATTGTGAGGATATAAGGGAATTATACCAGATGAAGGTCGTGAATATATGTTAAAATTATTACATTCGGTTCATCAGGGTTTATCTAGCATGAAAACTTATACTCGAGGTGTAATATGGTGGCCTAATTTGGATAAAGAAATTGAACGAATGATGAATTCTGTAGTAGATATGAAATGTTTGCAAGGGATAATCCTACGATAAAACCTTTAAAATTGGAATCAGAATTACCTTAGAAAATAATATATATTATGCTAGTCGAAGATACAGGGTGTTTCACAAAGGACCCCTAACTTTAAAAATCAATAACCCGGAAACGGTGATAGACAGAAACATGAAACCAGTGGTATGTTTATTAAAAGAATCGTAAGAATTTTATACATAAATCTCAAAATTTAGTTAAAAATGGCGCCTATAGATGGCGCTGCAATAAATAGGCGTATCACATTAAAAGTGATTCAATATGTGCATCTTTTACACAACAGACATGTCGCAAACTCTGAATGAAATTGTCAGTGACACTCTGCAGTGTGTCACCGGATATCGACACACAAACTTGACAAATAGCCTCTTCGAGCTCACCGAGTGTTAAAGGATTGTTCCGGTAAACAATGTCCTTTAATGTGCCCCACAAAAAGTAATCGCAAGGAGTGAGGTTGAGCGAATACGGAGGCTACTCCATGCCTTTTCCCTTCACTGTCGAATAGTTCAACGCAATAACTCTATCGTCGAAGTATTCGTCCAGAAAGTCAAAAACGTCTTGTGTACGTTGCGGACGCGCCCCATCTTGCACGAACCAGGCCGTGCCTGGTTGATCGTTTAACGCATGTTGAGTGGCGACAAATTGTTTCAAAAATGCAATATACCGCTTAGTCGTCACCGTTTCTCACAAGAAAAAGGACCCAATAATGCCTTTGTGACAGATTGCAGCCCAAACTGTAAGTTTTTGGCTATAGAGTGCTCGTGCGTGAGACAAATGTGGATTTTCTGTACCCCAAAATTGCCAGTTGTGTCTGTTAATGACACCATCCAGATAAAAATGGGCCTCATTCGTAAACCATATTTGGCCGATATCGAAACCAGAACAATCAATCTTCTTGAGCATCTCGTTAGCGAAATGCTCTCGTTGTCGTTCAGCTTGAACTGGTATGGCGTTCCGACATTGAATTTTGTAAGGAAACATTTGTAATGATTTCTGCAGGATTCTGTACGTGCTGGATGTCTTGATTCCGGATTCAGCTGCAAGTCTGCGGACAGATTTTTTCGGATTACGCTCAATAACTACAGCAAGTGTCGTTGAATTTTCAGGAGTAACGACGGAGTGGGTCCAACCCACATTTCCGACTAACGCATCGGCCACTGCCGATCATCAGGTCTGTTGACATTTTTTGAAAAGCTCATGAATTGTTTTCTCATCTGGGCCTTTTGCGACTTGAAATCGCGTTTGAAAATTTCTTCTTGTGGCAGTAGGACTCTGAATTAATCGGTAGTACTCCAACACATTAAACACACGTTCCTGCACGGTATACATCACTTTCGGAATTCGTTTCACTATACGCTAACAGTGGTCAGATTTCAGTGGCGAAATCTTCAACGGCTAGTCTTTCTATGCTTCTGAACTTTCTTTAGAAGGATTCTCAACGCTCTCAGCGCCATCTATCGGCGCTATTATTAACTTAATTTTGAGATTTATGTATAAGATTCTTACGATTTTTTTAATAAACATACCACTGGTTTCCTGTTTCTATCTATCACCGTTTCCGAGTTATTGATTTTTAAAGTTAGGGGTCCTTTGTGAAACACCCTGTATATATTTTTAGTAGTGCTGTATTCTTATACTAAATGGTTAGAGGTACAGATGATATCCAATGCTGGTAGGAACTCAATTATTAGAATATTAAGGAGAATGTTGCTAAATTTGGTTTACCCGTAGAGTTGATCAGCGATTTAACTTCGTTCACAAGCCATGCATTCCGAGAATTTTTTAAATCAAATGGAATTAAACATACACGTATTCAAAACACCACTCATAGGCTAACGGACAAGCAAAAATGTATGCAGAAACTGTGAAAAATAGTCTCAAAAAGTGAGACAAAAAGGGCATAGTATTGTCACTTTCATGATTTTTCTTGGAAAAGCATTCTACCCACCATTCTGTGACTGGTAAAACTACCACTGAATGAATATTTGGAAGGTCACTTCGAACAGCCCTTCACTTGGTATTATCCAAACCAAAGATACAGCAACCCTTGCATAAATATAACGAATTAGTTTTTGTTAAAAATTAAGTAGAAGGACAGAAATGGATAAAGGGGAAAATATAAAATTAATTTAGTAAATAGAGGTTTTAGTAAATAAATGTAACGGAATAATGCTTCAACGTTGTGTCAATCAGTTGAGATATAACAGCGAAGTCAGTCAGGAAAGGACAGAAAAAGGCAAAGAAACGAGTGAAAGTGATATGGTTATGATAGGTATGAAGGAATGAAAAGAGCTGGGCTGTCTGATAATGAAGATATAAAAGAGCAAATTGATAATGAGAATACTGTAGAATCTGATCAATCTCATTTTTCTCATGCTAGTGTAACAGGTAGGGCGATAAATAAAGATTTTGATAATACTATAGATAAATAAGTAAAATTCAAAACTGTTAAAAACAATGATGTTGATTTAGAAGAATATACTTAGAGAAGATTGATCTACATGATAGTCAACCAATTCAAAGAACTAGTCAACATAGTAAACCAGTTGCTCGTTTTAAATACGAGGAGAGAGGGGGCGTTATATCCCGATGAACTAGTAACGGTTTAATACCATAGATGGTGGTACTACACGAGAATTTGTAAGACTTATGCATATAAGTTTGTAGTAGTGATTTATATCGTTATTGTAGAATGCTAGTGTCTGTCGTTTGAGCAGCCTTCTACTGCGTCTGTAAATATGTAAAAAGAAAAAGAAAACCCGCTCTATACAGTTAAATAGAGATGCCTCCTTACTGGCAAGTAATTGCAAAAGTATATTAGCCACAAACCCACTTTATGCACTCCCCCCCCCCCCTTCCTTAATTTATTTAATTTATTTTTTTGTTGTTCATTTCAATTCCTTATCATTATTATTATTGTTATTTATATTTTAATTACTTTCATTACTTAATTTCATTCTTCATTTTCATGTATGATTAAGCTCTGATTTAATGTGTTGAAAAACAAATATGACAACGAAATTATAAAATGACGAATTGTTACATAATGACACGACGCTTTCCATATTGTAAAAGTACCTGGAGTGCTGGTGCAACATTCTTCACTTTCTGCCGCATAGTGTGCTGGAGAAACTAAATAAATAACATAAAAGAAATTAAAGTAAATAAAATGTAATAAAATAAAATAAAACTGGACTTCAAAATTAAAAGTGAAAAGTAGGAAAATTAAAATAAATGAAAAATATATTAAATAATTCTGACGTTTACAAGAATAAAATAATAACAATAAACTAAAACTAAAATAACAATACTTAAACTGTAAAATTATAATAAATAAATCTATAGAAAATAACGAGTTTTAATTTAAGCTAGGTGCTTCAGTAAATAAGACTTCATAAAAACATCCTATAGTGAACTCAGATAATCAAATTATAAAACAAAACAGAACATTGCAAGCGTTGAAAAGCAGAACTTACACCAATAAAAATATTCTGAGCTTTAATTGCAGTTATTTATTAGACGTTGATTAATTAATTTTATTTATTTAAATGTAAAAGGGAGCAATCAAGTAAAAACATTCCAATTTTCGGACGTATAAATGGTGATATAAAGATTTTAAAGAGGAGCTAAAAGTAACTTTTCTATGTATTTTGTGTTTATTTCCTAAATTTGCTAATCCAAAATTTCATAAAGTAAGCAGAAGACAAATTGACTGTCAAGCATTATTTCAAAATTTGACCCAAAAATTGGTGATGAAAGAGAAAGGTCAATTTGCTGCTTTTGGTGTTAATTTTATGCAATTTTTTTTTCTTTTAGAAGTTCCTGTCACATGATGATATTTATGCCTTTTTGTATTTATTTCTGTTAGTAAAACTTGCTTTTGCAAAAAATTGCGATAAAAAAATATTGCAATATTATTTTACCATGCTATTGGTTTACAAAGTGCGTATACACTCCTCGGAATTTCCAACGAATTTGCCATCACTATTTCAGATTAGAAAATTTCTATTTAATATTTCAATCTCACAATTCGCAATCCCCTTGTTTAATCGCAGAATTTGTAACATTTTTCTGCGATTAAATAGGCGAAAAATTCTGATAAAAAATTGTGGTAAAACCGTATTTACCCTGGGTTTATATGGACACAAAAGAGAGCTTAAAAAAATTTTGCTGACAAATCTTTTAACAAAAAAGTAGAGTAATTTTATTATTATTATTATTATTTTTCAAACAATTGTTATTAAAAATGAGAAAGATAGAAACAAAATATAAAATTGTTATTTCGATGTTATTTAATGTGTTGAATATTCAAGAACCACATGTGAAACTCAAAGATAGCTTTGGTGTTTTTATGTGAAATTGCTGGGACTACTTTCTAAAAGGAAGTGAAATAACCGTTTGAATTCATTTTTATAAATAGATCACCTCAAAACGTGCTTTCATATCATGTTTGTATTATTTCACGATTCAGAAGAGCAAAAGGATATATTTGTCATTTTGGAAATATTAATGCTGATATACAGACACTTGAGAAGCAAACTAATGAAACTTTGCAGTATTTCTAGATTTGATTATGAATTTGCTAGCACAAGAATAAAATATAAAAGATAAAAACTACCACTTCAACATTATTTAATGATTTTATTCCTACAAGTATTGGTTAGGAAATCAGAAGACAGTTTTGCTTTTTTCCTATTCTTCCTGTGACATTTTTCCGTTGGAACTAACGATAGAAACAAATAATAGCTTTACGATTTATTTTTATAAAGAGAATAAAAACCTGCTAGTGCAAAAATTTGTGTTGAAGCAAAAAATAAGAAAGATTTTTGTATTTCACCATGTTTTTTAGGCACAAAATAAAAAAACAAAAGAAAAAAATCAGCTTTGGTTAACATGAAGGCTAATACAATAACTTTAAAGGGAAGATAAAAGTAAATTTGTTAATTTTTTTAGATTATTTCACGTAATTGCTGACGTAAAAGTTGGTGATAGAAGCAAAAGATAATTGCCCCGTCAAATTTATGTTAGGATTTTACTGAAGCAAGAATTAGCGATAAAAGCAAAAGATAACTGTTGTTTTGGATTTTTTGTAAGAAATTGTTGGCGTAGAGATGGAAGCAAAAGATAAATTCGCTGTATCAGTGCTGTTTAAAAGTTTGCTGGATAGAGAAGCTCACACGTGTGATCTTGTTTTTGTTGAACACTTACTTTCCT
Organism: Maratus michaelseni; assembly: GCA_963931845.1. Lineage (NCBI taxonomy): Eukaryota > Metazoa > Arthropoda > Arachnida > Araneae > Salticidae > Maratus > Maratus michaelseni. The sequence continues at coordinate 254,722,026 of OZ007587.1, forward strand.
CTTCTTCAATGAGTGGGATATCAGTTGTAGTGGTAGTAGTTGTAGTCGTTGTTGTGGATGTCGTGGATGTAGTGGATGTCGTGGATGTAGTAGATGTCGTGGATGTAGTAGAAGCGGTTATTCGAGGTACTGAAGAGCTAGTTGCAGCTGTAGAGCTACTTGTAGTTGTGCTAGTACCTGGGGATAGAAATCGGTTCTGTAAAAATCTAATCTTGAATCACCTTAATCCTTCCGTGCTATACACAGTTGCTTGACAAATTCCTCTGTCAATTAATGCATTTCATATTTTTGCTTTCAAGCCAGATGAGCAGAAAACTGCTTGGAAAGGTATATATATAAAAAAAGCTTTACATATTTACGCGATTAAATAATTTATAATTGAGTATTTTGTTTGTAAAATAGTTTACCACTAGACCGTTTTCATGCCTTGTATGCCAGTCTATTACAAAATTCATTTTACAATCAACCCAAATAAATAATTTTGTTTTTTCTTTTAAAATAATTAAACATATAAAAATGAAAAAAGAGATAATGAAAGAAAATGATGTAATTGTGTACATCTTCTTTTTCATAGTTGAGTAATATCTGACAAAATACCATGCGATGCTTTCAAGATTTAAGAAGACATATTTCATCACAAACTGATGAAATTAAAATAATTTTTTTATTTCTTTTTAATAAATTAAAGTAAATATGAATTTTTTGTCTTTTCTTGTACTCGAGTTTCTCTATATGATTTTCATAACATCAAATATTTAATTTGTAGTTAAAAATTTGGGAGCAGAAGGTGTTAATTTGTAACGTGATGTTACTAGTTGTCATTAAAGTGTTTAACGACATATTAATATCACGTTTAAAGTTAATAGTACATTTTAGCATTATGTTAAACATTATATTAAATTATGCAATAAAACATTAGTTTTATTATTATTTTTTAAATTTCTCTATTTTTGAGTTGGGTTGTTAAACATAAATACGAGTGGTGAAGGCTCGTTACTTATTTGTTAGATTGACAAAGACTATACAGATATGAAAACTCTGTCTTCAATTTTTTAATTTATTATTTTTTCAAGTAGTATTTAATTATTTAATTTTTCAAGCCTACTTCTGGAAAACTGTAAATTAAAATATGTACATATATTTCTATATAATTGTTGTGATATGTAATTTTTGCCCCCTCCCTTACACCCCCCCCCAAAAAAAAAGCATATTTTCTTTTCCCTTTTTTAGGGAAAATTCTTTTGTTACGAATCAACTGACAAGTAGATTTCGCTTTTATATTAATTGTAATTTCTGTAAAATAATAAGAAAAATAAATTAAATTTTATTAATTTTTGTAATAATAAAATTTTTAGAATCATTATTCATTTGAAAAGTAAATATTTTCATGATAATGCTTGTATAAATTGACACGTAAAATGAACATTATGAAATTATATGAAAACTTGCCAAAATAACATTTGTATAGTGCAATAATTTCTTAAAATACAAATTATTTATTTAAAGTGATACTTACTTGTGAGATAAACAGTTCCTGAAAAATAAAAATAAAAATAATTAATTTTACAAAACAATATGAAATTATACTTTTAATTAATTTATATATTTTTAAATTCATATGAGCTATTATTCAAGTTCTTCTATTCTGAAATCTATCAAATGTCTAAGTTATATTTTTGAAGCCGAAGAACAAAATTCACAAACAATGTTTGAATATGGTATGGAAGAAATAAATATATTCCGAACATTGCATAATAGTTTTAAATAAGGGAACTGAAACATTTGTCAAATACAGGTAGGTCTAAGTTAAACTAAATAATAATAATAATAATAATAATAATAAAAACAGTAATAGTAATAATGACAAATGTAAAGTTGGTGTCTTATTTTTTGTTTCCTAACCTAAGTTTTTATTTATTTATCACTTCTAACTTTGTCACTTCTCCCAGTTCGCGATCCCTAGCTTAACCCAATCGTCATGTTTTCCTATACCAATGAGATAAATTTTATATTCCATAAAACCTAAAGATACACTATACCGTTAAAATCTTTCTTTTTTTCTTTCTTTCTTTTTTTTTCTTTTTTTCTTTCTTTCTTTTTTTCTTCTTTTTTCTTTTTTTTCTTTCTTTTTCTTTCTTTCTTTCTTTATTTTTTATTTTTTTTTTTTTTTTGTATTTTACGACAACAATTTCATAGGAGGATTCGGTACTTCTTGAATTCTTTATTTGTGTATTTTATAATATCTTTTTGAAGCATTATTAGATTGTTTTAGGAAGGAAAATAATTTAATCAAGAAATAAATGTAATTTTTAGGCTAAAATTTAAAAAAAATTAAGTTTAATTTTAAAACCACATTTCTCCAACAATTTTGAAAATTTTGCAACAATGTTTCTTTTACACTTATCTTACAAGTGTGTTCTATAATTTCGAGAACCTAATTTCCAAAAAAAAAATTAGTTTAAGAAAAAATAAATAAAATGTCATGACATGTGCAAAATTACAGTAAAAATTACTACAGTAGACTCTCGTTAATGTGTCTTCTCTTAAGACGTATCTGCGGTCAATGAGGATAATTTCGTTCGTTTTCCCCATCATTTTCTACACTGAAAAAAAAAAAATATATATATTAGTTTTACAGTATAATACTGACATCCCAGCTGACAGTATTATATTGTAAAATCAACAATTTTATTTTGCAGTGTATTTGTAATTAAGGTTAAAGCTGTTCTCAAATCCAAAGAAGTTACTTTGTGACACATTCCTGAATTCATTTTTGTTCGGAAACGTATGAAATTGGTAGGTTTTCCTATTTAGAAGCTATATACTCGAATGGCGTTTTCCTTCTTTTGGTAAAGGTAGAAGATCTTTCAGAGAATACGGTCAAAGTGGGCGTTTTGAACCGAATTCCCGACAAGGCAGTACGAGAAAGGGGAAAACTTGTTTTCAAGTGACGAGAATAGCTTATAACTCGATAAGTAATCTATTTATCAAAAAATGAAAAACACAATTTCACTGAAAAAAAAATTGTTGTTTTTACAGTATAATACTGGCAGCAGTATTATACTGTAAAATCAACAATTATTTTTTGCAGTGTAGATTCCAAATCGGTTCAACAGTCAGGCCTGCTAATTTTATTCCCTTATGGTTAAAAATGAGTTAGAAAATGTGTCAAAAATTTTTACGATGTTGGCTAGGGAATTTGAGAACCATCTAAAAACCATCGTTTAGTGCATACTATACACCTCGGATAATGCGTGCAAATTTTTCACAAATTGACCGTTCAGAAGCGATAAAAGGTTTTATAGTTTATTTCTTCAAAAGCAATTTTTGTGTAACTTTGGTTATTGAGATATTAAGAAATTATTAGTGACAGTAATGAAGGAAAAAAAAATCCACACCAAAAACATGAGCGGCTGAGACTGTTTTGTCGATATTGCCAACCAAAATGGCAATTGCACATTTTGTTTGTCTTGAGAAATTCATTTATTTATTTATTTATTTATTTGTATATTAACAAATTATCATTAACTTGAGTTTGTACTAAAATTACTAAATTAAAGAAAAAGTTGTTTCTTTTAGCATAAATCTGGTATCCTTGGAAGTATGCCTTAACGAGAGTTCACTGCATTTACTAAACATTTTTTATTTTTAGAAAATAAACTATTTATATCACTGAAAGTCCTATGCTTATTTTTATAAAATGCTCCCGAAGGATCGTCCATTTAAAAAATCGAATCAGTTGAAAAAAATATATTTAGCATTTTGATTGTATTAATGTATTAAAAAAAGAAAACACAACCAGTGAAAAAATAATTTAAAGATCGCAATTCTGTATCACTAAAAAGAAAATGGATGCAGTAAAAAGCCTATTTAGGATATTTTAAACTAGCGGATCTTTACACATCGTCGTCAGATTATACAGGGTGATTCATAAGTAAGTATACAACTTCCAGATTGCTGTAAAACAGGAAGAGTTTAAGGCACGTTCCCCAAACGCAAGCCTTTAGGTAGGTGTACTCATAAAGTTTTATCTGGCTGCTGTGCGAAGTGACACGCGAATATCAGTGGAAATGGATGCGTTTGCAGTGCAGAAGGCATTTTGTGTTCTTGAACTGAGCAAAACGGAATCTGTCACCCTTGTGCAACGGCATTTTCGAACACAATTTGGAAAATAACTAACCAGAAAATCAATTTATGATTGGTTTACAAAATTTGAAACTACGGGCTGTTTGTGCAAAGTGGTCAGAAATGGATTAACGGCTTGATGTGTGTCATGTGACTAAGGCTGCACAAATAGAACACTTGTGAGAGGTTATTTTCCAAATCGTGTTCTAAAATGCCGTTGCACAATAGTGACAGATTCCGTTTTGCTCAGTTCAAGAACACAAAATGCCTTCTCCACTGTAAACGCAGCAATTTTTACTGATATTCGCGTGACACACGCTAGCTATAGCTATCGCCTATGTCACTTCGCACAGCAGCGCGGGAAAAAAAAAAAAAGCTTTATGAGTATATTACCTACCTTACGGCTTGCATTTGGGGAACGTGCCTTAAACTGTTCCTGTGTTACAGCATCTCTGGAAGTTGTATACTTATGAATCACCTTGTAATGGATCTCTAGACTCCTTTTAAGCAAAAATTTGGAAAATGATATTTTCGACATTTTTCGCAAAATGAAGGGTATCAAGTGACCTTAATCAATTAAAAATAATCTGCTTTCATAGATGGGGCATGGAAATAAAAAAATATCAGTGTCTATTAAATATTGAATGGGAAGTTATTCAGTATAGTAAAATTAATCTTTTAATCCTACCCCTCTATTTTTCCTAAAACATCAATTTAATCGAGATTTACTTTGATGCAGAGTACAAGAGAATGCAGTTAAATAAAACATTTATTTACACACACACACACACACACACACACACACAAAAAAAAAAAAAAAAAAAAGGAGATGTCTTACCATCTAATGTAATACCTTTTACAGCCACCATAGCTTCGCGATAAGGAAGATAAGCTTTTAAAGACAGCTGTAAGAAGAATGACAAATTTAAATAATTCCAGTCAAAATTTTAATATAATTTTACACTGTTAATGGGAAATATTAAACTGTAGATACGGGTTTAAACTACCATAAGAAAATTTTATCATAAATCTTAAACATGCTTAAGATTTATTTATTTATTTACTTACTTATTTGGTTATAGAAAACCTTAATTTGCTTGTGAATGTTAAAAGTATTTTTTTTTTTTCAGTACCTCGATATTTCTTAGCAATAAGTAAATAGCAAGCCGATAACTTTTTCCGATTCATTTATATAAGGACTTAGAATTGAATAAAGAGACTGGCAAAACTCTCAAATCCTATCGAAGAATTTTAATTTGTATATTTCTTTCTATAGTTAAATTAACATGCGTAACAGTTGAAAATATTTCAGCAATATCTTCGTTTTCGTTAAAATTATTATCAGGAGAAATCTTTAATATTTCATATTCAAATTGAGACATCATGCAATATAAAATATCATCGCATTCGTTTATGTATCTATTAGTTCTAACTCGAGACTTCGTTATCACGAGAGTCGAAGAAAAACTATGCTATTAATTAAAAAAAAAGTTTTTCCCGATATTAAAAAACTTAGCTGGCTTGCGCCCGCTAACGGGCGTTAATTAGATCGCCCTAATTACGCCGGGCCCTAAATACGAGGCCCTAATTACATAGGGGCCTCGTATTCATACGAACGTCGTAAAAACCTCGTAATATTCAAAATTTTATCTGCATTGATATAACTAATACATGTTGTACCATGTACCACAGTATTACATAATATTGCTTATATTTCAATTATATTTTATATGAAATATTCATTTTATTTATAATGCAGGCAAAATTGATAAAATGCCGAACAAAGTACAATTTCAACAGAGTTTATTTGTTTATATTAATTGCTGATAGCTGGTTCAAAAATAATAATTATATAACTTAAATTTAAAACACTTTATCTTAAATTAAAACCTGATTTTTTTAAAAACATGCCTAAAGAAATTGGTAATAAATTTTAATCATTAAAAATCCTCTTTCATTACATAAGTAAATTACAGCTATTAATTGCATTAATATGAATGATTTTTTTTTCAAATTATCTTATTAAATTACAAATTTATGTTTACTACAAAGTTTCTAGTATTTTAAAATACAAAATGTTATTTGAATTGATATAATTAATATATGTAGTATACGGCATTGTATATTCCTTATATTCTAATTACATTTTATCAGAAATATTCATTCAGAAATCAAACTACAATTTCAAAAGATAACTTCTTTGTTTATATTAATTACCGATGGATGGCGCCAAAATAATATTTAGAAAGAAAGCATAAACGTTCACAACTTTCACAACGATGCGATGACTTTGCGAACGATTACCTCCATGATTTAATATTTTAAACATTCACGACGAATGAATTTTTTGTTTGTTTACTTTCATGGAGCAAGAAATTGGGCAGCCAACGTAGTCTCAGAATATATACATAATTGAATGCAAGTCATCTCTCCAACATTAATTTATTTTGAACGATCTTTCTGAAAATGTAACTTTTATTCAGTTTTATTAAAAAAAAATATTTTGAATAAAAATGGCCGCCTGGAATATGAAAAAGCGAAGTGGTAGCAACCGGTATTGTTACCAACACTCTTATACGCTTGGATTTTATTATAAGTAGAAGGCACTGCGATTCTGGAAAAACACAAAGGAACAAAAGTAAAAGATCCTTTCAATGTTACTATTTTAAAAATTCAAATTATTTTTTGTAAAGATCGCTTCTAGGTATTCACGGGTTTTCTCTTGCTGTATCTTTGTATCAAATTTGAGGCTATCTAATAAATTTTATTTGGGAGAGAAGCTAGATGATGCTTAATGGTTTGATATAATCAATGTAATGACATACTTTCTTCAAAATAAAGAGAGACGTGAAGAAGAAGAAAAAAGTTGCCATTTTATGCCAAGAAGTTTCAGCTTTGCACTTTCCTCACGGAAAAACGATTTTATAAAATATGAATGCATTTTTGTTTTCTTAGGAAATTCTATTAATTGTTTTTAAACATACATTTGTTGAAATGGATCTTTTATCGTCAAATTCTTTCTTTTTTCATTTTAAACTACATAACAAACAAAAATTTGAAGTTAAAGTATACAAACTAGTAAAATAATGAAAAGCAAAAATCGTCTGCTTGCAATCAAGTTTAACTTATTTATATATCATATCACCAAATCGCATGTGCTTAGTTTTTACATCATAGATTAAGGGACTACTTCAGTCGTGCGAAGACACTCGCAAGTCACTGAAACTATGGGATTGTTCTAATGAAATTTTTAAAATTATCTTTTTCGCATTGAGTATCTAAGGTTAAAAAGGCCCTTTTTTTAAATAAAAGAAAAGCGGCTTAAAAATATGGAAATGCAAACGAGAAATTTCAATAGAACGATTCCATGTACCAGGTGCGTCATAAATTCTTGCAAAATATAAAAATTCATAATAAAAGAAGTAATGCTCGGAAAAATTTTCTGTTTAAGCGAGTATGATCAGAAGGATTTTGGATTTTTTTTTTGTATGTATAATAAAAATGATTCCAAAAGTAACCGATAGAGGGCGCTCACACGTCATACTGAGGCGTTTTATGCAAATCAGGCTCACAATAAAACACCTGACTGGAAATGGATTCGTCATTCGATCTCGGCAGCATGCTATCGTTACCAGATCGAGCGCTGGTGGTTAAACTTTTCTACAAGAATGGTGAATCCACAACTATTGCACTGCGAAAGTTTCGCACGGAGAAAGGCGCAAAAAGGCCCTATTTCATGGAATGGGATATTCAATTTAGTGCGACATTTTGAGGAAACGGGGAGTTTGGAGGATCGTCCACGTAATGGCAGACCATCCTCGAGCGCGGATCACGTCCATGTTGTAAAAAGTGTCATAGAAGAATTGGCAGCCGAGATATCAACGGGGAGTAGAAGTGCTCGTGAAGCTGGGAGAATAACGGGGATTCCGGAATCGTCGATTCGATGTATTCTGCACGGAATCTTGGATCTGTATCTGTACAAGATACAGGCACTTCACCAGTTATTACCTGCAGACACAGATAAAAGACTAAAGTTTGCTACATGGGCGCTGGCACAAATGGAGCGTGACCCACAATGGTTGCTGAACGTCATGTGGACGGATGAAGCACACTTTTCACTGCATGGTGATGTCAATACTCAAAACAGTCGTATCTGGGCGACGTCAAACCCTCGTGAGTACCTGACCAAGCCACTGCATGCTCCTCATGTGACTGTTTAGTGTGGTTTCACCGCGCCTTTCATTCTGGGTCCTTTCTTTTTTGAAGAGCCTTGTCCTGAATCCGGCTGGAAAACCTGTACAGTCACTGCAGAACGGTATCTTACGCTTTTGCGTGACCACGTTGTTCCTGCATTGCAGGAAATACATGCGTTACCTGTCGTAACCTTCATGCAGGATGGTGTCCCGCCCCACTTTGTACGTGAAGTCAAGACATTCCTGTTGGACACTTTCACTGAAGACCGAGTGATAAGTCGAGGTTGTAAGTTTGAGTGGCCCGCACGATCTCCAGACTAGACCCCAGCAGATTTTTGGTTGTGGGGATACTTAAAGTCTCGTGTATATCGGGGCTCCCCAGCCACTTTGGTGGAACTGAAAAATGCCGTTCGATGGCATCGATGCCGACATGCTACACTCAGCTATAACAGGCGTATTGACGCGCCTCACTTGCCTAATACCTGATGGTGGTGATCATGTTGAGCATCTTTTACCTTAAAATAAATGCACAGTGTCATTGTGATTTGTTTCATTGTCTGTTTGTGTTTGCCTGATTTGCATAAAACACCTCAGTATGACGTGTGAGCGCACTCTATCGGTTACTTTTGGAATCCTTTTTGTTATACATGGAAAAATAATCCAAAATCCTTCTGATCATACTCAGGCAAACCGAAAATTTTTCAGAACATTACTTCTTTTATTATGAATTTTTAAAATTTGCTACGAATTTTTGACGCACCCGGTATTTGACATTGGCTTGCGAGTGTCTTCGAGTGACCCTTAACTGATAAGATGGGACACTATGGTAACACGATGACGATCGCAGCTCCTTTAGTGACAAGGGATAAGAAACTTCTCATCCACGGAATGATTCAGCTTTTGGGCATCTATCTTAATATAATCTTTTTTTTTTAAATGTTACATGCTAAAAAAAAAACTTTTGTGTGTGTGTGTATAAATTGCGAATTATATTAGTGCAGAATAATAGTAATAATCTTTAAAAAGTCGTCTTTTGTTGTTATTAATTAAATAAGTACGATATAATCGGAATGAAAAGGCATATATATCAAATGTATACAATAAAAATATACAAAGTAATGTACTCTAGAAGTCACAGAAAATATCTTATTCTTTATTTTACTGAAATAATACAGATAAAAAATCGGAAATTTCATAAATAAATATTCCCGTTTGAAAGAAAAAACTTTTTAGCCATTGTTTTGTTAATTTATAAAACTTAATGTATATAAACATTTGTAGTGTTTGTATTTCAGTTTATAGTCTGTAGATGGCAGCACCAAAATTAAGATTAGTATGTTTCTGCGCCGTCTACTGAATAGAACTATTTTTCTTACAGCTGTAATAAGTCTCAGGCTGTTTTGAATGTGTTGACGTCTCGTGTTGAAGTTTTGCTTTTAAACCTCTATATTAATATACATTACCCGTGATACTTATTTATGTGCTTATTTTCATTAATTAACCTTTAAAACGGTATAACATTCGTCACAGAAACCTTTAAAATTTAAAGTTTTTTCAGAAAAAACAAAGAGTTGTTTTTAATGTAAATAAAGTACAAACTTTTGAATAATATTTTAAGGGAGAAATTACTATTTTAATGTTGGTTTTAAGAAAAAATATTGAATTATCTTAATGAATAGGTGGCATTTATGGTTTTCTTGAACAGTCCCACTCTTTTATTTATGTATTACACAGTCGTCGCTAGTTTTCATCGCCAAATTTGAATTTAATAATGTAATCTACGTGAATCTGCCATGGTTAGAAATGATATTATTTATAGTTACACGCAAAAATTTCATAAATATTTTAATTTTCACATTTATTTAATTACATATATGTTCCATTTCGTATCAGATTAATTCAATAAATTTTATACTCAAAAAAGTTTGGAAAATTTTGACTGCATACGAGTATGGATTCGTATGCAGTCAAAAATTTCCCTGACATAATTTAACATTTAAAAAGTTCTGAAATGATAGATTATTTCCTTAATAATAATAAAAATACACTTAAACAACACGCTAACGGTCAATTCAGATAGAATCGTCTGTCTCAGAAAGAATGCAGTAGAATCAAAGAATAGATATTAAAAGCATAGAGCAAAAACAAATTTCGTATAACAAAGTAAATTTCTGAAGCTTGTTTGCTTTCCCCTCTTGTCACTAGTAACGTTAGTATCGCTACCATTACAGGTTTTGCTGCAACTGTCGAATTTTGTTTGTTAAGTCTTTTTTTCTTAGTTTTTAAAATATTTCTAAAAAATATATATAATTTATAATTTTATGTGTTAAAACCTTAGCTAAACTGAGTAAGATTTTAACATTTCACATAAAATTAAGTATATAATTTTAGAAATATTTTGATAACTAAGAGAAAAACAAGTTGGAAATTGTACGTCAAACGTGACAAATGAGGTGCGTTCGTACTATAGCTATTTATATAAATATTCAGATCTTGATGATTTTTAATTCTGTGAAATGAATTATATCGTCTGCAGATTAATTTCTGTCATAAAATAAGTAACTCGGTCGCTTGACGATGAAACCTCGGAAGCTCCTCTAACAAGAAAGCACCGATTTTTTTTTCTTTTAATTCAAATTTCTTAATAAATATTTTTATTAATATCTCCTAAAGTTTTGATTCGATTTAAAAAAAAATTGAAATGTCTCGACAAAATTCTGCAAAGATAATATATCTTAAATTCCAAACCATTCGGTTGGGTAGTTTTTGCGTTGTTATATGCGGACGGACGGACAGACAGACGGACAGACAGACGGACGGACAGACAGACGGACGGACAGACAGACAGACGGACGGACCAGACGACGACAATAGGTGCTACGTATTTATATAATTACGAACGCACCTAAAAAAGAGACATCCTTTAAAAAGTGTACACAGAAAAAAAAAAGTTAAAATTAAATTTCCTGAAGAGGTATGTTAAATATACGAATGCATCCTACGTCCATAGATTTAATATTATTGAGGGGAATTGGTAAGTTCACTAACAACCTTAATCTGTGATTTACGCTGAGTCTCTCTCGATTTTTAACAGATATTTTATAAATAAGCACAACAAATTGATACTTCAAGTAATTAATGTACGTTAACCTTATAACGAGTGTGCGTTGCTGGTATCGTCACAGTCTGAGAATTCCATGTTTTGGGATATCCATACGCGTAATTGCCAACTTTAGAGAAGATTTGGTGGGGTGTCATAGTGTCATCCAAATTCATGTTGAGCCTGACATAAGTAGCTGACGTCCCGAATATCTTGTACTCTATGGTTGCCGAAACTGCAGTTTCACGTGGTGGGAGCCATGGACTGTGGATGATTCCAACTACTGCACAGTTGGGAGGGATGCAGTTGCTAAGTTCTACAAATGATTCTTGTCCTTCTGCAAAATATTTAATCATGTTAGAGATTTCTCTGGAAGGAAAAACTGTGCATGATTATTTTGTTGGACTTGGTATATTGACTAAAAAACAGATCTAGAAAACCTTATAAGTGTGCATTTTTTGCATCCTGTCTACACTGCAAAAAAAAAAAAAAAAAGAAAAAAAAAAAGTGTTGATTTTACAATATAATACTGGCATCCCAGCTGCCAGTATTATACCGTAAAATTAACAGTAATAAACAGTAAAATAACAGCGTATTACTGCTTATTTTACTGTTTATTACTGTTAATTTTATGGTATAATACTGGCAACTGGGATGCAACACTTTTTTTTTTGCAGTGTATAGCCAAAATCATTATTTTTCATATTTTTGATTTTGATATTTTTTAAACTGTATTTTATTAGAGTAATTATATTAAGTTTTTATGTTAAATAATTTTTTCCTTAAAAAATTATCATTTCAAAACTATTGCTTATTATATTTACTTACTTACCCTTTAATGTAGGAATGTAGGATATTTTTCATTCCAAAATTGATTCAATAGTAACCTTTCATATAACTTATGAAAAAATAGCCAGTTTACTGGAAAAATTTAAGCTCACCAATAATGCTTCTTAAAGTTCGCAAGTGCCAAAAAACATTGTAACATACATCTCTTCGCATTTTGTTAAGAGGCCCGACCTTCCTTTTAAAGGTTGCAATACAATTTCGCGGGTACTAAATTACTATCAGAACCAAACAGGAAGGTATTTTAGTTTAATTTTAAACCCTTATAAGTGGGAGGCTCAAGTGTGGGTCCATAGGCAAATATTTGCTTGCCCTAATTTTTACATTCATTCAGTCTCTTTGGGAGCATTTAAATGCACGGGGCGTAGGTGAATTGCACCACCTCACTTACTCCCTTATGTCTGACCTTGTTTGCTAATCATTCAAGGGCACATGCAAGCATGTTTCAACGTGCGTAGTGTTTATTCTGAACACCTATTCAAGTGAACACATTTATTATTATAAAGCAAATATATGTCCGTCACTAACACTGACGTTATAATGTTAGTGACACAGAATTGAATTCTCTTTTTTGCTTTTATCATTTTTAAATATTTCATAATTTCAAATTTTCCATCATCGAATATAACAAAAAATTCGTTTTCAAATAAAATGTGTTTGAAAAGTGTAAGTCAATTTACTAATCTTTATCATTTTTTAATTAATTTTCAAGTGTGACTTTTCTTATAATTCAACTCAATAATAGGCATTTGTTGTCTACAATAATGTAAAGTAACGTTGAATCCTCTATAATACAGATAACTAGTGCTAAATTCCATGATCTCCAAGAAATTTTACTGTTTAGAACTTTTTGGGCGGACCTATATTAAATAACTGGCATCTTTCAAAATTCTGCAAATAGTCCATCTAAAAACTAAAGCCTTATACATGCATTTTCAAATATTGCACTAATTTTAGGCTTTATTTTGGATGAAAACCCACAGTATGCACCAGACGGGGCGTCGATTATTAGAGATAAGAGAGTTTCATTCGTCGTGATCCAGCCTTTAACTAAATGTCTTAATACTATTCAAAACTTTTTATCACTCGATTACATATTCTAAAGAGTATCTCTGTTCTTAACCTAGTTTCTTTTTTCTGCTCTCAGATCAGCCTAATACTGACTTTGCTTAAAAATAGGAGTTTCTTATGAATTCCTATGTTTTCATAACATTTTAAGATTAATTACATCTTTATATATAAAAAATCCTATATTTACGAAAATAAAATTATCGAACATGTCATTAAGTTTCTTTTTTTAGTGTGTTTCAATATTAAAGGCAAAATAGTAACTGAAATATTTATTTAAAAAAATTGATTTTTGTATTTTGTATTTTTTTTTTTTTTTTAACTGCTTATTATACTTCTAAATTTGTAACTGATTCATATTATTACTAAAATGAAAAAAAAAATAAACAGTATTTACACTGAAAAAAAAATCTATACATATATATATATTATTTAGTTATTTCCGTATAGTTTAAAATAAAGTATGTTATTTAAATTTTCTTTGTTTGCATTGGGCCGCAAAGGAAGTCAAGACAGTACGCTGCAGAATGTATTTGGGTCCCACTCAGAAGCGACCGGTTAGTACATATATATATATATATGTGTGTGTGTATATACATATATATTTATATATGTACATATATCACTGGCGCCCGGCTAGCCGAAAAGTACCAAAATTATTTTATGCGTACTACTGATATTAAGCGTATTACTGCTTATTTTACCGTTTATTGCTGTTAATTTTGCGGTATAATACTGGCAGCTGAAGTGCTAGTATTATACCGTAAAATCAACATTTTTTTTCAGCGTATATTTATGATTTAAAGGCTATTTTCTTGAACGTTCTCTGATTTGATCTCTTCATTTAAACAAATAAATAAATAAAAAGATCATCAAGGTGAGTCGAATCAAACAGTCAATTCTAATACACCAGCCGGAAGTATTTCAATCAGAAAAGTTGATTACTTTTTGCTATAAGAAAAGAAAAGAAAAGAAATGTTCAAGGGCGATTGGATTTCCACTGTAATCATCGATTACACGGTAACGGAGCATCGGTAATGTAGGTAACTGGGTGAAGAGGCGAGTACTGTCAAATTGTTACAGAAAGTCACACCATAAAATAAAACAAGGTAAAAACAAAATACTACGTCACGCATAGAGTATGAAACACTTTCTAACACTTCAAGAATATTGTAACGAAATTTTAATCTTTCGACACGGCGGACGAAAGTAGATTTTTAAATAAACAATTTAGAAAACGCATAACACAGGTGAAAACCCAATTTCTGCAATTACCGCCCATATTCGAATCGCTTTGCGCAGCCTTGTATATGAGCTATGGATTTTTATACACACTACACTGTATGTTAAAATTCAATTCAGCTGGAAAACGTTGAATGTATTTGAAAATTCAGTTTTACGTGTCCCTGTAAACGAACTATAAATGCTACATAGCCTATTTTCAGTAGGGAAACGTTCTCTAGTAAACCCCAATAACATATACAAATTACATGGTAATCCAAGTATATATACGCGAAGTTAGAGCGCCTACAGGCGGACAGACAGACGAATCGAAGTCATAAACACTTTTCAACTACGTTGAAAAGTGTTAATAAGAAAAGGATTGTGATGATGATGTCAAAGAAAATGTCCTACTTTTTTACACAAATTAAACATATATAAATGTTAAATGTGAGTGAACAATGATCTAGATATAAAACACTTTAATAATTTAAAGCTAATTTAAGCACACACAGAATTAATCAACGGTTTTTAAAATGTGAGGCGCGAGAATTTTTCAGATTACTTTGAACTGAGTTGTTATATGTGCAAAGAGCATTCTCTGATCTTCTTTCATTACCAAAGAGAGAGAGAGAGAGGGAGAGAGAGAGAGAGGGAGAGAGAGAGAGGGGGAGAGAGAGGGAGCGAATTCATTTTACAAGACATCTTATGTACAATTCACAAATTAGCAGTTCAGTCAGCCTCCCCCCCCCCCCCTCAAAAAGCAAACCCTCTATTTTATCTCTTACGAGCTTATCCGTGATTCTACATTCACTCGAAATATGCTGACCAAACTGAAAACTTAGTATAAAATATTGTTTACTGAAAATATTGGTTCTGAAATATTCTGAAACAGCAGTAATATCACCTGTTACTGCTTTACTGAAAGTTCTCCGTTCCGGAACTTACTCAGATGTCAGACTTGGCTAACAGTTTTTTTAAAGGTAATTTTTAATATATAGATATATATATATATATATATATATAATTTGACTAACGAAATTTAAATGTTGAGAAATTTTGTAATTTCAGTTTAAAATTTCTTTTTATTAAAATTAATCAGCGATAATGCTTTTTGCTATGAGTATGCTTCATGTCTGAAATTTTGCATACGATATTGTCTTTAAATATTGATACTTCGAAACCTCTTTATCTCGAAAAGATATGGGTCTATAAGGCTGGTTTTTGGTTCAAACGAATTTAATGGCCTTAACCTGCCTATGTGAGAGGTAACGTCATAATACAATAAGGAAGTGGAAACATTTGTTCAAAATCTTTTATTTAAAAACACATTTCTGAAGTGAGATACCAAGAAGTATGCATGTAGCAAAGCGACATTTACTAAATTTTATCTGTATGTTCAGAAAGATAAGTCAAAATAACATAAAATCTATCTGTACCAGATTCTTTGTGTTTTTTCATCGCTTTCTGACCAGTTGGGGGTGACAGTATCTATGATAAAATCGCCGAAAATAATATTAAGGGTGTACTTCGTCGATTATCAATTTATTTATTAGTCAGATACTGGACAACATAAGGATTTTTCTTACGTCTATCATTTACTGATTTAACTCTCTTCAAATATCAATCACAAAAAAAGTTCTTATTTATTTTGTTCACATTTACTTTTTCAATAGTTTTCTTTTTGTATCAATTACGAATATCACTATCATTAAATAATACTCAAGTAACTCTACAATATATACTTATTACTTTGCCAAACACTTTAGTAGAATCATTTACCAAGAATTATATTAACGACAAATACTCTCCCATTTCACTTGAACCAGAATAAAGCAAACGGCGATACGCAGATTCATTTTCGAATGAACAAGTTCCGACTTGTTTATGTTGAGTTTTCCATTGTAGTGCACAGATGCAACCCTTTTATTTTCCTAGAGATTATACTTCGAGATATCCTTAATAACATATTTAAATGAGAAATTGCCCTTATTTTAAAAAAATGCCGACAAATATGAAAAAACAAGCATTTTTTGAAAGAATTACAAACATGCGTAAGCTTGCAGGTCTTAAAGATACTGAAATCCCGCTAATTTAACAAAAATATAATTTAAACTTGAAAGTACTCATATTCAATTTTAAAATAATACATTTATTACGTGAGTGGAACATGATTTTTTGTTACACCATTTTTTGGACCAAAAACCCCTTTCTCTTTTCGTCTGATATTCGAGATATTGAAGTCAACCAGTATATACTTGGTCACGTGTAATGGTTTTATATATATATGCCAACAGTTCAGGAGAAAATAAATACTCGAAACATACATTATGTTTGTCCATCAAAGTGACATTTAACTTAATTCACTGCTAACAGAGGACAGGGGAGTCTCGGACAAACTTTGGTAGCTGAAGGGAGCAAATAGCAAAATTTTTGTAAACCATTGAATTAACTTGCAATTATTTTTACGTAGTTTTTATCGATAATTATTTTCATACTAAATAATACACCATAGTTTTCGTAAAGTACGTTGCATTATATTTTCTGAATAAAGGTATATTTGTTTCCGCAGCAGCATTATTAATTTAATAACACTTCGTTATTTTCAAAGTTTAAAGACATTTTCATTTTCACTATTTCCAAGAAGAAGAAGAAGAAAAAAACCCAAAAAAAAACCCCAAAAAAAAAACCAAAAAGTATTGGTTTGGTAAACCCGTGTAATTGTTTCGCAATTTGTCGCTTTTGTATTTTACATTCATTATTATTATTATTATTACTATTACTATTACTATTATTATTATTATTATTATTACTATTACTATTATTATTATTATTATTATTACTATTACTATTACTATTATTATTATTATTATTATTACTATTACTATTACTATTATTATTATTATTATTATTATTATTTTAATAGGAATAGATTAATAGTAGGAATATATTAAAAATCATAATATTGATATATTACCACATTACCATAAAGGGGAATAAAAGGTAGGAATAGAATTTGTCTATTAAAACACAGTTTGTTTAAATGAAATGAAAAATAATATTTTTTGTTTTGTTTACCTCATTCACATGTATAGACACACTTTTAGCGTAGATAAAGAGATCTTTATAGTTGAAATAATGTGTATGATGATGATGTGAAATACACCCTCTTTCATAAAGATGTAGATGTTATAGTATATCTCGATAACATACAACAGTTTCTTTTTATTTGATGTACTGTATTTTTTTGTGTGCTAGGCACAATTCCCCCCCCCCCCCCAAAAAAAAAAAAAGTTTACTTTAAAAGTCAGGCATTTAGAATTTGACAACCTGCTGGGTTCATCAAGAATGGGTACACGCATGCATCAAACATCTATTCAACAAGAACGAAAAATCATGCGTCAAGCATAGATTATGTAACACTTTCCAACGCTTCCAAAATAATTTTACAATTCATTACCGTTTAATAAGCTGAAAGATAACATCTAAGTAAACAATTTGGAAACCACATAACATATTTAAAAACGTAATTTCAGGAATTCCCAACATATATTTCCAACATATACAATGTAAGGAAAAATATCCAAATACTTTTATTCAGCCCTGTATTTGATCTGTAGATTTGTATATATACTACATAGGATGCTAAATTTTAGTTTAGTTAGGAAACACGTAGGGCAGTTTAAAATTCTCCTTCTGAAGTTTCTGTCAATAAACGAAAATGTGTTCGCGAACTTTTGTGCTGCCCTGCATAGGATCTACAGAATTTATACACACCAAGTAATAGACAAAAAGTGAGTTAAATTTAAAATCGCGTTCAGCAACTTAAAACGCACTTCCAGGAATTATTGTTAACAGACAGTAGAGAATTCTTTTGTGTGTCCCTGTAAATGAACGATGACTGCTATACACACAATATTCTGTAGTAAGCCTCTTGTAATGCACCTTAGTGATATATATAAATTTCGATGCGTTTAAAGTAGTGAAACATTATTTAATTAAACCGCAGACGATTTTTCTCCATAGACGTAATGTAACGGAATTCTTTTGACTGTCCCTGTAAAGTAACTATAAGTGCTATGCACACCCTATTCCATGTTAAGCTTCTTGTAATGCACCTTAGTGATATATATCAATTAAAATGTGTTTGGAATTGTGTAACATCATTAAAATAAACCGCAAATGATTTTTCCCCATAGATCGTAATGTAACGTAATTCTTCTGAGTGTCCCTGTAAAAAAACTATAAGTGCTACACACTTCCGTTGAAATAGGGAACATGCTATAGATAACAACAATAACATATAAAAATTGCAGGGCAATCCGAGTATATTTACGGGAGTTAGAGCACGGACAGACGGCCAGACGGCCATACGGCAGACAAACCGAAGTCATAAACACTTTTCAACTAGGTTGGAAAGAGTTAAAAACGACACCAAAGGACTGTACACGAAAGTGAATGGCAAGTGCTGTTCACTAAACAACGCTGACTGGAAGGGTAAAAATAAAATAAAATAATCTTGGATTACTTCTCATCTGGGAACTAATTATCACCACATGAAAGCTCATTTCGGATAATCTGATCACCATAATTTTCAGAAAATGGTGCATTTCGAATGTTGTTAATGACGGTATGAGAATTTGCCATCATTTGAAGATGAAGTGATGCTGATTTATGAAGCCATGAAGCAATACTCTGTGTGTATTGTGTCATTTCAACTAAAACGGTCAGATTAAAAAATAAAATGATATCTACCCAAAGTTCTTTTTCATTCGATTTAAAAAATAAAATAAAATGATGCTTTAAAAATCAGGGTGCGGGTATTACACGAGAGACACGACATACGGTAGTTTAACATCATAAAACGCATTTCCAACAATAATCGCATACATGGATAAATTAACTTAAATATAGAGAGACAAATCATTCATTACTAAATTAAATAAACAAGTGATAAGTGATTAAGCGCTTTAACAAATTACCTCTTTTCATCCTCCAAAGCAGAGTGGTTTTTTCCTCGTGCATCCATACGCAAGTCGACTCCAGTCCAATTTCGCACTGAGACAGTACTGTAAAATAACAAATGAAATGTTAAAATGACTTTTGATTGAATAACAGTTAAATTGTCAGCTTAAAATTCGGACTTTTATTTGAAATCTATCCGCAGATTTATTGACAGAATATTGAAATTGGCCATATTATCGAAATTAAAACATTTACAGCAACCTTAGTCATAAAACGTAAGTTCACACACACACACACACACACATATATATTACCTAATAGAGGGCGCTTATCGCTTGTGTATTTACATGTTACTTTTAAAGATTAAAATTAAATGGAAAATTTGTATATTCACAGATATAGATTTGTTTTTTGAGTGTATTTATCACAAAAATATATTTGTGTGTTTTAAATCAATTTGTGTTAAGATGTAATAATTAAAGAGTTATTTCAAAATATGTTCTCTAAACTTAACTTTCAAATAATTTCTCTCAACTTGACTATATCATTAAGTATTTGATATGTGCGCCATGTGGTCGTATTTCCAACTGTTATTCGGTAATAATTCAGTATAGTGTTGTATACGGATTTTTGGATAATTATTGTGAGTAAAATATTTTATCTATTCTTTACAGGTTTTTTATTTCCAATTGTTTTCTGGTAATAATTCAGTATACCTGGATGATTATACTGATCTTAGCATATATGCCAGTATAATTATGAAATACTGAATTATTTTTTTAAAACACGTGTGGGTACATCCAAGCTGAAGATTATACCTACACGTGTTTTTTCATATGCAATTATAATTTAAATTTCTTGTTATCCAATTTTTCATTATATTTAGTTCATATTTCATTTCTTAATCCATTTGTATTCACTTGATATCAACTCCAAATTATTAACATTTTATGGTTTATTATAATTTTATTTTTATTTCTCTCTCTCTCTCTTTTTAAATAACCTTCATATTTTCAGTATTTTTGGCCAATTACCATTGACGCACAAGCTATGGTAAAATTATGATTGCACTTGTTAATTTATTAATTATGTGGTATTCTGTCTACACATTATTATTAATTATCTCTTTGGAGATTTAATTAGAATGTTACAAGAACTTGAAATGTTTTTTGAAATTCAAAGATATTATAATTATATATTCTGATTACACAATATCATTAATTATCTCTTAGTAGATTTTAGTAGAATGATATTAGAACTTGATATGTTTTTGAAATTCATAGATATTATAATTATATATATATATATATATATATCCTAAACGAAGGGTTGTCAACCACATGTCCGCGGACGCTCTTGTGCCCACCGACCCTTTTTGTTGTGTTCACGAAGCCTCTATAAATTTATATGTATAAATCCATTTTCTACACTCATAGATAAACACTAATTTGATAGAAATAATAGAAGTTTCTCAGTCTGTATAAGTTTTTTTTTAAAATTAAAGTCGTGACAAATATAATTAAAATGTTCACTTGCACTCAAAAAGACAACATTTTTGGGTAATAGCTTTATTTTTCGTACCTTTGAAGAAGCTTTGTTACATACCCTTTAAACATGACAATTTTCATATACATCTATACACATGCCATACAGCATCTGTTTATATGAGATTGGATATGTCCATGCAATGTACACAACACACGAACATATTAATATATGTCTAACGTAAAAGACGCGCCCCCGCGAAGATGGTTATAAAGTCATAAGTGTCCATGACAGTAAAAAGGTTAGCGACCCCCTATCCTAAACACTCTAACCCTTTCATGGAAAATGTAAATAAGTAAAATCCATGAAATAAATGTACTAATTGGTTGATATCAGATAAATAATAGAATATATATATATATATATATATATATAGTTTTTTTTTTTAGTTTTTCTTTCCTATTTGAAATTTTTCTTTAAATAAACTCAAATATAACATTTCGTGCTATGATTCATAATATGCTTCAAAAACACTTTGTCGCTGAAGAATGTATAGTGACACAATGACACATAAGTTATCCTATTTAGACTGAGGATGCGTAAAAATCGTGATCAGTATTATTTTTTTAACTAACTTTTTTGGAGGTGGAGGGTTCAATTTTTTGTTCATTAATTTTAATTATTTATGATATAACTCCTACATATTACAAATATTATTCTAATCTAAAATTTATTTTAAAAAAATAGTAGCTAGTAGTAGTCTTTGTATCCATTTTTTTTTAATGTATATTATTTAAATATATTTTCACCGTCAAATTAATATAAGGCTATTTTTTAAGAATTCAGTACAAAAATAAGTGTTTATTATATTATAGATATATTGCATTAAAAAAAAAAAAAATTCTACTGTATTTATTTGACCTTGGTTCTGATCCCCCTCCCCCCCCCCCCCCCCAAACACTAGTAACACTGCATTAATAATTTAAACTTTGAAAATGAAATTGTACGACATAAAAAGCTAACAAATCTTGGTAATAACCACTTGAAATACAGGGTGCGTCCTAAATTCGTGCAAACTTTAAAAATTCATAATAAAATAAGTAATACTCAGAAAAAAAAATCGGTTTGCGTGAATATGATCAGAAGGGCATTTAATTTTTTTTTCCATATATAAAAAAAAAAGATTCCAAAAGTAACCGAAAGAAGACGATCACACGTCATACTGAGACGTTTTATGCAAATCATGCTAGCAATAAAACACCTGGCTGCAAATAGATTCGTCATTTGATCTCGGCAGCACGTGTCCCTTACCAGATCGATCGTTGGTTGGTGGTTAAAGTTTTCTATAAGAATGGTAAATCTGCAACTATTGCATTGCTAAAGTTTCGCACAGAAAAAGGACTGAAGGCTTAAAAAAATCCCTAATTTCATTGAAGAGATACTGAATTTATCATGACGTTTAGAGGAAACAGGGAGTTTAGAGGATCGTCCACGAAGTGTTTGCTTCATTTGCATAAAACGTCTCACGTCAGTATGACGTGTGAACACCCTTCTTCGGTTACTTTTAGAATTTTTTTTTTTTTTTTTTTTTGTATACATGGAAAAAAATCCAATGTCCCTCTGATCATATCTGCGCAAACCGAAATTTTTTCCGAGCAGTACTTCTTTTTTTTATGAACTTTTTAAGTTTGCACGAATTTATACACTGAAAAAAAAGTGTTGATTTTACAGTATAATACTGGAATCCTAGCTGCTAGTAATATACCGTAAAATTAATAGTAATAAACAGTAAAATAAGCAGTAATACGCTACTGCTTATTTTACTGTTTATTACTGTTAATTTTACGATATAATATTGGCAGCTAGGATGCCAGTTTTATACTGTAAAATCAACACTTTTTTTTCAGTGTAACGCACCCTGTATTTTATATAAAACACAGATCCACCACTCACTACGATCTGCGCTCACAATGAACGGAGGCGCAAATATTTTGATAAAATTTGTCTGGAATGAGGCATTAAATCTTTGTTTGTGTATTAAGAGAATTTCAAGGAAATATTTCCGATGGTATATTTCTTTTAAATGCTAAAAGGTGTAAATTAACAACATAAAATAACTTTTATTAGGTTGTTTGACATGTTTCCACCACTCCGAGTCATTTTCAAAAACAAATGAGAATATTCCATAATTGCATGGGCTTTGAAGTTATTATTTTCATGTACTTTTTTAAAAATTACGCACATTATCTTTTATTTTTACTTGGTTGTTTATTTTCATATCTGTGACCATGGAGTAACTCGAGCCACAGTTTCAGTAAATTAAAAGATGCCGCATCGTTACATATTGTATTTTTGCGTGTTAGTATCTCTATGGTTTCTCTTATTATGGATGGATAGTATAGACTGGAGGGAAATATTATTTTACTTTCATTGAAATTTATTTGGATGGTTTCTTCTTGATATAATCTTGCCAAGGCTGTAGCTTTTCTATTATACTTAATATCAGCTATATACTCTCTTTTTTCTGTAATTAAATTTCCTGCTGGTCATGCCTATGTAGTAATTCTTGGATCCATCTTCTTTAATAAAAGGTATTTCATATACTACTGAATAATTCTCAAAATTAATTGGGTCAATTTTACTGCAAATGATATTCTTTAATTTCTGAGAAGAGTATAAAGTTTGTATTTTTGCAAATCAACTTTCTTTTCCGGTTCCTTATTATTGGTGATATTATCCATGATTAATTTATTAATATGGTGTACTTTAAAACCATTATTACAAGCAATTTTACGAATATTATCTAATTCATTATTCAATTTATTTTCAGTACATACTGTAAAGGACCGTCTTATGAAAAAGTACAGGAAAATAATAACTTCAAAGCCCGTGCAATTATGGAATATTCTCATTTGTTTTTGAAAATGACTCGGTGTGAGTCGAAACATGTAAAACAACCTAATAAAGGTTATTCTAATTTGTATTATATTGTTAATTTACACCTTTTAGCATTTAAAACAAATATATTATTGCAAGGTGTTATAATTTATTACTATATTGTTATTTCAGATGGTTTTTGAGTTTCGAGAATTTATACACAAAAATGTCAGAACAAGTCCTATGAACACTTTGTAAACAAATAAATAAATAAATGATAGAAAAATCGTCAAATTAAAAAAAATAATAATAATAAACACTGCATACTCCAAACTATTCAAATGCCTGTCTGAGATGGTTTAAGTTGCTATGTGCAGTTTTTGATGCTATAAACTTGTGTAACTGAGCTTTCTTGCCTAATGTCAATATTAAATAGCGCTTAAAATAATTCTGCGATTTAAAAATTGTTTTCTTCAGCATGCGTTTCTATTTAAAACTAATATATCCTATCATGCGTTTCTATATAAAACTAAAAATGTTCATGCATTTATATGCAATAGTTTTCGCAGTATAAGCCAAGAAAGCAAAAAGAACACGCTATTTTCATATACAGCGGCAGTGTTATTAACTATATTCTAAATAGAGAGAAAAAATTCATTATTTTATTTATTACTCATCGCTATACGAAATGCATACACGCTATGAAATGACAATACATATAAAACTCAAAATGAGTTTAAAAAAATTAATTTTTGCATTTAACTATATCATAAATTAAATATTTACTTGCTGCGTGGCAACTTGATTTATTACAGTTGCATTGCATGAGACCTTTTGATTTTCAAGAGAAACAGTTAATTTTATTTTCAGTCTATACATTAAAAAAATATATTTATAATATTCGTTTTATTAATTTTTTTTATAATAAGTAAGAAATCGTATTTACTATGTAGGTTAACTGAAAATTACAAAATATTAAATTTACCAAATAACGTGATTATAGTAGTTACGTTACATAGTTTTATTAGAAAAAACACACGATTTCAGTGGCGTTATTTTAAAATCTAAAGTCATTTGTCAAAAACATTTCATACTTTGAAGATTTGATTTCTAATTTTGGAGCTATTTTGATGCAGGTAAACAAAAATGTTGCACTTTTCATGAATAATCTGTTACAAATTATGTCATTTTCATCAGCCAAAGCATTATTCTTTTACGGCCTCTGAAAAAAGGCTCCATTAAGGTAATCTGATAAAAAAATTCAAAGGTTACAATTCATAATTTTTTCGAAAATTTATATATTTTTTAATTAATTTTAGAAAAAATATAAAATGTAACTCATAAAATTTCTAACAGAATTCGATTTCTAGAAGCTTCAAATATGCGAATCTAAAATTACAGCTCATTCCTCCAAGTAGGTTTTGAGTTATGCTTAAAAATCTATCCACATATCAATCTGTTTTCCAACGATTATAAATGAATTTAACTTAAAGATTTCCAAACTTTAAACCTTCACTAGCTGTTTAACCCGTTCTACGCACTACGTTCATGAATTAAAAATAAAAATCAGTACAACCAAATGTATCTATGTAATATGGGGAAAAATATTTTTTTACTACTCTGAATTTTTTTTAATGCAATTTAATTTATCATGTTGCTATGGCAGCAGACGATAAAGCGATATCTTTGGAATAAGTGAATAAATAAAATAAAAAGTTTTGTTGATGTTTGTGATAAAATGTTTTTCTTTATTTTTTTAAAAGTAATAATTAAGCGCAATTAAATAATTTCTAATTATTTGCATGCGAGGTAAAAGAATTATCGTAATACCCGCTACAGCTTCTTAGTATTGCAGCGTGGCGTACGTAATATGTATATCTCCCATTGCAGTAAACATTTAGAACTGGTTAGAACTCTCGCGATTACAGGGTTGAACATAAAAAAGGCAAAAATTCGTCACAAACATAAAATTAAAAAAAATCTACTTAAAATGTTTTAGCCCCAATCGTTCATGGGCCCCTACCAGCAACCCGTATGCCAAATTTCGAGCCCTGCACCCTGTGGATTCCGAGTATTTGAGGTTATATAGATACGATACGCGCACGAATTTTAATAGGGTAGATAATTCCTACACTACAGCATCGAACGACTTCCAGGTTAGTATGCGAAGGTAAAATTTACCAAAAAAGCCAAATATGATGAAAAAATTAGGTGTCGGTATTCAAAATTTAAGAGTTTGGCACTATTTCAGCATGAAGACGTCCCCTAAGCTTACTTAAAGAAAACAAATGCATAAATTGAAAGAAAGAAAAAATAATTTACGGTCAAACTGCTATTTGGTGATTTAAATGTATGGAGGTTCTCTCTCTCTCTCTCTCTTTTTTTTTTTTTTTTTTTTTTGCTTTGTCGCTTTCATCTCCAAATTGTCACAGAAAAACAAATTTAAATAACCATTCATGTCTTTTTCCAACTTATGTTTTTTTTTAAACTATTTATTTATTTATTTATTTATTTTTTATTTTTAAACTATTTATTTATATATTTGTTTATTTTGTTATTTATGCTGCTAACTAATCCAATTACTTTTTTGCAGTTTTTATTATTTTAGTAATCAATAATGTTCTCTCTTGGCCTTTTTAAAGGGCGCAGCACGCTGTCCTTTTAAAAATTGGCAAAATGCATCCCGCCCTTTTAAAAATAGTGAAATTTACTTTTATTTGTACGCAAAGATTTCTTGTAAAAATCTTCCCCATACCACAGTATTTCTAAATCCGTGCGAGCTTGAAAAAATTATAGAACTTCATTTCTTTACAAAAATCTCAGTGTAATCTCAGTATAAATTCATGTTATAATTTAATTGTATTTTTTAATTTGTAATTCATAAAATCGTTCAAAACTAATGTAACTTTATTTATCATTACTTAAAAATCTTATAGTACTTTTGTTTTCTTATATCGTTACTAAACACATTACTAATACATTTTCTCTTAAAATAATAGTCTTTTTCGGAACTAGTACCCTGCCTGTCCTTTTCTTTCTAGAATAAACACCAGTAATTACTAATTATAATTTTGTTAATTAAAGCATAGAAATGTAGATTATGTCCCTAATTAGAGGGTTAATTGTTTAATAATTATTAATTTCAACAAGTGTTAAGAATTTAATATTAAATGCAGCTATTAATGATTTAATACATGTTTAATACATCATTTAATACATCAGCAATACTGAATATAAATATACATAATTATTACAAAATGTTAAATGTACATAACACTACTGTATGCTATCAGCTAACGAAATTACTTATTTGCAGTTTCTATTATTTCTGTAATTACTAATTATAGTTTTATTAATTAAAGCATAAAACAGTTTATGTTCCTAATTAGAGGGTTAATTGTTTTAAAAACCTACAACTCTTGATAGTTATGCAGTACTTTAAGGCAGGGGGAAAAATCATAAAAATCCGATTTAAATTAAATAAAATATTTAAATTTAAAAATCCACTTTGTTTTATTAAAAAATTCCTGAATTTTATATTTTACACCTCAATTTTCAGTCGAGTTGATATTTACGTTTTTTTTTTCTATGTCTATGTATGTTTTTTCTAGTAATTTTGAGATTAAAATGTATAGAGCGTTCTCTCTTTCTCTCTCTCTTTCTTTTCTTTCTTTGGACGACTGTACAATGTATTTTCTAGATGAAATCATACTTTTTATGCATTCTGACCATGATGTAATCAATATTTTAGTAC
The DNA here is from genome assembly GCA_963931845.1 of Maratus michaelseni. Lineage (NCBI taxonomy): Eukaryota > Metazoa > Arthropoda > Arachnida > Araneae > Salticidae > Maratus > Maratus michaelseni. The sequence goes on from OZ007587.1 coordinate 254,749,660, forward strand.
AAAATAGTGTGATTTAATTCCATTCCGTTATCAATTTTTTTTTCTGTTGTAATTCTCAAAAAGTATCACCAGTTTTCACTCTGATCTATTCATTCCACACATGTTTAATAGGATTTAATTCTGAAGAATATAGCGGCGTTTTAATAACTTCTGAGCAATTGAATAGCAGTAGGTACTAAGCGAATATTTAATGCTGTGGGCTTGGAATTCTATCATATTAGAATTTTAAAAGTTTTTAAATCCAGAATTTTTATGTAGTGAATTTTTGTGTAAAATATTTTTATTATCTTGCACTTTCTAAGAAAGCAAAATTTCTCATTCTAGATTCATGAAAAATCATTTAACTAAAATAAATTTTCCGCCAAACCAAGCTTATTAAAATTGACAAATTAGCTGTAGACCCGATTACGAAAGAATCCTTTAATCTTGAAGATCCAGAATCTTCAACACCCCCTTTCATTCCCTTAGGATTGAATTTCGAAAGTCTGTGAAATACGCGTTTAACCCTTATTTTAGTAGATTTAAGCTGCACTTCACGCTTATACCTAAAACCGCTGCTGCTGTTGAGATATGGCGAAACGTTCCAGAACTTTCAACACCCGCAAGTGTTGAATTTCGAAAAATTATTTCTTATAGTGGCTCCTTACTATGGGTTTACCCAAGATTTCAAGTTCCTAACTTCAAAAGTTCGTCTGTGCGTTGATGAAACAGTCAGTCAGGACAAAGCTGCTTAAGTATAATTATACCGATTAATTTTTATGAACTAAAAGTTCAACAATTAATTTTATGTAGTGAACAGAAACTGAGTATTTCCAGAGAAACCACTTTGTTTGTTTGTTATTACGCATTTCTAGTGAAAAGCGAAAGTGAGAAAATGATGTTGCTCTAAAACGCTTGCTATTAGTAAAATACTCATATAATTACCATATTTTATGTCCTCTAAAGGTTTTACGAATTCTTTTACTGTCATTTTATAGGGTCATTTGTATGAATTATTAAAGTAAATAATCTAAATAGATTCAACAGCGGCATGAGAGAGATATCACGCCACTATAATTAACGAGATTTATGCATACAGTGTCTCACAAAAGTGATGGGACACTTGTGCTTTATAAAAAGAAACTGCAATAAAATAAATAAACAAACATGTGCAAAAATTTTTTGGGTGTGTTTCATATTTAAAGTTAGTAACAATTATTACATAACATACATTTTGTCAAAATATTAAAATATTAATTTAGTAAAAATACAATTGTTCAGAACGGAGCAAAAAATGGCTCACATAAGTGATGGGACACTTACTTTTCCATCAAATATTTATCCAAAAATTTTACTTTTTAAAAGGTTTTAATATTTTGTTGGATTTCCTTTTACTTTTAAAACATGATTTAATCTTTTTGGGATGGATTCGACTATTTTTTTTGTGATTTCTGGAGTGATTTTACCCCATTCTTCTTGAAGCACCGATTTTAGTTGTTGTTTTGAAGAAATGGTGTGTTTGCGAATTCTTGATTCCAATTCTTGCCAAATATTCTCTATGGGATTTAAGTCTGGAGATTGTGGTGGTGTTTTTATTATTTCAGGACAGTTATATAGCAGCCAGAGTCTAACGTTCAGAGCAGTGTGCTTGGGGTCATTGTCCTGGTAGAATTTAAAATCGTTATGAAGGTTCAATTTTCGTGCTGAAGATTTCAAATTTTGCTTTAAAATATCAATATACTTGTACTGATCCATTATACTGTCAATAAAAACAAGATTACCAACTCCAGCGGACGACATACACCCCCATACCATAACTCCTCCTCCACCATGTTTTACTGTTGGTACCAAGTTCTGTTTGCGAAGTTCTTCCCTGGGTTTTCTCCACACCAAGATTCTACCGTCAGAACCAAATATATTAAATTTACTCTCATCAGCAAATATAACTTTATTCCAGTAATCAGAATTCTTATTTATGTTGGATTTTGCGAAAGCTAGTCTGAGTTTTCTATTCTTTTCACTTACGAAGAATTTTTTCCTGGCTACTCTACCGTGATATCCAGCAGATCGAATTACCCTTCTAATAGTTTCAGGATTAACAATTATTCCATATAATGCTTGTAAATCAGCAGCAACTTTTGAAGCACTAATTCTTGGATTTTTTTTAATATTTCGAACGATAATTCGCTTTATTCCATTGGATAGCTTTGATGGTCAGCCAGGTCTTCTTTTATCCTGAATCATATGATTCTTTTTATATCGTTTAATGATATTGAAAACTGTTGAACGACTCAAGTTAACTGTTTCAGCAGTTTTTCTAATAGATTTTCCACGTTCAATATGCAAATTAATAACTAATTTTCGAATTTCAGGCGAAGTTTCTTTTCGTTTAGCATTCATGACTACACAGAGCTAAAAAACACAAAAATTCCAAAACAAACTGGAGAGAAATACTGCAGACGATTTTATAAATTATTGCCAATTGCTTTTAAGTAAAAATAAAACCCCAAAAAATATTTTTATTGCTTATTTCAGACGATTTTTGTTGCATATATAATGGTGTCCCATCACTTATGTGAGCTATTTTTTGCTCCGTTCTAAACATTTGTATTTTTATTAAATTAATATTTTAATATTTTGACAAAATGTATGTTATGTAATAATCTTTACTAAATTTAAGTATGAAACACACCCACAAAAAAAATGTGTACATGTTTTTTTAATTTATTTGATTAGTTTCCTTTTGTAAAGCACAAGTGTCCCATCACTTATGTGAGACACTGTATGTACGCACAATCAGTGTCTCTCAACCGTGTGTTGTGAGACTTATCCATGAGCACGACTAATCGTGTGATTATCAAATTGTTTTTTGAAATTTCAATACATTCCATGTTAAAATGTTATGCATCTATTTTATCCCGTATGCCAATGGCACATATTGTAAAAAAAAAAAAAAAAAAAATAGAGGTAAATACAAAAGAAATATTTCAATGTTACGTCACATTTAAAAAGGCGCATGTTTTTTATGTTGACCATAAAGAAAGGGTTAATTAATAGCGATGAGGAATGTCGTTTAAAGATATTTATTTACCTGCAGTAAAATGGCAGACGAAAAATAAAAGGAATTTCTGAAGACACAGCAGCAGTGGAATGCAATTTTCATATTCTTTTGTTGTCCTCATTAAAGTTTTCCTTGAACTGAAAAAGAAACAAATAAGTGAATAAAAATTGTTGGGAGTTGATAAGAGAACAGGAAAAATTGTGGTAAATATTTTTGTTAAATTGTGCAGATGTAACATGCCTGCTTTTTTCGCAGCTGGTGCTAGAATGGCGTAATAGAATTCAAATTTATTTATATTTGGTCTGTATAATCGATCTCTAGCTCTATAATGCTTTATAATTTCAAGTTATCAATTCGAAATTTTATATTCTACTAGCTGATCCACTCGGTGTTGCCCGGATCCGTAATAACAGCCTTAAATATACCTAAAATAACTATTGAATGATTTTATATATTTAAATGCAGAATTGTAATGTATGCATAAAAAAACTGAATTCGCGAAACTAACTTATTGAAACGAACGTTTTTGAAAAGGTTAATATAAATATTTTTTAATAAACAGATTGCGGCATTCGAAAGGAAAATGAACGTAAATATGGTCTGTTAACTTTTTGTTTTATCTTATTTGGATTTACGAAGCCGACGACGCAGAATTTTAAACATCGCAGAAAGGAATTTCGCAAACGAATTTATTGAAAAGAGTTAATATTCATATTTTTCGAAACGGATTGCGGCATTCAAAAAGTAAATGAACGTAGAGGTGATCTGGTATTTTTATTTATTTCGCATTTTGATCAGAAGCCCGGATGCAGATTTTTAAAAATTAAAGAAATCGAGAAAAACACCGAAACGGCTCTCGAGAAATTTTTGTTTTTGAAAGGGTTAACATTTATATTTTTTTGAATGAATTACAGAGTTTTAAATCTACAAATACGGTCATTAATTTAGTGTAATTGGTATTTCCGTATTTTGAAAGATTACGCAGGTGCGGGCTTCGAAAAACGGAGGAAAAAAAACATGAATTCGGGGTTTCTCATTTTTTTTTAATGGTTAACTTTTATGTTTTTTGAAATTGATTTCTCCTATAAAAATATTAAAGAAGGTGGATGTGGTTTGATGTCTTTCGTTTTTCCGTATTTTGAACGGTTCGGCCGATACGTGTTTCGAAAGATGGAGGGAAAAAACTCACTTTCGGATTTTTTCTGCTTCCACGCTTCAGAACGGGATTTCTCGCACGCACCGGCGCGACGCTTTTGTTCATCGACCTCCTTTTTAATTGCGGGGTTTAATTCATATCTCGGCTGATTATCAAAAAATGAAAAATATGTGCACGAAGACCTGCTTTAGACTATCCTCATCCAAATTTTCAGACCTCTATCTGCTGTAGATTTTCCTAGCCATCTCACACAGACAAACATATTTCTTTACTAGTATAGATTAACAAAATTTTATTTTGATAAATTTATATATAGGTGAGAGTTATATTTTTTGGTGTGGAATGGGAGTAATTAGATTTGGAGGATTTTCCGTTTTCATTTTTAACAAACTTCAAAGAAGTAAGGTTAGATAGTTAAACAATATATATATCAGTGACATACCGTAGGGCGCAGGGGGGGGGGGGGAAGGAGCGGTTCCTGGAGGCGACTGCCCCGGAAGAAATATTTTTAGGGGCTGCAAAAAAATGCTTCCACAAAAAAACTCTAGTAGACACATCAATTCGACATTTGTATGTATGTTTGCTTGACCCTCCGGAATCTGCCTTTCGTAAAAAAAAAAAAAAGGCTGATATTTGATAAGGTGTAAAGTGCTATTTTACATATAAAAAAAGGGCGTCCCATTGTAAATAACTTTGTTCTTTTACAAATACATATAGCAAATTTCAATATATCGTCTTGTACTGCATGACGATATATTGAAATTCGGCCTTTTCCGAAATTTGTTCTTCTCTTATATTCTCCGTAAAGTGGTTTAAGCTGGTGTGAAATTTGAATATATGTGAAAAGTTGATATGTGTGTTATCATGTGCAGTGGAAATTATTTATTATTTAAAAGTAGTGCAAGGAGTGATTTCTTTTAAGTAGCTTATATTTGAATTATTTTAATAATTTTAAAAAGGGTATTTACCATTAATGTCAGCCATCTAATAAGAAATTAGTACTATTATAATTAAACTTTTATAAAAATTATTTTGTTCATAAATATTTGAATGGATGACAAACTAACTGATGAAATATTTTGCAAAAAACTATGTATATTTCATGCTAATGTAAGTTAATTTATCAAAAGGTATTACTATTATTATTGAACATTAATAAAAATAATTTTGTTCCTAAATATTCGAATTAACTGATGAAATATTTTGCAACAAAAGATGTATATTTAGTGCGATATTATGTAAAATCCATTCATTGTGGTATATTTTACATTATTTGATACAAAAGCATATGCGTAAAAATGGGTTGAAGTTAGAAATTTTTTTTCTTTCGCATTTGTGTCACGAAATTAGTTCTGTATCCATTTTCTGTCTCGTCTCTTTGTTACAAATTTTGCTACTGTAACATAACAGTTTTACTCTGATTTTCTTTGTGAAGGAATGTTTTATATTATTGTCATTTTTGTAGATGGGGGCAAACAATGAACTTGCCTTTTATGTCAATAGCAAAGAGACGGTGTGACGCCCCCTGAATTTAAGGGATCGGAATGAATGACAAATTAACTAATGTAATATTTGGTCATATTATCTTTTAGTCAATCTATTAGAGTAATATTCCATTACATTGATTGATTTTGATTGATTTTAACTTGGAATGGAAAACGTTTATCAGCAATCTGACAAAGGAGAATGTTGTGGAATTGTAAAATCACAATTACATTTTCATTTATTTATTTATTTATTTATTATGGATATTAAAAATTTCTAGAAAAACTAGAATTCATAATCAATGTTTTTATGTAGTACTGTAGATTCCTTGCAAAGTTTTATCTCATTTTTCATTAATGGGACATGTGACAGTTCAATGGGTAAAATGAAGCAATTTTAACGCAAATTTGAGAGTAAGTACTTCATGAAAAACAAACACAAATCTGTAAACTTTAAACTTTCACCCCTTAAAGTATATATATATATATATATATATATATATATATATATATATATATATATATATATATATATATATGTAAGATATCGATACGCCTCTGTATAACGAGCGCATCTCGGTATACCGAACGCACATCGATCCCTCTGTAACGACGGACGGTTGATCGCCGCTACCACACATCCCAGTAAGGTATAACGTCGTTGATGTAGTCGTGCGAATGTAAGAAATCAGCAGGCATTTTCCTGGGAACTAGCTTTTATTCCAATTAATTACAAGTCTCTCTTTAAGCTAGGCCCAGGGGACAGTTTGAAGAGTCTTTTACCGGGGAAACATCGTCTTATCGTTCATATTTCGGCGAATTGCCGGACTTACAATGGCAAGGATGCCGTCGCACTTCGAAGAATACTGGCCGTAGTTTTTGTGGAGAGTGATTAGAGTCAAAAAGCCATGCAAAAAACGTGCTCCTGACATTATATACGGCCGGACCACCGCTAGGGACCGCTTTGCAACTTATGAAATAATGTCATTTAATTGGCTAATTACTTTTGACTCATATCTGGGTAAGCAGCCCAGATAATTAACATGCAAGATGTAGCCACTGGGAGAAGAGAGATGCGCTACCGTCAGCACTTTTAATCTTAACGAGGATTCAAAATTGATATCTGTTCGTAATAAATGTATCGTAAGGAAAGTTAAGTTACAGGGGCAACTAGAAATGAAGGCAAAACTTTAAAATTTTGACACACGATTTAGGGATTTTAAACTTTGAATTTTTATCTTTTAGCTTCTGATTTGGAATGGGTTTAACTAAACTATCCTTTCATATCAATCCACATTCGTTCACATTCAAAATTCTTTCATACTTTTTCACATTCATTTCATATATATATATATATATATATATATAACAGGAAAAATAATTATTATTTATTATTTACAATTATTTATAAATTCAGTTGCTTAACTTCTACTAACTTTTGATTAATTAATTTTCATAATGTGCCTGTTTAGTATAGTCGATTCAAAAACTATACAAAACCCATCACTTTCGATTTTTTTATGGTCATTAAAAACATGCCATTTAATAATAAGACAAAAAATAATAGATGTTAACATTGAAATCGTAAAAGAATATACTGTGTAATTTTTCATTATTTTCGAAATACTTTGCTAAAACATTTTTTGTTTTATTTCTTTGTAAACAAAACATAAACTCTTTCCTATTATTATTAAATGGCGTGTTCCTACTGAACATAAAAAATATGAAAGTGATAGGTTTTGTAGTTTTTGTATCGAGTGTACCAAACAACCACATTATGAAACTCTATTAATCAAAAGTAAGTATTGTATTTAATAAATAATTTTAAATAATTATTTTTTATTTATTTATATATATTAAAATATGTTTACTTTAACGGGTAAAAGTTTAAAGTTTACAGATATTATTTATTTATTTATTTTATGAAATACATACTTTGCGTTAAAATTGCTTCATTTTACTCAAATAATGAAAAAAATTGCTTCATTTTACTTGTGTTGTACCATGTGCTAAGAATATATATCTCTGAAATTTTATTGTGATGTGCTTTATTTTATGTACATTGTTTTAGCATAAAAATATCAAAATTGATATTTTCACAATTTTAAACATACGGAATTCTCTGAAGCTACAAGTCTCGGCGAGTTTAACCACCCTGTTATAAAAATAAGTGGTATAAAGAAACTCAGAAATTTGCTTTATTGATTTGTTGAAAGATTTTTAATTTTTTAAATTGACAATTTAAAAAAAAATCTCATTTCGAAACCTCAGTACGCGGATCATAAACTTACAAAGGTGACTTAGCAAAAGTGATCTATATTATTTTGTTGTGAACGTCTTATGAAACACATAGTAAACAGTGTAAAAAAAGTAGTGCGACAGCTATGGTTGATTGGATTTCAGTTTTTTTCTTCATAAAACCTTTTTGATCGTTGCTAAATTTATAAATATGTTATTAAGACATTCTTCACATTTTAATTGCCCATCAAACATAGTATATAATAAGTCTTGTAATCGTTTTAAAAATCGAAAAAATAATTTTGACGGATTTACACGTTTCAGACACTGGAGATTCCGAAAAACATATTGTAAAGACTTCGGGGATTAATGAAATGTTGATCTGGTAGCCGTGGCGCCCGAAGCATTACTTATTTCATTAGAAGAAAATATTTTATTCAACAGAACAAATACAGTTTATTCTTCTAAGAGTTTTAGTTTCATATATTAAATACTGATACGAGTGAGTTCGGTGAAATTTTAAACTATTGGGATTAAGTCCTAAATCTTTGCTTCAGATAGTGGGTTCAATCTATTCTTTCAGTGAAGCTGTTGCGTTGGACCGGGTGTCCAATGGATGTCGACTCGAATTCTCTCCGGGATTCCTCTCTTTCAGACAGGGCGGCTGTTTCCTCCGGCTTCCCCTGCGCTGCTCGTTTCTCCGCAAAGTCCGTTCCTCAGGGTCACCTCCTCTCTCGCTTCCAAAGACCCATCTCCCTCTCGTCTTCTCTTCTTCCTCCAGCTTAAGAAAAAAGGGGGGCGGGAGAAAATTCCTCCAGGCCTCCTAAACTTACTGCGGCCTATCGTTGCTCATATCTCGTTCTCATTCACAGATTTAAAGGACTTCCCTTGGAGTCAGACAGTCTGTGGGAAAACCTTTCCATCTGCGACCTCACAAGTAGAATAAATAATTCGTTAACGTCGGATAGTCGCCATGCAGTCTCAGGTATTGTTCATAAAATGTCCACACCATTCAGCATAGGAGATTGATCGTTCCTTTAGGTTAGGCCCAACAACTTGGGGGGCCTGTGGTAACGGTTAAAAGAGGTACCTTCGCTGGGATATTTGGGAAAATGTCACAGCATTACCCCTCGAGCAGATGAGATTTTTCAAGCATTTGGAAAATCTTACATCATTACTGGTGCGCTAGCCTTCCATACACACCCAACACACATGTTAATTCTCAATAGAGGCTTACCTTAAACATTATTATTCACAAGTTTACAATACACTTTACAGACTCACATCGTTAAATTAAATTTCAATATTCATTGCATGATTCAAATGCACAATTATGTCAGTTACAAAATATAAAAAACTATGTACAAAATTACTGAGTAGAATGTTATTTATTCTATTCTACTTAAACAGTCTACATGTGGAATTTGGCTGCCTGGGCGGTGCCTCATCCGATAGTGGTAACCTTGCAAGATTAGTGACCATCTCATTAATCGGGGATTATTTCCAGCGTTGATTTTCAACCAAGTGAGTGGGCTATGATCGGTTTCGATGAGAAACTGTTGCCCATCTATATAGTGACGCAACTTCTTTATGGCGAAAATTATAGCCGCACATTCTTTTTCAGACGTGCTGAAATTTTGTTCCGGGGGTGAGAATTTCCTACTGAGATAAATTACCGGGTGTTCTTCACCATCGACTCGTTGGGCCAACACCACGCCTACACCTTTATCCGAAGCATCAGTTTGGATTATGAATTCTCGACTGTAATCAGGGGCAAATAATACCGGATTCTCAGTCAATTTACGTTTTAATTGCGCGAACGCATCTTCCATTTCTGCATTCCACGTCACCTTTCCCTTCCTTTCTTTCCCTTTCAGTGCGTTTGTCAAGGGTTCTACTAAGGTAGCGTAGTTACGGATGTAGCGGGAATAATAGCCAGACATTCCTAACAGCCTGCGTATTTCGGTTTTCGTCTTCGGCGGGGGGAAATCGGTAATAGCTTGTATTTTAGACTCGGCGGGAGAACGCCTCCCTTCACCTACCACATGCCCTAAATATTTTACAGATTTCTGCGCGAACCTACATTTAGATAATTTGACTTTAACCTTAGCTTCCTTTATTCTTCCCAGTACTATCTCGAGATGCTTTAAATGGTCACTCCACGAATTCGAAAAAATGGCCATGTCGTCTAAATAAGGGAGACAGAAATCTTCTAATCCTCGTAATAATTTGCTCATAAACTTAGAAAATCGATAGCTGGCTCCTATAAGCCCGAAGGGCATGGTTACCGGTAAAAATGAACCAAAGTTCGTAATAAATGCAGCCACCCGTTGGGCCCGGGGGGTCATCGGTATCTGCCAATAGCCTTTAGTGAGATCGAGTATGGTTATGAATTTTGCTGCAGCTACCTTCTCCACCCGCTCTTCGATATTTGGTAAAGGGAATATCTCCAGTTTAGTTATCGCATTCAGTTTACGGTAATCGATGCAGGGCCTTGGGTCGCGCCCCGCTGATTCCACCAGTATCAGGGGCGATGCAAAATCTGACTCGCCTTCAACAATCACTCCCAACTCCAACATTCGCTTTATTTCCGCCTTCAATATTTCTGTTTGGCGAGGGGAGGTGCGATAAGGTCTTAGGCGCACCGGAGTGTCGCTAGTTAACTCAATGTGATGAATTATCATATCTGTTTTCCCAGGATCATTTGAAAATATATTCCGGTTTTTGCCTAACAGCTCAGATAATTCGGACAATTGTTCAGGTGAACACAATTTCCTCAAATTACTTTCGATAACTACATTCTGAAAATCGTATTCTTCCGGGCTCGTATTTAATTGGGGAATTTCAAATTCGTCTCCGCTCGCATTGCTCTGAACACTTTCGTCAATTATCAAATTCCTCACCTGCTCTCTTTGTAAGTAAGGTTTAAGTAAATTTACATGGTATACCTGCGACTGAGCCCTCCTACCGGGTACGTTAACTACATAATTTGTCTCTGAAATTTGTTTTTCTATTGTCCCTGGTCCTATCCAGTTCACCGCCAATTTGTTAGGTTTCGATAGTACCAACACTAACACTTTGTCCCCTGCTTTGAATGTCCGCTCGACCGCGCTTTTATCGTAATACCGTTTACGATCGTCTCGAGCCAAACTCATTTTTTCGACCGCCAATTCCTGACATCTCTTCATTCGATTAATAAGATCGAACACGTATTCGGTAACCAGATTCTCTTCCTCGCCCTCACCTCTCCATTTCTCATATAATAAGGCTTCCGGGGTTCTCAGATTTTTCCCGTGAACCAACTCCGAAGGACTGAAACCCGTTCACTCGTGAGTAACTGTGCGCAAGGCTAGCAGCGCATAGGGCAGAGTTTTTTCCCAAGAATTTCCCGATTCGATGCATAAAACATTCAATAATCTTTTTACTGTGCGGTGCCAACGCTCTACCGGTTGAGATTGGGGGTGATGCACACTAGAATGGACCACTTTAACGCCAAATTTTTCTAAAAATTCGGTCGTTAAATCGCTAACAAAAGAGCGGCCAAGATCACACTGTACCTCTCTGGGGAATCCTAAACGACTGAAATCCAACATTAGTGCATCAATCACCGTTACTGAAAGTATGTCTCTTATAGGTACAGCGTCTGGGTATTTCGATGAGGTGCACAGGGCCGTGAGCATAAATTTGTTTCCGTTGTCGGAGAGGGGCAAGGGACCCACAGTGTCGACCGAGACCCTCGTGAAAATTGTCGTTATAATAGGGACCAGCTTTAATGGTGCCTTCTTTTGGTCACCTGCTCTACCCACCCTTTGACAAGGATCGCAAGAACTCACGTAATTTTCTATGTCTTTTATTACGTTAGGCCAGAAATAATGTCTCAAAATCTTATCTTTAGTTTTCGTAATCCCGAGATGACCTCCTATTTCTTCATGACACAAAGCCAGTATTTCTCGTCTATATTCCAACGGGAGTACGATTTGCTCTCTTTCCGTCCCGTGGTGGTCTTTTATTTTCCTAACAATAATCCCGTTTCTCACGTCAAAATTGGACTTTTTCGCCGCAGCCTTTTCTCTAATCCATTCTAAGGAGCTATCTGCTTCTTGAGCAGCCTCCAATCCTTCCGGGGTCAGTTTAGCTAAACTAGCGGATGATTTTCTTTCTTCGGAACAAGGGGGGAGAATCAGCTCTTCTTCTTCTATTTCTGCCTCTGGGTTTTCTTCCGCGATATTTTCCGCTGCCGGGAGCGTATGCCCTTTTTCCTCCTCTTTTTCCGAAATACTCTCAAAGAAAGGGGCGGTTTTGGTTTCCGGTCCCGAATTGATCGCCTGACGCGCTTGCTGTCGCGTAAGGACGGCGTTGACAAGACTGGGTTTTGTTTTAATTTTATCGATTAACACTTGAGTTCTATTTCCCAATAAATAATGCGACATTTTCGTGTTTTTCTCTACGACTGCAGCCTTGGTTGTAAACTCGCCTACGTCGGTCAGATTCAGTTGTATTTCTACCAGAGGAAGACATTTAAGTTCGTTCCCTAGGGGTTGTTTAACCCAGACTACCTCTCCCGTGTATTGTTCTGTATTTATGTCATTTGCACTGATCAAATCTAAAGACGATCCTGTGTCCCGAAATACCTTCATTTTTCTCCCATTTACAACTCCCACGCTTAGATAGGGTTTGAAAATTTCGTCAAATTCATCTGGATCAGTTAACTGACTCACGCTTTCGGGTTCATCTCTTTTCTTTCTTAACTCTGGACAGGAGTAGCGTAAATGCGTCGTAGAATGACAGATGTAACACGACCTGTCTCTTCTCCAGTCAAACACCTCGTCTCTATTTTTTGGTCATTTTTATCACGCCAATTTCTTGTCGGCTCTGCCCTTTTGGGCTCCACCTTTGCCTTTCCGGGGAACTTATTTTTTTCTAACGGCCTTTCATTAATTAGGTTTTTCGGAGGGAGGGGCTGTCTTTTTACCGTGATTCTCCTGACAGACTCATAATGATCTAATTTCTGGGTTAAAACTAAAGGCGTAATTAAATTACTCCAGGAATCTATGAAATGTTGTCTCATTTCACTAGGGACTTTTCTTTAGTCGGATATTATCAGATCTCTCAGTTGACTAAATTCTGTCTGCTGAATCCCTTCTAACCACTGGTCGAAATAATTAGTTATTTCGTAAGCGAAATCTTTCCAGCTTTTTTCCGATGCTCTATTCGTCGTTACGAATTTAATTCGAAAATCTTCCGCGCTAATTCGGAATTTTTCCAATAATTTCCTCTTTACGAATTCGAAATTATCTGCCTGCTCTGTAGGTTCTCTCAAGATTACTTCTGATAACTCAAAAGGTAACATCCCCATCAAATTTGTAACCCATTGACTTTACTCAATTTGGGCTCTCGAAGCTTGTCGCTCAAACAAGTCCAAATATAAAGAAATTTCCGTTTTTCCTAATTCAAATTTCGGTAAAACATTTTTTAAGATAATTTTTGGTTCTTTCTCTATCTGGCTAGAAGATAATGTAATTGTATCACTTTCACGTTCTGCTCTGATTTTAGCCAATTCAAATTCTTTATCGGCCTTGTCTTTATCAAGACGAGCCTTCTCTAGCCGATCCTCCTCAAAAATTTTCAACTGGCTTAGGGCCATTTGTTCTTCATAGTAAGGCGTCTCCGTTATTTTTTTTACTAATTTCGGAATCGTATCTTTAGGCAAGACTTCTATTTCTAATTCCGCAGCTAAAGACTGCAAATCACATCTTCTGAACGTTGCTAAATTCGCCATATTTACAATTTTGAAATCCTGGCACAATAATTTACCCTACTCTATTTCATACATAAATGCACTGTAAAAATTCAGAATTTTGACCCCACCACACAATATAAACAATAATTACAAACAAATAAAATGCACCCAAGAAACATAAATTCATGTTCGCAGGTCACAGATTTTTAAAATTTTGAATTACAAGCAAACCAATTCCACATATAGGCTACAACTTGCCAAAAAAAACATATATATCCTTAATTTTACTGAATTACTGACAGACCTCAACTTAATCTAACAACTTATTTAAATTCAAAATTTAATTCCTAAGCAATCTTCAACATAAGAGAACAAACACATTAAAAATTATGGCCGAAAAATACAATTATCATAATTTGTTTTTCACTAAAAAAATTTTTAATTAAAAAAAGATTAAAAGAATTTTTCAATTACTAGAAACAAGATAAATTTAAAGTTTGTTACACTTTTCCTTTATCTTCAACACACAAAAAACATCTGTTGGTAATTAATATTTAAGATTTTTACTTATATTACCGAACACAAATAATTAAAGAAAAATTGCTTCCTGTCCAAAATTAAAAATATACACACTAAGCCTCCACTGAGAATAAAACAAGTGCTCACCTGGGTATAGCTCTGTCTGCGATTCTCGGCGGTGATTCTGCTTTCTTTTCTCTCCACACTGTCAGCAAAGTTCGGATGCTTCTGGTTCCTGGTTCAGCGGATGCAGTTTCAGATCAGCTCGGGTCTCTGCCTTGGCTTTGGCGGGTCGCTTTGGGGTCGGTGGATCTTCCTCGATTCGGCGGAATCTGTCTCTCTATCACAGGATTCTGTACGAATTCGGCGAGTCGTCCTACTCTGCCCCGATTCGGTATGTAGGTTCAGGTTCCCAACGGCTGGTGTAGGTTCTGAAGAATTTTGGCGAGTTGCCTACTCCGCCCCGAATTGATAAGACTTAATCACTCTTGTTTCTTTTCACTACTTTATTAATCCCACCGCTGCCACCAATCTTCTGTAAAGACTTCGGGGATTAATAAAATGTTGATCTGGTAGCCGTGGCGCCCGAAGCATTACTTATTTCATTAGAAGAAAATATTTTATTCAACAGAACAAATACAGTTTATTCTTCTAAGAGTTTTAGTTTCATATATTAAATACTGATACGAGTGAGTTCGGTGAAATTTTAAACTATTGGGATTAAGTCCTAAATCTTTGCTTCAGATAGTGGGTTCAATCTATTCTTTCAGTGAAGCTGTTGCGTTGGACCGGGTGTCCAATGGATGTCGACTCGAATTCTCTCCGGGATTCCTCTCTTTCAGACAGGGCGTCTGTTTCCTCCGGCTTCCCCTGCGCTGCTCGTTTCTCCGCAAAGTCCGTTCCTCAGGGTCACCTCCTGTCTCGCTTCCAAAGACCCATCTCCCTCTCGTCTTCTCTTCTTCCTCCAGCTTAAGAAAAAAGGGGGGCGGGAGAAAATTCCTCCAGGCCTCCTAAACTTACTGCGGCCTATCGTTGCTCATATCTCGTTCTCATTCACAGATTTAAAGGACTTCCCTTGGAGTCAGACAGTCTGTGGGAAAACCTTTCCATCTGCGACCTCACAAGTAGAATAAATAATTCGTTAACGTCGGATAGTCGCCATGCAGTCTCAGGTATTGTTCATAAAATGTCCACACCATTCAGCATAGGAGATTGATCGTTCCTTTAGGTTAGGCCCAACAACTTGGGGGGGCCTGTGGTAACGGTTAAAAGAGGTACCTTCGCTGGGATATTTGGGAAAATGTCACAGCATTACCCCTCGAGCAGATGAGATTTTTCAAGCATTTGGAAAATCTTACATCATTACTGGTGCGCTAGCCTTCCATACACACCCAACACACATGTTAATTCTCAATAGAGGCTTACCTTAAACATTATTATTCACAAGTTTACAATACACTTTACAGACTCACATCGTTAAATTAAATTTCAATATTCATTGCATGATTCAAATGCACAATTATTTCAGTTACAAAATATAAAAAACTATGTCAAAATTACTGAGTAGAATGTTATTTATTCTATTCTACTTAAACAGTCTACATGTGGAATTTGGCTGCCTGGGCGGTGCCTCATCCGATAGTGGTAACCTTGCAAGATTAGTGACCATCTCATTAATCGGGGATTATTTCCAGCGTTGATTTTCAACCAAGTGAGTGGGCTATGATCGGTTTCGATGAGAAACTGTTGCCCATCTATATAGTGACGCAACTTCTTTATGGCGAAAATTATAGCCGCACATTCTTTTTCAGACGTGCTGAAATTTTGTTCCAGGGGTGAGAATTTCCTACTGAGATAAATTACCGGGTGTTCTTCACCATCGACTCGTTGGGCCAACACCACGCCTACACCTTTATCCGAAGCATCAGTTTGGATTATGAATTCTCGACTGTAATCAGGGGCAAATAATACCGGATTCTCAGTCAATTTACGTTTTAATTGCGCGAACGCATCTTCCATTTCTGCATTCCACGTCACCTTTCCCTTCCTTTCTTTCCCTTTCAGTGCGTTTGTCAAGGGTTCTACTAAGGTAGCGTAGTTACGGATGTAGCGGGAATAATAGCCAGACATTCCTAACAGCCTGCGTATTTCGGTTTTCGTCTTCGGCGGGGGGAAATCGGTAATAGCTTGTATTTTAGACTCGGCGGGAGAACGCCTCCCTTCACCTACCACATGCCCTACATATTTTACAGATTTCTGCGCGAACCTACATTTAGATAATGTGACTTTAACCTTAGCTTCCTTTATTCTTCCCAGTACTATCTCGAGATGCTTTAAATGGTCACTCCACGAATTCGAAAAAATGGCCATGTCGTCTAAATAAGGGAGACAGAAATCTTCTAATCCTCGGAATAATTTGCTCATAAACTTAGAAAATCGATAGCTGGCTCCTATAAGCCCGAAGGGCATGGTTACCGGTAAAAATGAACCAAAGTTCGTAATAAATGCAGCCACCCGTTGAGCCCGGGGGGTCATCGGTATCTGCCAATAGCCTTTAGTGAGATCGTTCTCATTCACAGATTTAAAGGACTTCCCTTGGAGTCAGACAGTCTGTGGGAAAACCTTTCCATCTGCGACCTCACAAGTAGAATAAATAATTCGTTAACGTCGGATAGTCGCCATGCAGTCTCAGGTATTGTTCATAAAATGTCCACACCATTCAGCATAGGAGATTGATCGTTCCTTTAGGTTAGGCCCGACAACTTGGGGGACCTGTGGTAACGGTTAAAAGAGGTACCTTTGCTGGGATATTTGGGAAAATGTCACAATATTTTTAGAAGAAAAAAAAATTGCCGTCCGTCTGTGTGTCTGTAAACGCTCTATCTCCCGAACAAATTGATATAGAGACTTGAAATTTGGTATGTACTTAGTATGTAATAATGGGAAGAAGCTTATTGAATTTCAGTAACCTCGATTATCCGGAACTATTTTTTTCGGACTCTCGAAATTTTCGTTCTGATAAAAAGTATATAAAATTTTTCAAAAATTGTTTATTTTAAGGAGTGAATATAAAAGACAATAAAAAAACATAAATTTTGCATAAAGAGTGAAGTCGATCGGATAATGAGTTGCCGAGATATTTGTAATCCTTTCTTCCACACTCTTCGATTTTTCATGACCCTGTATTTCATGCAAATTTCAATTAAAAGATATACTTTAATTGGAAATGAGACGCTTAATCCGACGCAATAAACTGTTAGTTAATAGGATTATCATTTTTGGAGTTATAAGGATGTTTATTTTACGCAATTCAGTAATAGGGCATTTAAAGTTTATGATGTCATCAAGCCACGATTTTATTCGAATTGCAGCATTTTATAAGTAGTTTACACATGTTTTATTTTAATATGTTATATTATGCATATCCATGATGGGTAAGTATTACGGGGGCCCCCAACGACTAGTTTTAAAAACTTTAATCATAATACTAATTTAATTACATTTATTAGCAACAAAATTGTCATTATTTCTTCCATATCTAGTGTTGCGAAGTGCCCCGATTTACGCGGGATGTCCCGAATTTCAAGGCTTTTAAAGACCAGTCCCTCGGAACCAGTGCGCGGGGCGTCAAAAGTCAAATTTTCATGATGTACAAATTATTTTAAATATCTTTTAGTACTATGTTATTCGTTAGTCTGCATCGATGGGAACTTTATGCATTAAACCTGTCAAAACACAACTTGTCTGTAACAGAAAATTTTTACGGTCTTGCCGAAAGGAATCTATCTGCTCAGATGGAAACCTGTCTAAAACGGAATACTTTTCGGCCCTAGTGATTTTGTTTTTACAGGTTTTACTGTGTTTAGGTCACTAAATCCTGTGAAAACAGAACCTCCCTATAACAAATCCCATCTTAAATGCAAAACCTTCTTAGCCCAACGCAAAGAATACGTTACAAATATAACTGCTGAATCGAAAACCTCACCAATACGGAATTTTGTTTCGGTAACTACCCATTCACAGATTTTACTTTCTAAGATTAGTGTGTTTATTTAATACAATAAAACCTACTAAGACGAAATCTTTAATGACCAAATAAAAAATCCGTTTTAGACAGGTTTTTGTTTCAGAAGGTAGATTTATATGATACTCTTTCCATTGGGACCATAGACTTTTCACTTTTAAGACAGAATTCCGTTATAGACATGTTACGTTTTCATATTACTGAATTTTTATGTTCCAATATAGAAGCCATTGTTCCGCTTTTTCTGACTACCTGTTCTGCTTTTTGTGACATTGGACCTTTCAATATTTGTCATATCGTTGTTATAAAAAAAAACATAGACAACACGTTGCTGCATCATCATTTTAAATTTGCGATCGCTGATGGAGGTTTTGAGTCTAGATTTTTAAGTCCATTGATTCATTAATATAACTCTAAATAAAATATTATTAGACGCATAGAGCGTTTTTTTTTTTTTTTTAAAGAAAAATATACCAATTACAAGGAAAAGTTAAAACTGAGTGCGATTATTTTGTACTCATTTGTACGGATATTTAAGAAAAAATGGCCATAGTCTTTTTTACCTACTACACCCAGAAAAAGGAATTGATTAAAACAACAAAACATGTTTTGTTGAGTACATTTTGGTTGTTTTAGCAGAATTTTTAGTTGAAGTAAAAAATTGGTTTTGTTGCTTGGACCAAAAATTTTTGTTAACACTCTTACAAAATTTTAACAAAATTTCTTCAATTTTACTTGAATTAACAAAATCTGTTTTTTTAATTTTACAATAATTTTGTAATTCTAGCAAAATTTTGTTGTTTTTTCAAAATTTAAATTGTTGTGTAGTAACCACAACTCTCTCACGTAACTGGATTTATTTGACTTATATAGATATATAATTAAAGGATTAACATAATTTTTGGATAATTAAAACTTGTTTTCATTGGGACGGACCAAAGTAGTTTTAAAAATCCCCCTGTCCCAGTTATTACTTTCTTCTATCTTTACAAGAAGAAAGTACTCTTGTACATAAGTACTCTGGTACTAGAAGAAAGTACACTGGCAAAATATAACAGTGAATATTTATCCTGCTTTTTGCAGGCGTAATTTACTGCTGAAAATGAATTAAAAATTAACTATGTGTTGCCGTATGCTGGGCTTTGTATTGTCGTCTCATGTTTGCCGCAGAAATTTGCGTGCTCCTGATGACATTTCCATCTTGTGCTGCGGTTTCAGCCGTTCCGACATATACTATAAGAGTGAGAAATGCCGATTTTAGATATCGTTCCTTGTAGCTTAGTGGTATAGCCTCAGAGCGCTGTTCTGAGGACCCGGGATCGACTCCCGGCTTGGGCAATTTTCACTCTCTCGGTTTTCGTTTGAAAAAAAGCAGGATAAAAATTCGCTTGTTATTATTTAAAGTTTAGAGGCGTAATTCATTGCTGAAAATGAATTAAAAAATAGTTAAAATTGCATATTTAAATTGGTTCATTTAACAAAAGGCTTTGTAGTATAAACAAAACAAGTTCGTAATATAACATATTTTATTATTTAAACAAACAAAATATGTTTTGGCGAAAAAAGAAAATAGATTGTTAAAATAACACATAGTATATATCTATGTAACAAAAATAATTTTGCTAATTCAAGTAAAATTAAACTATTTTACTTGAATTAATAAAACATTTTTTTGCTGACGATACAAATTTTTTTTTTTTTTTGGAATTGCAAAAAAAAAATCAACAATATTTTTTTTGTTGATTCAAACAAAATTTCCATTGACCCATATTTAAACGAAAAGTTTTGTTGGGTCAACCAAACTTTTGTTGATTCAACAAAACTTTTTTCTGGGTGTAAAGGGGGTAAAGGGGTATTTTAGTTCTACAGAAATAATCAGAATAACATAAATGTATCTTTTTCAATGTTATCTTGTTACAAGTAAAGGACAGTCCTAAACTGGCCAATCTATGTCATTAAAATGTAAAAATTATTCGTTTTTTGTGTTTTTTGTGAATTTGCCCATTTTTAGATTATAATAATATTTTGTAGTTGAAATTTAAACAAAATAGTTTTGAAATAAATGGATTTTTCCCTCTAAAATCCAGAAAGTTTTCGATATCTAAAACTTCAAGGTAAAATAGTTTCAAAAGTGATAAATAACTCTTTTAAAAGTTTAGAAATAAAATACGTGTGACAATTCGTAAAAAAGGACTATATTATTGCTTTTAAAAGACATAACCCTGAAAAAGAAATGTTTCTAGTGAAATACATTGTCAGTAATTGAATTTAGAACAATTAATCAGATTGATAATTTTGGGAGCTCAGTACTTTCTTTAATTTCAAGATTTAAATACAATGACTCCCAAAAATGATAGGACCGCTAAAAAAAATCTAGAATAATCGTTTAATTATAAAGGTATTAAAGCAATTAAAAATGCTTTCTGATGTTGTAATAAATTGCTCACATCTTCATGCTTATATGTTATGTATTTTTTGGGGATCACAGAAAAATTTTATCCTTAACATTATTTATTAATTTGTATGAAAAATGTAAACAATAACGTCACAAATGTCATCCGACACTTGTGATACTTTTAATAAACTCACTTGTTATAAATACAAAATGAAATGTATTATATTATTTGGCATTAAAAATGTGGCAATATATTTGGCAATCGTCTGCTTATTTTGTTAAAATAAGTTTATGGAATGGAATATTTTATGTTTTGATGTTATGGATATGGGTCTGGAAAAGGCATTACGTTGGATTTTTCAAAATCAAGCTCTTCATTTGCATCTAGATAGAAGAAAATCTATCAGGAAAGTTTCTGACATGTTTAATTTACGAAGTTTGACATTCTATGATACAGTTATAGTATATCATTCAGTGCAAATTATAGTTAAAAATATGATACGATCAAGCAGAACATTAAAGTCTGTACCTGGAATAAAGGCCATTATTATCAGAAATATTTTTAAAACCAAAAATTAAACATTTACCATAGTTTAATAAACTGTATAAAATAAATATTCATCCAGAAAATGCTGGACGATTGATGCAATCGATTCATGAATTTCATAATGATAATAAACCTCACACCGTAACGTCGTCATCTCTAGTATCTCACCACTGTGGAAGTAAGTTGCATTTCTGAAGTCTTTATTTCGGCCTTATCTGAAGTTTCTATCTTTGTGTATGGACCAAATATATTAAATCAGCTTTTAATAAAAAGTTTTATTTAAATAAATATTTCAAAATATTTCTTTTCTATACACAGTCCAGTACTCTATGTAACGAAATCCATTGTTCCAGACAAGAAATTCTGTATATAGAAAAATTCGCTATATAGAGAATAACGAAAAAATTCCTATTTAATGTGTAAATTTCGAAAAAAAAAAATTTTTTTTGAGGTGTTTAATTAAGATTTTGAAATGTTTAACTCTAAATATTAACTTGATGTTGTACTTTTTAATTATTTAAACAGTTTCACAACACAAAATAAACATTTATTTGAAAGTATATTTAAAAGAAAAGCATAAGGAAAACTTGCATTTGTTTTAGACGAAGAAAATTGTATTTTTTTATTGTTTTAATTTCAAAATTGTAACACCCTCGTAAAAATGTTCACTCTTTAACAAGGAATACAGAAATATATCAGAAAATCACTTATCATTAAATTGAAAATGTTATATGCTTAAAGTAATAACAGTACACATAAAGGTTTATAAATACCTTTAAATAAATAGATCAACAAGTTTCGTATTCTCAATCGGCGACATTTTCAACATCAATAATGATAAATAAACTAATTCCGTAAGCTTGATAAACAAATGTTTAAATGAACTTGATAAACAAAAAAGAATAAGGTAGAGGTACTTAGTTTATAAAGATAAATCAGGAATCCGTGAAGAAAAATTAATTCCACTGATTTTGAAGTTTTTTCCGAACAAATGAAGAAAAATTTCGTTATTTGGAGCTAGATCTTTCGCTATATGGGGATTACTTTTACTATAATCACGGGAAAAAGTAACCATTCCTACTAAAAATTCGTTATATAGAGAAAATCGCCAGATGGAAGTTCGTTATAGAGAGACTCGACTGTATATATATATATATATATATATTATAAATGTATTATATATATATATATATATATATATATATATATATATATTATATATATATATATAGAGAGAGAGAGAGAGAGAGAGAGATTTAAGCTCTTTGTCTTCTGATATTTCTGTATTTTTTTGTCTAGTTTCACTGTTTTGTGACCCAATACATTGTATCATTCTTTTGGACGGAAATTTATCCCACTTAGTAATTAATCTTCGTTGGAAGCTTAAGATATGATTAGCTTAGGCTTTAATTTTTGAAAATATTTTTCACAATAATGTACTTTATCGAGATATGAATTTCAATTTTGTACCTCTGAAATTTTGAGCTCTAATAATGAACTGAATGGTGTTTAACTATGTCAAATATTGTCAAACGTTTAAATTTAACATTTCAGTAAAAATCCTAATAGATTTCCTCCTACCTAGATGCAAATCACGCGCTAGGAAAATTCAGCGTGATGTCTTATCCAGAACCATGCGAAACCATCAAAATATAAAAGATTCCATATTCTAACAAAAAATATTTTAATAAAATAAGCAGACGATTATTAACTTATTAAAATTTCTTTACGGATTATTATTTTTTTAAATCGGAAACTGTAGATAAAGATAGTAGATTCAAATTTTAATGTACAGTGTCTCACAAAAGTGATGGGACACTTGTGCTTTATAAAAAGAAACTGCAATAAAATAAATAAACAAACATGTGCAAAAATTTTTTGGGTGTGTTTCATATTTAAAGTTAGTAACAATTATTACATAACATACATTTTGTCAAAATATTAAAATATTAATTTAGTAAAAATACAATTGTTCAGAACGGAGCAAAAAATGGCTCACATAAGTGATGGGACACTTACTTTTCCATCAAATATTTATCCAAAAATTTTACTTTTTAAAAGGTTTTAATATTTTGTTGGATTTCCTTTTACTTTTAAAACATGATTTAATCTTTTTGGGATGGATTCGACTAATTTTTTTGTGATTTCTGGAGTGATTTTACCCCATTCTTCTTGAAGCACCGATTTTAGTTGTTGTTTTGAAGAAATGGTGTGTTTGCGAATTCTTGATTCCAATTCTTGCCAAATATTCTCTATGGGATTTAAGTCTGAAGATTGTGGTGGTGTTTTTATTATTTCAGGACAGTTATATAGCAGTCAGAGTTTAACGTTCAGAGCAGTGTGCTTGGGGTCATTGTCCTGGTAGAATTTAAAATCGTTATGAAGGTTCAATTTTCGTGCTGAAGATTTCAAATTTTGCTTTAAAATATCAATATACTTGTACTGATCCATTATACTGTCAATAAAAACAAGATTACCAACTCCAGCGGACGACATACACCCCCATACCATAACTCCTCCTCCACCATGTTTTACTGTTGGTACCAAGTTCTGTTTGCGAAATTCTTCCCTGGGTTTTCTCCACACCAAGATTCTACCGTCAGAACCAAATATATTAAATTTACTCTCATCAGCAAATATAACTTTATTCCAGTAATCAGAATTCTTATTTATGTTGATTTTGCGAAAGCTAGTCTGAGTTTTCTATTCTTTTCACTTACGAAGAATTTTTTCCTGGCTACTCTACCGTGATATCCAGCAGATCGAATTACCCTTCTAATAGTCTCAGGATTAACAATTATTCCATATAATGCTTGTAAATCAGCAACAACTTTTGAAGCACTAATTCTTGGATTTTTTTTAATATTTCGAACGATAATTCGCTTTATTCCATTGGATAGCTTTGATGGTCGGCCAGGTCTTCTTTTATCCTGAATCATATGATTCTTTTTACATCGTTTAATGATATTGAAAACTGTTGAACGACTCAAGTTAACTGTTTCAGCAGTTTTTCTAATAGATTTTCCACGTTCAATATGCAAATTAATAACTAATTTTCGAATTTCAGGCGAAGTTTCTTTTCGTTTAGCATTCATGGCTACACAGAGCTAAAAAACACAAAAATTCCAAAACAAACTGGAGAGAAATACTGCAGACGATTTTATAAATTATTGCCAATTGCTTTTAAGTAAAAATAAAACCCCAAAAAATATTTTTATTGCTTATTTCAGACGATTTTTGTTGCATATATAATGGTGTCCCATCACTTATGTGAGCTATTTTTTGCTCCGTTCTAAACATTTGTATTTTTATTAAATTAATATTTTAATATTTTGACAAAATGTATGTTATGTAATAATCTTTACTAAATTTAAGTATGAAACACACCCACAAAAAAATGTGTACATGTTTTTTTTAATTTATTTGATTAGTTTCCTTTTGTAAAGCACAAGTGTCCCATCACTTATGTGAGACACTGTATCCCTGTAAAAAAAGAAAAGGCTGTACGACAATTATTTTTTAAAGAGAACATACTGCTTCCTGCCACAACAACATATACGAATTTCTTGATCGTAGTAGTATTTTTTTATGAAAATTAGGGCGTGGGATGGAAGATAAATTCATACATATCAGACTCTTGTATCCTTGTAAAATTTAAGCGGAATAAACGGAAAAACAAGATTTTTTTTTTAAGTGCCTCCATTCAAAAATTAAGCATAAATATGCATTTTTTAAATTTAATTATTCAGTTACAATTTTAAAATCTAAATATTGAAAACTTCGAGCAGGAAAACTTTTTTTTAAGGAAAAAGATATTCCTAAACAACCGAAATTAAATATTTAATTTATCTTCTGTTGTTTGATTGTGCATGAAATGATACACTCATATTATTGTTAACCAAAGAATAACAGGCGGGGGGGGGGGGGGGGGGGAATCCCGCTAAAAGACTTTAAAACTAAATATAAAAAATCAGACTAGAAAATTAGAAAAAGAAAATTGTTTATGCATTAGGACTTTCGATGACTACTCTATATACAGTCGGATCTTTATTTAACAAACCTCTGTTTTGCAAATTCTTCTATTTTACGAACTGTTTCTTGGAACGAAGAACACTTTAAAAAAAATTTCCATATAGCGAAGTGCATTTACCGATTTACCTATTTACCAATACCTACTATATCTAACTTTTTTTCTACATATATCTCAAAATATTTCTGGACATTTCAAACTTATTCTTTCTTTTAAACCCTTTTAAGGGCGGTGGGATATAATATATCCCACTTAATTTTAATTCCCAAATGCCACATTGGTACCAGAATTTTGAAATAGGATTTTCATTTTGTAATCTATGTGAAGAAAAGCTTTTACCTATTTTCAAATAAATTTGTTTGTGAATCCTGGTGTGAATCAAGCATTTCGACATTTTAGCATCAGAAATACTTTTACCCTCAAAGGGTTAAACATTTTACACATACGGTAACATCATAAAAAAAATAATTCATTAATTTTAAATGTTAAACTGTTTTATTAAACTAAAAATATAGCATATTTCTGAATAGTATAATGTTATTTAATTATCTCTCTTTTTTAAAAAAATAAATAAATAAAATAACTGAGACAAATGCTCATAATTTATTTTTTAAAAAGTGTAATTAATTAATTTCATATGATCACAGTAGGGTATACTAAATAAAAATTTGTATTTATGTTGTTCAAAATATTTTAAAAGGTGAGCGTATTAAACGAATTTTCCCTATAACGACTTCTTTGCTGGATTTAGCGACTTCGTTAAATAGAAGTCTGACTGTATTTCACTCATATGCATCTTTTGTTTATTATTACAAATAACAACACCATAATAATAATAATAATAATAACAATGATGATGATTTTAATTCAATGAAATAAATATTTTTAATTTAATATAATTTTATTTATTGAAGTTTTCTTTCCATTTTTAATTTTCGCTGTTTTAATTTTTTTTAAGAATTAAGAAAAATTAA
The DNA here is from genome assembly GCA_963931845.1 of Maratus michaelseni. Classification (NCBI taxonomy): domain Eukaryota; kingdom Metazoa; phylum Arthropoda; class Arachnida; order Araneae; family Salticidae; genus Maratus; species Maratus michaelseni. The sequence continues at coordinate 254,775,807 of OZ007587.1, forward strand.
AATAGTTATAATAATAACATAATTATTAATTATAATAATATCTTAAAAATACAAAACATATTATTAAATGTTTTATATGTATATAATAAAAAATATTTACAAAAAATGCTATTAAATGTTTTATATGTATAACAAAAATTACAAAAAAAAAAAAATACTATTTAATGTTTTATACCTAAAATTAAAAAAATAAAATTCATCCTTAAGTAAAGATCATTGAACTTAAAAGATGGATACTAAATAAACAATGATTCTGATCATAAAAAGTACTCACCTCTTACAAGCGCTTCTAAATACTGAAAGTCAAGGACCCTATACTCTTTCGCAGTTGAGAAGTTTCGGAAATGCGGGCGATGCATTAATAGTTCTGTCATAATATGAAGTCTTTCCCACCTGGACTTTTGCTTATGAAAACAGAAAAACGCCTCTAAAAGTCGAAATCCATTGACGGGAGCTGCTTCATTTTCTTGAAAAGATTCGGGAGTAAAAAGTTGTGGTTTCCCTGGTAACCAGTTTGTTGATATCCAAATGTATGGCCATAGAAACGGATTCACTGTTGTTTTAAGAGATTTATCACTAAAATTCCATCACATAAACATGGGGAAAATAAAAATAATGTGCACAAATAATACATTTTTTGCATGCGTGCATCGAAGATGTACTATAAAACTGTATTTAAAAACAAAAGTTCGTGCGACCACTTCCTCAGATTCGCTCAGCAGACGATTCTATCATAACTGTGATACTGACGATCTCAAAATGTGATTTCAGGATGCGTGACTTTTATCGTCTGCACGATAGTAATAATATAGTTTTCTTTTTTTTTCGTTAACTTTCTCTCATCTAAAACAGAATAAATCACTTTTCTTTGGTTAAGGAATCGGTTAGTAGAGTCATCATCAAGTAAACACTATTCGTGATGTGATGTTTCTGTAAATAATGATTAAACTAAACGTTTGTTAAAAAATATAAAATTATCCTCATTAGCATGCCACAAAAGTTTAGGAGATTGACTCAATTAGCAAGTACTAAAAGAGTACCATAATTTTGTTTCTAAACTATTTATTAGACAAAAAAATTTCATAGAATAACACTTAATATTATGAAAAACCATTCATAAAGCATTTTATTAAAAGAGTGGTGAACTTTGAAATAAGCCAAAATCGACCAAAAATGCGAATTTTTGCTTTAATGATATCAATTTTTTAAAATTAAATAAAAAAATATATTGCAAACTATGTAATATCATAGTGTATTTGAACTGCATTTATCTCAAATTGAATTTTTCGCAGGCTATACATGTTTAAAATATTCCATGCATTTTAATTTTCGTTCAAAATTCCCACTATGTGTAAAGGACAAGATTAATACGTACTAGCACAAGTCTGTGCATTTATTTTCGAATGTTAATTTATTAAGATACTCAAATTAGCCAAATTATATTAACATGGGGAAAATTAATGAAAATTCTGTTTTGTTTTTTATTTTTTTATTTTTCTGAATAACTGTCTGTCTCATTAAAAAACAAATATACAATTTTTAAAAAAGGTCCCTTTAAGTAATATAAAAAAGAGAGAAAGTATTTTGAAGCTAGGAAAGCATAGAACATTTTTTTTAAACTAATTAATAGCTTTAAACAAATTTTTAGGTAGCTTGCATTACAAAAAGTAAGAAGCATTCATATATATTCATACCGATTTGGATGTGACTTAGTATGTGTGCAGGACTTAACAAGGTCTCAGCCGAGTTCATTGGCCAGCTTTATCCGCCATCTGTTTCAAAATGCTCGAGGCCTTAAAAATTTCAAATTCAAGAAAATATACGAAAAAATTAAAAATTGTTTTTTCTTTACGTTTTAGGGCTTAATACGAGGGTTTCGTATCATTTTTTGTTTCGTCTCTATCTTATAAAATGATTAAGATATAGCAGTTTGAAATTCTAGGATGGCTGACATTTTGAAGCAAGACAGCGGATTAAAAATAAGGGATTCTTCCATAATCAGGTTTAATTTATGAGTTTCAGCGAGCTTTTTTTCTCCCAAAATTTCTGTCACTGTTGTAACTATTGTTGCAACTGTCACTCTTAAAACTACATATTGTCATATTATAAAAGAACGGAATATTTTAAAGAAAAAATATATTAGTACAGTCGAACCTCGTTAACACGAAATCGCTTAACGCGAAATTTCGCTTAACACGAAATAATACTCAGGTCCCGTCAAATGAGTTCAAAAATCAATGTTAATTAATTCGTTTAACACGAAATTGAATTTTGAAAAATACCGCTTAAGACAATTTTTTTTTCCTCCAAATTTCAAAATATATTTCTTATGCAATGTTTCCGATATTTAAAACTTACATGTCACTCTTTTAAAAATGGAATTTTCTCATGGTTTGAAAAAGACATAAAGTGGAAAAGGGTTTCAGAAAGTAGTGAAATACTGAATTCCTGACTAATCCCTGCTTTTATTTGATCTCTGATATGCGGAAGTATTCCCACATTAACCATATGAGCTATAGAACAGTCAGAATAAAAGTTTGGGTGAAGGAATTTTTTTTTTTTTGAAAGTGATTGTTCCATTACTCGGTTGACTGTACTAGTATTGACAGTGAGATAAACCTTAAGCCGGGTTTTCGAAAATCCCTATCTTTGAACGAAAGAAGTGACAATCCCTACTTCACTACCTGACTAACATAATTGAAACTCTGTTCGCAGTTGCTCTGTAGAATTCTGTGAAAGATGAGTCGAAAACAGCAAGCTGTATCTTTAGAAACCAAGCAAATTTTTTTTAACGAACTCAGCGATAAAGTGCTGGGAAAATCAGAAAATGCGGCAAAGTATGTGATACTCAATAGAACATTCTCTACAATTTTAAAGAATCGTGAAAAGATTGAAATGCTGTAAATAAATTCAAACCAGTAAGAAAACGAATGTGTTAGAAAAAAGAATAAAAAAATTGAAATTGTTCTCTTGCGGTGGATAAAAGAGGCAAGAAGCAAGAACATTGTTTTAACTTGTGCAGTTTTGCAAGAGAAAGCAAAGGCTTTTGCTGATGCTTTCGGTGAGAGCGATTTCACATGTTCTAGCGGATGACTGACAAAATTTAAAGAGCATCATAGAATTGTCTGGAAAAAGATATGTGGCCAAAAAACGAGAAATTATTTTTTAGACATTGTTTTTTCCGAGTACATTTGCATAGATGAAGATGTGCTGACTTTGAATGTGACGACAGGCGAAGAAATAATTGCTGAAAAACAAAGTTGACAACATTGAAGTGTCAGACGAGTATGAAGAAATTGACACAGAACGGAAAAGTTTTAGTGTCACTAAATGTATCTACCGCAGCATTGAAAACTGTACAACGTTTCCTTATGGAACAAAAGGATGCTTCCCGAACTTTGGACAAATTAGATGAGGTCCATAAGGGAAGGGCAACTGACGTCACTGTTGGTTAAATTACTGTTGGTTTGGGAGAAAAACCTGTTCGTTCTTTACGACTCCTACAGTACGCATGAGATGGAGCTATTTGATTCGTCTACGTTAAACTGCTCTGCGATATGATTGGCCTACGTCGCCATGACGATTCCTGCAATGATAGCTGCGGCAAAAATGCAGTGGTAGATTGGTTGATGGAACTGTTTGTTTGTAAACATGCCCTTTCCTTATACGTTCCTAAAAAAAGTACTCTACAAAAATTGAAGCAAAAGTCAATAACGGACTTAAGAAAAAAAGGATTAGCAAGTAAATAAATTTGTTATTGCCTAAAATGATGATCAATATTTGTTTTATTTGTTAATGAAATTTTCTTTTTCTTATTAATTTATGATTTTATGAGCAGGGATATATTTGTAGGTTAATTTATTTAGTTTTTATACACGAAAAAAAAATCGCAGTCCCTTGAATTTCGTGTTAACGAGGTTCGACTGTATTCATAAAGTATTCACGTACACACACGCGCGCATACGTAACGGTGTCCACCCTCGTCAATTTCTCGCCAAGCTTGGCGATACTTGGCGACAAAAATAGATTGCCATAAGCGCAGCCCATTTGGCGATAGCTGACCAATTTGGTGAAAATTGCATTTAAATTTAGTATTACGAAAACTTAGAATCTTTTATAATTTTAGCTTTCGTATTTTCAAGTAAAAATAGTTGAATTATTAAAACATGTATATAAATGTGTGTGTGTGTGTGTGATTTTTGTTATGCGACAGTACTCGTTTATCGATAACAAACTGATTTAGATGTGACTGAGCATGTGCATAAAACTTACAAAGATCTCGACCGAGTTCGTTGCCGAACTTTTCCACCGTCTTGTCTCAAAATGGCGGCCACTTAAAAATTTATAACTAAAAAATACATAGAAAAAAATTTAAAATCCAATTTTATTTTCTTAAGTGTTAAGCTTTGAACCAAGGATTGTAGGACATTTTTTGTTTTTCTTCTAAGTTAAAAAAAAGATCAGACATAACATTTTGAATGTCTCGGGTAGCTGCAATTTTGAAACAAGACAACAGATTAAAAATAAGTGATTTTTCCATAATTGGGTTTAATTTATGAACTTTAGCAAACGTGATTTCTCGCAAATTCACTTGCATCGTTGCAACTATTGTTGCTACTCTTAAATGTCTAAAACTACGTAGTCATATCTGCAAGCATCAAATAATCGCCAATCTAGGCGATACATTTTTTGTCGCAAATTTTTTGCCATTTTTTGTGCCTATGTTTGTTTCCAAATTTGGTGTAATTTCGCCAAATTTGACGACAAAAATAGGTCGCCTTAAATGAAACCAATTTAGCGATAGTTTTTTTTTTTTTTTAATTTCCAGTTCAAATTCAGTATGTTGTTGAAAACTGGGAATCTTCTATAATTGAGTTCGACGAATTATAGCTTTTTGTGTTTGAGTAAAATTAGCAGAATTCTTAAAAACTTGGAATAGGGAAGCTACTTCTTCCTCCCGGTACAGGCCAGAAAGACTTATTTGAAGAATTTCTTATTGGAATAACATATATAATGAAAAATAATGTTTAAGGTCCATCATTTTCTTAAGAAACATATTAAGAAATAGGACAGCTCAATTCGAAGTACAAATAATAGCAGTAATAACAAGAAAGAAAAAACATAAAACACACATAGATTATTAAACACTTTCGAACACTTACAGGATATTTTAACGCAACTTTTCATAGGTTAAAGAAAAAAACGTATAACATAGTTGAAAACCCAATTTCAGCAATTACCGCTCATGTCGGTAAGGTATTTCAATTCTTTGTGTGAATGATATATACATTTTTATGTACACCACATTACATGCTAAAATTTAATTCAAATAGAAAATGCTTAAAGCAACGGAAAATTCACTTGCAGCAATTTACAACCGTTGACTGTTATTTATTCTAATTCTTTTGTGCTGTATATGATTTATAGATTTTTATACACACCACAGAATAAGCTAAAATTTAATTCAGCTGCAAAACGCATAACATAACTAAAAGACTTCAGACAATCACCATCCATATATGAGGGAGTTAGAATGACAGTGGAGTAAGTGAAAAATTTTAAATATCTAGATAACCATATTTTCACAGAACGTATATTAATTTCTATTCAGTGTGAAAGTCAAATAAGTCATAGTTCACTTAAGGAGTCGCTAGAGGGTAAAACAAGTTGGGCCACTTAATGCAACGGCAATACGACAAGTTTCACAAAACCCTTCATTTCTCAAATTGCTAAATATTGACTTACTCTACTGTCATTCTAACCCCCTCATATGGCAATGTGTCCAATTTCTTTTGCGTAGCCCTGTATATTAATTTATTTATATTCTTCAAACATTTCTTTGTACAAGATTAATTTTAACACAATTATTCAAATTGGTAAAGAAATCATAAGAGTTGTAATTTTTCAACTGGACGAAAAATGTCCGGACCAGGATTCGAACCTGGGATCTCTTGGCTGAAGCTGCCATGCTCGGCCAACTGAGCTATCCCGGTCGAATCTGGAGGGCATAATTCATCCAGTTAACCTTATTGATCATAGCATCTGGTCTGATATTTGAATCAGCTCAACAGAATAGATCGCTCTCTATTCCTTGAGAAAACCAGAAGCCACTTCATTTGCTCGATCAATGGGTTTCACCAAACCTGTAGTAGCTAAGTTTTATTCAAAATTGTATGAACTGTTACAGACGCATCAATTTGGGCCAGACAGTATTTATAATTTAGATGAAACAGGTCTCACAACCGTGCAAACACCTGGCAAAGTTATTGCCAAAAAAGGTGTTAAATAAGTATTTTAGGTCACTTCATCAGAGAGGGGTGAACTTGTTACACTTTGTTGCATGATTAATACCTTAGGAAATGCACTTCCTCCCTTTTTTATTTTTTCTCGTATAAAGTTTCAGGAGAAAATGTTAATTGGTGCTCCAATGGGTGCTCAAGGAACTGCATCAGCTTCAGGATGGATGAATGCCAATATTTTTTTTTTTTTTAATGACAATGAAGCATTTTATAAAATATTCGAAATAAACTCCACAAAATAAAATTCTTCTACTAATGGATAATCAAGAAGCACACATTAGTATTGAAGTTATTAATCTAGCAAAAGACAATGGTGTTGTACTATTTACAATACTCCCACACTGCAGCCATAAACTGCAGCATTTAGACAAAGCGGTATTTGGACCTTTAAAACGTTTTTATAATGATGCATGACGGGCTGGCTTGTGACCCATCCAGGAAAGAGGATAACAATCCACAATATAGCCGAGCTTGTTGGCAAGGCTTAACCTCTGGCCGTTTGTGCAAAGAACATATTATATCTGGATTTTCATCAGCAGGCATTTTTCCATATAATAACAACGTTTACACTTCATAGCTGCAAGTGTTACCGATGTTCCATCAGCATGTGTTGCTGACACATCAACTACTGAACATGTCAATCTATCACATGAGTCAAGTGAAGCTAGTAAATATAGACCATTCACAGAAGAGCCACAACCAGGGTGCTCCAATTTAAATTTATCGCTGGAGGAAAACCAGAAAGTGGATAAACCTGTTTTGTCACCAGAACTAATAAGGCCTCTACTAAAATGCCATGCACCTGATAATTCTAAGAGGAACTGAAGGACGAGGAAATCAGAAGTATTGACTGATACACCTGTAAAAAGTAGAATAGAGCAGAAAACTTTTGAAAGAATTGAAAAGCAAAATAAAGGTAAAAAGAAGTATTCTTCTAATGTTTCGAAATTGATAACTAAAAAAAGAAAAGATTGTAAATAAAAATTTATGGGAAAACAGTTCTTCAGAAGACGAAGATTGGAAGCTCTCTTCAAGTGATAGTGTTTCTGACGATGAGGTGGAAGAAAGAGAAAGTATTTTTGAGAATGATATGGAAGAAAGAGAAAGCGTTTCTATTAATATTGGAGATTTTCTTATAGTCAAAGTGTGTGGGAAAAAGAAAGGAGCCATGTGCTATTATGTTGCAGAAATCATAAATAAAAGTGAAATTGACTTTGAAGTGAAGTATATGAAAAGACTTTTGCCAGCATACAATTTTGTCTTTGATGATGAGACAACATATTCAGCTGTTCTTGCTGACATTGAAATGAAATTACCAAAACCAATGGCTTGCGGAGGGACAGGGACAGAAATAACAATGACACAATTATCATTTCCTGTAGACTTCCAAGATTATTCCATGATAAAATGAACTTCTGAGAACTTTTTGTTATCCTTTAATGTGTAATTTGATGTTACTTTATTGTTTTCAATTCATCATACATTATTTTGCAAAGAGTTTTTCAACTCTTAAATGTGTTCCATTATTATAACTATTTTTAAGTCTTATCATTTGAAAATGGCTTTCATATCGTCCATGTTTAATATCTAAACCTGTATTTAATAATAATAAATGTGTTGTGATAATATAGCTAATTTTGTATGTGCCTTACTCACCGTCCCACTGTACCTCATTCCCTGTCCCATTGTGCCCCGCCAGGGGGCACAATGGGACATCTTGAGTACCTTTTGAATTTTTTTTTTTTTTAAGAATAAAATAAGTATAAATTATGAAAAAAATTAGAATGAAAGCTAAAAGTTGCCAAAATATTGCTCTGTATTTGTTTTTATTTTTTTAATTAAAAGAAATTATCATAGAACAAGTGAAAATTGTCCCACTGTGCCCCCCTCTCCCCTACCTTAGAGGCATGAAAATTTATGTACTTATAGCTAAATACCTACTATGAATCTCAAAATATTAAAAGTTGAAAAAATCGTATTATTTTAATATAGAGAGATAAAAAACCATAATTCTAACAGCCTTTTCCTATTAAATTTAAACATTTTTCGTTATAGCAGTTGCCAACAATTAAAAATCCACAGTAAAATTCTTTCTACAATAATTAATTTTCTATTGAAAGATTTCCACGTGAAAAATGAAAATGAAATAAAAAGTTTGACCAATTGAAAAAAAGATTAAAATGGCGTCATATTGGTACTAAATAGGAAAATTTCACACATTTCTCAATAATACAAGGAGTATGAGTATGTGTAAATACAGAAAACAGCTTAATATGACGTCATTAGAGAATTAAAAAGAAAATTAATCTGACGTCATAACGGATTTTTCAATTGTTTGAGAATAATACAAAGCGAGTATCAATATGAGTAATAGAGAATAGTAAATATATAAGTTTGAGGAGCGTATTGAATCATATAAAAACCCAATTATGGAAGTATTGGCATATTTTAACATTTTGAAGGACTCTATACAACATATTTAATTTTGAAATTAATTTTTTTTTTAAATATCGCATTTAGTCCACATGACAGATATTATTATAACAAAGTATAATAGCGGGCTTCGCCCGCAATCGGGCCGGTTCAGATATTCGAAAAAGCGAAAAAATAGACCGGTAAGTTTTTACTTTATAAAAAACATGACTTTTTATCTTTTATTTTTTGGAAAATCAAATTTATATGGATTTATTAAAGAAAGGATAAAGTGTTTTGAAAGGAATATTAAACGAAACCCTTTGTGCGATCTTCGATCACACTTACCCACTTATGATTTTTTTTCCCTGTTGCCAATCTTAAAAAAAGAAGCAGTGCAAAAATTATACACTTTTTAATGAATTCACTAAATTATATATTTTTTAATAAATTTGTGCTTTCTACAAAGCGAAAAAAAGCTATAAATTTTCCATAACTGGGTTTGGTGCCCACGCCAAATTGACGTCTCTTTATTTAAAAAAAAAAAAAAAAAAAAGTTTTTTTTTTTTTTTTTTTTTTTTTTTTTTTTACGTTTATATTTATAAGAAGAACTTGATGCAACAGTGCGCCAATACCTGTAAATGTTGTTTTACCTTTAAAAATTATTTTAGGATATTTTTGTTTTTTTATTTCCTATACTAAAAAATTTATTCAACTGAGCCGAGGACGTCTGTAAATTACCTTTAAAATTCTGGGGTTTTTTAATTATTTTTTTAATTTCCCATACTGAAATCATTTGACTGTGCAGCCGATGCCTTATAAATGTTGTTTTACCTTTAAAACTTTTTGGAGTAATTTCTTGAAAATATCCTATACTAGAGAACTTTATTCAACTTTGCCGCCGATGCCTGTAAATGTTGTTTTACCTTTCGTTGAGTGGGTATGCAGCCAAAGGCACAGATATACCTAAACGCCAAGTAGCTGATCGCAGACTTTTGGAATCTTTATCTCTTGAAATTGTGAGATTTTATATACTAAGGTAAATTTATCAACATGAATGTTGACCATATTAAGGTCAACATTATTCTGAATTTCAAAAGCTTACGATTTGGCGTTCCCGTATATCTACGCATTTGACTGCATATGTACTAAACGAAAGGTAAAACACCATTTACAGGCATCGGCGGCAAAGTCGAAAAAAATTCTCTAGTATAGGAAATTTTCGAAAAATTACCCAATTTTATTTTAGTTTATTCACTATGCAGTTGTTAATTTTTCAGTAAAAAGTATTCTCGTTGTGGGCTACGATATCTGAAAGGGGAAAAAAGAGGGATATTTATTATCTGTTTTAACTCCAATTGTAACGTATGTGCCACTCTATATCAGTTGAACAAACACAGAAAAGGGACGAAGGATGGTTAGGATTTTCTATTGCTCTCTCCCCTTAACACTCTTTTTTCTTTTTTTTTTTTTTTTAAAACATTTTCCAACATTGTTGAACAGTATTTATGAATTCGGTTTGTCTGTCTGTTGGCAACTATGCATATATATATATACAGTAAAATATAATGAATGAATAAATCGCAAAAACATTTATTAAAAAAAAATTCAGAAAATCTTACTCACTAAGCAATTTTTTTTTATCAACCAACAATATACAGCATACACGAATGTTCTGGTGCCCAATATTTATAAGCTCTGCTTAAAAATCTCTCTCTGCTCTGGCTACACTGAAAATAAAGAAGTACCAGAGCCGAGCTCCGTCAAAAATTAAGCACTGCTAATACTACGTTAATTATAAAACTAATATATCCTTACATATTCTCAAATAACTTTTAAAAGACAGTTTGGTGGGAAAAGAAAGTTTTGATTGCTATATATCTGGTATTCACTTGTAAAATTCATGTAAAATAAATATTCCCAGAATATTGAAAATCTGGTGCAATTCAAATCCACCAAAACAAAATAATCTGATAATTTCAAATTATAAACAAGTATCTATGAATACTCAAGTGTACAATTCTTAAAATTAAAAATAACACTAAAGGTTACTTGAGAAATGATATCACCGTACATTTTTTGTTGTATTCATGCTCGACGAAAAGTATTTCTTCTCTATCAGAACCACAAGCAAAGGGGGAAATGTTGCTAGAATTTACCAGAAAATGCATATCGCCAAAATTTGACGACTTTTCGATTTTTCTTAGTGGCAAAATTTTCACTTTTTTTTTGCAAACAAAAGTATTACTATCAAGCTTAAATTGATTATTTTTTTTAGTTTTGGGCGATAAATGTGCCATATCAATGTATATTTTAAATATTAACATAAGCCAATTAAATATATTATTGATCACTTTACATGATTTATCATTACAATAGATATTAGACTAATGAGTAAACAAACAAGTGGATTTTCACTGCTAAACTGAGCGCTAAGCCAACAGAGTGAAAATGTCCCAAGTCGGGACCTCGGAATAGTGCTCTGAGGCTCTACTACTGAGCTGAAAGGAACGAGCTTGGAACATTTTTCACTCTGTCGGCTTAACGCTCAGTTTAGCAATAAAAATCCACTTGTTTATTTACTCATTAGTTTCGGGCGAATTTCACTACTGGAGAATTAATTGGAATTTATTGTTAGATATTAGACTTAAAAAAAAAAAAAAAAAAAAAAAAAAAAAAATATGCATGGCCTTTTTTTCTGTGAGGAGTGTGTTTGGGGCGGGGAAAGGGGGGGGGGCAGCATTCACCTAAACATTGTGTAAATCTAATGAGACAAAAAATTTAAAAGATACTTCCTCATTATAGTGGCCTTCACAATTACGATTATCCCACAGTTGTATGATTTTTCCAATCTTATCTATATATATATATATTTGTCTTACGTGGCGCGGAAATAGAGCTGAATTTCTACCTTATCGTTGGCAACAACCGTAGTTTCCTGAGCTCAGACCAATGAACAGAAGATTGTGTTAGCTCCTCCTCCAATATGGCGGTCAGTGTCAGAGCAGTGAAACTGAAGCTAGCAATTATTAAAAATAAAATAATATGAACGTAATCCAAAGCGTCTGAAATGATTCCTCATTTTAATTATGAGTAATATTGTTAATTTCAAATGAATTCTCAACTCTTATTTAGAATTTATATACGAATTTCACTCACACAAAAAATCGGAGATAATAAAATATAAACTTTCTAGAATGCCCATGCTGCCATCTGTTGCTGTTTTATTGAAGTAAAAATAATTTCTTTTGCAGAACTTAGTGTTTTTTTTAAAATTAATTTAAGCCGTGCCGTGCAATATTATAAGTGCAATAAGTTTTAAACTAATTATGTTTCCAAGATCCTTTTTTCATAGTATTTAAATGATTTATATGCCCATTAGTAGCATCAACTAAATGCATTTTATTTGTGTTTTTAATTACTTTTTTACATTAAAAAAATTGTCAATTTCATATGTTCAAATGATTTATTGTAATACTTATTCCGGCTAGAATTACTAGAAAAATAAAAAGGGACAAGCGAGCTGGGACCGCGTAGCGTTCTCAATGTGAATTGCTTTGCAATTCACGGGGGGTTGGCGAGCGTTAGCGAGTAGGGGGCTGAGCTCCCTAGTATATATTTATTATCCTAAATATATATCCAATATATATATTCATAATACTAGCTGTTACCCGTGACGTCGTTCACGTAAGATCAAAAGAAAAATAAATGCATTAATTAAGGAAAACATTTCACGACTTAATAGAAACGATGTTTCTATTCAGTTCACGATAATTAGAAACATATGTAATTAACCAACTCTTTATCACATTTTATAGGACACAATACAGTATTTCCTTGTTATAGGGGCCTGGACATAACTCGGTCTTAAAAAAGTAAAATTTTGTGCTAAATAATATTAAAACAATTGCAAAAATAAAACTACAACCAACGAAAATAGGAGTCAATGAAGAGCGAGGAAATGATCATATCGAAAACAAAAAAGTGTTTACCATGCAAAAAACAAACCTGGTTACAAAAATGTATTTACTTTTGTGCAAAATTTCGCCCGCTAAAAAAAGCAAAATGACTATGGACCCGATTACAGAGCCTAACCTTCCTATTCTTGGCTAAATTTTATATATATGTATGATAACTATTTACTATATACAACGCACTTTCGCATTTATAGTATTAGAAATTGGCACGATTGTCTTGTTTAAGTCTACTCAATTCGGCTTGAGGAAAAGTTCCATTACTTTTTTATTTCTTCTTTGGTGTTACATTATGCGAATTTTTCGGTCTCAATTGTACCAATATTACTTCAAGCTCTTCAGCATTAATTTTAATACTTTCCAACCTAGTTGAAAAGTGTTTATGACTTCGGTTTGTCTGGCCGCATGGCCGTCTGCCGTCTGGCCATCTGCCGTCTGGCCGTGCTCTAACTCCCGTAAATATGCTCATATTGCCTTGCAATTTTTATATGTTATTGTCGTTATCTATAGCATGTTCCCTATTTCAACTGAAGTGTGTAGCACTTATAGTTTTTTTACAGGGACACTCAAAAGAATTCCGTTACATTACGGTCTATGGAGAAAAATCATTTACGGTTTATTTTAATGATGTTACACAATTTCAAACACATTGCAATTGATATATATGACGAAGGTGCATTACAAGAAGCTTAATATGGAATATGGTGTTCATAGCACTTATAGTTACTTTACAGGTTCAGTCAAAAGAATTCCGTTACATTACGTCTATGGAGAAAAATCGTTTGCGGTTTAATTAAATAATGTTTCATTATTTTAAACGCAATGAAATGTATATATATCACTAAGGTGCATTGCAAGAGGCTTACTACAGAATATTGTGTGTATAGCAGTCATCGTCCATTTACAGGGACACACAAAAGAATTCTCTACTGTCTGTTAACAATAATTCCTGGAAGTGCGTTTTAAGTTGCTGAACGCGATTTTAAATTTAACTCACTTTTTGTCTATTACTTGGTGTGTATAAATTCTGTAGATCCTATACAGGGCTGTACAAAAGATCGCGAATACATTTCCGTTTATTGACAGAAACTCCAGAAGGAGAATTTTAAACTGTGCTAAGCGTTTCCTAACTAAACTAAAATTTAGCATCCTATGTAGTATATATACAAATCTACAGATCATATACAGGGCTGAATAAAAGCATTCGGATATTTTTCCGAATATTGTATATGTTGGAAAACCCTGAAATTAAGTTTTTAAATATGTTATGCGTTTTCCAAATTGTTCACTTAGATGTTATCTCTTAGATTCTTGATTTGTAAAATTATTTTGGAAGCGTTGGAAAGTGTTACATAATCTATGCTTGACGCATGATTTTTCGTTCTTGTTTATAATTTTGAACCTGCTGTTTTCTTGATGACCGATCAAAGTACATATTGCAAATTCAATGGCACAACTCTCAGATTCATTAGTCCTCACTTAGAGAATACCGAATATTTTTTACACAAAGGGAAGCTTTAATTCTGATCCAAGTTACAGGATTTGTGGATCCTGGTGAAGTAAAAGTTAAATGCCTTTCGAATTGAAGTATCACACGAAAACATTGTTCAATTAGTAAAAAACGATGCATGATAATGTGTGCAAATTCTTAGAGATGTGCATTTAAAAAAGTTGTAATATGATTGCAATTGATTTAAATTTCATACAAAGTTTAAAATCTTCATAAAAGTTTCAGCATGAATGGAAAAAAAAAAGATTGAACCAGAATATCTGCAGGTAAAATGCATAAAAAAAGAAAGAAAACCAGAATAGCAGAATTTTCTTTATGTATAGCAAATTTAACAAGTAAATCTCTGAAAAAGCAAACTATTTTGCAATTAGCATATATTTTTTCTTTAATAGAAAACATGAAAATACAAAATACACACTGGCTTATTTATTTTAGAGAAAGTTTGTTTACATGCTTGAATAAACATGAATATTCAAGTATTAAGAAAGCTGGATTGAAGTTTGTCATTAACTAATTTTCAATTTAAATATCAATGGGCTGGGATACAGTAAACAAATCTTCCTTAATACTTATAATTATTTTAAATGAAAAAAGAGAAATTTAATTCTAAATTGGCGAAAAACACATTATCAAATAAGCAAATATAATAAATCTCTATAATAAAACTGTAAGTCATGTGACTGTCCTCAACAGTTCCGGGATGCCGCATCGCTTTTTCATATGCCAAGCGGCCATTTTTATTCAAAATTATTTTTTCGAATAAACTGCATAAAAGTTACATTTTAAGAAAGATCGTTCAAAATAAATTAATATTTGAGAGATGACTTGCGTTCAATTATGTATATATTCTGCAATAACTTCAGTCGAAAGATTCGCAGTTCAAATTCTCTATTCATAAAAGTAAACAAAAAAAAGATTGATTCGTCGTGAACATTTAAAATATTACATCATGGAGGTAATCATTCGCAAAGCAAGTTCTCCGCGAATGAATTTTTGGACCGCTGCCTCGCGTCAAAAAAATAATTCGCACCAGTGAGACAATCAAAGTTTACCATAATTATGTGCTATACAACTCAACTTTCGGACCTTTTCTTGACGTAAATTGAACTCATCTATATCATTGTCTATATATAGTAAAACCGTAAGTCATGTGACTGTCATCAACAGTTCCGGGATGTCCGTTTCACTTTTTCATATGCCAGGCGGCCATTTTTATTCAAAATTATTTTTGCAAATAAAACTGCATAAAAATTACATTTTTAGAAATATCGTTCAAAATAAATTAATATTTGAGAGATGACTTACGTTCAATTATGTATACATTCTGCAATAACTTCAGTTTAAATTAGGTTCGCAGTTAAAATTCTCTATATATGAAAGTAAACAAAGAAAAAAGATTCATTCGTTGTGAATGTTTAAAATATTAAACCATGAATTTTTGGATCGCTGCCTGGCGTAAAAAAAATAATCCGCACCAGTGAGACAGTCAAAGTTTACCTTAATTCTGTTCCATACAACTCAACTTCCGGATCTTTTTTGACGTAAGTTGAACTCATGTAATAATATTTAATGGATCAAATTTCGAAAATAATTGTCAGCTTTTATTTTTTGCGCGTGCAAATTAGAAACGATACTTTAATTTGAAATCAAATGTTTTGATTTATGATAATTATTATTTTTTTATTTTCTATTTTAAATGAAAAATGTGAACGTCATGTATTTTAAATTGAAACAGCTGTCACGGACGCACCGGGGCTGGCGCGATTTTTGTTTTGCGCCAAATATGTTTAAGAATCTCCGCATTAGCGAACATATTGCAAGTGATAAGCAAACGGACATGAAGCATAAATTCTTAAGTGGGTTAAGCGGTTTTTGTCAAGAAAGATGAAATACATAACAACAAAAAATATGCGAAATGCTACCGCGATCGCAAAAGTTCTTGATTTATCTATTAGATTTTTCCAGTTATGCGAGGGATTAAGGAAAAAAATAAATTATGAATAAAAATAATTTGTTACAATGCTTAACATACATTTAAGGGCGACCAAACTGGTCGCCAGTGGCGGCTAGTTAAAATTAATGAAACAAGTATTTAATTCATTATGAGAAAGAAATATCCATAATAAATACTTTTATTTACTTTTTTTTTGTATTGTTAACATTGAATAATAATAAAACAATTTTGAGAGCTGCACATCATACCTTTATTATTACATCAGAAACGAAATCCGGTCGGTTAGTCGGGCGCCAGTGCTGTATATATACATACATATATCTGCATATACATATATACAGGGTGACTCTAAACTCTTGGGAAAAACTTTAAGGGGTACACAAACAATATTACAAACAATAAAACAATAAGACAAACAATATTAAATGGGAAAGTAAGGGTCCCAAACGTCTTCCAAAGGAGATAGGCGCCATTAAAGTTTAGGGTCCAAAATTTCAAATAATTATAAAAAACGGAAAAATTGGTCGATTAATTTGCGGTTTTCGCTAAAATTATTCTTTATGTCAGTATTTTATTAAAAATAAATTTTAAAGAAAAAGTTGAAAAAAATTCGATAGAGGGTGCTTTAGACTTTGGAGTAACGAACAACTATTTTTTACCGTTATTTTTTGTATCTGATTAAATGCTTTCAAAAGCTTAGACTTAAACTTAAATTTTGAGCTCAAAATCTGAATCGTTGGGAGTGGTTAAGTAGCGCAAACTGAACTGTGTTCAGGAGTTGAAATTTGAACTCCCCCTGAACACAGTTCAGTTATTCCCGATCTTGGTGTCGTAGACCAGGCAGAAACTACTACCCCCTACACGTAAAATAAACGATAGAGGGATGACAAAATTAAACAAAAAAATTATTTTAAAAATAAAATTTAAAGATAAAGTTCAAAAATTCCGATAGAGGGTGCTTTAGACTTTGGAGTAATTAACAACTATTTTTTACCGTAGACTCCGACTCCGACCTGGTTGCGAGGATTGCCGTCGTAGCAGGCGATATCCGGGAGATGCCGGGTATTCACTAATGTTCGCAACTCCCTCCGCTGGCGGTGTGAGGCCTGCATCGTTGCTGGTGGGCAATCTTTCAAGCAGTTTTTGTGATTCCTCAAGAACATCATGCGTGTACCATTTTCTACTTGTCAACCTTCATTCATATTGCTTACTAGATGCATACATCAAATTGTTTCTTTTTATTTTGAACGGAGAAATTGCTCATGTCTTTTATGAATAAATTTTCTATTTAATTTTGTCATTACTCTATCGTTTATTTTACGTGTAGGGGGTAATAGTTTCTGCCTGGATTAATTTTAACACAATTATTCAGATTGGTAAAAAAAAACATATGAGTTGTAATTTTCCAACTGCACGAAAAATGTCCCGGGCCAGGATTCGAACCTGGGATCTCTTGGCTGAAGCTGACATGCTCTACCAACTAAGCTATCCCGGTTGAATCTCGAGGGCATGAACTGGATGAATTATGCCCTCCAGATTCAACCGGGATAGCTTAGTTGGTAGAGCATGTCAGCTTCAGCCAAGAGATCCCAGGTTCGAATCCTGTCCCGGACATTTTTCGTCCAGTTGGAAAATTACAACTCATATTGTTTCTGCCTGGTCTACGACACCAAGATCGGGAATAACTGAACTGTGTTCAGGAATGGGGGGGGGGGAGATGTTTAAAATATTTCAACGCAGTTCAGTTTGCGCTACTTAATCACTTCCAATGATTCAGATTTTGAGCTCAAAATTTAAGCTTAAGTCTAAACTTTTGAAATAATTTAATGACATACAAAAAATAACGGTAAAAAATAGCTTTTCGTTACTCCAAAGTCTAAAACGCCCTCTATCAGCATTTTTTGAACTTTATCTTTAAAATTTATTTTTAAGAAAATACTGACATAAAGAATAATTTTAGCGAAAACCGCAAATGAATCGACCAATTTTTCCGTTTTTTATAATTATTTGAAATTTTGGACCCTAAACTTTAATGGCGCCTATCTCCGTTGGAAGACGTTTGGGACCCTTAGTTTCCTATTTAATATTGTTTGTCTTGATGTGTACTATTACCCCTTTAAATTTTGTCCAAGAGTTTAGATTCACCCTGTATACATACATATACATATATATATATATATATATATATACATACATACATATACATATATATATATATATATATATATATATATGTAAATACATATATATGTATATATTTATATATGTACATATATCACTGGCGCCTGGCTAACCGAAAATTTTAATCGAACTATATATTTAGTATTTTAATATTAATAAAATGCATCTGAATGATTACCAAAAACACAATACGTAATCTATTTCTATACTGGATCAATGGCGGATCTAAGGGCGGGGGGGGCGATGGGTCGATCGCCCCCCCCCCCCCTTGGGCTAAATAATTGTCGGTAAACCGGCATTAGTGTCCTCCACGGGAAAAGGCCTCTGGCAAAGCCCGGCCCGACCCGCGGGTCGGGCTGGTACTGGTCCTTACTCTTTATGGGTCGGGCCTTTTTTTTTGGAGACAGGAGCCGGACCGCACTTTTTTTTTTCGGGTTGAGCTTGGCTCGACCCTTCATTCCTTCTAGAGGTCTGCACGGGCCAAAATTTTCAGGCCTGGGCCCGGCATAAAAGCTGAAAATTTTGCCTGATTGCGACCAATAGCGGATCGACCCCACCCCCCCTTGCGCTAATAAAAGGTCTGAAAACCCACATCGAGAAGTGTGTGCGAGAAAGGGTCTCATCCAAAGAAAAATCTCGAGCAAATTTTCATTCACGAAACTCGGACCTTGCCTGTTCTCCACTCTTTCCTGGCCGGGTATTCCTTTCTCCTGTAGACTTGAGCCGGGCCGGGTTAGACTTCTTTTTTCCGGGACGAGTTTGGCATGGAATTCATTCTTCCTAGAGATCTGCACGAGCCAAAATTTCCCGACTCGGTATCAAAGCTAAGAGTTCGGCCCGTGTCTGATTCAACCCGTATGAAAACCATTGTTGTGAGAATAATAATGTAGAGAGAAAGGAATCTAATTCAGTCATATTCTTATACTTTTTCGAGTAATTTAAATATTTAATTACTTTCTTGATTACACTATGACAAGTTGAATATTTACAAATGATTACATTAGACATATAAAGCTATGAAAACGGTTATGATAGCTATCTTATTATTAAAAGTAGATAATAGATAAAATGAGGGACAACGCCCTAAAAATTGAATAAAAGACGTAGGAGAACGTCTTTCGTAGAGATCCATCAAAGCTGAGGGCCATCTGCCACTTTTTTGAAGATTTGTCCAGGCTTCGCTCAGATCATCTAAAGATGAGTCATTTTCCCAGGACCTGAAGAGCCATCTGGGCGGGGCCTCCGAGATGTCGCTGTGTGTCCTACAGCGGGCCTGCTATAAGTATTAGCGACGTCACAATAGTGATCCACTTTGGTCAATGTATCGCAGCAGAAAGATGTAATAAAAAGAGCATTTTCGCTCTTATAATTTATGATTACATAAATAATATTAAATTTCATAATCGTGAAATAAAAGGGAATTAATATACTTGTTTTATTAAAGGAAATTAAAAGTTTTAAATTAAAAAAATTGCTAAGATTAATAGATCAGATTGAACCCATTGACTTACCTTTTCCTAAAAACATTATTTTACAATAAATATACGTACAAAAAATATAATAAATCTACCAAAAACTTTACAAAATCAATCCCATTCCTCCCTTTTACAACTACATACCATAATTTAACCATCAAAATACAATAAATGTCAATTTAAATAGAGAAATAGACATTTTTTAACTATAGAGACCTTGGCACTTTTTTTAACGCTTTGGCGTAATCCGGGCTTCAGAAAGTTAGATATGTTTTAAAATTATATACACAATTATGAAAACAAACCTAATGTACTTTTATGTTTATTTATATATATATAAAATTATTTATATATACAATTCTGTTCTACCTGCATATAAAAAGAGATAAATGGCTTCTTTATATTAAATAAATTATATAAATATTGAAAAAAAAAATACTTATTTATATGAAACTACGAATAGGTTGCCAGAAAATATGTTGCAACTTTCCTTCTCTCGCCATAAGACTTTTTCGGTACTTTTCGGTTAGCCGGGCGCCAGTGACACATGTACATATATAAATACAGTAAAACCTCCCTAACGGACACTCCCGAATAGCGGACACCTCTATTTAACGGACACTAGTAGGAGAGAAAGGAGAGTTTACCCTCAGCAGGTGGAGTGTGGAGTAGGAGCAGGGAGCGGGAGCAGGGAGTTACTCCACCTGTAGGTGGGAGAGGAGGGTCACCTCCACCTGTGAGTGGGAATGAGGTGAGTGTATTATAGTAGGGAGGTATTTTAGGAGGGGGAGGGCTTAAAATTTAGGGGGGCTTAATTTTTTTTAGGATCAAATTTAAATGTTAGATTGAAATATGCTATAGGAGAGGGGTATAAAATGGAGGGGCTTATTTTTGAAGAAGCGGCTAACTTTTTTGAAGGGGGGTTTAATTTTTAAGGAGGGCTTAATTTTTTTAGGATTAAATTTAAATGTTAGATTGAAGTCTGCTATAGGAGGGGGTATAAAATGGAGGGGCTTATTTTTGAAGAGGCGGCTAACTATTTTGAAAGGGGGCTTATTTTTGAGGGGGTCTTAATTTTTTTTTTTTGAATTTTAGAATGGACTTTCAGTTTGAAGGCGAAACGGAGATCAATTTTTTTTGTGGCGCCCTCTATCGGAAGGGAATGCAATAACGAATATTTAAAATAGGTTTTCTTCAAAAGATTTCACTGAGGTTTGAACCTGCAAAATAGCTTCTTGACTTGATAATTTGTGGTAGGTTTAACTGATCAAGCCAAGAAGGTATATATGAATGTCGAGATTTCAAGTGTTTAAAGAGAGGTATCGTGAGAGTGACGTATCATGTGTTAAAATGACTTGAGAAAGGAAGTGATTAGCGTCGTGTGTCTGTATATAACGGTATGCATTGTGTTTTCGCTCATTTATATGCTTACCGGAAGTGAAAAGTTTAAGGTTTATTTTATACTGAATTTAAATGAAACCGGAAATTTATCTTTTTCGATATGATTGGATTGAATATTAACATATTTATTTTAAAATGTATAGTGGAAGCAATGGTAAAAAGAAGACATCTTTAGGGGTAATTACTGTTTTTATTGTGTTTGGTGTAGAAAACATAGGAAAGAGGTATAGTTAAAAAAAAAATTCAATTTTATTAATAATTTTCCCAATGCAATACATGTGGACCCACTTTTCGTTTTTTAGTGGGTTTTGACAAATCTAATACAGAATCTTGTTTAATGTTTGTTGACAAATATTTATTTTTAATAAAATTTCGCGGGACATTCATTTCGTTTACTGTTTCTAATAATTCGTTCTGTGCCTTGATCGGTTTTCTTTTATTTACAGAAAACAAAAGATTAAATAAATCTGCCAAGTTTGATTCGGGGATAGGTTTTCCTTCGAAACTTACAGTCAAATTTTTATCCTATCGAAATTTTCTTGGACGTGCCATGACAAACTGAACTAATGCTTTGATAATTTAGGATAGCTTTATCTGGATATCATGGTGGTTAGATTACGGATATTTGTGTTTGGAATAACGTGATTTTTAATTTTGCCTGTTCAGTTTCAATTATATTGTGAAATGAGGGTTTATTTTTGAAAGATAATGTTAACTTTTTGTGATTATCTTGTAACAGACTGCTTTCATTAAAAGTGTATTTTAGAATTGTAAACTACAATTTTGAAATTTTCGCCTGTTTGGAAAAAAAGCACAGGGAAAAAAAATAAAAGTATTAAAAAAATAATAACAACAACTGTTCAAAAATATAATAACAACTAAACAAATGATCAAAAATAATAAAAAATGTTCAAATAATAATAACAATTGTTCAAAAATAATAAAAACTATTTAAAAAATAATAACAACTGTTAAACGATTGACTTTATACAACCAACATTTAAAAAAAAGATAATCGAATCTAGTTTTTTCTAACATGACTTATTTGAAATATTCACTCTTTCTAGTTAGATTTATAACACGTAAGTGATTCGATCAGTAAAATATTATTTATAAAAGCACTAAATACGAGATTAATAAGAATTTTTAACTTACAAACATATGAACTTCTGATACACAAGTGATTCGACCAGTAAAATATTATTTAGAAAAGCATTTTTGACTTACAATTGTACGAACTTCTGATATGTAACCCTTTCTGAATCAATGTGTAAGAATTAACTGACTATTGAACTTATAACAGAGTATGATAAAATAATCACGTGACTTTTTTAAACCAATAAAATGTTATTATTTTCAAACAAGCGCCCTCTATCATTTTATGAACTTCCAAGAAACGAGTTAATATGATTATATTGTTTCCTGTTACCGCTGTGAAAGGTTGTGTTTTCCGTTTTAAGTTAGTTTACATTTAATTGATTACGGAACGAGTCATGGATTCTGCTTTGTTAAGTGCTAATGATATGTCTAACGTGAAGAGTGAACCCTCATCACCAGGATTAAATGACCATGACATGGAATTTTTAATACAGCCTAAAGAAGAACCCGTTTCGAATTGTGAAGTGAAACCCACCTCATCAGGATTAAAGAAACAGAAGTTACCCTTTGTGTGTTCTACTTGCGACAAAGCTTTTCTCCGAAAGGTTAACTTAACGTTTCACATGAAATGTCATCTGGAGAAAATACCTCTTGTGTGTATAATTTGTGAAACAACATTTGCTAGAAAGTATAATTTATTAAATCATATGAAGGTCCATTCAAAGACCCCTGTGATTCATAATTGTAATGTATGTGGCGAAGTATTTTCACAAAAGAGTGATTTATTAAAGCATGGGAAAATTCATAATACTTCCAAGCCAAATCAAAGGAAAAGTAGACAGTCACCCAGTCACTGTAAATGCGACGACTGTTTCGAAACATTTAATAATAGATCTGACTTAGTCAAACATAGAAAAATTCATCTTTCACCTAAAGAACTTAACCCGTCTGATCAACTTTCCTTGGGAAACAGTTCGAAATATGAAATTTCAGACATCACTCAGTTTAGTAAAATATTTAAGTTTTTCGATGTTTTTACTCCTGCTCATTGGAATTTAGGTGAGGAAATGACTGTTGAAGTACAAATGAATAAGAACTATGAGCTTTATGTTCACATACAGAAATACGAAGAATTTGAAAAGAACGGTCGTGAACTTACCCCCACAAATAAAGGCATTACATTATCATGTGCAACATTCGACAAATTTGAATCGAGATTGGATAAATTTAATTTTGTTTCTGAAAAAGATACATTCGTATGTAATAATGACTTACTAATCGCTTATGTAAATAAGGAATCATGCATACTGCAAAAATTATTCAAATCGAAAAAGTTTGGGTTTTGTTTGAAGTCGGATTTTTTACTGCTTACAAAAGATCAATATTTGAAACTAGTGAAAAATGGCTTTAAAATTACCAAATGTCTCATTGAGACGCTTTTAACCAAGCTTATTCCTGTTTCGATTTTAGAAAACTTAAACAAATGTAAATGTACCCACCTCACAATAGAAGAGACTTTGAACTATTTCTTAAAATGTTTCGATGATGAGTTAAAGTCATCCGTTTCTCGCGTGTTTGATTGCTATCGATGTTCAATCGGAGAACCAATTAATGTGAAACACGAGTGTGATAGTTATAATTTGCGTAGAAAGTATAATTGGTGTAGCGACAGTGCACTGCTAAATTTCAACGTGACTGAATTTGTAAATAACATATTCAAGAAATGTTCATGTAATTATACTCATTTATTTTTTGAAACTATGAATATGGACTTTTATAATAACCATTTAGACAATGTATTTGTAAATTAACATAGAAATGTATTTATTTAATAAATATTTGTTTTTATATCACATATCTGTTTTTATTTCACATGTCTATTTATTTTTTTATTTTTATTTATTTATGAAATCAATCTTTGAAGTTTCATTTTCTAGAAAAAAAAAAAAAATGAACATATATTTATGAGTAGGCAAAATTTTTTTAATTGTAGTCTTTAAAGTTAACACTTTTTGGTTAAATGAAATCTCTTTTTAAGAAAAATTTATTATTTTTATTTGAATAGGTATTAAACTTATTTATTGATAAGAAAGTTTAATTTTCTCTCTCCTTTTAAACAATGACATTGCATGTTTTGATAATTTCCATCCCACAGTTAACATTACAGTATTTAACATAGTTAAGAAAATGTTTAACTTAAACCGTCACTGTATTTATTATAGATAAGTAAACATTTTATCTTTAACCTAAATGTAATTTAAATGATTAACTATAACTGGTGACTGCTTTTAATCTAGATAAGTAAATGTTTCCAGGAAACACAATCAGTTTACTGTAGACTTTTATCGAGATTACACCAGTTAGTGGAATGCTGATTAAAAATATTTTATGACATTAATATGCAGAAAAGATCTCACGAAGAAGTACTTTCACCTTCAAAACGTCTACGTTTAGAAAAAACCATGGAAAATTTAAATACCTATGAGAAGGAGTTAAAAGACCCAAGATTAAAACTTTCTAAAATGGGTAATAACTGTGTAACTACTGAGGACTTACAAGATGTGAAACCCGAGATCGCTATGAATTTTTCAAACTTTGCCTATAGGAATGATACAACATCTTTCGAGAATCCCGGTCGAATGCCAAATTCTGCCACGGACTATTTGAATACATTTTTCAAAGACATGAATTTCGAAAATTTAGATTGTTCTACTACCTTAGCGTTTCAAGAACCTACAAATAATATTTTACAGACTACTGTTAAACGCGAGGTCAACGAGCTACAAGCAAGCAACCTTTCGCAAACAAGTGGTGAATTACAAACCACTATCTCACCTGCAAATGACATTAAAAGTGATAAATTATGCAATTCCTATGTGTTTCACAAAGAACTAAGTGACTGTTTCTATTTAACTTTGAAGTTAAGAACTAAACAATAGTATATACTTATACGAGAATTTAAACGCAATGTATCTACTAATGAAGAAATCCCGACAAACCGAGTGGTTAATATGGATATTCCTAGCTGGTTTGAGTTTCAATATAAACTTATTGCATTTAATTTAAGATACAAAAGCACGTCCTTTGTTTCTAATAACATGATTTTAGTGTTAAATCAAAATTCTACAATGCGAATTAAAAATTTAAAGAATCATTCTTATATTGACTTAAACGAACATCAACTAGAAAAATTAAAAGAAAGTACCTCTCATTTAAATAGTGCACTTTTACAACATATGTATACAAAACTTTTACCATCTCTTATTAAAAAGAAATGTATGGTGAGTAATATATCTACAGAAAATGATGAGGTGTTAAAGTATAAACTTAACACATGTATCGAGAATAATATGTTATCAATACTTAATCAATTGTATGAATGCCATGCATGTGCACTACGACATTCGAGCAAAAGCCTTCACTCCTGTTTCACATTTAATAATACGGAAAAATTTAATCAATTAGGGGAAGCTTTGTTAATGCTCGTAGATTTCGATTATGTAACTTCAACGTTTCTAAACGGAGTTTATAATGTTAGTGAGCACTTTTTATGTAAGATTAATGAACAAACTATTTGTAATGAATTATTTAAGACCTGAAAATAAAATGTTTTTGATTAAGTTCTGTGTGTTTATTTTTGCAAACTTTCTATGAGTGAATTTATTAGTTTATAATTTAGTAGAAATTTTAAGTGAAGTGATGTAATCCAATTAAAAAATAAATTAATCTATAACAAAAATTAATTGTAATAAAAATATTCACATTAAAAAAAAATAAATAAAAAAAATAAAAAATAAAAAAATAGAAGTTAATGAAATTAAAACTTATTAAAATTAAAAGTTAACAACAAAAAATAAATAATAAAATAAAATAAAGATTATAACCTTCACATTACTAGTGATGTTTAGATGACGTAGCTAATTGTAATTACCACAAAATATACTTATAATATATTTATAAAAATATATTCATAAATTAATAATTAATTTATTTATTATTTTAAAATGCTATGCTTTTCAAAATAATACGCAAATAAATTAGTTATTAATTTATGAATATATTTTTATAAATATATTATAAGTATATTTTGTGATAATTACAATTAGCTATGTCATCTAAACATCACTAGTAATGTGAAGGTTATAGTCGCATAGTCACGTGATTAACCTGTGGTGAATGACGTCATTTAGTAACGTCATCATATCACGTGAGATTAACTGATATACGATTGTACTATCTTTCAAATCTCTACAAGTCGTCGCAAAAGCCAGACCATGCATACTTAGCTTATAAGTAGTGTAAGTTTAATTTTCATGTGAACTAATCTTTTTCGCTTTCAAAATAATAGATAGTTAAAATAACAACGTTCATCCTTTAACTAATTAAAACCGTTTTATAAGAACTTATTTGCAAATATATTGTAAGATCTTTTGTTTGACATTTAAAAGAATAATTTAAGATAATAAAATTTAGTCTTTTAACATTGTGATTTAAAAGTAAGTGGGTATGAAAAGAAATTTTTCCGATTAGTTTATTTCTTAAAAAGAAAGAAATGTTAGACAAGAAAACTTACCGAACCACAGTATGCGAAGTCAGAAGTTAAAATGACCAACACGCTGTTTTTAGCTGTTATCGGCCTGAACATGTAACTGATAAGGTCTTGATCACGTGAGTGATAAGGAAGTAAACTGATAGTTTAACCTCATTCTGTTATAAACCAGACACTTGACTTTAGCAAGCTGAAATGTATGGACCCCTTTTTAAGTTATCCTGTTTTTGTAAGTATATAAATTATATTTATTTGTTAATGTTTTAAGATAAATAGGGACGAATAGTTGAAAATTATAAATTTTCTAAGTATGGAAGATATTCGACTTGTATAATATATCTAATCTAGCAAAGGTTTAAAGTAAAACTCAAGTTAGTGGTTTTTTTTCTGCGCATGTGTAGATACAAAGTATATGGTTGGCTAGGCAACCAGTTGGTTGGTTGGAAGATGGGTAAACAAATGATTATGGGGATAAACAGTTAGCTCGATATTTTAAACATTGAAACTTACATTAACATAAAACTAAAAGTCAATTTTGATTAATTTGAAGATTTTTAAACATAACTTAAAAATTTTTAAAACTTTTAATTTTTATAAACTTTACTTTTCATAATTTTTATTTTAAAATTTTATTTTATTTAATTTTTTGTCAACTTATAATTTTTATAAAGTTTTAATTTTGAAACTTTTATTTTGTAAACTTTTATTTATTTATAATGAACAGAGGAATTATTTATTTTGTTAACTTTAAATTTTTATTATTTTGAATTTAAAATAAGTAATATTCTAAAAGGTTTTATTATTTATAATAATTGAATAAAACATTCTTAGCGCAATTGGTAGAAGGCGATCTGTTTTTTCATTAATTTTCGGTTTCACAAACGCTTAATAACATTGAATAAAGCTAGAGAAACCTTTAAATACACTTTCAGAAGTATGAAGTCATGACATAATGATTAAAATAACATACAATTCATTGTGTCTTGATTTCATTTTGTCAAGTTCGAAACACAAGACTATTGAAAACTATCTTCTAAAATAAGTTCGAACTATATATGGCAGAACCAAGAATTAAATCTGTCTTAAAAATTTCAATCAAACATTTCTTATAATATTTAAATCCGTAATGTGTTTCGTATATATATATATATTTGTTAAATTGTATGAAATTTAAAATCTTTCATTTTATTAACTTGTGATTGTTTTACTAATATGCATAGTTCCATTCAATAGTTGAATCTTTTTGCAATAGTTAAAAATTTTATTTTGTGTTAAGTTATATAAAAACATAAATTCTAACTGTTCACTTAAAAGTTCTACTAAATGAAAAACTAATAAATACATACACATACATTTTGTAAGTTACTTCCACAAGGAAACCCCCTCTCTTCATAACACATACATTCTTTTGCTTTTTTAAATATTTTATTAACTTTTAACTTTTTGTTAACTTTTACTTTATAACTTTTTTTGTTTACTTTTATTTTAAAACTATATTTTTGTTAATCTTTATTTTATTTTATTATTTATTTTTTGTTGTTAACTTTTAATTTTAATAAGTTTTAATTTCATTAACTTCTAATTTTTGTAACCTTTTTTTTTTTTTTTTTAATGTGAATATTTTTATTACAATTAATTTTTGTTATAGATTAATTTATTTTTTAATTGGATTACATCACTTCACTTAAAATTTCTACTAAATTATAAACTAATAAATTCACTCATAGAAAGTTTGCAAAAATAAACACACAGAACTTAATCAAAAACATTTTATTTTCAGGTCTTAAATAATTCATTACAAATAGTTTGTTCATTAATCTTACATAAAAAGTGCTCACTAACATTATAAACTCCGTTTAGAAACGTTGAAGTTACATAATCGAAATCTACGAGCATTAACAAAGCTTCCCCTAATTGATTAAATTTTTCCGTATTATTAAATGTGAAACAGGAGTGAAGGCTTTTGCTCGAATGTCGTAGTGCACATGCATGGCATTCATACAATTGATTAAGTATTGATAACATATTATTCTCGATACATGTGTTAAGTTTATACTTTAACACCTCATCATTTTCTGTAGATATATTACTCACCATACATTTCTTTTTAATAAGAGATGGTAAAAGTTTTGTATACATATGTTGTAAAAGTGCACTATTTAAATGAGAGGTACTTTCTTTTAATTTTTCTAGTTGATGTTCGTTTAAGTCAATATAAGAATGATTCTTTAAATTTTTAATTCGCATTGTAGAATTTTGATTTAACACTAAAATCATGTTATTAGAAACAAAGGACGTGCTTTTGTATCTTAAATTAAATGCAATAAGTTTATATTGAAACTCAAACCAGCTAGGAATATCCATATTAACCACTCGGTTTGTCGGGATTTCTTCATTAGTAGATACATTGCGTTTAAATTCTCGTATAAGTATATACTATTGTTTAGTTCTTAACTTCAAAGTTAAATAGAAACAGTCACTTAGTTCTTTGTGAAACACATAGTAATTGCATAATTTATCACTTTTAATGTCATTTGCAGGTGAGATGGTGGTTTTTAATTCACCACTTGTTTGCGAAAGGTTGCTTGCTTGTAGCTCGTTGACCTCGCGTTTAACAGTAGTCTGTAAAATATTATTTGTAGGTTCTTGAAACTTTAAGGTAGTAGAACAATCTAAATTTTTCAAAACTTATGTCTTCGAAAAATGTATTCAAATAGTCAGTGGCAGAATTTGGCATTCGACCGGGATTCTCGAAAGATGTTGTATCATTCCCATAGGCAAAGTTTGAAAAATTCATAGCGATCTCGGGTTTCACATCTTGTAAGTCCTCAGTAGTTACACAGTTATTACCCATTTTAGAAAGTTTTAATCTTGGGTCTTTTAACTCCTTCTCATAGGTATTTAAATTTTCCATGGTTTTTTCTAAACGTAGACGTTTTGAAGGTGAAAGTACTTCTTCGTGAGATCTTTTCTGCATGTTAATGTCATAAAATATTTTTAATCAGCATTCCACTAACTGGTGTAATCTCGATAAAAGTCTACAGTAAACTGATTGTGTTTCCTGGAAACATTTACTTATCTAGATTAAAAGCAGTCACAGTTATAGTTAATCATTTAAATTACATTTAGGTTAAAGATAAAATGTTTACTTATCTATAATAAATACAGTGACGGTTTAAGTTAAACATTTTCTTAACTATGTTAAATACTGTAATGTTAACTGTGGGATGGAAATTATCAAAACATGCAATGTCATTGTTTAAAAGGAGAGAGAAAATTAAACTTTCTTATCAATAAATAAGTTTAATACCTATTCAAATAAAAATAATAAATTTTTCTTAAAAAGAGATTTCATTTAACCAAAAAGTGTTAACTTTAAAGACTACAATTAAAAAAATTTTGCCTACTCATAAATATATGTTCATTTTTTTTTTTTTTCTAGAAAATGAAACTTCAAAGATTGATTTCATAAATAAATAAAAATAAAAAAATAAATAGACATGTGAAATAAAAACAGATATGTGATATAAAAACAAATATTTATTAAATAAATACATTTCTATGTTAATTTACAAATACATTGTCTAAATGGTTATTATAAAAGTCCATATTCATAGTTTCAAAAAATAAATGAGTATAATTACATGAACATTTCTTGAATATGTTATTTACAAATTCAGTCACGTTGAAATTTAGCAGTGCACTGTCGCTACACCAATTATACTTTCTACGCAAATTATAACTATCACACTCGTGTTTCACATTAATTGGTTCTCCGATTGAACATCGATAGCAATCAAACACGCGAGAAACGGATGACTTTAACTCATCATCGAAACATTTTAAGAAATAGTTCAAAGTCTCTTCTATTGTGAGGTGGGTACATTTACATTTGTTTAAGTTTTCTAAAATCGAAACAGGAATAAGCTTGGTTAAAAGCGTCTCAATGAGACATTTGGTAATTTTAAAGCCATTTTTCACTAGTTTCAAATATTGATCTTTTGTAAGCAGTAAAAAATCCGACTTCAAACAAAACCCAAACTTTTTCGATTTGAATAATTTTTGCAGTATGCATGATTCCTTATTCACATAAGCGATTAGTAAGTCATTATTACATACGAATGTATCTTTTTCAGAAACAAAATTAAATTTATCCAATCTCGATTCAAATTTGTCGAATGTTGCACATGATAATGTAATGCCTTTATTTGTGGGGGTAAGTTCACGACCGTTCTTTTCAAATTCTTCGTATTTCTGTATGTGAACATAAAGCTCATAGTTCTTATTCATTTGTACTTCAACAGTCATTTCCTCACCTAAATTCCAATGAGCAGGAGTAAAAACATCGAAAAACTTAAATATTTTACTAAACTGAGTGATGTCTGAAATTTCATATTTCGAACTGTTTCCCAAGGAAAGTTGATCAGACGGGTTAAGTTCTTTAGGTGAAAGATGAATTTTTCTATGTTTGACTAAGT
Organism: Maratus michaelseni; assembly: GCA_963931845.1. Classification (NCBI taxonomy): domain Eukaryota; kingdom Metazoa; phylum Arthropoda; class Arachnida; order Araneae; family Salticidae; genus Maratus; species Maratus michaelseni. The sequence continues at coordinate 254,807,138 of OZ007587.1, forward strand.
CAGATCTATTATTAAATGTTTCGAAACAGTCGTCGCATTTACAGTGACTGGGTGACTGTCTACTTTTCCTTTGATTTGGCTTGGAAGTATTATGAATTTTCCCATGCTTTAATAAATCACTCTTTTGTGAAAATACTTCGCCACATACATTACAATTATGAATCACAGGGGTCTTTGAATGGACCTTCATATGATTTAATAAATTATACTTTCTAGCAAATGTTGTTTCACAAATTATACACACAAGAGGTATTTTCTCCAGATGACATTTCATGTGAAACGTTAAGTTAACCTTTCGGAGAAAAGCTTTGTCACAAGTAGAACACACAAAGGGTAACTTCTGTTTCTTTAATCCTGATGAGGTGGGTTTCACTTCACAATTCGAAACGGGTTCTTCTTTAGGCTGTATTAAAAATTCCATGTCATGGTCATTTAATCCTGGTGATGAGGGTTCACTCTTCACGTTAGACATATCATTAGCACTTAACAAAGCAGAATCCATGACTCGTTCCGTAATCACTTAAATGTAAACTAACTTAAAACGGAAAACACAACCTTTCACAGCGGTAACAGGAAACAATATAATCATATTAACTCGTTTCTTGGAAGTTCATAAAATGATAGAGGGCGCTTGTTTGAAAATAATAACATTTTATTGGTTTAAAAAAGTCACGTGATTATTTTATCATACTCTGTTATAAGTTCAATAGTCAGTTAATTCTTACACATTGATTCAGAAAGGGTTACATATCAGAAGTTCGTACAATTGTAAGTCAAAAATGCTTTTCTAAATAATATTTTACTGGTCGAATCACTTGTGTATCAGAAGTTCATATGTTTGTAAGTTAAAAATTCTTATTAATCTCGTATTTAGTGCTTTTATAAATAATATTTTACTGATCGAATCACTTACGTGTTATAAATCTAACTAGAAAGAGTGAATATTTCAAATAAGTCATGTTAGAAAAAACTAGATTCGATTATCTTTTTTTTAAATGTTGGTTGTATAAAGTCAATCGTTTAACAGTTGTTATTATTTTTTAAATAGTTTTTATTATTTTTGAACAATTGTTATTATTATTTGAACATTTTTTATTATTTTTGATCATTTGTTTAGTTGTTATTATATTTTTGAACAGTTGTTGTTATTATTTTTTTAATACTTTTATTTTTTTTCCCTGTGCTTTTTTTCCAAACAGGCGAAAATTTCAAAATTGTAGTTTACAATTCTAAAATACACTTTTAATGAAAGCAGTCTGTTACAAGATAATCACAAAAAGTTAACATTATCTTTCAAAAATAAACCCTCATTTCACAATATAATTGAAACTGAACAGGCAAAATTAAAAATCACGTTATTCCAAACACAAATATCCGTAATCTAACCACCATGATATCCAGATAAAGCTATCCTAAATTATCAAAGCATTAGTTCAGTTTGTCATGGCACGTCCAAGAAAATTTCGATAGGATAAAAATTTGACTGTAAGTTTCGAAGGAAAACCTATCCCCGAATCAAACTTGGCAGATTTATTTAATCTTTTGTTTTCTGTAAATAAAAGAAAACCGATCAAGGCACAGAACGAATTATTAGAAACAGTAAACGAAATGAATGTCCCGCGAAATTTTATTAAAAATAAATATTTGTCAACAAACATTAAACAAGATTCTGTATTAGATTTGTCAAAACCCACTAAAAAACGAAAAGTGGGTCCACATGTATTGCATTGGGAAAATTATTAATAAAATTGAATTTTTTTTTTAACTATACCTCTTTCCTATGTTTTCTACACCAAACACAATAAAAACAGTAATTACCCCTAAAGATGTCTTCTTTTTACCATTGCTTCCACTATACATTTTAAAATAAATATGTTAATATTCAATCCAATCATATCGAAAAAGATAAATTTCCGGTTTCATTTAAATTCAGTATAAAATAAACCTTAAACTTTTCACTTCCGGTAAGCATATAAATGAGCGAAAACACAATGCATACCCTTATATACAGACACACGACGCTAATCACTTCCTTTCTCAAGTCATTTTAACACATGATACGTCACTCTCACGATACCTCTCTTTAAACACTTGAAATCTCGACATTCATATATAGCTTCTTTGCTTGATCAGTTAAACCTACCACAAATTATCAAGTCAAGAAGCTATTTTGCAGGTTCAAACCTCAGTGAAATCTTTTCAAGAAAACCTATTTTAAATATTCGTTATTGCATTCCCTTCCGATAGAGGGCGCCACCAAAAAAAAAATTGATCTCCGTTTCGCCTTCAAACTGAAAGTCCATTCTAAAATTCAAAAAAAAAAAAATTAAGACCCCCTCAAAAATAAGCCCCCCTTCAAAATAGTTAGCCGCCTCTTCAAAAATAAGCCCCTCAATTTTATACCCACTCCTATAGCAGACTTCAATCTAACATTTAAATTTAATCCTAAAAAAATTAAGCCCTCCTTAAAAATTAAGCTCCCCTTCAAAAAAGTTAGCCGCCTCTTCAAAAATAAGCCCCTCCATTTTATACCCCTCTCCTATAGCATACTTCAATCTAACATTTAAATTTGATCCTAAATAAAATTAAGCCCCCCTAAATTTTAAGCCCTCCCCCTCCTAAAATACCTCCCTACTATAATACACTCACCTCATTCCTACTCACAGGTGGAGGTGACCCTCCTCTCCCACCTACAGGTGGAGTAACTCCCTGCTCCCGCTCCCTGCTCCTACTCCACACTCCACCTGCTGAGGGTAAACTCTCCTTTCTCTCCTACTGACACTTTTCTAATCCCCACTCCCGAAATCTAAATTTTTGTATGTTTAACCTCTGAATAGCGGACATTCCGAATAGCGGACAGTAGTTTTGGCGATCAAGGATGAAAAATTATTTTTTAACGAGAAAGAAAATGGGAAAAAAGTAAAAAGCCTCGAAATTTATCAAGGCAATGTGTCACAAATTTTTTGACCACTGATAAATGTAGGGGGTGGTCTCTGGAAAATCCCCAATGGCCTGGGAAATCCCCCAATATCGTATGCATTTTGTATCGATTACTGTTTGATTCTTCAGATTTAATTGACATACAATATTCAAAGCTTAAAAATATGTTAAAACCATTTTTATCGTTTTCTGAATATATTGAGTTCTGCGTATTCTGAATTTAGTGTCTTGTTTGGAATTAATGTGTTTCTAGAATGACCTCAAAACCAAAGCGATTAACTTTAAAAGAAAAATTTGAAATTATAAATGTAAGTGAATCGAAAAAAAAAAACAGAAATAGAGTTTACGGATAGTTGCCGAATGTTTTAAAATAGGTAAAACACAAGTGGGAAAGATTTTACGAAATAAAGAATTTGTGGATTATTAACACGTTGACGGACATTTGCGGCTATAGCCGCCAAAGCGAAGTTCACAATGTGGCATGACTGCTAAGCCGCTCAAAACGAAAAGGGCGTTTTTAGACACTACGGGTATAGCAGCACAAATGTGCATTTACCGGCGTACAAATAGAAGCCCAGTGTCATGTTTTGGAAACAATTTTTTTTAGGTTGAAGTTCGTTTTCCACCTGTTATGCGAGTTGCAGCTTCAGTATGCACGTGCAGGATGGCTAGTGGCCAGGGAAAAATACAGGGGAAAAAAATGATAATTACCAGTATATTCTTATAGAAAAATTCAAATTCATTATTTGATCGAATAATCAAAATAAATTTTTCTATAAGAATATACTGGTGTTTATCACTTTTTTTGACTGTATTTTTCCCTGACCACTAGCCACCCTGACGTGGTTGTGAAGAGAGTAGTGCAACATAATTAAAGGTGCTGAATTAATCAAAATTAAGTTTATTTAAGCAGAAAGAGTAAAACTATACTTCTAATATTCTAAAAAATACAAAAACATATAGTGTCAATTTTCGAATTTCACTTGTTCCTACTGTCCGTCAATGTGTTAACTCTAACGAGAACACCAAAAATGTGAAATTGAGGTATACTGATTCCATTGAAATTAATTCTATATTTCTGAATTGGGTTACTTCACTTTGATTCAGGAAAAGGCTTTACAAGTCGCCAAAGAACTCGAATTACATGATTTTAAGGGTTTGGGTAGATGGCTGGAAAAGTTCCTGTCTCGGCACAACATGTCTTCCAAAACAATATGTGGAAAAGCAACATCTGTAGCTCTGAAAAAAGTGGAGGATTGGCATGAATAACTGTAGTCAATTTGTGAAGGTTATGAGGTGTATTAACGGAACTTTAGATTCCTCTTATAGTTTGAAAATCTCTGAAACCCATGTGTTTCTCAAAGAACATCCAATTTAAAAAATTTGGTGTTATAGAGCGAATAAAAAAGCGTGGATAGCCAGTTTTGTAGTGATTAAATGGTTAACTTCCTTTGGTAATAGGATGAAAAAACAAAGAAAAGTTCTCTTGTTTTTGGACAGTGGTGCAACTTCTCATCCAAAACATTTTAAATTGGACAATGTGCCCCCCCCCCCCATCCAAAGGTTACTTCCGTATGCCAGCCTCTTGATCAAGGCGTTATACACAATTGTAAAGCCTGGTAGAGAAAGCATTTATTAAGCCATATTCTTTTGAAGTTTTATTCTATGAATACAGCTGACAACAACCTAAAATTAGTTAATGTGCCAATGCTTTCAAATTCGAATTTCTTCAGCTGTAAAAAACATATAACCGGAATGCGTACGACAATGTTTCAGAAAAGCAGGCTTTATATTAAAAGAAAATGAAACACTTATTTCAGATAGAAATGAAGAACTATCGCAATAAGTGAATTAATGAAATGGATCACGAGTGATGAAATGCCGAAATTTCCATCAGCATTGATGATGATCTACTGAAAAAGAATCAGTTGACATAGGCGATTATATTCCTTCAGAATCTTCGACAAAATCTGACTCTATTAGTGATATGAATCAGATACTGAAACCAGGGGATGTTTCCTGCAATATCGAGAATTTCCAAGAAGCGGCAAAACACAGTGAGCAGTTACACATATTTTTTTCTTTTTCCAAAAAAGGATGATTCAGAAGGATTAAAACTACTGATAGCATTAAAACGTCGCATAGAAAAACTAACTATATGTAATCGCAAGCAAAAGCAAACTTTTGTAATAGATTTTTTCCTTAAGACTGTAATAAACAGTGGAAAAATGTATGTACAATATCATCATTTCAGTTTTATTGCTTAAAAAGTAATTTTAATTTCTGATTAATCATATAATAGAAGTTCTCGCGGACAATTAATGAAACGTTAAGCAATTCTTGGCGATTTTGTGAATCTGTGAAGTTTTCCCAATAGCGGACACCTCCGAATAGCGGACAATTTCTGTGCTCCCGAGGTGTCTGTTATTTAGAGGTTTTACTGTATATATATTAATTCATACATATATGTGTGGTGTGTAGATATGTGTATATATATATGTGTGTGTGTAGATATATGTGTATATATATGTGTGTGTATATATGTATATATATCACTGGCGCCCGGCGAACCGAAAAGTACCCAATTTTCTATCTTGACTTTGTAACTGATTTGTAATATTTTAAAAATTGTCTATTTATTGTACTTGGGTCTAGGACCTAATAACCCCTCAAATTAACTTATCAAAAGATTTATTTTCATAATATATTTGTACACTTAAGTTAGCTAAAATGTTAAATTGAACTACGTAGAATTACTAAGTTGTGTAAATCAGTTACTTTTAATTTTATAAACAAAGCACATCACTTTCTAACTAAATGTATCCAGATATTAGTCAATTTATTACAGTATTTCTTTCAAAATCATTTTTTTAAACTGTTTATCGTCTGCTTCTTTTATTTATTTTTTTTTTCTAAAGATCATTTGACTCTTTTCGATTTGGAAGTACAAATTCATTCAAATATGCCAGAATATTTCCATTACAGTAGGTTAGACATTTGTTGTTACGTTTTTTTTTTCTGCACAACAAGCTCAATACAATCATATTAATTCTAGCTTCACGAATTGAAACGTTTATCGAAACATTTAATGCAGACTACTTCTGTTGAAATGTAAAAATAATTATCACAAGGTAATTTTCGTAGCTAAAATTTCTTCTTTTCATTGTCAGTAGCGAATTTGAAGACTTGGATTAGAAACTAGGAGCACAACATTTTCTTCTCATTATTTTATAGATATAATCTACATTTTCTTTAATAATTATAATCAATAATTATTGATAGCATTATAATCTAAATACACTGAAAAATATTATTAATTACTATATAAAACAATAAATAAAATCAAAATACTATCGTAAACAATCCGGACAAACGAACAAAGTACATGAAAATTTTTAAGTTATTATGGATCACTGTTTTGACGTCAGCAGGTTGTGACGTCACTTGTATCAGGCCCGGTGTAGGATACACAGCGACATCTCGGAGGCCCCGATCTGGGCCTCAAGGGGCATCTGTCTTGGCCATGTGCCTTTTAAAAAACGCAACATTATTGACTCGGTGCATACCTCTAAATTCTTCCCCCCGAGCCTATGTTCGGGTGGCATTTTTTAATTTATTCTGTCTTTACAAGAGCAAAGTAGTAGATTGGTAAAATATTTCGACATATTTGTACATTTTAGGAGGTCCTGAACACGAATTGACTGTTATTAGAAAATGTCTGTCTATATATATATGTGACACAAATTTTGTGGGCGCTCTAGCTCAAGCACTATTGCGCGGAATTTAATGAAAATTCATATTCAGTTAGACCTTGACATAAATTGGTGCTGATGAGGTTTCGGTTTAAATTACTCAACAGGTGGTGCATTTTTCGCGATTTCCACGATAGCTATATCTCAAGAATTAACGCACGGAATTTCATTAAACTTTAGATTATGTTTGACCTTGGCATAAATAGATCTTTAGTAGAATTGGGTATATACCGCCCAACAGATGTCGCCACTATGATCGGTTTTTTACGATTTCCACGTTAGCTATATCTCAAGAACGAATAGGTTGTCATTTAATTTTTATTGCAGACGATTTGATTTATATAGAAGAAAGTTTTGTGATAGCCACAACATACTAGAATTTATTTGTTTTCGTAAAAATTATAGTGATGTTGTGCATTTTTTAGCATAATTTTTAGAAATTTAATTTGGTTTAAGAAATCAAAGAGATATATTTTTAACTATTCGGATGTGCCTATCCCAAAACTTTCTTCTATCTCATACATGTTAATACTTAAAAATTCACTATCACAGAATTCTGTTTTACGTCAGCTGCTTGCGAAGTGCCGGGTTACCTTCGCTGCATGAACAGCTGATGTTAAACTACGAAAAATTGCACAAAAATGCGCCCCCTTCCGGCTGAATATCCCTACATTCAATTAGGACCTGCTGGCCATAGTCGAAAAACTATAAATAAAATTTGGTTCAATTCTATGCAAAACTTCATACACTTTCGATGATACAAAGAGGACACACACACGGACAAACAGACATTTTGTAAAAACATGTTTTTCGGGATCTCTTTCAGTGTAAATCCTTTGAAAACCAGAAGTCGAAAATTTTCTCAATTACAGTACTTTTTTCTGTTATATACAGAAGGAAGTAAAAATGTACTATTTTTCTTTTAGCTTTAAAATGATGACTTTATTTTATTATTTGTACTTTATTTTATTATTGAATGCTTTGTACATTTTTCATCCTACCGCTATATAATTCTAAGAAAAATCCGAACAACCTTTTTATTAGTACTGTAATATGATAGCATTCTTCCCTATAGTTCTATTTCCGAAGTGTCCTTTGTTTCTTTGGGCCTTTTATTACAATGTCCAGTTCGCCCATTGGCGATTTTACAGGGAGGACGCCCAGTCTCACTATATCCCCAAATACATCTGTCTGGTTGGCGACATCTTTCAAGTTCGCATCCTCGATAATCTTCTGTCTCTCCTACCCCCACTTTCCATAATTTACTTGCAGTGAGAGTAAAAATCAAGTTATGCGGCAATTGCCTACATGGGCAAAGTGATCAATAACAGAGATTTGCATTCAAAATTTGAGGTGTTTGTTGCAAAAAGTGAGAAAAACTGGCGTTTCAGAATATGCGATTCAGGGGAAATATGGAAGAAAAAACAAGGATAATTTTATATAAAACAAGGAACGTAATTTCGAAGTAAATTGCACAGCTTCCATAATAAAAAATAGGCTTAAAAAAGGGTGATAAAGATTAAAAAGATAAGGGCATGTACAACATTCGTTTATTGTTTTTATTAATACTCTCAACAACAGTAAGCCCAATAGTGTAATGGTCAGCGCTTCTGGCTACCACGCTACAGGTCCCCAGTTCGACTGCGGACCGATCAAGGCCTTCATCCATTCCGGGTCTATAAATTTAGTACCAATCTTACTTGGGGACTAAACATTGATGGTCCCGCGTTAGGCTGACAACCTGACAGGAGCATATGCTGATAGAACCCCAGGGCTCATTGTCAAGAAAACAGGGCTCGGTACTATAGGCCATAAGCCTTAATTAACTGTAAGTTTAGTTCTCAAAAACAAACTCGCTTTTTTCTGACACATTTACAAAATCATTGCTACTTATACACATGTAAGAATACAAGATCAGTAGCATTGGCCGTGTTTTAAGCGCCCGTAGCAATTCAAAAATTTGCTCTCGCTCCCTAGATACTACTGTAGTTTCTTATACCGTAATTTTTAACACAGCGAGGTTTTGAAGTTCCTAAAAAATTTAGCGCACTGGCAATTTTTAAGATACTACTAAAATTCCATTTAAAATAACTCCACCTTTTGAACATACAACTTATTATTCCACCTAGATACCTGCACGGATCGTGTTGTCATAAACCGAACCCGAAAATTCCAATGTAACCAAAACCGGACTCTGAAAAGAAAAAAATTTCGTCCTCTCGAAACCGAAATGAAAGAAAATTAATCCTGTCTCCGTTCTTTAGGAGTGACCGTACGGAAGTCTTACTGTACTTGCTATTACATCTGAATTTGCGGATAAATTCGACGGCTCCAAGGTGTCCGTAATTTGGAGGTTTTACTAAATAAAAGATTTAAAAAGTATTCCCCACATAAAGTATTCCGCTATTTGGGAGTGTCCGTTATGAAACTTTTACTGCATATAGATTTTATCTGAAAAAATATTTTAGACATTCATTTAAAATATCGGGTCAACCCGAACGCGACACGCAAGAGTGAAAAAAGCCTAACCCGATAATGTAAGTCAACGCGACCCGCATGAAAACTGCAGAAGTCAACCTGACCCGCAGCAAAAAAAGTAAGCATTAACCCAACCCGAACCCATCTCGCACCAAAAAACAAGTTAACCCGCCCCGCAGTAAAAAAGTAGTGTTAGGATTTGGTGTTAGGGTTTGATAAGTGATGTCCTAACTTAAAGTAAAAATAACTTTCATCATAACTAAAGATTATTTAATCTTTTCAAAAGAAATACACAAATAATTAAGGTACAAATAAATAAGGAAAAATGCAAGCTACATCCTTGCGTCAGATTAGAAAAGTGAGTCCTGCAAGCGAAGTCGGGAAAACTGTCCAGAGTGTCAACAACTTATGTTGTTGCCACAAACGTGAAGGTAAAAAGTTCTTGAAAACACCTGTTGCCACTAACACAAATTTTATCTTTTCCTTGCCATCTGGTGGAGGATAATGGAAAGCTCACCACAGTACTCCCCCCCAAGTGCCTGAGGCACTGAGTTCAGAGGTACCGTGTGTTGAATCGGACACGACGACCAGAACGAGTTGTCACAAGAGTCTTTTGAAGTGGATCTGTCTTCACTGGGTCAGGTCGGGAAGTTGAGGCATTAGCTTGTGAAGATTGTTCGGTACAGTGTTGTGGTATAGGCAACTGCTGGGTAGTTGGGGTGGTGGAGAAATCAGAAGTTTCTAAGAAGGCGGGTTTCAGTCTATCAATACTGATAACAGTTTGTCTGCCATTCATGTTGATAGTGAAAGTCTTGTCGCCTCTTTGCATTACACTGAATGGACCATCATAAGGACTTTGAAGTACCTTCTTTACAGCATCATGCCTCACAAACACATGAGTGCATGTTTTGAGTGACGGGTGAACAAAAACAGCGGGCTTGGCATGTGCAGAAGTTGGAGTAGGTTTTAATGAGTTCATGGTGTCTCGCAATGTTTGTAAAAAGTCATGAGGTTGGATATCAATTTGTGGGTGGTCGATCATTTCACATGGGAGTCTTAGTGGTGCACGATAAACGAGCTCAGCACTGGTGCAGTCGAGGTCTGCTTTGAATGAAGATCTAAGTCCAAGCAAGACAATAGGGAGTGATTCAGTCCATTTAGATTCATGGCATCGAAGTGCTTGTTTTAGGGAACGATGGAATCGCTCAACTAAACCGTTGCTTTTTGGGTGGTATGGTGTTGTGCGGGTCTTCTGGATACCCAACATCTTATTAAGGATGGAGAATAGGTTGCTTTCAAATTGTCTGCCCTGGTCTGAAGTAATGAGGGTAGGGATTCCAAATCGTGAAATCCAATTTGCAACAGTTTCTGCATATATGTCAGCAATAGGAATTGCTTCAGGCCAGCGTGTAAAGCGATCTATGCAGGTGAGTAAATACTGGAAACCATCTGATGGTGTTAGAGGTCCCACAATGTCGATGTGCACATGGTCGAATCTGCGGTGAGGTAGCTGAAAACTTTGGAGAGGGCTGGATGTGTGTCTAGACACTTTTGCCCTTTGACACTTTATACAACACCGAGTCCAAGTGTTGATATCTTTTGACATAGACGGGAGAAAAATGATAGTGGTTTTGTGCCACTTTGAGTTAAGCAATTTAATGCTGCCCCAACAGCAATGTCAGAAGCGTCAACCATTAAGTGGAGTTCATGGTCTGGTGCAGGATAAGCGAGGGTTGTGGCATTGGCTAAGTCCGATTTACACTGAGTGAAAGCAAGAAGTGCCTCGTCAGTCCAAGGGACAGGACGTTTGTCATTTTTCTTACAGTCACGAAGTAAATTGTTAAGAGGTGCTTGTTTCTTAGCTGCCTTTGGCAGAAATCGTCGATAAAAATTTAACATTGCAACAAAACGCTTTAATTGTGAAAGTGTTTCCGGTTTTGGGAAATCATTTATTGTAGACACTTTTTCAGGGAGGGGTTGAACTCCTTCTGGCGTCACAAGACAGCCAAGGAACTTTACCGAGGATTGTCCTAGAACGCATTTGGTGGGATTAATTTTTAAACCATGTAAATTCAAACGGCTACAAACTTGGTCGAGATGTCTAATATGCTCAGCTTCATTAGCAGAAGCAATCAAAATATCGTCATAATAAGGTATACAAAACTCTAGGTCAGATAGTACCTCATTTATAAATCTCTGGAATGTTTGCTCAGCGTTGCGTAGGCCAAAAGGCATGTAAACAAACTCAAATAAACCGAATGGTGTAGTGATAGCGGTTTTTTGTATGTCCGATGGGTTTACAGGTATTTGGTGATATGCTTTGGTCAAGTCTATGGTAGAAAAAATAGTTTTGCCGAATAAGAGTTGTGTGCAATCATGAATATGTGGCACTGGGTACCTGTCAGGTACAGTGACAGAATTGAGACGCCGATAATCACCGCATGGGCGCCATTCCCCGTTTTGTTTTTTTACCATATGTAGCGGACTTGCCCATGGGCTTTTTGAGGGTCTAATTATTCCCTGAGACATTAAATACTCAAATTCTTGCCGTGCAGCGCGTAACATATCAGGGGCTAAACGTCTTGGCTTAGAAAACACAGGCGGACCTGTTGTTTCAATATGATGAAATGTTGTCAAATTTGAAGACAATTTGGATGGTGTAGTGTTTATAATTTTCAGACTTTAGTATTTTAATATATGTTCCAAAAATATTCTAGGGTTATATAAACATGAGTGCAACAAAAATGAATATTAGCAGATTATGGCAATAAAATCGTGCGAAAAAATAACATTTACTAAAAAATACGAATAAATTGAAAAAAGCTTACCGCTACCATGCCAACAAAATCGATTACTGACCACATCCTGGTAAATTATAAGATCACATACGCCGTTTACTTGATCCGTGTGAGATTCGGCGTTATCAGGACAAAATCAAACACATTTTGGCGAAAATATAAATCTCCTTGCATCACCCAGATAATAAGACGATGTATTCTTTCAAAATTGCATGCTTCAGTACGAAATCATATTGCGATGTAAAGCGATTTCTCGATCAGCTATGCATCTTCTCGATCCGATGCGTGTTCAAAACACGAGGGTCACCAGTGTTAGGATTTGGTGTTAGGGTTTGATAAGTGATGTCCTAACTTAAAGTAAAAATAACTTTCATCATAACTAAAGATTATTTAATCTTTTCAAAAGAAATACACAAATAATTAAGGTACAAATAAATAAGGAAAAATGCAAGCTGCATCCTTGCGTCAGATTAGAAAAGTGAGTCCTGCAAGCGAAGTCGGGAAAACAGTCCAGAGTGTCAACAACTTATGTTGTTGCCACAAACGTGAAGGTAAAAAGTTCTTGAAAACACCTGTTGCCACTAACACAAATTTTATCTTTTCCTTGCCATCTGGTGGAGGATAATGGAAAGTTCACCACAGTAGGAATCAACCCGCCCCAAACCCGACCCGTAGAAAAAAATAGAAGTAAACCTGACCCGCAATTAAAAAAAATTAGACCCGACCAAGATTGCGGGTCGGATACTAACTTCCAAATTTCTGATATCGCCCCCCCCCCCCTTGAAGTCTCTCTAGATCCGCCCTTGACTGGATTACTATTTACTAAACGAAAAAACATTAATAAAAGATATAAACTTGTTAAGAAAACTCACTATTTTGCTTCAATCGCAAAAAAATTGAATTTCTTTTTGCAAATGCAGAATCAATTATCCGCCGCCATTATGTTTGAAAAAGCTCTTTTCTAATTGGCTGCGCTTGGGTTAGATGGTTGAACCAAAGACATTTAAGATACATAGACTGGCAATACCCATTTAAAAGCCATCAGCCGTCTGAAGTAAATTGAAACATCTCAACCGCGAGGTCTGTACGTCAGATTTGAGTTGTTTACCATTAATCGCTATGGCTAAAAGCTACTTAAAAAAATTAATTTTTATTAATTTATACGAAATTTATGCCATTTTTTTACATCAAGCTATATTTTTATACATCTAAATAAGCATTAAAAATATTTAATTTCCTAAAATAAAATTAAATAAGGTAATTTATTAATAATTTTTTGAATGGTGTATTTGAGTAAGAGTATATAATTTTATCATGCAATAAAGGCGAAATGTACATTGAAACGAAACAAATTGGTGGAGATTATAAGTTGAAGCGTCTGAAACCAAGAAATAAAAAAAAAAGGGGGGGGGGCGGGAAAGAGAGAGAGGAATCTATCTAAGTTAATTAATTGATCCTTCAAAATATTCATGCATGCGTGTACGTTAAAATTTAAAGATGATTCCAAATATGTTTTGCAATAAAGTATATTTTTAATTTAATAGTTAATAAAGCTTAACAATTTCAAAAAAGTAAATAATGTAAGCAAAATCAAATAATACATACCAATAAAATAAACATACATATTTAAATATATATTCATCAATTTTAATTTTGTAAAATATTTATATAGTTGTTATTTGTTTCAATATTTTAGATTTATGTTCGAAAATTTTATCTTGTAAGTTAAGCAAAAATAAAACTTGTTTAGAAATAAGATTTTTGTTAGAAAGATAAAGCCCTTCTAATTTGACCATTTTAAAGTAAACTTATTTTTACGATAACTTAAAATATATTTTTGCAATTCACTCAAAATAAATTTGTTTTTTGAAATGTGTCTGTTTATGAACAAATACAGAGTAAGTAGAATAAATAAAATATCTTGTGCTTGATTCTACATCCTCCACCCAGGAGGTTAAAATACATAGATGCTATTGTCCAAAAATGTACAGTTAAAATTATAGGGGAGACTGGTACACAGTGGACCACTTTTTCAGTTATTTTTTTTTTCTCTTTAACAGACAAACCGATCTGCATAAAAATATTTTTGAATATTCCTTAAACCTTTATACATTCATCATAATTTTCTCAGAACATAGTTTTTAATACATTTTTCAAAAAAAAAAAATTATATGCACTCGTAAAGTGGACCAGTGTGCCCCACTTCTGGGGCACACTGGTCCACCTACCGGGTCACAGTAGACCACTATTAGGTATTATCTGAAATACAATATAAATCTATTTTTCATTAAACTAATTGTGTTTTATTTCCTCTTTACCCACAAAATAATATAGTAATATAAATTTACAAGTAACATTTTGAAAAAAAAAAAAATAATAATTATATTTTGAAAATAATAACAGATTAATACAGGAACAATTGCAATTTAGTTGAAGTTATTACTTAAGTACAAGAAAATCAGTGCACATTAAAATTTGCAAATGAAATCCAAAAATATTTATGAGTAAGATTGAGCCTGGAATTTTCCTGAAATACTTTTGGGGTCTGGGAACAACATTATGAAATCATTGACATCAACAACAGATTCATCTACAGTTTCCAGAAAAATAAACTGATTTCCATTCAATTTGCATCTCATGAATCTTACTTGAATAGAATCATCACCAATTAGTAGACTACAGTTACATTTATCAAAGGTAGTAAATACAAAACAAAATATTTCTTACTATGTTAAATAAATTGTTATTTTTGTTTGTTTACTTTATTTTACAGTTAAATAACTACTTTAAAACAATATTTATTTATAGAAAATAAGCAATTATTAAATATTTTGAACATTATGCATTACAGGAGCAGAGTGGATTGTGGACCACTGTGCCCCATGTTAAAGTTCAATAAATAATCATATTAATATTGTTTATAGCTTTCTTTTAAACATATTAACTTTAAAGTTGAATAAAAACAAGTATCTTATATTTTCAAAAGAGCTGTTTTACCTTATTTATCTACAACCTTTAATTACTAAAAAAATAAAAATATGATGATGAAAATTTTTACTTTTAGAAGCTCAAAACAACCAATCAGGATAAAATAGTTCAATCTGATCTAAACATATTTTCTGAAGGCTATACATAATCAGTCCAGTGCTGTTGTCTATGAGGATAGAAGAGAAGCTTAAAATTTTTTTAAAAAAAATTAAATATTAGGGTGTGGTCCACTGTGCCCATAGGTCCAGTGTGTACCGGCCTCTCCTACTGTGTGTGGTGTACAATTGTGAGAATTAGCAATCAACAGATAATTTCTTATTCTTCGGTAAGTGCATTTTTATTTATGAGTTTACTTAAGAATGTCTATTTTAATCAATGTTGGTATCATTGTTTTGTTTATTTAGTCAGTATTATTTAAAGTGATGACAAAATAAAATTCACCAATTTGATCTGGCCATGAATTTATGGCACAAATGAGATTTATTTAAAAGCAATTACTTGATTATAAGTTGTTTAATTGAGATATGTTTTCATTATATAAATTTGAACACCAAAAATATATTTATTCATAATTTTTTTAATCAATAAAAATATCACTTTCTTATGAATCGCTTCATTTTAGTTTAGCTGTTAAAAAAAGATAAACTGTTTTGGAATTGCTAATGCGCTTCTAATGTATAATATACCTTGGAGAATGTGGTATGAAATAAAAATATTTACTGAAACACTGAGAACCTTTTATCACTGTTGTTATCCAAAACTGTACAATTAGAATAATTTTTGCAAGTCCTAAATGAATATCAACATAATGACATCTGATAATGTAAGCTATAATCAAGATATCTCTGGTCTGCCTACTTGTGGAAGTCGAGGAGATGACTTACAAAGCTGACTTTTGGGATTCAAGGAACTCAGTTAACCAAGTCTTCTGTTGGAATTTTTATGCCAGCTGGGTACATTCACAGCCAGAAGTGTGTATATTTCATATTTCTGTCTGTAAATGTAACTTGCTAGAGCTTCAGATGTCTTCCACGTCCAAGAAAACTCTTTCTGTTGCATGGGTTATGCTTGCTTCATTCACAGTAATCCAATATGTTGATTTTAAGGTTTGGAAAAATTATTTTACTTGTACTTTTTTGCATAACAAACAGTAATAAAAAGTTCTTTGTTTTTCAGTAAATATTTTTATTTTACACCTGTATCTGAAAGTGTTATATATTAGAAATGCTGGTACTTCTCAACTATTGAGGTCTTGGTGACGAGTTACAGAGAACTGAAGCATCCCTAAAATTTCTCATGCATATTTTCTGGCAACCTATATACTGTTTCTCATAGACAATTTTTTTTTCAATATTTATATAATTTATTTAATATAAAGAAGCTATTTTTATATACAAACAGAAGTAATTTGTATGTATACATGGTTCTTCTTCATTATCCCGTCGACCGTTTTCCATTAAAAAAAAAAAAAAAAAACTATCGCCAAACTATTATGCCAAAGCCAATAAACAAATGGAAGAATGTTGACATTAGAATTATAGTAGAAAAGTACCGAAATGCATTAGGAATTCTAAAATTAATAAGGATTATCTATAACAAGTAAATTAAAATGAATTTATGATTCATGAATTTAATACTTTCATTAGTGTACATGGTGTGAATACTACCAGAAAATGTTTTAATAAATTTTATCTTTTTCTAATTCACTGTATTAATAAATAATATATATATATATATATATATATATATATAAAGCTAGTCTACTTAAATTGAAACATTTAAAATTGTGGTACTTTTGTATAAGCCGAGCACAGGTAATACATTGCCAAATGTTGTTACCATCTTCATAATTTTCATTGCATTCATTTCATTTAAAATACACAATTTTCACTGAAAATACATGCATTTAAAACACACATTTTTTTATTATACATACACATATATTAGATATTACTCATTAAATTTAATATACAAAGAAGAAAAAATAATACCACAAACTAAAACATTTTATTTCAACATCAAAGAATTGTTTATTTTTTACACATGCATAAAATAAAAGCTGCTATTGGCGAAAAAGAAAATGCTATTGGTGAGATTTGATTAAATTATAATTTTCTGCTATAATTAGTTTCTATTGCTGTTCATTTCTTTTCAAACATTTAATAAGTAAGATAGCAGTGTTATTTAAATCTATTTTATATTTTAAAGAAATTCTTTTACATAAGCAGTCTACTACTCATATTGAATTAATATCAGTATGTCTGAAAGGTTTAAATCAGTCGCAATAATAAAAAGATTTAACAAAAATCTGTGTCTTTGAAAGTGCACTCTGTTTTTATATGAAAAGAAATAATAAAACTAGAATGTATGAAAGTGTTTGTTAGAAATTTAACTGTCTTATTATGCAATTTAAAATTGTTAAACCCTTTTTGAAATTCAGAATTATCTGAAAAAGAAAACCATATAGGTATTAGAAATTGAAAGTAGAAAACAATGTGAAAAATAACATGCTTAGTGTACATAAAGGTAAAAAAATGCTTTTAAACAAAAAATTCTGAAGTCAAAATAAAATCGTAAAAGCATGAGGCGCTAATAAAAATATTTTAAGTCCTCTAGAAAAAGTATGCAACATGGCAGCGCACACTGCAGATTAATCTAGTAACTTTAAAATAAAGGCTGTTCTTTAAAAAAAAATGTAATTTTTACTTTATTCCTAAATTATTGTATCTTTTAGGGCTGCACCAAATATTCAGTATTCAGTCATACTACTGAATGTTTGGTTAAGCTGAATATCATATTATTTGATTAGGCTTAATATCAAACTATTTGATATGCTGAATATTCGATTTGGCCAAATTTCTTGATATTCAGTCAAACTGAATACTTAAAAAAAGTGTTTTTAAAAGCTTTTTTTTTTTTTTTTTTTTTTTTGAAAACCTTAGATAATTTTTATTTTTAACTGTCAATAAATAAAGCTATTAAGAAATACAATCATATTTAAATAACAGAGATTGCTTTTGCTTTATTTATTTGCTGTTTGAAAAGTAACTGTTAATGATGACATTCATAGGAACTAATGATCTGTAAATGCAAGTTTTTGAATATTGTGTTAGCTTTTTCACAACTGGATATTTCTAAACATAATGAAAGATAATACACATCTTTCAGGGGTTATAATAAGTAACAACCAGAATTCCAACCATTTATTAAAAAATACAGTGTATCTCACTCAATGTCGAACTTGCATTTTCATTTAAAATTAACAATAATGAAGATATTGTAACAATATATTCAAACATCAGACTTCCTCTGCTTTCTGTAAAATATGACAAGAAGTGTTAAAAAGTGACACTAGTGCAGTGCAAACACTAAGCTGGATATTCCACTATTCAGAATACAGCTGACAGTACATATACTGTGTCACTGATAAAAATTCAATCACTTCAATGATTCCAATACACTTTATACAAAACAAAGTTAATATGATAAAAATCTTGCTAAAATATCTTCATTATTGTTAAAGTTGTGAACAAATATTAGGGTTCTACTTGTAGAAACCTTGTATTTTTGACTGAATAAATGGATTGTGATGTTGGTTTTCTGTACAGAAAATGCTTGTCTTGGCCTCATTATCGTCCTCAAAAGTTTGTTCTAAAATTTTACAAACACCATTATAAATTTCCAACCACTGAAAGTAATTGTTCACTTTATTCATTCTAGTACATTTCAAAAACTTTCTTGCTAAGTTGCCACCATTTGAATGTTTTTTTATTATTATTATTTACTCGCTTCTTGTCAAATAAATGCTATATGATTGTAAAATATTCCTTCAAAATTTCTTTTTGATTTTAATATATTTGTTTTAGAATATAAGTAAATTTTATTCATATATTTTAGTTCACAGAAGAAGTCATAAGTTGAATTTTTTATTAATTAAACGAGTTAAGACTAATCCTTCTTAAATAATTTAAAGCATAGATTTTTTTTTTTTGTAAAGTTTAATTGTGAAAAAGGTTTTTTTCATGAAAATTGTCTTTGTGCTAAATATGTAAAATTATTTTGAAATTTAATTTTTAAAAACTTTTAAACCATGAAATATAGAAGTATACAGTCAGTCGAATATTCGGTATTTCGCCAAAGTCACTATACGGTGCATCCCTAGATCTTCTTATTACATTTTCTTTGTAAATGTATATTTTGCTTAATTTATGGGTTACTATTTTTTCTTATGGTCACATATAAATTTTGTTTTGCTGCAGATTGACACAGAAAAATCTGCTGCTGGGACTCAGTAAGTTGGCATTTTAATCACATTCATAATATATTTTAATTTATCATGAATTATAGTTTTAATCATCAATAATAGCTTTTCATTACATTGGTTTTAATGTGTCACATTTACTGGGGACAAGTCATAAAACAAAATTTTTCATTTTATGAGTAACGATGATTCCAAACTCCTGCCCAATGAGGATCCTGGTTGCACCGCTGTTATAATTCATTACTATTATTATTGCTTATTTATGCTTATTATTGCTTATTTTGCTGCAAATGTTACTTTACATTATTGTAACGGGCAAATACTTACCGTTGAGTTTGAGTCATGTGGTAATAGATTAAAATACAAAACCATGCCTGAAAATTAGTTATTTAAAAAAAATAAATGTTTTTTTAATCTATAATCAATATTTCTAGAGCTTTGTAAAAGAAGGTTAAACCTGATAACACGAATAAACAATGTATTTAAAAAAAAAGAACTGACAGTCAATAAAATTAGCAAATAGCATACCTTTATAATACGGATGCCTTCTTACATGCAAAATAAATTTCTTGTTGATTAATGTAAGAGACCTATTATAAATCTTTGTAATTTTATTCTTTCAAGATTTTCTTTTTCAGTGAATAAGTGATTTTTTAGTATGTATTTAAATAAAACATACAATTTTTCAATCATCAAAATTATGAATGCTCTACAGTTAAGTTCTAAAAAGTTTGGCGACTTTTTTCCTTTTTTTAACTGATTACTATTTTTTTTTTCTGTGTGAGTGTAAAGCATCTTAGCCTTATTAATATATCTTTATAAGGCGAGTTTCATTGAATAATTCAAGAAAAAAAAATCTCATTATTATTATGCATATTTAGTTATGCATGACCAGAAATACACAAAATTCTAAATTCTGCACAACCGCTGCAGATTTGAGGGTATATGTAGGAGTGGGAAACTTTCAGAAAATCTTACCAGCCAGCAAGAAGCAACATACAGTTGAAAATTGTTATGACAGAATTTACGCAACTGCAAAAATAATTCCTTACTATAATAATACATTTTCGTATTTTTTTTTCCAAATAAAATTAAGAAATATATACAATAGAGGAAAGTTTAGTATAAGGTTAGAACTTAGTTACCATAGTGACATTGCAGTAATTTGAAGAGTTGCGAAATACAGCTAACAAGTAAAAGCAAATCTTCTATAGCCTGCAGTTTTTAAAAGACTTCTAAAAGATTAACTTGCCTCGTCAGAAAAGCCACTCACTAGAGGCAAGTAAAATGATGTAATTCCACAACCCTGCATATATGTATATATTTTATTATTATTGTTTTTTATATACAAATTACTTATGTTTGTATATAAAAAAATGGTACTTCTCCATTATCCCATCGACTACTTCTCATGAAAAAAAATTATCGCCAAACTGTAATGCCAAATAAACAAATAGAAGAATGTTGCCATTGTACTATCAAAATAAATAAATAAATAAAATAAAAAAAATTCAGAAAAGCCCCACGCTCACCAAAGTGTCAACTACTAGTAAGTTTAAACAACAACAACAAAAATTACAATATATTAATGAAAATAGAAAAAAAAATCTTGGATGTTTATTTATTTACATTATTTTTCTTAATTACCCTTCTCGGCTGGTGAATAAACGTTTGTAACATTAGTTGAAATTGATCTATTGCACTTAACTTAACTATGCAATGCAACATTTTATCAATGCATTTTTTCTTCTAATATCATGGCACAGCTGTTTAAGGATGCAATTGTTATTTTAATTAACGAAATAACTAATAAATCAGTAAAACATAATAAAAAATACAGGTAAATGTTGAATTAAAAACCACTTGATGACATAACAAATACATGTAATGCTTCTAACAACAAGTGAATGGGACTGCATTTTTGGCGTTAAATCCTACAGTTTGGCGATAACTTTTTTATGAAAAGTGGTCGACGGGATAATGGAGAAGAACCAAAAAATTAAATGACTTTTTATATTAAATAAATTGTATAAATACCGAAAAAAATCTTGTGTAAAAGAAACTGCTAAGATGCTTTACACTCACGCAGAAAAAAAATAATAATAATCGGTTAAAAAAGGAAAAAAAATCGCCAAATTTAGGGGATTTTTTCCTTAAATGGCAACCTAGCCATTGTATTAAGTTATTCGTTTGGCGCGGTCTTGAAAATCGCACCAACCCAAAAGTCGCCAAACTTATGTTTACATGTTTGCGTGAGTGTAAAGCATCAGTTCCAAAGAAACAGTGAATAGGTTGCCAGAAAATATGCATGTTAAATTTCCTTCTCTCGCCAAATTAGTCGAGAAGTGCCAGCATTTCTAATATATATCACTTTCACGTACAAATATAAAATAAAAATAGTTACTGAAAAACAAAGAACTTTTTATTATTGTTATGCAAAAAAGTACAGAAATAGTTTTTCCAAATCTTAAATGAACTTAACATCCACATATTGAATTACTGTGAAGCATATCCATCACCACAAACTGTAAATGAAGATTTGCAGCATGAGTTTTCTTGGACGTAGAAGACATCTGAAGCTCTAGCAAGTTACATTTACAGACAGAAATATGAAATACACACTTCTGGCTGTGAATGTACCCAGCTGGCATAAAAATTCCAACAGAAGACTAGGTTAACTGAGTTCCTTGAATCCCGAAAGTCAGCTTTGTAAGTCATCTCCTCGACTTCCACAAGTAGGCAGACCAGAGATATCTTGATTATAGCTTACATTATCAGATATGTCATTATGTTAATATTCATTTAGGACTTGCAAAAATTATTCTAATGGTACAGTTTTAGATAACAACAGTAATAAAAAGTTCTTAGTGTTTCAGTAAATATTTTTATTTTATACCGCACTCTGAAGGTATATTAGAAATGCATTAGGAATTCCAAAACAGCTATCTACTGTAACAGCTAAATTAAAATGAAGCGATTCATAAGAAAGTGATATTTTTATTGATTAAAAAAGTTATGAATAACTACATTATGAATAAATATAATTTTGCTGTTCAAACTAAAAAAAAAAAATTACTTTCTTAGTTTTATATAACATCGAGAGCTAATATCTCAGTGTTTATATGATAATGAAACATATTTCAACTAAACAACTTATAATCAAGTAAGTAACTACTTTTAAATAAATCCCATTTGTGCCATAAATTCATGGCCAAATCAAATTGATGAATTTCATTTTGTCCTCACTATAAATAACACTGACTAAATAAATGAAACAATGATACCAAAATTTATTAAAAAGGACATTCTTAAGTATATTCATAAATAAAAATTGACTTACCGATGGATAGATAAAGTTTTATTTATGCATATTGATTGCTGTTTCTTCAATTGTATGCAACACACATATAACAATTGCGATTTCGTCTTAATAACAAACTAATACCACAATAAAGTGCTAAATTAAATAGAATACTTTTAAATTTAATAACAATTTAAAAAAACTTTTATAAAAAATCTCGAATAAAGAAATTATAGCACAACACAGCTAACCGCATATAATATACTGTACGAGGAAATGTCAACAATCTGACGTACGTCAGCTGTGATCAAAAATCCTCAGTTAAACTGACAGTTTTGCCAGTCTATGTATCTTAAATGTCTTTGGGTTGAACACAGATCAAACCTTCAAAATCGCTTCCTAACGACCTAAAATCTTGGGTTTAGGTCGAAAGTTGGGTCGATTAGGCCTTGGGTCGACCTGTGAAAACGCAGCTTTAAATGGTAGAAATAAGCTATTTTAGGATATTTCGCTATTTTGGAAATAAGGTCGACTAATAAAAAAATTTTAAAAAGAGGGAAATTTTCCCAAATGAAAATATAAAATTCACGTATAATCGAATATTTAAATAAATCGATTTTGAGTCGAAATAAAATTGATAAATACGAATATGTGGTTCTCGTGTTGTTTTCGTCAGTTATATTTTCGTTTTCTAACATGTAAAAGTAAAACGCAATGGGGTGATTCAGATCTTTCATAATAAACAAATAGTTACGGACTTAAAAAAAAATAAATATCTAATTTATGCCTCATAATTACCCTGCTCAGAAATGAACATATTTCAAGTGCTTAGAAATAGCTTTTTAGTGCTTTCGGTATTTATTTCATGTATATCGTCAGAAACTGAATATGAAACTCCTTCGAGAAATCTTCGATCTACGAAATCATCTTCTTTTACAAACACTTTAAATATTACTCCTGTACATAGCTTTTCAGTTGTAACCAATCAGTAAGTAAAAAAATTTAATTTTCAATTTAACCTTTATACGCCCTTTCGTAGATTTTCATATTGCTTGATGATTATATAAATTTATTAATTGCAGCGTTTCTCCAGTGAAGTAAATACTTAGTAAGTCATCTAACATACATTTAAAAATTGTTATACTTAAGTGATATTTGATTTTTATTTGAATTTGTGGGAAAATAGTGTTTAATGAATTATATTATTTTGATCTATTAGAAGCATTTTATTAGAATTTGCATGAACAAAAGCCAGGATTTAATGAATTAAAGATCCATGTGATATGATTTTTAAACCATCATGTTAATTCCATATTTAATAATACTTAAAAAAAAAGTAATGTTAAATATGAATATTACAATTCTTTACAAAGAAAAATACTACTTCATGAGTGATATTCATTTGAATGAATTGAATTTAAATACAATGAAAGTGATATAAGTATTATTTAATATACTAATGTAATAAAATCCAGAAATTAGCTTTCAATTTCATTCTCCAATTTTTGTGTCCTGTAAATTGATTGAGGGGTTCTCCCCCCCCCCCCTCCCTTTTTTTAAACTCTGCACCTCTTGACTCACAAAAAGTACCATAACTGCTAAAAGAAAAGACAGTGGGCTTTCTGCAAATTACAGTTATCTGTTTTATGTCAAAATAGTACTTATCATGAACCAAATTTTACAGTATATTGTTAAAATAATAAACAGTAATTATATTGTAATTTTAAGTTTTATGCTTTTTACTGCTCATCAAACTATAGAAAGTTATATAAACTATGAAAGGTGGAATATTTGTAATATTATAGATAACTTAAACAATTTGATATTTAAAAACGAATGTTTATAGAGCAAACTCTGGAGAAGTGAATCTAACATCACATGATTTTGCTAAATTTACTTTAATTTTCACTTGAGTTTTAGTGTCTGTCTACTTGCATGGAATGGAATAAAAAGGTATAAATGAGGAGTACAAGAAAAAAGGCAACCATAAAATAGCTGGCATATTTGCTGCATAAGAAGAAGTGCTGATAGTTTTAGATTTTCTGTGTTAAATTATTTTTATAATATATTAAATTACATTATGGGAATTTTAGTGATCTCTAGAAATTTTGTGCTCAGGCCACAGGATCTGCAGGCCGGTATGATAAACAGGAAAACAGGTCCTGCTGATGATAGCTTTAGAAAAACCAATTGCAATTTTAAATTTAAGTAATTGGTTATCTAAACATTCGTGCCCTGCCTATGCAAGAAAGTTCATTATTGTAGGAGAACTATCTTATGAAAGCCTACATAAATTTACATACAATTTCTCAATATATCAATTCTTTTTCTCCTATTTTAAAATGAGAACAATTTACATTGCTATTTTTTTTAATGAGAATAAACTATGATTTTTAAAACCTTCAAAATTATTTTTTCTAAATATAATTTCATTTAATGAAAAGCTCATTAAACTGATGCTATATTCAAAGTTAATACTTTTAATGAATGCAAATTATATTATTATTTTTTTATGTAGGTAGTTTGATATTTGAACATCCACAGCTTGATGATATAGAAGATCAGTTAAACAAAATAGATATTGTATACTTAATGATAAAAGTTATTGTGCTTATGGGTCATTCCATCATAATTAGCTTGTTTTGGAGGGAACATTTTTAGTAATTTTTTTTGTCTAATTTAGACAATTTAAAGAACACCAAATATATTTAACAAATAGGGCAAGAGTTGTCCCCTCTGCCAAACTCATTAGTTCTTTGTTATTTGTTTAGCCTATCAAAATAACTTAAAAAAGTTTCTAATGTCTTCAATCTAGTAGCAACAGTGTGGCACGGCAGTGGACACTGTAGATTATTTATAGGCCTTGCAGATTAGTCTAACAGCTTAAAAATAAATGCTAGGCTTAAAATATTGTAAAAATTTACTTTAAGCCTCTAAATTTATTGTATTAGTGGCACCTTTCTATTATTATTTTATATGTGACTTTTGCTTATTTTAGGGGTTACTATTATTTCTGGTGGTCTTATGATGGTAAGCTTCGTTCAGCATTGTTGGTATAAATTTTGGTTTGTTGCCGATTAACATAAAATATTCTGCTACCAGGGCCTTCAATATTCTTTAAATTGTTTAAATTAGGCATAAAAACTTACCAAAAATGTCCCCTCTAAAACAAACCAGTTATTATGCAGTGATCCTTATACTACGTTCAGATCGGATAGTTAAGATATCTTAGACCGCCGAACTCACTGAGGGAGTTCCAGAAACTCACTTAGTGAGTTCAAGCTTTCTATTGCTAGATGCAGCCAGCACCACTCACTCTGATTGGCTCTGGAGGCCGATTGGCTGTTGAGGTTGCTTTTAACATATGCGCATGCGCACATTCTATGTTTGTTCAGATATCGGTCACAGTGATGAGCAGTGAGTTATCTTAGATGAGTTTTGCGGTGTGGACAGGTATTCAATTCCGAGAGGGTACCACCTCAAAAATGGCGGTCTGAGATATCTTAAATGTCCGATGTGAACAGGGTATTTCCTAATGAAGACTTTTATAGTTTTCAGATTTTTAAATAATGCTTCACTAGTCTGCTCATTCTATAATCATAAATAACTGTGTAAGTAGCAAAAATATTGTTAGTATTTTCTGTACTAATTTTTATCGTATTTAATAAAAAAATTATAAAAGCTGAGTTAATATATGTATATATTGTAATAATTAATATATGTACATCAATTAAAATTTTATATTTTAGTTTGTTGAAAAAATATGTTATAATATAAAATAAAAATGTTTATATTTTTAAACATAGTTCTCATGTTGAGACAACTAATGATACAGATGTCACAAATGAAACATCTGGTGCCACGACATCTACTACACCTTCTCTTGATGCAGTACTTCCTCATAAAGGATCCGCTGAAGAGGAACATCACTCTAGCATGGCTATATTTTTTGTCTTAATTGTTATGGGTAATTATACCTCTCTTTTATTGTCAGTTACTCTTAATTACAAATTCAAATTATGTTTTGTATTTTAAAATTGAAGCCTTTCTTGTAGTTTTGTCAAATAATTTATTTGTTTAAGTTTTAAAAGATGAATCTGTTTTAGTTAAATTCAGTATTTGTAAAGTATACTACAAATATGCATATCATAAAATTTGAGTGTCCTGAGTGTTACTATGGCTATCTTCTTTTTGAAAATAAATTTTCTTCGCTTCAGCTATTAGCTTTCTTAGATTACAGACATTATATAGAGTGATCTGTAATTAACCCAGCAAGTTTTTTTTCTGAATAAGTTTTGAATCAATGCATTTGTATTTTCAAAATATGTAAATTATTTACAAATATAAAAACTAATAGTAAGTTTTTGTTTTGTTGGTTTAAAAGGAAATGTTCAATTTTCTTTTTGTTTTTAGAATTTCTGGTTTGGTTTCCATTAAAAAAAAAGACTGATAATGAGGATAAAAAAAAAATAAATAAATCTGCATTCTTTAGAAGTTGATTGCGGAAATGACTGTTTAATATTGACACACATGACCACACCATTAATTATGTAACAATAATTCTTTATTGAAATCAAGGAAAAAATATGTGACCAATTGCCATTCAATTTATTTTAATATTTTATTGTATATAACAATAAAATTTTAATAATATTTTGAGTTTTATTTTAATATTTTATTGTATATAACATTTAATATTTATTTGTTCTTTTAATTAAAATATATATTTGTATTGATTTAATAAAATAGTTCACTAAAGTCTGTATTTTTGAAATGTTATCCTTTAAAATGATCACTTTCACACCAACAATGTTAATTAAAAAAAAAAAATTTCATTTGTTGTCAGCTATTATGCTTGGCGAGAATGGTGTTGGTATAACGGAAAAGTATCTATTTTTATTTACTTGTCTATTTGTGTTTTACTATTCTTATAAATGTATATATATATACATTAGACTCCTTCAAATCTACACAGTTTGGGACCAGGGGTTGTGCGTATTTTAGAATTTTGCTGATTTCTGGTCACTGTTTTGTTTACATTTTTTAAACAGTAATTTGACTAGTAAAGCATTGGAAATTATAATGTATCATTACAATAAATAAAATATTAAAATAATTAAGTAAAATATTAAGATAATTGAAGTAAATTTTGTAAAATAATAAAATTAAGAAAATTAAAAATATTAAAAATAAAGTGCAATTAAATAATAATCAGTGATGCTGTACTAAATAGGGAGATTGGTACACAGTGGACCACTTTTTCAGTTAAATTTTTTTTTCTCTTTAATGGACAAACTGATCTGCAGGAAAATATTTCTGAACATTCCTTAAACCTTTATACATTCATCATAATTTTCTCATAACATAGTTTTCAGCACATTTTTCAAAAATTTTTTTTTTATATGCTCCCGTAAAGTGGACCAGTGTACCCACTTCTGGGGCACACTGGTCCACCCACCTGGGCACAGTGGACCGCTATTAGGTATTATCTGAAATACAATATAAATCTATTTTTCATTAATCTAATTCTTTTTTATTTCCCCTTTACCCACAAAATAACATAGTAATATAAATTTACAAGTAACATTTTGAAACCAAAAAAAAAAAAAATATTATATTTTGAAAATAATAACAGATTAATACAGGAACAATTGCAATTTAGTTGAAGTTACTACTTAAGTACAAAAAAGTCAGCGCACATTAAAATTTGCAAAATACTTATGAGTAAGATTGAGCCTGGAATTTTCCTGAAATACTTTTGGGTGTGGGAGCAATATTATGAAATCATTAATATCAACAATAGATTCATCTACAGTTCCAAGAAAAATAAACTGATTTCCATTCAATTTGCGTCTCATGAATCTTACTTGAATAGAATCATCACCAATCAGACTACAGTTATATTTATCAAAGGCAGTAAATACAAAACAAAATATTTCTTACTATGTTAAATAAATTGTATTTTTCTTTGTTTACTTTATTTTACAGTTAAATAACTACTTTTAAACAATATTTCTTTATAGTAAATAAGCAATTATTAAATATTTTGAACATTCTGCATTACAGAAGCAGAGTGGATTGTGGACCACTGTGCCGCAGGAGTGTGTGGTCCACTGTGCCCCATGTTGAAGTTCAATAAATAATCATATTAATATTGTTTATAGCTTTTTTTTAAACATATTAACTTTAAAGTTAAATAAAAACAAGTATCTAAGCTTTTCAAAAAAGCTGTTTTATTGGATTTATCTACAACCTTTAATTGCTAAAAAAAATTAAAATATGATGATGAAAAATTGTACTTTTGGAAGCTCAAAACAACCAGTCAAGATAACATAGTTCAATCTGAGCTAAACATATTTTCTGAAGACTATAAAGAATCAGTGCAGTGCTGTTGTTTATTAGGATAGGAAAGAAGCTTTAAAAAAATTTAAATAAATAAAATTTTAGGGGGTGGACCACTGTGCCCATAGGTCCAGTGTTTACTGGTCTCCCCTATACATAATAATGATGAAATTTAATCTTTCATTTAGTCAAAATTACGTATGAAATCACGAAAAAATAAAAATCATTAAAGATTAAAACTGAAGTTAAATACTGATGCAAAGTGGCTACTATTATGCCGTTTTTTACCTTAAATATGAAAATAATTTGTATCAGAATTTTAAAATATTGAAATTTTATTTCATTTTTATGCAGATTTATAGTTAAAAAAAAAAAAAGAGTGATAATTAAAAATTGTTTTGGAAAAAAAATCGTGATTGCCACTAATATTGGTGATAATTTGAATTTTTTTGGATGAAAATTTGTATTTTTTTCATACGAAAGCTCAAATTTGTCCATATTAATCATAATTACATATTAAAATGCATATATAATAATGAAAAATGAGGAAATGAATGCAAGAAAAATAAACAAACTATTCGGTTACAGTTTATACTTGTGAATATTGCGCAGGATATAATATGGTGAATTTTTGCTTTAGATACACTAATTTACATCAAAATCATAAGTAAATAAATTTTATTTAGTAATTAACCAGCTGTAATACCCCAAAACACATAATTAACAAAAAAAAATTGTAAAAGAAAAAAAAATTGCGATTGTTGCTGATTTTAGCGGCATCCTGAATTTTGTTTTTTCAACTTAACTGTAAATTTCACTGTTTACATCTGCAATGATATGTGGATTTTAGAGTCGCAGATTTAAGAGAATCTATTGTATACACATATTTTAATAAAATATAACACAATTAAAAATTTAAATAGGGTGAAATCCATTGAATTCTAAACCTAAACTATTTTTAACTTTCTTCTGATCTTGAATCACATAAATTGTACAGCATTTTAAATGTTTTTAATGTTTATTTCTTTGTGATAATTTATTGATAAGAGTGCAATATCTAAAACAAATTATGATTGCTATATAATAATAGTAATAATAAAGTACATTCAATAATAAAACTTCAGAATTATAAAAGGTATCTGTATATTTTCTTTTCTAGCCTTATGTATATTACTCATTCATCTGTTGATCCAGACAAATTTCCAATATTTGCCAGAAAGTGTATCTGTTGTATTTCTTGGTAAGTTTTTCTTTCTTTTAATTGTTTCTAGAATATTATTACATGATTCTACTGAGTAATAAAAATGTATGGTACTTATGTAATATCTGTGCTAGATAGATAGATTGCCAAAAATTGGTTGTCAATTGTCAATCATGTTTATTGTTGCTAGTTGCCAACCGTATACAAAGCAATAATTTAATATACATTTATTAAACCACATAACATAACCAAAAATGGTAAATAACATGAAAGCAAACTAAAATAGTACAAAACAACATCAGGTTATTGGCTTTTAGCGATGAAAGTTATTTCTGATGGTAGATTTATTTTCAGTGAGATGTTATTTCTACCAGACTCTATACTATCTTACTATCTATAATGTATACTAGAGGCATGGGTCAAAATTTCCATGCTCCCAAATTTACTTTTCAAAACTAACTTTTAAGGGATGAAAATTTTAGTCAGGGTAAAAAATGCATTTTATTTTCTTAATTATAGCTACTAAATTTTCCTTCAGACTATATTACTGATACATTTATACTCTATTTTTTTTTCTGTTGATATAGTAAATGATATAAAAACAGTGATTAAATGTAACTTATTTTCATTTTTCTTATGTTTTACATTTTAATTTCAAACATGCTAAAAGAACAGAAAATTCAATCTGTATTTTTGTTTATATTCATAAAGAGTAGAGAAATGATATAAAATATGGAGAATAGGTTATTTAAATAAAGGGGAAAGTGGTTAGCATTCAGTGATACCAAACTTCTGTTTATAAAATAGAAGCAAAATTATGTTGAAGCCAAGCATAAATTTACATCAAATATTTGTTGTCCCTGCATTATTTCTTAGCACTGACAAAGCCTGCAATTGTAAAGCATAAGATATATTTTGCAGTTCAAATATTCGCACCAGTTCCATAGTTGTAAATTCATTTACAAAATTAATTTGTTATGTATAATTATGTATATAATAAAATATCTTTTATATGTAAGGTAGTTAGTTTTAGTTTAATATTAAAAGTGTTGTTTATTTGAAATTTGATGGTAAAATTTCAAATTGTTGAAGCATAATTTGCATTGAGTAAAAGGGGACCCTCTGCGTGACGTCGGGCTTACACTACTTCTAAGTCTTAAGCGGGCCCTGGGCCCGAGTCTCATGAATGAAAATTAGCCTGCAGGATGGGCTTCAGGCCAGGCCTGTGCCATGCAGACCTCTAAATATATACTATTACACATACCATATCTGTGACTATTATATACATATCTATATCTATTCTATATCATATTATATAGTTATAAATAAGTGCTTCTGCAATTGCTTGTTGTAATATTGCAACTATAAAATACTAACTATGCAGTTACAATGTAAAAGAAAAGTAATACGAGTTACTGTAATTAGTATTATCGGCGCCATTATTGGTGCGGTGTATCTTCCTGGCACAGATAATACAGAAATATCAGATTTATTTATGTCTCTGATCAATATCTGATTAATCTGAATCTACATTTCAGGTGCTTTGATTGGTTTAATATTAAAGTTATTTTCAAATAATAATCTGGGAAATTGGCAGGTAAGTTTGCTTTTTTTTAAAACTTCTTTTTTATATACATATGTTTTAAAATTTTATTTTGAATAAAGGATGTCAATTTTCATTGTTTAAGGAGTAAAACGAACACTTTCTCATAAATTATGTATCAATTTTTATGGCATATGTTTAATGACTATTTAAAAACCAGTATAATAATAATAATGGTGTATATATATT
Organism: Maratus michaelseni; assembly: GCA_963931845.1. Classification (NCBI taxonomy): domain Eukaryota; kingdom Metazoa; phylum Arthropoda; class Arachnida; order Araneae; family Salticidae; genus Maratus; species Maratus michaelseni. The sequence continues at coordinate 254,838,991 of OZ007587.1, forward strand.
GAAAGTTTGTTCTAAATTAGAATGTTTCTGGTTTGAAGATTTATTCACAAACACTTTCTCAGTTTTATTATAATTCATGTTACTTGCTTTTGTTTTCAAGGCATAAACATGGTTAGTTAATTTTTTTTTTCAGATAAAATTAATGATGTCTTTGAATTTTTGTCATTTATTTAATTCAATATGATTTCTTTTATCTGTGCATGGAAGGATATGTGCAAGAAGAAGTGTGTGGGGAGGAGGGCGCTGGAAAGAATATTAAGCTTCTGAATATTTTCATGCATTATTTAAAAGTTTTTCATGAAAAGTTACTTATGATTAAAGCAATAATAGATTTGTATTATATAATAGTGTGCATTTTACTAATTAGCAATCCAAAATATGTTATGTAATTTCAGTGGGAGATAATGTTATTATTGTTGCTAAATTAACTGATAAAACAGGATTGTAAACTTTTGAAATGTATCCTTATTTGGAAACATCAAGTATGAATTTAAATTCATGTGTTACTTCAGGGGTAATTGTATAATCCAGTTATATACTAGAATTCTAACATGTTGTTCTATTTAAAAACTGGAATTTGAGTTTTTCCAATAAAAAATTCCTTTATAAATACACTGAATTTTCCATGTCATCTGTACAAAATTCAAACTTTAAATCTTCAGTACTTTTTATGACAATAATTCTTGTTTCATAAAGAATTTTCAGTGTTATAATAATGTAAATCTGGAATTTGGAAGAATAATACTGAAATTTGATTGTTTCATCAGAATAAACTTAGAATTCGATAAGTTTCTTTCATATATTGTTTCAGTAAATTCTTTAAACTCAATAGATAATAAAAAGTTAGATTTACATAAAAAAAAGCTATTTTATGACAAAAGCATTGTCTTTTTTCAAAAATTGTTTTAGTATAACCTAAACAACTTTTGCATTTTTTAATATTACTTCTGTTCTAGAAGTCCATATTAATTTTGTTTGTTATTAATTTTTAATTTCAAAAGTTTATGTAGTTGTGACCATATGCACAATACTTCCTATTAATGCCAAATTTCAACTATACATGACAGCAGCTTTATAAATTAATATATAAACACTAATAAAATTAAAATTAATTAGTAAGCAGAATTCACACAGGCATGGTTTAATGAAGGCACTCATTCTTTCGGATAATACAAAAGCATGACGAGACGTCATGATTTTAAATGCAGCACTAGGATGCGGTATACGTATTCCATTTTTATGTATTTTTTAGATAAGCCAGTTTAGTTTTCTTAATGAAAAATTTAAGTTAACTGCTATTCCCTTGTTTTCTCTCGCAGTTTAAAAAAAAAAAAAAAAGAAAAAATTGGGATTCATATTCATATTAAAGATCTTTGATTCATATTTAAATAAGTTTATGTGGTGCCAAATTCATAAAAATGATTTCTATTTTGAATGGTATTAGAGTTTTTTGGCCGCCAGAATGTGATAGTTGCAAATTTTGATAAAACTATTTATCTCATAACTTCAAGGGCTTTATCTAATTTTTATGTACTTTTTGAATGTTATACAAAGGTCGTCTTTATATTTTTTTCAACATTGTTTAGAAGTTTTTTTTATTAAGATACTTTCACCTTCGGAATAAAAACAAAACCTGCAAACAAAATAAAAAAATAATAAACAGCCTTTATAGAGATTGACCTCAGCTATCTAATGCAAAAAAAAAAAAAAAAAAAAAAAAAAAATCATTTAAAAATATGAAAATGAAATATTTAAAAATATGTCTCTCATAGGATTAACATTAGCAAGCGGGTGTTTTTGTGTGAGAGAAGTTAATGAGATATCTTGATATTTGTTTGTGAATTGAGTAAATTTCAGATAAAATATTATGCATAATATTTATGGAAATAAAACCATTGTGTAAACCAACATTTAGAATGGAATTTTAAATGAATACATAGTACAACATCAAGCAATTGAGATTTTTTTTTCATTTCGTAGTGATTTTTAGAAAATACTAAAAATTTTTTAAAAATTTGAAATAGTTGGAAGACATTCTTATTATGCCTTGTGTAAGTAGAAAAATCCAAGTTTTTTTATAAAGCCTCCCAAACTTTTTTGGGACCCTCCAAATTATAGTGCTCTAGATACATGCTATAATCAGACCCTATAATGCAGGCTTCTACTAAGTGAGGTTTTTGTTATTTTAGTTAAACAATATACTATCTGTTTTACTAAAATTAGTAATAATTTAATGTATTTTAAAATTATTATTTTTTTTATATATTTTTAATGATGACTATAATTAATTTTTATAATTTACAGAAAGAAGAAGCATTTAACCCTACCACATTTTTCTTGGTGTTATTGCCCCCTATCATGTATGAATCTGGTTATAATTTACATAAGGTGAGTTAAAAAAAAATATTTTTCATGCAACAGCTAGTTTGCCTTTTTTTTATCATTTCTTTATTTTTTATTTTTGATGTAATTTATGTTAATTTTATATAAAATGCATATTGATAATTTGTGTATTTTCTTATTTATGTTCTATTAGAAGTGTAAAATATTTCCCTAAATCATTATACCAATCTATAAAAGATACGTACATTCATTTTTATGTGTTCTAAAAAATGTTTTATAATGCTTTAAAACTGAGTGTTAAATTGTAAAAAGTTAAATTTTTGTAATACACTTTTTAGTGCTATGTTTAAATATTTAATAACAATCATTAACTTAATATGAATGTAATTTTATCTTACTTTTATATTAACAAGATGTGTAGAAATTTCTTTAAACCTATGCAGCCGAACCCGTTTATAGCGAGCTGAGTTTAATGAGAGCCTGGAATAAGCAAATAGATAGGCAATGGCTGATTTATATAAAAATGCATTTAAAAAAAAACTTGATTGTAATGAGGAAAATCCAGACATAACAAGCAAAACATTTGCAAATTCACAAATATTCATCTTTTTCTCATTTTTACTAAGCAAAACTCATGTTTTCAACTTATAATGCTATAGATTAAAACACCTCAAGATTATCTTTTAAACAGGGATTTCTTTTTAATTTATTAACTTTTTTTTTGAACAAAACAAACAAATTATAATATTTATCAATATAATATTAATTCAGTAGCATTCCATTTCTGAGTTAATTACTGAAAGAAATTAAGAGATGAATACACGTTGTGAGCATGTCAAAAAAAAAAAAAAAAGAAGGATGTTAAAAAAAAATCTATTTAAATTAGTAAAAGAAGAATCAGCATGTATTATTCAGTTGTCATCCTTTTATAAAATTATTTTTAAATTCAGAATTTTCAGAAAATCTTACTTGCCAAGAGTTTATGTATGTTTTTCCAACCAGCAAGATATAACATGCAGTGCTGTTTCAGTAGGCTTTGGTGTGCAGAATTTATAAGATCCGTTGGTCTCTGGCTTATATTTAAATATTCACTAAAATAAAAATAAAATCTGCCGCAAATTAAGCACTGATGTTTAGATTTAGAGGAAAGTTCCATTATCAAGTTTGCAGCTAATTGACATATTTTAGAAAGTATGATTTGGGGCATAATTTATTAATTTTATTATTGTAATTCCCATACACTTTTAACCCCATTGTTATCAGTGTTGATCATGTTTCACACCAATTTTGACTGTGCATCCAATTATGGATTATTAGTCAATATATAAAGAATTAAAATTTTTATAGCTTTAATTAAATATTTTATACTTTTTTCATTTGTGAAAAACACATAGAAAAATTATTAAAACTTAAATATATACATCTAGTAAAAATATTATAGTAAATGATTTGTTATAATATTACAGTTATAATTTGGGTTATATTAATTTATAATCAATTGTTATTTTATGCATAAATGGGATTAAATTTTTAATGCATGTATCACTTTATAAAAAATAAGAGTAAAAATAAAAAGTCAAGAAATATAAGTGCAGAAAAATATGCTTATACCTATACATTTTTGAAAAAAAAAAAATTTCTTCAGATTGTATGAAATGGTCCCTTCATTCAGTCAGTTTTTCAAGCCTGCATGCTTGGTCTAGTGCAGCCATACTCAACCTGTGGCCCTGCCACCTTTTATGTGCGGCCCGAGACCCATAATCATTAATTGTTATTTATGAAATTAATTGAGATGTGCATAAAGAATTTTAAAGATCTTCTTTGTTTTTTTATATATTTTCATGAGATGACAAAATTTGTACTGTTATGTATAGTTACTAATTTTAAGTTATCTTAAAATTCTTAGATGTTGTTTCCATAGCCAAAAGTTCTTTTTCTGCTATAGTAGTGTATATTTCTTAATCTTTACACTATATATTTCTACATTGGAAAAAAAAAAGTTTTTGCATTGAGAAACTGACTGATTTATTAAAGAAAATCTCCTGATTTTTTTTTCTTTAGAACTTTGTAATTATACATTGTTATATTATTACATTTTATGCTTATCATATAGCTAAGAATTCTTATTAGTGTTAAACGTTTGCTGTAGAATAAATTGGCAGCAAAATGTTTTACACCAGTTGCCAAACAACAATCTTTCTAGTCATTTGCAATAGAAATCTACTACGAAGTATATCGTTTGAAAATAGTGGTGTTACATTAATTTGGTAACATTTCTTCTGCGACAAATGTTAATTCTTCTTGATTATATTAACTTTATTATATAGCTCTGTTATACTGCTTTTGTTGTCATACTATTTTAGTTACCATTTTTTGCATTATTATGTAAGTGTGTTGTGACCCGCCTAACATCTCAAACATATGTTTGTGACCCGTGAGAAAAGAAGGTTGAATTGGCTGGTCTAATGGTTGGGATGCTATTATTCAAAAAGTATCAGCTTTGAGTCTCTATTTAGAGTAAGGTTGTCAGATTGTATGTTTTCATCAAACATTGTATGTTTAAACTTTTCCTGTACAACAATTTCTTCCATTTTTTTTTTTTTAAACATGTTGACTTTTAATAATTTTGTGAATTTTTCTCAGTTTACTTAATTTTTTTTTCTTTTTTTTTTATGCACTTTTTGTCACAAAATGTTACATGCTTGTGCATCAAATGATAGAAAGAATAATTTCTGATCTGGCAAAAATCTTGTCAAAAAATTCTGGGATAAATCTCAGGGCAGTTGTGACACATTAAGAATACATGTGCAAAATCTTTGGATTTCATCAGATGCCACAGTATGCTTGCTTTATTTCTGAATGCTTTTCTAATTGCATTTCTTTTTGTATGGTGTAAATTACTAAAGCTTTCATGACTATTTCTGAATTTTAAATTGTTCTGATTGTTTACAGCGCTGCAGTTAATTTTTGATTCATAATAGGGAATATGACTGACAATTGGTTAAACAATGTTAATAGAATAATGCGACACTAATACCATTAGAAAATAAAAATTATAACTATTAATTAATGAGATGTTTTAAAGAAAATTTGCAAAGAAGGCATTGCTGGCACATTCAATATTTTTTATTAGAATATGAAAAATGATGATAGTGTAATAAAGCCAAAAGAAATTAGTGTCAGTAAAAATCTTTTCTTTTTTACTGAAAGATAAATCTAGCAACCTTAATTCAGAGATGGATGTTTATAGCACTTTGGAAAATATCAGGAATAAGTCTGTAAATTCTCCTTAAAACCTGGAAGACTGTTTAGTTACTCTGGAAAAAATATCCCATCTATTTTAAAGTTCATGTTAGCCAGCAATCATCGCAATTTGTCGTGCTTTATTGCTGATTGGTAGCATGGAAAAATATTAATTTTGTTGAAAATTACTTTGGGAAAACTCAGGGAATTTATTTTATGAAAATGAGCATGAACTCTCAAATGATAGCTATGTGAACAAAAATTCAATGCAGATGTTGACATTGTTTGCTTCAACTGTTTCTAGCAAAAGTTTTCATCATTTGCTTTGAAAATTGTACTGAATGGTGGGACCATTTCATATCATCTAAGGGAAAATATTTTGAAAACCAAAAGGGATGTACATTTTTTTTTTCTAACCTATATTTCTTTATCTTATTTATTTTATTTTATTTCACTCTCAGATTTAATAGAACACACCTTATATTTTCTTCCTCTTAACTTAATTTTTGTATACATCTGATTTGTAACTCATCACTGATTAAAATTCTTATATTCTCGGGAATTTTCATAGTGTTAATCATTTTGATTTTGTGAATAATTAAGAATTTTTTAACTTTTAATAAATTGTTCTTACATGTATAATTATGGTTCCTTTTTCCTGAATATAGGGTAACTTTTTCCAAAATGTTGGCTCCATTTTAGTTTTTGCAATTTTTGGCACCGCTATTTCTGCGTTCATTATTGGAGGAGGTGTTTATCTATTGGGAATGGTAATGCTGTTTATTATTAAATAAGTATTTTAATTTTTCTGTTTCATTAATTTACATGCATTTAATTAATTTACATTTTTTTAAACTATTCATTTTCAGTGCTAAAAGACAGACCATTTGTTTTTATCTAATTAATTTAATTTTGTCTGAACTGTTATTGAATGAGCAAAATATCTGAATTCTGAATAAATGATAACAACAATTTTTATTGCCTTTAAAGCTTATTGTACAAGAAGTACAGTGACCTTTCACTTTTATACTGTGATTTCTTTAGATCCCAACTACACTTTATGAAATATATATGCTAATTTAAAATTATAATTATTTTTTCTGTTATTATTATTATTTTTTTAATTTAAATGTTATTAATCTTATTTAACTTTATTAATATAAATTACAATGACATTTTATTGTATAATATGGTATTGCTCGAAATTTGAAACATGTAGGTGTATGAGGCAAGCAGAGTTTGCAGAATAGCACGACATAAGACATTTATTTACAATTAAACGAAGACAAAATATATACAGCTCGTATGCGACTGAGCGCCGACATCTTTCTTAAAGTAACAACTGCTCTCGCTTTCGGAGCATCATCATCGTAACTGTACGCGCATGCGCCATATGTGCGGAGAGGAGAAAATGAACGTTGTATTCCAACAGTTCCCCCCTTACAACGTGCATTTTCTTAACAAGGCATTAATTACTCTCCTATTATGCAAATATTATATGCAAATTACAGAGAAACAAAATATAAAGTTACAATTACAAACAGTATATACTTTAAACTTATATGGAAAAAGGATACAGAATAACATTGAATGTTTTTAAACACTTAGTCCTATTAAATCACAACATTTCTTATGTTTATAGGTACTTAAAGCTTTTGTTAAAATGTCAGCTGCCATATTTTCAGTTTCTAGATATTTAACTTCTATTTCTCCATTCTCATATATTTCGCGCACAAAGTGATGGCGAATATCAATATGTTTTGTGCGAGAATGATAAATTGGATTTCTTACTAATTTTTGAGCAGACTGGTTATCGCAGAATATTAAAGTAGGTGCAGACACTATTTCAGGAGAAAGTTCATTTAAGAACCGTCTGAGATGTAAAGTCTCTTTAGCAACCTCTGATAAAGCCATATATTCTGCTTCAGTTGTGGATAATGCAACAGTTCGTTGCTTTCTCGATTCCCAAGATATAGCACCACCAGCATATTTAAAAATGTATCCAGTATAGGACTTTCTATCATTGACATCTGAAGCCCAATCAGCATCAACAAATGCAACTAAGGACTTAGTATCACGTTTAAAAATCAGTCCTTGATCTTGAGTACCTCTTAGATATCTTAAAACTCTTTTTGCAGCTATCCAATGAGGTTTGCCTGGATTGTTGTTGAATTGACTTAGGAAATTCACAGCATGAGTTATATCAGGTCTAGTTGCTACTGATAAATACATAAGAGAACCAATTAGTTGACGATAAGGAATATTATTCATTTCAGACTTTTCTTCTTCAGTTTTGGGACACATATCTTTAGTAAGCTTCACATTGTTATCAAAAGGTGTAGATATTGATTTTGATTCTTGCATATTAAATTTGCTCAGAATATCTTCAATATACTTCTTTTGAGTAATTTTAATACTGTCCCCGTTTTGCATAAATTCTATGCCCAAACAATAGTGTAACAAACCTAAATCTTTCATTTTAAAAGATTTGGATAATTCATCTCTAATATATTCATAATCTTGTTTACATTTAGTAAGAATTATGAGATCATCAACATAAACAATGATAATTGCTTCAATTGGAGATTTAGAAAAATAAACACATTTATCAGCATTTAGTGATTTAAACTTCATTTGTTTTAATTTTTCATCTAATTTATTGAACCATTGTCGACCTGATTGTTTTAATCCGTAGAGGGATTTTTTTAATAAACAAACTTTGTCAACATTAGATTCATATTTAAAACCTTCAGGTAACTCCATGTATACTTCTTCAGTTAAATCACCATTTACATAAGCCATAATAAAATCTAATTGATAAGCTGTAAAACCATTTTGAAAACCATAAGCGATCGCCGTTCTGATCGAACTTAATCTGGCTACAGGCGAAAAATTTTCTTCAAAATCAATTCCTGGTTTTTGAGAACACCCCTTTGCAACTATTCTCGCCTTAAACTTTTCGATTGACCCGTCTTGTTTATATTTAGTTTTTAAAACCCATTTACTTCCTATAATTTTCTTATGTTTTGGCCTATCAACTATTTGCCATGCATTTTCTTGCATTAAAGAATTAAATTCTAATTCCATTGCATCTATCCATTCATGTTTAAAAGGCCCGTTTAAAGCCTCAGAAAATTCTGGACATGAGTCAGAAAATAAATTTTCCATTACAACTTGGGATTTTTCTTCTTTTGGAATTATTATTTTAAATTCTTTTCGGGGTCTACCCTTTTTACCAGTTTTTATTTTTCTTGGCCTCCCGCGCGCACTTGTAGGGCAAGAAAGGGGGTCAGAAATTTCATCCGATTGCATATCAATATCACTGTCGCCACAGCTGTCTGGTTCATTTTTGACGGGAGGAGAAGATGTTTCTGATTCTTGCGTAATTGTTTTGTTTTCATTATTTTGAGAGAAGGGAAAAATTAATTTTATTTCACTGTTTGAAGGTAAATCGTTTTCAAATTCGTTAATAAATCGGACGTCTCGGCTTATAACAATTTTTCTGGAATTCTTATTCCACAGCCTGTACGCTTTTGATTCATTTGAATATCCAACAAAAATATGCTCTTCTGACCTAGGATCAAATTTTCCTTTACTTTGTCTTTTATTTAGTACAAAACATTTTTGCCCAAATATTTTAAAATATGATAAAGTTGGCTTGATGCCAAAAAATACTTCGTAGGGTGTTTTGTTTTCATTTAAACGTCGCGAAGGACAGCGATTACGTATGTATACCGCACAATTAATAGCTTCAGCCCAAAAAGATTGTGGGAGATTGCTTTGTAATAGTAAACACCTCGCCATTTCAGCTAAAGTCCTATTGGCCCTCTCTGATGTTCCGTTCTGTTGCGGAGTTAGTGGTGAGGAAAATTCTCGTTTTATACCGCTTTCTTCGATATATTTATTAAATTCTTCTCCGAAATATTCTTTGCCATTATCCGTACGAAGAATTTTTATTTTCTTTCCTACACGATTTTCAACTGCTGCTTTGTATTTAACAAATGCATTTTTAACCTCATCTTTGGTTTTAAGAAAACTGACTTCAATGTAACGGGATTTATCGTCAATAAAAGTAACGAAATATCGCGATCCTCCGTGGGATGGAACTCTCATAGGACCACACAAATCTGAATGTATAAGAGTCAATAAATCGTCACTTTTAAAGTTCGATTCTTTAGGAAAAGAACGCACAGTTTGTTTACCTTGAATACAAATTTTACAGTCCTTAAGAGACTCATTATCATTGAAATTGAAATTTCTAACCATATTCTTTGATTTAAGTCTTTTTAAATCAGACTCATTTAAATGACCTAATTTAAGATGCCATTTTAGAAATTCACTTACCTCTGCTATCGCAGCTCTCTCGATGCTTGGGTATACGTAATACAAATCCCCATGACGGACAGCATGTACTAATGTAGAACCATTTGGTTCGATGATTTTAGCAAATCCTTCTTTAAAAATCACTGAACGATTATTGGCTGTTGCTTTAGATGTTGAGAGCAAATTACACTTTAATTCTGGAACACATAGAACGTTCTTGAGTGTGAGATTAGTAATTCCACCACCGTTAGGTACTGTAATGCAAACTGTTCCTATTCCTGTAATTTTCGCTGTTTGATCCACTGCAAGCTGTATAGTAGAATTCGTACGAGGTTGAAATTCTGTAAATAAATTTCTATCTTTACACATGTGAGATGTACATCCACTGTCTAAACACCATGCAGAAGGTTCTTGATATGCGTCATTAAATGCCATACTAGTCGGTTTTTCACAATTAGTGGCTATCATCGATCCTTGATTTCCTTTATTTAAAGATGTAAGCTTTTTATCAGCTATTTTCTTTCTACATTCGGAAGCTTTGTGCCCCATTTTCGAACAATAATTGCACTTGAAATTTCGGTAACACCTTTCCGAGGAAAAATTTTTGTTTGGATTCATTTTCCATTTTTCATTCTTCTTCTGTTCTTGATTATTTCTTTTATTTTCTATATAATATGCGTTTTGTGAATCTTGAGTGGATTTTCCTTTTCTTGCATCCCATTCTTCCAGCATCTTAATTTTCAAAGATTCGGGTTTAGGTAACTCATCTCTGGATTCTATAGCGCATCTAAAATTTTCGAAGTTCTCAGGAACACTATATAGAAGTAGAATTGATAATAAATCATCCGCGATTTCTATTTCCATATTTTTCAGTTTATCAACTATTTCGAAGAAAATATTTAAATGATCAGCCATCGTTTCATTTATGGACATTTTTCTAAACAGAAGTTGTTTTAACAGAGTTGCTTTCTTTGCGGGTCCCCTCGATTCATAAACATCTTTCAGCTTATTCCATACAGCACTTGAAGTCGTACAATGCTTTATATGACTCAGTTCACTAGGATTTATAGAAAGAATTATATCTGCACGAGCTTTTTGATCAGCTTGGAGCCACTTCTTTTCTTCGGCGGTTCCTTCAGCCGGTTTAATTTCTTTACCAATTACGTAATCCCAATGATCATTTTTGATTAATACAGCTTCGATTTGAAGCTTCCAGCTATCAAAATTATCTTTTCCGAGCTTTTCAATTGTCGTTACATGAGACATAATTATGCAGAGTCTCTCACAGCCAGAAATAATGCAAATGATAAACAGAATGAAGAACAATTCTTACTTTCGATTAGGCTTAAGAGTTCCAAATCCGAATGTTCGAATTAAAAATAATTTCTGCTAATTATAGCGCAGTGAAGTAGCGTCTCTGAGCCCATAACCATTTGTAGGTGTATGAGGCAAGCAGAGTTTGCAGAATAGCACGACATAAGACATTTATTTACAATTAAACGAAGACAAAATATATACAGCTCGTATGTGACTGAGCGCCGACATCTTTCTTAAAGTAACAACTGCTCTCGCTTTCGGAGCATCATCATCGTAACTGTACGCGCATGCGCCATATGTGCGGAGAGGAGAAAATGAACGTTGTATTCCAACAAAACATAAAATGTCTCTCTATTGGGAGGCTTACTCTGTTATATTGTGCAAATGCAACTTTAGATAATCTCTGAAAATTTGTGCAAAAGAAAAAAAAAAGTAAGAAGAAAAAGAGTTTAAAAGCATTATCAGACATAGAAAAAATATTTATTTATTTTGTTTCCAAACAAAATTAATCCAAGTATCACTGCATTTTCTGAATAAAATTTAATCAAATGTAAATTTTGAAAATAAAGAACAGATATAGTAAGTCATTTTTTTGTTTTTGGTGGTTCTCATAAAAAAAAAAAAAATCTTTCTTTGCTCAACAACGCAAAACTTTCTGAGTCATTTTTAAACATAAAAGCATGACACTTTCAGGCATTATTATTGAAGTGATTTGTAATCAAACAGCTTTTTCACTTTTCTATGAATGAATCACAACTTGAGTTATAAGCAATTGTTGTCTCAGGTTTGCAATTTTTTTTCTTTCCTGTACTATTGTGTAAAGAAATAATTTTGCGCATAATGCCAACTTTGAGAGCATTTTCTGAAAAATCTTCTGCCTCTACTAATGATTGAAAATGGAAAAAGCAGTTCGATTACACAGTTTCTTAATGAGAGCACCTGCCAATTTGATATGTTTGTGAACAAAAATGAATTGAAAAATGTGTCAAAAAATAGTCAGTTTGGATTTGAGAACAGCTTTAATGACTATATTTTGTATAATTTAAATGTTTAATGTAATTTATGAAGAATCATTGTGTTTGATCAGTACAATGCACAATACTATATTTATGAAGTTAAATTGATATAATTGGGTGGTCTCTCATGCAACTGTTTCAGTTTTGTGATTTTTTAAAATTCAGTCTTTTAAGAATAAGTGAGAAACCTCCGTATTTTCCATTTCCGCTAATATATGCAGTTATAAATATTTCATCCTTCCCTCTGCATCATATATATATATATATATTTGCTTGTTTAAAGTAAGGCAGAAGTATTTATTCTCTATGAAAATGAAAAACTAGGAATCAAGGTTTTTAGGTTCAATTCTGTACAGTTTAAGTATGACGAATCATGTACAATTTTCAGTGCTTTCTAAGTATCTAAGTCACTTTATCCTAAAAGCCTTTTCTGAAGCCATTCCATTCAAGGCAATATTGCCAAACAGGCTTTTACTTGAAGTATCCTATCATAAGCATCAAACAGTAACAACTTTTGTTTGTTGAGCAAATTATAGGTCTTTTTAATTATATATTTTTTAATTAATGAATTAGAGAAAGTTTGGAAATGGAATTTTTGCTTCATGTGATACAGAGAATTGTAAAATTATTGCCCTAGATTATTTATTTATTTATTTTTAAGTGAAATATTTTGTTATGTTATTGATAAAATCAGTCATTTTATTCTCTTTCCTATTACTCCTTTACTCTTTCCTATTGAGTGGTGTAATAGAGGTTACATATCAATCAGTATTTCTTTCATTCTTGGAAAAATTGTAATTTGGTAATAATAATGTGGTTGGTGTATAATAATGTTCCATGGGCAATTATTTATTAATTTGTTACAATATTTAAAAAAAAAAAGTCTTGTGAAGAGAATTTTTCCATTAGCAGAAAAAAGTTAGACCATTTTATTTTAATTGTGTTTTCATTTACTTATTTTTTCTTTTTAGCTATAAAGAATGTTAAACTTATATGGTTCCATGGCATTCAATTAAATTTTGTTTATGTCATTTAAAAGGTTAAATTACAAGTTTCTGGTGAGTCTAACTATACTCGGTTTAGAAATGAAATGTGAAACACCTAAATAATTCTAATATAGTTAGTTGAATTATTTTTTATTCTGTTCTATACTTTTGTTCTAATAATGGTTAAACCACAATTTTTTAAACAGTGGTCAATCAAAACAAAAGTTAAGGTCCATTTTTCGCAACCTTCCATTTAATAAAACAGGCCACTTCACAAAATTCCTCGTAACAAAAGAAGCCCTTTCATAAAATTCCATTCCATAAAGGCAAACTCTTCATTAATTATTTTTATTTTGTTAGGCTTCAAAATGTGTTATTTGCAAACATAACAAGTTCACCAGGAAGGAAAACTATAGCTGAAGGACTTTAAAAGTTATTATTAATGAATATTTTGTTTGAAATCAAATAACTGGATTTGATGTTTTTCATAAAAACATTATAAATTTCACCCCCCCCTCTCTCTCTCTCTCACACACACACACACACACACATATATATATATATATATATTTTCACAAATTGAGAACCTAAGGAAATTAAAGAAAAAAAAACCCTGCACCTATATTCAAACTTAAAAGACTGGAAAGTGACTGATAAAGAAGTACTGATTCTAACATTTATGCTTCATGTGATACAGAGAATTGTAAAATTATTGCCCTAGATTATTTATTTATTTATTTTTAATTGAAATATTTTGTTATGTTAAAAGCAGTCATTTTATTCTCTTAAAATATTTATCAAATATCTCTAAATTTTATGTGAAATGGGATGGAAATTTTTTAACATATTTTGCTATTTTGTTTTTGTTTTTCTCCTGAAATGTTAATTATTGAATCATTAAATGGTAATTATAATCTGTTTTTTAGGCTGATGTTGCTTATAAGCTTGATTTTACCGAAAGCTTTGCTTTTGGATCGTTAGTGTCTGCTGTAGATCCTGTTGCTACCATAGCCATATTTCATGCATTAGATGTTGAGCCAGTATTGAACATGTTGGTACTGGGTGAAAGTATCCTCAATGACGCTGTCTCAATTGTTTTAGCTACGTAAGTACTTCAGATCCTCTAACAGCAACATTCATAATAGATTGAATTTAAATTTTTGTTGTTACTTATGTGTCCATGATAGCTTTGACTGATAAAGAAATGCTGATTAATCTAAAATTTGACTGTCTACCAAAATTGAAATTGTTGCCGTTGTAATTATGAAAAAAAAAAGTTATTCAGTATTAGTGATTTTAGAAGTCATGTTTATCAAATGAGACATGATAGTATTAATAGTGATACTTATGAAGATTCATATTTTTATTTGGCTAAAAGTGTGCAATTAAAATTCATTTTAAATTCTGTGTCATTCAATAAATTAACCAGAGAAAAAACTCATTATTTCTTTTTTTAGCATAATTGAAAAGTGTTTGACTTCAGTTCATTAATCTGTCCATCTAGCCATCTGTCCGTCTTCCATGCTCTTATCTTTCATCAATATACTTTGATTACCACAAAAATTTATATATATTACAGAGGTTTACTAAATTTATCTATAACATTTTCTCTTTTGAAAATAGAGTGTGTAGATTTTATAGTTCATTTACAGTAGGGGTCTTGAACCAGGGCTTGAATTTCAGTGCAGGATGGCGGATTCACACCCAAAATTTTGAAATCCCACCCAAAAAAATATCGTGGGTGGGAGTCTCCCACCCAAAAAATTTCACCATTTTCAGGACAATTTTGCTTTTTGAAGTGGCGATTAAAGCCTGCGACAGATCGACAAATTTTGTGATGTTTTTCCTGCGATAGATCGACAAGTTTCACATTTTTTCCCACGACCAATTGACAAATTTCACAATATTTTCTGTGACTGATTGGCGAATTTCTTGATTTCTTGCAACAGATTGACGAAATACACGATTTTTCCCTGCATCCAACTGAATAATTTCGTGATTTTCTCTGCAACTATTTGATGAATTTTGCGATATTTTCCTGCGAACGATTGCCGAACTCCACGTTTTTTTTCCTTGCAACAGATCGACAAAATTCGTGATTTTTTTTTCCAAGATCGATCGACTAATTTTGCAATTTTTTTCCACAACCAATTGATAAATTTCAGATATTTTCCCATGGCCGACTGTCGAATTTCATATGGTTTTTTTTAATATTTTGACAAATTTGCAAACTTGACAGGGTTTTTTTTTTTTTTTTTTTGTTTTTCAAGCAACTGAACGACAAATTTTGTGATTTTTTTTTTTTTTGTGCAATTGATGAACGTATTTTGCAATTTTTTTTCTTGCGATCGAAAAGGGAAAAAACCAAAAGGGCAGTAAGGGCCAGTGGGTGTTGTTCCCTGCCAGATTGGCTTATAATCAATATTAAACGAAAATGATATTAGAACTGCAAAGATCTTGTGGTGCACAAGAAGAAAAATTTTTCCACAATGCCAAGGAAATATGAAACAACAAACGAATTTATCCTTGTAGTTTACAGAAATTATTATAACATTTTAAAGTGAACCTACATTTCTCGTGTAACAGAAGTAATGAATCGACAGTTTTCTTTTCAATTTTAGACATGGATTTAAAATTTCAATGTATAGAACCTAGTTACTCAAAGAAAATATCAGGGATTC
The DNA here is from genome assembly GCA_963931845.1 of Maratus michaelseni. Taxonomy (NCBI): domain Eukaryota; kingdom Metazoa; phylum Arthropoda; class Arachnida; order Araneae; family Salticidae; genus Maratus; species Maratus michaelseni. The sequence continues at coordinate 254,854,900 of OZ007587.1, forward strand.
CGGTTTTGGGTTTTATTTTGTTCATATTTTGGCTAAAACAATTCCGTTCAGAAATGGATATTGATAATACCACCATCCCAAATATGCATTGTTCATACAAGTAGTTAAAAATGAAGGTACAGCAGATTTTGTAAAGTTTTCTGAAAATTTTTTAAGAGAGCATAACCATATATTTCCAATATTTTCCAAAGTTATAAAAGATGTTCTTGTGCAGCCTGTTGCAAGTATAGCTTGTGAAAGAAGCTTCAGTACTCAAAATCGAATAAACTCTAAATCCAGAAATTCATTTACAACCCAATTGTTAAGAGGCTACTTCACTCAGACGAAAACACCCGCTCGCTAATGTTAATCCTATGGAGGAAATTTTTGAAGATATCTCGTTCGCATTTCAACATTTTTAAATGATTTTTTTTGCATTGGATAGCTGAGGTCAATCTCTATGCACGCTCCTTTCTACTTTTTCGATTTTGATTACAAATTTTTTTTATTAAGATACTTTCACTTTCGGAACCGGTTTTGAAAGTGAAAGTATCCTCAATAAAAAAAACTGCAACAAAAATCGAAAAAGTAGAAAGGAGCGTGCATAAAGATTGACCTCAGCTATCCAATGCAAAAAAAATCATTTCAAAATATTGAAATGCAAACGAGATATTTTCAAAAATTTCCTCCATAGGATTAACATTAGCGAGCGGTTGTTTTCATCTGAGTGAAGTAGCCTCTTAAGGGTCCATAACATTTGGTGAAAGTTGCAAAATAGATGTTGTAAAGCTGACTTTCTTCCTTTTTTTATATAAAAATAAACATTTTGCATAATTATGCTGAGTTCTCGATTTAAATTTTTTTTGTGGTACTTTGTCATGCATGTATTAATGTGATTCTTTAGCAAGTAAAATAATAGTGGGGGTTAAAGATATTTTTTTCTCCCTCCCAAACGGTTCAATTCCCTTCCATTTATAAATGTTTGAAGGGAGACTCTCCTCCTAGAAAAAATTTAATTTCAAGCCCTGTGAACCTTCCATACTTGAGTTCTGCATAGTAAATTCTTAAAGTTCCATGTGTCACCCATAAGTTAATTAAATATCATAAGTGAGAAAAGTAGTTCTTTCATGTATATATGCATAGGTTACAAAACCAGAAGTGAGACCAGCAGAATTGCAAAATTCTCATTTTCTTTTTGATCCATATAAAACACTTTTTATGTATACATATGTATATAATGTTTAATTTTATCACCAGAAATTCTGTAAAATTACCTCATTTAGTAGTATTTCTACAAAATAATAATTAGTCTGATAGCACTCAATAGAGCAAAAAACGATAGCAACACCATATTAGTACATAAGAAAGCATACACATATGCTATTGGGAGCTATTAACATAAAACAGTACTTCCCATCTTGTGAAGTTACAGTTTTTTATGATACAAAACAAGCAAATTCACTCCATTGGCATTTGTGTTAATATGGAGGAAAATTATAAATACCAAGTAGCATTCTCTGTGCTTTCTTCGTCATATTTTATCTAAATAAGGTACTCCAAAAGTCTTTTTTTTCATATTGTTAAAAACATTTGCTCCTTAATATGCAAAGTGGTATAGTAGGGCATTAGAATAATCTTAGTGGGCAAGTTCTGGTCTATGAGACACATGTTGAAGACCCCTTAATTTACAGTAACACTCAAAAGAATTCAAATACATTGTGCTATCTTTGATGAACAAAATGAATTTTTATTTTTAAATTTTGTGGGTTCTGGAGCTTTGGAGCAACCATACATTTAACACTTATATATAGTACCAGTGAATGAATTTAGCATGTAAAGTATGGGATCAATTCCTTGTTCCACATGAGATTTAAATTTAAAGCAAAAATATTTCAGGAATGTAGTTAAGTGCTAACCTTTAGTTATATTTTTTGTACATTTCACATGACAGTCAGCAACAAAATTTTAAAACTATTCATTTATTTCTTTTGTCTAAATTTTATAATTTGACATGTTCTTTTCTTTTTTCTAGTACAATTTTACAGGCTGCATCTCCTGCAATGGCAAGCATGTCTGCTGGTCAGGCAGTTTTACATGGCATTGGACGTTTTTTCCTCATGTTTTTTGCATCTGCAGCTATTGGTGTTGTGTTTGCTTTGACGGCAGCTTTGATATCCTTTTGAAAAATGTCTTTAGAGCAATTAAGTATAACTTATGTAATAAAAATTTACTTAGACTTTTATCATTTAATTGAACCTTTTCCTGTATGTAAGATTCAAAATTATGTTCAATTTTCAGTTCAATTGTAAACAGCCAGAATATTATTCTTTATGATGTTACAGTACATTTTATTTAATTATTGCTGTAGAATATTATTTTAAAGCTTTACAAGTTTTTTTAAAAAAAAAGTAGTGTTGATTAGTACTTATATCATCTAAACTATGTTTTTTGGAGGAGGGAGCAAGTGCTGATTTTTTAATTTTTTCCAGTGTCTTTATGTCATAATTCCTCACTCACAAAAATTTTTCAAGGATTTTTCTTTTCTTTTAAATAAAAGTCTATTAATATCAGTTAGATTAAAATGTATTTTCCTGTTCAATATTTTTTAAAGTTTTTGATTTTCTTTATTCCTAATACAAAAAAAAAATTTAATTTTGTTTTTATTAAAATACGTATAAATTATATATTACTTTTTAATTTATATTTAATTACTCTCTCCTACCATCCCTGTGAATGACTTCATAAATTTATTTCATCCAAAAATTTATTGTATATACACATTTATTCTAAACTGTGCTTGATTACGATTTTTTTTTTTTTTTTTTTTTTACAAATGTTAATAAACAATGTTGTCTACCATAATCAAATCAAGCACATTTTTGCTATATAATAAATGAAAAAAATGTTGTTGCTTGCAAATCAATTTTTGAAATTTTAAGTCCCTAAATCCTATTTGTTTGTTATGTTGGAGATATTGAACATTCAATGACCCTTTTTAATATTTATTTGAGTTTTAGACTGACAGAATTTTGTTCTGTTACTACAATTATTTGTGTTTATAATCATTTTACTTTCAAGAAGTTGCTCAAATAAAATAGACTGTCCTAAAATTTAGATAGTCAAGGTTTTATTTTACTTATCACAGATATTGTTATTATTGTTATTATACAAAATATATAAAATTGGAAAACCCTGTATGCAATAATAAGATATATAAAAGAAAATAGAAAAATATGAATAAAATGTACAACGGGAAATTTTAATTACAAACATTTAAAAATAGATAGCTGTTTTGGGTCCAAACTTGGCATCGTGTTAAAATCTGAACCCTGATAAGGTGTTCCCATATTTGGACCTATTGTCTGCTTTTAAATATTTTTAGTTAAAATCTTTATTTGTACATTTTATATGTAGTTTTCTCTTTTCTTTTATATTATTATTTTATTTTTATTTTTTATGCTTAAATATAGCCATAGCTATTACCTTTCTAAATGATTTCTTTACCTATTTATTACCCTTAACATTGTACTTATTCAAATATGTTGATTTGCGCAAAAATCCATCCTTAGAATTTGCCATGATATTAGTTTTTACTTATGCACCCTATGGTTTGGCAGAAGGCCTTCACTTATCAGGTAGCTATTTTAATTTTTATTAAATTTTTTTTTCTTTTCAAAAGAAACTATTTCATGACTATAAAGAGTGAGTAACATTGTGATTTTGTTCTGCCAATTTCTTATTTTCTTTCAGGCATTATGTCCATCCTTTTCAATGGTGTTGTGATGTCTCATTATACCCATTTTAATCTCTCCCCTGTCACTCAAATAACTATGCAGCAAACTCTCCGAACCTTAGCTTTTTTTGCTGGTAAGAAGCTGTAATGTATAATGCATGTATGTTTTTCAATTGTCCATTTGTATTATTATTGCTGTTTTTTTAGGAGATTCTTTATTGTTTTCTATAACTTTGCCAATAGTTAGTGTGTTAATATATTATATTTGTAGCATTTACAAATTGAAAATTAAATTAAATGCTAAAGCTTTTCTTTTACTAACTTTATGCTAAAATTGATAAGTTTAGCAGCCATTCAGCTTTGCCATCAATGTATCATTGCATGTAAATTATGCAAAAAATAAATAAAATAAACAAAAGAGAAAGGAAACAAAAAAGATATTGTGATGCATCCTTTATCCTATGTAATCTTCATCCTAAAGGAACTGAAACAGGGTTGCTATGCCACTTGGAAAACCTGGAAATCAGGGGATTCAGAGAATTTAGAAAATGACAAAATATGTTAGGAAATATTCAAGGAATTTCAGCATTTTGTCCAAAATATAAAAACACTATGGAATTGGATAAAATTTCATTGTGATCCTTAAGTAAATATTTCCAAGCCATCAGAGGTTATTTGACAGTTTCAGTATTTATTTTTAAAAGAAATTTCATCTAAATTATTTTTCTTCCAAAATTTCCACTTCTCCCCCTCAATTTTATTGTTTTTTCAAGGGGTTAATATTTATTTTATCCCTAGCTTGTCCAGTATGCACTACACTGCTAGATTGGATTCTTTTTCAAATACACCTGTAAAAGTCCAGGAATTTCATTCTCCTGTCTGAGTAGCAACTCTGATGAAAATTTGGTGAATAGTTTTAAAGGAAAAGTGTTTCACATTAAGTATATTAAATTAGTTTTATTACAGGAAAAAGTCCTCATTTTTGTCAGAAAAAGACCAGGATTAAAAAAAAAAAAATTGGGGTCCCAAGGACTTGGTTTTCCAAAAGGGTAGTAGCATTACTGGGCAGTGTGAACATTGTGAAATACCATAGCTTTGTCTGATGGTAATACAATAAAACTCTTCTTAAAAATGAATCATTCTTCATTATATTGAATTTTGATTGCTTATTTAAGATTTATGGATTGAACTTTTACTATCTTTAGATGGGCTGGCAGTTTTATTTGCTTAATTTTTTCCTTAATCAATTGCTTAATTAATGTAAATGTTAACTATTTAAAGATATTAAAATATGCATGTATTATGAATTTAATAGTAATTAGATATAAATGGAAACTTGGAAGAGGCATTTGCTATAGTTTGAATTTCTTTCTTTATAATAGGATTAAAAATGGAATTATTAATATAACTGATTAAGCAAACAGAAACTATGCATTAGTTAATTTTAAAAAATGGCATAATTGTTTTATTTAGCCCTTTTCTCATATTAAATATTGAACTTTCTTTCAGTGCTCTTTTATATAATTCATTAAATGGTATGTGTTTTATTTGTTTCAGAGACCTGTGTTTTTGCTTATCTTGGTCTGGCAATCTTCAGTTTTCGCTTAATTATCAAGCCGTCCCTTGTCGTATGGAGTATAGTATGCATCAATTTTTTTTTATTTGATTTGTTGTGAGCAATCACGAAAAGTTCAATGTAAAATATTTATAAGCCTATTGTTTCCAGGATATTTAAATTCATACAGCCATTTTAAAATATGTATGCATGTAGTTAAAAAACACTAACAACTTTTATTGGTGAGTGGGTGCAAGCCATGATAATTGTAGTAGGATACAATATATGCCTTATAATGAAAGGCTTTCTGAAAAACTACCCTCTTAATCATAATTATTAAAACTACAAAGCCAGATGCAGTAAACTCTTAATACATCCCCCCTTTCTCCATAAATCTGACTTAATGTTATTTATAGGGCCAAAAAAAGTAAAAAATTAATTTCAGACTTTTTTTAAATTAAATTGCTATGTTTTTCTTCTTTTTATTTTTACTAATGCTATGCTAGCTATTTATATTATTTATTATTATCTTATTTAAGTGTAGTTTGATGTATGTACACATAAAATATATATCACTCCTTAGTCCTTCCATTTATCTGGCAATATCAATTATCAGACATAAACAATTATTATATATGTATTTATTTTCATAATAATATTTGTAAAAGTGTTCTGTTTAATATTTCAAGATTTTACGTTGAAAAGTCAAAAGAGACATACTGCTGTTTGTTAATTGTATACAGTATGAAATTGTTTATCTGAAAACCATCTAACCAGAATCATATTTTCAGTTGATTGACTTTCAAATATTTAAAGAAGGAAAAATCATACAGTGCCAGTTTTACATGTGCATCCTTAATTACATTAACACATGTATAATATTACTTGATGCTAACATCTATATTTCTCTTTTTTTCCCCCCTATTTTTCTGTTTCTCAAATTAAAATTCAATAAATGTAATTTTGCAGGATTCAAAATTTTAAAAGAAAAAATGCTTCAACAACAGCTGAAATGATAGATTATGTATAAGTTGTTTTAAAAGTAAAATTTTTTAAAATCAATTATGATATTAACAAGTGTTTTGATTTTAACAAGTTTTTCCTGTAGCATATCAGCTCTTGGACTCGTAAATAGTCCAAATGGATGTAAATCTGCCACAAAATCACAACATTGAGGATTCTAAAAGTGCAGATGAAACCATAAAATGAAAAAAAAAATCAAATGTCAAATGAGTTGAATTAAGAATTAAACTAAGGAATTAATCAGGAACATGGAACAAAAAAGATTTGTAGATGAATCTATTATGGCTGTTTATAAAATTCAAGAACTGTTGTTAAAGCAAACGTTTAATTTTAAGGATATGAAAATTTATTAAATGTTTAAAAAGTAAATTAAGAGTTTTATTGATTGTCCTGTAGCAAGTTTTATTTTCTGATTTTCTATTCCTGTATTGCAAGTAGTATGTCATGTTAACATTGACCAAGGTATGAAATGGAAGCATTTAAATAGAGCACATTTTGATTTTTATGTATAATTAATGTTTCCAAGAAATTTTCTTAAACCTATCTCCCTTTCAAACTCTTATTAATGTAATAATTAACTTTTTATCAGAAACAAAGGTACAACCACATAAATTCTACAAGTCTGTTTAAATAGGCATTGCTTCGGTGTGCAACCAGTTTACCCAGAATATATCATCTGGTCTTGACTATTATGGATAAGTGGTTCTACGCCGTGTAATAAAAATCTTTTAAATGAAAGCTTTTACAATTTATGCATTTATTTTTATACTTAACCCTTAACTGAAAATAGCAATCTGTGCGACTGCTATATTAATGTTATACAAATTGTTACTTCAAACTGTTTGACATTTTCAAAACCTATGTTTCATCTGTCACATTAAAAAGTTAATCCTGTTTGTAGTATATCAGTATTTACAAATAAATACTTATATTTACTTTATGGCAATATATTAAGATGTTTTATTATGTACTAATATTTCCCATTTCTGCTTAAGGGTTAAAGAAGTAGTAAAATTGTGATCTTTTTAAAACTGAATGGGTTTTTTTCTGACTTTTCCATCCATTAAAACAATATTGTACAAAGTCATGATGTTTTTGTTTGTTTTTTGATTTTATCTGAACAGTTTATTAAATTTTTCTGTTCTGTTAATTTTAGATTTGTAAAAGCAGTTTTAAATTTAATATTTTGTATTTTCCTTTTCTTAGGTCCTTTGTCTCATTGGTAGAGCTTTAAATATTTACCCTTTAAGTTATGTTGTAAATCATTTTCGTGAGCACAAGATCACAAAGAAAATGATGTTCATTATGTGGTTTAGTGGTATGTATTTCATACTTCTCTAATTCTTTTGCTTTAATCTTAAATAACAATAACATTGATCTTTATATTTGTATATGTATATTTTCAGTTATAAATTTTCAGTTATAGGTGAAATAACAAAAAAAATAATTATTTGTAAAATAAATGTTTATATATTTAAAACAAACAAGGAAAAAATACAGGAATTAAATCAATAAAAAAATTGCCAACTTCAGAAAAAACAAGAAAACACATCTATAGTTTTAAGAGAACTTATTTTAAAACATCCTTTTTTTGGTGGGATACATTATTTGATTAATCTTTCAGATAGAAAAAAGTCTGTGATTACAGAATTACTAGTAATCTTAGAGGTGTATCTTAATATCAAGATTGCTTAAAATAGATTTTGCTTATTAAGTAATCTTTTTTGGCTATCTATCTCAAATATTTACTTCAACTTTGTAGACATGCATGTTAAATCTGTGAAATAGATCTTGATAATTTCTTGATACATGATTAGTAAGCAGAAGGGGAATGTGACATGAAGTCATTCTCTCTTTTGCTGTGGTTAAAAATTGTTGGATTAACTATTTCTTTTTGATAATTTTTCAGAGGTGCAAAAATTGTTGCCTTACCTTGAATCTGTGGGCTCACAAACATAGTATAGTTTAAATTCAATACAAAGGAATTAATTACATAGTTGCCAACTCTTTCTTTTTTTTTTTTAATGAAAAAATGATTATCATAAATATTTGAAGAAATAGCAGAAACAATTTTTTATAATTGGTCACACTTGCCATCTGTTAAATTTAGCAGCACAAAAAGCAACTTCTGCCGTCGCCATGTATTATTTGGAATTGAGTGCCTGTAGGAAGTAAAAATTAAATTATTTTAGGTCTTATTTGATGATGTTGAAGTTAGGAAACTTCATAAGTATGCTTAACTCAAAGCTGTCTGTTAGATAATGCTAGCAAAGGATCTTATAATAGTGGGAACAGCTATAATCTAAATAATAAAGAACAGGGTAAGTGCCTTATCTATTAGAAGGAAAACAGTATTAGTTGCTTCTAATGTAAAAAAGAAACTTCCACTAGGTTTCTAACAAGAGAATAACAATTTTTCATTTTCCTTTTTCAGATTTAAAAATAAAGCTTATTTTTCTTTTGTTTTATTAGGAGTGGTGAATAGGAAAAAATATATCTTCTTTCAATCTATTTAATTACTTAAAAAAAATGTATATATATATATATATATATATATATATATATATATATATATATATATATATATATATATATATATATATTAGAACTTGATATGTTTTTGAAATTCATAGATATTATAATTATATATATATATATATATATGTAGCATTTTGACGAGGTTGAGATATTACGATGAATACTATTCGATGAAAAGATGGCAGTCCTTCAATGATATAGCAAGTTGCAGTCGAATTTAGCGAGTATGGCGAAGTAGTAAGGCAATGAAATGAGATCACAGAATTTCTCCAGTAAATCCAGCCAATCTCCAGACAAATAATTTTATTAGAAGACGAACAACATATAAACGATTCCCAAAGGGTCTAAAACTTATAGCCCTCGGGCTAACGTTGCTTCACTTCATTGAATTAAGATGTTATTGGGCCAGTTGAATATTCTACGGTCATACAAATACCAGACACATACTTGTTTAGCTTCCGAAAACGTCAAAAATCTGCCGCTCCGACCGGCGCGGGCCAGTTTTGATCTCTCCGCGGAAACATACACAGAATTACGTCACGAGCGCTCAACCCAATGAGTAAGAAGCTAGCTCCAGCCCAACGAATGAGGCTAGAGGGTGAGGTTAAAACATTAAAGAATCCCCTTACTTGGGTGCGGACCAATTTAGAAGTTAAAATCCCAAGCGCGCGAAAAATTCAGAGCAATAATAATAATAATAATAATAAGAAAATGGCTTTTAAAAAACATTCGAAATGAGAACGCGTCTCAGAATTTTATAGATTGGGGAACTGATAAAAGTTACGAATGATCTTAAATTTTAGATTAAGATTTGGAATAAAATAATTATTAATATACGGATATTTACTTTTAAAAGGACTTTAAATAGGAATAGATATTATTAAGAATTAAGGAAATACTGACTATGACAAAAGTTAGATTAATTTTAAAATATTAATGCAAATAAAATGGAAGGATATTTTGTTAAATAAATTTTTATATAACATTATTCCCCCCCTAAAAATCCGAATGACGGGTAGATCCGTTGATCTACAAGTTCATTAAGGCAAGCAAGAATTTGGATTACAAAATATTCATCTGGTATTCTAGTTAATGCCAAAAATTCTTTGATTTTATTAAAGTTAATTCAATAGTTATTTTTGTAAACGCGAACCTCTGGGAATTGTTTCAATACAGAAATACATACAATTACAATATAAATAAGTTAGTAACAAATATATATATATATTTTTTCTCTTCAAACATAAATAGTGAAAAGGATGAATATGACGTAAACAAAGCATTTCTGTCTAAGCAGTGAAAAGTATAAATGTCTAATAGTCCTCTTAATCAGTAACAGTCTGAGTCATAGACCTCTCATTTCCAATAAAGTTTGAAGGCACAGATATGTCAAGTATTAGCCAGTAATACAGTTTATGGCAATACAGTGTATTGATTCTGTAGTAGGATAATTCCAGTTAATCATAAAGTCCAAAAACATAAGAAAGTTCCATCACTACTAAGTTCAATAAACAATAAAAGTGCTTGTTTGTGATGCTTGATAAGTTTTGTGCCTTGTTAGTGCACTTATTAAGTGAAGTCCAGTCAGTTAATAATGTTCCATCAATTAGATATGAGTATTAGATGTTTTGCTAGTAAGATGTGACTGTTTATCATCAACTAATATACTATCAGTGGTTCTCTTTTATCACAATTCTCAAGAATATTCTCTTTTATAATCTTATCACATAATAAATAACAACAACAAATTTATAATAACAACATAATAATATCAACAATAACAAACAACTTCAAAATAATACTAAATCAGTAATTCATCTGTATATAATTTTAATTCCTCATTCTTTTTCAATACCAGTGAGGAATGAAAATATACTTAATAAAATGAAACAAAAATAATAAATAGTAAACTAAGAAATATCTGTGAAAAATTATCATCAATTCAGTAAGATAATGTGCTCATTCTGTTTTTAGTCAAACAAGAGAAACATAAGCTGTTCAATGAAAATAAGACCTTGAAGTGAACGGTGGATAATAAGTTTAATTATTACTATTAGTAGAGAGTTTTATTCTATTATTATAATTTAATTTAATCCAGTGAATTTTTATTCAATTTGTTTTAATTTAATGTAGTATTCTAATCTAATTTGCTATTCCAATTTACTTTATTGTTCTAATTCAATTCACTCCAATATAAAAAATTCTTAACTCAAATCAACTAATTTACGCCTGCATAAAAAGTTAACTCAAGCAAAAACATTGGCAGTAATATTCTTGGGAATTCCTATATTCAAGAACATACTGTTATACAGAAGAGAATTGATTAGTCAATTATAATTTGATTTAATTAAATTTAGTGAATTTTTGCTTTACTAAGTTTAATATTAAGCTATTGATTTAACATTAGTTTGTTGTTGCTCATGGGATAACTTTAATTTGTCAGGAGGGTAATAAGGGCGTAATTTTGATACATGGACTATTTCAGTAAATTTATTTTGAGTCTGTCTATTAATTTCAACATTTACATCAGATAATTTTTTAAGGATTTGATAGGGACCACTAAAAACTTGTGAGAGCTTTCTGGTATTGGGATAATGGAATTCTTCATAGATAACAAGATCTCCTATCTCAAATATTGGCTCCACATAATTTCTATCATAATATTTTTTACTTTTCCAGTAAAATTCATCCGTGCGTTTTTTAGCAATGTTGAGGGCTTCCTGGACAGGAGGGTAATAATTTTGCTTAAGAGGGGAATCATAGGGTAATTTGCCAAAAAGTAAATAAGCAGGAGGGAATTTGGTTATGGAATGGGGTGTATTATTGTATTCATTAACTACTTCAGTCAGAAGTTTGGTCCAAGGAAATTTGGAGGTAGTAGAATTAACTTTACACTTTAATCTTGTAACTATTGATTGATTCACTCTCTCACATTTGCCATTCGTTTGAGGGTGATGTGATGTGGTTAAACGTTGCTTAATATTGTGATTCCTCAAAAATTTTTTAAATCTAGGTGAAGTAAAGGCTGCATTCCTATCACTTAATACCTTTTGAGTACCCTGTATATCGAAAATTTTGTTGAAACAGAATAATTGTTGAGGGAATTGAATATTGAAGACTTGTTTTAAGCAATTTGTGTATGTTTCTGTGGTAACACTTTTGGAAGGAAATGCCCAAACATATCTGGTTGCATGGTCTATGATGATGTGTAGATATTTTTTGGTGGAGTTATAATAATTGAATCCTCCCACAGTATCAATAGAAAGACATTCAAAAGGTTGATCTGTGGTGTGCATAGCTTGTAATAAGCCAAATTTTTTCTGTCTGGGTTTTTTATTTTTTTGACAAATATCACAATGTTTTACAAAATTGGTTATATCTTGCGTCATGTCAGGCCAATAATAATTAGGGGAGATTAAATTTAACATTTTTTGGATACCAGGATGACCAAATTTTTCATGAGCAACATTTAGTATTTTTCTCCTTAAAGACATGGGGACTACTATTTTTCGAAATCCTTTCCTTTTAATAATCATAAGTCCATTTTCATTTAGATAATTTTTACCACATACATTATCTTTTTCCTGCCTCTGTATAATTTCTTTAACGTCCAGAAGAAAAGTAAGTGGTTGAATAAAATGTGAAACTGGGTTTCTCGACAACATGTCAGCTTCGACATTTATGGATCCCTTTTCGTAAACAATATTATATTCAAACATGCTCAACTTCAAAGACCATCTAAATAACCTGCCTCTCAGATGTTTAGTATTTTTTAACCATACAAGAGATGCATGATCAGTATGAATGGTAAAATTTACACCATGAAAATAATGATAGAATTTGTCTAACGTGTCAATGATGGCAAGACACTCTAACTCGGTAATAAAATAATTCTTCTCATAACTTCTCAATCCTCTAGAGTAATAAGCAATTGGATGTAAAAAATTATTACTATCAGGTTGTTTTAAGACTGCACCTACTGCCACCAGTGAGGCATCAACAAACATATGGAGGGGTAACTTAGGGTCATAAATTTTTAAGATAGGTTTGGCTATTAAGGCATCTTTTAATTTTTGAAAAGAATTTTGACAATCTGTATTCCATTCCCATAATGTATTTTTCCTGAGTAATCTGTTAAGAGGGACTCGAATTTCAGCATATTTATCTATAAACTTGTGGTAAACATTGATAGATCCTAAGAATCTCTGAAGTTCCTTTACATTTGAAGGGGGTTTTAGTTTTTTTATTACTTCAATATTAGCATTAGCAGGAGTTAATGTACCATTCTGGATGGTATATCCTAAGAAGTTAATTTTTCTTTGAACAAAATTGCATTTAGATAGTTTAAGTTTAATGTTTTCACATCTACATAATTCAAATATTTGGGTTAAATGTTGCATGTGTTCTTCTAATGAGGAAGAAAAAATAATGATATCAAAATAATGGCAAGCAAAGTCTATTTTGTGTTTAGTAAGTATTCTTCTAAGGGTTCTATTAAATATCGGGGGGCCTAATTTAATCCCGAAGGGCAGAACTAACCATTCAAAGAGCCCAAAGTTGGTAGCAAAAGCCAATTTCTCAGTATTGGATGGATGTATGGGTATGTGCCAGTAGCCAGAGGCTAAATCTAAAGTTGAAAAATACTGTGCACTACTCAGTTTATCTAAAATTCCATCGATACGAGGTAGGGGTTCGGCGTCATTTTTCATTATTGCATTTAATTTTCTATAGTCAACACATAATCTAGTTTTTTTACCTTCTTCTCTTTTCATTACTAATGTAACAGGGGCAGAATAGGGACTATTGCTCTCTGTAATTAAACCAGCATCTAATAGTGAATGAATTTGATCCGAAATCTCTTTTTCTTCTAAAGGGGAAGTTCTGTATGGCCTCAGAGATATTGGTAGGTCAGAATTAAGAAAAATACGTTGCGGTTCAATATTAATTCTCCCGACATCAAATTTATTTTTAGAAAAAATGTCTAAATAATCCCTTATACTTTCCCTTAAAGTTTCATTTTCTATAGAATTTATTTCCCCAATTAATTTAGAATTATCAACATTAGATGGAATAAAGGATTGAGGAGATATGATCTTTCCATAATCGGGTTGCACTATCGGATAATCATAGTTAACATTAAAAGGAAGTAATCTTAATTTATCACTGAATATGCTCTTAGATTCATTTAAAACAAGGTCTCCTTGTAATACTCGACATGTAGCACAGTCAATAATTAAATTAAGCTTACAGCATTCTTTTAAACCTAATATAGCATAATCTAAATTTGTATTACATATCAAAAATCTAATATATTGTTGCACATTACCTAATTTAAACAATAATTTACAAGCTTTATCTATTACAACAGTTCCTTTGGCTTGGCCAATAATAACAGGTGGAATATTTATAACTTTAGCATTTAACAATTTAACAAATTTAAAAGGTAAAATACTTATGGTTGAGCCAGAGTCAATCACACAAGGAAGTTCCCTGTTATTTACATATCCTGATACAATTAACTGTCATATATTATCAGTAGATGGTTGTGGTTGTCTAAGAGGGGGTGCAGAAGATTGCAAAGGGCTCACATTGAATACACAATCCCTCTCCCAGTGGTAAGCATTTTGGACACCTCTATTTAAACACATTCGACATGGTCTACTTGGATAATTTCTCTGAAAATGGGTAGTAGGCAACCTAGGATTGATAAATCTAGAATTTGGAGCATTAAAATTGCTCTGTGAATGAAAATTGGAATTTGGCATATGAAAATTTCGACTTGGGCGAACCCAATGTCTAGGTGCCTGATCATATTCTGGCAATGATCTATAATTCTGAAAATTACTCCTAGAATTACTATTGTTGACATGGGAAGTAGGAATTACTACTAACTCTTTAGCCATTAGGTACCAGTCTATTGTATTTTTTGGAGGATTACTAATCATATAATTCTGGTACTCCGGTTTGAGACCGTCTGTTAATCCCTGTACTATTATAGTTTCACATAAACAAAGTTGTCTACCTATTTCAACCTTTTTTCGAAAGTACTTATCCAAATCATTGAGATCATTTAATTTCATAGAAGCAAATTCTGAAAATCGAGGAACATGAACAGTTATGAATTTTTCAGTAAGAATATCAGTTATTTTGTCAAAAGCTTTACATTCTAAACATTCATTGATAAATACCTCCAGAGCCTCTCCTTTCAAATATTTTGAAATACTTTTAATCTTCCAATTTTCATCTTTCTTTTCAGAAAGGCATGTTTTGTCAAAATGGTTTAACCAAGATTGAATGTTCATTCCAGATTCGAAATCAAAAGGAATGATGTTTATTTCGTTTTCACTCATTTTGTGATCACCAAGGACTTTTACAAGTCCAGATCGCAATAACATTAATATAAAAATTAAAGAGAATTAACACAACAGATGTAAAATAAAATTTAAATTAAATAACAAATGTAAATACCTCCATCTCTAATAAATAATGATAGCAATAATAATAATACAACAAATAAGAAAATCTGAGCGAAACTTAAATAACAAAAATAAATAAAATAATAAATAATACATACAATAATAACTTTTTTCAACTTACGTAATTCCGTTCACAAGTTGTCTGCCTTTTACTTTTTGAAATTTTAATACGACCAATAATTTTATTAATTAATTTGTAGAATGATAATTTTTTATCATTTTTTTCTGTAAAAGAAAATATTATTTTGATCATTCCGTCATGATTGAGAGGTGGTTTTGTAGAACATTCACACTGGTCTGCATCTGGTATTTCCAGGGATAAATTATTCCAACACTTTTTGAAATATTCGATGCATATTTTGATGAGTATCAGTTGCACACACCACAATAAAAATATACAGCATCCGCATTCAGCAACATATCACAGCTTCTCCGTTTATCAGACGATCAGAAGAACACTAATCAACATACTCTTTGCGAGAACTAGACGCACATTCTTCGCTATGAAGATGTACAACAGTAGCCGGCAATACATTCGCAGCTCATCCGTCCATCAGAACATTGGCATAGCTCAGCGCAAGTTCATGGAATCCTGACCGGCTTTTTTGTAGCATTTTGACGAGGTTGAGATATTACGATGAATACTATTCGATGAAAAGATGGCAGTCCTTCAATGATATAGCAAGTTGCAGTCGAATTTAGCGAGTATGGCGAAGTAGTAAGGCAATGAAATGAGATCACAGAATTTCTCCAGTAAATCCAGCCAATCTCCAGACAAATAATTTTATTAGAAGACGAACAACATATAAATGATTCCCAAAGGGTCTAAAACTTATAGCCCTCGGGCTAACGTTGCTTCACTTCATTGAATTAAGATGTTATTGGGCCAGTTGAATATTCTACGGTCATACAAATCCAGACACATACTTGTTTAGCTTCCGAAAACGTCAAAAATCTGCCGCTCCGACCGGCGTGGGCCAGTTTTGATCTCTCCGCGGAAACATACACAGAATTACGTCACGAGCGCTCAACCCAATGAGTGAGAAGCTAGCTCCAGCCCAACGAATGAGGCTAGAGGGTGAGGTTAAAACATTAAAGAATCCCCTTACTTGGGTGCGGACCAATTTAGAAGTTAAAATCCCAAGCGCGCGAAAAATTCAGAGCAATAATAATAATAATAATAAAAAGAAAATGGCTTTTAAAAAACATTCGAAATGAGAACGTGTCTCAGAATTTTATAGATTGGGGAACTGATAAAAGTTACGAATGATCTTAAATTTTAGATTAAGATTTGGAATAAAATAATTATTAATATACGGATATTTACTTTTAAAAGGACTTTAAATAGGAATAGATATTATTAAGAATTAAGGAAATACTGACTATGACAGAAGTTAGATTAATTTTAAAATATTAATGCGAATAAAATGGAAGGATATTTTGTTAAATAAATTTTTATATAACATATATATATATATAAAGTAGTGTCTCATAAAATCTTATCATTTCTTCTGAATTTGTTTTGTAAATCTTCTGATGTTTGCCAAGTAGGGAATTAGTCATTAGAGTTAATTAATTAAAACATTATGCAAAAGATGAACTTTTTAAACAATTTTTCCAGTATTGGATGATTTGTAATTTCTGCATACTTTAGTTTGTATTTTTGATTGTATCCTTATCATTTTCTTTAATTGATGAAATGTATTTTCTTATCTTAAATTTCATCTTGAATGAATTGTGTCATTTTTTATGCAAAATAGTTTAAAAGAGAGAAACTGAGTACCAAAATTAAAAAATATATTTAAAAAAATATTTAATTTAATTTACAATTTAATTTTATGGATATTTTTAAAATTAGAGATTAAATTCAGCAAAGATATGGAAAAATTCTTTACCAATTTCTCTATCTCCCTCTCTCTATATATATGGGATTGTTAACAAGATTACAGATAAAAATAACCAGTGCTTTACCCCCTCCTACTTCATTAAAGTGTGTGTAACAGGGAGGTAGGCAGAAAAGTCTGGTGGTCATGAAAGTTATTTTATGAAGCTAATGAAAGATTGAAAAAAAGATTTGAAAAAAAAAAAAAGAGTTTAGTGTATACATGAAAATTACCCTGGAATTCAAGTGATATTTAAATTTTAAAATGTCACATTTTAATTAAATTTTAAGGTGCAAACAGTTATTTCTTATTGTTAAATATTTATTTCTCAATCTATTTACATAATGGAGGATCAGGTAGGAGGATCGTGTCATCCTAAGCAATCTTTGACTTTTGAAATCCTTGATGTAGCATTAGATTTTAAGTTGTGAATTACCATATTTACTTGTGTATTTTATGCACTTTTTTTTGCCATTTCTTCAGTGCCAAAAGTAGGGAGTACGAAAAATACATGAGTTATTTTCTTTAAGTATTTATTGATATTAATTTTTCAGGTAGAAAAACCTGGAAAAACTAAATAAATAATTGTTTTTAGATGCATATAATTTTTTTTCAAATAATTAATATTAATTATGGAATATTCATGTAATGGGCTATTTTGTATGCTTGTAACATTAAATAATAACAATACAATTATTATTTTGAGCTTTCTTAAAATACTTGTCTTTGTAAGTTCTGTCTCTATTTGAGGGTATTTCCTGGATTTTTATAAATTAGAATTTAGCACATGAACAGTCTAAGCAAATATTAACCTATATTGATTAATTTTTAACTGAATGCTCTAATATAGTGCATGTGTGGTGATATAGCATTATTAGTTGAAAATTCAGCTATGTTCTTGGAACAAGTGAAAAAAATCACGGTAAACAAAATAATAAGTTTTCTTCCTTTCGACACCTGAAAACAAACTGAAGCATAGTTCTGAAACAGCTAGTGCAATTAATATCGCTGTGTGTATGCAATTAGATTAAAATGGAATCCCATTTTCAGGGGTGATTCTGGTCCGAATTTTCCGAAAAATTAAGGCAGTGATTTCTGAAGAAAAAAAAATATATCGGTCATAAATCCGAAAATTCGGACATAAAATGTATCGGTATTTCGGCAAATGATCACCGAAAAAATCAATCACGTCATTCGTTCGAAGAAATTTCGCGAATTTTGTCAAAGGATTGCGGGAAAAACGTGACTTTCGTCAGAGAATCGCAAAAAAACGGCAAATTTTGTCAAAAACATTGCGAAAAACGGCAAATTTCGTCAAAAGCATTGTGAAAAACGGCAAATTTTGTTAAAAAATCGTGAAAAATGGCAAATTTCGTCAAATGATCGCGAAAAACGGTAAATTTTGGAAACAGATCGCAGGAAAAACGTGACTTTTGTCAGAAAATCGCAAAAAAATGGCAAATTTCGTCAAAAACATTGTGAAAAACGGCAAATTTTGTTAAAAGATTGCGAAAAAACGGCAAATTGCGTCAAAAACATTGCGAAAAATGGCAAATTTTGTCAAATGATCATGAAAAAATGGCAAATTTTGTAAACAGATCGCAGGGAAAACGTGACTTTCGTCAAAGAATCGCGAAAAACCGGCAAATTTCGTCCAAAACATTGTGAAAAACGGCGAATTTTGTCAAAAAATCGTGAAAAAATGGCAAATTTCGTCAAAAACATTGCGAAAAATGACAAATTTCGTCAAAAGATCGCGAGAAAACGGCAAATTTTGTCGACAAATCATGAAAAACGGCAAATTTTGTCAACAGATCATGAAAAACGGCAAATTTCGTCAAAAAAAACGCGAATTTTATCAACAGATCTCGAAAAAACTGCAAATTTCGTCAAAAGATAGCGAAAAAACGCAAATTTTGTCAACGGGACTCGAAAAAAAAAGTGGCGGGAGTGGATACCCCCCCCCCCCTCTCTTAACTTTTCAGAAAATTTGCTGTGAATTTCAGAAATCTTTTTTTAACTCAGAATCACCCTTGCCCATTTTATTAACTGCAATTATCTCATAATCTTTATTTTTTTTTTGCCAAAATTTTCTTTCAAAAATAAGGAGTGCACAAAATATGGTGTAAATTATGCAAGTAAATGTGATATTTTGATTTGGATCATAAAAATTTTTATTTCAACTTTTGATTAAAATAATGCTAAAGCTGTTTTGTTTGATATTCTATTCAAAATAAAATCTTTTAACGCTTTTAGTGCAGGAGTCGACATAAGGGTCTGAGTGCGAGAGTCGACTAATGTCGACACCTAGGAGTTGGGTGCTGTAGACTACATTAAGTGTCGACAAAAGTCGCCTAGGGGTTCATGGAGTTTCCTGTTGTTTTTTTATAAATCGCTTTTCTGGTCAAAATATTCCGCACAGGGCATTAACTTCCCAAAAAAAATTCCTCACTGAAAGGGTTAAAGTACAAAATTTCATTTGTGTAGAATTTTGATATGATAAAGTTTCTTATGATAGAGTTTGCATGTTATTGCTACAGTGTCTAAGATGTGACCATGTCAGTCAGCAAAAAATTTCCAAGGTATTGTCATGTATATGCTGCATTAGAGCTAAAACATAAGTCATTGGTCTTAAGAACCACTTAGCATGAGAATCTGTTATAGTCCACACACAGTAACATGGCTGATTACCTTGAAAGAGTTTGTGATGCTATGGAAAAGAAAACTGATAACAGATATAAACGGTACAGGATAATGCATTATTTAACAAGAATTTAGATTGCTAATTGCTAGTGGTGATTGTCACTTTATATAGCTAATAAACTTATCTAAATTTGTATTACTTATTATCCAAGTTATGTATAGACATGCATGCCGTTCATGCCATATTATAACTGGGTCAACTCTCTATATTTTGTTACCAGTGGGCCCGTGTGAGACTTTTGCACTTCATGGTATGCACCGATTAATTTTTAATTAACTGTAATCTAATCACACAATGTGTTTTAACAAAATGTAAGTGTACCATGTAAAAAGTCTGTTCAAAAACCTTTCGTATGATACCTCATTCATCATTGTAAATTTTGTATGTGTATAAAAAAGATATCTTGAGATCAGAAATAATATATATATATATATATATATATATATATATATATATATATATATATATATATATATGGTTTTATACAAGATATCTTTTCACTAACTTGATAGAAAGAAATTTTTATGATCCTGCATTTATTATCTGAAAATTAATTAGATTCAAACATTCAAGAATACATAAAAAAAATTAAAAATAAGGGATGTAAAAATTTTTACTGCAAAATAAATATATTCTGATAATTCAATTCATAATTTGGCTTGTCACCAAAACAAAGAGAATTCAGCTACTGATTAGTAGACAGTTGAAATTTTTCTTATAGTTGTCTGATAATTTTTTTTTAAGTAGACCAACAGCTCACCAATGATTTCAAACACTGTGTATGTGCCCTTTTATTTTGACTAGGCCAAACAGATTATTAGATGTAGAATAGAATCCATGAATGTAACAATCTTGAAACATATTTAGGATTGAAAAACTTGAATTTTTTTTTTTTTTTTTTAATCATTAAAACTTTTCACATGCTAACCTAAAAATGATTATTGTAAAAGTTTATTTAAAATTTTAGAAAGATTAATTTCATACACCTTTTATAGAAGTGCTTATTAAAAAAAAAATGCAATCATTAAAATTTCAGCTCCAGTATCACTTACTAACAATCAAGTGGCTCAGCATTCCAGTATGCTAACTAGCAAAATTTACCAAAATTTTCTTGTAAATAGTGCTAATCAGCATAATTTGTTTAAAATTGTTCAATCATCTCAATATTATCTCTGTTATTACTTACCCATCATACGTAGTATAGGGTAAGTCTTGTAATCGTTTTGAAAATTGAAAAAAAATTTTTGACGGATTTACACGTTTCAGACACTGGAGATTCCGAAAAACATATTTTTAGAAAAAAAATTTTGCCGTCCGTCTGTGTGTCTGTAAACGCTCTATATCCCGAAAAAATTAAGATAGAGACTTGCAATTTGGTATGTACTAAGTATGTCATAATAGGAAGAAGCCTATTTCATTTCAATAACCTCGATTAACCGGAACAATTTTTTTCGGACTCTCGAAATATTCGTTCTGATGAAAGGTATATAAAAATTTTCGAAATTGTTTATTTTAAGAAATGAATGTAAAAGACAATAAAAAAACATAAATTTTGAATAAAGCATGAAGTCGATCGGATAATTAGTTGCCGAGATATTTGTAATCCTATTTCCACACTCTTCGATTTTTCATAACCCTGTATTTCATCCAAATTTCACTTCAAAGATATATTTTAATTGGAAATTTGACGCTTAATCCGATGCCATAAACCGCTAGTTAATAGGATTATTATTTCTGGAGTTATAAGGAAAAACCTCTTTCAAGCAATTCAGTAATCGAGCCTTTAAAGTTTGTGACGTCATCAATCCATGATTTTATTTGAATTGCACTGCACTTCATAAGTAGTTTACACACGTTTTATTTTAATATTTTACATTATGCATATCCATGATGGGTAAGTATTACGGTGGCCCCCAACGACTAGTTTTTATTCATCTCATTATAAAAATAAATAGAATCTTTTAGATCATGGGTTGAAAAAATTAAGAATGTTACTTCTCTACATTATTGATTAACCTGTTTTATAAAAGATGTTTTAAACTTTTATTTAGAATCCAGTTATATGTTAAACACATTAAATAATAGTGGTTATATTTATTGTGTATTAATTTTATAGTTCATTAATTTTACATCATTTTTGTTCTCTTCAGGTTTAAGAGGTGCTATATCTTATGCTTTAGCTTTGCATTTAGAATTTGAAGATGAAAAAAGGCATGTTATTGTTACAACAACATTAATTATTGTGCTGTTTACAACTCTTGTTCTTGGAGGATCAACAATGCCTCTAATGAAAGTAAATTTCTTCTTTTACTTTCCTTTTTTTTTTTTTCTTTTTTTTTTTTTAAATGTAAGGTGTGTAAAAAATGACATGATGATATTTATCACAATTACTTTTAAATGTTTATTTAGTTTCTAAAAGCTGGGAAGAAATCCAGAAGAAAAAGAAAAGGTCAAAGTACTGAAATATCTCTAAGTAAAACAAAAGAAATGGTAAGTTTTAGAATAGAACATAAAATTTAGATTAAAGATTCAGTTAAAGTAAAATAGAATGTATGTCTATTTATTTTGTTGAAATAGCTTTATTTCTAGTTGAATTAACTGTTTCATACTAGAAAACAAAATTTTACAAATTTACAAATAAAGAAGTTTTGAAAATATTTATTGTAACTTTTTGGATATTAATGTGTAAGGTGGTTTGGCTTCATAAAAATGTTTCATTGATTTTTTATTAGAATTATTGTTTATAATTTGTGAACATACCTATATCTTTTGGCCTATCTTATCACCCTATTTTGGAAAAAAAGATAAAACATTTGTTGTAGTAGTTTTTGTAACTGAGATAATCTTCTTGAGGTGAGCAATAATTATTGAAAATTGTAACTATAATCAAAATATGAGATTAAGTAAATAGGTATATTGATAGATAGTATATGAAAAGATTTTGCTCGTTAACTTTAACATTATTTAACAAACATCACTTTCATTTTATTGTTGTTCAGTCAGGCCCCAATTTAACGAATTCATCAGGACCAAAAATTTTATTTGTTAAATCTGGGATTATTCATAATATCGGGTCCAAAACGAAAAAAAAAAAAAAAAAATCTGCAATTACCTTATGGAAAAGCCCTAATAGCAACTACACAAAAATATCCACAGTTAGAAATTGTACACTTTTTATTCAGCAGCTAAAAATACAGCAAATATTTTGCACTAGTTAATTGAAAATTTTAAAGTACTGCGTAATAGATTTTTGACTATTTCTTTGTTTCCTGACTCCAAAAAGTTCCTTTTCGACATTATGGAGAGAAGAAAATACTTTGTCATTAAATCCTGCTGCATGAGGTACGTTTTCGCAGTTTTTTTAACTATCTGTTCAGGTTTTCTAAATTGTTTTCTCAATGTATAATCCTTATTTATTTAGTATAAAACTATTAATTTATTAAAGCGTATTTAAAAAAAATATATTAAATTCTTTATTTTTATTTTCTATTTTTTAATGTTTAAAA
The DNA here is from genome assembly GCA_963931845.1 of Maratus michaelseni. Classification (NCBI taxonomy): domain Eukaryota; kingdom Metazoa; phylum Arthropoda; class Arachnida; order Araneae; family Salticidae; genus Maratus; species Maratus michaelseni. Next base: position 254,878,297 of record OZ007587.1, read on the forward strand.
TGTTTTGTCGTTGCAGTTTCACAACCAGTTGGCCTAATTTGGCAAACATGTTGGGCACATTATCGACATTTGGCACATCTTTATCCTTTTTGTAATTCGTAAACAGTTGTAACCATAGAAAATATTTGGCAATTTATCACCTTTGGCTAACTAACAGAAAAGGCCTTATTAATTAAGTATCAAGTTTTAAAAATAGTAAAATGTTGCAATGCCATTGGAAGCACACCTGTGTACATAATTTTTATAATTCTAACCTATGGGGAAATGAGTGAAAAATCGATTACAGAATTCCATCTTTTACATACACAAACCAAGTCAAGTTAAATAAAAGAGTGTAAAAACATTTTATTTATAGTAGAAGAAGCAGCAGCAACAACAATAATGATGATAATAATCTGTCTCGTGTGCATTTGAGAGAGCAAAAGACTTCAACAACACTGTTTTTTTTTCAAGCTGCCCTATTGATACATGCAAAACAATATATATTCATAAGGCTCATATCTTCTGATTGTCATCAGGAGCTATGAGCAGAATGTGGTCTCACAAAGTTACAGCTTTATACAGCACAAAAGTAACAAATTCTCTTAGTGAATTTGAAAATTGAAGTTCAGTTGAAAAACAGTGTTTGTGTGGATTTGAGAGAATATTGTTCTTTTACTAAATGTTCAGTTTGTATTAAACTGTTGTACTTGTATAAATTTGATAGTTTAAAAAAAAAAAAAAAAATCAAGTGAAATAAAATTGACTTCTTAAGTATATTCCATGACAATAGGAATTGTTAAAATGAACATGAATATTCCAAGTTAAGTTAATTGTTAAAATTTACAACAGGAAATGAATTAGATTGTGTGTTTTGTTAAATAAAAAATATTCGTTACAATTCCTGCATCAAAAAGCTATTTTTTTATTGCTAAATATAATAAAAATATTTCTGAGTGTCATTATAAATTATGATTAATTAAATACATTTGGAATTATATCAACAGTAGAAAAACCTTTCTGTAGTCACACAAATAAAGAAAATATTAATATCCCTTGATTTCTAATTTTAAAATGTAAATGACACCTGCACAAATATTGCAAATTAAGTGACTTGTTAAAATTTTTATTAATTTCTTGCATTCCATTCAGCCCCCCCCCCCTCCCTCTCCTTCTACAGTAAAAAAAAGATTTGTATTGAGTGAATATTTTCCTGCTTTCTGGGCCATTTTTTGTCTAAAGATTTGCCATACAAAAGCTCTTTAAAAAAGTTTTTTGATTTTATTTTATGAAAAACTTTTTTCCCTTTAATATTTAAATGGGCATGGTAAGCCACTAAATATTTTTGCTGGATCAACTGTGGGCCATGGTTTGAAGACCTCCTACTATAAAGTATTAAGTGAGTACTGTGAATGCACGGGTAATTCAATTGAAGATAAAACTAGTGGAGCTTCGCCCGCTATGCTGGTCGGTTTATTCCAAACGGACCTTGAATTAAATGAACTTAGGATTGGGTGGCCCACTGTCTTCGCGGATCCGGTCAACTCGGATTTAAATAAAAAACAAAAAAAAAAAGAAAATTTCATTTAGAATCCTGCAGAAACTGCATCAATGTATTTTTAATAACTGTCTGTGATTGTTGATTTATCTTTTGTTCAAAGGGTGAAGCGTTTCTCTTCAACAAAAATTGGCCCATTCTCCAGGCAACAAAATGGCTGCTTGTAAAATTCATCTGAAGGAAAGCTGCCATTTTAAAGAAAGAGAAAGTTTTTCTTCCCATTGGAAATGGGGAGAAAGATGGATGGGTTTCTCATTGTGTGGGTTTGAACTGCTCTCTGTTCCCTTTTGTTTGGACCCAGCCCACTTTCAAACTATAAAAGGGGAGAATCCCCCTGGTATTTCCCCTTCTATTCCTGCTTTGAAAAAAAGTTGAAGCATGCATACTGAGGCCAATTTCATGTGAAATCTGAAAAAATGCTCTTTTAGTTTTAATATATAGATACAATTCTCTAGATTTTGATTCTAGACTCTGCTTTCTCTAGATCAAATAAAAATCACAAATTACAAAGGATGAATTAATTAATTATCATATAATAAGCTAGCTATATAATAAGTTGTCTAAAATCATGCATAGGTAATTTATATAACAATAGAAAGAGAAAAAAAAAGTGAAGTTTTTTTTATAGATTTTCTTTTCATCAAATATATCATTAATGTTTTCAGTGAAATCTAGCTGCTGGATTAAATAACTTTGTATACTGGACAATGATTAGATGTTTCAGGTGAACTTATGTCATTGATGTTCATAATTTATTTTTTGTAATATTTACTTTAAAATTCAAGTGCTCTCCCCTGTTGTCAGACACCCTAACCATTGAACACTAATATTGTAATGAATTTTCAATGCTAGGAAATGTATGTCTGAAATTGTGATTTTTTTACCATTTTGTAAAAGGAAATTGCTTTCAATAGTATATATTTTGTCCAATTACATCTTCTTTACATACAGTGATCCTTCATACTGATTGGAATAATTCATTTTCTAAACATGCAAATTTTATCCTTATTATAATAGATAAGAGATTAAAGGGGTAATTTAAAACAAATCTAAAAAAATTGTGAAAGTCTGAGAGTATAAGCTCATGTTGCCCATTCATAAATACTGTTAATAATTATGAAATCTGATTAAAATAAAGCAAGGTGTTTAGTTATAACTAATGGAATAAAAACTTCCATTTAGAATTTAATCTATTTTGAATTAAAAATTTGCACTTTATTTTAACAAATGTATAATAACTAATATGAAAATAGTACACACTTGCATAATTCAATTCATCACTTCATCCTAGGGTAAAACTATTGATGCTGAACATTTATCCGAATTGACAGAGGAAGAATATGAGGTGAATTTTATGAAGTCAAACCTGAAAGGTTTTGTCAAGTTAGATGTGAAATACCTCATTCCTTTCTTCACCAGACGATTTACCCACCAGGTAATTTTTATTTGATCTGTATTTGTTCTTTAATTTTATTTTTGTGATTTCATTATATATCTTCTCAGTCATATTGTAGCTTTGTAAAGCTGTTTTAATATATGAATGTGTAATAATATTTTTAAATTATTAATTACTTTTAATTTGTCTATTCATTTAGCTGAGTATCTTTCATTTATAATATAATATTATAAAGTATTTTTTAAATTTAAGTGTATTATCTTATATATTATTTTACTGCTAATTACCATAATTTGTATTCCTTATTTAATAATTCATTTAATTGTTAGAATGCATTTATTGTGCTTTTATTGCTTCTTTGTTCGTTATTACAAATTTATTTATTTCTTAATTTTATATATAATCATATATATTATTTCTGTTGTCAACATCCCTTTTTCTATACATTTACAAAATGCACAACAATGAATGAGGTATCATTCGATAGGTTTTTGAACTGTTTCTGATATAGGACACTTGCGTTTTGTTAAAACATATTTTTTGATTAAAAATTGCAGTTAATAAAAAATTAAATCAGCTTTGTTTTCATAAATGAAATGAAAGGTTTTTCTCAAATCATTGTTGCCACAAAAATAAAATACTGCATTATATCGTACTCAACAATGATTATAAAAGTAATAAATAGTACAAAAAATATAAAGTGAGATGTCTGTGCATGAGTTTATTTTATATTTATTTTATATTATTAAAAAGCAAAATTCAAAGTCAAATGTTTAGAAAAAAAAAAAACCATCAATCGATCGAAGGAATGATATTTCATGAGTAACCTAAAATGTATGATTTGTTATATTAAATTAAATTATATTTTCTATGTATTCAATTTATTTTTTCTTTTCCTGGGTTTTTTCTTGAACGGATGACAACATATTTCTAATGCAGTTAAAATACGATTTTCTTTTTTCTTTTTTTTTTTTTTTTTTTCTCGCGCGTGCCTTTTGCTATCTTTATTCAGTTTTTACTGTAACTTTGATGGAATGAAATGATATTCTGGCTTGACTAATGTTGTATGCAGATATTTTCATCCTTAATTTTTCTTTAGAAGTTTAAACCTGCATCTAAAAATACTAGATATTGGTAAAAAATATTAGATTTCAGTGTGAAATCCCTGTACGTGTCCACTAGTATCTATTAATGTAGATAACAACAATAATAATAATCATTATTATTATTATAGTAAAAGGAATGTATCTAGTTAAAAACATTTTATGGTAGGCAGCATCTGTGCTTTTCGTGAAAATAAGTATACGACAAGCTTTATCCTATTGCCTAAATATAAGAAATTGTTTCACTTCTAAAGATATTTGTTAAATTTATTTCATTTTTGTGAAAATGTGAAGGGGTTGAGATTCATTACAGAAGATTATATTTATAAAAAATCCATACAAGGCTGAATTTTCCACACATTAGATAGATAATTCAGTTTTTCCTGGCAAAGAATTAATCTAATGTAAGTTTTATACATGTGGCAATTTTATTTAAATTTAAATTTTATTGTTATCCCGCCCTTCCACCCTTCCCAAAAAAGTAATTTTCACTTGTATCTGATTTTTTTTCCAGTAGCGGTTAAACATATAAAAGTTTATATGTTTGCATAAAATTTTGCAGAATCAATTAGAGAGCATAACATTGAAAATTCATTATTTCTGTGAAGCAGAAGATTAAAATAATAATAACAATAATAGCTAAAAGTTGCCAGTAGACAATATGTAATTTATGCTTAATGTTTTTCAGATTTAAGAGGTAATAAAATATGTACGTTTTATGGGTTTTTTTTAATAATCATGTAAGTAATATCTAATTGCCATATTTTACTTTCAGTAATTATTTGAATGCTTCATTTAAAGTAATTCTTTTATTAATTTGTTAATAGACTCAGTTTTTTTTCTTAATCCATCCCTGGTTACTGTTTATGTATCCAAATTTTCTACAAAACGTCACACAAAAAGTTTGCTAGAAATCTGTGTTCTATTTTCTGTTAAATGTAATAAATGTATTCTTTGCATGATGTTCAACCTACAACAGTACAATTTAATTTTCTTATATTTTCCCCCATAATTCGTAAGAAAAACCGTCACCTACAGCTAGAGGATTAAAAAAATGAATCTTGGTGAATATTAATAATTATTGCATTGAATGACTTTCTAGTGTTGTTTTTGTGAAGGACTCTGACATCATCGAAACAAAATGACTAGCAAAAAGGCTTCTTTCATTCAAGTATGAGTTTACTTTTAGAATTATTTCTGTACTTTGATTTAATAATGTGGAAGGTTAAATGTATTTTATTTGTTTAATTTTAAGTTTATTAGATCAATCAATTTATTAAAAAAATCACTTTTTACTACTAAAAAAAATTTTTTTTTTAAATTCAAGATTGAGAGAGACTTGAAATAAACATAGCAGTTGCCAATTTACACCAAAAAGTTCCAGTTCCCCCCCCCCTTTTTTTTATTGTTGTTGTTGATTTGCCGATTTTATAAAAATAAATAAATATTTTTCTTCTAAGTATTAATTTCAGGATTCAGTGGGAATTCAGTTTTATAAATATTTCAAATTAATTCCTTCCCGGCTTTACTTAAATGTGATCTTTTTTGCCTGTGTTTGGGAAGACTTATTATGATTTTTAACTATTTTATCCATTTTAAATGATATAAACAGATACTAATTACAGTAATAGAGAGAAAACTTAAAAAAAAAAAAAAAAAAAAAAAAAAAAATTCAAACTAAATGATTGTGTGCTTGATTTACATTAATTGTATCTAAGGCATTTCAAATTAGCATGTGCTTTTATTTACTTTTAAACTTATTAGTTTTTGAATAGACTATAATTGTATATTTCTTGTAAGTAATTGTCCATTTGTAAAACAGATGAAGGTAAACTTATCAATTAATTGTATTTAAGAACCCATAACCTACAGGTATCTAATTTTTTCCATATTTATAAATTTGTTTTATTTTGAACAGGAAGTAAAAGATTGCAAAAGTCAAATGACAGACCTTACGAATCAGTGGTACCAAGCTATCCGAGGACCTTCCGAAACAGATGAGGAATCTGATGAAGAAGTTAATATGTAGTTCATTGCAATACATTCTATTTTGCCAAGATATTCTTTTACTATTTGTAAAGCTTTTTGTATTTTCAGACTGAAATTTCTATATATTTTTTTATTCTTCCACTTAAAAATTCACCTAAAGTATTAAGTATTCTCCTGTTAAATGTTTTGGATGCTTGCATGGTATTGACAAATTTATTTTGACTTCTTTATCTTCTGGATTTCCTTTTCTTATGGTATTTCTGTAAAATCTTGATAATTCATTACAAATGTAACTAACTGGTTAAAGATATAAATATAAAATTGGTTGCTCCCATTAAAGATGCAGAATTAAAAAAAAAATCTATTAATTTTTTCTAGGTGATATACAGATTTCTAGTTGTTCTTACAGATCTTTGATTGTAGGTTTAAAAAAGCAATAACAGTTGTAAATCACATAAAAAACAGCTGATATTGATGTACCCTTTTCTTGAAAACTACTGAAGCGATTTCAATATTTAAAAAAAAATGTTTTTGAAGTAATTAATCTAGAAATTGACTGTTCGGCAAGAAATAAAAATAAAACATGCAATAATTATGTGATTGATGCAATAATTATTTGATTTATGCAATCCTACAAATCTAGATTAAAAAGAAAATAAATATTACTAAAAACAAAATGTTTAACCACCTGGATAACCTTGAAAAGTCAAAGAAGCTTTTAGTGACTAGAAAGGTCAAAGGGATGACTGGAAAATTTACCTTTCTTGAGGATAAGTCAGGGAAATTTTATTTTCCAAGAAAAATTCAGGAAAATTTTCTTATTTTAAAACTAAGGATTTGAATTTGCAGTGCCAGTAAAATCTAACTTTGCTCTTCATAAGTATTATAAAAGCTATTTTAACCCCTCCAGAAATTCTTTTTGTATCTGCCTTTCAGTCCTTCCTTTTAACTTAGAGAGTTCAGCTTTAGAGAGATACCAGCTTTACTGAAACTTTGCACAGATATAGGATTGATAGGTGATTCAGTCTGCTTACTTATATCTTTGTTTGGGAACTGAACATTTGTTTGCTTAATTTATTGAATATTTATTATCTTTAAATTGTGTTTTACTGAGTAGATATATTACTTATAAAGAAAAGTGTTTTTTTTTTCTTTTTTTTTTGTTTTTTTTTTTAAATTAAAATATGCCAAAGCAATCTGTATTTAACTGTGACTGATGTGAAAAAGATTTTCATCCTGATCAGACAAAATTAATGGAACCTGATTCTAAAAGTGTGTATCTTCAAAATGTTAACCGTGAAATAAATATCTTGGTGTTCAACAAATTGTAAATTTTGAAAAAATTTGTTTAAAAAATCAGTTGTTTATGCTTTAGAATCAGTTATGAAAGTTCCACTCTCAAATTCACAACTTTTAAGATTTTTTGTATGTAACATCACAAAATCTCAATACTTCGATATATATATATATATATATATATTTTAATGAAAAACCTGGAAAAGTCAAGAAAATTTGTAGCTGAGCTGGAATAGACACTTTGTAAAAAAGAATTGATTTTCTAGAGAAACAAAATTATCAAAACAGCTAATTATATTACAAAGAAAAAAAATAAATTGCTTCATTAGCTTCTGGATAAAAAAAATAAAAAAGGTACATCAATATCAGTATTTCTCATGTGATTTTGCAACTATTGTTGTTCCCTTAAATATTCTTAACTAAAACATTTTTGAAAAAAAGTTATTTAAATTGCAGTCATTAGATAAATTTCTTCATATGTGCATAAAACTTTCAAATATTTTAATTTAGATATCAAGAAACTAATCTGTGTTTTTTTTTTGTGTGTGTGTGTGTGCTTTAAAAACTAATACATCATTTATAAAATATTGCTAAAATTTTACTTGAACAAATTTCTTGTTCACAAAAACAACAAAATATAACAATAATCACATGTAATCATTTACTTAATCCTCCACTAGGTGCACCTCTGGACTTCCGGGTTTGGGCACAGTACACCTGATAGGCGTCTATTGTCATTAGCACCTAATTAACTCAATATAATGCTTTTAAAGTGATCAGTGATTTTCATTAGGATGTACTAAGAAAGGATATTCAAAATCTGATTCAAAAGATCTCATTTATTAATCTCAATGAAAGTAAAACAAAAAATACTGAAATTTAAGATGTACCACCCCTTCAGTTTTCATGACAAAAAATCAAATGAACATTAAAATTACAAACAAAACTCAAAATATAGGCATATTAAAGTCATCGATGAAATCTATAGCAGTAAACCAATTATCAGCTGTAATGTTGCGACCAGATCCAAATTGGACTTGTCCATTCTCTTCACCATATCACTTGTCAGTGGCTCTAGTTAGTCAAATTTTAGGTTTTATGAGCCATTTCAGCAGCAATCTGAAAAGAAAAAGAGTAACCACGACCATGAGTTTAAGTGTGGGAACAGTGTGAATGAGGTGCCACCCTGGGCAAACCTACACATTTCTGAAAAATATCCACAACCTTTGTAATTTTCATTCATAAAATGAGCAAAATAAACAATTGATGAAAATAAAAGAAAAATATGAACCTGCAAAAGTCAGATGAGTTTGGGCACAATGGGTCTGAGAGGCAAGGAGGATCATTACTGCACTCCATGCAGTCAACAGGAAAACTGACCTGCAGGGTTTTGAACAACATCTAGAGATAGTAAGGTACTAGGAAGAACAGGCCTCCTGCATCCCCTTATGCAGAGAGACGAGAAGAACAGCTTTTCGGCATCTGTCAGGGTGTCAGGCACCCAGTGCCCGAAAGAGGATTAATAAAAAAAAAAACCTTGTTATTTAGAATCTAAATTGGTATATATGAAACATTTATGGATGGATGGAGGCAAATTATTTCATGCCTGTACCTTGAATTACATTCAAAAATCTGCTTTTGACGCAAGAACATTTTTGAATATTCAAAATTTTATCTTTTGAATGATGAATTATGAAGATTTTATTGTTTGTATGTTGGTATGAATGATGATTCATTACAAATACTTATAATTTTATTTTAATCTTATTTGATCTTAGGCTATAAAATAAATAAATATTTTCAGTTTTTTTTTCTCTGCTTTACTGTATTTTTGACTGTTTAATTCTAGGGATCTTGTTTGGCCATGAGTACTCTAGCATAATCAATTTTGTAAATTATGCGAAAGATTATTAAATGCATTTATTCCTGTTTTACAAAAAAGTGTTCTTTGATAGCAAAAATAGCTAATTATAAGTGAAAATAGCCATCAGATAAAGTCAAAAGAGAGTATGAAATTCTTTAGTAAAGTTACTTTATCTTACCATTAACTATGGTAATTATATTTAAAGAAAAATATTATATAAAAAATATTATATAAAAAATATTATATAAAAAATATAATATTATTTATATATATAAGGTATCCATAATTTTTAAAGATAGCACAACTACATTCAGGTGCATTAAATTTAAATGTATTAGAATTAAATTTATTAGACTATAAAAATAATGTAAATTGTAGCATTTCTTATATACAAGGTGAGCCATGAGAAACCGACCCCTCTAAAATGTGCCGATGTAACCTATTTAAGAAAAGTTAGAAGCAACATAATTGTATGTACCTTTACAGTACATATTGAAAATAGCCTTCACCAGCTTCGGAACAGTCATCCTGAATACAGTTTCCATGCCAATGTCGAGTTTCCAACTTATCATGCTTCTCTTCTTTTCTTTTTCTATATCCCATGACCTGGGGCTGGTTTTTAATGACTCACCATGTATCTTACATAATAAAAAACTTCCACTTTAAAAAATGGGGAAAACTGTAAATTAATGACATATCCAGGCAGTGTCTTTGTAATGAAAATTATCCACTTAAGGTATTAAATGAAAAAAATCTTATTAATTAAGTAATTTCTGCTTTTAAATAATTTATATTCACAACTCCCTTCCTTAAATGCTCCTATGTAGTTGTATAAAAAATTTAACTTTTAATCTGCAGACAGCTAGACCTGTTAAAAACAAAGTCGTGTATTTCTACCTTTTGAATTTGACTTGAAGCTTGGGTGAATACTTTGCATAAATTTACTGAGTAAGTTTCATTTAAAATTTAATGTTTTATTAAAGAGTTTTTTATGACATTACATGTAATTTTATTGAATTGTTCATTGATGAAAATGCATAATTTCATTAAAAAATTCTGTAAAAAATTCTATTTTTCCCAGTTCAGAATTGAAGGAATTTGTTTGACATTTCTGTTTCTTTATTTGTTAGAAAACATTTATAATCGGCAATTTAAATTTTGAGACCAGTACTTAGATACTAGATTTCATATTTTAAGACCCTTTTTTCTGTTAGTTCTTTTTTGATGTTGATACTTGATGAATACTGTTTATTATAAAATTTTTAACTGTCACAAGTCTTTCATTTTATTATTGTTTTGTATGTGGGATTTTTTTTTTCGTGTTTGTATTCTAGAATTTTGTCCAAGTTATTTATTTTCATTTACTTAACCTAGAAATTAAATAAAAATCACTATGATTTTCTTCATTAAAACAAGATATTTTAAAAGTTAAATTTAAATATTTTAAACTTTAGATTTATAAGTTTTTTTTCTTCAGTATAGTTTTGAAATTTTACATTCAAGTATAAATATTTTTTTTATCTTTTATCTTTTCTTTCTTTTTACAAAAAATACATTTGAAACTTTATTATTTACATAATGATTTTGCATTTAAAATTTTTTAATTAATTTTTTATTTTAATGATTGTTTATGGTAAATTCATATTACTTTTTTTATGATTGGAAAAGGGAAAGAACCACAATACAGCTTGTTTTATATGTAATTCAACATGCATCTTGTTACATATTATAGTGGAAAATTTGTAAAATATTTGTAAGCCATTTCTTATGGATAGTTACAGCTGTTAACGTTGCCATGATATTAAGAACAGCTCTTAAAAAAATAATAAAAATACCAAACTCTGAAAATTGTTATGCATTTTTGATTGAAAAGAATAATGTTTGAATGAAGCAAATCTATACTTTTTTTTCCTTTCTTTTCTTTTTCATTCTTTTTTTCCCTTTTTTAAATTTGTAATTGCATGATCAGTGGTATTAAAACTTATCATATCATTGTTAAACTATATCTGTGACTGTGTTACTGCAATTTATTTTGCAACGTGTGAAAGACACTTTTTAATAATAATCACTTCATGCAAAAAAAATTATACTTGTTAAAATACATTATTTGTATAAATTAGTTGATCAATCTGAACAAAATCTATAATTAATGATGAGAAAAAAGTATTTTTATCACATATTTTGTAACATAAAGTAGCATTAGTTTAATGTTAGTGTATATCAGTCCTTCAATTATCTGTTTTACCATTTAAAAGTAATTTATTATCTGAAGTTTTCTGTGAAATTCTATTTTTCAAATATGAGATTTTTGTGCCTTTTTCTTAGTCTCGTCTCACATTCTTTTTCACACTGTAGTTTGTTTTCTCATTTGTTTCTAATTTTTGTTTCATTAAAAAAAAAACGTGATTGTATATATATATATAAAGATCACAAAAATTAGTTTGTATCACTTTTTGAAAAAAATATATTCAATAACAAAACAATTTTAGTTATTTTTTCTATTTGTACAAAATTTATTTTATGTTCATATGACAGTATGTTTAAACAAATTTATTAATTAAATCATGATTTTTTTTCTTTCTATTAAGACCTTTTAATTGTATATTGCAAATGATCTGTGTCTATGTTAACTCTAAAATAAGCCAAAATTTTTTCGCAATTATATATTGAATGCTCAATCTTTTTACTATTTATTTTTTTTTCTTTGTTAACTACAGACCTAGTCATTTTTTGTTTGTTTAAATTTTTAAGTTAATAAAAAGAACAAAGAAATGAGATTAGTTAAATTAATCAAGTCACCAATTTGTATTTGATTATTGTAAAATGCTATTTCGTTTATTATTTTTAATGATGACATATATTTTGAATGATATGTATTTGTAGGTTGTGTTTTAAATATAAATTCAGTTAATAAATTCTATTGGTTTTCATGTCTTGTTTCTTTTTGCACTCTTTTATTTAACTTAACTTGGTTTTTGTATGTAAAGATGGAATTTTGTAATAGATTTTTCACTCACTTCCCGATGGGCTAGAATCTCAAAAGTTATGTACACAGGTATGCTTCCAATGACAATACAACATTTTAATATTTTTAAAACTGAATTATAATTTAATAAATTAATTTTAGGGATTTTTCTGTTAACTGGCTGCAGGTGATTAATTGGCAAATAATCTTTATGGTTACAACTTTTTACTAATTGCAAAAACAATGGAGTTAATTTATGTGTCAAGCCACTCCCATCAAAATAGCCACCTGGTTGTGAACTACAAGAACGAAATATTTTAAACACTAAAAAGTAGAAAATACAAATAAAAAGTAAGTAGAGTAATATTTTTTTTAAAAATACTCTTTTATCGTTTAATATTAATTAAATGATGATTATAAGTGGAAGAACAGTTTAGAAATTCAAAATAGATAGTTTAAATAATGCTTTTTTTCTTTCTTGGTGTTGTTTCTTTCCTGTCCGTGTCTTAAAAAAAAGATAGCAAAAATTATAATTTAAGAAAAATTAATTAACTTAGTTTGTGCATAAATCAAAATGTTGAATTTTCAATAATCGGGGGCATGCCAAACGAATGTACAGAAGGTGTTCACACATTTTTTAGACAGTTTTCATGGTACTTACAGAACTATTTTACATAAGATATTTGTGCTTTAAATGTTCAATTTGGTGATCCTTATTGTGAACTATCTTTCTACACCATAATTTCTATGACAATAATGCCTTATAGTTTTGGACAAGGTATTTTGGACCATTCCTGTTGAACAGCTTTCCAAAACAAATTAACAATGGATTGTAATGTGTGGCTGCTTGTTTTATCTTGACATAGTTCAATAGATTGGTGGCACTGGGATGGTATTTCTTGCTTGAAAAATTTCATGCTTGCAAAAAGATGGTATTTCATGCTTGAAGATTGTGTTTAAAATATGTTTCTGATAGTATGTGGAGTTGATCTTAGCATTTTTCTCCACTTTCTTTATTTTTAATTTGCTAGCAACAATCATAAATCCTTTGCTAAAACTTTTTTCAGATACATTGAACCATGTTTTAAGATTTTTTTTCTCCTCTTTGATGATAATAAATGGATCTATTTTTATGACAATCATTTAAATAGACCTAAGCTTCATCTATTGTAACAACATTTTTTCCATTTTTCTTTGGATAAATGCTTCTCCTTAAGAATTCTGCATTATGTTCTACATTCAGCAATATGTTGTGAAGAAAGACAATGAACATTTTGTTTTTTGGCCTTTTTAAAATTCAAATCAGAGTTAATGATTTTGTTAGCAGCTGGCACTGAGCATTTTAATGATTTAGCTACAGTCCTTTGACTTGGAGGATTTTCTTTTACCATAAAAGATCTTACCTTTGCAATATTCGAAGAATTCCTTAAGTTTTCCTTTTTTCGAAAGAAAAGCTAGCTATTTTTGTAAAATTTGTTATATTTTTCTGAAATATAAAATTTTGTAGTAAAAGATCCTATTCAGTTGCATGAATCTAAGCTAATCATTTATTAACACTAACTCTTTAAATTCTTCTGCTACAGTTTTCCATTTTTATGAGCTTATTTTGTTTCTAAACTACACATTTCAAATCCTAACAAAATTAAAAAAATTATGTTCACTTTTTTAAAATGAAATTTTGTGCTCTTTTATTAAGAGGAATTTTGTAAAAGGGATTATTTAATTAATTGGAATATTATGAAGGGTCCTCTTTCGTTAAATTGAATATTGTGAAGGGGACTCTTTTGTTAAATGGAATATTGTGAAGGGGCTTGTTATTACGCTGAATTTTGTGAATGGGACCCATAGAGGCCCCAATTTTTGTTTGTATTGATTCCAGATTCAACATATTCTTTTAAAAAATCTGAGGAACATTTGTTTTAAAAATAATAGAATGTCAGCTGTATCAGATGTATAATCAGTGAGGTGATACAATGCGTCCCAAAACTTTATAGACAATAAGTTTTCTTATTTTACAAATGAAAAAGAGGAGTAAAATTTTTGAAACATTTTATAATTATAAATAATATCAAGACAATAATAATAATAATATACAAAAATAATATTACACAATCACAGACTTTGTGATAAAAATTAAAACTGAAATTTTGCTGTCTCAAAAGTTTACAGACAACTACATTTTTTCTTTTAACATTCAAAATTTCAAGTCGATTTTTTTCCAATTACTTCAAAAACTCAATAGGCATATTCAATACAAGAGTTTAAAGAAATTTTGGCTTTAAAGAAAACCAACTTTGTTCAATTTGCAACTTTAAATCTTGAACTGTTGCAAATTGATGCCCATTAGCATATACATCTCTAGCTAATATTCCTCAGACGTTGTAGGTCTATTGAGTTCAGGTCAGGCCTTATGGCTGGCCAGTCCAAAACAGATTCTTGGTTTTGTCTAAACCACTGCATTGTAGAGTTATACACGTGAAGGGAGCAATTGTCTTTCTGGTATATCCATTTGTCCCCATCAAGCAACTTTTCAAATGGAAGTAATTGTACTTCAAGTGTTTTCTGGTAATCTTCGGAACATCAACGACCTTCCAAAAAAAAAATATATATATATATATATATATATATCGGTTATTCCATTATAAGAAAATGCTCCCCACACCAAGAGTGAACCCCTCCTTGCTGTACGCTGAAAAAATTTCGTAGTTTCTTGCGAATATTCCCCAGATGTTGTCTATTGGGTTCAGGTCAGGCTTTATGGCTGGCCAGTGATATGGCCAGTGCCATAGAGACCAGTGATATGCCCAACCGTTAGGGCCATCTAAATTAAATTTCTTTTCATGACTGAAAAGAACACTCAACTATTCATCTGTCCAATTCATGTGATTTCGGGCACACTGAACATGAGCGTCTTTATGCCGTTTTGTAAACTTTGGCGAACGACGTATTTATCGATAATCAAGAAATGTACTTGCCCGCAGCCGTCGATGGACCGTGGATCTTGATACTGGAACACTTACTTCTTTAGAAACTGACCCTGCAGACAGGTTCTGGGTTGAAACTAATCTCAAAATATCCCTGTCTTGCCGTTTAGATGTTTTCTTTGGTCATCCAGAATTTGGATTTTGTTTCAAAATTTTCACCTTTTGACAGAATTCGGTAAATACCAACTCTGCTGCGTCCAATTTTTCTTACAATGACCACAACTTTCCATCCGCGAGCCCTTAAATGATAGATTTTCAAAATTTCCTCTTTGGAAAACTGCACATCGCGAGGTATCTTAGAAATCAGTCAGAAACAGAAAGACAGATTCGCTTTTACCTCAAGAAACTATTTCGTCAGAAGTACATGACCTTGGAATATGCAAAGTTTAGATATCAGTACTTAAATCAGCTTTTAGCACCGGTTGTCTATATATTTTTGGGACAGCATTTTTTTTTTTTTTTTTTTTTTTTTTTTTTTTTTTAATATTAAATATCTGACTGTTAAAAGTTGTTTGAGTATTTTATTATTTTTATTTCATCATTATATATTTGCATAATTTATTTCGTCTTTCTTACTCGCTTTCTTACTCTTAAATCCAAAAAAATGGTTGTCTATAAACTTTTGGGATACACTTTAAGAAACAAAAAAAATAATAATATAAAAAGGAATTTACAGAAAATACATTACAATCCACAACTTCAATGAAGCTTTGACAAATTTGTATCAAAATTTTGAAGCCGCTGAGGTCAATCTCTATGCAGGCCCTTTTGTACTTTTTCGATTTTGATTGCAGTTTTTATTTTTATTTTTTATTAAGATACTTTCACTTTCGGAACCGGTTTCGAAAGTGAAAGTATCCTCAATTAAAAAAAAAAAGAAAGAAAGAAAAAGAAACTGCAACCAAAATCGAAAAAGTTGCCTGCATACAGATCGTCCTCAGCTATCCAATGCCAAAAAAAAAATCATTTAAAAATATTGATAAACAAACGAGATATCTTAAAATATTTCCCCCATAGGATTAACATTAGCGAGCGGGTATTTTCGCATCAGCGAAGTAGCCTCTTAAGAACTAATGCATGTATTTTCACCAAACTTCAGATTCAGTTAAACGTTGACACAAGCTGTTGCTAATTGGGTTTAGTTTCAAATCAACCAACATGTGGTGGCTGCTATGCTGCATTTTTAAGGATTTATACGATTTAGCAATAGTCATATCTCAAGAACTAATGCACGGAATTTGATCAAACTTAATATTGGGTTAGACCTTGACATAAGTTAGTGCCGATTAGGTTTTCGTGTAAATCATATAATAGGTGGTGCTGCTATATTGCATTTTCCGCAAAAGCTATATCCTATATCCCGAAAACTAATGCATGGAATTTAATCAAACGTCATATTCTGTTACACTTTCACATAAATAGATCCTTATTAGGCTTGGGTGTATTACTGCCAGACATGTGTCGCTTTTATGCTGTTTGGGTTGGGAATTTTGGTTGCAGACATCTAAGAGGGTGGGTGCCGAAATTCGATGATTTGTTTGAAAAATGCGATGCTTATATCTCCTTTTTAAATGCACACAATTCAACGAACCTATATCTTTAGAATCTTCATGATGGGGCATATGTCATTTAATTTTCGCACTGTGATAGCAAATTTTGAAGTTTTAACATGTATG
Organism: Maratus michaelseni; assembly: GCA_963931845.1. Taxonomy (NCBI): domain Eukaryota; kingdom Metazoa; phylum Arthropoda; class Arachnida; order Araneae; family Salticidae; genus Maratus; species Maratus michaelseni. The sequence goes on from OZ007587.1 coordinate 254,895,107, forward strand.
AGAAGATAGAAGAAAGTTTTGGGATTGGAACATTCGACTTGTTTGTTTGTTGGTTGATTTTATGACGGCCAATTATCTATACGAGGGATATAGGCCCTAGGGGGCGTGCCCTCCGTGGGGTCTTTCTAAGAATCCTAACCCGTATTTACGGCAAGGTTCGAAGAAAACCACGGAAAACTCCGAATGGTTAGGTCGACGAGCGCGACAGGGGTTTGAACCCAGCACCTCCCGTCTACCAGATTTGAAAGCAGAACCTCTCAGCCACTTTTGGGGCTCGACTAGTTTGTTATTGGCTTTTAAACACAAAGTATACGTGTTTAAATATGTATACCATAATTTAACTTACAAATTTAATAAATAAATCAGAAAACCCACATGCTTGAATATTGTCCATACATCACCATTGTTTTTTTTTTTTATTCTTCCCCTTTTTACTTTCTTCTATCTTTACATGAAGAAAGTATTGGATTCATGAAAATTTTCGACTTCCTGTTTTCGACGGATTTGTACGTTTTAGAAGGTCCTGAACACGATTTGACTGTTTTTAGGAAATGTCTGTATGTCGTATGTGACAAAAATTTTGTGAACGCTCTATCTCAAGAACTATTGCACGGAATTTAATAAAATTTTAGATTCAGTTGGACCTTGATATAAATTGGTGCTGATTAGTTTTTGGTGTAAATCGCCCCACAGGTGGCGCTGTTATGCTACATTTTTCACGATTTTACGATAGCTATATCTCAAGAACTAATGCACAGAATTTGATCAAACTTGAGATTCTGTTAGACCTTGACATAAATAGATACTGATTACATTTTGGTGTAACTAGCCCAACAGGTGGCGCTGCTATGCTACTTTTTTCATGATTTTCACGATAGTTTTATCTCAAGAACTAATGCACAGAATTTCATCAAACTTCAAATTCAATTAGATGTTGACATAAGTTGTTGTTGATTAGGTTTTAGTGTAAATCTTCCTACAGGTGGCACTGCTATGCTGCATTTTTCAGGATTTACACGATTTTAGCGATAGTCATATCTCAAGAACTAATGCACGGAATTTAATAAAACTTTAGATTCAGCTAGACCTTGATATAAATTGGTGCTGATTCGTTTTTGATGTATGTGAAACCTATATGAGATAGAAGAAAGTTTTGGGATTGACACATCCGACCAGTTTTTTTTTCTTTTCTTTTTTAAGATGTGACACTAGGAAATAAATTAATTAATTTTAATTTTTGAATAAAACCTATTTTGGCGACGTTTTTCCAATAAATAAATAATCTAATTTAGAAAACTGATGGTCGAAATCGCTTCCCTGAAAGCGTAAGCCAATTTTAAGATTTGCCCTTGACAGATATACATACGCTTGACATCATTTAATAGTATTGATTTTCAATCAGGAATGTAAAACATTTACTACGATTGCATCAAAATTGTCGTGTATTAAAATAAAACTATTACACTAAAATGGCAACGCATGATAGCCAACTTTTATCTGCTATGTTTTGGCAACGGCAGAAACTTTGGAACTGGGATAAAATGTTGTTTGGATAGATTTATGTTTATGGTTAAATGTTTGTTTCTGTGTAATGTAGTTAATAAATGATGTGTGTTAAAGAAACGAATCTTTAATAAATAATTATAAGACATATAAAGATATACACTAACTAACAAAGAAGCATCACACTGGCGACGAGTTAAACTTTGATGCATCTAGTTTTGTAATCTTGCTACTTTAGATTACTACTTCAATTTCGGAAGATTGGAACAAGGTAAGAAAAGCTTATTATTCTATTAAAATGGAACAATTAGTTGAAGAATTAATTAAACAAAATAAGGCGTTAATGGATGCGCTAAAGGGGGATAGCACCCTAAAGAATAATAAGGTTTCTGGAGTACAATTTGAGAAATATGATGAATCATTAGAAAGTTTTGATACCTTCATGGATAGGTTTGAAGCCTTTTTAGATATACAAAATGTTCCCAAGGAAAAACGCGCAAAAACACTAATATCAAGTTTATCTGCAAAACTATATAACTTGTTAAAAAATCTTCTTGCTCCACAAAATCCCAGTGATCAGGAATATGAAGCGCTTAAACAAATTTTGCAAGAACATTTGAATCCGAAACCATTAATAATACCTAGTAGACACACGTTTTTAAACAGGAAACAACATGAAGGGGAAAGCGTTAGTTCTTATCTTGCTGAACTTCGCTCTTTAGCAATTCCTTGCAAATACACTCAACTTATGTTGAATACTATGTTGAGAGATGTTTTCGTTAGTAGTTTACGAGATAGGGCAATCCTAGATCGGCTATTTGAAGAAGACGATATCGATCTCAATAAAACAGTTAAGATCGCTTTAGCAATGGAACGAGCTAATAAAGGAGTTAATGATATAATTGGTAAGCCACAAGAAATTAAAGCCGTTGGTGTATATAAGGGAAAAAATATAACACCACAACCTAAGAACACACAAAAGAAAAATAACATAGTACATTGTTCTAGATGTAACGGATCAAATCATAATAAATTTAACTGTAAGTTTAAAGCAAGTAAATGTAGAGTTTGCCAGCGTATTGGCCACATTGAACGAGCTTGTTATTATTCTAAGGAGGCTAAACCAAACAAAATGGTGAAGCAAAAACAGTTTCATGTACATGATTCAGAAGTTCAAAATTCAATTCCACTTCATAGTTTAGAAGTAGAGAGCGTTTGCATGAAAGAAGAATTTCCTAAAAAACCTCCCATAATAGTAACTGTTGAAATTGAAGGTAAATCGGTTGAAATGGAAGTCGATACAGGCGGTACAGTATCAGTAATGAGTTTAAAGAGATTTAAAGATATTTCGAAGAAAAAAATATGTCCTACAGACTTGAAATTTAAGACCTATAATGGTGAAACTCTTAAACCCCTGGGTTACTCAACAGTTAAAGTAAAATATAAGAATCAAACAGAGTACTTAAATTTATATATTGTTAAAGAAGACTTAGACACTATCTTGGGTCGAGAATGGCTGTATAAAATCAATTTAGATTGGGTAAGGATTAAAGCTCTTACAGTTGTAAATCAGGGAAATCTTACAAAACTGTTAGAAGAATACGCAGACATATTTGATGAAAAATTGGGCGAAATAAAAAATTATGAATGCAGTCTTGAGTTAAAACCGGATGCCGTTCCAGTTTTTTTGCAGACCGAGACCATTACCGTTTGCAATGAAAAAGCGTGTTGAAGAGGAATTAGAACGACTTGAGAAAGACGGAGTTATCAAAAAGTCGAATATTTCTGATTGGGCGACTACCAGTAGTTAAAGCAAATGGGAAAATTCGATTATGTGCTGATTATTCAGTCACTCTTAACAAAAATCTAAAAATTCAAAGACATCCTCTTCCAAAAACAGAAGAAATTTTTGCTTCACTGAATGATGGTAAGATATTTTCAAAGATTGACTTTAGTCAAGCTTATTTACAAATGAAGGTTCACCCTGACAGTCAAAAATTATTAACGATTAATACTCATAAAGGACTTTATGAATGCACAAGACTAATGTTTGGAATTAACTCAGCACCTGCTATATGGCAGAAATATATAGAAAGTGTATTGCATGATTTAGAAGGAGTAGAAGTATTTTATGATGATGCACGGATCGCAGCACCAGATTTCCAGACACATTTGTCAAGATTACGGAAATTTTTCGATAGATGTCGTCAACATGGATTGAGAATAAATAAAGATAAATGCAAATTTTTCCAGAATGAAATTGAATTTTTGGGATATAAGATAAATGCACAAGGATTATCTAAAACAGATGAAAAGATTGCTGCAATTAAGAATGCTAAAATTCCTAAGAACGTTCAAGAAATTCAGTCTTTTATGGGATTAGTTAACTTTTATTCTAGATTCTCAAACAAACTTGCTACTTTAGCATATCCATTACACAACTTGACAAAAAAAGGTGTTCCATGGATTTGGGATAAAAAGTGTCAAGAAGCAATTCAAAACATAAAAGATGAAATCTGTTCTGATAGAGTATTAGCACATTATGATCCAAAACTTCCTATTTTCCTTGCAGCTGATGCATCTCCAGTCGGTTTGGGGGCAGTGCTCTCTCACAAATTTCCAGATGGTTCCGAGAGGCCTATTGCATTTGCTTCAAGAACACTTTCACTAACTGAACAACGCTATTCACAGATTGATAAAGAAGCTCTAGCTCTAGTCTGGGCTGTGAAAAAGTTTTATCTTTACCTAAAAGGAAATCGATTCACTCTCATTACAGATCACAAACCACTCGTGGCAATTTTTGCTTGCAAAAAGGGTCTTCCAGTTTTGTCTGCTACAAGACTTTTGCATTATGCTCTAGTACTACAGTCTTATCAGTTCGATATAATTTATCGGAATACTAAGGATCATGGTAATGCAGATTGTCTTTCACGATTACCCTTAAGGTCTGAAGATTTAGAATTAAAGGATGACGTTTCAGTTTTCCAACTTTCCCAAATTGAAACACTTCCAATAACAGCAAGAGATTTAGCCAAAGCAACTGCAAATGACGAAGATTTGGCACCCTTGCTAAATGCTTTAAAAAGGGGAACTTCTCTAAAAGGGAAGGAAGTCGAATATACTCTCCAGGATGGTTGCATTATGTACGGCCAAAGAGTCTGTGTACCTAAAAAATACCATAAAAAAGTTTTGGAAGAACTTCATCAAGGACATTTAGGAGTTGTTAAAATGAAGGCAATAGCCAGATCCTATGTCAATTGGAAAAACATAGATAAAGACATCGAAGATGTTGTTAAAAATTGTACAGATTGTTCCAGGATTAAAGATTATCCTCCAAAATCTAAAACACACCATTGGGAGTATCCAAGTTTTCCATGGGAAAGAATTCATGTTGATTTTGCAGGGCCAATTTTTGAGCATATGTTTTTATTAATTGTAGATGCACACTCTAAATGGCTCGAAGTCTATCCTATGAAATCGACAACTGCCTTGAAAACAGTAGAATGTCTAAGAGATTGTTTTGCTCGTTTTGGATTACCAGTCATGTTAGTCAGTGACAACGGAGCACAGTTTTCCTCATATGAGTTCCAAGAATTTATGCAAAATAATGGAGTTTTTCATAAAACGAGTGCACCTTTCAAGCCCTCCAGCAATGGTCAAGCAGAAAGGTATGTACACACTTTGAAGCAATCCCTTCGAGCAATGCAAAACTACCCTGGTAGTATCAATCAAAAAATCAACTGCTTTCTGTTACAATATCGGAAATCACCGAATATGACTACAATGCAGTCTCCAGCAAGTATGTTCTTAAAAAGAGAGATTCGTACGAGAATTGACCTCTTAATTCCTAATACTAAAGAAAGAATTCAGAATAAAATTAGGAAGGATATATATTTCAATGATCGGTATTTTGAAGTGGGTGAAAAAGTAGCTGTACGAGATTACACTGCAGCTAATTCAAAATGGAAATTTGGTCGTATCATCAGCCGAGATGGTGAATTACATTATACCTTAAATGTTCAAGGCAATTTGGTTAGACGACATGTTGATCAAATTCGATCAGCAGGTGAAGAAGTGGACAATGATGTTCAGTATAGACCAAGAGTAACAAATATGAACGTCCCATCTGATCCAACAGTGACTTCAACGGAGACAGATGAAGCATCGATTGAGCCACCTACGACCTCCGAGGATATCGCCAAAGATATGCCTCCATCACTGCCAACAGTCACACCTCCTCCAGTTAGCACACCCCAAGTTGTCCAAAATCCAGTGCATCTAAGACGATCTAAAAGGATCCGGAAACCTCCAAAAAAATTGTGCTGTTAATTTGAAAGGGGAGGAAACTGTCGTGTATTAAAATAAAACTATTACACTAAAATGGCAACGCATGATAGCCAACTTTTATCTGCTATGTTTTGGCAACGGCAGAAACTTTGGAACTGGGATAAAATGTTGTTTGGATAGATTTATGTTTATGGTTAAATGTTTGTTTCTGTGTAATGTAGTTAATAAATGATGTGTGTTAAAGAAACGAATCTTTAATAAATAATTATAAGACATATAAAGATATACACTAACTAACAAAGAAGCGTCACAAAAATGATGTCATTATTACTGATTTTTAATTTCCTGAGGCCTCTTAAATTCTTACTACAATGCGTAAAATAACACAATATTTTTCAAACACTCTTGCTTTAAGTTCTGGCGAAATCATTTAGCTACATTTTGTAAAAATGTATAACTATTCTGACATAAAAAGTAGTTAAAGTAATGCAAAAATCATTTATTAATAACTTAAAAATATACTAGTTGAAACCCGTCAAAACTTGACGGGAAAAAAAAATTACTATAACGATATCAGTAAAATAAGCTTCTTTATTATTTAAGAAGGGGAACGTATAAAACAGTTTTATTTTAAAAGTTTTTTCGCCAGTGAAATACACTACTATTTTCGATTCAAACTCCAAACAAACGATCCGTAAACAACTGTGTAACGCAAACCAGTTCGACATTACCACCATATTCCCCTCTGCAAGAAAGAAAACTTCATGGACTTATGAAGTATCATATAAATAGTATATTCCTACGTCCATCTCATATTCAGTAAATAAATCACACATCCCTCCCCCTGTAACAGAGAAGGCACCGTCGAAATTCTACGTTAAAAAAAAGTTTTAAATGTTTGAATAAAAAGTTTTAAAATGTCCTCTTTAATCATTGTTCGTTTGAAATCCATATCTTCTAAAACGCATCCATTGTTTTAAGCTAATCAATTTTTATGTAAAGTTGAAGAATTTTTTTTACCATAATAAATCAATCTGTAGATGAGGCAGATTTTTAGTTTTCAAGTGTAATTTATTTGTATGTTTTTTTCAGTCTCTTTCCCTAATCAGGATGATTATCCCTTTTCCACAGACGGGGATCTTTTCCCTCTTATACAGTGAAATATCCAATGGATCTATAAAAAAACAATAAAATACAATTCCTAGGATATTCTGATGCAACACATACATCAACGAATTCAACATGATATCATTTGTATGTCCAACATAAACTAAAAATCTTTTTTTTTTTTTTGGACAAGTTTTAGTTTAGCGCCAAAATGCTTTATCTTATGGATAATCTGATCTTAAGATTTATCAGATTTTTTTTTTAATTATTTTTGTTTCACTTTTTATTTTGGTTAGGGAAATCAATTTCCAACTGTGGCAACTTTCCTAGGGGCTGTTTTACATTATTGAAGCAAACTGATGGCCATTGTTGAGATATATTTGAAAAATAATTCATGCTTGAAAATTATTTTAAAAGTCGTTAAAATTAGGTGGCAGTTTTCAAATAAATTTCATTCGAAAGTTAACATTTTTCTAATAGATGATGTAGGAATTGAAATTGTACTGTATTTAGAAGTGATGTAAGTGCGATAAAAGCGAAAGAGATCGTTGTCACAATCGTTATACATTTCTAAAAATTGTCACTGGGTTTTGTTTGGCGCCCAAAAGTAGACTACCATTTTTTGACGTCGACAGAGAAATCCACAGTGAAAGAAATAGGACTTTGCCGCTAATAAGGAACTGTTAAATTAACTTATAATAAATCTACCAAAATTATTCCTATAAAATATTAACCTTACATTGTTTATTCTAACTCAAAAGACAATCATTATTTTACGTTTTTTTTTTTTTTGTTTTTAACCGTAACATTACTTTTAATAATTTTAATTTTCCTGAAATCCTTTACTTTTGTGAGTTTTTTATTAAAAAATAAAATCCTCTAACCTATAATAAAAAAAAAGTAATTGGTAACAAGTAATCAAGGTATGCAATCAAGATGAAGCAATCAATAAAGGCTCAAATTTTAATCTTTATAATTAAGAATTGAAAAACCAGTTAAAATTACGTCATGTTGACACAATCATATAAATTTTTCTGTTTAGTTTTATCAATGCAAAAATACATTTGATTTCAAGCTAAGCATAACGTCATTTTCACCGGCGCATACTTTTCCCACGTACTTCATATACGTTACTTTTACGCTTAACCACAATGTTTCGAAATAAAAATATATTTTGTATTTAATTGTAATTAAAAAATGGCATCAATAAAGTTATAATGCATAATGATAAAATAAACCCAATGGACAATATTCCCGTGACGCCACAATAAATATGAATTTTTATTCACTTATAAAAATAAAGTACACGCGAGTTAATATTTTTACCGAAATTTAACTTGGAAATTAAAAAACTGGGCCAAAAAGCCACGTGTCTGAAATTTTTTTATTATATCTCTTTTATCTTAGTAACAGTGGAAGCAATCCGATTGCCACCATTTTGAAGAAATAATAATAAAAAATTTAAAATTGAAATTAGGAAAAGTATTGAACAAACGAATGTACGATAACAAATCTGTGGCCAAATATCTTTCATTTAAAAAAAGAATGATGTAATTTGATGAAGTCGTTTCTTCTGACGAACTGTCGAAAGAAAACGCTTAGCGTTTTAAATATATAGATTCTTGTTTTAAGCGCATCATTTTGAAGTCACGTTATATGAACTTTGAAATGTTATGATATCGGAAAAACAAGTGCTAATGTTTACAAATGTCTAATTTTTAGAATTTAACTGCAACTTTAACTTTTTAGCGTAAACATTGTCTATGATTGAGTGAGAAATTCATTATGATATTTTGACCATATCGTTTTTGTTGCTTGTGAACTATGACGAAAACAAAAATACAGCCATCGCCAAAATTTTTAGTATACCTGACTTTTGCTTTATTAGTAATTTCCTTAAGAGCATATGCATATAATGAGAAGGACATTTTAGATATTGAGGAAGCTGAAACCATTCCTTATGAAACTGATGCGTTTGAGAATTCATCATTATCTGCGACTGAAGAAATAACATATCTTGTTTCAAATGCTTCGAAATTTAATGAAAGGTATTTAAAACTTACAATTTAAATGTTATCTTACACCTTTTCGAAGCTTCTTTTCAGCTAATATTCCGCAATCGGGTCCACAACCAAAATTGGCGTCAAACATTGAGCGATGCTGGCAAAAATGTGGTTTAAAATTAAACTTGATTTATAAAATAACAATTAATAATAAGCTGTCACAATGTATTTAATTTTGCGCCAAACTACTCTCTTTACAATATAACAATTGGCCTTGTATACTCTATTATAGAACTTTCTCCTAGTGTTCTTATAATTATAGCCACATCAAAAGAATTAGTCCACGCTAAGTTGATTTATATTGGCGATATTTTTGTTCGATGCTTTATTCATTCGGCAAATACTTTCCTAGAGATGAAGGTATAGTGTAAATTGTAGGTACTTTTCCGTTAGATGAATACCAATTATCGCCAAGCGTAATAGTTGCTGTAAAAGAGAACATGAAAAAATAATAACATTGTTGATGCGCAATAAATAAATTTTTGGTAAGGTTTCTGATCAGATGGATTTTTGATAAATTCCATCTAAGCGTCTTTGAAAAATGTAAGTTAATTTAATAAAAGATGTTTCATATTTAAAATATAACAAATTAAGATAATTTACATGGTTACGATTAATTAAAAAATGGTCCACGTTCAATAAATAGCAAGTTACAATGTTTAGTACGGTTTACACTAAAGAGTCTTTGCACGGTCAGGGTTGAAATAAATGATGCTTTATAGCATACATTTTAACATGGTGTTCGTCTAACGAAAAAGTACCAAATACAGAAAATGTCGACAAATATTACATTTATCTTTTGCGATAAATTACTGGGGGACGCGTCCATAATATTGGTCGAAGAGAAATTGGCATACTTTGGCGCAACAGTGAGACAGATCTTAGCTACCGTGTTTTTATGCGGACATGATGCCATGAAAATAAAACGAAGCAAGAATCATTGAATGCAGCAACCTGGTTGTATACATCTGAAAAGTTAATGAAATTCGGTGATGCCGCAATCACTGTAATGTTAATTACTTTTAAACTTCTAGTAATGAAAAAACTCGTTTTCTACCATTCATACTGGACAGTGCAAAATCAAGCATGGCAATTTTTGTTCGAGTGTGGTATCGAGTGTGGTAACTGACTTTTTTTCTGTGAATGCCAGAGCAAATGACCTACACCCGAAATGACCACACACCGAAATTGTCATCATCCAGATTTTTGACGCCGAACTTGACTGTGGGATCCGATTACGGAATTTAAGTCATGTTTTATCCAAAACACTGAATATTCTATTGGTTGTTATTTTGATTACTTAAATTTCTTTCACATGCTGTTTAGTGACAGAGTAGACAGAGTTCTTTATTTTCGTTTGTTAACACAACATTGTCATACAAAAAAATATGGACACCCCGATAATGGAGGATTTGCCATTTTAAATGCAATTGGCATCATCAATAAAATCAATTTATTGAATTTTAGATGAATTAGAATTTTGGGAGGTACGTCAATAGAAGATTCCCGTGAACGACATAGTGGTGGTTATGGCCCTCTAAGCGTTTTGCCCATATTTTTCCGTTTCCCTAAAACAACTTAAATCGGCTCTAGATAAAAATATTTTTAACAAAATTGTATTTTAAGATATATGTAAAATAAAGAGATATGAAGTGTATTTTAGAAACAAACGGGGAAAGAAAATTTAAATTATTTTAAGTTTAATTTTATGTTATTAAGTTTTATTTTTATGAAAATGCAGGAAAGCCCTCAGACGCTTAGAGGGTTAATACTTCCGTTTGTTCAAAAAGTGTTGTTGTATGCATCGATGCATAGTATACAATATTTGTATTATAAATATGTTGTATGTACTGTAAATTTTAGCATGCAAGTATGTATCTAAATGTGTGAAATGTACAGTGGTGAATAAAAGGTAGGAGACAAAATTTAAATTGCTATATTTAAAATACATATAATAAAATTTATTATAGTTTGTGATGTAATTTATTTTATTTTTACGAAAGGAAATACATTTAAAAACACTTTTATTACACTAAACATTCTGCAAAAAAAAAAAAAAAACAAAAAAAAAAAAAAAACGTAGTTTTATTTATATATTTTTAAAATTATATTTGTATACGCCGAAAGCTGGGAAAAGAAAGATAGTAACAGTGTAGAATTCTGACAAAATAAGCCTAGTGATTTAAAAAAAATGCCATTGTTTTTAATCAGTTTTATCATATTAGATGTCGTATGAGTATTATGTAGGATTTTAAGAGTATCTTTGAGATTTTTTTCCAGGATATTTTGATACCACATTTCAGTTCGCTTTTATTGACATAACACTTGCCTTTTGTATAAATATCTCTCACAAATATTCTCCACAAGTGTTCTATTGGATTTATTATAGGGCTTTGCGATAGCCAGTCCAGCAATGATCATTTATTTGCTTTAAAGCATGATTTTGATGATGAAGAAACATCGATTGGAGTTATTATCCTGCTGAAAAATGCATTATTCAAATATAATAAGACATGCTTCCTAATATAATTTTTCAAATTTTTTTTAATATTCTTTAAAATTGTATTTATCCGCATGCCAGAGGTTAATTGCCAAATAATGGCATCGATTATTATAATTAACCCTTAGGAAATGCACGTATATGGCATACGTACAACTCTTATGTGTGTATATATATGTAATGTATGCAAATTTACTTAAACCCTGTCAATAAAAATGTTTGTTTATATTACTAGGGGGCTCTGCCCCCTGCTCGCTACGCTCACCAACCCCCGTTCTGATTTCACAGCCTCTTAAAACCTGGTAATGTATTCTGTTTTAAAAAGATGATGATGATGATATCACGTACGGCGACTTTCTTCTATAATCAGGTTATAATGCTTTTTCATTTAACTGGTTATAATGCTTTTTCTTTTAATTGATCTTTTTTATTTTTAATATTCATGTGTAAACACAATTTTTATGACGTAATTTTCTTTATTTCCTGCTTTCAACGCGTGATCATTTAATTATTATTTTAAACCTTCATTATTGTTTTTAATAGTCTCGCGCAAATACATTTTTTATTTGAGATAAAACATAATCCTTTGCACTTATTTAGAAATTGGCAACAATATAAAAAAATGACTTTTTCAATAAAAGACTTTTTACTCGATTTTTAAGGATTTTTTGAGTTTTTATTGTCCGACCGTGATAATTTTTTTAATTTCTAAAAGTTTGTTATATTTCGCGTCTGGTGGTATGATATTCGAATCCGTAGGATAGCTAGAAAAAAAGTAATAGCTCCTCAAAAAAGTCCCTAGTAAAAAAGCGATGAGGATAACCCGGAATATATACGCAGAATTTGATTGGTCCATTTCGTTTTTGGCTCAGTTCCAGATTACTTTTTTTTTAATATAGAAGGAAAGGTCGCCACTGGCATGGGGTTAATACGTAAGTACCGCTCCCCTTCTTTTTTTAGTGAGAAAATGTTTTTTCAAAAAATACCTTACATTCTGTATTTTTTTTTTCATTGACAAATTGTTTTCGAAATTCTAAAGCCAAATTTTGATGCTTTATTTTATTTTCAATTTTACAAATATGCTGTCTTTTATATCCCCCTTGTGCGGTAATATGGAACTGGTCTTGAAACATTCATAAATAGACTAGCTGGCTTCGCCCGCTAGCCGGCCCCTAATGACATCGGTGCCTCGAATCTTTTGAATTATCCCTTTGTATAAAACCTCGAAACGAACGAACCTCCGGCTCGCGTCCCCCTCCAACCGAACAAACCGCCGACCCGGGCCCCTCTGACTTCGCCACCGTATACCGGTCATGCTACCCATGCACCTGATAATCCCTTAATATGCACATCGAATAGTATAAACCTCTAAGCGAACGAACCTCCGACACGGGTCCCCGCTGCCTTCGGCACCGTATACCGGTAATGCTACGCACGCGCCAGATAATCCCTTAATTTGCACATCGAATAGTATAAACCTCTAACTGAACGAAACTCCGTGATTAAATGAGACACATTTATAGAAAGTTTTCAAAACAGCTTATTGTCAGATTGAAAACATAAAAAAAAAAAAAAAAAAAAAAAAAAAAAAAAAGTAACTAATGCCGTCGACGCTGACGCCGTAAATGAATTTTTTTGTGGCCGGAGGTCTTTCTCAGGTAATATTAAAAAACTATTCCATATAAAAATATGAAACTTGGTAGTTTTTTAGATAAATGTTCGATAAACACGCTGAAGCAGACAGTTTTTAAATCAAAAAATTATTTTAAGAGATATTTAAAGGTAAAGTCAGTCAAAATAGTTCAGTTGAAACAGTTTCATTGGAGCAAAAACTAGGCATAGCAATTTAACCATCTTTTACAGGGACATACTTTACAAGCTTGCGGTGTGCAATGTCCAATTACTTTTTTAATTTGACTACTTTTTTAGGGTTTTTAATTTTTTTAAATTTAAATTTTCCACTAGAGATTTATTTTATAATTAGAAAAGGCCACTTTTCTATATTGTTGCCAAATTGTAAAACAGCGCAAATAATAATATTTCTTTCCAATTAAGAAATTTATATACAAGTGATTATTAAAAAGAGAAAGAAAATTAAACAAGTGGGTAAGTGTGATCGAAGATCGCTCAAAGGGTTTCGTTTAATATTCCTTCCAAAACACTTTATCCATTCTTTAATAAATCAAAATAAATTTCATTTAGCAAAAAAAAAAAAAAAAAAAAAAAAAAAAAAAAAAACGTTTTTTTGTTTTTTATAAAGTAAAAATTTACTGGTCTATTTTTTCATTTTTTCGGGTATCCAAACCAGCCCGGTAGCGGGCGAAGCCGTCTATTATATTCTGTCATAATAATATCTGTCACGCGGACTAAATGCGATATAAAAAAATAATTTCAAAATTAAACATGTTGTACACCTTCAAAATGTTAAAATATGCGAATATTTCCATAATCGGATTTTTATCATGATTCAATATGTTTCTCAAACTCATATATTTACTATTCTCTGTTACTCATATTGATACTCGCTTTGTATTATTCTCAGAAATCTGAAAAATTCGTTAAACTTCCAATATGACGTCAGATTTTCTTTTTAATTCTCTAATGACGTGATATTAATTTGCTTTGTGTACATACACATACTCATACTCCTTGTATTATTGAGAAATCTTTGAAATTTCCGTTTTATTATCATTATGACGTCAATCATTTTTATTTCATATTAATATTTTTTTCAATTGGTGAAACTTTTTATTTCATTTTCATTTTTCACGTGGAAATCGTCTGATAGAAAATTAATTATTCTAGAGAGAATTTCATCGTGGATTTTTAATTTTTGGCATCTGCTATAACGAAAAATGTTTAAATTTAATAGGAAAATGCTGTTAGAATTTTGGTTTTTTATCTCTGTTTATTAAAATAATACGAATTTTTCAAATTTTAATATTTTGAGCTCTTTATAGCTGGTATTCAGCTATATACACAAAGTGTCAACTCTGTAAGTTACATAGTTTCTGGGAATAGCTCTGTGACAGACAGACACGGAGCGGGAGTAATAGGGTTTCGTGAGATGAACGAAACGCTAAAAATAATAATTAAATGATCACGTGTTAAAAGCAGGAAATCGAAAAAATTACATCTTAAAAATGCATTTACATGCGAACATTAAAAGAGAAAGAAATTTTTAAAATCTATATATTTAAAACGCTAAGCGTATTCTTTCGACAGTTCGTGAGAAAAAAACTACTACTTCATCAAATTACATGATTCTTATTTTAAGTAAAGGGTATTTGGTCACAGATTTGTTATCGTGGAATCGTTTGTTCAATACTATTATTAATTAGCTGAAATTTTAATTTTAATTCTTTTTTTTTTTAATTTCTTCAAAATGGTGACAATCATATTACTTCCATTGTTGCAAACATAAAAGAGAAATAATAAAAAACTAGGGGGCTCAGCCCCCTACTCGCTAACGCTCGCCAACCACCCGTGAATTGCGAAGCAATTCACATTGAGACCGCTACGCGGTCACAGCTCGCTTCGCTCGCTCGACCCTTTTTTTCAGCAATTCTAGCCGGAATGAGTTCTACCATAAAACATTTGAACATATGAAATTGACAAATTTTTTTAATGTAAAAAAGTAATTCTCCGTTGAAAACACAACTGAAAATGTATTTAGTTGGCGCTACCAATGAGCATATAAATCTTTTAAATACTATGAAAAAAGGATCTTTTGTACAGCACGACTTAAATTCATTAGAAAAAAAAACTACGTATAAATTATTTTTTACTTCCTCAATACATCAACAGATGGCGCCAGGTGCAATCTACAAAGTTGATTTTTTTCTTCTCCGACTTTTGAGTGAGTGAAATTCGTAAATGAATTCTGAATAAGAGTTGAGAATTCATTTGAAATTAACGATATTGCTCATAATTAAAATGAGGAATCATCTCAGACGCTTTGGATTACGTACATGTTATTTTATTTTTAATAATTGCTAGTTTGAGCTTCATTCTATGCTTTCAATGCTCTCACACTGACCGTCATATTGGAGGTGCAGCTAATCTAACACAATCTACTCTGTTCATTGGTCTGCGCTCTGGAAACTACGGTTGTTGCCAAATCATAAGTTACAAATTCAGCCCTATTTTCGCGCCACGTAAGACAAATATATATATAGATATTCAGACTTGTGGCTCTTTGGCTTATTTTTTCAATTTACAAGTTAAATTTCGGTTAAAATATTTATACACGTGCACTTTATTTTTATAAGCGAATAAATATTCGTATTTATTGTGACGTCACGGGAATATCGCCCATTGGATTTATTTTACCTTTATGCATTATAACTTTATTGATGCCATTTTTTCATTACAATTAAATACAAAACATATTTTTATTTGTACACATGGTGGTTAAGCATAAAAGTAATTTATATATATAAAATACGTGTGAAAAGTTTGTGCCGGTGAAAATGACGTTATGCTTAGTTTGAAATGCTTTTTTACATTGATAAAACTAAAGAGAAAAAATTATATGATTGTGTCAACATGACGTAATTTTAACTGATTTTTCAATTCTTTATAGATCAGAATTCTATTCAGATTAGAATTGGAGCCTTTATTGATTGCATACCTTGATTACATGTGACCAATTACTTTTTATTATTATTATTATTATTATAGGTTAGAGGATTACGTTCATTTAACAGTTCCTTATTAACGCAAAGTCCTATTTCTTTCACTGTGGATTTCTCTGTCGATGTCAAAAAATGGTAGTCTACTTTTGGACACAAGCCAAAACCCAATGGCAACTTTTAGAAATGTTTTGACAACAAACGGCGCTATCGCTTTCTCTTTTATTGCACTTACATCACTTCGAAATACTGTACAATTTCAAATCTAACATCACCAATTAGAAAAATGTTAACTTTCGAATGACATTTGTTTGAAAACTGCCGCTTAATTTAACGACTTATTAATTAATTTTCAAGCATGAATTATTTTTCAAATCTATCTCAACAATGACTATCAGTTTGCTTCAATAATGTAAAATAGCCCCTTGGAAAGTTGCCACAATTGGAAAGTGCAGATTATTCATAAGATAGAACATTTTGGCGCTGAAATCTGTCAAAAAAAAAAAAAAAAAAAAAAAAAAAACGATTTTTGGCTTATGTTGAACATAAAAATTGATATCACGTTGAATTCGTTGATGTATGTGTTACATCCAGAATATGCTAGGATTTGTATTTGATTATTTTTTTAAAGATTCATTGGGTATTTCACCGAATAAGAGAGAAAAGGTTCCCGATTGTGGAAAAGACTAATCATACTGATTATGGAAAGAGCCGAAGAAACCATACAAATAAATTACACTTGAAAACATCAAAATTATGTCTCATCTACAGATTGTATATTATTATTGTATAAAAATTTCTCCATCTTTACATAAGAATTGACTAGCTTAAAATAATGGATGCGTTTTAAAAGATATGGATTTGAAACGAACAGGACATTTTAAAACTTTTTATTTAAACATTTTAAAACTTTTTTTAGCGTCGAATTCCGACGGTGTCTTTGAGCAGATGCAATGCACATGCGCATAAGAGCTCACTTGGTTGTATTATCACGGAGGGAGAGATGTGTGCTTTATTTACCATGTTCTTTTATTTACTGAATATGATATGGAGGTAGGAATATACTATTAGTATGATAGTTCATAGGTACATGACATTTTCTTTCTTGCAGTGGTGAATATGGCGGTAATGCAGGCCCTTATTATCGCATGGGCAAATCGGGACTTTGCCCAAGGGCCCCGGACCTCAATGGGCCCCCAAATCCATATATTAAATTATAAAATATTGACTTTTTTTTTCCCATTTCAAACTCTTCCATAAGGTGATGTTATTAAATTCATTTTAAAATAATATTATAACAAGTTGCTAAACTTATATAAAAGAGTTTTGCTCTGTACTAAGAAAAAAAAGAGTATTTTTATTAATTAAGGTAGAATTGTTGAATTTTCTTCTATTTAAAATCTAAGGCTCAAAAATATTGTTTATGCATTACACATACACATATGACTGACCATCAGTTTTATTTGGGTAATGTTACAACGATTAGAATGGGCCCCCTAATTTATATTTGCCCAGGGCCCCAATTAGTCATGATCGGGGCCTGCGGTAATGTCAAACTGATTTGCAATTAGTTGTTTACGAATTGTTTGTTTGGAGTTTGCATCGAAAATAATACTCTATTTGATTGTGTTAAAAACGTATAAAATGAAAATTTGAAACACTGTTTCATGTTTTCTCCCTCTTAAATAATAAAGAAACTTATTTTACTGATATTGTTATAGTAAATTTTTCCGTCAAGTCTTGACGGCTTCCATCTAGTAATAATTAAATTATTACGCGTTAGAAACAGCAAATGGGGAAAATTACGTCATATTTAAAATGGGCAAATAATAATATTGCCAAACGATTTCATTTCAAAAATATATTTGATTATACAAGATGACTTTAGACTTTATTAGACTTTATTTACACGACAAATTTATTTCATATTTCGAAAAAGTCTTTTTACTTGTTGTTGCCAATTTTAAAATAGCGCAAATAATAAAATTTCCTTTCAATTAAAATACGTAATTACATCATATTTAAAATGTCTTATTTAAAACAACTTTCTTATCGCGTCGTTATAAAATTCCGGGAGGCAGCGACATTGTTTACTTAGAAAATTTTATACAAACTGATTTTAAAATGTTTAATTGATCTTATTTAATCAATCGCAAAAGCAGCCGTTAGCTATCGTGACAGCAGTTGATTCGGACTTCAAATCCTCCCAGTCAAAGGGAAATGAATGGAAATCCGATTGCAGAAGATCCCACTGGCCGTTTAATTATAATTCAATCTTCCGTAATCCTTTAAAAACATAGCAAATTAGCGTATGTTTAGAGTCTGCGGTGTCTGAACGGGGGAGGGCGAGCATAGCTAGCCCCTTCCCCCTAATTTTTTAAACAAAAGTGTGTCAATGTGATCTCAGATCATCCAAACCCGCACATTAGAATAATTTATCATTACGAAATGCCTACTTTAATTCCGCTGCATTTACTGCAGAATTATTTTAGTCGTCTTAACAGTACATGATTTTAAATTTTCAGGGATGTTTTCGTAACGGAAAATGCTACAGATGCCTGGAATGCCACGGACAGTCCGACTGAATGTCCGGCCAACATGATTCTGCCAGTGAAAGGTACTGGAGAAGAGGTTAACCACAGTCTCAAGATCCTTCTCATGCTTCTGGTATTAGGTACGATTAGGGACACTTCGGTTAAACAAAAATAAATTAATATATGATGCTCTAATACTTTTTTTTAACATCTTTCGAACATATAGTTCAAAAGTATTTATGATTTCGGTTTGTTTGGTTAACTATTTGTCTGATCGTCATTCTGTCCGTCCATACTCGAAATCGCGTAAGTATACTCGGTTTGCCATGTAATTGATATGTGCTATTGAGGTTTACTATGGCATATGCGGTATTGAAAATGAAGTGCGTAGCATTTAGAATTCGTTTTCAGAAACACTCAAAAGAATTCTGTTTACATAAAAGTTACGAATGAACTTAAAATTTTAGATTAAGATTTGGAATAAGATAATTATTAATGTACGGGTTATTACTTTTAAAAGGTCATTAAATAGGAATAAATATTATTAAGAATTAAGGAAATACTGAGTATGTCAGAAGTTAGATTAATTTAAAGGACTAATGCGAAATAAATGCGAAGGATTTGCGAAGGAAATAAATTTTTTATGTAACATATATATATATTCCGGTTTGACAAATTGATTAATACTACAAAAATTATTCGAAAACGTTTCCAAAAATCAGTGGCAGAAAAAAAAAGTTTGTTTTTATAAATGTTTCTTTAAATCTCGAAAATATATTGGTTTCTGAGGTTTCTAAAGATAAAGAACGCTTTTCGGAATTGTGGATAACTTGAAAGACGTTATTGTATAATACGTCGTTCGTTATTGTAACTTCGTACGCGTGGTTTGCCACGCGTATTGATATATTCATTATATTTTTCTAGATTAAGAAACATTTGTATTTTTTACAGTGAAGATTGTAGAAATTATAGATTATAGAGATTATAGAAGATTGTCATCTAGAAGACTGTCATCTAATTGATAGAATTTGTCACGGATACTATTTTCTTTATAAAATAGTAACAACATAGACTCAAATGTTCATTTTTTGTAAAATTTTCAAGTTAAAATAACTAAGAAAATTATTAAGTTAGAACTTGAGTTGTGCAATTTGTGTATGTTATTATTATTAATAAATGTCAGGAGAAACCAGTTTTAGACGGCCCCGTGACAAGCTAACAATGGATATATGATCGCGGATGCAATTTTTTTTCTATATTTTGTTCTATATATTGTGATATTTAAATTTTAAATAAATATGTATTACTTTTTAAAATAATAAATTATTCAACGTTTATTTGCTAATACTAATACCATTACTTGAGGGACCGCATTGACATTCAAATCACTACCGGGACCCACAGAGTCTCTCTGCGGTCCTATGCACTGGGCCTCGCTTTTGCTAAGGGACAGCTCTATTTCATATTTAAACGCCATTGTCATTCTTACGAGTATGCTAAGAAAATTTATATGCATTGTCGTTTTTGTTTATGAATAGAACAGTTCTGAAAGAACTTTTATTGATTTATTTTTACAGCCGTCTGCTTTCTACAGATCTATTTCCTCCTGAGGAGTAAATTCCATTTTGTACCAGAAAGCACCATAACGATATTCACTGGTAAATTCTTTCTTTTTACTCTGATCTAGATTTGCTGATGTAGAATGTCGATGTAGATTTAAAACGTGATCTAGATTTAAAATACACACACACACTCATATATATATATATATATATGTAATAATAAAAAAAATTCACTATTTTTCCTTAATTAATTTATTCCAAATTCTTACAATTCTACTTTTTCCCCTGTCTTTTAAATATATCTTAAATCTAAATTATATTTTTATTCCATAGCTTTAATTAATATATTCTTTTAATTCTTATTCTAAAAATCTTAATCTGTTGAAAGCTACACGTATTTGTAAAAACCCTTAATTTATTTCTTCTTTTGAAACATTCAATTTTTATTTATTTAGAACGTTTCTTAGTATCATTTTTATTTTTATTAATATTATCATTCGATATCCCTTAAATTATTTCGGCTCGTGCGTTTAACTTGCTTACTTCAAAATTATGCCGTATATAATAATAAGTTCCACGGCTTTGCTAGCAGCTTATTGGCTATTCTTCACCTGCATTAGCGAAAATATTCATACGTTCGCTACCATTAAAACATGGTTACACAGGCTCGGAGCGCAGAATTTGTACGTTTTTCCAACTGCCAAATAAATCTACGTCACCTGGAGGAGAGGTTTTTCGAATTGGTGTAATTTCTCTAATACGTTTAACATCTTTATGCTGTTCTTATGGCGTAATACCACTCAGATATAATCTCTGAACTTGTTCATTAGTGGAATTTCCTTTAATTAGTAAAGTGTCAATAAAGGAATTGATACTGATTCATCATCTTGTTATTTCTACGGGAAAACTCACCATGTTTTTCTGAACCACCATCTTGCATTTGGAACCATCGATTTCTAATGCTATATTTTTTACGGGATCCTCGAGTGCTACAATTGATATTTTTATTATGAAATGCCATTCTTTACACAAACACACACACACACATATATACCCATATACGAGGGGCAGTCGGAAAATAAGTTTCCCCTGGCGACTGTGGACAGAGGTGTGTATGAAAGGCAAAAAATGTAATGAGACATTAAAGATAAAACATAACTTTATTTTTCCCACATAAGTACCAAGTACATTGAGACATTTGTCATACCGCTTTATAAGCTTCACAGACTTTTTTTAAATGATTTATTAGATAAGTTTTGTACACAGAAATTTTAAAAATGATTAAAATTTTCATGAATAGTTGGCGTTGAAATGTCTCAAACTAACGTGTAAAACTGCATCAAAGGCATTCCACAGTGTTTACTTTTTATTTTATTTAACTACTGAAAAAAAAGTTTGTAATTTGAAATTTCGAAGTTAATTTGACAGTTTTTAGACTTAAAACAACGCAGCGCTATATCTATTAAGAAAAAATTTAAACTATTTTTTTTAAATAGCTCTATGCAAAATTCCTGAGATACCTGATACATGTCTCTTTATTTCATATTTAAATTTATTATAATTAACGAACTAATGAATTTTAAAGTGAGGGAGTCCTTGAAACACCCTATAAAATTATATCTGTAAGTACATATAGCGCATTTTAAAGAGAGTGGAGGAATTTTAAAGACATAAAAGGTTTTTGTTTTAAACAATATAAAACAATTATTTTTAAAATTCTTCTTGATCTTTCTAAAACATTCGAATGAAGGATTTTTTATAAATGTAAATTAAGATCATGTAAATGCATATATTGGTGATTCATTATCAGGTTTCACCTAGTAGCATCGAAAAGTTTTAAACATTTTCCCTCAAAATAGATAAATTTTACGATATTACATCACATCGCATTTATTAATGTAATTTGTTTCATGATTTTGGTGATGGTTTCTCGAATGTCGGAATACTATGTGCAATTTTTGATAAATAAGAAACAATAAGATTCTCGGATTTGTAAAAGCTATTAAAGTAAATAAATTTTAGTCTTTTTTTTTTTTTTTTTTTTCAGAGTGTTCTGATTTATGAAGTTACCGTGTTCGGAATTTCATTATTGAACATTTTTAAAAATTGAGGAAATTATTTTTCAGGTTTTTATCATATTCTAATTAATTAGGTTAGAATCGTGCTTGGATCGAGACTTATCCAATCCATATTCCACAAAATATTTTGCGTCGACTCCGCACAGCCCGACTGGAACCCAAACTACTCAAATCAGAACTCGAATCGAAATCGAAAATGAAAGAAAATTAATGCTTTATTTATATTCAATTATGAAAAAAAAAATAATTATAAAAAATGTGTAGTCAATCCTTTAATATTTAATTAGTATATTTTTTCTAAAGGAAAAAAATTGTAAGGGTTTCAATAAAAATGTAAGCCTTAGTATATCTCAATAAATAAATAAATAAATAAATAAATAAAAATAAAAATAACAATAAATAATAATAATTATAATAAATACACATATATTTGCAAAAACAAAGTGTTGATTTTACAGAATAATACTGGCATCCCAGCTGCCAGTATTATACCGTAAAATTAACACTAATGAACTGTAAAATAAGCAGTAATACGTTGCCGCGCATAATCAACACTTTTTTTTTTTGCAGTGTATATTTCAATTTAGTTTAAATTTCACGATTTTTTTAAATTTAAATTTTACGAAATTTTACGATTTTTATCATCGCATTTATTAATGGAATTTGGTTCATGATTTTTGTGAAGATTTCTAGAATATGACGGAATACTATGGACAGTGTTTGATGTATATGGCAAGCATAAGAATCTCGGATTTTGGAAAGCCTATTGTAGTAAATATATTTTAGTTTTTTTTTTTTTTTTTTAACGCGTTCTGATTTATGAAGTTACAGTGTTCAGAAGTTCATTGCGAATAAACTTTGAAAGTTAAGGATTTTCTTACAGATCTTTTATCATATTCTAATTAGTTTAAAATGTAGTTTATATTTGCGCTTGGATCGAGTTTTATCCAACGATATTCGACAAAATAATTTCCGTGGACCCACAGCCCGATTCGAACCCAAAATGCTCAAAAATCAGAACTCGACTAGAAATCCAAAATGAAAGAAAAATGAATACTTTATTTAAAGCATAATTTCCGTCTCCACCGCCGATCGACGATTGGGATTTTTACGCTTTCTGATTATTTGTAAAATCAAACGCTTTTTAAGTCATTTCCGGTATTTTGGAGGATTATGAAGATATAAGAAGATATGATATAAGAAATTAATATATATTATTAGATTATATTGCAATATTAGATTATATAGAGATTAGATTATATAGATATTAATTAGATTATATTACTATAATATTTATTATATTACAGTTAAAAATTAATTAGATTATATAGAAATTAATAGATATTATATAAGAAACCAAGTTCAACCAGTAATGACTTAAGAAGCGTGCGGTTTAACAACTAATCAGAAAGTATGATAATCGCAATCGTCTATCCGCGGTGGAGTGGACAGGGAAATTATGCAATTTGGCTATAACCAAAACCAGTAGCGTGCTTTTCGTATAAACATAAGAAATGACTTTTAGTTTTGTATTGGGTCGTTCGGAAAGTCGTGTCCCTTTGGGAAAATCAATAATTTCGCTTCAGATAAATAATGTCGCTTTTTTGGTCAAAATATTCCGCACAGGGCATTAACCCCCCAAAAAATTCCGCACTAAAAGGGTTAATACTGTTTTTTTTTTCCAAATAAATTAAATTAATATATATAAGGGTCCTAATAAAAATGTTGGCCACGGTATAGATTTAAAAAATACACATATCTTCTGCTCAATATTTTAGGTGCCACCTTTGGAGCTTTCTTTGACGTATTTTCTGGCCATCTACCTGGAGATTTCAAAGTATGTATAGAAACTGAAAAGCAGTTAAAGTAATTATAAGCGTTAAACAAAGGTCTTGTTTTAGTATTGAATATTAGTCTTTGAAATATAAATTATTCAATAATATTATTATATATTTGTTCTAGATACCCGTTGTATGTTCTCAATACTATTTGTTCTAGATCAGTGGTTTCCAACATTTATTGCAACTGGACCCACCTTAAAACCGGCTGTGCCAAAAGTTCGTTAAAACTTTAAAAATTCATTAAAAAAGAAACAAATGATGCTAAAAAATTGCAGTTTGCAAGAATGGGATTAGAGGGAGGTCGGATTTATTTAATAACAAAAAAGCTGTGGTTTAAAAAATACCCATAGATGTCGCTGGTATGTATAATATGAAGCAGATGTATGCAAATTAGGCTTATAGTAAACGACCGATTTCAGCGAAGCGTCTGACAAGCTTCAATATCCCAGCACATGAAACAGGCCCTTTTCTTCAGTCATAGTGCCGTTCAGAGTTTTCGCACTGCACCAGTGTCCGATTCCCCGTTCTTGGAAAGGAGTTTAATTAACAGTGCTTGATCTGGTAATGATAGCATACTGCTGGCATCGAATGAAGAATCTGTGTGCATTGAAAGTTTTTTATTGACAGCTTCGTTTGCATAAATCGGATATTTTGCATGCAGCGCCATCTATCGGTAATTTTTGAACCAATTTTTTTTGTTTTTAAAAAAATCCGATCTTCCACTAATCCCCTTCCTGCAAACCACAACTTTTTAGCATCATTTTTTTTTTCTTTTTAATGAATTTTTAAAGTTTTAACGAACTTTTGGCGCATTTGATATATACAG
Source organism: Maratus michaelseni (assembly GCA_963931845.1). Classification (NCBI taxonomy): domain Eukaryota; kingdom Metazoa; phylum Arthropoda; class Arachnida; order Araneae; family Salticidae; genus Maratus; species Maratus michaelseni. Next base: position 254,920,042 of record OZ007587.1, read on the forward strand.
CATGTTGCATAATCTGTCCTGGGGAAAAGGCGAATTTCGTACATGTCATTATAAATGAAAACAGTAATAGATAATTCTAATATAAATGTGGAATAGTTATAAAATAACATCTTTTACTGCGAAAGAAAAAATACGTTCATTAATGAATGTATTATAAAATACACTTTCTAAGTCAGTGTGATTTATGATATTGTTTTCCACCGTCAAGCGAGTCTATATGATAAAAGCATTGAAACTTGCTAGTTTTAGCATCAGATCGTTCTCTACAAAAAGATTGGTTCTGTACTTCTTTTTCAAAAATAGCAAACTTGAAAAGGCACTTTCCCACAAATAAATTGTAGAAACACCATAAAGTGTCTCTATGCAAGTTTTGATATTTCTGAGAAGGGTATTATGCTCGTTTCAGTGAGAACAGATTTCAAAGCAGAATCACGTGATAAGTCTGTTAGTGAGTCTTAATTAAAAATGTATTTAATTAATATATTTTTTGAAGACATGATCGATCGTTCTGAGACACACCATTGGGTCGCAATCAATAGTCTGGCAACTGCTGTTCTAGACGTTGTTACTCAATGATTTGTCCTAGCTTTGCAATGAATACGAACTGGCATAAAAGAGTAAATCTTTTAAAATATAATTTCAGAAACATAAAATTTAAATCATATATACATCTCGATATCAATAATATATAAAAATTATTTCTGTAAGTGGTTTCACTCTTGAGTTACTGTGACAATTGTGCTGAAATCGCACAGACAGAAAGATGTTGTGCATGGAAACTGAGATGCAGTTTAATTGCCAGTACTGTCGAATCCGTGTATTACACGTGCACCCGTATATCCGTGTATTTCAGTAATGGGAAATATTGGTGATTTTATTGATTTCAATAAAGGAAAGTTTGTAGGGAGTAAAAGGCGTCCAAGCACACTGAACGAGTATATTTGGAACTACAAAGCTTGGCTACACATTCGTAAGCTTTTGTAATATCGATATTGGCAAATTTGGAGCATTATGGTAAAAACAGTATAGGCGTAACGACGCGACGTTGGAAGTTCATATCTCATGAAATGTATGAACACTAAAAAACTTTACCAACTAATAAAAGAAAATAGGCTATAATCTATAACTCGATTATCTGTTAATTGTAAATACATGTTAAGTGCATATTAAGTACATGTTAAGTACACGATACATGTTTTTTAAACAGAGCATTTATAATTTTTTTCCATGGAGGCTTCCACAGCTGACGACAATCAAGAATATTTTTGTTTGTTATTAAACGAACTTCAAACATTCTGATGACTGAAGTGAGAACACGAGAATCGTTATTAAACAATGTAGCAGTAGCAAAAAATTGAATGGCCTGATGAATAAAGGTTCCTTTTACATTATGGTTAACACGTCAACCACACGGGAAGCTAGCTACAATGCTAACAAGTCTACGTCGAGGAGGGGAAAACACCATGCGCTTAGAATTCTTAGACAAATATAGAAAAAAGCAGACATTTCTACATGAAGAGTTACAATGCCACTGGGTTTCACATAAATTAATCAAAGACTGGATAAAAATACGACGTCTTTTAAGAGAAGAGATACTGTATGCTTGACTTTATTGTTTTTTAATCCTGCGTCAGTCGCATGTGTATCTTTGTGATACAAGCCGTCATTTTCCTCTTGTAAGTTTTGAACCAAGTAACAGGAACCTGTGGCTCCCTCTACCTTCCTCCCACCGGTATCAAATTACACCCGCGACAGTTGCTCTCGATTCGGCTAATGTATTCAAAACTTACAAGAGGAAAATGGCTGCTTGTATCACAGAAATACATATGCGACTAACGCTGGGTTAAGGTGATGCGTTTCATTAGAATAAGCCATGCGAGATGTTGGCTTTATCAAGTATTATAGCTGATAGATATGTCCTTTCATGGTATCTGTTTTTCCATACTGTAATGGAATATAAAAATCCACACTGCGCTATGGATTTACTCAAATTTTGTCGAATTTATAGCGTAGTCAGTGTCGCACCCAGAGAAGGGTGAGAGTTGGGAGGGGAGGCGGTTATAGATACCACTATTTTAGAAGAAACATTTTCGACCTATTTAATCACAGAATTTCTGCGATTTAATAACGCAAAAATTTCTCTTCAAAAATAGGGATAGTCATATCCCCCCTTTATTTTTATCCTCTGGCTACACCTCTGAGCGTAATTACACGTAGTTTACTCGTGCATGCCCATGCCCAATCACTTTATGTAGAAGGCGGTATAGTTATTGAGTTATTGAGTCAATTTATTTTTCGGTTATAAGCTGATTTATTCCAAGAAAGTTTTTAAATATATATTTTGGTGTTTTGCTTTCAATTTTATTAGTTTTCTGATTATTGAAAAATCTTATAAAATAACTATATGCGATAAGGATTCCACAAACCACTATAAAAAAGCACTTCAGAGTACCGTTTTCTTTTTTTACTAGAATCTTGCTTGCGTCTCTTAGAAGCATTCCAAAAAAATTGGAAGCATCACTATCTATCACTTTCTGAATGTACTATTCTATTTTATTAGCAACAAATAGATAACCCATTTGAGGTAGTTAATAAGAGAGAGAGAGAGATAAAGCGAAAAATACGACGACGTCAAAAACGAGCATTTATAATTTTAAAAGGAGAAAAAAAAATAGTTTCTGTTAATAAAAATGTAAATTAAAACTTCTTATGCACTTTATTTTTTTAAAAAAGATCATCGATGGCTGTTTTGAAGGCGTTGTTATTTTTGTCCACCTAAATTAACATTTTTTCCATGTGTGCGGCCCAAAGAAGCCAGAAAGTTAGAAACCGCTGTTCTAACCTCTCACAGTGAAAATAGAACATAAAACCAAATGTTTTATTTCTCGCTTTATGGGAGAAAATGCGCAGAGTTATCTTTGCTTTATTTTTTTAAATGTGCATGTCTAAATCCAGGCATTTTTGTTTTCAGAAGAAAGAAGCTTTCAATCCAACAACTTTCTTTCTGTTTTTTCTTCCACCAATCATGTATGAATCAGCATATAATTTGCATAAGGTAATTGAAATTCCTTTTATACATAATTTAAAAACAAGTAATATAAACTCAACGAAACAACAACATATTTATAAAACTATCATGCCAGTTTAATATTTTCAGTTTAATGATACCGTTTATTTTTATTTACATTTATCCAAAACCCATTACTTTTGATAAATTAGTAAATCCCTAGATCAGGGATTACTTCAGTCGTGTTTGACGCCCACATTGGCTCACGACCCGATTACGAAAGATCAGCTAATTTATATTTTTCATCTAAACGTTTTGGTTAATCGTTCGTAATCAGAATTATTTTAATGAATTTTATACTCTATGAAATACAGTTGCTAGGAAACTATTAAAATAAAAAGAAAAGAAGGCAAATGCTAGCAAATTTGTATCAATAATATCAATGTATGCTAGCAAATTTGTAAAAGTGACAAACATGACAAAATGTTTTATATTTTTGGAATAGATGAATAAAATTCCATTAAACCTTACACAGTTAATTTCAAACGTCTGGCAAATGTATTGGCAAAGTTACAAACCGATGATCGGATTAATTTAACACATAGCGAAATTTTAGCATCCATAATTTAATATTTACATAAGTTATAAGAATGCGTTGTTTTATTTCCAATGAATGAATAGAAATGAATAAAATATTTCAAAATCGTCTGAATTTTATAGAAAGGTATTATGACACGAAAAAAAAAATCTATAATTTTCGAACGAATCAACCAAATTTAACCAAAAACTATGCAGCTAAATCCGGATATTTTTCTAACATATCACCAAATTTCAAGCTAAATCGGATGATTTTTGCGTCAGTTATCGCGAGATATATAGACAGACACCAAAAAATTCGCGGGTCTCCACGATGAACCCTCAATTGACGTTTCAGCAATTTGATTTATAAAGACTGTAATTTTGTGATTGATTTTAGAGTCCTATACCGGATCAGGTCATCTGATTTTACCCGAGCCCAATCAAATGTGAAAAATACTAAAAGGGTTGGAGACAGGTTGAAAAGTATGGTTGTGATTCACACCTATTTGATACCTCAAAAGTCACATTGTTTGGAGTTAATCACTTTACTAATAAGTGTACGATATCATAATTTCCGAATAAGTGTGCGATATCTGAATAACTGGATCATGGTCATTTTCGCACGGCAGTAACTTCAAATTTTATTTTAACCCATTAACGCCCAGTGGCATATTTTTAGATCACTAGACTTAGTGGCAAGAAAGCGTCTTTCACACCAGTAAATATGAAGATAAATAATATACTCTCTTTCACGAGATAAATCCCTTGATAAAATAATATAAAAATACCCTTCATTTAAAAGTGGTGGGAAATCTAAAATTTAAATTTTAACGAAGAAAATAATTTGGGCATTAATGGGTTAAATTAACGTAAAAATTTTGCTTATTGTAAATTTCACTCTTATTAGCCATACACCGCTAATTCTTTCAGTCTAGAGTAAAATTCATGTTTATGAAAAGTCACAGCCATCCATCGTTGCCACAGGTTAATCTCGGAAAATGAAACATTTGAAGTTACTGAAAAAAATTGAATTTCAAAAATTACCAAGCTTTACAATGAAGTATCATAGCGAAACCTTCACGCGTAAAAAGATAATGATAACGGCAATGTGTCCCGTCGTGTATCGTGTATACTGGCTATAGCATGAGTAACAAATTATAGTAGACTTATTATTCTGTTAAAATATAAAAGTGAATTATGATGTCACGAGTGCATGATTTTTATTTAATTCTCGACAAATAGCATATTTTAGTCCACCTCAGTGAGGCATATCAATTTCATTATATTTGAAATAGTGTTTCTTCATTAAAATCCAACGGAAATGATTTATCTCCACAGACTCCAAAATGTAAACCTTACAGACACTATAATGGAACACAATTATTCATTTTTTTTAAAAGCTGACCTATTCCATAATTAGAGTCTACAGAGAATTGGCCTAATTTGGAACGAAGTTTTTTGGATATCTTTCGGTACTTTTCTGTTATACCAACATCATGCCAAAATGTATGCTAATGTGCTATTTATTTCAACCCTGAATGTACAAATAATTTTTATTTCAAACCGTGCCAAGTGCTGTGATTCGTTATTTATTCAACGTGAAACTCTTTTTATTATTATTATTATTATTATTATTTAATCAAAAGCCTGAAAAACATTTTAATTTACTATTTTTTGAATCGTAAATACTTTTTATTAAGTTATAACTTACATTTTTCGTTGATTCAAAAAGGAAATGTTTATTAACCTTGCGGAATGGATTTTGGCATGACTTGCACTGTTAGTTATATAATTTATCAGAGATGGTTTTAGTATCTCGCATATTGTTCTACTTTGCTTAGTTATAGAATTATGGGGGAAAGTTTTATAAGCAGATGAATCCGGTTAAGAAAGCTTAGCCTTTTAAAAATATTCTGCCGAATGGATTTTGACGGACCTTTCACAGTTAGTTAGACGAGTTTTCAAGGATGGTTATAGTATACAGCATATGGTTTTATCGTTCTTTACCAAATCTTACTGTAAATCATCAACTAAAAGAGTTTGTCCTTAACAGCCCAAATTTTGTCTGACACTTTAAAAATGTAATAATGCAATGGCATTTGTATCGTTTCAGAAATGCAGGAGGACATTCCAAGTAAAGGTCCATATGGTTTTAAAACACGAGGTCAAATCGAAGGTAAATATATCGTTTGATTAAAGGTGTGTTAAGAGAAATTGACCAGCGTAGCGGGCGTAGCTTGCTAGTTCCATATATAAAGGAAGGCACCCTTTATACATAGCTATACAAATGGTTGTTATTAACGATATTCAAAATCAAGTTGTCTCTCTTTATTATGCCGATACTTCGATATCTCAAACTTCGATCTCAACTGGGCCTAATTAAGACATCTCTGAGTCAACAGTTAAAGCTTTTCACTCTGAACAGTGTTCAAAATATTTTAACAAGAGTTAAAACTATTGCAGGATTTTTTTTTTTTTTTTTTTTTTTTTTTTTTGGACGAGTTTGACCTTGGCTGAAAAAATTTCAACGACAAAAGCCGTGGGTGGCTAATCTATATTCTGCCGTAAGGTAGAATTTTTCCCGCTAGTATATATTTTTTCTCATTCATGAGATTATCAAACAAATATGAAAAATAATCAGAACTTTCAACAATCTATGTCTTTATTTTGAAAATTAATAGTTCTACAGTCTATGAGGCACAAACGCGTCAGTCAGTTATGCTGAGCTCAAAACAGCTTTCGCGATATGTGCCATATTTCTTTTATCACATGTACCTTTGATTCTAAATATCATATAGTTTCAATCTACACGCTATCGAATACAACAAGAAATATGTTTTCAAATAAAGTTTGTTTCTAAGCTTTAACTTAATTTTTCCAATTTTTGATGATTTTTAAAGTAACTTTCAAGAATATAATTTTTTGATCTATCACCCAAACGTAGCGTAATTATACATATTTTCTTTCTTTGCTACAATAATGTAAAGTAACATTTGTACTAACATTAATAAATATGGAAAATTAAGCAGAAACTTGCAACGGTGCCACAAGTGACGATTAATCACCCAAGTTTGGCGAGGGTTCCTTCTTCTACTTTCGTAATTGCGAATCATTGACATATTTATTTATATTATTCCAGTAATGTGATATATAAATGTTATGTTTATTTTCAGGGCAATTTTTTTAAAAATATTGGATCAATTCTGTTTTTTGCCGTGTTTGGTACTGCAGTATCGGCATTTATCATCGGAGGATGTATATTTCTACTGGGACAGGTAAGTTACATTTTTATTATTAAATCTTTTTTTTTTTTTTTTTTTTTTTTTTTTTTAAGTTCTAAATTATCTATGTTAAACGTAAGGCATTGTGGGAGAAAAATCTTTTCTCAATTCGCTGCACTGTATGATGCATTGCCTGGCATGCATTTGTGCTGTTTCTATATCTTCAAAGTTATTATACGGTAGTATTTAATATACAGTATATTTACCAATAACAAAAGCTTTTACAGAACATATATCGTATATATATTATGCAGTATATATACCATGTATTTAATATACAGTATATCTATCGATTACAAATGGTTTTACAGTATATGTATACTGAATATAGCATACTGGTATATAAACTACTTTTTTACGCTATATGTGCGTTAAAATAATTTATGGTACATGTACTCTTTAACTGAATGAAGGTATATACAGGGTGAATTTAACGTAATCTGACAAACGAAAGGGGGTGATATAAGAGCCCACGTAGGTCATGAAGCACCATTGAAACGGTATCCAATCTCTAACCGTTTCCAAGTTTTGAGGGATAGAAGGAAATGCGTAAAAAATGCGTTAAGTCTAAAAAATAACCAAATGTGTGAAGTTTCTGTCAAACTACACCCAAAATAAGCACACATTTGGAAAGGACAGAAAGCATCGTATACGGTGACACCACTTTCATAAGGAGATCTGGATTTAACGGCGAGCTACAAGTGCTGAAACATTGGCGAAGTGAAAAAGCGAATTGTCGCCCAATCCGCAAACACCCTTCTGGCTACAATCGGTCAAATGTACCAAAAACTTTCCATTCCATTAGTTTTCGAATGAGCTGTGCTACAGAATGGAGTCACCAAATGGAATTATGGTGAATAAATGGAACGTATGCAAATCCATCAGTATCTGCATCTGAACACTGTCGAATATTCAGATATCTCTCAACCTTCCAGCGCGGCATGGCACTCGTAGGTACAAAAAACGAGTCAATCCACCTAAAAGTTCATTAGCCCGTCAACTTCTTTTACGTTTGTTACTGTTATTGTATTGCATTAGCATTTTCTGAAAGAACTGCATGCCTTTTCTGGACTTTGCATCAGTTCGGCCAATTCTTTCACACTGCTCTCACTGCTACTTGCTTTCTGTTATTTCGTACTTCGTGTGTTTTTGTACATTGCTGCGAATTAACCAAGTTGGTTCTTATTTCGTTGTAGTTTTTTTGTCTTTAATTTTTCTAAATAATTGTCAAAATTTGAACTCTTTTGTTTACCTTTCTGAATTTTATTTTCAATTGGTATCATTAGAGGAAAAACGATGTCATACCTTTCAACTTCTAAATGGGTACATCTCGTTTTACAAACGAAGAGCACGCAGATTTGCATTTTGAATATGGATTTTTTAATGGTAACTCTTGGAGAGCCGAGGAAGAGTACAATCTGTGTTACCCACATCGTCAAACACCTAACCATGCTGCATTTTTTGCACGTATGTAATTTAAGTGTGAGTTCACTGATAATTGCGAGAGAAGGTGGAATTTCACAAAGTAGAGAGATGAATATTTTGCCCCAAAACTAGTATTATCCTAACCTTTTCACACCGGTACAAGAATTACTTCGTTCAGATTTCGAACAGCGGGAAATATTTTGCCACTGGTTGTTAGAGAGAGATATTGAAGAACACTATTTTCTAAGAAAGATACTGTGGACAGATGGGTCACTTTTCACTCGGGATGGCATTTTAAACTTACATAATTGGCATCACTACGCTCAACGAAATCCATTTATAACGCGGAACTCGTCGTTTCAGACGCGATTCAGCTTAAACGTACGGCTTGGAGTGGTTGGCTATCGCTTTATAGGTCCACATGCGTTCCAGTGTTGACCGACAAGCAATGCATATTTGGAGTTTCTGGAACATCATCTGTCAAGATTTCTTGACTTCATTCTTGCACCTGAACGAGAGGAAATCATTTTGAAACACGATGGGACCCCTGCCCATTCTTCAAATGCCGTTCGGGACTTCTTGACTTAACAGTATCCACGATGGATTGGTCGTAGGGAGCCAATTCCGTGGCCAACTAGGTCGACAGATCTGAATCCATTTGACTGCTTTGTTTAGAGTTTTTTGAAGCAAGAAATTTACCGCACAGAAGTTGCCAGTTTGCAAGACTTACCAAGCCGGCTCGATGAGGCAATAGTTAAACTGAGAGATGAGCTTTCGTTGAGAGCTAAGGTAGTTTCAGTTCGTAAGTGGGCAAGGGCATGTATCAGGAGTGGGGGCGACCAATTTCAGCAGCGGCTGTAAATTTCACACATCCTTCCGAATGCGTACATTATTTAATCGTAGACGCGGTATATGTCAATCGTATTTTTATTTTACACATTCCTTTGTAAAAGATACGGGAAACGTCATAGTTATTTTGTTTCCATTATGTTTGTAAAATTAATACAAATGCTACTTTTCTTGTTTGGCTTTGAAACTTTCGTTCTTGAACCTGACAAAATAGCAGGATAAAGGTGGACATGAAATTGAAATCAGGGTTGACCAGGGCATATCGCGAGTCTCCTTTTTCTCAATGAACGCGAATTTCAGTGACGAGTTTAAACAAAGGGCTAAATTTCTTCTGAAAACGAATACCGATACAGTTTATTGTAGACTTATTCGAAAGCTGGTGAAATAGACAAATTTTGGTACATTTGACCGATTGTAGTTAGAAGGGTATTTGCGGAATTGCCGGTTACAGAATTTGGCGAGACAAATCGTTTTTTCACTTTGCCAATGTTTCAGTGCTTGTATCTCTTTTTAAATCCAGATATCCTTATGAAAATAATGTCACCTTACAGGATTGTTTTTCTTCTTCCTAAATATGTGCTTATTTTGTGTGTAAGTTTTACAGAAACATCACAAATTTGGATTTTTTTAGACCTGACGCATTTTTTTTCTATTCACCATAACTCGAAAACGGATAGAGATGGGACAGTATTTCTATGGTGTTGTAGGATCCACATGGGGTCTTATATCACCCCGTTTCGTTTGGCAGATTACGCCAAATTCACCTTGTATATTGGTCACATTGCTACCAGTACATGTACCATAAATTTATACAGAAATGTTTTACAGTGTGGTATTGGCGCGGCAATTCCTATTATTTAAAACAAATTAATTGGAACTTCTACGGCAGGCATGTCAAAAACGTGGCTCGCGGGCCACAACTGGTCCGCCGACTACTTATCTGTGGCCCGCGAGCCTTTGGAATTTTTCCTGTGTTTAATTTAGTTGTTAGAGTTACTTTAGTTGTTAGTTAACTCAGAATACTACCACTATTTTTTAATAGTAATATTTGTGTTATTTATTCTGCTATTAAATAAGGGGAATATTTCACTGCAGAAATTGGTAGCATTCTGAATTTAAAAAAAATTCCCGCTCGTGTGGCAAAAGTGATGTATGTAGACACATATAACTCAATTTTACATTTAGCACAGTAAAATTGTGGATACAAAGATAACCAATCGAAACGCACCAAAGCGCGGGATCTTGAGTCTGAAAATTTAAAGATTCGGAAAATTTGTACATTATTTTACTTATAATTTTTTTTTTTTTTTATGTTGACACTAATGCTTTATTTTACCAACTCTCTTCGATTTTACACCACTTTAGAAAATAATATGTTGTATTTATATTAAATATTTATGTAAGAAATGGATTGTAAAAATTCGAAGCTAATGAAAAACAGTTACAATTTAAAAAATTCAAAATATATAATTAAATAGCTTTAAATGAGTCTCTTTGAAAGTGTCACAAATTATAATTTTTATGCTTGACACAAAACCCCGAATATGTCATCCAGGTTCTGCACTTGGGCTTTAGTCGAACATATGAATTTTAAATTTAAACTCTTTATTTCCATTACTTAGGTTTGTAACTATGTCATTGTTAATGAATACTGCGAATGAATAATTTTTCTTTCATTTCTTTTCTTATTTTATTGATATACACAAATTTTATTGACATACTCTCATACATCTCAGGATTTATAAAAAAATATATATATGTTAAAGTTCTTTACCGCTATGAATAAATATGATAAACTGAAGATGAACATCGCAGATTTTTTTAAAGGTGATTTACAATACAATTTTATTCAAAGGAAAACTGATATTTTATCTTTGACATATAGAAATTGTTAGAGTTTGAAATGAATGTAACATTAAGAGGTGCCAAAGCACACAGTATAATGAAAACTCACAAAAAGCTGGATAAACATCGGAATGATAAACTGTCAGAATTGAAAAACTGCTACTTCTTAAAAGAGAATAAAATTGCTTTCAGCAAGCCTATTGAAGAAAATACACTTGCTTTAAAAAAAACTACTTATTTTCTTTTTTATTTTAAATATCCCGCTAGTCGAAATCATTCACTGCGAAATTGAAGAAAAGATGTGTATAGCAGTAAAAGAAATTCGGAAATACTAGAAAGATTTATCAATAGGGGATATATTTATAATAGTCTGATAATTTGTTTAAACACTTATAGCGCTTATAAATTCATATTATATTCCTACTCCTCGTCCTACTCATTTATTAATTATCGTCAATCTAGAAAATATCTTGGAACTATGCGTAGTGAAGGTAAACAGATCTAACTATTTATACAGATATTTAATGGATTTCCATCATAAAGTTTTAACTGTTAAACAATGTTACAATTTTCATTTTAAATCGACAAATTATGAATTTGATTTATTAAAAAACTACCAATAGACAAAGTATTTAGAGTTTTCATTTTAAATTACAAAGTACCTGAGTAAACTCAAGGCAAATTTCATAGCGCTATCTTGTTATTTGATAGTATTAGCGTTTTCAAATATAATTTATATTATTTTGATAAAACAATTTTCAGAAATAAATGTATTTCATTTTAAATGTTGCAAGGCATTATTACAAAAATCCTCCGGATGGAATTTTTTAGAATATATTAAAATATTTAAAAATGAATTCAAAATAAGATTTTTCAATTTCGAAAAAAAAAATGAAAATCCGTTTAATCTATATATTTCACCTCTAATGATTGATGTTGAAAATAATCTTCAGAATTGAATACGACGGTTAATCAAAATTCAGTACGATTCCATATTAGAGCGAAAATGTATGGATATGGGGTTTCCGATTTTTTGTAATTTTTTCTCAGTCAACCGATTTTTTTTTTAAATATAGCAGTTAGACATATTTTAGCTATGTTTGGTAGCGCAATTTTATACATCTTTGCTGCCAACCTTTTTGTTATTTTTCAAGTCAAATACACATAATTTGAACTGTAAAATGTATTTAAGAAATGTAGTCAAATAAGTAGCGCACATATACAAGACACATTTTATTAAATAAATTTTCTGATTCAAAATATGTTTATTTTTATTTTTACTCTAAGAAAACAAGGATGATTGACAGGGATGCATTTGATAAATCAAGATTAATAGACCAGGGTGTGCAATCAATTTTTAAAATAAATACAATTTAGAAAATTCATTTAAATTTTATAGATTTGGTTGTTGAAAAATAAAAATAAAATGAAATATGTAAATAAGTTTGAGAGAATGTGTCTTTAACATGACTATTTATACTAATATTTTCTACTTTTTTATGTTTTGTATATAATGCTTAATTTAGACATGCCTGTTCTTACGGCAATCATCCACGTAAGTTACCACTGAAATTTATTCATGCTGTCATTTTTACAACAACAAAAAAAGAATAGAATAAATAAATGTAAAAAATACAAACTGCCTTATTGGCAGATAAACCAAGAGTTTTGAATATTTCTTGCTTATACTCCAGTTTCGAAGTGTAGTCATGGTTAAAATATGACTTAGAACTCGAATAATTAATTTTCAGCCTAATAAATGGGACATTAAATACGATCATTGAATTGAGCATTCAGAACAGCAATCAATTCCCTTCAGAAATAACAGAATCTTATAAAAAGTCTTATGAAATTTGTAGGTGTCTAATTTGTAAAAGTATGTTCGTAATTGTTATACACAATACAGGTACGCAGATTGGTGAACTATGTCCTGACTCCAGGTTTCAAAGTTCAAAAGGATTACTTTCTCAGCCTCGGGTAGTTGTCCTGTCTTGTTCTGTATTAAATTAAAAAGAAACGAACTTTAAGCCTGACTATTATGACAATATTTTGAGAATTTACTTAAAAAAAACTATTTACAAAAACAGTTTTTAATATTTCAGAATTTATGTAAGTCGTCGTAAGTAAAATTGAACTTTTTCGCGTGATTTTGCAGAATCTTGTTAATTTCGTAGTTTTCGAATGACTTTTTGGGCGCAAAACGACACATAAAGGTACTTTAAAAATATTTTTTGCATATTTTAAGTCTTAAAACCATGATTTATTCAGATCTCTTCAAAGTTCTAAAGGATTACTTCCTCAGCCTCGGATAGTTGTCTTGTCCTGTTCTGTATTAAATTAAAAAGAAACGAACTTTAAGCCTGATTATTATGACAATATTTTGAGAATTTGCTTTACAAAGCTATTTACAGAAACAGTTTTAAATATTTCAGAATTTATGTAAGTCGTCGTAGGTAAAATTGACCCTTTTCGTGTGATTTTAGTATTTAGTCATTGACTCATGCAGAATCTTGCTAATTTCGTAGTTTTCAAATGACTTTTTGGGCACAAAACGACACATAAAGGCATTTAAAAAAATATTTTTTGCATATTTTGAGTCTTAAAACCATGATTTATGCAAATCTTAAGTTTTATTATTCTTTGGTAGGGCATCAAGATCGCCGGAATTTAATTTTTTACTTTTATATTTTGAACTTTCTTGATTTTTTTTATTGTTTAGCTGCATAAGACTGTTTAATGGGTAGCTAAAATATGAAATTTTAAGTTTTAAAACAAATTTTTCTCGATAATAAGTATTTGTCTCTCTTTCTTCTCAGTGGAACTGGGTGTACGAACTGAGCTTCACGGAGAGTTTCGCTTACGGTTCTTTCCTGTCTGCGGTCGACCCGGTGGCTACACTGGCCGTCTTCCAGGCACTTGACGTCGATCCCGTCCTCAACATGCTGGTCACCGGTGAGAGCATCCTCAACGATGCCATAGCCATCGTGCTTGCGGGGTAAGAAGATTTAAGAGATTTCATGCTGATTGTTACACTAACCCTTGAATTTATTTCTCTAATAATGTCAGAATTGGAATTCTAAGCAGAAACCATGCAAAAGTTAAAATTTGTTAGATAACTTCATAAAAAGTACGTGTTTAAAAACACTACACCCATGTATAAAAACATTATTATTTTTTTTAATTAAGATATATGTTATATTTCTTTTAAAAAAATATTTCTATATATACAAGTATTTATTAAATCGCGTTCACTTAGATGCATACAAATGTGCACTAAAAGCTGATTTCTACACTCAAGCAATTGTAAATATATGTTTATATGAGAACTATAAAATAATCGTATTCTTCTGATAAAAGTAAACTTTATATGGGAAATTGTGCACATCTATACGTTATTTATTTATTTTTTAATTGACAGAACATTATGTAAACAGTATGAAATATGAAAGATAATTTTTAAAAATGTCAGATAATAATAGATTAGTAAAAAAAATATTGTTAATTTACTTTATGACACAACTAGCTTTAATATAATCTAAGTGAACATAGGTGAATAAATACTTGTATGCAGTTAAATATTTTAGCAAAAATATTAGGTATATCCTAAATTCTTTAAAAAATATATCATGTTTTTACTATCATGGATTCTGTGTTTATTATCGTATCTTAATGGATTCTGTGTTTATTATCGTATCTTAATGGATTCTGTGTTTATTATTGTATCTTAATATGTTTCGCTTATCAATATTCTGTGTTCTACAAATATTGATAAGCAAAACATATTAAAATACAATAATATAAGAAATAATTAAAGAAATTCATATGTCCGGATTAAAACTAATAAAGTTAAATAACGTTAAAATTATATATCTACAATGTAAAAGGGCTACAGAGGAAATCATTATAAAAAGATAAAGGAAAAACAATAGGATATTGAGTAGGAGAAAAATCTTGTCTTGGTATGACGCTAACCATATTATTATTATTATTATTATTATTTTATCAGCTTATCTTTCAGAAACGAAAAACAAAATTTCTTTTGTTCGTCTGCATCTGGATTAAACTAGAAGAAATTAGTTTAAAAAAATCCCTGACGGCTCGGCCTACAGGCACAGGTAGATTTCGAAGACGCAGAATGTGGGGTGCCTGTTTGTCGGGAATTGAGGAAGAAATGACCTTTTTGCGGATGATGCTGCAGTTGGAACCGCCTACTTCGAAACGAAACTTGTTTGCAGGCGGAGCCAGCAAGGATTTTTTTTTTTGCTATAAGAGTTGGTCCTATAAAAAACATGTCAATATAAAAGTTTTAGATAATATTAAGAGGATTTATAATATATTTAAGCGCATTTGAAATATTGGGAATTGACGAAGTTACGAATTTTTTTCTTCTAAAACCCCCCTTCCCTCCCCCCCTTAAGGCAATTTTCAATTATATCAAAAATCTGTCATACATAAGTTTTTGGCCCTGTTCCTAGAAGTAATAATAACTTTAAACGGATTCGATACGTATCATAATTAAGAAATTATGGTTTTTTTTTTCTGTTTTCACAAAAGCCCCCCCCCCCCCCTGGTTTGATTTTGCCCATTAACGAACTTGACCGAGATTTTATGTCCCTTGATTTTATGTATCAGTTTCGAAAAGATGCGGGAGTTGGAACCGCCTACTTCGAAAAATAACTTGTTTGCAGGCGGAGCCGTCAGGGATTTGTTTTGTTTTTAATTTTTTTTTTTGCTATAACGGTTGGTCCTATAAAAAACTTGTCAGTATAAAAGTTTTAGATAATACTAAGAGGATTAATAATAAATTTAAAATTTACGCGGATTTGATATCTTGTGAATTGACGAAGCTATGATTTTTTTCTCCTAAAACCCCCCTTTTTCC
Source organism: Maratus michaelseni (assembly GCA_963931845.1). NCBI lineage: Eukaryota > Metazoa > Arthropoda > Arachnida > Araneae > Salticidae > Maratus > Maratus michaelseni. The sequence continues at coordinate 254,935,910 of OZ007587.1, forward strand.
CCCTCCTTGGGGCCATTTTTAATTACATCAAAAATCTGTCATACATACATTTTCGGCCCTTTTCCTAGAAGTAATAATAACTTTAAACGGATTCGATACGTATAATAATAAAGAAATTATGAGGATTTTTCTGTTTTCACAAAAAGCCCCCCCCCCATTCCCCCCCCCCCCCCTTGGTTCGATTTTGCCCATTAACGAACTTGACCGAGATTTTATGACCCTTGATTTTATGTATCAGTTTCGAAAAGATGCGGGAGTTAGAACCGCCTACTTCGAAAAATAACTTGTTTGCAGGCGGAGCCGGCAGGGATTTGTTTTGTTTTTAATTTTTTTTTTTTTTTTTTTTGCTATAACGGTTGGTTCTATAAAAAACTTGACAAAATAAAAGTTTTAGATAATACTAAGAGGATTAATAATAAATTTACGCGGATTTGATATCTTGTGAATTGACGAAGCTATGATTTTTTTTCTCCTAAACCTCCCCCTTTCCCCCGCCTTGGGGCCATTTTTAATTATATCAAAAATCTGCCATCCATACATTTTCGGCCCTTTTCCTAGAAGTAATAATAACTTTAAACAGATTCGATCCGTATAATAATAAAGAAATTATGAGGATTTTCTGTTTTTACAAAAAGCCCCCCCATTTCCCCCCCCCCCCCCCTTGGTTCGATTTTGCCCATTAACGAACTTGACCGAGATTTTATGACCCTTGATTTTATGTATCAGTTTGGAAGAGATTTATGCAGAATTTTTCCAGTTATCGTGGTCAGAAAAAAGTGACATAGATAGATAGATAGATAGATAGATAGATAGATAGATAGATAGTATATAAACTTTTGAACTGGGGGTGGTTTTGGGTTCTGGGAGTCATGATCGGCGTAGATCTGCAAAAATGTTTCAAAATTTCCAACTTAGGTGAGAATGTAATAGGTAGTATTTCTTACGAAATCTACCTAAAATAATACAGTTTGTATATTGGAGGGGGGGGGGGGCAGTTGCTAAAATATGTTTTACTTCGGTGCAGGTGCAATTTTAAAAACATTTACTGTTGCTTACATGTATATGTATAAACACCGTGTGATGACTTACAATGATAATAAATAAAACAAAGACGTTTTATTTTTGAAAGTAGGATTTTATAATGAAAAATAGGTAAAACTAGCTGTTACCCGTGACTTCGTTCACGTAAAAAAAAAAAAAAAAAAAAAAATGTACTAATCAAGCAAAATATTTCACTCCCGATAATTAAAAACGTAAATAATTAACTAACTCTTTTCACATTTCATAGGAGAAAATACGATATTTCTTTGTTATAGGGGCCTTGACATAAATCAGTTTTAAAAAGGTAAAATTTTGTGCCAAATAACCGTGAAAAGGAAACTGAAACCAATGGAAAAAGGACGGCCAAATAAAATCGTGTAAATCGACGAATTGTGTAAAAAGAAATGTCAATTTTACCTGATAAACCATTTTACTTTTAACGACTTTGAGAAACGTTTTAACAGCCATCATTTAAAAATAATTCATTGGAAATAGTATATGCTTTTTCTTTAAATTCAATTCTTGTGAATAGGGAGGAATAATTCTATACCTAAATGCAAGGAGCTTCAAATGCAAAGCTTTTTGCAGCCCAAAATTACATGCAAACGTAACACTTAAATTGCAAAGCTTTTTGCAACCCAAAATTATATGTAAACATTACTTTTGCATGTAATTTTCATTGCAAATTAACATTTATTACGGTTCAAATTAAAATTAATTTGGGTGCAAATTAATTAGTAGTTGAGAAATACACACAGTCAGATTTTAACTTAATAGACTTGTGTTCAATTTTCTTTACCTAATAATCTTACTGATGCTTGTATTATTAATCACAAAGTTCAGAGAATAAATAGAGATGAAATGTTCATGTTTGGCGTGATGCTGAAAATGCAACCCTACAGTCGGCCCAAACAACTGGCGGCTTGCTTTGAAAACCTCTCCTAGTCCAATGAATCCAGTCCTTGTTCCACGTTCAGCCTCTCTTCATCCAATGAAGTCAGCCCTTGGGCCTAATGATTTGAGCGATAACCGGCTTCATATTGCAAGCCGATTTTACTGTTCATTACCTCTCTATTCTGTCACTGTACTCAGTGATTATTAATGTATGAAATCGATACACGCTCCATTTGAAACATATTTTAAAAATCCCGTTTTATTATGACGTCACTTTGATCCCAGAGAAATTTCTTTTCAATGATATAATTCTTGATAATTTTCTTTTCCTGGCAATAGTGACGTGAATTTTAGCAGAAAACTCACATCTGTTTGTAACTGATATTCAAGCTTATTATTAATCAGTATCAAAAAAATATTTCAGTTATTCATCTTAAATATGACGTCCATTATGTATATACTTTTATTATACACTGATAGTCATGCTCTTTGTAATATTACGAATATTTGAAAATACATGTTTTATTTATGACGTCATATTTGTTCAAGCCAAGGAGGATCCTTTTCATAGTTCCATGGTTCAAGCGAAATCTTTTTCTTAGTAATATAATTATTGTTAATTCTTCTTTCTAATTATAACGCAGTTTTTGACAGAAAAAGATCTTTTTAATGTAACCGATATTCATACATCATGTATAATAACAAATACTCCATATTGTTGTTTCAAATATCACAGAAATTCCTCTTCTTTTGAATTATTTTCATTTTTCACGTGAAAATCGTTCAATTGAAATTTGAGGAAAAATTATTTTTCAGCATTTTTATTTATTGGCAACGATCAAAGCCCTAGCAACGATAAAATAAAATGATTAAATTTTATCTAAAAATGTCCATTGATTCTCTATGAAAATAATCAAATTTTGAATTATTAAGAAAAGTATTTGCATAAAATAAACAAAAACCAGTCTATGTTCATTTCCGGGTTATAATCCACCTATATGCAAAGATACAGCATCATTAAATGCTCCATTTTGACGCTGGATTCAGCCTAACATTTGCACACAATCAGATTTATAATATTATTAGGATACAAAACTAGTGGTTAAAAATAACGACTGAAAGTCACTAAAATAGAGTCTTAAAATAAATTTATAGTTTAAAACAATTTCATTATACTCTCTTAGAAGTCTCTCTAGACCATTTATTATTAAATATGATTGAATTTTCGATACTATATGTATCATCAGATTTATTTAAATCCTCAATATTAAAAAAAGACTAAATCTCTAAAATTTCTCTTCAACTGTGTCATTTATGTGTATTTAAATACAAAACTAAGATAAAAATAAAAATAATTAAAAAAATCATAAAAACAGCAATGAAATATCCAAAATTGATCAAACCACATTAAAATTAATTTTTAAAAAGTAGAAAAAAATCTCTTTCAGAATTGCATCCACTAACTGTGATACATGCTTGGCAGCGTCGATGGAGCGATTGGAGTACAGTTTCAAATATGTCAGGTATTTCACGTGACTCCAGTTGACTCCGCTGAGGAACACGTCGCTCGAATTTTCATTGCTGCTGCACATATGCGTGAATATCTGTCATCTTTGAAACCGTACTCTAACTGCTGCATAGACGCTGCCAAGCATATATTAGTGTTTGATTACGCAATTTCGAACATTATTGTGAACAATCATCACTTGTCAACGACGCTGTCCATAAACAATTTTTCTTTCCCTTCATGTATTTTCCTGCGTTTGTGACTCAACGCATCACATGCGCCCATAGATTCCTATACAATAAATGTTTGTTGCAGTGTCATGTACCAATCTTTAACGTTTATACCATGCATTTGGAATCACCCTGTGTTATGAAAATCATCGAACTAGCAAGAACATTTATTTAGTTGCAACTAAACACTTTCATACCTAAAAAAAAAAAAAAATAGAAATATATATATAAAAATAAAATATAAAAATAAAAATAAATAAAAGTACTAAATTTGTTTCTGTGAACAGAAAAAAGCGTTGCTGGCCGTATGCGATCAGCTGGCCGAAAGCTGGAAACCCCTATGTTTACAACCATGGTTTATAACATGAAAATTGTTCAGTGCATTTCAACATCATTAGTTGCTTGGACAATTTATTGCTCAGTTCTTCAGCTTTTAATCTATTGAACAATGTGTAATTCATACTTAATTTTAACCGTTCATGAGCAACTTTATGTATAGTTGACCCAGAAATCCCTAATTGAAGGCTAGCTGAATGGATTTAATGGAACTCCGACTTAAGCTTTTCTATTAGGGCAGAAACATTCACACTAGATTTGTTTGTACTTTTTTGCTACAAAACATATCCGACTTCGTGAAATTGTTTCAGCCCTCATTTAATTGATTATTTCGTTGGTGAATTATTTGTGAAATTGACATCTGAATTATTTTTGAGTATTTTGTTTATTATAACCAAAGAATGTAAAGTACTTTTTTCAGTAGACAAAACTTTTTTTAGCCGCAAACAAAAATAAAATGAAGATTCTGCAGTTGCTATACCCATTGCTGGTAGCATTTACCACGGCAAAACTCGATTCCCTTTATGAGGGGAAGGGGAATCGAGTTTGGCCGTTCATTTACTGTTACTAAAATACTGCTAGATAGAATGTATTTTATTGTAGTTACCATAAAAAATAAACCCTTTTTAAAAAGTAAAATATTGAACGATATCAGCTTCAAAGCGGCTACATTAACTATTTTTTAAAAATATATTTAATGATTTATAATAACATAAGGTATTATGCCTTTCGATCAAAAAAATTTCAATGTCATTAATTTTAATTTTACGATTTTCTTTCTTTTTAGTACTGTGTGGGAGGCATCGCAGAATGAAAATGATGCCGAAGATTCCATATCCTATACCTTGTTGCAATGCGTATATCGTTTCACGACCATTTTTCTGTGTTCAGCCTTAGTTGGTTTGTTCTTCGGATTTCTAGCTGCATTGATATCCTTTTAGAAAACAATGTGTGTATAAATATATATATATATATATATATACGCATCACATGCGCCCATAGATTCCTATACAATAAATGATTGTTGCAGTGTCATGTACCAATCTTTAACGTTTATACCATGCATTTGGAATCACCCTGTGTTATGAAAATCATCGAACTAGCAAGAACATTTATTTAGTTGCAACTAAACACTTTCATACCTAAAAAAAAAAAAAATACAAATATATATAATAAAATAAAATATAAAAATAAAAATAAATAAAAGTACTAAATTTGTTTCTGTGAACAGAAACAAGTTGGAAATTGTACGTCAAACGTTACAAACGAGGTGCGTTCGTACGCACGTTTTAGAATTATGATTCATGATATCCCGTGTGTAGAACGGGTTAAACAGCTAGTTAAGTATATATTTTATGACACTGTTCATACAAATATCTTAACTAGTTATATAAATATTCAGATATATATGTATCAGCTAGTTATATAAATATTCAGACCTTGATGATTTTTAATTCTGTGAAATGAATTATATCGTCTGCAGATTAATTTCTGTATTAAAATAAGTATCTCGGTCGCTTGACGATTAAACTTCGGAAGCTCCTCTAACAAAAAAGCACCGATTTAAAAAAAAAAATTCAAATTTCTTAATAAATATTTTTATTAATATCTCCTAAAGTTTTGATTCGATTTTAATAAAATTTGAAATGTCTCGACAAAATTCTGCAAAGATAATATATTTTAAATTGCAAACCATTTGGTTGGGTAGTTTTTGCGTTGTTATATGCGGACAGACAGACAGACGGACGGACAGACAGACAGACGGACGGACAGACGGACGGACCAAACGACGACTATAGGTGCTACGTATTTATATAATTACGAACGCACCTAAAAAGCGTTGCTGGCCGTATGCGATCAGCTGGCCGAAAGCTGGAAACCCCTATGTTTACAACCATGGTTTATAACATGAAAATTGTTCAGTGCATTTCAACATCATTAGTTGCTTGGACAATTTATTGCTCAGTTCTTCAGCTTTTAATCTATTGAACAATGTGTAATTCATACTTAATTTTAACCGTTCATGAGCAACTTTATGTATAGTTGACCCAGAAATCCCTAATTGAAGGATAGCTGAATGGATTTAATGGAACTCCGACTTAAGCTTTTCTATTAGGGCAGAAACATTCACACTAGATTTGTTTGTACTTTTTTGCTACAAAACATATCCGACTTCGTGAAATTGTTTCAGCCCTCATTTAATTGATTATTTCGTTGGTGAATTATTTGTGAAATTGACATCTGAATTATTTTTGAGTATTTTGTTTATTATAACCAAAGAATGTAAAGTACTTTTTTCAGTAGACAAAACTTTTTTTAGCCGCAAACAAAAATAAAATCAAGATTCTGCAGTTGCTATACCCATTGCTGGTAGCATTTACCACGGCAAAACTCGATTCCCTTTATGAGGGGAAGGGGAATCGAGTTTGGCCGTTCATTTACTGTTACTAAAATACTGCTAGATAGAATGTATATATATATATGTATATATTCATTTACTGTTCTGTACGTTCATTTACTGTTACTAAAATACTGCTAGATAGAATGTATATATATATATATATATATATATATATATATATGTGTGTGTGTGTGTTTGTGTGTGTGTGTTATTTTTACAAGGAAGTCGTAGTTGTGGGGTTTATCAATTAAATCTGATCATATTTTAGTGATTAAACTATTCTATTTAACACTAGAGAGAGATAAGCTATTGCGAGTACACTGCATTATTTTAATTATTTTTTGTAAATTTGTAATCGTCGCGTCGGAACCCCAAATCATACTTCTGCTAGTTGCGGCAAGATTGCAAAGGAATGTCGAACATGGCTTCGAAGTAGTTTAGAGAAAAAGGAACAGATTGTCTTTAATCATTATATTGTAAACCAGATGTTTCGAGAAGGAATTCCGGATAACTGGATTCCACTACTATATATAATATGTGTGGGTATGCGTTTACAGAATTAACAGTCTTATGGTTTTTTTCGTCATAAGATTCAACCTATTTGAAATGTTAATTGGGAAGAGGTAGAAGAGTAAGAACCTCAAGAAATTTAGAGACTGGGGGAGGGGGGATATATACTAATTAATTAGTTTCAGGAAAAGATAGACTAAAGCAGTGCCTGATTTACGGCAGGGCATTCGGGGCACGGGCCCAGGGCCCCCAAATACTACTAAAGATTTTTCAATTATTGTCCAAAACAGTTTTAACTGTCAAAAAACAAAATTAAAATGGAAAAAATCTGTTTGTCAGAGATTGTCTATGATATGTCAAAGTAACTTCATTTTTTGCTGATTGTCTTTTAACAATTCAGTAATGTACAGAACTCCATTTTTGGGATTGCCATATCATTTCATTTTTATTTATTTTACATGTAATGGCCTCATGGTTAACATGGACAAAGCCGTGTGGTGTAGCCAAGGTAGTTACTTGTGTAATTTTTTTTTCATACAAAGCTTATATTTGAAAGAAAAAGTTGTTTGATTAATAGTATATGCTAATATTTTAAATAATTATAGCTTGGTACTGCGGTAAATATATTATTAGTTGTTGCATACTTTATCGTTCCAGATATATGGACTTGCATAGAGAAAGGTAATCAGCACCACACAGTTTATTATAAAATTCAATTAAAAATTCATAATTATCAAATAATTATTTAAAAGTAAATTAATGATTATCAAATTTAATTTTTTTAATTAATTTTTTAAAGAAATTATCAAAGTCAATAGTGGTTATCTTAATAAGTACTGCTTTCGATATTATATTTTTTATTCAAAGAATCTGTGCGAGGGGGGTCCCCATACGCATCTGTGCCCAGGGCCCCCAAATTTCTAAATCGGTCCCTGGACTAAAGGCTTTTTTTAAATAGGGAATAAGTTATAAGCAATTTGTAGTGAATTTAATAGCGAATTTAAGTAATTTTGCAACCCATTTACACCCACCCACCCACACGCACATACAAATATGTCTATATATTATATATATATATATGTTACGGTCAATATGATTAATCCGGTCATTATTAATAATAACCGGTTATTATTAATGACGACCGGGGTTATTATTAATAATAACCGGCCTTTATGTCCGGTCATGATTAATAATAACCCGTTATTATTAATAATGACCGGATTAATCATATTGACCGTAACATATATATACAATATTAACATTAATATTTATCGATTATTCAGGTTGATTCATAGTTTAAGATAACTGAAGACTTTCGGGAATTCACGTTTATTGTAGTATATTTATTACTGGATAAAGCCTCCTTGCAGATTTTCGAAGTATACATTTCCCTTTGTGTAGGATATGATTAGCAATAATGATTTCAAAACATATTTTTTTCGTGCAAAAGAAAATTGACTGTTAATTTAATGCCAGTTTGATAAAGGACTAGAGTTGGTAAGATTATGAAAGTGACCTCTTTCAATGGTGAGCAAAAATGTTTCTTTTACATTTTGTAATTATAATTTGTTATTATTTATTATATCAATTCAATATTTATTATGTAATATTTATGTCATTACAATTTAAATTCGCTGCAATTGCTAAACAGACAATTTTTGGTGGCCAAACGTGGCTATTTTTTTTTTACGTTTTCGCTTTTTTCCATATTTTATCTATTTATTCTGCACAGAGCGAACGAAGGTATCATTTTGATTTTCATATATGTTTATGTTAGGATTATAAGAATTAAAACAAAATTGAAATAAAATTACTACCCCAATTTGCTCAAACTTGAATAACATTTTTACGTTTATAAGATAAATAAAGTTTATTATACTATGTATTGTTATTATTATTTTATGGAATTTTATATATTTACTAGGGGGCCTACCCCCTGCGAGCTACGCTCGCCAACCCCCGCTCAGACTTCGAGGCCTCTAAAAACATGGCAGCGTGCTTTATTTTTTAAATATTGGTAAATCTGTAATTGGGTTGTCATGCTTCTAACGTTTTAATGGGGCATTTTTTGATTATCATGGCCTCATACACAGCTGTTGCGACAACGGACGACTGTTTTCGGGATTGATAAGTAAAATCAATTACAACTTGAAAACCAGCTTGTATAAAAGGGTTAGGTTTAAATTGTGGCTACCTCTCGGACTTTACTTATTCTATTCTTCCTTTGCGTTTAAGGATGAGAAAAATTCCATCTGCTTGTGAATAACATTAAGAACCACGGTATTGAAAAGTACTATGTTATAGACGTTTTCAGTAACAGGTTTTAATTTTCTCTCTATTTTAGTGCACCATCAAGCATATTTTCATGTTGTTTTAAATATGTAAATTATTTATTTTAATTAATATGTATATAAGAATTTTCTAATACTTATTTATCATACAAAATTAATTAAATATTTTGTGCATGCATGCCTGCATTTATTCGGCATCAATTGATGAGATATTTAAACAAATTTGCTATCCGCGGTAATTTTACACCATGTTATGTCACTTGAATATTGTCCATAAGAAAATCGGGTACTTTTCCAGTATAGGATCCTTTGCTTTTAGGTTTGGCGTAATTCGAGCTTGAAAAAGGGATAGATTCGTTAATATACATAGATTTGTTGCCAAAAATTATGAAAACAAACCCAATGAACTTTTGATGCTTTTCTATTATAGGGGTCTTGACGTTTTTTAAAAAGCTTGTCGGAAAAAACCAAGCAGGATAGAAAACCAAGCAGGATATTTTATTCTCCTTCCGTTCAGTTGGGCAATTATTATTTTATATATTCGTTTCAAATATCCGAATTAGTGATTTTATAAATTCGTTTAATTAAATTTTACAAAAAAATAACAAAATGATATCAATAAATAATAATTACTATTAATTCCTTTTCCCTCTTTCTTTTGCGTTTACATAAATGACGTCATTTGGACGAATTTATTCAAAATATTTTCAGTTTATAAATTAAATTAAATGCTGACAGACGATTGAATCCTGACGATAGAAATGTGATTTTTTTTCTCAAATTTTCCTGAAAAACATAATTTAATCACAATCTTGTCTTCATTATCGATTGAAATATAAGATAAATTCAATTTCAATTTGAAAATGACGAATAAAAAGAAATCAATAATCCCTATCGGGATCCTTTTCAATTTTTTTCCCTTTTTTGTCACAAAAAAACTGAGTAATTAGTTGCCATCATTACAGAAATGTCATTAAAATTAGAAAAAAATTAATATCTCGAAAACTAATTCCAATTTCGAAATTCTATTACCAGTTTTGACATCCGCGGATTTTTATGGACAATTGGTATTAATTTCACCATCAAGCGTTTAATATTTTATTAAAAATAGCCCTGAAACATAATCAGTCGTTTAATCAGTCGTTTCATAAAATCGTTTCATAAATTCGTTTCATAAAATCGTTTCACAAAATCGTTTCATTAGGATTTTATATATATAGGGTAGATATAAAATTATACTTCTGCAGTGTCAATAAATGAAATATTTTACTGTAGTTCTTTTATAAAACTATGTTTTCATTTTTAATTCCCATTATTTATGATTTACTCAGCGTTTTTAAAATAGTTTTTCATTGTGCATTGTTAGTTAATAATTGTTCTATGATGTACTATGATGTATTAGCTTTATCGACACAAGTCATTTGTAAAAAACATTCAAAACTACTTTTTTTTTGTACACCTCAAATAGATTTATCAATAAATACTGTCAAAATTATACAATCTGTAAGTTTGGTATTTTGAGATATAGTTTTGATATATCTGATTACAGAAGGGTATTGATCAATCATTTAGCCACGAATTTGTCAATTTGCCGAAAAAAATCATTATTGATTCTTGATTGCCTTGTAAATATTTGAAATTCAAAAGTGACAACCATGAAGACTAGTTTAATATTGTATTTATTTGAATAAATTAATAGATTTCATAGAATATTTGTAAATGCACTGTAAGAATTCGTTACTAATATTTTAATCAAGTTTTTCAAAATAAAACAGATTAATATGTATTACATTATTTTTTTACAATATATTATGAGTTTTTATTGTAAATTGCTAATTTATATTAATAGTCTTCATAGAACATCTGTAACTATAGATATTTTCACGCTCATATCTTCTTTGTTTAATCGTAGATGTTTGTGGCAAATAATATAATGGCAAAGTTCAGTGTTATTACACCAATTTAATGCCATAATTTGTTACTGCTTCAATAGTGCTCTGTTATTTTTATATTTGTATTTAGAAAATAGCCAATATCTATTTAGAAATTTAGCCAATTTTCTCCTATATAATATTTATATAATATTAATGGAATCATAATATAGTTTTGAAAATGTTTATAATAATAAATTTCGTGTTGAGATTTTAAGCTGAAATTGATACGAAGTTGAAGAAAAATGCATCTTTAAACAGATAAAGCAAACCAAAAAATTAAAAGATATAAATATCATGCAATATTCTTGCAATATTTTTGCGTCTCAAAAACTTGAAATTTTACTTACATTTGAAACACACGCTGTATGCAAAAGATGTACGAGAAATTCGTAAAAAAATAAAACGAGAGAAAATATTTCTAAAAAAAGCTCAACTGCGTTCAAGGATTTCAAAATAGCATTGTAGAACACTTGCATAAAACAAGTATCAAATGAAATAAAGCTCTAACATAAGTAGATAAAATCCAAAATAATTTCTCAAAACAATTGCTGTTTTTTTCAAGTATTGCATTTTTGAACTTGTGCTAAGAATAACCTTAAAGACGTATTTATGGTTAAATGAAAAGTTAATTAAAAACGAAAATGTAACAATATATGTTACAAATTTTAAAACATAAATTAAAGACTAATTGAGAACTAATTCTTATTTTCTCTTCAACATTAATTAAGGTTTATGTTACTGACCCTATCTTTTTTTGTCATTGTACATAAATTATTTAAAGGAAAGAAATTCCTTAATTGGTTTTAATTATTCAAGCATGTCAACTTTAAGAAGTATCCTTGGATGGAGTTTAGTATGATGCTGATATTTATTTATGCGCCATACTGTGTAGCAGAAGCATTGCAGCTTTCAGGTAATAATTTTATACCTTATGTATCCTAATTTCCCATCTCAAAACAAAATTGAAATCTGTATTATAAAGCATAGACCATGTCCGTCATTAACGCTAAACTTAAAAGTAGCATTAGTTGTCGCGACATGGGTTATCTCTTTGATCGAAATGTATCTTCATTTCTAAATGTTGCATAATAATATTCTTTACTCTATCGAATAGAAAAACAACAAAAAATAATATTCTCAAATAAGTATATTTGAAAAATGTTCTTTAAGGGGAGATTTGCCTATAAAAGGCCGAAAAAAGGTGTTATATATATATATATATATATATATATATATATATTTAATAGAAATAAAGATTTTAGCTCCGGGTTTTTTGCGTATTATTTATTATCATTTGAAGAGCATTACAAAATTTTTGTAATAAAAAATTGATGACGTGGCTCATGTTGCGTTGGTGGATGTCCTAACATGCGCGCCGTGCACTTCCAATCGGACAGGATTCGACAGATCACTAGAGTCGTTTGCAATCGATTTTCATTCAAGAATTTGAAAGTAGATAAGATTGTCTGGAGCTTCAAGCATTTTCAGGTCAAAAGTTGAAAATGAATGAAGTGGTGGCCATATGAAAAAAGGTCTATATTTGACCCCCTTTTTTCGCACTTTGGCGGGCCTCTAAAAATGTTTATTTTTTATAAAAATGGCTGAAAATGGTCCAAGCTCCAATAAATTATGTTCCCTTTAATTTAAAACAAAACATAGCAAGATCAGTTTAATAGTTTTTGCGTTCTGATCCCGCCCAATTTGAAAAAAGTCATTTTACGAAAAATGCGTTTACAGTTTTACAAATGTTTAAACTTGGCGAAAACATGTTTAACGCAACTTACATTCCGTACGCTATTCCAGTGACATAGAGGACACCCTCCTCTTCCTCAAACAGTAAATTTTGCTGTATCTGCTTCGATTGTTGCTCCAAAATAGCCGCTCCTATACCGCCGAGGTCATATTTCGTACAGCCGAGATTATATACAGAGTGTCTCATTTATTTTGCAACCCCCCCCCCTCCCCAAAAAAGAACAATGTACAAACATTAATTTTTATTTTACAGAAGTGCTTAAACGACTCAAAAGGTGTTGGAAGTGACCGCCGTCTTCATCTTTAGATATCTGGGCCTGTTTGAGGAGGTTTCGAGACACATTCTGTAATGTGTTTGGTGTGATAGCGTTTATCTCTTCCGTAGTGCGATTTTTCAGTTCAGTAATCGAGGCTACCGGCTCACGGAACACGCGATTTTTCAAATAGCCCCACAAGAAGAAATCGGGCGGTGACAGATCTGGACTCCGTGTAGGCTATAGTTCTTTTGTAATTAGCCGATCACCAAAAAATTCTTGGAGAAATGACAGAGTGTCGTTGGCCGTATGCGCAGGAGCGCCATCCTGTTGAAACCAAACGTTTGTTTGTAAGGCTAATTTTCTTACTGACGTGGTCGGTTTCTCCTCAATTTTCGTCTCGATTTCCTTCAATTTGAGGTCAGTAAGGACAAACGACAGACGGTTATTTCTTTTCGGTTCCACAGTCCATTCTGTTTGAAAATGGTCCACGCTTCGCTTAATTGTGCTTTTATTCGGCACCACCGAGTCTGGAAACTTGTTTTCATATCGTTCCTTGACTGTTTTGTACGAAGACGTTTGAAAATAATGTCAAATAATAAATGCGTGTTTTTCTGCACATAGCACCATGACGCAAAACTACCCCGTGTTGTTCATTTGCTTCGTGTTTATGCAGGTTGCAAAATAAATGAGACACTTTGTACATCGGCCGTCCGTGTTTTTTGCAAATGAATATACATACGGTCCAATAGTTAGTCCCATTGAAGTCATCATCTTTTAAACTGAAATATAGCCTTTTCGTTAAGATGTTCACGACAGTATAAATTGCAATTTCAATGGTTTTGGCACCACAATGCAAGTTCTTTGGCGCTAATTTCCAAATGCAGGCGTTCAAACTTTCATTTGAATATGACATTGGGATAAAATTTTATGCATGTGTCGAAGTAGAAAGTTAAAATCTCCCGAGCACACAGGTGCTCCCAAACGTGGGGTTTAAGCAGGCGGACGTGTTGTGCTCAAGCATTAAATAACTACGAAAGACTTCGAGTTCGGCCAAATCGTTTTACTGTGATAATCTATACTTACAGACTATAAAGAATAAAAAAATACTAAAAAAAAAAATCTTTTTTTTTTTTTAACCTAAAAAAAACTAAATTTTCCCTTAATGTACGATTATTGATAATTTTTTAAATAATTTTCAAGCATGAAATTTCTTTAATCTAGCAATGCCTGACGTACTAATAAGCATTTGTTTGTTTTAATAATGTAAAGTGACATTCGCAGTAACATAAATAAATATGCAAAACTAGGGAGATAGTGCCAGCATTTGGACAATTGGCGATTGATCGCCTAACCTTGGCGTGGATTCCTTCTTTTGCTTAGAATAAAGGAACAAATATGACAGCCTGTTTTAAAACAGGAAGCTGGATTTCAAAGTAAAATAATTTTTTTTCTATTAAAATTTATAAAACAGCTTAATTTTAAAAAATATATAACTAATATAACAATCATTATATTGTTCAATGTAAGATTTGCACTTCCAGCAATGTGGTTCATTACCCTTAAAATATTCTGAGTGATGGTAGATCTCACTCGTCTCTGAATGAAGACTTGTGGAGAACCACTTGGCATGCTAAATCTAGATTCATCACTGTTAAGTATATGACCACTCTATTTAGAAGTCTTGTGTCTGTTTTAGACTTTAGAAAATAATTTAAAAAAAAAAGCATATAATCAGAGTACAAGCGAAGTAAAGAGTCTGTGAAAATTACGCCTTGTTGACGCAATAGTAGTAACTTTTTTTTAAAATTTTATGAATGAAATTTCCATTTTATATTTTAATAATTGAAGAATTTAGTGCAAGATGTTAGGTAATTAAAATTAAAATTCGAGAAAATAGCACGAAAAGTGTTTTGTTGTATATTTTATTGACTTATTTTTTTCTTGTTAATACATGTTTGAAAAGTTAACAGGTGGTACTAAACTCTCTCAGAAGGATTTGTTAATATTTGATTTTTTATTATTAAAAATCATTAATATTATTTAAATTATTAAAAAGAAAAACATTAACCATTAAAATAGAATGTCTCATATCTTCAAGAATAATTATAAGCTTATTTTATTTTTATCATATTGTAGATTACCTCAACACACCTTCATTCTTATTATGAAATAATTTTTTAGAAAAATGTGACATAACATCTTTTTCCAATAAGCACTTCATTTATGACATCAGTTTTATCGATGAGAGCTTTTCTTGTGTATTCAGATCCTTGTTATATCAAAGACGTGTTTTTAATACATTTTGTTTTGCCTAAACTCGTTTAAATTCTCGCAAACATTTACGTTTGGCGCTAAATGATGCACAAAATGTAAAAAAAAAAAAAGTGCTGAAATTGTTTATTGTGATTGAGTGTAAAGTATAAGAGTATTAAGAATTATTCTTAATAAAATTATTTTAAATATCATGTAATTATTTGTTTACTTTTGAATGCAGCTTTTTTACTTTTTCATGAAAATTGAGAGACAGAAAAGTAACAATACAACTAAAAATATCGATAACAATGTAACAATGTTTTTTTTTTAAATCAAACAACTGCCAAATTATGTTACACTCAGTTTCTTACAGTCCAAAAAGTTATTACCATGTTTTTTTTTCATAAAATAAATAAATAAATAAAATAAACGTGAATTGGACAGAAAATTTTTTTAACCGAACAGCAAAAAACTGTTTATTTTATGGGTTTTTTTTTAAATTAATCAAATGCAGTTTATACTGTTATTAAAATATAGGTATATATAAAAAAATAAAACACAAAGATAACCGTGCCTTAACTGTCAAGCTTTTCATGTTAAAATTACTTTTTTACATTTTTTTCCCCAACGTACAGACATGTGAGATTAAATTGTACCAGATTATGCTTTCTTTTAATGATACAGCTTTTTATTCTAATGTTTTATCTGCCAATAATGTTGTTTATTTGTTTATTTAATTACAGCTATTATGAGCATTCTGTTCAACGGAATAGTGATGTCGCACTATACTCACTTCAATCTTTCGAGACTTGTGCAGAGCATCATGCAAGTGACACTCAGGAGTATGGCCTTCATAGCGGGTTCGTAGCAGCTAAAGACAAGAAATTTAAAAACAGAAATAAAATGTACCGAAAATACAGGGTGTTTCATGAAGGGGTCCCTTACTTTAAAATTCAACAATTCATTAAATATAATAAATATAAAGGCGAAACCAATGGCATGGTTATCAGCTAGCTTATAAATTTTGCATACAGCCATTTAAAAAATTCAATATTGTAGTTTTAATTGTCTACAATAGATGACGTTGTGCTGTCTCAGACCGTAAGAATGCTCAAACTAAATGCGTAAAATTGCATCAAGGTCTCTCATTTTTCGGGTTTCGTTATTCTCACGAAACCCTATTACTCCAGCTTCGTTGTCTGTCCGTCACAGAGCCGGTTCTCAGAAACTATATAACTTACAAGCATCAAATTTTGTGTACTTATAGCTGAATATCTATTATGAAGCTCAAAATCATAAAATTTGAAAAAATCTTATTATTTTAATATATAGAGATAAAAAAGTCCCCCAAAAACCTAACAGTTTTTTCCTATTAAATTTAAACATTTTTCGTTATAGCAGTTGCCAACAATTAAAAATCCACAATAAAATTCTCTCTACAATAATTAATTTTCTATTGAAAAATTCCACGTGAAAAATGAAAATGAAATAAAAAGTTTCACCAATTGAGATAAAAGATTAATATGACATCATATTGCTAATAAAACGGAAATTTTCAAACATTTCTCAATAATACAAGGAGTATGAGTATGTGTAAATACAGAAAGAAGCTTAATATGATGTTATTAGAGAATTAAAAAGAAAATTAATCTGACGTCATATTGGAAGTTTAATGGATTTTTCAAATGTTTGAGAATAATACCAATAGAGTATCAATATGAGTAATAGAGAATAGTAAATATATGAGTTTGAGGAATGTATTGAATCATGATAAAAACCCGATTATGGAAATATTAGCATATATTCACATTTTGAAGGTTTCTATACAACATGTTTCGTTATGAAATTGATTTTTTTTTTAAATATCGCATTTAGTCTACATGACAGATATTATTATGACAGAGTATAATAGCGGGCCGGTTCAGATTTACTTTATAAAAAACATGACTTTTTTTTTTTTTTTTTTTTTTTTTTTTCTAAATAAAATTTATTTGGATTCATTAAAGAAAGGATAAAGTGTTTTGAAAGGAATATTAAACGAAACCCTTTGTGCGATCTTCGATCACACTTACCCACTTGTTTTACTTTCTATTCCATTTAACAACTGAAACGCGAAATAAAAAGTTTGTACTTTAAAATTTTGAAGTTAATTTGAGTATTCCGGCAGTCTGCGGTAGCGCAGTGTACTCTATTGATGAAAATTTGAACTGTTTTTAAAAATACTGTATACAAAGTTACTTGATAAACATGTTAATGATTTCATTTATATACTTATTATAATTAATCTATTATTGAAATTTAAATTTAGGCAGTTCCTTATGAAACACCTTGTAGAAATCCGATATTAATCGGATAAAAAAACAAAAACAAAAAAACTATTTATTTTGACATTTAGTTGTTAGACATTTAGTTATTTTGTTATTCAGTTAATGCATTACAGATAATGTTTGAAAATACTATTTTACAATATTCAATTTTTACTAAAAATGTTTTAAAATACTATTTGTTCAAACTGTGGTTATTTGTTTGGAAATAATTTTATAATTAAAGTTTAAAAATAAATATAAAAGAATTATTTAGAATCAATGAGCAACTGAACAAACATTTTTAAAAATGATTATAAAAGATAATTTAGAAAATATATGTTAGTTTTCTTTGAAATAAATTACTGAATAATTCTATAAAATGATGTGATTTTACACATCCATTGAATTTCATATTAATTAAACATAAAATTAAAATTACATTTTTTATTAAATCGATAGTTATAGAATTAAATAAGTAAGATGAACTAAGATTTGTAGAATGTTTAATATGTTTAATTTAATGAATTTAAAAAAAAATGTAATTTTTATTAGCGATGTGTTCTAATAGTTTGTTCACATGTATTTTATTTCAATATTTTAAATCTTACAGAGACCTGTGTGTTCGCATACTTAGGAATGACGATTTTCAGCTACCGCATGATGTTAGAATGGCCTTTTGTTGGAGCCAGTATTGTAAGTGTGCCCATATAATAAGTAATTAGTTTTAAACCGTCTTCAGTTACCCTTTTATTTAATTTACATTAAAAAAAAATCTTCCAATAAAACCGGCTTATAATCAGAGATTTTACGTCAGATTACTTATCTCTTAAGTCCTTGCCGTCACAATCGCGATAATAAACAGGATTACCTATTTAGTTTAAGTTGTTTTAATATACAGTGTAACTTCCCTTTAACGAAGTCCCTATTTAACAAAGTTTTTTACGTAACGAAATTTTCTGCAAAACATTGACTATTAACGTCATTTACATGTAAATTAATCTCCATATTACGAAAAACATATTCTATATAACGAAGGTTATTCCACTTTCGTGCGTGTACATCATTCAAATGGAGAGGTTGCTGTTGCGATGGATGTATGGATTTATTTCAGCAGACTGTATGAAAATGAACACATTTTAATTATTTAATCAAAATACACGTATTTAATCACATTTTAATTAAAAAAAAAGAAAAGAAAAGAAAAGGTACGCTTCAGTTTTTGTTTACTTCTCTTTATTATGCGTTTTTTAGTCATTATTCTAGATAATTTTTTTAAATGCAGTGAAACTTCTGTTTAACGAAGTCTCATCGTTACACTTAAACACTTCGTTAAGAAGAAAATTCGTTAAATAGAAATCACCTTAAATTCGTGGTAGCCACATAATGCACATAAAATGAAAAGTACACATAAAATAGAAATATTTGAAAAATATATTTTAATTTGGACAGTCACCTTTTTTTATGCAATGTAGACATATTTAAAAAAATTAGCTAGAATAATGACTAAAAAACACGTAATAAAGAGAAGTAAACAAAAACTGAAGAATACCTTTTCTTTTTTTTTATTAAAATGTGATTAAATACGTTTATTTTGATTAAATAATTAAAATGTGTTCATTTTCATACAGTCCGCTGAAATAAATCCATACATCCATCGCAACAGCAACCTCTCCATTTGAATGATGTACACGCACGAAAGTGGAATAACCTTCGTTATATAGAATATGTTTTTGTAATATGGAGATTAATTTACATGTAAATGACGTTGATAGTCAATGTTTTGTAGAAAATTTCGTTACGAAGAAAACTTTGTTAAATAGGGACTTCGTTAAAGGGAAGTTACACTGTATGTCTACATTGCATAAAAAAGTGACTGTCCAAATTAAAATACATTTTTCAAATATTTCTATTTTATGTGTACTTTTTATTTTATTTGCATTATGTGGATACCACGAATTTAAGGTGATTTCTATTTAACGAATTTTCTTCATAACGAAATGTTTAAGTGTAACGATGAGACTTCGTTAAATAGAAGTTTCACTGTATATCAACAATGATCGTGGAAGTGCTTTCTATCTTCATAGTTTTGCATTTTGCTGCCACCACGGTGCAGGTTTTTAGGCTCTGAAGCTCTTATTTTGGTTACATATCGATAAATCGAAAAAAGTCTACGGTCTTAAAAAAGCTGTAGAACTCAATGTATAGCAAAGCTAATCCTAACGATAATTCGTTTCAGTGTAAATATGTCTATTACAATAATTTTTGCCCTTTAAGTTCCTTATTACACGGGATAATTTGAAGCAACAAAAATTGCCGCAACACAACGATCAAGCTTACCACCACATCAGTTTTCAAAGCATTTCATTGACTTTTAGGAGCGGCTTGCTTCCTGTCACTTTTACAGGTGACAAAATTACTCCAACAGTAAAAAGTTTCTTGTTTGAGCAACTCTTTTTGAAGCCATTCAGATTAATATTTTGTCGCCCGAAAGCACTGGCAACTTTGACTCCTCGTATAATAAGGTCATCACTAACTGGGCATGGGATTGTGTATAACTTAAAAAACTCACACTTGTATTGGAGACTTTATTTGAGTCCGATGTATATGAAAACAAGAAGTAAAAGAAATTGTTCCTGAATGCAGTTTCAGGGTTAAAGGTTAGCTGGTAAGCTGACTCACAGAATTGTTATATTTTTTATTCATTTATTATTTTTTTCTTAGGTTTCAGTGGAATTTCCTGTAGAAAGTTTGGTTCATTGGTGAAATTTTGGTTATTTAGCAAACTCTCTCGACACCATTAGAACGTTCTCAAATACTTCATCTATCCGTAATTGTTTAAAAATCTTTTTGAGTTGAAAATCAAATGAAGAGCTTTATCAACATATATTCCTACTATTTGAAGTTGCTTGTTTTTAAGATTGTTCCAAACCAAGAACAGTTACGATAAACCAGTAGACAATTATGTGTTTTCTATTTGTTTTTCCAACTTGTGATTGTTTTCTTCCATGTGTTTGATCTTCACTCGAATCAAATGAGTGAATTATAATTTTACCCTAGTTGGTGCCTAAATTGCAACAATTAGACTTTGTCAACTAAGGTTGTTTAATCATTGACTAAACAGCTTCAATGAGGTTCTTCCACTTAGTCTAGGGCTAGGCAGTAGCTTTACCGTTACGTTTGTCACATGTTTCTGTAGTACCTTTCAGCTATGGAGGCGGAGATGTAAAGAAATCATAGATATCGTGGATTATTCCAAAACAGTTACTGTTTCGTTGTTAAACAAAGTTAGCAAAGTACGAATAATGCACAGAGATTCATGTCTAATTTCCTTTTAATTATCATCACATTTGATTTTCTTCTTTTCATGCTCGCGCTATTAGTATGACCACAACCATTGATATCTTTAAATTACGCGTTAAAAAAATTCAGATGTCTGAAAATAATGTTAATTAAGACTTATTCACTGGTATCTCTAACAGATAGAAAACCTAAAAATTGTTCTTGATGCCTGCCTTTTTATCATATTTATTTGTCACAAAATGCATAACGAAAACCACTTGCTCTATTTGATTTGAATCGAGTTCCCAATCTAAAATTGTTGAACAGTAAATTGCTTTTTACAGCTCACGTGCCATGATCAGTCCCGCTGAAGGGACCCATCAAACATAAAAACTAAGCCATGTTTATTATAAACATTCTTATGTTTGGCTCTTATGTCTGGATTTCATTTCCTATTTTGAATATATTAATTCTGAATGTTAATAATATGAAAAATGTCGCTGATTGCTCTTACTTTAAATAGTTAAGCATAACACGCAGAAAAGTAAATTTGTTTTTATTAATGTTATTTTGCATACTCCTTCCGACAATTAGCGCCCTATGCGATCACACAGTTCGGACAGCCTTTGCGATATAAAATGAAAAACCATCTACACTTTCATATAAAAGATAACTGTTGTCAGTAGCCTAAATTATTACTTAAAAAAAAGTGAATGAAATTTATAGAACTTGGAATTCAGTAACGTTATTTCACGCAATGAGATTTTCGTTAAAGTTTATTTTGCAACTCTTATTTTTGAAATAGTCATAGAATAACATTAAACCTTTTATCCACTGACAACAATGAAAATTATTGCATTTTTACTTTCAGGGCATGTGTAGTGTTAGAAAAGTGTTGCAATCATAAATAATAATAATAATAATAATAATAATAATAATAATAAGAAGAAGAAGAAGAAGAAGCAGAAGAGCGAGAGAGAGAGAGAGAGGGGGACTATGAAATTTTGGCATAGCTTTACGTTTTGAGGTTCTCTGGATCCGCTTTTGATTTTTTTAACAACGATCCTGTATGTGTGTGCGTATGTTGATGTTTCATTACGTTTTCAGGTTCCCAAAGTCTATTTTTGTTGTTTTACGATGAGTCTGTATTTGTGTGTGTAAGTGAATGAGTGAACAAGATAGCGTTCAAACGATGGTTACGACTACATACACAATTTTCAATAGTGATAAATACTGCAATGAACCTCAAAAACACTCATCAATTTTGTGGCAATTCAAGTCAACTTACGGAAGTTAGAGTAAGAACAGATAACTAGACAGACAGACAGACGATCCGAAGTCATAAACACTTTTCAACTTTCATGGAAAGTATTAAAAATCAGTGATTTATTTCTTAAAATTGTTTATTTATTAGAGTGCTTATCCTTTAAAAAGTTAATAAGCTTGAAAAGTCTGCCTTCTCCCGTGTCCCTAGCGTCCCCTTGAAAATAAAAAGTAAGAGGACGTTTGAGATAAAATAGAAAAGTGAGGGGACACCTTCCTCCCGTGTACCCCTTTGACTACACCACTACTGGTTGACCGTAGTATATTTGGAGTAAAGTTTCAGTGTATTATATATTTATGAAAATCTCCAGAGAGCTTACGGTTTTCTCATTAGGTGGTAGCACCAGAGCGTTTAGACGCTTTCAGTCGGGACGTTTTGCTTAGAAACTGACTCCAAACAAACGGTTGCTAAGTTGTATTTTCTGTTATGTTTGTATATTATAGCTATATCTCACGGCAAAGTCTCTTAATACATTATATGCAGTGGTAACATTTTCTACGATTTAAATTTAATAAGAAATGCAGCATAGCAACCGTGTGTTTGGAGTCAGTATCCAAAGAAAACGTCATGACTGACGTCTCACTGAAAACGTCGGAGTCGGGAAGAGTTCGGAAGATGAGCATAAGACCAAAGAACTTACAATCGTTCTTTGGGAAGATGAAGGTTTTAAGTTTCAATATATATATATTACTTAATTAATCTTTGAGCGGAGCCTGGAATTTATTGTCAAGGTATGTTTTTCATTTACTATATATAATTGTTTCCATTTCGCAGGTCCTTTGTCTGGTTGCCCGTGCCATAAACATCTTCCCGCTAAGCATCACCGCGAATTTGTTCCGGGAACACCAGATCACTTCGAAAATGATGTTCATCATGTGGTTCAGCGGTAAGCCAATTCTTTCATGCAGTTGATCCAGAGTCCTTAATCTATTAAATTCTTCAGTATACATACATATATATATGTCTGTATGTACACACACACACACACACATATATATATATATACAATAAAACATTAACTATCCTGAGTAATGTATTCTAGACATAATTCGTGTAATTGAAGTTATCTTGCACTGTTAAAAATTTGCAGCAAACTGTCCAGTCATTTGACCGTTTTTGTAGAAAACGGTTACATAACCATAATTTAACTATATTATGATTGTGTTATTGCTCATTTTATGGTCAGAATATAGTCAAATTACGGTTATGTAACCATTTTCTACAAAAACGGTCAAATGACTGGACAGTTTGCTGCAAATTTTTAACAGTGTGGAAAAAAGGGATAATGCTGTAGAATAAAAATTTCTCATCGATTTTGTTTAATAAAAAGGTAGGCTTAATGTATTCAACTTAAATTAGGTCTAGATTTTTAAGAGCTACTTGAGCGAAAATCTCATGTGTGATTTCTCAGTCTCCAGTATACCTCTTGACATTTCTTTGCAATATAAATTCTCATTTAACCCTCTAAGCGTGTAGAACGTAATATTCCGTTCACTAAGCTCCAGGTTTCACTGCAATATATGCAATGTTTAAGATAATATAATTCTATAGATTTAATGAATTTTCAAAACATTGAAGAATGATTAATAGTATCAAGGGTTGCATTCATATTTGTAATTAAGTTTTATTTATAATGCTGAAAGAATCATATTTTTTTTAGCATTTAAAACAAAATGCAGCAGAAACAACATTACAATTTTACCCTTTTTCAAAACGCTCAGAGGGTTAATGTTAAAATGTTTGTCTGTGATTGTTCTACAATATTATGTTACTTCTACTGCGAAAATCTGTTTTTTTTAAATCTTTAAAATAGAATTTAAATATCTCAAACGTCACTACTGTTCCCTATCCCCAACCCATAACTTGATCATTAAAACCCTCAACAAACAATAATTATTTAAATATTTTGAAAAAACAATGAATTTATTATGTATATGAATCTCATGGAGCATAATAATATAATTTTTATATGAGTGAAATGTGTAATATTTGTTTTCGGTGGGTTTAAAATTGTGTCTCTCACTTTTTTGGTCACTACTGTCCCGGTATATGAATTTCCTAATATTTGCACTACATGGCAGTATGCAGTCCTTTTCAATATTGTTTCCAGTAGGGGAGCAGAGTTGTTCTTAAAACGTCGCTATATTGCTTAACTGTTTGTTCATAAAGAAGATTTTCTGGATTGAAAAGAATAGGGAAAAGGTAAGCGTACCTTTATAAACCGTCACTACTGTCCCCATTGTTATTTTAAATATTGATATTTATAGATTAATCAATACAATCGAGGGTTTGATATCACTTTGAATATAGTGCATGCAACATTCCAAAAATGTTCTTTTTTTAAGTAAAGTGGCAAAATTGCAAAAAAAAGTCACTACTGTCCCCTTACAATTTGTGTTTGTCTAATTAAAAACTGTCATATCATATTTATTTTTCAATAAAGATTGTGACCATCTATTAATTATTAATCTGAAATCTATCAGTGGTTATTAAAAATTCAAATTGAGCATACTATGAAACAATTAAAAATCAGATAGCAGCATAAATTCAGCAGCCGAAAATCGCACTTATAAGATTTTCGCTCACTTGCACTTTTATTTAAATAATCCAATAATAATAATAATAATAATAATAATAATAATAATAAATACGGTGCTTACATATATTTACATGAGTTATTTAAACATGTCCAACAAAACTGTTAAGTTATTTAATCATGGACGGTAAAAATGGAGATCCTTAAAATGTGGACGTAGAATTATTCCTGTATAGATTAAAAAAATTCCAATTAAAATATAAATTTTCTTTTTCATTTAAATAGGAATTTCATGGAATATTTTGAAAAACGAATATACACGATTCATATTTTATAAAGTTTTTTTCCCCCTTAAATACAATTTCTTATTTTCTGATATCAATCCAGACATTTGACTGTCCTGATAGCTGCAGTTCGAATATTCATTCCATAAGTCACCTATTTATTTTAAAGAAAAGAAATAGTTCAATCAGCAGAATAAAATAGGACTATGAATTATGCATTGAAATAATACCATTATTTTAACACCATCTATTTCCATGTATGATTACTGGCAGACCCGTCCGGCATTTTCCACATGCTAATATAGGTAAATGGGTGAGTGGCTTCCGGATAAAATAAACAAAATGCGACAACCTAAAAATATGGCGATCGTTGTAATTAGGCCCTTTGTGGTTCGCGCCGATAAATTGTTAATACGATAGTCACAATAATGAGCCCTGTGTGCCTCGCAGACATAAATCGTTAATACGGCGATCACTATAATGGGCTCATGTGTGATTAGCGCCTAATAAATCATTTAAATGACAATCGCTATAAAGGGATCCTGTAAACTTTGCGTGCATAAACATTTAAAACGAAATCATTTTAAAAGCGTCCTGTACCCTTCATGTATATAAACTACCCTGTGCGCCTAGAGCTTTTCTATCATAAATCGCTAATATGGCTACCAGTATTTATATAGTAAATCTCTACTTCCTAAAAAATATTTTTGAGAAGAGGAGAAAATGTCCTATATTTTGTATAAAGATTGAAATCCGATAGCTAAAACAAGGAAAACTTAAAGACATTTATAAAACATGACATTAAATAAAGACTAAACAAAAATTATACCTTACACAAAATACGTAATCAAAAATCAGCAACAGTTGTCTTATTCGTCTAATCTTCTATAATAGCATTCAGAGCCAAGGTTGGCGACAAACATGAGCGATGCTTGTAACAATGTAGTTTCAAAATTATGAGAAATGGTTAAAGCAATAAAATTAATTTTATGTCAGACTGCACTCATTATAATTCACAAATTGGCTGTAGATCTGATTATGAAACAATCACTTTATTTTTTTTAATTTCAACACCCCTTTTTAATCTTTTAAGGGTTGAGTATCTAAAATTGGTGAAATACTCGTTTAACCATTGTTTTGGTTGATTTGTTATGCTGCATATGTCGCTCCTAGCTAAAATTGCTGCTGAAATATGGCGAAATGACAAACTTTTGACATTCTCATTAATCCCCTTAGGGGTTGAAGTTTGAAAAATCCTTTCTTAGTGGATCCCTATTATGTGTTACGAATATTCGAATATATACCCAAGAGTTCAAGTTTCTAGCTGCAATAGTTTCGTTTGTGCGTTGATGAATCAGTCAGAAAAAAACCTCTTGTACATATATTATATAGATATTCAAAAATTTCCCACAGTTGATTCAACTTAAGGTTTAGTTAATTAATCTTTTTTACTAATTAAAAATAGTTGACTAATTAATTTCAAAACTGGGTTTTTACTTATAAAATTAATTTGGCAACTTTTTTTCTTCGAAGCACTGAAACGTAACTGTTTACATTAGAAGAAGCATATGCAGATTTCAGAGATTTTCGTATTGCAGCGAATTTGAGAGTGTCAACTGCAATAGGAAATGAAAAATTGTGAGAGGGTCTCAAGTTGTCATTTCCAAATAAACAGAATAATTATCGATTATCAATAATAAATCAAGTATTTTTTTTTTTAAATGGGTATTTAACAGTGCCCAAAACGGATACACAGTGGTAACCAAAACAGGCATGACCCAATTTGGGCACATACCTAAGAATCTTTCGACCCGAATTGTTTTTTTTTTTTTTTTTTTTTCTGTGTGAACCACCCTTTCCTACGCTCTTCTTCTACTCTAATTCATCTTCGATATATTTTTAATTTTAATTTAATTTTAATTTTTATATTTTCATCGCCTCTTCTTCTAGCCATTAGAGGTGCAGTCTCTTTTGCTCTGGCGTTGCGTTTCGAGTTCCAAGAGAAGAAGAGAAACGTCATCATATCGGCCACTTTGATGATTGTGCTATTCACGACCATCGTGTTTGGAGGTGGAACGAAACCTTTGTTGAAGGTAACGAAAAAAAAGTATTTATTTACTCAGTACTAGTTAAAAGCTGTTGAAAAGGTTTAAAATGATAATGATTTTCAACCTTTTCATTGAATAGATCATTCAGCTGAAGAATTTTTTTCCATTCATAAATTAGAACTCATGATAATGCATTTAATCTTAACATATTACACAATATTTAGAGCAAAAAGAACTCGCAGGGACTGAAAAACCGATTTACCCGACATTAAAAATAAAAGCACTTTTCATGTTGTCACCGAAGAAAATATTATTTTAAACATTAAAATATATATATATATATATTATTTCCTATAAATCGAATTGTTTTAAGCATATTTAATTATAAAAGCAAATTACATTATAAAATTAAAATTATTAGAAGAACAGTAACTTTTAAATGCTAAAAGTGTCTTACTTTTATCGTATATGGAATCACAGATTAGAAGGTACTGGAATATACAATGAATTGAAAATTTAATAATAATAATAAAATAATAAGAAGAAGAACTAAAAGATCTTCTTATAACACCATCAAAAACTTTTAAATGCGCCAGACCTTCCGAAAGAGCTGAGTCTTTCTTCGTCAGGCGCAAAAAAGACGTGCTTCTACTATGAAAGCAGCATGGAGCCTTGCTGCTGCTTTCATAGTAGAAGCACTTCTTTTTTGCGCCTGACGAAGAAAGACTCTGATCTTTCGAAGGGCCTAGCGCAGTTAAAAGTTTTTGATGGTGTTTTAAGAAGATTTTTTAGTTCTTATTGATTCACACCAGTTTCAACTTATTTTCTTTAATAATAATAATAATAATAATAATAATAATAATAAATCTTTTTGGGTAAAAATTGATCAAATATCCTGTTTATTATAATTTTTATTTTAATTATAATTTATAATTTATAACGTTTTTCAGCCAATCTTTCTATTTCGAATAAATATTTTAGGCCTTTGTCTGAATAAAAATTTTCTAAAATATTAATTGCATGTATACACATTTTTCATTGGGACTTTTAAAGACATTAGGTGTCTTTTCAACTGGCACAGTCACAGTATCACCAATCTTTTCTGGCTTGTATAGTTTTAATAATTTCTTTCTTAATTTCTCACAAATTTCAAAATCTCTATGTACTGCTACCATAGTCAAATAATGTTACATTTTCCCAAATGAAGTTTCCTTTGAGATTTGGAAATTCTTCATGTCCATGTTGGTATCATAATATTCTGCTATATATTTTAGACTACAGTCTGTAACTAGAGATTTTCGGAAGGAGACCAAACATAGAAATCTGTCTTGTATTCTTATGTGCTGATGATGTGGTAGTTTTAGAATTTTTGCATTAGGTTCTTATAGGTACTTAGGTTTATTTTCTAAAGAAATATGAAATAGCTTTTATATGTAAGAAAAGCAAAACAAAAACAAGAACGAAAAATTATGCGTCAAGCATAAATTATGTAACACTTTCCAATACTTCCAAAATAATTTTACAAATCTTTATCGTTTAATAAGGTGAAAGATAATATATAAGCAAAGAATTTGGAAAACGCATAACATATTTAAAAATTCAATTTCAGAAATTATCAACAATATTCGGAAAAATATCCGAATTCTTTTGTGCAGCTTTTTATATGATCTATAGGTTTGTATATATACTACATAGAATGCTAAATTTTAGTTCAGATAGGAAACACACAGCACAGTTTAAAATTCCCCTTTTGGAATATCCATTAAAAAAACGTAAATGCTCTCCAGAACTTTTGTGGTGCCCTGTATATGATCTACAGAATTTACACACACCAAGTAATAGACAAAAAATGAGTTAAATTTAAAAGCGCGTTCAGCAACTGAAAACGTACTTCCAGCAATTATTGTTAACAGACAGTACAAAATTATTTTGTGTGTCCCTGTAAATGAACGATAAATGTTATACGCACAATATTCTATAGTAAGTCTCTTGTAATGCACCTTAGTGACATATATAAATTTCAATATGTTTGAAATAGTGAAACATTTTTTAAATAAACCGCAAATGATTTCCCCCCATAGATCATAATGCAACGGAACTCTTTTGAGTGTCCCTGTAAAAAAACAAAAAAATAATAATTAAGTGCTATACACACTATATTCTATAGTAAGCCTCTTGTAGTGCACCTCAGTGATATATATCAATTTCAATATGTTTGAAATTATGTAACATCATTAAAATAAACCGCAAAGGATTTTTCTCCAATAGACCGTAATGTAACGAAATTCTTTTGAGTGTCCCTGTAAAAAAGGGATAAGTGCTACACACTTCATATTCAATACCGAACATGCCATTGTAAACCTCAATAACACATATCAATTACATGGCAATACGTATATATTTACGCGAGTTAGAGCAAGGACAGACAGACAGACAAACCGAATTCATAAACACTTTTCAACTGTGTTTCAAAGTGTTAGAAAGAAGCTGTTCACAATTCCCCAGCAGTATCGAAGTTTTTAAAAATTTGTTGAAACATTTTTTTTTTTTAGATATAAAATTTTTAATCGAATTAACCGATACACAGATAAGTTTGAATTAACGAACTAATTTTAATATTAGTTCTAATGCAAGGATTTTGGGACTTTTTGGTTTGTTTATGCTAATCAAAAGTTCGAAATAACAAAGTTCTAATTATCGCGAAACCGCTGTATATTAACTGAATCGTAGAAGTATAGAAAATATTAATTTTTTTGAGATACTGAAGGTTCGAACTATCGAGGCTAGAATGTACTCTGTTTCTTATACGATTTTACTCCGCAAACGTTTCAGGAGCATGATGTAACTTATATTGCAAAATGCACATCAATCTATTTAAAATAGATGTTAATTTTCGTCATCGAGTCCGAGCTTCCTAATAAACTAATTTTAATATATTTTTCTCAATTGAAAGTCGTTCATTTGTAGATGAACCTGCACTAGCTAGTTTTTGACATATTTCCATTTTTATATTTTATTTATAACTAGTTGCGTGGCAACCCGTTGTGTTGCATTTAACTTGCATGAGGTTGTTTGTTGAGGTTTTGATTGTTAGGAGGAAAAAGAAATCTAGTTTTGTTATACATTTCAAGTTTCTGGCCATAATAGTTCCAAATAAATCGTAATTTAGAACGTTTTTAGAACGTTTTCACCCCATTTCACCTTTTTAAATTTATATTTTTTTTCAACCGTTCTTTGGGAACATTTACATCTTAAAAGCAACTACCATGCAAAAATTTAAGTTTTTAGACCCAACAGTAGGGCTGGATGATATCAGAAATTTAATATCGCAATATATCAACAAGTTAATATTGATATCGCTGATATATCGCGATACTAATTTAAAGGGGAGAGGGGGGGGGGAGAGAAAGAGCATTTGCTATTTTAAGATAAATGATATGGTATCAACAATTTAAACACAAAACCTAGTTGAATGCAACGAATTTAAATTTTTACAGATATTTTCTCATAGAACATAATATTTTTTTCTACGTTTTTTAAAACAAAATATTTAAAAGGAAATAAACTAATTGTTTAATAACTATTTGCATTACCATTACTTTCATAAAGCTTTTCTTTAAAGATAGTATATCTCCTATTCTTCTCATTTTATTCTATTAATATATACTTTTTTTTTTAAGTTTCATTTTCACCACTATGATATGATTAATATATGATTAAAAAGCACAATTAATAAAATGAAATTCAAAGTTGTCCACATAAAAATGTATAGAATTTTCGTTTCATAGAATTTAATTATTTGTTTAATAATACCAAACTTTGTTTTACTTAGTTTTACAGTTTGGGGGAGGGGGGAGCTGAGTCTGATTTTGTTTATTCTGTACACGAAATGGGTCCGGGCCAAACCACCCATACATCACGATCCTTTCGTCATATATCCTTCGTTTAATCTTGGCATAAAGAAATCAGTCCATCCTGAAAAACTTCATTTTATCAATTATCATTATCGTTTCTTATTTTTAATTTAGCAAAGGATTACCTTGGATGAATAAAAATATGAATTTAAGAAATTAATAAAATATCGCCTATTTTGAGAAACTTACGATTTACTACAAAATTTAATCATGGCAACCATATAATTTTTGTTTCATTTTTTTGCGTTAATTATTATCTAGCATTGTTTAAATTATTTAATGTATCTCTCATTGAAAAAAAAGTATTCTTTGCTGAATAACTGATAGACATCCGTTCAGAAATTTAATTTACTAATAAAATCCACTAAAATAAGCAATAAGTTAAATTTCAATAATCTAGTGAAATTCAGTGTAAAAATTTTCAATGTATTTAAAGTACCTTTTTTATGAACGGGGCAACCAAAAAAGACCGAATCTATCCAATTCGATACACTCATTTTAAGCTCAGATATAAATTACTTCCGAATCCAAGAAACCGCACTCTATAAATAAAGCATTATCAATACTACACAATAATCAACGCTCATCTTTTTCGTCATGACATATCAAAAGCTCAGAGTTATCGGAATAAGTCTGGACCAATCACAGCAGCCAAACAAGGACCGAGCGATTATTGTTATTCAGTAGCGAAAGTGTTATTCCGTATTTATCTGTAACGAACA
The DNA here is from genome assembly GCA_963931845.1 of Maratus michaelseni. Lineage (NCBI taxonomy): Eukaryota > Metazoa > Arthropoda > Arachnida > Araneae > Salticidae > Maratus > Maratus michaelseni. The sequence continues at coordinate 254,967,729 of OZ007587.1, forward strand.
GTAGAATTTGTGGTTTTTAAAGACTGGATGTATTGGGATATATTAGAATATTCCTTACTTTGATATATGATAGATAGATAAACAGCGGAGGTAATTTTCCGTTTTTGATGAAGCAGGAAAGTGAATAAATAGATGGATCAAATGAAAAAAGGATTGAAGGACATATTGGTACGGGATATTTGTCGCTGTTTTTTGGGGCTCGATTTCGCGGTGATCGTAAAACAAAACATGCATATTATTGTTATTGGGATATATCGGCTGAGTCAGAGTTTAAATATTGTTATTGCGATATTTAAAAAATATCAATATTTGACCGATATATTGATATGTAATCCAGCCCTACCCAACAGTGTCACAAAAAGTGCAATTTTAGAACGCTTTTTATTCCTGCACACTTTTACATTTCGGATATTTTAGAAACTGTTTTGTGCAAGCATTTACGTCTTAAAAGTAACAGCCATGCCAAAATTTCAAATTCCTAGCCTCCACAGTTCCAACTAAATCGTAATTTAGAGCGTTTTTCGAAATCACATTATTCTTCCGAAGGTTCTCATGAATTGAAATATGTTAGCAGATACTTCCACGCAATGCTTCTTATTTTAAGTAATTTGATGCTTTTTCTTTTTTATAAACGAATTACCATTTATACATTTCCTTTTTACAGTTTCTTCTCAGGAAAGAAGAGAGACGGCATTTAGATGATGAAAAAGACGTTTGTAAGAGTGACGTATGCCTGATAAAAACAGAAAAAATGGTAAAATATAACAATCTGCTTTAGTAATTTGTACTTTCTGATTCTTCATTCATGTTTGTATAAGTAAAAATTGCTTAAATTGTATAAATTTGTATCTCTTATTCTTCATTAATATTTGTATTTTCTCAATCTTAACTTTCCAACACGAAAATTTTTATCGATATTTAATTGCAAAAATGTGAATCATCCCAAATTTCACAAAATTTTCAATCACTTTAGGCATACTATGAGATGAAATTTGCTCATGTATTTAAGAATCATAATTTGTAACTAAGCACATTCAATACTGCATTTATTTTTTCAGTTTATTTCTTATTAGTGCCAAATTTTTTTTTTTCTTGATTTTTTTTTTTTTTTTTTTTTTTTTTTTTTAGTTCTTCCCATAGACTATACTTAGACTGCACTTAAGTTTATTACTTTGCTGAAGAATCCCGATATTTCCATTCTTTTGTTCGTAAATATTTCAAGTATTCTTTGTCTGATTAGAAATAACTGTGATTTTTACACTTTTTAGCACTTTCCAACCTAGTTCAAAAGTGCTTATGACTTCGGTTTGTCTGGCCGTCTGCCGTCTGGCCGTCTGTCCGTGCTCTAACTCCCGTAAATATGCTCGGATTGCTCTGCAATTTTTATATGTTATTGTCGTTATCTATAGCATGTTCCCTATTTCAACGGAAGTGTGTAGCACTTATAGTTTTATTACAGGGACACTCAAAAGAATTGCGTTACATTGCGGTCTATGGGGAAAAATCATTTCCGGTTTATTTAAATAATGTTTCACTATTTTAAACGCATTGAAATTTATATATATCACTAAGGTGCATTAGAAGAAGCTTAATATGGAATAGGGTGTGCATAGCACTTATAGTTACTTTACAGGGACAGTCAAAAGAATTCCGTTACATGACGTCTATGGAGAAAAATCGTCTGCGGTTTATTTAAATAATGTTTCACTATTTTAAACGCATTGAAATTTATATATATATATCTAAGGTGCATTACAAGAGGCTTACTACAGAATAGTGTGTATATAGCAGTCATCGTTCATTTACAGGGACACACAAAAGAATTCTCTACTGTCTGTTAACACTAATTCCTGGAAGTGCGTTTTAAGTTACTAAACGCGATTTTAATTTTAACTCGCTTTTTGTCTATTACGTGGTGTGTATAAATTCTGTAGATCCTATACAGGGCAGCACAAAAGTTCGCGAACACATTTCCGTTTATTGACAGAAACTCCAGAAAGATAATTTTAAACTGTGCTACGCGTTTCCTAACTAAACTAAAATTTAGCATCCTAGCATATACAAATCTATAGATCATATACAGGGCTGAATAAAAGTATTCGGATATTTTTCCGAATATTGTATATGTTGGAAATTCCTGAAATTATGTTTTTAAATATGTTATGCGTTTTCCAAATTGTTTACTTAGATGTTAGCTTTTAGCTTATTAAACGGTATGTTTTGTAAAATTATTTTGGAAGCGTTGGAAAGTGCTACATAATCTATGCTTGACGCATGATTTTTCGTTCTTGTTTATTTAACTCAACTTGATTTTTTTTATGTACAGATGGAATTTTGTAATCGATTTTTAACCAACTTCCTGATATGGTAGAATTATAAAAATTATGTACAAATGTGTGTTTCCGATGATAGTGCAACATTTTAATAATTTTTTTAACATAATTATAAATTAATAACTTAATTTTAAAGCATTTTGCCGTTAGTCCGCCACAGGTGATAAATTGACAAATATGCTTTAAAGTTACAATTGCATACGGGTTACAATGACATGAATTTCATGATGCGCCAAGCCGCGCTCGCCAAAAAATGGCAACTGGCTCTGAAAATCCAACAATGAAATATTTTAGACACAAAAAAAAAGAGAAAATAAAATATTAATAAAAAATAAAGAATGCAATATTTATTTTTTCATTTCACCAATTCATTTTTTATAATTTTATCAATTAATAGTTTAAAATTACTTTAATTATGATTGTTGAGAAGATAATTTAGAAATACCGAATTGATATTTTAAATAATGGTTTTTACTCCCTTTGTGATATTTTAAAAAAGAAACCGAGCAAAAATTGTAATTTTTTTAAATAAATTTCACCAGCTAGCGCTTTATACCACACGTAAAAAAAAGCGGCGAATTTTCTATAATCGGGATCGGTGCCCACGCCAAACTAACGTATTGCAATGGAAATTTTTTTGGAAAAACCGTGAATTGCAGTCATGAAATTAGCCGTGATTTTCATGATAAACATTGAATGCTTATAAAAGATTGTATTAAAAAAAACTATTTTTACTTTTATACTTATTTCTAATTTACTACTAAAATGTAGCATATTTGATTAAAAAAAATCTAAAAATGATAAAATAATTTACAAAAAAGAGTAAGACTAAACAAAATTTAACAATCAGCATTTTTAAAGAGCAGAAGACGACGGGGATCGATGGAAAGGGGAGCAAAGGGCGTTGATGTTCTGAGTTTCAAATAATTTTGTCGCCTTAAAATAATTTCGCTTCTTGTAGGATAGTGTGTATGGGGGGGGAGGGGGTTAATAAATGTAATTGGTTCTGGGCTGTATAATTCCCTGCTCACATACAAGTAAAAGTTACAGATTTGAAATGTTTATTTTATTTCGTCTATTGAAAGCACTTATATGTTTTATAGGGCGAAACCATTGATGCCGAGAGACTGTCTGACGTGGATCTTCTTGGAGCTAGGAGTTTCTTCATTCGGATGGACACGAAATACCTCACGCCATTTTTTACCAGGAGTGCCAATCCATGCAACGTAAGGAGATTAAAAAAAAAATATATATATTTTATGCCATTTTACATTTTATAAATTTACACTGTAAGCCACAGAAAAATAGGCTATTTTTAGCAATAGAAGGACAAAATTAATATCACGAACAACGTGTCTTGTGGTAGAGTTGAGCGACTGCTTTAGAGGAGAAAGGGATGGTGACTGCCAGGTGTCCTTGGTTTCGGGGCCTACTTAGCTCAGTATGCATGCTGGCCACAAAATGGGGAGCTGGGTCCGACGTCGTCTGGGCAGGGTGACTGTGTAAAGTTTTCAGTGTTATCCTTGTACGAGAACGATTCACGCCAGTTTCCCTTCAAAAGTCCTCGCTGAAGGCATTCTTCCTATAGCACTATTGCCAAAACTGGCCGATGCTAAACCACCAACCACCACCTTTCTTGGTTCCATTGCAGAAAAGTTCTTTCTAAAATTGCTGTAAAGCAAGTTGTTGGATGTATAAATCGAACGTAATTTTTCATTTTTAAGCCAAAATTTTTACTCATTGTAGTTGTGAAAAAAAATATTTGCTTTTTTTTCTGTTTGTAAATATACAATGTTTTCGCAATCATATTAAATATAGCACTTTTCTTGGGATACCATTACAAAAGGTTGTCAAAATGGGCGTAACTCGTGGAGAAGTTGAATCAACTGCTCCAGGCGCAGGAATCATAAGGGCACAAAATTAGAAAGAGCGAAATAAAGATTTGTAAAAATATTTGTATATATTTTGTTATTAACAAGTTATTATGACTGGATCATACTTGTTGCAACCAGAATATTTCTATGATATTTCAATTTGTTTTGAATCTCAACTGCCTGAATTTAAAACCCGTTTTTGTACTCGTATTCGCGATGTTTTAATTCATACCACGTCACTGTTGCTTCAACTGACGCTCTCCAACATTATTTCAGCATGCCTGAATTTTATCTTTGGCAACAATGGCAGTTGAGCGAAGTTTTCAAAACTTACTTAACTCCTTGGGGACGAGCGACACGTATACGTGACGCATAAGATGCTCAGAATCCTCGATTATTCCCACCAGTTATTTTTTATTGTAAGCTTTGCCTTATTAAAACTTAGCATTTCTGCAGTTCAATTAGGCAAAAATTTCTGTTTTGAAAAACCGGTGGTAAAAGATTAAGAAATCTGTAAAGGACAATCGTCGCGAAGAGGTTAAGAAGTTTCAAGTCACTACATCGTTTTCGCTCTTTGGTTACAACATGAATTGAAAACACTGAAGGTTGTTAATTTGATCTGGATCTGGAGTATTGACCGTCTTACAAACGTTAAAGCAAATAAACGAAAATGTTGAAGTTTTTTATGTGAAAATTAAACATCTATTATTTTATTAATACAGGTTATAAAATATGAGTGAGGGTCGTATTTACGCATGTACACGGGAAACAACTAAAATTTTTTAAGTATTGTGTTTTGATTTTGAAAATATGGAAATTTTAAACGCAGAATTCATAAGCACTTTCCAATAGATAACAGCTTTTCTTTAGAAAATACTGGTTGCAATCAAGTAATTATCGTCACATGATTTACACGGAAATGAAATGTTCAGCTTCTCGAACGTTGAAAACTTCATGATATGATTTAGAACTTATTGTACATCCCCGAAAGAATAGTGTGTCTAGGGTTTCAAAGTGCCTTAATCGGGAATTTGCAGAATGAGATAATCTATATGTTAAAAATACTTCTTTTTTCTATAGTGATGGTTATACAATCACTGTATTATAATGACATAAAGACGCGTATCTTTTCATTTTCCGTTTTTACTTTTCATCGAAATGGTTGAAATCATATGCTGTCAAAAGTAAAAATTTCAACGACGATAGTGCGTTCCCTTGTGATAATTCTATATTGTCTTCGAAGGCCTTAGAACGAACAATAGAGGTTGATGTATGACAGTTTGAATTGGCGCTTATGGGCATATATAAAACGCGAAAATCCGATGTTAGACGTAGTAAATATAAGTAGGTACTCTGCACTTAAAAGAATTATACTAATTTTATTATTTTGAATTGTATTTATTGCGTTGAATATCTTACTGTTAAAATGCCTTGATCTCCAAATAAATTAAATAAGGTTCTAAATAAAAACAAGTACATACATGGCTGTTAAATCTTAAAACAAAAATTGTCAGAACCTTTCCAAGAGACAGGGGTACACACTAATTTTTCTTGCTCTAGGGCTCCAAAATTCGACCGACAAATTAAGAGTGGTAATAGAAGGCATCAAAAGGGTGAAAACTTACTATAGAACATGGGGTCGCAAACCACGTTGAGAGGGTGCAAATCGCGAAAAACGCATGCAGGTTCTGAATCCAGAGGAGACGAAAAGTGGATGTCAGTCGATCACTGAAACCACGTATTGCATACTGTTGAAGTGTTTCTTCCTGACTCTAGGGTTCTTGTTTTTCCCTCTTAGCCGAGATATGCAAATGTGTATAACTTAACCGGTAAGTTAACTGTGTTAACTTGTAATAAATAACCGTTCCAACACGGACGATGTAAATTAGCGCTATTGAGGTAGTAAGCAAGTGTAGCATTTAGTTTTCTGTTTCAATGAGTATCGTAATGGCTGACAGCACAAACCATAAATACGCTGATATGAATTTGATGTACGGTCGAGCAGAAAGCAATAGACGTTTAGTGCAGCGGTTGTACCAACAGAAATATCCGAGGAGGCGTTGTCCGCACTAGAGTACCTTCGCCACGATCGATCGACTACTACGGGAGACGGGTACCTTCCACTCAGCACGGCGTAATGCAGGGAGACCACGCACTCTACGCACTCCGCAAATGGAAGAAACCGTGCTGCAGCGATTTGCCGATTCCCCGTCGACAAGCACAAGAGCAGTTGCAGCTGAACTCGATGTTCCGCACGCGGCGGTCTGGAATGTTTTACATACTGCAAAGATGTACCCCTTCCACATCCGGAAGGTACAACTTCTAACTGAAGACGACTATCCCCGTCGTGAAGAGTTCGTGCGCTGGATGCTTGACATCATCACACATTCTAATCCTCAATTTCATGCCACTGTTTTACTTACTGACGAGGACAGCTTTACACGAAATAGCGTTGTCAACACTTATAATGTACACATATGGGTGATGGATAATCCCCATGCCAGTGTACAGTGAAAATCTCAACAGAGGTTTGGTATCAACGTGTGGGCAGGAATCCTCGGTGGTTATCTCTTGGAGCGGTACTTACTGTCCGAACGAATGAAAGGAGTACCTTGTTTTTCTGAAACTCGTCCTCCCTGAATTGCTGCAAAGTATGCCGGCCGCAGTGCAAGCGAGACATGTGGTTCATGCATGATGGTGCCCCTGCACATTTTCCCCTCCAGGTGCGTAATCACCTCGATGTTACATACCCAAGGAGGTGGATCGGACGGGCGGGGCCCGTTGCATGGCATCCGCGATTGCCGGATCTCAATCCGTGTGACTTTTTCTTATAGGGTCACCTTAAATTCCTCGTTTATGCGACGCATGTGGACACAACGGAGGATCTCATAGCGCGGATTGTCGTCGCTGCGGGAGACCTGGCATCTTCGAGCGAGTCCGGAAATCGTTCTTATGTCGTTGTAGACTGTGCAATGAGGTCAGCGGGTGCCACTTCGAACAACTCTTGTAATAATTAATCAAATAAATCTTTTTGTAGTTAATATTGTACTTTTGTCGTTTCAGAGTGACGTCACAAAGGGCATGCGTTTTTCGCAATTTTCACCCTCTCAACATAGTTTGCGACTCCATGTTCTATGGTAAGTTTTCATCCTCTTGATGCCTTCTATCACCCCTCTTAATTTGTCGCTCGACTTTTGGAACACTCTGTATATAGTTACGCTTCTAGTCGTAAAACTTTTATTGTCACTGGCAATTCCAATTTTTTAATCATCTTCGCGGTCGCGATTATCCCCTTATACATACGCATACTTCTTTATGTGTTCGGCGCATGGTGCACGTTGCATAATATGTACAATCTCACATCTATGATGTTGGATGGATAAAGATGAATATTTATGAAAAACATCATGTCCATGGACTAACAAAACTACTTAAAAATTACCAAGGACGTAAAGAATGACAGAATGTTCTAAAATAACGTCTTTTTCAGAGTGCACACAGCTTTCAGTATTTTGTTCACATCGGGTTTTATTTTAACCTTCCAGTACCGATACACCCACCAGGATGCGTCTCTATTATGCTCTGTAATTCTTGAAAAAATCACCATAGGGAAGTTATCGGCCTCTATTGTCTTCTTGGAGAACGAATGAAGGTGTTAATATCTAATCAACACTTGCTGTTATAAACAGATATTCTATATAATTTTCAAAACTTTCTCGTATCCTTTTGATTCGCGACACTTCAACATTGCATGCTTTCTGCTTGCTTTTTTACCTTTATTTTTATGGCATGCAATGTGTTTTATTCATAAACAGATAAAGGAAACAAAATCACAAGTTACAGTGTATTTTTTATTTGGGACTAAAGTCATCAGATTGAAAGCAACTATGAAAAGTTTAGAATTGTGTCATAATAGCCCGGATTGACCCTATCTTTTTAACACTTACCAGCATAGTTGAAAAGTGTTTATGAATTCGGTTTGTCTGTTTGCCTGTCCGTTCTCTAACTTCCATAATTTTGGTCGGAGTGCCACGCAATTGATGTATGTTATTGAAGTTTACTATGGCATGTTCGGTATTGAAAATGAAGTATGTAGCGTTTATAGTTCATTTACAGGGACACTCAAAAGAATTCCGTTTCATTATGGCCTATGGGGAAAATCATTTACGGTGTACTTTAATGATGTCACACTATTTCAAACATATTAAAATTGGTATGGATCACTGAGATACACTACAAGAGGCTTACCACATAATATGATGTGCATAGAATTCATCGTACATTTACAGGGACACAAAAATAATTCGGTCATAGTACTGTCTATGAACAATAACTGTTGAAAGTGCGACTTAAGTTGTGTTACGCGTTTTTAAATTAAACTAATTGTTTGTTTAATTCTTGGGGTGCAAAAATTCCATAGATTAGGGAAGCACAAAAATCTAGAGTATATTTCCAATGTTGACGGAAATTGCTGAAGGAGAATTTTTAAATGTGTTATGCGTTTCCTAACTGAACTAAATTTTTGCATACTATGTAGTATATATACAAATCTATAGATCATATACAGGGCAGCACAGAATAATTCGGCTATTTTTTCCGATTATTGATGGTAATTCTTGGAATTGGGCTGTCCAATGTGTTATGCATTTTCCAAATAATTTTTTAGATATTATTTCCCCCCTTATTAAATGGAGAAGTTTTGTTACACTGTAAAAAATTTCCAACCCTTTTCCGTTTCGTAAAAGATAAATTTCCTTTACGATACGGAAAACAACCGATAAAATAATTATTCCGAATCACAACAGAAAGGTTTTCTACAGTCATAAAAATAATCTATTTATATCGGATTAGTTTCCGAAAGGATGGAAAACAACTTTCTCCGGACTTACTGCGCAGTCTCGCTCTCTGCTGACGTATGAAAGGCGTTGCGTCACGTGATTGATAACAGAACAGAATCGAGTTTTTGGATGAAGATGGACGCCATGTTTTTAAATATTGGACAACTGTTGTACGTACTTCTAACTTCGCAATAGTTTTACCTCTGGTAGGAGTCTGGTTTTTGCGGAGTAAGACAGCTGTATAGGAATAAAAAGCTCCTCACCGGCCCATGGGCCAAACCAACAACAACAACAACAACTTCGCAATGGTAAGTACTAAAATTTATGTGATTTTTAATATTTTGGATTTGATATGTACATATATTTATAGTGCATGATTATCAAATCGAATAACATGTTTAAGCAGCTGCGTAGCCTGAAATAAAATGCATGTTATCTTATTTCTCGCTCAGTTTATTTTTTATGAGAAAAATATCCCCGAAGTAAAAAATATTTTGATGTGCCAGAAATTTCTAACTTAGATATTATCTTAATGAAACTTATTTTTTGTAGGCTGTTTTTTTAAATAGTTTTTAACTTATTCTAAATTAAATTCCTTGTTTATTTGTTTAATTCTGTAAGACATCCAGTGTTGAATTCAGGGGGTGGGGGGACAGTCCCCCCCCCGGAGCATTGAAATGTCCCCCCGGAAGATTTCACATTTTATGCTTTTAATAGTCAAAAAGTGCAATCCCCCCCCGGAACTCTATAATACCCCCCCCCCCCCCCGGAACCACAGAAATCCCTCCCGGAGAAAAATGTCTGAATTCAACACTGAAGACATCAATAACATACCTATGATCTTAAAATAAATTGATAAATTGATAATATTTTTCTATGTTCGATGCTATATCAGAATCATATTGTCTTTTTTCAGGTACTGCATTATTATAGAATCAATTTTACATTTTATTATTTGTTGGGATGTAACGAATAGTGATTTGGCCGAATAGCCGAATACCGAATATTCGGCCAAGTTTTAGCCGAATACTGACTTTAAAAAAAAATTATTTTATTTGTTTATTTATTTTTTTTTCCAATTTTAAAATCAAAAATTAAATTAAGGACTAATTGAAATAAATTTTTTGTTTGAGTGTTCAAAAATCATAACAGCTGAATATAGTAAGCACGGTATATAGTGAACGTTTGTTTTCTGAAGCTGGTAATATTATATGAAACCAAACGAAACAGACTTCTTCCTGAAAATGCTGAAAAGTTATTTTTTCATCACAATTTCAGGCTTTACAGTGATAAATAATTTTGTTACCCCTGTATGTTATTTTGAAGTAACTCATTAAATGTTTTTTCAGTATAGGTAATAGTTTTTTTTCTTTTCAATGTATCAAACTCATTAGTTCGTTTAATCAACATCTAATGTTTAATTTTTAATTAGTAAAGTAATTATATAGTCATATATTTATTATTTAAAAGTAAAACTAAAAGCTAGAAAAATGATTTAATTTGTGAAAGATTAAGCATTTTTACAAGACAGTAAAATATTTGTTTTTAATATTTATGAATTTTATTGTTTAAGAAACTTATCATCATTATAAATCAGATTAAAAAAATAGATATAAAGTTAATTTATTTTAATTCACTGATGAGAGAGAGAGAGAGATTTAAACTTTAAATGCAGTATATATTTTGCATTTTAATGTAAAATAAATTAATGTTGCAATACTTACTTAAATTCATATGATGCCTAAATATGCAGCAAGAAAAATATTTTTTATTTATGTAATTTCATTATATACAGTTATTTATAAGTTGTCATGAAGCTTTAAAATTGAGTAAGTATTAGGATTTATTTTTCTTATAATAATTAATGTATTTAGATATCATTCTTTAATATTGTTTGTTAAAAATATTTAAAATCACATTTTTTTTTCTGGAATTTATTTAACCAAATATCTTAGAATATTCGGCCAAATAAGCAAGTATTCGACAATATATCTAAATATATTCGGCTACATGTATTCGGCAGAATATCTGTTCAATATTCGGCAAAAGGACCGAATAAGCCGAATACCGAATAGTGGTCGAATATTCTTTACATTCCTAATTATTTGTAGTGTATTAAAATTCAATTGAAAAGGGGAGTCCTTTAAATTCTATAATGTTAATTAATAAATTGAGAACTTTATGTTAGGACGATATAATGAAATTTATATTGGTATATGGTAAAATAAATTTCAGTATTCTTTGCATATCAGACAAAATTTTAGTTGTAACAAACGTAAAGTTGAATATGCTGAATATCTTGAGGTTGATATTATCTATATTCATGCTGTAAAAGCTTGCATGCAGAAGCTTACATCTTGGGCAGCAGAGATCAACTGCCTCGCCCTGGATATTCAAGTTTAATTGGCTAAATTTTATTTTTCTTACATTATTTTGAAAATAAAAAATGACATTTAATCTTTTCTAATAATTTAAAATAAACTGAAAAAGGAAAAAAAGCAAACAGGGAATTTTTGTCAGTAGAGATGGAAGGGGGAGATCTCCACTGCTGAACATCATGTCACATGTGGAAAGGAAGACAATTTTTTGTTCTGATTTTTATTTCGTGCTCATGTCTTGAAAAATTATATTGAATGGGCTTCAGGGAGAATAAACCCTCAAAAGGCTTGAAGTTTTTTTATTTCAAAAATATAAAGCTTCAATTCTTCATTCATTCATTAAAAAAAAAAAAAAAAAAAAAAAAAAAAAATTGTGGCGTTTTAGCAAAAAAAATTTCTTACTTGATTTTATTTCATATTTCTGCTTTCATTTAACTAAATCTTGTCATGTATTTAAATGCACGTGTTAATACTGTTCAAATTTCAAGAAATAAAAAATGTTCAAAAGAGTCATGATGTCAACATATAAATCATAAATGTCACTAGAACCCAACTTTAAACTTCAGAGTCCTAGGCACAGCATTTTTGCGTGCCCTTCCAAGCACTACTCTTAAGTAATCTCAAAGCTTAGAATTTTTGTGATACGTCCTCATCCAATCATTTCTACCAGGGCTGTGGAGTCTGAGTATAAGTCAGGCACGTGTTTTTTTTTTTTTTTTTTTTTTTTTTTTTTTTTTTTTTTTTTTTTTGGGGGGGGGGGGGGGGGGGAGATTCGGTGTCGCTAAAAAACTGGCCGACTTGACTCAGTCTCTAGCTTGTTTTTTGGACAAGTCAAAGTGAAATTAAATTAATTATATGTGATTTTAAATTTATAAACTGAATTATTATTTTTATTTTGGGACTATATACCGCATAGATGAAAACTGTTTTTAATTAAAAACTCTCGTTGATATTTTCCATTTAGTATACAGTCTTTTCACTCAGCTTTTTGGGGTTTGCAGAACCCAAGGTAAGGCAAAAATTGAAAATTCTGCTACTTTTGGAGTCTACAGAACCCGAAATATCATTGTAATAGAAACCTTTTTTAGCTCCCAGTCTGTCAAAGCCAGAAAGGGGGGCTAATTCGCCACCCCCTTAATTTAGATAAATAGGTTTTTCATACAGAGTTATCCGATTTCAATTTTTGAAATTTTGTATATAGGTTGATTCTGATAAGGCGGTTCCTTGATTAGTTATGGAGGTTCATTGGTTAAATATAAAGGGGGAGGAAAAGGGGGCTGATAGCCCCCTTAATTTAGATAAACGGTTTTTTTTATGCAGAATTATCCGATTTGTTTGAAATTTTGTATATAGGTTCATTCTGATAAGGCGCTTCCCTGATCAGTTTTGAGGGTTTATTGGTTAAGTATAAAGGGGAACGGGGGGCTAATCCCCCCTAATTTAGATAAAGGGGTTTTTCATGCAAAATTACCCAATTTGCTTCAAATTTTGCATAAAGCTTCATTGTGAAAAGGCGCTTCCCTCATTAGTTTTGGAGGTTCATTAGTTAAGTTTAAAGAGGGAAACGGTGGTTAATACCCTCCTCCTTAATTTAAATAATTGGGTTTTTTATGCAGAATTATCCGATTTGCTTCAAATTTTGTATATAGGTTAATTGTGATAAGGCGCTTCCCCTTATCAATTTTGGTTGTTCATTGATTAAGTATAAATGGGGGAACGGTGTCCAACCCCCCCTCCCCTTAATTTAGATAAATGGGTTTTTAATGCAGAATTATCCAATTTGCTTCAAATTTTGTATATAGGTTCATTGTTAAAAGCCGCTTCCCTGATTAGTTTAGGGGGTTCATTGGTAAGTATAAAGGGGGGGATGGGGAGATGATACCCCCTTAATTTAGATAAGTGGGTTTTCCATGCGGAAATATCTGATTTGTTTCAAATTTTGCATATAGGTTCATTCTGATAAGGCGGTACCCTGCTCAGTTTTAGGGGTTCTTTGGTTAAGCATAAAGGAGGGAACAGGGACTAATCCCCTCTAATTTAGGTAAATGGGTTTTTCATGCAGAATTACACAATTTTCTTCAAATTTTGTTTATAGCTTCATTGTGATAAGGTGCGTCCATCATTAATTTTGGGAGTTATTTCGTTCAGCATAAAGAGGGGAACGGGGGCTAATCCCCCCCCCATAATTTAGATAAATGGGGTTTTTATGCAGAATTATCGTATTTGCTAAAAATTTTGTATATAGGTTCCTTCTAATAAGTCGCTTCCCTGATTAGTTTTGGGGGTTCTTTGGTTAAAGATACAGGGGGAACAGGGGGCTAATGGGTTTTTCATGCAGAATTATCCGATTTGTTTCAAATTTTGTATATATGTTCATTCTGATAAGGCGCTTCCCTGATCAGTTTTGGGGTTCATTAGTTAAGTATAAAGAGGAGAACGGTGGCTAATCCCCTCCCCCTTAATTTAGATAAATGTGTTTTTATGCACAATTATCTGATTTGTTTCAAATTTTGTATATAGGTTAATTGTGATAAGACGTTTCCCCATATCAATTTTGGAGGTCGATTGATTAAGTATAAAGGGGGAAACGGTGTCCAATCACCCCCTTAATTTAGATAAATGGGTTTTTTTATGCAGAATTATCCGATTTGTTTCAAATTTTGTATATAGGTTCATTCTGATAAGGCGCTTCCCTGATCAGTTTTGGGGGTTCATTATTTAAGTATAAAGAAGAGTACGGAGGCTAATCCCCCCCCCCCTTAATTTAGATAAATGTGTTTTTATGCACAATTATCTGATTTGTTTCAAATTTTGTATATAGGTTAATTGTGATAAGACTTTTCCCCATATCAATTTTGGAGGTTGATTGATTAAGTATAAAGGAGGAAACGGTGTCCAATCACCCCTTTAATTTAGATAAATGGGTTTTTTTATGCAGAATTATCCGATTTGTTTCAAATTTTGTATATAGGTTCATTCTGATAAGGCGCTTCCCTGATCAGTTTTGGGGGTTTATTGGTTAAGTATAAAGGGGGAACAGGGGCTAATAACCCCTAATTTAAATAAATGGGTTTTTAATGCAAAATTACCCAATTTGCTTCAAGTTTTGTATAAAGCTTCATTGTGATAAGGCGTTTTCCTTATTAGTTTTGGGGGTTCATTTGCTAAGTGTAAAGAGGGGAACGGTGGCTAATTCCCCCCCCCCTTAATTTAGATAAATGGGTTTTTATGCAGAATTATCCGATTTGCTTCAAATTTTGTATATAGGTTAATGGTGATAAGACGCTTCCCTATATCAGTTTTGGGGGTTCTTGATTAAGTAAAAAGGGGAAACCAGGGGGCCAATCCCCCCTCTTAATTTAAATAAATGGGTTTTTTTATTCAGAATTATCCGATTTGCTTCAAATTTTTTATATAGGTTAATTGTGATAAGACGCTTCTCCTTATCAGTTTTGGGGGTTCATTGATTAAGCATAAAGGGGGAATTGTGTCCAATCCCCCCTTAATTTAGATAAATGGGTTTTTAATGCAGAATTATCCGATTTGTGTCAAATTTTGTATATAGGTTCATTCTGATAAGGCGCTTCCCTGATCAGTTTTGGGGGTTCATTGGTTAAGTATAAAGGGTAGGGAAGGGAGGCAAATCCCCCTCCTTAAATTAGATAAATGGGTATACCATGCAGAATTATCCGATTTGCTTCAAATTTTGTAAATAGGTTCAATGTGACAAGTTGCTTCTCTGTTTAGTTTTGGGGGTTCATTGGTTAAGTATAGAAAGGTGGAACAAGGTCCAATCCCTCCCTTAATTTAGATAAATATGTTTTTCATGCAGAATTATCCAATTTGCTTCACATTTTGTATATAGGTTCATTGTTATAAGGAGCTTCCTTGATTAGTTTTGGGGGTTCAATGGTAAAGTATAAAGGGGGGATCGGGAGGCTAATCTCCCCTCATTAATTTAGATAAATGGGTTTTTCATACAGAATTATCCGATTTGCTTCAAATTTTGTATATAGGTTCAGTTTGATAAGGTGCTTCCCTGATCAGTTTTGAAGTTTAATTGGTGAAGTATAAAGAGAGGGAACGGGGCTATTCTCCACCCCCTAATTTAAAGAAATGGGTTTTTATGCAGAACCGGTAAATTTTTACTTTATAAAAAACATGAGTTTTTTTTTTGTTGTTGATGCTAAATGAAATTTATTTGGATTTATTAAAGAAAGGACAAAGTGTTTTGAAAGGAATATTAAACGAAACCCTTTGAGCGATGTTCGATCACACTTACCCACTAGTTCTATTATATTACTGTGGCACCATTTTTTTTCATTTAATGCTGATCGTGAAATCCCATGGTAACCTATATAAATTTTAAAGAGGTAGTAAATTCCCTTATACAATTATCAAAATATAGCTTTCACCAGCAGGAAGCAGATGTCCAATGTGCATCTTTAAATTAACATTTTTAAATTGTACATTTTAAAAATTTTCCTTAATTTTTAAGTATTTTTAAAACTTATGAAATTTGAAAATTTTACTTAAAGGAAAATTTTCAAATTTTATGCTCTTAAAAATACTTATCGCTGAAGACGAAGAGTCCTCTTAATCATTCATTGCTGTTATGCTGTTTTTGTCCCATTAAATATACATGATCACTAGAAATTAGTAAAATAAAAATATATTAATATTATTATTGTTATTATTGCAGGATATTACTGCAGTGATCAGTGTCGCATTCCAGCTAGAGCATATCATCCTTGCTTAGTAGCGAATGATGATGTAAGAAAGGAAATCATGCTGTTCTCGAATAATATTGATGGTTTGACAGTTTTTTCGGAGAAATGTCCTAGGACAATTTTGTTTTGGTAGCATCATATTGTGTAATCAATTAAGGCCTGGAAGAAATTAAAGAACCTAGGCCTACTTTTTTACTAAGTGCAGCTATTCGGAGGCAAGAACTGTCAATGGAAGTAATATCAGTATTGCTGTAATTTTTATTCATTATAACATTTTGATTTATAGTTTTGTTGCAAATAAATGCTATTTTTCAGTATAAATGTTTGTTTTATTTTTTCTGTCTTTTGTAGTTAGCCAGAAAAAAAAATCGAGTAACTTATATATATTTTTTTAAATAGTATTTTGTTAGTATGTGCAATTTAATGTTTGTGTAGATTAAATGCGATTGATTTATTTTACTAAGTTTAAGTTTTAAAAAAATAGCACATACACATTTGCGAAGTCAGATTTTTTATTAAATAGACACTTATTTTTTATATATTTTTCATGAATTATTTGTAATTTTTAATATTCTTCTATTAAGTGATCTGCCATTGAAGAATAAAAGACTCACAAACATTTCTTTCTTTGTCATTAATGATGATAAAATTTTGACTTTAAATATACATAAATTTTTACAGGCAACTGGACTTCATAAATATAGTAAAATAAATATAGGTCAGTCAACAATATATTTATTGATATTTATGTAGATATCTCATGACTTCATTGTGCACATGTAAATAACAAATGGTTCAATATTTCAACGTAATTTATTTATGGAAAGATTCGGAAAATAAAGATTGCATGGTAAGTAATATACTTTGAAATGTTATATATATATTTTTTCATACAATTTCAATTACTTGCAAATGTAAACTCATAAACAACTAAAGTTTTAAAATCTTAAAAAAAGGCCTGATTTAATTATTTTTATTTTAAATTCAAATCAATCAAACTTTAATTCACTGTAAACTCTGTAATCGCTTAGGAACTCATAAAGCTGGAAAATTGGTGTTTCTTTTCAAACATTTTAATAACAAAGAATATTTTTTTCATATCCATTGAAATTTATAAAATATAATCATAACCATCTTAAGTGTGTTTAATATATGCTCTAAATTCATTAAATGAATAAAGAAATTTGGTCAGAACAAAAAGCTTTAGCTTTTAGTAATGCAGAGTGCATATGCTTTTTATTTTATCAAAGGGGTAATTCAAGGTGGTATATGTATTTTATACAGAATAGGATATCTGTTAAATTGCAGTTTTTGTAAATAAGTGATGACACAAGACAATTTGTTTTATTTATTTCATGTTTTCAAAAGTAAAAGAGAATTCACATTTCTAAATTAAATCTTTTTCTGTAGCTCCATTTTTTTAAACTGTATATTTTTAACTATTTATATGATTAAAATATTTTAATTTAACCAAGTGAATGAGTTTCTATATATTTTTTTAATTTCAAATATATTTAAATGGACACTTCTAATTGTTAATTTTAATTATTTAGTAAAGTTTATTTTACTGTAAAATGTATAATTTTAAAATTGTATTTTGAATTTAAAAAAATAGCGGATTTAAATAATTAAAAATATATATGATTTTTTGATTAAATAAATAAATAAAATCACGAACCCTGTTTTTAAAAAAGATTTTCATTTAGCAAGGCTTTTTGTTATATAATTTTCAGTTGAGCTTCAAGTTTAAAGTCTTGTACATTTTCAAATTGCATGGCTTCTAAAATTTGTTTATCATCAAGCTATTTATTAGGATTAGCTGAATTCTGTATATTCTTATAAGTTACATGGCTTCAAAAGTTTTTAGATTTACTTTATTAATATTACACTGGTGTCCAGAAATTAAGGGGCAGTGACCGATTTCAGACGTTTCGTCGATTATCTTACTGAAACTCGTGAGGAAATGCCCGGAATGCCCTTAAGCTTTGAGGATGTAAAGAACATGTTTGACTTGATGTTTTTCAGTGAATATTTTATCGCGAGGACAACTATGGGGGGGGGGGATAATAACTTTAATAATAAAATAATATTTTCGATCACCCAAGTAACGAAAAATGCTAAAAATGGTCTGTCACAGTAGTAAATGACTATGTAGGTTCTGTTCAACATTTGTGTGCATTTTTTTGTAAGTATAGCATGTATATTCGTGAATATATTAACGTTTCTGTGAAAAATTCAAAAGTTTTTTTTATAACATGCAGAGTTTTCAGCCAAATTTAACACCACTTTCCAAAAACTTGACAAAGAATCGTAGAAATAGTATACTGTGATTAAAATATTAAAATATTGAATATTTGATGAGATATAGGTATTTTTATGAAATTAATTTTAACTGCGCATGCGCAAACTACAGCAAACATTTTTGTTATGATTTGATAGCAATACTATAGGGCAACTCATATAAAAAGACCAGTGAACTATCGTGAAAACTCAAATAGTTACAGCATTGATAAATACATTGATAAATTGAGAAATAAGTCTCATATAATTCTATGTTTTAAGCATAACTCAAAAACTACTTACCAACTATCTGTGATTTTGGATTTGCATATTTGAAGACTCCAGAAATCCACCTCTATTAAAAATTCATAGATTATTTTTTTTCTTTTTTGAAATGAATTTAAAAATACATTTTTTTTTTTTTATAAGAGTGAACTAAACATAATCTATACAATTTTAACAAATAGATTTTGAAAATCTTCAAATAAGCGAATCCAAAATTATTATGTCAAGTAGTTTTTGAATTACGCTTAAAAAGCTACCCGCATTGCAATTTGTTTTTCATCAATTGCAAATTAATTTCACATTAAGACTTCCAAATTTTAAACCTTCATATTTCTTAAACCACTTGACCAAGTGATTTCTTGTTTCGTATCCTTGGGAGAAATTTACAGAAAAAAAAGTATAACGTCAAAATTAGGTGTATGTATTGAAAAGTTGGAGTTTGGTACAATTTAAGAATGATGACGACCCCCTAAGCTTATTTTTTTAAAACCTATTATTGGAAGAAGATAATTTTCAGTCAAATATGGCTATTTCTGTTTTTTAAGGAGGGGTGGGCAGTATTATGATTTAAAAAGATAGGTTTTGTATGTCCTTTGTTTTAGAAATATAGCTATAGAAATTCTTTCCAGCAACAATAAACTTCAAAGTAGTTGCATACACCTCATATGCATAGAACATGTTTCATACCTGTGCTACACCCAGTGGAATAAATTTGAGCTTTTTGAGGATACAGGCTTGTCCCCTTTTTTTTAGTAATATTGAACAGTTGTTTGGCACTGTATTGAATTCAGGGGGTGGCCCGCTGGGACCCCCCTGGAACATTGAAATCCCCCCTTTCAGAAGATTTGAGATATTATGCTTTTAATGGTTAAAAAGTGCAATTTCCAAAAAGGAAATATATAATTCCTCCCCACCCCCCTCCCCACCGGAGCCGCAGAAAAGGCTCTGAATTCAACACTGGGTTTAGCATCATCTGAATATTTAGTTATATTATACCCATGAGCGCATCAGTATACTTGTAACAAATAAATAAAATTTCAAGCTGATTCTGTATTGTAAAGAAACTTTTGTTATAAAGAGTAGGACCAATAACAGATGAAAATATTGCTTTTGGACACTGTTTTGATTTCCTTTTATCTCAATTAAATATTACTAAGAACTTTTTTGAATACATACACACATTTCGTATCATAAAATGCATTTTGTTATCATAAAATGCATTACATGTAATGCATTTTATGATAACAAATACTTAAAATGTGTGTATGTATTCAAAAAAGTTCTTAATAATATTTAATTGAGATAAAAGGAAATCAAAACAGTGTCCAAAAGCAATATTTTCATCTGTTAATGTTCCTACTCTTTAAAACAAAAGTTTCTTTACAATACAGAAAATTTTCCGATCATAATGAAAAAAAATTCCGTAAAGCAGAGAAAAAGTTTCTATTCTACACAGGAATTTTTAATTTTTTCAAGATTAGTTTACTGACTGATTCGGAAAAGTTTCCTTTTTAAAACGGAATACTTTCTATCTATTCTCCCATTCTTCCAAAACGTTTCTTTATGTGAATGGAAAGTTTTCCTTTTTAAAACGGAATACTTTCTATCTATTCTTCCATTCTTCCAAAACGTTTCTTTATGTGAATGGAAGGTTTTCCTTTTTTAAACGGAATACTTTCTATCTATTCTTCCATTCTTCCAAAACGTTTCTTTATGTGAATGGAAAGATTTCCATAAGACCCAGGAATTTATTCTGTGTCTAAAGATTAGTTTCTGAATCAAACGGGAAAAGTTTCCTGACGGAAAGAAAAAACTTTCGTTTTTTTCCGTTTTTTTTCCGTGTTGTTTCGGAAAAGTTTCCTGTACTATACGGGCAACTGGAAATCCTATTCCTACCGGAAACTTTTCCGAATTTTTTTTTACAGTGTACAGTATTTTGAATATGTTAGAAAGTGTTTCTTAATCTATGTTTGACAGATGACTTTTCGTTCTTGTTTTATTTTCAGGGCAGTGATGCCGGCAGTGAAGCATCATACGACTTCCTTAAAGGTTGGTACACTTCAGCTCAGGAAAACACTGGCAATAATTCTCCATAATATTCGGATTTTAAACCCATGCCAAATTATTTCAACTGTGTGCTTGTATATCAAGGAGAAATTTTAAAATATTTATGCAGATATTATAAATTTTGAAGATTTAAATATCAATGAGAAAATAAAATGTTGTTTGAATATGCTTGTTTGGCTAAAATTCATTAAGTTACAACTAAATGAAAATATATTGCTTGAAGGTGCGTAAAAACAAACATAAAAACATTTAAAAGCACATTAAAGTCCTTTTAAAAAATTCCAAAACGTTTTCAACCGAAACTCGGTCATCATCAGTGGAAAAACTAAATTGTTGAGTTGAGTTGTTATCTCTTTGTGTTTTCTTGCTTGCCCGGAATAAACTATTTTACTTCAAGGGTTTGGAAATAAGGTGGGATGGGAAAGGTAATCAATGATGCATTAATTCATTCCAGACTGCGTGGATATCATACGATAATACATCGTTACAGACTATTTCTTTTTTAGACATTACAGTCGAACCTCGTTAACACGAGCACCCAAGGGGAAACTTCTTTTGTTCGTGTTAAAAGTAGTTCATGTTATCCGACATGTTATACATTACATGCAACTGGACAGGGCAGTTGGAAACAGTTCGTGCTAAAAGTAATTCGCGTTAAGCGTGTTCGTGTTAACGAGGTTTGACTGTATTTCTAGAGACTCTCTTATGATTGCTTCCACAGGTGATTATTTGTGCGGAATATAATTTTGGATCTATTGAAATAAACTTTTATAGGTTCAGTTTGCGCTAATCTTTCTAACGCAGTGTGGGGTCTATTTATGCTTGTTTGGATTGATTGATTTTCAATTCTAAGCAGGTGTCTTCAGATTCACTTTCTTTATACACACTTAGAATAGTATTCGTAAAATAACCTTTGAAATGTCATTTATCCTTTTACCCATTTGTAATAAAGGATAATGAAGGTGTAAAAATTACACGAATGTGTTTAAAGGATTTTATTACCATAATTGATTTTATATAACTATATATAGAGCGTTTTACCATATCATTGCACAATATTATAATTCTTAACCACATAATTATAAAGAGTGTTCTAAAATGGACCATGTTGTACATCTGTTGTATATCCATGTTGTACTAAAATGAACCATGTTGTACCGTCATGTTGTACACCTTCAAAACTTTAAAATATACGAATATTTCCATAATCGGATTTTTATCACGATTCATTATGTTTCTCAAACTTATATATTTACTATTCTCTATTAGTCTATTAGTCATATTGATACTCGCTTTGTATTATTCTCAAACATTTGAAAAATCCGTTAAACTTCCAATAGGACGTCAGATTTTCTTTTTAATTCTCTAATGACGTGATATTAATCTGCTTTGTGTACATACACATACTCATACTCCTTGTATCATTGAGAAATCTTTGAAAATGTCCGTTTTATAAGCACTATGACGTCAATCATTTTTATTTCATATTAATATATTTTTTTCAATTGGTGAAACTTTTTATTTCACTTTCATTTTTCACGCGGAAATCGTTCAACAGAAAATTAATTATTGCAGAATGAATTTCATTGTGGATTTTTAATTTTTGGCAACTGCTTTAACGAAAAATGTTTAAATTTAATAGGAAAAGGCTGTTAGAATTTTGATTTTTTATCTCTATTTATTAAAATAATACGATTTTTTTTCAAATTTTAATATTTTGAGCTTCTTGGCTGATATTCAGCTATATATACACACAGTTTCAACTCTGTAAGTTACATAGTTTCTGAGAATGGCTGTGTGACGGACAGACAACAGAGCGGGAGTAATAGGGTTTCGTGAGATGAACGAAACCCTAATAAAAAAGGCATGCTCATTTCGCTCATAGCAGACGATATAATTTGTTTCACTGAAATAATAAAGATTATTTTTATTTACATTGTAAAACTAGTTTTAGTACGAACGCACTACATTTGTCACGTTTAACGTACAATTTCTAACTTGTTTTTGTTTTCAGTAACCGAAGTCCGCATTAAACCTTTGAATGATGTAAAATTATACTTTTCTTTGAATAAATTGAATTCAGTTTTAGACTGAAATTAAATAGGTTACCAACTTAATAATAAAATAAACAACTTTTTCTCGAATTTAGTAATTTCACTTAAAAAGCAAATTAGTGACAATTTGTTTACACAAAATAATAAATTACTGAGGACAAACTAAATATGCAAAAAAATTGCCGTACTGATGAGGAAAACGAAGTTGTCCTATTTCACACTATAAATTAAATTTATATTCAAATATTGAAATTTTGAATGAAAAATTTATAAAAAACTAAAAAATAGACAAATTTAAAAAATGATTGAAAACCGCAAACCACAATATATTCAAGTATGTGCTATTCTTACACAAATGAGTACACATATTATACAATGTCTGCCTATGTATATTCTGTAGCGGTAAATCATTTCGTGCATTTTATTTTACAGGGTGATCCCAAGTATTATTTTTCTTCTTTAATTTTTTGTTGGTCCCTAATTGTCCTACTTATGAAATCAACATTGATAAATATGAAGTCAAACTTGTTTTTTTTAATCCTAATACCCCAAAAGAATCTGACATGTATATTTTAAAATATTCGAAAAAATGTCTAAAACTGAAAGTTCCCATCAATTATGACATTATAGTGTATATTGACCGATTTTAGCATTAAACAAAGGGTTCTAACAGGTTAGGGAATTTCCATGAATACAGTTTAGCAAAATACCAGTAATTTTCTATAGAAAAACTCGCCTTATGTAATCGGGCGATTACATAAAGCGAGTTTTTCCATAATAAAAGTAATGGTATTTTTCCTGAAACTGTAATATCTCTGAAATAGCGCTTAAAATAATTCTTAGATTTAAAAATGTCTGCTTCAGCGTGTTTATCACATCTTTATAAAACTAATAGTTTCTATGCAATAGTTTTGTAGTATGTATATGCCAAGAAAGTGAAAAGGTCACAATAAATTCAGTTACGGCAGCAGCAGCAGTAGTTACTTTTTTTTTTTTTTTAAATAGAGAGATAATTTTTAAAAAGAAAAAAAAACACTAAATAGAATAAAAATAAAGATAAACATTTTATTTTGACGCGCTAAATATCAAAATTGAACCTTAATGGCATCGTTAAAAATCGCAATTATTCACCAAGCGTTCATCAAATTTGTCTTCTATCTGTGGAGTGCTGAGAAACTGTAAATTTAGTGCTTAACTTAATACTTGCTCGAAATTATAGGAAAGTGCTTAGTTAAACTAAACTATTATCATGCACAATTCCTGAATATTTGCGTATATGTCATAATAACAACATGTAAAAGTCGCAGTTTCTTTCGGGGAATTCAGTCTGCGCCAGCGAAAACGAATAGGTTTCGAAATTCAATTGTAAATCTGCGAGTGCAGTTTGTTTTTATTGAATGAGAGTTGCATTTATTGAATTTCTGTAAGAGAATTGACATGGATACCTACCTCTTTCGTAATTTCTAGAGTTATTTAATAGCCATTTAAAGGTAAGAACTTTTATGTATTTATTAAATTCTCTCTAGTTCAAGTTCTCGGTAGGAGAGAGTGTAGCACCTTGGGATATGGCTACAGTGTAAAAAAAAAGTGTTGATTTTACAGTATAATACTGGCATCCCAGCTGCCAGTATTATACCGTAAAATTAACAGTAATAAACAGTAAAATAAGCAGTAATACGCTACCGCGCATGAGCGGCAGCGTATTACTGCTTATTTTACTGTTTATTACTGTTAATTTTATGGTATAATACTGGCATCTGAGTGCCAGTATTATACTGTAAAATCAACACTTTATTTTACAGTGTAGTGTTGCCAGGTGTCCCAATTTGCGCGTTGTGTCCCGAAGTTCAGGGGCTCTAAGACCTGTTCCGCGTAGCCACTGCACGGGACGCCAAATATCCCATTTTTCATGATGCACAAATTCTTTTAAATTACTTTTCGTACCAAGCTATTTGTTAGTCTACATCGAGTGGAACTTAATACAGTAAAACCTGTGAAAACAGAACTTGTCTATAACGAAAAGTTTTATAGTCTTTTTGAAAGTAATACCTTACAAATGTACCTGCCTATACGGGAAACCGTCCTAAACCTATTTTTTTGTGGTTAGTAACGATTCAGTTTTTACAAGTTTTGCTGTATTTTGTACAGTAGACCCTGTGAAAACGAACCTGTTTAGAACGGAATTCTGTTTTAAAAGTCAACGTTTCCCTGTTCCAGCGATTCCACTTTCAAAGGTTTTATTGTACGATTGTTGTGTATATATTTAGTATAGTAAAACCTGCTAAGACAAAATGAAAAGAAACCGGAGAAAAATTCGGTTTTAAACAGGTTTCCGTCTTATCATGTATGGTATTACTATCGTAGAGAGAATGAAATTTTTACGTTTAAAACATGATTTCGTTATAGACAGGCTCCGTTTTAGTAGGATTTACTGTATTTATATGCCCGATTGTATTTATAGGCCATTGTCCCGCTTTTTATGACACTGGACCTGACAACACTAGAGATGGCCCACTTTTAGGGCCCTTATGCTTCAGGAGTTGTAGTGCGAGTAAACTGAAAAAGAGTAATAAACTACTGAGCAATATCGACTCCTGATGTATCAAGAAATTGATGTGATGAATAGATTAGAATTTCTATTCTAAAGCTAAAACATACCCATGAGCAGGGCTTAATTTCTAAAAAAAAAGTACCGGAGCCTTAATATTCTGCCGTACTAACACCCATAGGGTACCCCTCCCCCCTCCACCGTCACTCTAATCTGCATATTTATATTTCATACATTATTTTCAAAATTTACAGCGTTGTTTTTTTATTTATCAAAATTAAAATTTTAAATACATCGATCTGCGTATACTTAGATATCAACTAATCCACTTTTTAATTATTTCTATTCCTTCTAAATACACTGCTCAAAACAGTTAAAGGATATTGCAGTTTTAGGTGGATTTTGTATCTGGGAAACTTTTTAGCTGATTGATACATGGTCGACAGACATAGTAGGTTATATGAGAATAAATTACACATGTTTGGCAGAAAAAAATGCATTTTATTGCGCATTTGTGTACAAAAGGAAAAAAACACAATTTGTGCATATGAGAAAAAAAGAATAAGAAAAGGTGTTTTCTTCAAAGAAAAGCATTTTCAGTAGGGGGCATGGTTTCCACGGGCGGCCAGCAACGTTGAACACCTTTGAGGCATGGACTCAATGAGGCTATTAATGACGAGTTGGGGTATTCTGCCCCACTCTTCCAGAAGAGCTCTTTCCAGTTCTTGGAGAGTTTGTGGGGGTTGTTGGCGGCCAGAAACTCGTCTTCCTAGAGCGTCACAAACGTGCTCGATTGGATTCATGTCTGGAGAACACGCTGGCCATTCCATTCGAACGATTCCTTCCTCGAAAAGGAAATCCTCCACCAGGTTTGCACGATGTGGCCTGCAGTTATCGTCCATTAAAATGAAGTTATCTCCGATTGCTGCAGCGTAAGGGACTACAATAGGTCTGAGGATCTCATCCCTATATCGGCGACCAGTCAGAGCTCCATCTCGAATGATGTAGAGGTCAGTGCGCCCGTCAATGGAGATGCCACCATACACCAACACTCCTCCACCGCCAAATCTGACACTTTCGTGCACGAACGGAGGATTATTCCTACTGCCACGGTCCCTCCAGATGAAAATACGCCTATTATCCGGATGCACAGAAAAACGGGACTTGTCAGAAAACAGAATATTGCTCCATTCATTTCTCCTCCAGTTGACATGCTCGGTTGCCCACTCCCTGCGGTCGCGACGATGCCTTGATGTTAATCTAACACATACCATCGGTCGGCGAGCATACAGACCTACAGCATGGAGCCGGTTTCGGACAGTCTGAGTTGAAATCGTGGTGCTTGTAGCCGAGCGAAGGTGTTGTTGGAGAAGAGTAGCGTTCATGTTTCGGTGTCTCCGAGCTGTTAACGCTAAATACCGATCTTCATTGGGCGTTGTTACCCGTCTACGACCTTGCCGTGGTCTTCGGCCTGCATATCCACTCTCCAAAAAACGGTTCCAGATCCTGGAAATGACACTTTGTGACACTCCAATGGCTTGCGCTACTTCGGCTTGAGTTTGTCCCCCTTCTAACCTACCAACAATTCTCCAAGCTTCTGAATCTGTCAAATGACTTCGCTGAGACATCGTACTCATCGAAACAAAGCAATCACTGAATGCCGATCATCCTTGTCTTCATTCTCTTTTATCCAGTTGAAAGTCAAATTTCATTCGCTGCCGCTGAAGCGACGTTTTTGACGTCGAACTCAAAATTTGCATACTCCACAGTTTGAAAACCAGAAAAATTTGCATTTGGGATTCTCTTCTTCTATTTTCGGCAAAAAAAATTTCGTTTATATCTTTATTTTGTATAAAACTTCAAATATCCTTTAATTGTTTTGAGCAGTGTAGAAACCTTTACCTAATTTTAATATTAGTTAATCGCAGAATTCTGCGATTAAATAAGCTCAGGATTATGATTCGGAAATAGGGTTAGCACAAAAAAAGGAATAGTTCGCAACTATGCAGAATAGAAAAAGACTATTTCTGTTTACTCTTTATTCTAATGATCAAAATAGCATTAAAATGATTTGAAATGGAAATAAATAAAATTTTGAATTTAAAACAGATTGAGCTCGAGCCTGCCCAAACACGAAGACTGATATAAAAATCGAGCCCGTTTAAACTCCATCTCTTACGCGAGCGACACATTACGTTACATATAATTTTTTTGATACAAAAGATTGGCGATGGGAGGGAAAGGAAAGGGTAATTTGAGTTTGTTTTTCGGAAGCGTTATTGCACTGTGCTCTAGAGCGCAGTATTTATGAGCTACGGTCAATTCTAGACATATTTAAATATTTACTAAAAACGGAGAAGTACCAGAGCTGCGCTCCGGTGGGTTCAGGCGCAAATTAAGCCCTGCCTGTGAGTAACACTGACGTCATATTGATGGTGAAAACAGCCTGACCAATAAATATCGCTTTTACTTGCACTTTTTTTTTAACTTCTAAACATCGCAATTTTATACCGCCGAGTAGTAAAAAAAATAAATCTTTAAAGTGCAATTCGTTTGAAAGCAGTGATAAACGACAAAGCAATATCTACTCCTGAGTGTTGTATGAAATTCATGTTATGAATTTATATTCTAAACCTAAAACATGTCCGCGAGTAACGCTGACATCATATTGACAGTGGTAACGATCTAACCAATAAATTTCTCTTTTACTGCAATTTTTTTAACTTCTAAACATTACATAATTTCAATTTTTATACCAGTGAATCGTAAAAAGATCTTTAAAATGCAATTTGTTTGAAAACTGGATCTCAGTTTACTGATTTTTTATAAGTTAAAAATAATTTTTAAAGATGATTTAAAAAAAAAAGAGCTATCTCTATCGCGTGTAGCCCGATTACGAAAGATTAATCCGTTTGCACTTAAAACAATATAAATAGTTAAAGGTTTGTTTCCGAGTAATCTTCGATAACGAAATTTAAACTTCATGAATAAATAAATAAAATAATAAAATAATATAAATAGAACACAAATTCATCTCACATGTTATCGAACTACGACCTTAAACCACTGAAATTATCAAAATAAGAAAGGATGCTGTAAGTAGTTGGCGATTTCTTCAGCTTTTAGCTTCCAACATGCGGTTAATAGGAAAGCACGGCTTTTAATAAATTTGAAAACTTTATTTGCATGCATAATTGATATATTTCTTCACATAAAAATGCTTTTTGATGTTATTAGTGGGCAATCTATATGTATATATATATATATATATATGTAGCATTTTGACGAGGTTGAGATATTACGATGAATAATATTCGATAAAAAGATGGCAGTCCTTCAACGATATAGCAAGTTGCAGTCGATATTAGCGAGTATGGCGAAGTAGAAGGCAATGAAATGAGTCCACCAAAGTTTTCCAATAAATCCAGCCAATCTCCAGACAAATAATTTTATTAGAAGACGAGCAACACAGAAACAATTCCCAAAGGTCTAAAACTTATAGCCCTCGGGCTAACGTTGCTTCACTTCATTGAATTAAGATATTACTGGGCCAGTTGAATATTCTACGGACATAAAAATACCAGACACATATTTGTTTAGACTTCCAAAAACGTCAAAAATCTAGTGCTCCGACCGATGCGACCTGGTTTTGTTCCTTCAGCGGAGACATACAGTAATTTACGTCACGAGCGTACAAACCAATGAGTGAGAGGCTAGCTCCAGCCCAGCAAATGAGGCTAGAGGGCGAGGCTAAAACAGTAAAGAATCCCGTACTTGGGTGCGGATAAATTTTGAAGTTAAAATCCCAAGCGCGCGAAAAAATCAGAGCAATAATAATAAAAAGAAAATGGCTTTTAAAAAACATTCGAAATGAGAACGCGTCTCGGAATTTTATAGATTGGGGAACTGATAAAAGCTACGAATGATCTTAAATTTTAGATTAAGATTTGGAATAAAATAATTATTAATATACGGATATTTACTTTTAAAAGGACTTTAAATAGGAATAGATATTATTAAGAATAAAGGAAATACTGACTATGACAGAAGTTAAATTTTAAAATATTAATGCGAATAAAATGGAAGGATACGAAGGAAATAAATTTTTATATAACATATATATGATGTAAAAAAAAAATAGCTATTGGGGTTTTTAATTAAAGAAAAAAATGGATTTTACATATATTCTGTAGACCCGGATTCGATCCTCTATATACGTTGCATAAATTTACTCCATTGATTTATAGGTATTTTTTCAGTATAAAGAGACAATTTTTTTAAAAATAAATGTCAAATATTTAAAATACACAGATTTATATAGTATATATATATATATACTAGTATATAACCCCGTCAAAAAGGACGGCTTGCTGATCTGCGTTTCATTTTCATAAGACTTCATACAAACAAACAGCATGAAAATTTTATTATTGAAAGGTTTCTATTGTAGAAAAGTACATTTTAAAAATGACAAATGATTTCTACAAATAAAAATGATGAGGATATATATTTTTTTTTACTCAGTATTAAATTTCTGCAATAGTTCAACGATTGGACAAAACATTCAAATTAAATATTAACAAATAATCGATACGCGAAAGTTTTTGTAAAAAAGTGTTATCAATGAGTTTCTAAGCAGCTTGACTCACCACATAACTCATTGTTTGATTACATAAGCAAAATTAAATGCAAATTACGCTGAAGCCACTGCGTAAGTAAGGAATACTATGTATTCCTTATATTTTAATTACGTTTGATAAGAAAGAATCATTTTACAGTATATGATCCATTATACGGAAATCCAAAATCCAAAAAGACCCGAAATCCGAAAAAAAAAATTAAAAAAATTTCTAA
The DNA here is from genome assembly GCA_963931845.1 of Maratus michaelseni. Classification (NCBI taxonomy): domain Eukaryota; kingdom Metazoa; phylum Arthropoda; class Arachnida; order Araneae; family Salticidae; genus Maratus; species Maratus michaelseni. The sequence goes on from OZ007587.1 coordinate 254,997,970, forward strand.
ATTTGTAAATTTTTACTAAAATTTTAGAACTTCTGAAAATTTTCGAAATTTTTACCGATTTCTAATTTTTTCTTCAATCCATTGTGTTTCAATGTGTAATCACTAAAATATTGTTACTTCGGTGGCGGGTGAACACGCCCCCCCCCCCCCCTTCAAAGGATCTTAAAAAGAAAACGCAAATTTCTTCAAAGGACTACGAAAAAATGAAATTTCGTTAAAGGATCGTAGAAGAAAAATGCAAATTTCGTCAAAGAATAGCAGAAAAAAATGCAAATTTTGTCAGAGAATCAATCACGAAAAAAAAACATGAATTTTGTCAAATAATCGCGAACTTCGGGAAGACGAGAAAACAGAAAAATTCCGAAACTCGGAAAGCCTTTGGTCCCGAGGATTCCGGATAATAGGTCCTGTACTGTATTTACGATGAAAGCGAAATTTCAAAATCCGCCGGTAAATGGCGCCAATATACCGGATCGATGACCTCAAATCTACGAAAGAAATTACCACTATTTCTGAAAAAAAAAAAAAGTGCTCCCAGAAAAAAATGTTTACAGAAATGTTGATATACATGTTTTATATGAAATAGATTTTGAAGGTTTTAAACAAAATTAAAATATTTAAAAGCTTTAATATGCTTTTACAAATATTTTAACAGCAGAATCGGATGCAGCATAGGTTTTTCATAAAGCCTAACATGGCGTTTAACAATGGTCGATTCGCAGACCAGAGTGGTTGTGTCCGGAATCGTTACATTCACTATCTTGCCTTCGGATTTTATTATATGTATATATATATATATATATATATATATATATAAGATATTGTGCATCTGTAAAATATTGCATGGATATTTTAAAATACTATACACATACTATTAATCGTTAAAAATCCCATTGTAGTACCAAGATCCAGAAACTGAAATTGTAAAACCAGGAGACAGGAAATGGAGTAGGTTGGGACACAATGGTAATGGAGTAAGTTATCCGCAGTATGTGACGCTCAAGATAATAAAATTAATGTTTTTAGGAACTAAAAAAAATATTAATATGAAATTATGAATACATAATAGGACAACAAGTAAAGATTTAATTGTAAAAATACACTGCTGTCCAAAAATTAAGGGGCAATGACCGGACGCTTTTCCTTTTACACGGTTTGTTGAATATCTACTAAAATTCTTGACAAATTGTCCTTCAACTTCGAGAATGTAAAGCACATGTTTGACTTCAAGAACAGTAGAAACAATATACTGCAATTAAAAGATTAATATATTGAATATTTGATGAGATTTGGGCATTTGTATGAAATAATTTTTAACTGCGCATGCGCGAAGTATTCCAAAGTTTTTTTTTTCATGATTTGGTAGTCAATTCTATAGAGCAACTCATATAAAAAGATCAGTCAAATATCGTGAAAAATTTAGAAAGATTTCGGCAATAAAGTGAATTAATTGACAAATTGGGGGGTGGGGAAATCCAGTTGGATGATAAGGGACACCCCTCCCCCCCAATTTGTCAATTAGTTCACTGTATTGCTGATATATTTCTGAATCTTCACGATATTTGACTGGTCTTTTTATTCGCTATTATAGAGTTCATCTATAGAATTGACTACCAAATCATGTAATTGCATAGTTCGCGCATGTGCAGTTAAAAATTATTTCATACAAATGCCCATATCTCAACAAATATTCAATATATTAATTTTTTAATTGCGGTATACTGTTTCTACTGTTCTTGAAGTCAAACATGTGCTTTACATCCTCGAAGTGCAAAGTCAATTCGTCAAGAACTTCAGTAGATATTCGACAAACCGTGTAAAAAGCGAAAGCGTCCGGTCACTGCCCCTTATTTTTTGGACAGCTGTGTAGTTCAATTAAGATTATTACCTATCGAAAATATTTTAAATAAATAATTTCTTCTTTCATGATTATAATTTATTATTTAATGGCGAGTGAGATTTATCGTCGTATAATACCATATCAAATATTTCTTTGCTAAATTATATATCTCAACAGTGTAAATAAAATCGCATGTAAAAAAGCGGTAACCCACCAAAATGGGACAGGTTGGGACAATTGAAAGGCTATACATTTCTTTTAATTAAACTTTTTCTAAAACGCCTATTTCATCCACTTTTTTTCTCTAAGCAAAGGGATCTAAGCAATTAGTAGCACTCGTTGCATAAAAATTGAGCCCCCCCCCCCCCAAAAAAAAGTACAAAAATCATTAATCAAAAAGTGTCTCAAGGTACCCCACCATTACCTTATTGAAAAACGCTATATAGAGAAAACTCAGTATTTAAGGTTAATGATTTAAATCAAATTCAGAGGCGTTTGTTGATTTTCTTTGGATATTTCACGATTTCTGGAATAGTAGAAGTTATTTTAAATAAAAGCTATGCTTCATCAGCACATTTTTCTTTATTGAATATTTTTTAGGACTTTTAAAGCATTTTTTCAAATAAAACACGTGTCTTTAAGGTGCCCAGGACTATTTGAATTGAAACAAATTTCAATCCAGAAAAGCTTCAGATATTCTCTATCGAATTTCCAATGAAGAAATACATTTTTTCTTTCACATTGCCAAACTTAAAATTCTAAACTAAAGATTTCGATGAATCAGGTCATTGTGATCACCTAGAAGTCTAACCATAGCAGTATCACACTTATGGGTAAGGAATAAAAAAATATCATATATTTGAATCCTGGATGAAAATATCTGAAAATTTAATTTTTAGATTTATATAATTAAATTTTGTAATTGTGGCTCAGTTTTTCTAAAAGGTTAATTCTTGAATGAATAAAGGTAAGGGACTAAAAATCTATCCTAACGCAGTTCCCAAAGCATAATTTTTCCCGCCAAACAACGCGAAAGTTACCAATTAGATTCAAATATAATTTCCATAATTCCAATGATGTCGCCAACATATTGACCATAATCAAATTGCTTTTTAAATGTTATGCATAATTAAGTAGCTATTTGCCATTGTAAATATTTTAAAAGTACGTTTAAATATCCCCCCATAAACTTAAATTTGTAATTGTATGTTAAAAGTAATTAGCTATTTATTTGAATACTCATTTTGCTGGTATTTCTGAGATCTCCCACAAATAAAACTAGTCGGATGTGCCAATCCCAAAACTTTCTTCTATCTCAATCATGTTAATACTTCTAATTTCATCCTCATATCGCCAATAAAATCAATATTTTTCGTCATTCTGTTGTACGTCAGCTGCTTGCGAATCGTCGGGTTACCGGGATGCAATCAACTGAGGTATACTAAACTACGAAATGTTCTTTTAGCCTGTACCGACCGGAACAGATAGCCTCCCTATTCCTTGGTTTTACGATTTTAGCTAATTTTACTGGAAAACACGAAGCTAAAATGCGTGGAATCCAATTAAAGAAGATTCATGGATGAATTCTGCTGTCTTGTTTGAAAATGTCAACCACCCTAAAATTTCAAACCGCTATATCTCCGCCATTTTTTAATATAGAGACAAAACAAAAACTGCTCCGTATTCTCCGGATCAAGGACGAAAATTTAACTGAAAAAACTTTTAGGATTTCTAATTTTTTTATACATTTTTTTGAATATGAAATCTTTAAATGGTTATCACAGCGCCCCCTTCCGGCGGAATATCCCCACATTCTAGTAGGACCTGCTGGCTACAGCCAAAAACATATTAAAAAATTTTGGTTTAATTATCTGCATAACATCATACACTTTTCGATGATACAATAGTGAAAATCGAACAAAAATCGCGACAGCAGCGCCCCCTTTCGTCGAAATATCCCCGAATTCAACCTGGACCTGCAGGCTATGGTCAAAAACATAGAAAAAAAATTGGTGCAATTATCTGCATAACTTCATACACTTTTCGATGATACAATAGTGAAAATGGAACAAAAATATCGATCACAGCGCCCCCTTTCGTCGAAATATCCCCAAATTCTAATAGAGCCTGCTTGCCACAGCCGAAAACATAGAAAAAAATTAGGTTCAATTTGAAGCATAACTTCATACATTTTTCGATGATACAATGAAGACGGACAGACGGACATTTTGTAAAAACGTGTTTTTCGGAATCTCTGACCCCTAAACCGTGTAAATCCGTCGAAAACCGGAAGTCGAAAAAAATTTCGATTACAATACTTTGTTCTATTATAGATAGAAGAAAGTAAAAAGTAATAATAATAATAATAATAATAATAATAATAATATGATGTATCTGCGCATGATGATTATGAAAACAGTGCATTAGGCATGTTTTTCAGCTTTTTACGGTTTTTAGTAACGTTTTTCGGATAGAGTTTTAAAACAAATTTTTAAACTTTGAGCTGTATAATAAAATTTTCGGCTGTATTCTATTTTATAAAAGACTAGCAAGCTACGCTGGTCAATTTCTTATAACGAACTTTTAATCAAACAAAATATTGACATTTCATAATTCACTTTTATATTTTAACAGAATAATAAGGCTACTATAATTTGTGACTCGTGTTATAACCAATATACACGTCAGGACACGTCGCCCTTGTCATTATCTTTTTATGCATGAAGGTTTTGCTATGGTACTCCATTGTGAAATTTGGTAATTTTTCAAATTCAATATTTGAAAAATGGCATAATCATTAAACTTGAAATTTATATCAAATGAAATACAATTTTTTACATTTCAAACGCAGTTTGCCTAATAATTTTCTGACAAATACTTTTCGAGCTATTATTTTTTTTTTCAGTAACTTCAAATGTTTCATTTTCCGAGATTAATCTGTGGCAACAATTAGCGAAAAACCCAGTCGTCAGCAACGCATAGTTTTTTATTAAAGAGGCTGTTGGAGCAGGGATTGTCACCACCAATTTGCCACCATCACTTTTGAAATCGGTTCTGTAGTTCCACAGATTCCATAGAAATTGTAATTTAGAATGATTTTAGAAAGCTTTTCGCTTATTTCACGCTTTTAAATTTCGATTTTTTTTAAAAATTTGTTCTTAGAGAGCATTTACATCTTATAAGTAACTGCAATGCCAAATTTCAAATTTCTAGCTCCTTCAGTATAAACAAAATCGCAATTTTAGAACGTTTTTCGCTCCTGCACCCCCCTGGGGTTAGTCGCACAGAAATAAAATATAGCCTAAATTGGAGCAGGGGCTGTCACCATCAATTTGCCACCACCACTTTTGAAATCGGTTCGGTAGTTCCACAGATTCCATAGAAATTGTAATTTAGAATGTTTTTAGAACGCTTTTTGCTCATTTCACCCTTTTAAATTTCGAAATTTTTTATATTTTGTTTTTACAGAACATTTACATCTTATAAGTAACTACAATGCCAAATTTCAAATTTCTAACTCATTCAGTATAGAAAAGATCGCAATTTTAGAACGTTTTTCGCTCCTTCACCCCCCTGGGGTTAGTGACACCGACATAAAATATAGCCTATGTTGGAGCAGGGGTTGTCACCATCAATTTGCCACCATCACTTTTGAAATCGGTTCGGTAGTTCTAGAGATTCCATAGAAATTGTAATTTAGAATGTTTTTAGAACGCTTTACTCTCATTTCACCCTTTTAAATTTCGATTTTTTTTTTATTTTGTTTTTAGAGAGCATTTACATCTTATAATTTACAATGCCAAATTTCAAATTTCTAGCTCCTTCAGTATAAAAAAGTCCTTCCGGCCTGTACCGGGAGGAAAAGGTAGCTTTCCTATATCTTAGTTTTAAAATTTTAGCTAATGTTACACGAAAACAGCAACTTAAAATGCAAATAAAACGTTTACAAAAGATTCGTTAATACTGAATTTGAATAAGAAATTCGCCCAATTATTGAGCAATAGCCAAATTGGCTTCATTTATGAAAACTTATTTTGGTCGCCAAATTTGGCGATATTTCACCAAATGTCGCCACGTTTGGCGAGAATTTGGCGCTAACGGATATGAATATATAGTTTTATGCGTTTGATTGGGAAAATTATTACAACAATGAAAATTTTTGTAATGTGCTGTCTTGTTTCAAAATGTCAGCCACCCTAGAGTTTCAAACTGCTCTATCTCAGCCGTTTTTTAAGATAGAGGTAAAACAAAAAATGCTCTGGAATCCTCGTTTCAAGGCCTAACACTGAATTAAAAAATAAATTTGAATTTTTAACTTTTTTGTATATTTATTTTAGTTTTAAATTTTTAAATGGCCGCCATCTTGAAACAAAATGGCGGACCAAGCTGGCCAACGAACTCGGTCGAGACATTGGTGAGCTTAATACACACAATTAGTTTCATCAAAATTGATTTAAAAATACGAGCGTTATCGTATGACATATGTCAGATATATATATATATATATATGGAGATATATATATATATATATATATAAATCAACATTTGAACGGAGGGTGGTTTTGGGGTCTGGGGGTCATGATCGGTGAAAATGTATCGAAATTTTCCGGAACTGCTTTCCTCCGAACGGCTGCAATAGGTAGCTTTATACTTTTTTGTATTGAAAGCTACCTAAAAGATCGCAATTTTACAACGTTTTTCGCTTCTGCACCCCCCTGGGGTTAGTGGCACCGACAAAAAATATAGCCTATGTTGGAGCAGGGGTTGTCACCATGAATTTGCCACCATCACTTTTGAAATCGGTTCGGTAGTTCCAGAGATTCCATAGAAATTGTAATTTAGAATGTTTTTAGAACGCTTTTCGCTCATTTCACCCTTTTAAATTTCGATTTTTTTTTTTCGTTCTTAGAGAGAATTTACATCTTATAAGTAACTACAACGCCAAATTTCAAATTTCTAGCACCTTCAGTATAGAAAAGATCGCAATTTTAGAACGTTTTTCGCTCCTGCACCCCCTGGTGTTAGTCGCACCGAAATAAAATATAGCATATGTTGGAGCAGGGGTTGTCACCATCAATTTGCCACTATCACTTTTGAAATCGGTTTGGTAGTTCCAGAGATTACCCCCTACAAACAAACAAACAAACAAACAAACAAACAAAAAACAAAAACAATCTTTACTCCTTTATAATATTAGTATAGATATTTAAAAAAATCGTAAATATGTAAATTTCATCCAAAATTTAATTTTTGTAAGACAGATTTCTTTATTTTTCTTATTATTCCTGCAGGTAACGGTTATGAAAGAGTCCGAACACTGCCCCGCTATCCCTCTGCATTTTCCCAATGGTTGTTGTAATTTGTTAAATTAATTTTTCTTTTTTCTTTTTTAATTTTTTTTTAAAAACTTTTAAGGATAGAGAGTTTGAACTGCGAACCTAATTTCAACTGAAATTATTGCAGAATATATGCATAAATTTTTTAACCAAAAATAGAACCAACTTCAAAAACTACTACAAAGTAAAAAATAATTTTTTTTTCGATAATAGTTAATAAGAAATTAAATTAAGAGCATTGTATTTACCATGCATATTATTATATTTATGTACATTAATTTGATTTTTTTGGAGTAGGTGCCAGTCAAGCCTAAGTTAAAGCCATGTTACCATTTTTAAACATTTCATCTGATGTTAGAAATGTGTATTTTCAAATGAGATTAGCAACTATATGTCGACAAACATTGTTTTGGAAATTAGTTAATCATTTAAATCATTGTATTTTCTGCCTTTTGATGAGTTATATGTATTTTAGGTAGCTTTCAATACAAAAAAGTATAAAGCTACCTATTGTAGCCGTTCGGAGGAAAGCAGTTCCGGAAAATTTCGATATATTTTCACCGATCATGATCCCCAGACCCCAAAACCACCCTCCGTTCAAATGTTGATTTATATATATAAGTATATATATATATATATATCTGACCTATTGTATACGATAACGCCCGTATTTATGAATCGATTTTGATGAAACTAATTGTGTGTATTAAGGTCACTAATGTCTCGACCGAGTTCGTTGGCCAGCTTGGTCCGCCATTTTGTTTCAAGATGGCGGCCATTTAAAAAATTAAAACTAAAATAAATATACAAAAAAGTTAAAAATTCAAATTTATTTTTTAATTACGTGTTAGGCCTTGATACAAGGATTCCAGAGCATTTTTTGGTTTACCTCTATCTTAAAAAATGGCTGAGATAGAGCAGTTTGAAATTCTAGGGTGGCTGACATTTTGAAACAAAACAGCACATTAACGCGATTACTCGCAAATTATTTTCTTTCATTGTTGTAATAATTTTCCCAATCATACGCATAAAACTATATATTCATATCCGTTAGCGCCAAATTCTCGCCAAAATTGGCGACATTTGGCGAAATATGCCAAATTTGGCGACCAAAATAAGTCTTCATAAATGAAGCCAATTTGGCTATTGCTCAATAAATTGGCAAATTTCTTATTCAAATTCAGTATTAACGAATCTTTTGTAAACGTTTTCTTTGCATTTTAACTTGCTGTTTTCGTGTAACATTAGCTAAAATTTTAAAACGAAGATATAGGAAAGCTACCTTTTCCTCCCGGTACAGGCCGGAAGGACTTTTTTTTTTATTGTCTCGTATTTATGTAGATGTAATTTATACGCGTGTTACGATTTATGTTGGATATTTTGTTTTGAATTTTGTATTTAGTTTGGCTGGCACCGACTCCAAAAAATCAAATTAATGTACATAAATATAATAATATGCATGGTGAATACAATGCTCTTAATTTAATTTCTTATTAACTATTATCCAAAAAAAATTATTTTTTACTTTGTAGTAGTTTTTGAAGTCGGTTCTATTTTTGGTTAAAAAATTTATTTTTCGCTTTTTAGTAGTTTTTGAAGTCTGTTCTATTTTTGGTAAAAAAGTTTATTTTTCGCTTTTTAGTAGTTTTTGAAGTTTGTTCTATTTTTGGTAAAAAAGTTTATTTTTCGGTTTTTAGTAGTTTTTGCAGTCGGTTCTTTCTTTGGTTACAAAGTTTATTTATTTATTTATTACTTTAGTGATATCCATATTTACATTAAACCATATTGTTGCTAATATCTTTTTTATTTCACGCTAACCTTGGCAGTAGACTCGAGTATCGAAGATTAAAAAAGTAATCATTATTCTCATCTAATGTCTTTAAAGCATTTAATGATATCTATATTTACAACAGTAGACTCGAGTACGGAAGATTAGAAAAATTATCATTATTCTCATCTAATGTCTTTAAAGCCTTTTATGATATCTATCTTTACATTAAACCATTGTTTCTAATATGTTTTTTATTCCACTCTAAACTGGGCACTAGACTCGATTACGGCAGAATAGAAAATTTATCATTTTTTCATCTAATGTCTTTAAAGCCTTTAATGATATCTATATTAACATTAAACCATATTGTTGCTAATATATTTTTTATTTCACGCTAACCTTGGCAGTAGACTCGATTACGGAAGATTAGAAAATGTATCATTATTCTCATCTAATGTCCTTAAAGCCTTTAATGATATCTATATTCATATTAAACCATATTGTTGCTAATATATTTTTTATTTCACGCTAACCTTGGCAGTAGACTCGATTACGGAAGATTAGAAAATGTATCATTATTCTCATCTAATGTCCTTAAAGCCTTTAATGATATCTATATTCATATTAAACCATATTGTTGCTAATATATTTTTTATTTCACGCTAACCTTGGCAGTAGACTCGATTACGGAAGATTAGAAAATGTATCATTATTCTCATCTAATGTCCTTAAAGCCTTTAATGATATCTATATTCATATTAAACCATATTGTTGCTAATATATTTTTTATTTCACGCTAACCTTGGCAGTAGACTCGATTACGGAAGATTAGAAAATGTATCATTATTCTCATCTAATGTCCTTAAAGCCTTTAATGATATCTATATTAACATTAAACCATATTGTTGCTAATATATTTTTTATTTCACGCTAACCTTGGCAGTAGACTCGATTACGGAAGATTAGAAAATGTATCATTATTCTCATCTAATGTCCTTAAAGCCTTTAATGATATCTATATTCATATTAAACCATATTGTTGCTAATATATTTTTTATTTCACGCTAACCTTGGCAGTAGACTCGATTACGGAAGATTAGAAAATGTATCATTATTCTCATCTAATGTCCTTAAAGCCTTTAATGATATCTATATTAACATTAAACCATATTGTTGCTAATATATTTTTTATTTCACGCTAACCTTGGCAGTAGACTCGATTACGGAAGATTAGAAAATGTATCATTATTCTCATCTAATGTCCTTAAAGCCTTTAATGATATCTATATTCATATTAAACCATACATTGTTGCTAATATATTTTTTATTTCACGCTAACCTTGGCAGTAGACTCGATTACGGAAGATTAAAAATTTTATCATTATTCTCACCTAATCGTGTTGTATAATGTGTCATAATCGGGCTGTATACTACAGTTTTGATAACTGTGTAACTCACTGATTTTGATTCTTATGTTCAATGTGTACTGATTTTTACGATCCGTACAAGGTAAATACACTGCGTCAACAATGTCGCCTATAATACTATATGGAGTAACCCCATTCTTTCTTTCTTTCTATATTGTCACTCTATAATGAATATTATGTAGTAGAAATATTAAAAGACAATTGCAGAAGCACTTATATACAACTGTATTGTATAATATAATATAGATAATTGGATATTTTAAAGGCAGTTTCCAACTAGTGCGCCAAATATTTTCTGTATGTAACTCGTACATTTGTATGGGATTTCAAACAACAATGCATTTAATTATGCGCCAATAAACGCTTGTCAAAATATGCCAAACCGCTGTGAAACTGCAACAATGGAACTTTTAAAAGATTCAAAAGTAGATTTGTTGTGGCCTAATTTATAGTTTTTATCCGTACGTTATATTATATTTATCCAATTCACAATTTTATGTAATTTTGCTTTTCAAATTTGGCAACACTCAAAAGTTTTAGTTTTAGTTTAGATCTTAAAAAGTTTGTTCTATAGAAATAAATCCGATAAGTTAAAGCTGATTTAAATATGTCAGTCTTTTTATTATTTGCAACATGAAAGTTGTCTGCCCAACAACTGGTGACGCGAACGTAATAACTCTTGATAATATCCGATTTGCTTAAAATTTTGTATATACGTTCATTGTGATAAGGGGCTCATTGGTTAAGTATAAAGACGGGGGGGAGGGGGCACAGTGGCTAATACCCCTTTTAATTTATTCATGCAGAATTATAATTCGATAAGTTAAAGCTGATTTAAATATGTCACTCTTTTTTTATTTGCAAATTCACCTAATAGAATATTTTATGATATTAAATGAAAGTCGTCTGCCCAACAAATTAACTTTTTAAAATGCTTATTTTTTTTCGTTTTTGTTGAATTTCTGAAAAAGTACTGAACCAATTTTCATAAAATTCAAATGGAACCAATTCGAGAGTATTCTCTTTCGAATTAAAAAAAAAATCACATAGGACGCATAGTTCCGGAGTACTCGGTGTAACCATGCATAAAAAAAAATGCATACATACACGTCAAATTGATAACCTCCTCCTTTTTTGAGTCGGTTAATAATTGAACGTAAGTCATCATTCAAATATTAATTTATTTTGAACGATCTTTCTAAAAATGTAACTTTTATGTAGTTTTATATAAAAAAAAATAATTTTGAATAAAAATGTCCGCCTTGGCATATGGAAAAGTGAAGCGGAAATCTCGGAACTATTGATGACGTATTGAAGCGTAAAAGTGCTATTATACGAGGCGTCGAGTCGCCGCCACTTCCAGGCGACACCCATGTAAACCTATGGCTTCAGAAGAGTTGCTTGGTAGCAAGCAACTTTTTTCTGTCGGAGCAATTTTGTCGCTTCGAAGCGGGCGATATCGCGACTAACAGCCAATCAAATGCTTAGGAACCTGACGTCACGAATTGACTCTCTTGTTTAGTTAAAACATGGCAGCTACCGAAGATCAGTCTCGAAACGATGGAGAACATTTTTTTTTATTTATTTCGTCATACAATGTCTTTTAAAGGTGAAATAAACGTAAATTTCTTCAAAATGAAAAATAGGATGAAAGGATTACTTGAAATAAGCCGAGAATTACAAGAAACATCGCTGAATTTTGCTTCCCTCTTTAGAATTGGTAAGTGTGACTTTTGTATTTATCTTTTTTTATTCTAAACTTTCTTGTATCTAATGTTAAATACGATAACAGTTAATTTCTTTAATTCATTCTCGTGTTCATTAAAACTATTTCATTGTTTTTATTCTTATTAATGTCGGGCTTATTAATATCGTAATTTCCGTAATGATATTTTGGCGCTATTTCAAAACTTTCTCGCCAAACTGTTTACATTTCATCAGCGATATACGTCAATGTAATGTTAAAAAGGAAATTTTACGGTATTTTGACAGGTTGAAAATAAAATAGTCTAATTACATTTTCTGATATTAAACTTAAAATAAAAAGAAATTAATATCTCCTGCTAATGAATATTGACATCGAGTGTTAGCAAACTTTCAATTAAATAGATATAATATATTTCTTTGTCATCCAACTGCCTAAAAAAAAATAAAAAAATTGAGAAACTAGCAAAAGTATTCACATACGCACCACATCACTGGTAATTAATTAATTATAATTTTATAGCAATTATTAGAATGTAAATTCAAACATTTAAAATTAGATGGAGAAATTGTAATTTGAAGTCATAACTTTCTTGCTAATATTCTGTACGAAATCTTTTAACATTAGTTACTACTGTGTCATTTGATTTGGCAATGATTGTACCTAATTTTTGTCCATTTCTTTCAATTTTGGGGGAAGGATAATATGGAGAAGGCAAGAATTTGTTTGCATATTGGTAAAAAGTGAAATAACTCTATAAGCGTTTTAGTGGTATAACTGATTTTATAATCTACCCCAAAAATTCATTCATTACCCCAAAAATTCACTGGCGTGCATTAATGATGTTTCAAAAAAGTAATAATTATGTAAAAAGAGATAATCAGATGTAAGATTTTCTTTCTGTGTATGTTTGCAAATGTTTTTAACTATTTTCTCCAGTTTTATTGTATTTTAAAATAATGAAAAGCAAATTTAATTTGCGAAGGTGTTTCAGAAAGATTTTCAGTATTTCATCACAGTCACCTTTTTTTTTTTTTTTTTCGTTAAATTGGAATGTTGCTTTTCATGATTCAACTTTTTGAAAAAAAAAAAAAAAAAAATCTTTTAATTTTCTTACAAATATTTACTTCTTTCTTGTTCATATTGAATAAGTATGTATATATGCTCAGATATATTTTTCGGTACATTTATGTTAGCCGGTCGTCAGTGATATATATTATATATAGGTACATATGTATGTGTATTATACATATGTATGTTGGGGAGACCGGTACACAGTCTACCACCCCCTAATATTTTATTTATTTAAAAAAAATTAAGCTTCTCTTCTATTCTAATAGACAACAGCAGTGAATTGATTAGCCATCAGAGAACATGTTTAGCTCAGAATGTACCATTTTATCCTGATTGATTGTTTTGAGATTCTAAAAGTAAAATTTTTCATCATCATATTTTTATTTTTTTAGTAATTAAAAGTTGTAGATAAATAAGATAAAACATAATTTTTGCAAAGGTAAGATACTTGTTTTTATTTAACTTTAAAGTTAATATGTTCAAAAGAAAGCTATAAACAATATTAATATGATTATTTATTGAACTTCGACATGGGGCACAGTGAACCAACCACTGTGCCCTGTAATGCCCTGTAAACTCTGCTCCTGTAATGCAGAATGTTCAAAATATTGAATAATTGCTTATTTTCTATAAATAAATATTGTTTTAAAGTAGTTATTTAGCTGTAAAATAAAGTAAAGAAAAATAACAATTTATTTAACATAGTAAGAAATATTTTGTTTTGTATTCACTGCTTTGCTTTGGAAAAAATGTAACTGTAGCCTAATTGATGATGATTCTATTCAAGTAAGATTCATGAGATGCAAATTGAATGGAAATCAGTTTATTTTTCCAGAGACTGTAGGTGAATCTGTTGTTGATGTTAATAATTTCATAATGTTGGTCCCAGACCCAAAAAGTATTTCAGGAAAATTCCAGGCTCAATCTTACTCATAAGTATTTTGGAATTTCATTTGCAAATTTTAATAGGCGCTTATTTTTTTGTATTTAATAACTTCGTTTAAATTACAATTGTTCCTGTATTAATCTGTTATTACTTTCAAAATATAATTTATTTTTTATTTTTTTCAAAATGTTACTTGCAAATTTATAATACTATATGTTATTTTGGAGGTAAAGGCAAAACAAGGAAGAATTAGATTAATGAAAAATAGATATATATTGCATTTCAGATAATACCTAATAGCGGTCCACTTTATGCGCGTACATAAATATATATTTTTGAAAAATGTATTGAAAGTTATGTTCTGAAAAAATTATGATGAATGTAAAATGGTTTAAGGAATATACAAAAATATTTTCAGGTAGATCAGTCTGTCTGTTAAAGAGAAAAAAATAACTGAAAAAGTGGTCCACTGTGTACCAGTCTCCCTGTATCACTGGCACCTGGCTAACATAAAAGTACCTATTTTATTTTTCTTATTTAAAGGGTAAAAGCAAAATGGTTCACTGTGGTCCACTGTGTACCAGTCTCCCCTATATCACTGGCACCTGGCTAACATAAAAGTTCCTATTTTATTTTTCTTATTTAAAGGGTAAAAGCAAAATTAACAATAATATAAATATTAAATATGTAATTTTTTTTCAAGGTCGGGAAAATTTTTACTGAAAAAAAAAATTTAATTTTTGGAATTTTTTTTTAATTTAGACAATTACCCGATATTTGTAAGACCGAATGTATATCAGAAAATCAAAATTACTGGATAATCGGTAGCACATATTACCTGTATTTTATATGCACAAACATTAATTTCTAAGTAAACATACTATAAATAAAATAAATATGCACTAACAAATAAAAATTTTAAAAGTAAGATGTATTTAAAGACCTAATTCTAAATGTACCTAGAAGAGAGGAACGCACAATGGGAAAAAATTAAACTCTTACAATTTAGAAGGGAAAACATACATATTCAAAAAATATTTCCACTCCTTCATTTTAAATAATGAAAAAATGTTCTAATGAGAAATACCTAAATCAAAAATATTTTATTTCAACATTTACATTGTTTCTAATTTTCTTATGGAAAGATTAAAACTACTGTTTTTCTTTAATTAGGTGCAAAAATATTTTAAAAACAAGTTGGAAATTGTATGACAAACGTGACAAATGAGGTGCGTTCGTACTATAGCTAGTTACATAAATATTCAGATCTTTTCTGATTTTTAATTCTGTGAAATGAATTATGTCGTCTGCAGATTAATTTCTGTCATAAAATAAGTATCTCGGTCACTTGATCATTAAACTTCGGAAGCTCTCCTATAACAAAAAAGCACCGATTTAAAAAAAAAAATTCAATATTACTTTTAAATGCTAAAGGTGTAAAATTAACAACTATAATATAAATTAAAATAACTTTTATTAGTTGTTTTACATGTTTCGACTCTTCTGAGTCATTTTCAAAAACAAAATGAGAATATTCAAAAGCTGCACGGGCTTTGAAGTTATTATTTACATGTACTTTTTAAAAAAATTACGCACGTTATCTATTATTTTTACTTGATTGTTTATTTTCATATCTTTGAGCATGGAGTAATTCTAGCCACAGTTTCGGTAAATTAAAAGATGCCGCATCGTTACATATTGTATTTTTGCGCGTGAGTATCTCTATGGTTTCTCTTATTATGGATGGATAGTGTAGACTGGAGGGAAATATTATTTTACTTTCATTGAAATTTATTTGGATGGTTTACCACTATAAAAAACGGACCAGTGGACGCCATACCTCCGACCACTATAAAAAACGGACCAGTGCACGCCATACCTTGGAACACTATAAAAAACGGACACCAGTGGACGCCTTACCTCCGACCACTATAAAAAACGGACCAGTGGACGCCTTACCTCCGACCACTATAAAAAACGGACCAGTGGACACCTTACCTCCGACCACTATAAAAAACGGACCAGTGGACGCCAAACCATCCAAATAAATTTCAATGAAAGTAAAATAATATTTCCCTCCAGTCTACACTATCCATCCATAATAAGAGAAACCATAGAGATACTCACGCGCAAAAATACAATATGTAACGATGCGGCATCTTTTAATTTACCGAAACTGTGGCTAGAATTACTCCATGCTCAAAGATATGAAAATAAACAATCAAGTAAAAATAATAGATAACGTGCGTAATTTTTTTTAAAAAGTACATGTAAATAATAACTTCAAAGCCCGTGCAGCTTTTGAATATTCTCATTTTGTTTTTGAAAATGACTCAGAAGAGTCGAAACATGTAAAACAACTAATAAAAGTTATTTTAATTTATATTATAGTTGTTAATTTTACACCTTTAGCATTTAAAAGTAATATACTATTACAAGGTGTTATATTTTATTATATTGTTAAAAAAATTCAAATTTCTTAATAAATATTTTTATTAATATCTCCTGAAGTTTTGATTCGATTTTAATAAAATTTGAAATGTCTCGACAAAATTCTGCAAAGATAATATATTTTAAATTGCAAACCATTCGGTTGGGTAGTTTTTGCGTTGTTATATGCGGACAGACAGACAGACAGACGGACAGACAGACAGACAGACAGACGGAACAAGCGACGACAATAGGTGCTACGTATTTATATAATTACGAACGCATCTAACAATAGATATATTTTTAAATATTTATAAAAGGGATAAATTTAAGAGCATTTGACAAAAATTGAGATTTGTGATCATAGGATCGATATTATCTAATATGATCATAAAAAAATTTCCGCCTGGAACATTGTTCATTATTATATAGCACAGTTATATTTGAAAAATAAATTATGATGACGATAGAAACCTTAGTAGTTATTATAAAAACATACCAGTTGTTCTATAAACAAAGTTTTTTTTTTTTAAATCTAAAATGTAAAAGGCAAAAATCTGTTAAAAATTTAAAATAGTTATGCAAAAATCATGACAAAGTATGTAAACACGAATATATCAGTACAGTAGAAAAACCATTGATCTTCCTTAAAATCCGATCATATGATAAATAGGCTTAATCACTGCATTAACAATGTCAGTAATGGCGATTTAAGCAATATTTGGTGATCTGGCTAACAGAAAAAGTACTCAATATCATCCACAAAGAGAGTGTAGTATAAAATTTGAGTGACATGGTTTCTAGTTGAGTTACATTGTGAATGTCATTTTTACATTAGCATGTTTAATAGCCAAGGTTGATTAATCTGATTTAAACTTCATACCCAAACTCACATTGTTCTGTATCCATAATATAAGTTTTGTTTTTTATTAACTAACCCATCCAGCGTTGCCCGAGCCTTGATAATAACCTCAAATTTGTATAAATTTATATCTTTAATCTGATTTTAAATGAATTTATATTTTTTAAATGAAAAATTCACATATAGATAAACAATGAAGATAGACCATTTACTTGATTTAATTTTGATATTTTTATCTAATTACTCATAATTCATTTTCCTTTTAGGTTCAAGAAAGCTCAGTGGTAAATAATACTGATGAAGAGATAATAATCCCGAGGGTCAGTTAAGAAAAACCAAACAAATTAAGCTGCAGTGCAGAAGAGGCAACTGAATTGCTGAAAAATTTCTGCTTCAGTAGAGAAGATATATTAAGAAGAAAAGCAGAAAATTCTTTCGCGTTGTATATATTCTGAAAAGATTAGATAGAGGGCATTTTCAGCTATAGTCTTATATCTCCTTACTATCGTTTTATACTCGTCGTCAGCTAGATAGCTCTTGAAAAGCGATTTGATTATCATTTACATTTCTTCCAGAGAAATGCTTCATGATTTTTTGAGTTAATGGGAATGCATCGTTGGCTACAATTATATAGGGAACTTTTACATTTATTCCTGGCAAGTAATTGGTCTGAGATATATTAGAAACATTTAATGCTATAAACTGGAATTTCAGTTAATTTTGACTTTCGCATAAAAGATAAAATTCAATTATTCTTATTTGTATTTAATTAAATATTCTATAAATGTATATATAGTATATAACAGTGCTAAAGTTATATATTTTTTTATAAAGTTATATATTGAAATTACTCTTTGTAAATGATATTAAAATTTATTTTAGCCAATATCTTTTTTAATTATTTTTAGTACCATTATATTGTTTTAATAAATTTATTTTGTGTTATTTACTGTGCAAGAGATTAGTTTTATTGTTAAGGCTGTTAGTCGGTCAATTTCCCTCGCTAATGTTAAACATATGGGTGTAGAATATGTGAGTATATTTAAAATATCTCCTCGGGAAATTTATATTTTTAACTTATTTTTTATTTGTACTTTTCTTAAAAGATGTCCTTTTTTTTTCCTTAGTTCTCAAAATATTTCTAAAATCTATGCTTAATTTAATATTTTATGTGTTAAAAGCTGACGAACTGTGGGTAAGATTTTAACATCTCATATAAAATTAAGTGTTTATTTTAGAAATATTTTGACAACTAAGAAAAAAAAAGATACATCCTTTAAGAACAACAGGAATATATACAGAAAAAAGAAGTTAAAAATATTAATTACCTTAAATATATGAATGTATTTTATGTCCAAAACTTTTACATTAGCGAGGAGAATTAGGAAGTTGACTAACAGCCTTAATTTTTGTTTTATGTTTATATCATTCTGACTTATTTTTCCTTTTCATCAAAATTATATTGGTAAAAGTGTGCAATATCAGATGCACAATTTTTTAACAGACATAAAATTTTAAAAAAAAAGAAAAAGACAGCACAATTTGTTGATGTAAGAGTCATTCAGAACCAAAGAAGATCAAGTCGATTTTCTCATTAAATCAAGATTCTTGCTCTAGGCAATAATTTCATTGTCTTCAGGGCCCCGTGACCAACCCTTCCCGCTTTTCGAGGCATTAAACTTCTCATATCGGACTTTTACATTTTACCAGTGACATCTTTATTTCGCATCTGGATGCTGGTCAAGTATGTCGTGGTAAAGGGAGACGCCCTTTCCTGACACTCTACCGGACTCAAAAAGCCGAATTCAATATTGGAAAAATTTAAACTGTAAATTGCACAAATTTAATGCACCGAAAGGGGGAACGATTGGGATCGGGGCTCTGAGATCATTGGACGATCGCAGCAGCTTCGAGCTTAATGTTCGTCTTCATAATAATATTCTGTCATTGTTAGCAGTCTACAGGAAATTTTGATTAACTGCCAACAATGTGTGTTTACCTAAGCTAACAACTTGGATATTCTTATAATTTTATATGCTGAAAGTTTGATTATTCTCAAAAAATAAATAAATTATTGGATATAAATCATTTTTACTTTTAACACTATTCTTTTAAAATTGCAGATTATTTATGACAAGTAATAACATAAGGTGATCTTTAAAATTTTGGTCAAGCTGTAAAATGAAATTTTCTTGATTGGGAAGATTATCCGGTACTTTTCGGTTAGCCGGGCGCCAGTGTTATACGTACATATATAAATATATATGTATATACATGTATATATTTATATATATTCATATATATGTGTAGATATATGTATATATATACATAAGTATGTGTGTGTATATGTATATGTATATATATCATTGGTGCCCGGCTAACCAAAAAGTACCAATTATCCTTTAAGAATTAAACAAAGAAACTAAAGATATGAAGTCGAATAAGAATGTATTAAAAAATTGGGTGCTAGTTACAGCATTTCAATAATACCAATCTATCTTTTTTGTTACTTGCTGAATCTGATAGACAAAAATCTAGACTTGGAGTTATCCCTCAAAAAACAAAATCACATGAAGTATTTTAATATAAAAAATTCTTTAACAATCTCAGATACCGATAATTATATTAAACAAAGTTAGCCATTTTGAAGATGAATTTGTTTATAATTGTGAAGTAATAATTAGGTGAAGAAGAAAATATTAAAATGTTCAGTGAGCTAGTTTTCACTGTAAAAATGTACTACAGTCAAGGTAGAAAAATCTTTTATTAGCATGCTCTCCTATAATCAAAATCGCACAATTTAAAAAAAACTTGAAAAAAGTTAGTTTCTTCTTTTATATTTTTAAACCAAACTTCTGTTGAATAAGCACATGTTTACTTTTAACTAAAACATGAAATAAGATATATTTAAATGCCCTATAACACAATCAAACCCACTATCTTGAACCTAACAAGAAAATGAAGGGAAAATCAAGATACGGTTTGTTTTAGACATTGTTTTATAAAATATGCCTAAAAATATGTTATTAATATTTTCTTTCATTTAAAAGTTGTGTGTATTACAACATTGCTTAGAAGAAAATGCCTGTTTTTAAAGTCTGATGGCTGTTTAAATTGTTTAATGGATGACAGTTGTTGTAAAACTACTGTGCATTTTAAGAACAATATTTTTTATAGTTTAAAAAACTGGTAAATGTTTTTCTTTTCTCTGCTAATTTTACTGTCGCCTTCCCCCCCCCCCCCTATATTTATAGAACATATTGTGGCTGACGAGGAAAGTATATTTTTTAGATTCGTAAGAGCATTTTTTAGATTCTTAAGACTTCTTAAGTCCAAACAGGTTACTTTATGACGCATTTTTTTAAAATAAATTTTTGTTCACAAATGCATAAAATTGGCAGGTGTTCTTATTCAGAAACTGTTGTTGTAGTGGGGCTTGAACGCCCAGATCATGGGATATAAGTCACAGGCTCTTTATCCCATTCAGAAACTATGTAATCTAAATATGTTTAGGTAGAACTTATAACTCAATAAGTAATTTATTTATCATAAAATGGAAAATTCATTTCGATTTCAACTCGCTTCCATAGTCAGGCCTGCCAATTTTATACCTTTGTGTTTAAAAATGAGTCTGAAGTTGTGTCAGAAAGTTTCGCATTGTTGAACAGGTCATTTAAGGACTACCTTAACTGCACATTTTGAATTCTGAAAGACACTCTCTTCAGGATAAGAATGAATCAGTTGTTACTATGCAAGTAAATTTTTTAATACAAAGGCATTATGGGCAGAACTTTTTTAACTGAGGGGCAAGAAGGGTGCTTATTTTTATACCAAAGGGAAGGCAGGATGCAGCATCCTCCTGAAACTTGGGGGGGGGGGGGAGGGAACTGTGGTATAGGATATAACTTAGCACCAGGTTTACATCATGGCAATACAGATTTCGTACACTTTTAACACAATTTTTTAATATAATTGTTTGCCTTATGTAAATGTAGAAAAGTATTACGAATGCTGTAATTAAATGAGGTGTCTACAATTTCTGCTATTTAAAAAGTAAATGAAAAAAATTATTAAAACATTGTTGTAAAAGCGTACGAACCCTGTAATATGCAAAATATGATTATTAAATAAAGTTTTAGGCATATCTTCTATAGCTAGCAGTTTTTAAAGGACTTCCATTCGCTGTGTTAAAAAATCCACTTATCTAGTGGGGAGTAAAATGATGTAATCCCTACACTTGGTAAATAATTAAAATTCTTAATATCAAGTTTCAGATAAACATCTTATCCCCGTGGCAGAATTGCAGCGACCAATGTCGCAGAATAAGAAAGATTTATTGCAGAAATAATTCTCATTTGAAAAAAAAAAAAAAAAAAAAAAAAAAAAAAAAAAAACATTTTTGGGAGAGAGAAAGGATTTTTGCAACAGCAAAAAAATATTCTGTATGTGTTTTGCTTCTGCAGAACAATATTGGTTAGAGGTGAAAATCTTCAGCGTTTCTGCAGATTTTTGTCCCTTCACCCCCGAAATTTTTGTTTGTCCCTTCCCACACTCCTTAAACTTTAAAGTTTAAAATATTTATAATTGTTAAGCTCTAAGTTCTGCTCAGTTTCTTAATAGGGTTTTGCAGTAGTTTTTTTTTTTTTTTTTTGTTACAAAATTTTAGTTTTCCCTTTCTTTGCAACCCCCCCCCCCCCCCCCCCCACACACACACACACCTCTCTCTCCAGCATTAACCTTGAACTGCTGTGACAAACACTTGCACAAGATACTGTGAGCGATCTCTGAGACTGCTTGATCGAAAGGCGAAAAAAAAAAAAAGCTTGATTTACTCATAGGATACTGTTTATGTACTAAACTTTAGTTCAGGACTCAGGACCATTATCATTAAAATCCACTTATTCAGAACTCTCTAGCAATAGTACTAGGGCTTCAAACGAAGTATCATTTCGCTATACTTAAACTATGAAAATTGAAAAAATATATATATAGCTACCTGTGAGACAGCTAACAACAGTTAAGTGATAACGTTGTTAATATTAAAAAGTCTCTATTTTTAAAATTAAGTTCCTTTTTTAATGTTGTTTTGCCTTAGTTCTTTTTTTTTGAACTCGTTACTTCTGCCTTAGTTCTTGTTACTTTAAAATACTAATACATAAATATTCATCTAATCCCCCGCCCCCCTTTTGCTCCATCATCACAATTTAAAATCTTAGAAAAAAAATTAATAAAAAATGACAAAAATCTGTCGTATTTATTACTTTGAAATAAATAATCACCAACCCCCCCCCCCCCCAAATTTGTAGCTTCCCTTCCCCCTAATAAACAAAGTTTACAGTATTTAAAATTATTTCCTTATGTTTTTTAAGTTTTCTTGTGTTACTTTACATAAACGATCCACAAATATATTTTTTTAATTGTTCCCTGAAATGTCTACTGCTTGTTTACCCCCCACCCCACCCCTCCCAACATACAAAGTAAAAAATATTTTTGGCAACAAATCATTCTATATTTTCCAAGGGGGATTTTCTAAATATGGGGGATGTGCAAAGTATTTTAACTTTTTTGTAGTCTGGCCTAATATAACTCTTGTTTGACTTCAGGACTGTTTCTGCAGAAAGATTTTGTGGTTAATAGAGTTTGTCGCAGAAAGCACAGTAATTTTCTGCCAGAGGGAATCTTATATTATAACAGGTGTACTAAAGGTAAAGTTAAAATAATCATGACTTTACATATTTTGTTACATTATATACTTTCATAACTTTACATATTTTATATGTAAAGTTTATTAGGATAACATGTTCTTTAATGATGCCATGAATTATTGAAAAATATAGTATTAATATTCTCATAAAATAAATTTGATACTTTTTGAAAATAATAGTAGCTTGCACTATTGCATTACTGTGATCTGACATGGCTTTTATAAATATTAAAATCACCCTATAAATTATTTTAAACATCTCGTTTTTTGTTTTTTTTTCTTCTTTTTTAAGGGTTGGGTATGCGAGTTGATCTTTTCAGAGGTCTATCTGGTTACTATCCTAGGTGGGACAACTTAGTTTGTGAATTGTACATTTGGTTGCATTGTTCTAAGAATATATAAATAAAATTGAACTTCGATAAGCGGGAACTGAAGTATCGACCAATCCAGCCATAATTAAAATGGTTTCTCTGTTATATAGGTTCAACAAGTGCTTATTTTACTAATAGAGGTTATCAAAGTAATAGTAACTACTATAACTAGTAAAGGTGTATTTGTGTTCTCAATTTTAACTGTCAATCATGTGGGACTTTAATAACAAGTAAAAACCATCTCAGTTATGAAAGTAATAATCACTTAATACAGAAATAAAATAATTTCAAGTAGAGGTTTCATTGGCTCAATATCAAAACTTTTCCTTTCTAAAAATGCAGTGGCAGAATAAATAGCAGTAATAAAAGTTTTTCACTTATCCAGGTTTGCTTGTATTAAATTAATACTGTTTATGATTCTTTAAAAGGAGCTTTCCATGATGGTTTGGAAAAGGATACAAAATTATATCTGTTATCTGTACACTATGGATTATTTTAAAATCTAATTTATAAAATTTAATTTGGGTGTAGGGCTAATGATTTATATTTTTATGAATATTATAGAAATTGGTGCTGATACACACACACACATATATATAATACAATTTTTCTATTCAAACTTCGTCAGTATCGTTAAAAATTAAAAAATATCAGAGGTCAAAATTTTTTGTACTGAGTTAAAAGACAGAAACAGGATTCTTTTTAAGAATGTCGAAAAAATTGCCGCAAAAAAAAAAAAAACCCTCTAAAAATAGCATGTAAAATTTCGTGAAAATTCAAAAATCAAGGTACGAATTCGGAATAAATTTTATTCAAAAGAGTTATATTGCGGTAGAAAATTTAAACTGGATTCCTTTAACGCATGTCAAAAATTTGCCGCGAAAAAACGCTAAATATTCCCCTGTATTAATGGTATCCTAATCCTAATCGCATCTCTTAATTTCGTGTATATATCAGCATTTTTAACAATAAACACAACCAGCGGACTTATAAATCATATCTTTAAACTTTGTTATACAAGTATTTTTACTAAAGTTCGAAGAAATGTCTGTTTTATACAATGTGCTATTAAAATTTAACCGAAAATCTTGTTAAAAGCCGCAAAATAAGTTTGAAAACCATCATATTGGCACGGTCGCTCGCTTGGCTGCCAATTTAGAGCGATGAATAAAGGAGCGCGGGCGGGTTCAGATATTATTTTGGCAACCCCGGCTGAATGATCTTGTGGGAGGAGTTTGTGGAGGCGATTTTTTGTCGCTCCCAATTCACGTGTAATAGGGCTATTAGTCACATGACTTACGCTTTTATTATGTAGATTGCTGAAGTTTTTAAAATCAATCTTGCTCTAAAACTTTTTGCGTACATTTATTAAAGTATACTAATATTATAAAGAACTGTCTGTTTGTTAGTAGGGTATCTCTCTCGGTAGTATCTTTCGAACTACCGTACCGAGCCGATTTAAAAAATAATGGTGACAAACTGCTGGTGACCTTCTCTGCTCAAACATTAGGCTATATTTTACGTCGGTATAACAACCCCCAACTGGGTACAGATTTTTTTTTTTTTTTTTTTGTAAAATTGCGATAACTGTGATATTGTTGGGGCTAGAAACTTGAAATTTGGTGTGGTAGTTACTTTTAAGATGTAAATACTCGATATGAACTGTTTAAGAAAAAGTGTGATAGTTAAAAGGGTGAAATGAGCGGAAAACGTTCTAAAAACTTCGATCTATTTGGAACTGTTAGTGCTAGAAACTTGAAATTTGACATGGCTGTTACTTTTAAGACGTAAATTCTTGCACAAAACAGTTTATAAAAATTTCAAAATGCAAAAGGGTACAGGAACAAAAAAACGTTCCAAAATTGCGATTTCTTTTGACAATGTTGGGATTAAATACTTGAAATTTTGCATGATAGTTAACTTTTAAGATATAAATGTACCCAAAGAACGGTTTCTAAAAACTTCGAAATTTAAAAGGGTGAAATGAGCGGAAAATGCTCTAAAAACTGTACTATATTATGATTAATTTGAAACTTTTAAGACTAGAAATTTGAAACTTGACATGACTGTTAATTTTAAGATGTAAATACGAGGGTCACACGAAAATTTTTGAGATACGGTTAAAGGGTACAAGGTAAACTTACCAACTCTTAGGAGTGTTCAAAGTAATTCCCTCCAAGATCAATGCACTTTTGTAGGCGAATTTTCCAAAGATTAAATGGGTCGAGTCATCCATTTCTTGGAATAAATGAAAAACATTCTTTTATAGTTTCATCTTCGGAATGAAAACGACGCCCACGTAAATCTTTTTAGATTAAAAAATGGCCAAAAGTCACACTTAGCAAGATCAGGAGAATAGAGTGGAAGTTCTATAACTTTGATGGTTTTTTGTTCAAGAAATTCGACTGTAATCCTTGCTGAATGAGAAGATGCATTGTCATGGTGAAGCATGAGTCCCCTTAACATTCACCTCTTGAAGTATTTCTGGAAGACACTTAGTGGTGTACCAATTAGCTGTAACTGTCTTCTGTCTCTCTAGCTTAATGACTTTGACCAGACCTGTACTTCTAAAATACACGACATACATCACTTTTTTCATTGCTCGTTGTCTTTTCACCATTGTTGGTTTGGGATCATCTTCAAAGACCCATACTTTACTTTCTTGAAATGTTGGAAAATAAAAAAAGGCATGTACGTCTCATCACCAGTTATGATTTTAGAAATAATGTGGTGGCCAACATCATTAAGAAATTTTAGGGTTTCTTTACTAATTCTCCCATACTCCGCTTTTTGGTGTTCTTTTTAAATTATGAGGGATCCAACAACAAACTAATTTTTTCATATGCAGTTCTTCATGAGTAATTTTATGTATAGCTTCAGATCCAATGTTAAGTTCCTTCTGTATCATTTGGTAGGTACAGCGATTATCATCAATTAACTTAACATGTTTTGTACGGCCGACACATTTTCTGGGACTACAGCTGACAATGGTCTTCCTGTGTGTTCTTAATCCGAAAGAGAATTTCGACCTCCTCTAAATTCTGTAAACCATCTGAATACAGTGGCACGAGATGGAGCTTCGTTTCCATATGCTAATTGTATACATTGAAGGCAATCTTATTGATTTAGCCCCACTTTAAAATCATAGAAAATCATAGCTCGATAATGCTCTCGCGTCAACTCCATTTTCTCTTCTTTCTAAATTTATTATACGATAGTTAAATTGCAATTGTTGCCACAAATTTTATTCTGCGGACATAAAAGTTTTCAAATTTATATATCCGACCAATATATATATATATTATATCCGACCAATATATATATATATATCATTTGCCCCTGTCTCAAAAATTACAGAATGATCCTCGTACTCGCAACAGAACAATTTCTAAAACATTCGAAATGTAAAAGGGTGCAGGAACAAAAAACAGTTTAAAATTGCAATTTTTGTGATACTGATGGGGCTAAAAACTTGAAATTTCGCATGGTTTTTATATTTAAGATGTAAAGACTTTCTAAGAACGGTTTCTGTAAAATTCGAAAATTATAACGGTGAAATGAGCGGAAAAACGTTTTAAAAGCGTTCTAAATTAAAATTTATGTGGAATTGTTAGGACTAGATATTACAATGTTTCGTCAACATTCCATTTGTCATAAATATTTCCAAACACAGTAAAACCTCCCACAGACTTTCCAAGTCTCCGGCTTTTTGAACACCAGTATTATCCTACAGAAAATGTTGTTCTTTTAAATCGCAGAATGTTCCGATTACATAAAACAACATTTTCTGTTCTAAAATACCGGTGTCCAAAATGCCGGAGACTTGGCAACTCTGCTCCCAAACAGTCGATAAAATGTCGAAATTAATATTGGTGCAATATTGTTAAAATGTAAACATCCCAACATTAGGATAATATTTCTTATCAATATTTTTTTACTTACTACTTATTTTGTCGCATTTAGAACAATAATTTCAACCGAAAACCCAAATGATGAACTTTTTCTAATCACTTCATAGAATCTAATAGAGGTTCCAACATCTGTTGCCTTTGAAATATTCTTCACTGTACTCCAACAGATAATTTTCATTTCTGAAAAAAAAAAATCTTCGTATCCAAAATATTAATGTTGTTTGCATTAATATATTTGATTGATTGTTTGACCATCTTTCACAAATGTTCTGAGGTAGTGTGTGTTTTTCAGGAAGCCATGGATAATTTGACAAATGAAGAATCGTACCAGACAGCTTTCTCATCATCGGCTCTTCTGCCAATGCTTCTTTTATCGCTCGCAACCCAGAGACATACTCCAAGAACCAAGACCAATTTCAAAGAAGAGTATGACTTCATCGTAGGTAATAAAAGAGAATTTTTTTTTTGCAAAAATATTACACACTTGATTTTTATTTACTTTAGCTACTTTTTATTGCTTAAAATATTTCGTTGTTGCAGTTTTACAGCCAGTTGGCTTATTTTGGCGAGAGTGGTTTGGCGCATCATTAACTCTATTGTTTTTGTTACAGTTGTAATCATAAAGATTATTTGGTGATTTATCATCTGCTGATATAAAAAGCAAAATATTAAGATTTTTTTCTGCTAATATTAACAAAACTATTGCAGATACAAATATAAAATTTGGTAGTATTATAAGAAATGTTCGATAAACACGCTGAAGCAGAGAGTTTTTAAATCGAAGAATTATTTAAAGGGCTATTTAAAGTTGAAATCCGTCAAAATAGTTCCGTTAAAAAAGTTTCATAGGAACAAAAACTATGCTTAATAATTTAACCATGTTTTTCAAGGACGTACTTGACAAACTTGCAGGGCGCAGTGTGCAATTATTTTTTCAATTGGACTAATTTTTGGGGTTTTATTTTCAATTTTACATTCAAAATTTCATCATTTCAATAGAAATATTTCATATTTAGAAATGGTCATATTTTAAATTGTTGCCAAATTGTAAAGCAGCGCAAATAATAATAGTTCCTTTCAATTTAAAAATGTATTTATACGTGACTATTAAAAATAGAAGGAAAACGCTAAAATAATAATTACGGGATCACGTGTTATACGCAGAAAATGGGGGTAAATTACGTCAGAAAAAATGTATTTAGACGAGAATATTAAAAAAGAAAGAAAACCTTAAAATGATTATATTATTACAGGCAAAACGCATTTAATTGTGAAACTTTCGTCATATATTTAAAATATACAGTGGGCAATATTTATGTAACATCACAGTGGGAATCACAAGTAAAAAGAATCACAAGATAAAAGTAACGCGGCTTGTAAGTTTGTTTCGATATGGCATCACTTGATGCAGCATAAATACAGAACAGGTAAATGCATGCGTAAAATACTCTAGCTTTATTTTGTATGAATTATTATTCGACAAATACATATAGGAAAATTCGTAAATACTTATTAATTAAAATAAACAATTTACATTTTAAAAATAAGATGAAAAATATGCGTGAAGGGGCATTAAAATAGAGAACAGAATTAATGCATAAGATATACCTGTTCCTGAAAATATCTAAAACTCAATATAAACATAAGACATAAGCATAAATTCTCTATACACAGTGCTTTTCAATGCCGCGGTTCTGAATGTTTTTTTTTATACCGCTAACCAGGCCCCTACCTGCCCGGCATGAATGCCTAGCTTAACGGGTTAGTACCTGGGTGCGGGGCGGAAATCGCCTGATCGCAGCATGGCTGTGATCCACCTGACTATTGATTTGTTCACATCGCTGCTGTGCTTGCTCTCTTGTGATTTGCTACCGTTATCTTTGTTTGCCGGTTCAAGGTTTCTGTTTAACTTTGTTGAATTGACAGATTTAATAGGTCTCGTAATTTAGAACCTTGATCAGGTGACGAGACCCTCACCTGACTAGGCACCCCCAGAGGTATTATTCACAGGTAACTTGGAGGGCTTTGCACCCACGACGGATTTTACATGCACCAGGTGCCATTAGCGTACATAGATTTACATATTTACCATGTCTGTTGGCTTGTCACGTTCATGGTGGGTTGTCGCTGTAGTGTTTATCGCCTCTTTTATGGGCTGATTTCCCTTCTTGTTGTATTTGTCTCTGTCAAGGCTTTTTGGCGTTTTTATAGGCTCGCCCCTGTTGTGGGTTGTTTTTTGTCTATCATTCATTGGTTTTTTGTCTCTTTCTTGATATATTTTTACCTCTAGCTTGTGCTAGAGCTGGTTTTCACATTTTGAATCTTGGTCTTCTTTCGAGAGTTTCACTGGTTATTATGTCACTATCGTGGGTTTTGTCACGTTGTAACTTTTGTTACTGGTGGTTGTCACATTGTAACTTTTGTTACTGGTGGTTGTCACGTTGTAACTTTTGTTACTGGTGGTTGTCACATTGTAACTTTTGTTACTGGTGGTTGTCACATTGTAACTTCTGTTACTGGTGGTTGTCACATTTCTGGATGTTGCACACTCATTTTTGTTGTCTTTGTCACTTTATCTCACCCAAGCATTGGGGATTTTGATTTTTTTTTCCCTTCGTGAATACGCTTTTTGCGATCAGTCCATTGAATCCTAATGGCTGTTATCACTGCTTTTGAATTTTGTGCAACTTGTTGATTTGTTGTTTGAGAAACTTGTCGCACTAATGGAGTGGGGCTTGTTCCGTGGCCGTTAGTCCGTCATGTATCTATGAGGCTGTATTCACTTGATTTTACACTGTTTTTTTCCCCATTAACTTTCTTTGGCAGGTGTGCTTTGTGCATTCACCATTTAATTATTTTGTTCACTTTTTGTTGGCTATTTGCCTTCATCAGTTGGTGAAATTCAGTCCGTCACCGATGACTTCCACTTCTCACTAGTGCTGAAAAAAATCGATTTTTTTTGGCGTAGCAAAGAGGTTCCATTGCTACTTTTTTTTTTTTTTTTTTTTTTTTTTTTTTTAATTTTTTTTTTTTTTTTTTTTTTTTTTTTTTTAAAGATATATTAGAAAATATACTTACCAAATGGATGACTTTTGAGAGTGGGATATGCTTTTGAGGAATCTCGCTGCTGGGAAGGTGTATTTATTGTGATATGAGATCGATGTTTTCTACTAACCATCTCATCACTGCTCTTCCTTTTGTTTGTACTTGTTTGTTGTTCGCTAACTGGTTGTGCCATATTTTTTCGTTGTTCGGTGTGATGTGGATCAGATGTAGTGTTTGGGTAAGTGGGCAGTCTGTTAGATAGTGTTTGGGGGTTCCCGACTCCCCGCATGAGCAGTTTGGTGCGTCTTTGCGCTTAAACCTGTGTAAGTAGTCCGGGAATGCTCCGTGACCCGTGTAAATTTGACTTAGTGAGATTGCAGCTGATGATTCTGCGAGAATCTACTTTTGGGAAGTATTCATATGTCTTCCTGCCCGTTTCCCCATAATCCCACTCGAACTGCCATTGTTTGATAGTGAGTTCTTTTAGTTTTCTTTTTAAGTTTGATATCGGTCTTTCTAGATGGTATGGGATTTCTTTACTTTGGTTTTCTGCAGCCGTTTTTGCTAATTCGTCGGCATCCTCGTTTCCTTGGATACCCACATGTGCTTTGACCCAGCTAATTTTGAATTTATTGTTTGAGTCTTTTACTGTTTTTTGTATTGTATCGATTAATTTTACTACATTGAAGGGTTTACTGAGTGATTGGATGGCTGACATGCAGTCCGAGCGAATGCTGTATTCCTTCCCTGTGCTATTTCCCCATTCTGCTGCTTTTAGTATAGCCAGTAGTTCGGCTTGGAAAACACTGTTGTACTTCCTTAATGGAGCTGACCATGTTTTTATTTTTTGTTCATTTTTGAAAGCTACGAATGCCGAACCCGTAGCGCCTGTTTCCAATTTTGAACCGTCCGTATATATTACTATGTCCTTGTAATTATGGCCTATTCTTGGTTCTATGGTGTCCGCGGGATGTGTTTCCCATACATTAATCTTTTTTATATAGTCTGTATGGTGGATAGTGGTTCCGTGTATTTCTGTCGTTTCTCTTAAACGAGATATTGTGCCGTATTCTGCCTCGTATTTAACTTGGAGGTGAATTGGAATCAGGCCAGCAAGTACCTGAAGGGCCGCTGTTGGGGCAGTTTTATATGCCCTAACTATAGCCAGCAAAAAATGCCTTTGGCATGTTGTTAGTACTTGTTTACTTCTTTGGTTTAGCTTATGTCCCCATATTGAGGCTGCGTAAGTCAGTGTTTTCTCAGCTACTGTTCTATACCATATTTTTAAGATGCTTGGTTTCAATCCCCAACCCCGTTTGGCCATTTGTCCCATCATCCAAAACGCTTTCCTTACTTTGGCTGTTTGTGCTTGGCAGTGTGTTTCCCAATTTAGGTTTTTATGTATGATTACACCTAGATACTTAATGTTTTCTTTTCCTTCAAATTCCCTTTCTTTGAATTTAATTCCTTCAATTTTATATGTGTCTGCTGTTGGTAGGTTTCTTGTGTGTGTTCTATTAAGGTACAGTAGTTCTGTTTTGTCCCAATTAAGCGTTAGGTTATTTTCCGTTACCCATTCATAAAATTCTTTTATTATTTTGTTTGCTAGTTTTACTAATTGTTCTTTTGTTTTTGCTTTTATTATTAAAATAAAGTCGTCTGCGAAGGCCTGTATTCTTACATTTTTACCCCAGTTTTTCTTTAGGGCTGTATCTGCTATTAGCAGCCACAGCAGTGGTCCCAGACTGCTGCCTTGTGGGCAGTCGCCAAATGTTTGTTTTGTTACTTTAATGCCGTTTTCTTCTAAGGATACGTATCTATCTTCTAAAAAGCTTAGTATCCAATTTATTAAGTAAGTGGGGCATGGTGATTGTTTTAAGTTTTCGGCTATAATAGGCCATCTGATATTATCAAATGCACCCTTTATATCCATTGCTATTAGTAATGTTTGGTATTTGTCTTCCTTGTCTTTCTTTATTGTTTTTATTAGGTTATTTAGTGCGTGTTCAGTTGATAACCCTTGTTTGAACCCATATTGTTTGTCGCTCCAGTATTTGTTGATTGTTAGATGATGTGATATCCTGCCGTGTATTATTTTTTCTAGTATTTTACTAAGTGTAGGTAGTAAGCATATTGGTCTGTAATTTTTTGGTTCTTTTGGATCTTTTCCCTTTTTATGAAATAGGACTACTGTGCCTATTTTAAATGATTTTGGGAAGTAGTTGAAGTTAAGGCATGTGTTATATAATGTTAGTAGTAGTTGTGGTGCTGCTGTGTGTATTCTTTTCACTAGGTTATGGTCTATGTAGTCAAAGCCCGGAGCTTTGTTTTGTTTTATGTTTTTGATTATCCTGTTAAGTTCTTGTTTTGTTATAAGCTGTGGTTTTGTTTCATTAAATGTCGGTGTCTCTGGTTTTAATTCGTGTTCTATTGATGGATCTGTTAGATATAGGTTGTTTAGGAAGTGGTTTAATGTATTTTTGACTGTTACTTCTTGATTGTTGGGCATGATGTTTTCTAATCGTGATGGGCTTGTTTTTTTGCCTGATGCCAGTTTATATTGAGGGCCATATGTATTAGTGACTTCCTCACAGTATTTTTTCCATGTATCTCTTTTGGCTTTTTGGACTATTTTCTTTAATTTTGCGCGTTCTTTTTTATATTCTATATGTTGTTTGTGTTTTAGTTCCTCATCTTGTTGTTCCTGGAATTTTCTCCTGAACGCCCTTACTCTATTTCTTGCTAGACTTCTTGTGACCACCATGGTGGTGCCATTAATTCTGGAGTTTTTCTATGTTTGTAGCAGGCGAATGCTATTGCTGTTATTTCTCTCTGTAATCTTAGAGTTATGTTGTCTAACTGATCTATATTTGTTGCTTTTGTTAGTTCTTTTGTATATTTGTTTCTGATTTGTTTAATTTTCTTCTCGAATTTTGCGTGTTTGCCGTGTTTTGTTTCTAATCTATGTCTTTGATAGCACGTATTTTTATATTTTATATTAAATTTTATGTATTTGTGATCACTGTTTGATTCGTCGTCGCTTACTTCCCAGTCTGTTATATTTTCTCCTAATTTAGCTGTTGCTATTGTTAGATCCGGCCATCCTTCTAGCTTCCTTTTACCTCTCATGGTGCTGAACGATGCTTTTGCGTGTGGTGGGTTTTGTACAAAGAGGGCATTCAGGAGGAGGAAGTCTGTAAGTTTTACCCCCCTGTCATCTAAGTTCGCATAGCCCCATTGTTGAGAGTGTGCGTTAAAGTCCCCCGTCAGTAGTACTTCGCCCTTGGCTATTTTCAGAGTGTCTTCTACCTCCTGCAGCACATCTTCGAAGTCTTCTACTGAGGGGGGTGCGTATACATTGATTATTGTTATTGTTTCTTTTTTATTTTCGATTTTTATTGCTGTTGTGTATTCTTTTTCTGCTATTGTTATTGGATTGGTGCCTGTGTGAGTTACTATTGCTGATCGATTTCTTTTTGTTTTTGTTATTTTCCAATTACCATTATTGAAACCTGTTATTTTTCCTGTTTTTTTATTTTGGTGAAAGTCTTGTAAGAGTCCAATATTTATTTGTTTGTCTCCCATATATCCCATAAGTGTTTGTGTTGCATGGAGACTGTTATGTAGGTTTATTTGTATTAGTTTGATGTTGTCTTGATTTTTATTGTTGGAGTTTTCTTTTGGATTTTTATTTTCATTCAGGTTTGGATTGTCTTGGGTGCCGTTTAGGCACGCGTCTGTGTTAGCGGCGTTGATATTGAACATAATTCAATTCGTGTGTCCTTTGTTGCCTGTTGTTAAGTTCCTCCTGTGACCTCCTATGCACCCGTGTCACACCCCTAGTTGTGTTTAATGTGATTTTGTCGTTTAGGACATCATTACCTGTAGTTAGTTTTTGTCTTCCTTGTTCAATTTCAATTTGTCTAATTTTGAGGAGCTTTCTGTACACCCTGCACTGCCCATCATGAGCCGTGTGGTCTATAGGGATTTGTGCCGGTAAGTGCGCCTTATTCCATTCGTTAAATGTAGTGCAGATGATACACCTCTTCCTTCCTTTTGGGCAATCTTCGTATTTGTGCCTACCTGCACATATCGGCCAGTACTGACTCTGCTTGCACTGGTGCGCCACGTGGTCAAAACCTTGACATTTGTGACACCTTTGGATCGTCACATAGTTTTTTATCGGACATTCCTTGAGTCCCAGGCAGATCGTTCTCTCCTTGAGAAGGTGATCCGCCAGGGGCTCAGGGAGCGCTACCGGAATATGCAATCGCCCTGCTGGTGCCCGTAGCGATTTTAGCAACTGTATTTTGTCCTCGTTTTGTTCTATGTCGATGCCTAGTTCTCTGCATATTTTGTGCTTGATTATGGCTGGCTCCACCGACTCCGGTACATGGAAGATGATGATTCTCTTCTTCCTTAAATTGGCTGTTTTTACTTTCAGGCCACTGTTACTCTCCTCATTCTCTGCCAGGGCTTCCTTTATCCTCGTAGCTTCCGTTGCGTTTTCGCAAACAATTTTTATGCCGTTGCGAATCCGTTTGACATTCCTGACTCCTTCCTTGTTTTCTATCGTATTTGTTATTTGTTGCTCTACTTCCTCTGCTGTCCGCTCTTCTGTAGCCTGAATAATTACAGTTGCCGTCGCGGCTTTGACCGCCTGTGCATAACTGTGAGCAACTGCAGTCTTTTTTGTTGCCTTTTGTGCTGGTAGCGATGTTGTCTCTTCTTCCATTGGTTGGGTTCCTCTTTTTGCTGTTACTATTTCCAAGGCCTTTGCCTCGGCATGTGTTGCCCTCAACTCCATCTCAGTCAGTGAGTTTATCACTACCTGCAGAGCTTGGTCCATGGCTTCACACGTCGATGCTGGTATCTTTGTTGATTTTGATTGTATCATCTTGATGTAGCTTATTGCCATCATAGCCCTCTCTATCTCTAGGGATCTCCTTTTAGATCCATCTGGTATGTCGCAAAGGGTTATTAATTCCCCTCTTAACCTCGTGACTTCTGTGTCTTGTAGTACCGCAGTTTCTTTATCTGGCTCTGTCATTACACTTCCAGGTGTACTACTTGCTCCTGGCGTTTTTTTTGTGTTTTTTACTTCTGTTTTTGAGCCTTTTGAGCCTTGGGTGGTTTTTGTTGACGCATTTCGCTTTTGGTCTATTGGTGTCATTGTTTTTTCGCGGGAACTTGCACGTGTGCTTAGTTTCATTTTTTGTATTTGGTGTTTCTAGTTACCCTTTTATTAGTTTATTTATGTTTTATTCCCAGCAGGGGGAAACATGAAAATAACATTACAATTATAGACATCTTTTTCTAACGGTGTGTGTGTGTGTGGGGGGGGTTAACTGAAAGATTTTACTTTAAGAGTTTGATCTGGGAGATTAATGCCTTGAGGCTTTAGAAAGTGGAGAGGGAATCGCTGGTAGAAGTAGGGATTAGTGGGTGATTGACATCCAACAATGAGCTAGTGGCAGCTGTAATGAAGTTAGGATTATTGAATGATTGACACTCCCTTCTTTTAATCTGCACTGGAATGTTGAATTCACTTATGTGAGCATTCTTTAATGTAACTGAAACTTCCTATGCATAGAGAAATTGTTGCTATTTTGACTTGAGAATTTTTTTTTTTTTTTTTTGAGGGCGCTTACCTGTTAATTTGCTTATTAAAGTAAATTGGATGTCTAGTTAGACATGTATGGTTACAGAAAATATTCTGGGGTACTTGAGAAACTGTTTAGTTTCTTGATTTTTTTTTTATTTTCCCCGGGGTTTAAAAGATGGTCAATTAAGATTTATACTTACATAGGCAATCCCCGCCAGGTACCAGTTACCTTAATTACTGCTGCTGCTGATTTCTTCCTGCAAAGAGCTGCTATGTTGATCAAGGCAGGTGTGGCTGTTCCGTTTCTACCGGGCGAACATCTTTCTCCCGCGGTCCTGTCTGCTAGCGTCTGTCCGCAAAGCCGAGAGTGTCCTTCCGCTAGCTCTTTCAACACGTGGTCCCTTGATTACACTAATTAGTACATAACTAATTAACCGTTGGTCGCACAATTGAAAAATTAATGTCCACGGATAGGAAATGTTTTTCTCTTTCCGGGAATTCAAAAATCTGAAAAAAAATCTCAGGAATTCCGGTTTTAAAATTGCAAAAACCAGGAGCCCAAAAACATGCGTGCTTCCTGTACGCGTCGCTAACTTCCCGTCGTGGTTCTGAATGTTATTCCGAAGCAGGCGAATTTTTGTAGCCTCGAATCCAAAGGAGGAATATTGTCCATAACGTCGTTATAATACTTGATAAATTTTGACACAATTGTTCAAATTGGTAATGAAATCATACGAGAGTGTAAAACAACAACGTTTCTGAAGTTTACGGAAGCTCTGAGGAAAAGAAATTTCCTCTTTGTTGCCCGAAAATTTTAGGATTTTTTTCCTTATATCAGAAACATATTAGAGTTCCTTATGTTTTTTCCTGATTTTTCTCCTTAAGGTTCTGAAGACAATGAGAACATTTTCAGAACTTTGAATAACTATGAATAACGAGACTCACTTTCGTGTAGTTAATTTTTTTATTAACTGTTAAAAAAACAGCTTTTCAATATAACAGTATCCAGAAGATATCCGTTATAGTAGGTGCTGGTTCTGCTGGAGCAGTTGTCGCAGCCCGTTTGTCAGAAATCCCTTGCATCAGTGTTTTACTCCTAGAAGCTGGAAAACCAACACCTTTGCTTACAGAGGTGCCTGCTGTTGCGAGAGCTTTTTTCTTCAGTGACATTGATTGGAAGTTTTCTACTACTCCTCAAAGGTATACCGGTTCCTCACAGATTAATAGGGTAAGACGATGCAAGTTTATGTTTTTTTTATTTATTCACATAAAACTCTACACAATACTCATAAATTATTATACAGAATGTATATGCTACAGAAATGAGATTAAGAATAACGATCATAATAAACGTGGCTCACAAATAATGATACCAAAATTAATATATTTTATTTAGTAAGAAAAAAAAAAAAAAAAAAAAAAAAAAAAACGTTTTGTAGGTTGGTGATAGAAATTATTTAATTGAGAACATACATCAGACTTGTTTGCTTGACACCGGTGTCGCTGTAAATCTTCGTCGAGATGAAGTCTGGATAGACACAAAGAAATAGACATCACTGACTATTACAACGTGGAACTCCACAAAGAGTACATAATTCAGTTACAGGGAGTTGAACCATGTCCATCTTAAAGATATACAATTATTATACAGACATACATACATTCAATACAATAATCCAACATGGAGTGAAAAATTAGCCAGAGCCAGGAATCGAACCATGGTCCACAGCATTCCGGGCTGTTGCTCTAACGGTGGAATAGTAAAAACCTATTCTCCGTTGTCCGTTCATCCAAGGCTGTCTGTTAGATGGCTGGTGACCTTCTCTCCAACATGGTTTATTAGTGAGAAATTGCAGACTCAGGAGTCGGCCGCAGTGGTTCAGTGGTTAGAGCAACAACCCGGAATGCTGTGGACCCAGGTTCGATTCCTGGCTCTGGCTAAATTTTCTCTCCATGTTGGATTCTTGTATTGAATGTATGTATGTCTGTATAATAATTGTATATCTTTAAAACGTTGAATGCAGGCGTTATTTATGTGTAATTTAATACATGTCCATCTTGATATTGAGAAACCCTGGTCGAATCCGGCCCCTTCTCCTACACTCGCAAGCGATTAACGAAGTGGTGTCTTTTAACCACTCGGTTATGGAGGACCCTAGAAATTATTGCTGTCACCGAAAATTTTGTACATAGAAAAATAAGGGGTATAATCCAAGCATTCATGCTTTCGATTGGTTGAGAGCAGATTTCAATTTATAGTGATTTTTATACACATAAATTTCGTTTTCATTTTCGAAACATTACAAGCATGCAATTTGGCAGCACTTAAAGATTTTATTTTCGTATTGAATTCGT
Organism: Maratus michaelseni; assembly: GCA_963931845.1. Taxonomy (NCBI): domain Eukaryota; kingdom Metazoa; phylum Arthropoda; class Arachnida; order Araneae; family Salticidae; genus Maratus; species Maratus michaelseni. The sequence continues at coordinate 255,036,292 of OZ007587.1, forward strand.
AAAAGCTATTAAGCAAGAGTATGTTTTTTTTTTCTTTTTCTTTTACTGTAACTGGTTTTCCATACATTGGAATTTTATTAAGAGTTTTCTTCCGGTGCATAGCTCTGCCTATAGGTGTTCATTATTCAAAGATATGATCTGAATCCATAACCATGCAATGAATAGATAATGTGTATAAATAATAAGTATTTAGCATGTCGCTCCGGTATATGCTATTCTTTACCCGTAAATGCTATCCTTTACCGGCAAAACTTAGGATTTGCAGATCTTTGAGCGTTTACAGTAACACAACTAAATATAAGTATCTAGTGTAAATTAAGTACAACATATTTAATTCGTATATTTTAGCAAATAATTTGGCCGCAAGGAAAAACTCTGGGTGGTTCGAGTGTTCTCAATGCATTGGTCAGTGTTCGTGGAAACAGAAAGAACTTCGACGAGTGGGAAGCGATGGGTGCCAAAGGCTGGAGCTACAACGACGTATTTCAATATTTTGTGAGGCTAGAGGACAACATTGATCCCGAATTCTTGGCGAATGGTGAGTCGAGTCGAGTTCTTTTTGTTGAACTGTTGTTTATATCTGAGCCATGAAATATTCTAGAAGGCCGTTTTATTCATAAATGCCGGCAGAAACGAAATACTGGGAAGAAGAAGCAGTTTTTTTTTCTCTTTTTTAGGGTTTGTGATAAGCCGATGTCCGATGTATTATTATAATAAATGAAAACACTTTTATCCTCATAATCAGTTTTCTTTTTTAATCTTTAATTATTTTTAATCGTCTGGATTGATTACTTGGCTTCTGTTATGGCGCTACGGTCATCATTTGTACATCAGGGATAAACAGAAGACATTTTTATTTAAGCGTCCAAGCCTGAATAGTGCCAGTACTCCAACTTCATACCTTTTGAATAGAACTCACCCTAACAACTAGACAAGCAAACGGACATCCATTACCTGAGTTTTTTTCCAGCTATTTGGGAAAAAATATTTCCGGAATAACTTTTTTTTGGGGGGGGGGGGGAGTAAAATTTTAAATATTTGAACATACATATTTTCTTAAATAGTAAAACTTCTCAGTCATGTGGGCTTTTTTTTCAACGAAATATGTTTGCACTTCTCAATAAAAAACTTTTATGTTTTCAATTTGTGTTTGTAGGTTATCACGGCAGAGGAGGTCCTGTAACAATTGCTCAACCCCCCTATCAACCTGAGGTCAAAGCAGCCACCATCGAGGCTGTCAGAAATTTAGGATTTGAATTTGTAGATTCTAATGGGCCCTTTCAGCATGGTAAGTGAAACTTTATTGTTTCCCTTTTGAATTACGATTCTCTGAATGCAAAAATATATTTTTTAACTGGTAATATTTTTGTAAGAAACAACTGATAAGATTTTTTTTTTTTTCTGAGCAATTTTTATTGATAATCTTATCGTATACTTAAGAAAACGCAAAGCTTCTAAGACAATCTTGCTTAAACCGTCATTGGTCGCGACTTTTTGAAGGACGCTACTAGTCGCGTGTGACAGTTTCTCTCACGCTAACCTTTTCCATTGTGTAAGCAGTTCGCGTAATGAAAATAGTTATATAAAACTTTCTTTAAGTGAAAACTGAATCTTCGTCGTCGGATTTCCAGTCAGATCATTTGAAAGATTCGAAAACCGATGGTTATCATGTAGAAAAAGTAAGAGCCATATAGGACAAAATGTTTTGTGAAGCTAATTTTTTAACAATGTGCGATGAAAGGCATTAAAAACATTAGCAGCATGTAGATGTTTATGATTGTGTTAGTTTTATGATTGTATTATGTCCGTTTTGAACGTTCTACAAATTTATTCCTTTGATTCATTATAAACGCTACACACTCCCTTTTCAACATGAAACATGCCATAATAAACATCAATAACATATATAAATTGCATAATAATCCGAGTATATTTACGAGAGATAGAGTAACAAGCAGGCGGTAGACAGACAAACTGAAGTCATAAACACTTTTCAACTATGTTGGAAAATGTTAAAAACAACTAAGCACTTTAAAGATCTTTAAGGAACGAAGGAAGTACTTGTTGCGGATGTTAAGCATTCATCATTCATTTACAAGGGTGCACAAAATAATTTCGTCATATAATGGACCGCTAGAAATATCGTTTGCAGCGTATTTTAAGGATGTTACACTATTTCAAACTCAAAGAAATTTATATAAATCCCTAGGGTGGACTACAAATAGTGTGCATGGCATTTATTTCTTCAGTTACATGGGCACAAAAAAGAACTCAATAACAGTACTGTCTATGAGTGACAGTTGCTAAAAGTGCATTTTCAGTTGTGGTATGCGCTTTTAAATTTAAATTTTTGCATATTATGTGGTGTTTATATACTCTATAAATCGTATACACGACTGCACAAAACAATTCATAAGTATGTAACTTACTTAAATGTGATTTTTAATTGTGTTATGCATTTTTCAGCTAAACTATATTTGGTATACAAAGAGAAGTATGTAGACTATAAATAAATTCAAAGAACTGGATTTATTACTGCCTCTGGATGATAATTGTTGGATGTTCGTTTTTAGTTGTGTTACGTGTTTTTTTACCTGAAATAAATTTTAGCTTCATATGTGGTATGTATAAAAATCTGTACGCAATGTACAGGGCTGTAAAAAAGAATTAGAGTACATTTTCATCTACTGGCAGAAATTATTGAAATTGAATTTTCAAATTTGTTATGCATTTTCTAACTGAACGAAATTTTAACACACTATGTAGTATATAACAGTTCATAGATCATATAGAGGGCTGCACAAACGAATTCCACTAAGTTTCCGACATTGGACGGTAATTGCTGAAATTGGGTTTTCAAATGTGTTATACGTTTTCAAAAATGTTTACTCAGATAATCTATTGCATACTGTTTTAAGATTGTACAATTGTTTCACATTTTGAAAGATTGTGAAGACTGCAATTTTGGTAACAAGTGTTCTGTAGAATGAGGGGCATATTTTTCATATACAGTTCTTGCAAGAGTGTAAGGGGTGTTTAGGTGCTCCAATTACTATAACAACTGAACGAGTGTCGGATCAGCAGTTCCGTAGAATGAGTGACGGGTTTCTGATTAAACAGTTCTTGAAAGTGTTTGAGGATGTTTAAATGCTCCATTTTTTTAAACAACTGCTCCGTAGAAAGAATGGCGGATTTCTGATTAGATGTTATTTTTTTCAAGAGTGTGAATATCTTTAGATGCTCCAGTTACTGTAACTGCGCCATAGAACGAGTGGTAGATTTTTGACTAAGCAGTTTTTACAAGAGTGTGAGGGTGTTTCAATGCTCCAATTACTGTAACAGCTATTCCGTAGAACGATTGAAGGATTTACAACTAGGCAGTTCTTGGAAGAGCGTGAAGGTGTTTAGATCCTCCGCTTACTGTGACAACTGTTACGTAGAACGAGTAGCGGATTTTTGCAAGAGTGCAAAAATATTTAGATGCTGCAATAACTTTAACAACTGCGTCATATGAACTACTTGCGGATTTGTAATTGGGACTTAAAGAATGCTGAGTTGTTTAGATGCTCCAATAGCTGCATCTGAATTATACAGTGAGGAAAGTTTCTGACTAGGTAGACGGAGTAATTGTTTTGGTCCGCCGTGCTAGATAGATGGGATAATTTGCTTTAATTGCTAAATAGCGTTAATTTAAGCACAAATGAACAGTTATCTGTAAATGAACGTTCTGTGTATTATAAATTATTAGAACTATTCATTTAATTATTTGCTGAATGTTTTTTTTATTACGTCCACTTTATTCTTAAAGTGCTGGTATCAATGAGTGATGTTATCTTACTTGTAAGTTATCGAGCGTCATGATGGTTTGGATATTTTCCCCTTCTTGTATGTAGCTTCTTTCAAAAGAAGACGCAAATTTTTTACAATATTATTTAAATAATGATTTATTTTTTTAAAAAAACACTGTCGATTACTTTTTGCAAAAACTGAACGAGTCAAGCAAAGTCTTGTGAAGATGAATGCTGTAAAACTATTCGAAATGCTTGGGAATGAGATTCTAAATGTCCAGTGTTATTAAAAGCGGTTACATAGCGTTAAGTTTAGTTTACAGGTTACAATTCATATTTTAAAAATATATTTTATAATTCGTTTTTCGTACATAACATTTATTTAAAAAATGCATCAATATTAGATAATTATTTTTGAGGTACTTAATACTAATATAACAGAAAAAATAATATTAATACAGGAAATATAAACAAAAATATTAAAACTTTTCGACCAAATATCTTTAAATTTAGTAATTTAGTATCTGTTGCTAAAATTTACTCTAGGGGCAAATTGCAAAGTCAAATTTCTATTGATTTTTTTTTTTTACAATTTCAATACAGAGACATACATATCACTGACGTACGATAGTATCAGCTAGAGAGGCAGAAGCAGCTCATGAGTATGAGTTAAATATAGAGAATAAAAAGTGATATAGACAGCTGTCAAAGATTTCATTTCGAGTTTGTGTTTCCATGAGTTAGGAACACTGATTTTTTTCCAATATTCCAGGTTTCTATGACTACCAAGCCACTATCAGAAATGGTCAGCGATGTAGCACAGCTAAAGCGTACTTGGTTCCAGCAGAAAGCAGGACGAATTTGGATATATTGTCTCGAGCAACAGTTACCAAAGTAGGTACTTTGGAATTCCCAATATTTTATTCCAAAACAGTATGAAGATTTGCATAAGAATATTGGATACTTTTTAGTATTTTATAAAATGCTTGCCTAAACGTATCAGCCCATTGGCCAGAAAAATAAAATTACAGACCCAAGGCAATACCTAGAAAAATATTTTGGGGGAATTAAAAAAAATTATAATGCATCTTGGGTCTACTTTGGAATGAATTGTTTTCCTGAAAATGATTAATTTATGAAGCAAGGGAATGGTGGCATGTGGGAAAAATTATTATCATTTGTTTTCGAGATATAGAGATATTTTACTTTTTAACAGACTAAGAGGATCGATCCTATTAGCGTTGACATTTTCAAAAAAGAAAATCTTAAACATAAACCGGAAAAATTTTAAAGAATTTTCTTTTATGTAAATAAGTTTAATTGTTCTATCAAAAATTTCTATTTTTCTGGTTACTATTTGAATGTTCCCAGTATTTTTCCTTGTAGGATTTTAACTTTATTTTCGAAATTTATGGACGAAGCCATAATCTCATGTTCTGTTATGTCTTTATGAAGATTTAAGAAAATTATATACGTAAACTACGCTCTTTTTGTAGCTGCCATAATCCGAAAAAACTCAAATGTGGTGTCAAAATGGGTGTTGCCAGTTTAAAATAAAAATTGGTGTGATTTTTAATCTGTAGATGGCCTCCAAAATTTAATTCGTGCACAGCATTTGAACTGTAGGACTTATTGCCAATAAGTTGGCAGCAGAGCAGTAGCATTTTTATAGAATGATTTACAGCCGAAATAGTGTAATTGTATACTTTTTTCCACGAGTGTACGTATCAGGGTGTGTTTCAAATCTTATCGCTTTCGAAATGAAACCTTTCAATTTCCACGAACTTAAAACAATGAAATGCTGGAAGCACATTTATAATCCTATATATTATTTCTCCTGTCAACATCCCTTTTTCTAAGAAAATACAAAATGCAGAACGACGAAGGAAATAGCATATGAAAGGATTTTGAACAGGCTTCTGACATAGCACACTTAACATTTCGTTAAAACATGTTCTTGATTAAAATTTGCTGATAATTAAAAATTAAATCGGCATTGTTTTCATAAAAGAAATGAAAGGTTTTCCTCAAAATATTGTTGCCAAAAAAAATAAAAAAATACCACATTATATGATGCTCAGCAATTATTATAAAAAACACCCCACGGGTTTATTTTATATTTATGATTAAAAAGCGAAATTGAAATTGAAATGTTTAGTCCCATGTTTTTTCCCGAAGCGGATGACGTCATCCTCTAATGCAGTTAAAATACGATTGTTAATTTTTTTTCTCGCGCGTGCCTTTAGCAATCTTGGATCAGTTTTTAGACTAACTTTGATGGAATAAATTAGATGATATTCTGGCTTGACTAACAACTAAATGTTGTTTGCAGATATTTTTATCCTTGTTTTTTCTTTAGAAGTTTAAACCTGCATCTAATAAATATTACATATTGATAAAAAATGGTACTTCTCTATTATCCCGTCGACCACTTTTCATAACAAAAAATTATCGCCAAATAAATGGGAGAACGTTGCCATTGGAATATCAAAATAAATAAAATATAAGAATTTAAGGACACAATTGTTATTTTAATTAATGAAATAACTAATCTCATCAAAAAGTCACCTGTGAAAAATGCAGCCAAGTCTCGTAACTCATTTACCGTAAAAAGTAATGAGATCGTATAAAGCCAAGTTTAACTATCTTATTAACTCTGAAATTTTCATTCACAAATCACTCCTAGTCTCTACATCTTTAGTTAAATATTATTTTGTGACTTGGCAATTACGTAGCAAGAGAATGTGATGTATATAATTAGTCTTAATCAAATAATACCATGCCATCCCATAACATATTAAGGTGTAATAACTTCCCTGTGAGTATATAATTAGCCTTAATTAAGGTAGATACATGACGGACTAACGGCCACGGAACAAGCCCCACTCCATTAGTGCGACAAGTTTCTCAAACAACAAATCAACAAGTTGCGCAAAATTCAAAAGCAGTGATAACAGCCATTAGGATTCAATGGACTGATCGCAAAAAGCGTATTCACGAAGGGAAAAAAAAAATCAAAATCCCCAATGCTTGGGTGAGATAAAGTGACAAAGACAACAAAAATGAGTGTGCAACATCCAGAAATGTGACAACCACCAGTAACAGAAGTTACAATGTGACAACCACCAGTAACAAAAGTTACAATGTGACAACCACCAGTAACAAAAGTTACAATGTGACAACCACCAGTAACAAAAGTTACAATGTGACAACCACCAGTAACAAAAGTTACAACGTGACAAAACCCACGATAGTGACATAATAACCAGTGAAACTCTCGAAAGAAGACCAAGATTCAAAATGTGAAAACCAGCTCTAGCACAAGCTAGAGGTAAAAATATATCAAGAAAGAGACAAAAAACCAATGAATGATAGACAAAAAACAACCCACAACAGGGGCGAGCCTATAAAAACGCCAAAAAGCCTTGACAGAGACAAATACAACAAGAAGGGAAATCAGCCCATAAAAGAGGCGATAAACACTACAGCGACAACCCACCATGAACGTGACAAGCCAACAGACATGGTAAATATGTAAATCTATGTACGCTAATGGCACCTGGTGCATGTAAAATCCGTCGTGGGTGCAAAGCCCTCCAAGTTACCTGTGAATAATACCTCTGGGGGTGCCTAGTCAGGTGAGGGTCTCGTCACCTGATCAAGGTTCTAAATTACGAGACCTATTAAATCTGTCAATTCAACAAAGTTAAACAGAAACCTTGAACCGGCAAACAAAGATAACGGTAGCAAATCACAAGAGAGCAAGCACAGCAGCGATGTGAACAAATCAATAGTCAGGTGGATCACAGCCATGCTGCGATCAGGCGATTTCCGCCCCGCACCCAGGTACTAACCCGTTAAGCTAGGCATTCATGCCGGGCAGGTAGGGGCTTGGTTAGCGGTATAAAAAAAAAAAAAAATTAGCCTTAATCATATTATCTCATCCCATCCCATACCACAGTAAGGTGTAATAACTTCTCTCTGCTGCGTAATTGCCAAGTCACAAAATAATATTTAACTAAAGATGTAGAGACTAGGAGTGATTTGTGAATGAAAATTTCAGAGTTAATAAGATAGTTAAACTTAGCTTTATACGATCTCATTACTTTTTACGGTAAATGAGTTACGAGACTTGGCTGCATTTTTCACAGGTGACTTTTTGATGAGATTTCACTTCTTTTTGTAAGTAATCTTCCTTTTCTTGATTTTGGGTTCTTTTGGAGATAATCCACTGATTTTCGCTAAGCCCACACTCTGTCCCTATTATTTACAGGTATCAAAAATTTGAAGCTTTAGTTTCGTTTGCAAAGTAACTGTAGATAAAAAGAGATTTCAGATTCCTAGGCAAGCACTAAGTTATGGGAGGGGGAGTGTCAAAAGTACTCTCAATTACTTCCAGGTTAGGTGCTATTCATCTGAGATATTACTCGCAGCCCTAGATACTTGATATTTAACATAAAAGAACTTTTTAGTATAAAAAGAAAGCCAAAATTAAAATTTCCAGAAATTTCCAATAAATCAAACGATATTCCTTTTCCTTATGTTTTTTTTTTTTTTCGTTTTTTTTAGTCTTTTTTTTTTATTATTATTTACGGTTTTTTTTAATTTTTCCTTACTTTGTGTACTAAACCCTGCCTTTCTGCCAAATGTCAAGCTTCTGGACTACAAAATCGAATTATTTTCAATTTTTCGACTTTTTATAAATTTATTGATTTTTCGATTTTAATTCAAAGTTACCTGATTGTCATGCCAGTATAGTAATTATTTGATCCGTCTTCTTAGGATCATTTAGGTTCAATTTAGAGATAAATCAAGTGAATCTTAGAGTCACCATGATTTTATTTAGAAAGGACTATCAAGCCATAACCAGCCAGTAATGTCGGGAGGGTAGGGGGAGCTGTGAAATTTTTTGTGGGGCTAACATCATTTAACAATCCGTATTTCATATGCGAAGTAAATAGATTAACCTGTGAAAGAAAACAAACCTGTCCATAAAGAAATCGCCTATAACGTAGCCAGTCTATTGCGGAACTTTTCTATAACGAAATTCGTAAACGAAAGAAAAGAAAACCATAATCCGGGGGGAAAAAAATAAAACAATTAGGGGCGTTGTACTAACTAATAGGACAATTATCTTAAAACTAATGTTTCTAGCAGTAAAAAATCAAATTGTTTTCGAATTTTCGATTTCTTAAAGATATTTCGATTTTTCGATTTTATTTTCGAATTTAACAAATATTTTAATTGTTCCTTTTATTGAATAGTAAATACTACCTTTACACCAAGTTTTAAGTTTCTAAGACTACAAGATAAAATTATTTTCCATTTTTGATTTTTTCGAATTTTTTTTATAATTTTCTGGATTTTTTAATTTTTTCTTATTTTGTATCCTTTATTACAAATTTCAAGTTTCTAGCGCTACAAAATCGAATTATTTTGAAATTTACGATCTTTTTCGAGTTTTTTATTCTATTTTCGAATTTATTGTGTTGTAATTTTTCCTTTTTCTGTATCCTAAACAATGTTTACGCCGAATTTTAAGTTCTAAAGCTACAAAATCGATTTTTTTTCAATTTTTCGAATTTTCGATTTATTTTTCGAATTTTACAGATTTTTTATTTATTTCTTTTTTTGTATCCTAAATACTACCTTTATTCCAAATTTTAAGTTTCTAGCTTTACAAAATCGAATTATTTTCAAATTTTCGTTTTTTTTTTCAATTTTTTGATTTTATTTTCAATTTTTGTTGTGTTTTTAATTTTTTCTTTTTCTGAATCCTAAACACTACTTTTACACCAAATTTTCAGTTTCTAAGACTACGAGATCATATTGTTTTCAATTTCTCTCTTTTTCTTTCTTTTTTTAAATTTTCGATTTTTTTTTAATTATCCATATTTTTTAATGGTTCCTTATTTAGTATCTTAAATATTACCTTTTTTCCAAATTTCAAGTTTCTAGCGCTATGAAATCGAATTATTTTCAAAATTTCCTTATTTTTCGATTTCTTTCGATTTTTTTATTTTATTTTCGAATTTTATTGCGTTTTTATTTTAACTTACTAGCCGCCACTGGCGACCAGTTTGGTCGCCCTTAAATGTATGTTAAGCATTGTAACAAATTATTTTTATTCATAATTTATTTTTTTCCTTAATCCTTCGCCAAACCGGAAAAATCTAATAGACAAATCAAGAACTTTTGTGATCGTGGTAGCATTTCGCATATTTTTTTGTTGTTATGTATTTCATCTTTCTTGACAAAAACCGCTTAACCCACTTTATAATAAATTAATCATTGTGTGTGTGTTTTTAATATAAAATAAACTATTTCATAATAAAATAAAAGTATATGCTGTTTTAGTAATCTCTAATAGGTACCTGAAAATGGGATTTTCTCGCCAAAATGGCGCAAAACAAAAATTCCGCCAACCCTGGTGCGTCCGTGACAGCTGTTCCAATTTAAAATACATGACGTTCACATTTTTCTTTAAAATAGAAAATAGATAAATAAGAAATATTATCATAAATCAAAACATTTGATTTCAAAATTAAAATATCGTTTCTAATTAATACACACGAAAAATAAAAGCTGACAATTTGTTTCGAAATTTGATCCATTAAATATTATTACATGAGTTCAACCACGGAGTTCAACTTACATCAAGAAAAGATCCGAAGGAAGTTGAGTTGTATGGAACAGAATTATGGTAAACTTTGACTGTCTCACTCGTGCTGATTATTTTTTTTTACACCAGGCAGCGGTCCAAAAATTCATGGTTTAATATTTTAAACGTTCACAACGAATGAATCTTTTTTTTTTGTTGTTGTTGTTTACTTTCATGGATAGAGAATTTGAACAGCGAACCTAATTGAAACTGAAGTTATTGCAGAATGTATACATAATTGAACGTAAGTCATCTCTCAAATATTAATTTATTTTGAACGATCTTTCTAAAAATGTAACTTTTATGCAGTTTTATTAGAAAAAATAATTTTGAATAAAAATGGCTGCCTGGCATATGAAAAACTGAAGCGGCATCCCGGAACTGTTGAGGACAGTCACATGACATACGGTTTTATTATATAGATTCTGAATCCTAAACACTATCTTTACCGCGAATTTTAAGTTTTTAAGGCCAAAAGATCAAATTATTTCATTTTTTTTTCAATTTTTTCGAATATTTCGATTTTTTTCGAATTTTCTAGATTTTTTAATTTTTCCTTATTTTGCATCCTAAATACTACCTTTATTCCGAATTCCAAGTTTCTAGCGTAACAAAATTGGATTATTTGAAATTTTTCGATTTTTCGATTTTATTTTCAAAATTTTTTTGTGTTTTTGATGTTTTCTTTTTCTGAATTCTAAACACTACCTTCACACCAAATTTTAAGTTTTTAAGACTACAAGATCGTGTTATTTTCAATTTTCAATTTTGTTCAATTTTTTTTTGAATTTTCGAATGTTTTTTTTTTGTTTTTTTTTAATTGTTTTTTTGTTAATTTTCCGGATTTTATAATTTTTCCTTTCTTTGTATCCGAAATACTAGCTTTATTCCAAATTTTAAGTTTCTGTGGCTGCTGGATCTACCCAATCTTTTTGATGACGCGAGAGTGAGTGAGTGTGTGAGTGACAAAAAATCGAAACTTTGAGTTCATATATCGTCTGCACTAATTTATGGGTATTTTTTGAATTATCCATATTTTTGAATTTTTCCTTATTTAGTATCTTAAATATTACCTTTATTCCAAATTTCAAGTTTCTAGCGCTATGAAATCGAATTATTTTCAAATTTTCCTTATTTTTCGATTTTTTCGATTTTTTGATTTTATTTTCGAATTTTCTTGCGTTTTTTATTTTAACTTAATCTGAATCCTAAACACTATCTTTACTGCGAATTTTAAGTTTCTAAGGCTAAAAATGAAATTATTTTAATTTTTTCAATTTTTTTCGAATTTTTCGAATTTTTGAATTTTTTTTTTCGAATTTTCCAGAATTTTTAATTTTTTCTTATTTTGCATCCTAAATACTACCTTTATTCCGAATTCCAAGTTTCTAGCGCGACAAAATCGGACTATTTGAAAATTTTCGATTTTTTTCGATTTTTCGATTTTTTCAATTTTGCTTTCGATTTTTTTGGTGTTTTTGATGTTTTCTTTTTCTGGATACTAAACACTACCTTCACACCGAATCTTAAGTTTCTAAGACTACAAGATCGTATTATTTTCAATTTTCAATTTTGATGGAATTTGTTGAATTTCCGAATGTTTATTTTTCGAATTTTCCGGATTTTATAATTTTTCCCTTCTTTGTACCCTAAACACTACCTTTTTTCCAAATGTCAAGTTTCTAGGGCTACGGGATCTACCTAATCTTTTTGATGACGCGTGAACGAGTGAGTGAGTGAGTACAAAAAATCGAATGTTTGAGTTCATCTATCGTCTGAACTAGAAAAGACAGAAAGTTGTCATTTTAAATTTTGGTCCTGTGTGCCAAATACTCTAGAAAAACGAAGTTTCAAATTTTTGGGATACTCCAGCGCGGAGATATGGGGGGGTCAAAAGTGCCCTGAGTTGCTTCCAGAAGAGTATGCTTACGGCTGTCCTCTCTCGACTTGGCGGAGGCACTGCCGTGCCTCCAGATAAATCAGTAAAACATAATAAAAAATACAGGTAAATGTCGAATTAAAAATCAGTTGATGACGTAACAAACACGTATAATGCTTCTGACATCAAGTAAATGGGACTGCATTTTTGGCGTTTAATCTTACAATTTGGCGATAGTTATTTGTTATGAAAAGTGGTCGACGACATAATAGAGAAGTACCTAAAAAATATTAGATTTCAGTGCGAAATCCTCGCTGGTATTTCTTTTGTTCTTTTGGAACTGATGTGAACGTTAACACCACATGCTGCAGTTTGACCTTCTTAGTTATCGAAACGGTTACCTTCAGGACATGGCTCTGGAGGGAAATTACCCCCCACCCCCTCCCGCTCTTTATAATTCCCCAGAAATATTTCAAATTTTCCATTTTGATAATGACCCTGAAAGAAATATTTCACAATTTCTGTTTCGGGAATGTACACACCCAGTCTCTGGGAAAAAAGATGTTGAATTTGACACTTGTTACACTGTAAAGAAAGAAACATAAAATTACTCAATATGTGAAAAACGTTTACGAAAAATTTATGTGACCTAGTTGTTTCCCAGGATTTCAGAAACAATTCCTTTATTCTAAGAAATCGGTTTAACCCATTCGCTGCCAACCACGAGTATACTCTTGATTTTTCAATCTAAAATTACGAATGCATACCGGAAATTTCGAAAGAAGAATATTTATTTTATGTAATCACGAAATGTCTGTAATTAAATAAAGTAAATACATACATTGCTATTAGTATTTTCTGGTATAAATTCAAACTTTCTAAATAAAATAAAATTCCGGTAATTTTCAACCGGCAGTGAACGTGTTAACCCTTTATATCTTGAATTAATTTTCCAGCTGCTTTTTAATTGTATTTTTGCATCATTGGATAAGTTTTGGTGCAGAATAAACATAGGAAAGAGGAAAATAATTTTTATAGTGTTTTAGTGGTTAATTATGCAACTGTAACCAACATAAATTTTTTACCCTATGATATAAAATAAAATAGTAAATTTCAAATAGTAAACTTCAAATAAAATATAAGAAATGTTCACCTGTAGAGTATAGAAAACAATAGAAAATAATAGTACTAAATAACCGGTAATAAACCACTAAAATTACTCAAATGAAAAACAACATGCATGTCAATTCTATTTCAAAATGGATTTCGAATGTAGCGTGGCAAATGTAAAATCCCTACAATGCAAAGAAAGAGGATATGTGCTTGAATTTGCCATCTCCTGCCTGCTATCAGAAATATACTCTGTGCCATTGTGAATACCGTTAGGAAAAACGGTCATATTACGAATATATAGGTGTTTTATTAAAGTGGCACTTATAAGTACCGTCAGGATAAAAAGGGTTAAGGAAAGGCCAATTCTAAGCCTAAAAAATATAATAGGTTTCCATTATTTTTGTAAACATTACTGAAAGAAATATGTGCTCCTTTGCTGCCTGCAGATATTGTAAAAAAATCATTTATGTTAATTTAAGAAACGTACTGGTTTTTGAGATTTCTAATTGGCCCTTTTTTAAAAGGCTTATAAAGATAAGGAAAATATTTTCCAGAATCGTGGGTAACTATGAGATTATACTGAACTTTCATAAACAATCAGCAACTTTCTACAGTGAAGAATATGGACTAATTTTATTGTAAAGCTGTCATAAGAAGCCATGTTCTCTAAATATGCTGTTTAGTGTATGTCGTTCTTTGCCAAAAAAGATTAATGCGAGTAGTGGGCAGAGACGTTATCGCATTTAAAGTACTGAATCGATCCGGAAACTCTGATTTCACCCAAACCAGTTTGCGATTCGGGTGGTGTTGTAACTCGACCAGAATGTTGTTAATGGAGACACCAATTTTCTGACACCCGTAAATCATCCGTTGTCTTCACACACTGGTTCGGTCTTTTTGATGATTTGATGATCAGTTTCTAGGTGACAAAAAACGTTAAAAGGCCGTCCACCTTCGTAACTGTATTTTTCCTTCTAAGGTCTGTTTCAAAAGTTTAAGCACAAGCATAAAATGTCGATTTTCAAAGAATTATAAAAAGTTAGAACAACTAACATTTTTTTATTTTCAGATTTCGCAACATTATTTAAATAAATGATATCAAAAGAAGAAAAAAATAAATTACATAATTGTAAAAAATATAATAAAAAAAAACTGTCTCAAAAGTTTATGCACAATGTCAAAAACAGCCAGATTTATAATTTTTACAGAACTTTTACTTACAAATTATTTTTTCGTGATTTCGGATTAGTTCAAATAAACGTGCGTCCATCGAAATTATTAGTTTTTGTCGGATTTCTGGTGGCAAAGAGTACCATGCTTTCTCAATAGTTTCTTGGAATTCTTCAACAGAGTCATACTGCTTTCCATTGCCGTAAACCTGGCGGGTTAAAATACCCCAGACATTCTCAATCGGGTTTAAGTCTGGACTTAAAGCTGCCCAGTCAAGAACTTTAACATTTTTCTGAGAAAGCCAAAGTTTTGTAGAATGTGATACGTGGTACAGCATTGTCTTGTTGAAAAGTCCATTCAGGACCCCCAAAAATGTCACCGAATGGAAGCAAATGTCGGTTTAGCGTCCCTTGATACTTTTTTTAATCTTGTTTTCCTTTTAGAAAAACCAGAGAGGTCTGGCCATTGAATCCAAATGCCCCCCAAACCATAACAGATTTATCGCCTTGCTGCCTGCTGAAAAATGACCTTGGTTCCTTTCGTAAATCATGCCAATACGCGTTCCAACCATCAGGGCCATCTAAGTTCCACTTTTTCTCATCGCTGAATAAAATAGTAAGCCATTTGTCTCCGTAGGACATGTGTTTTTTAGCCCAGTTCATTCTTGCCTGTTTGTGATGTAATTTGAGAGACGGTTTGAGAGCCATTTTCTTTAGTATGATGAAATCACACTCTTTAATACGTCTATGTATACGTCTATGTATATGTACAGAGTCTTTGGACACCTGTACACACTGAGATTATTTTTAATTTGCCGTATGGAAATAATTTGTCTAGATACCAATCTCCGTATTCTCCGGTCAGTCTGAACAGTCGTCATACGTGGTCGTCCACATCTTGGTTTCAGCTTAAAATTATCATTTCTAGAGAGTACTTGACATATACCTAGCTTTGATCGATTTAAAAATTTTGTAATTTCAGAAACAGTTTTATTTTGCTACTTCAATTAAAAAACTTTCAAAATCTCACATTTTGTGAATTCTTTACCCTTCGGCATTTTTAAAACGAGAGGAAATCTCCACCTTTTATACATTTATAAAATTGCAATATGATGTTATACAACGTCATTACACACGTCCAATCACGTGTTTCTAAAAAAATTTGCATAAAGTGCTTAAACTTTTGAGACAGCGTTTCTTCAAGAAAAAAGAAAAATTAAATAAAAATAAATATATTTTTTATTTTAACCACCCTAAATGGCTTATTTTATTTTATTTTGATTAAATGTCGAGTATTTATTGTAAATTAGCATAAAATATTTTCTTCTTCAATTATTTTAAACCAGATTTGTACAGTGCTTAAACTTTTGAGACAGACAGAGGTATTTACAAGAAAATGAAACAATGTTTTAAGACTTAACTAGAAACAACTGTAGATGTTTTAATTAAACGAGCAAGCAATTTTCCTGATTACAAATGTTATCGAAAACGGCTGGAACAATTTTCACGAAATTTGACTCCTATACTAAATCAAGCACGAGAAAATGATTTAGCTAGGTCCCTATTTCAAGAAAATTCGTTTTTACAGGTTAAAACAAACTCAACGCTGAAAATACTGCTTGCTATAAAATGGAAAAATGCGGAAACGATTAACACAAAATTTGTCTTCTATACTAATTAGAGCACGAGCAAAATTATATAGTTAGGTCTTGAATCCGGAAAAACTCCTTTAGACAGATTAAAACAAATTCAACCCTGAAAATGCTGATATATATCGAAAACGGCTAGAACGATTTTCACAAAACTTGACTCCTATATTAATTCGAACATGAGAAAATGATCTAGCTAGGTAGCTAATTTGAGAAAATTCATTTTATATTAAAAGAAACTCAGTACAGAAAATCATGGTATAAATTGAAAATAGAACCGACTATTTTTATGAAATAAGCCTTATTCAAATACAATAAGAAAAAGATATAGCTAGGTCTCGACTTAAAAAAAAATCGTTTTCATAGGTTTAAGCAGTTTTTTAAATTAATCTTCAGGACATAAACTAAAATCTTAATAACGATTTAATCATCAACGTTAATCTTCAGTAATCAGAATTATCGCCAATAATATTGGTCATTGATCAGCAACACGATTAAGGACGATATTAAAGACAGTTTCAAGGCCCCCTTATCATAGTATTGATAAGGGGAATACTATGATAAGGGGATACTATGATAATACTATGATAAGGGGGTCTTGGACAATGTAATGATTTTTGTAGGAAATTTGCTTTCTATACTAAATCGAGCACAAGAAAATGGTCTAGGTAGGTCCCTAATTCGGTAAAATTCGTTTTGACAGGTTCGAACAAACTCAGCATTGTAGAATTTTTATGTCGAAAATGGTTGGAACGATTTTCATAACATAAGTCTTATATACTAATTCGAGTACGGGAAAACCATATAACTAGGACTCAATTTCAGAAACATGTGCTTTGATATGTTTAAATATTTTTTTCTGACGTCAGTCTTCTGTAACAAAAGGTCTCGCCAATAATACTATTTGTCACTGATCATCACAGCACCATGATTGCGAAAGATTTCTACTCCATGGGAGATGCAATGTAAGTCGACCTTTGAGTCGGTCTGCCATGGTCTTAGATAGGACAGATTGCATTCAGGCAAACTGCCTGTTTAATATTTCCATAGTCAACATTGTCTTTCGAATGATGTATGAATTGTGATAATTCTCGAAGACGTAGATTTTTCTGCGGTCGCCATCCAGTCTAATACAATTTACATAAAACAAGATTACTGTACTGATTCGAATACAAGAAAATAATTAGATACTTATAGACTTCAGCAAAGTTCCTTTTGATCGGTAACAAAATCTTAATATTAATATGCTGCTGACGTACTGTCATTCACAATCGAGTTAAAAACTGTTGAGCTTCAATTTTACAGATAAAGTTTTTGTATATGACAAAGAAATGTCGTGGAGTAATATTTTGCTTAACGCAAACAAATTAGCACTAAATACGATTCTGAAGACCTTTCTTTCACAATGACAATAACAAATTGTCCATTAAATGCAAAAGTTTGTTAAATGTAACAAACCTGTCTTGTTCGCAATGTTTTGAAAATTTGATTGTCTCTTTCGTAATTTGGTGTCCTCGACTACTGGTATCATACAGCATGTATTGCTTGGCGCAAAATTACTAGCACATTTTTAATAAATAAAACATTTTATGTCAAACCCCTAAACTTATTTTTTAAACATCAATTGAAAGGAGACATAATTCAAGTCGAATGGCTATTCCCGTTTTCTAGAAAAAAATTGGCGATTAAAATATATGGGGTGTTTTCTCTTCTTTATGGACGACTAAATCTTTTGGGTAAAACAGTGAGTATGTGAAAGGTTCTACACGTTTATCAATATTGCACACACTGACAATGTTATATGGAAAAAAATTTGACTACCTCGACAATAAACCAATTTGGTATTTTACAATTGCGGAAATATCTAACAAAAAATCATAACTGTTATTTCGATAACATAGAGTAATTGGATAGAGTATAATATATATACAAAAAATGTAAAACTGGCAGCATTTGTTATTATAACTTTCAGAAACTAGAAATTACATTTTCATGCAGAAACGAATAACAAAACTTGTCTTTACTCAAATACAGTATGAATTCCTCTATATTAAAAAAAACTAACGATTTAGTAACGTGCCAAATGATTTGGAAATGGACCAATGAAAATCTGCATAGATCTTCCCGGTCTTTTTTTTATTTTATTTTCTTCAAGAAAATATGTATTGCTGCGTGATACCGAACGATATCGCGAAGCGATTACGCGGGGTTGGAGAGCGTAGCGAGCAGGAGGGCGGAGCCCCTCTAGTTATATAAAAATAACTAATAAAATTTTGTCTTTACTTAAAGACATAATGTTGAAAAACCACCGAGTGAGGCTTGGTTTACCAGGTACTTATTTAACATTTAAAAATGATTGTAAATATAGAGGGTGCGCCCATTCAATGCTCCTGATACCATGGTCATGTCGGCCTGTGCTTTAAAAGTCATTACTGCTTTAACAAGTCAAGCTTGATACACGTGATCTTTCGAATGAAGAACTGTTGATATGTGTATTTTATTATTCAGCAGCGTCTTTATAGGTTTGTTGACTTAACAAACAAAATAATAGCTCCTGGGGAAGGGAAAGACTTGCATTCACTTGCAGTTTCTTTAGGTCTGCTTAACCTGAAGAAAGCTCTCATATTATGCGCAATGTCACTGCATGATGTTTTTAGCCCAGTTTTTATCAATGGAACATTAAACGTAGGAAAATACAGAAAGTAGATTAGGGGTTTATCCCATTTCTTTATGGTTTAAGACTTGGTCTATGGTCATCGGTTTATGCAAGAGGAAGAAAGACCATAGTACGGCTAAGATTAAAGTACATCCGACGCAAGAACACAGTTGCACATTCTTGCGATCTTGTTTAACCTTTGTATGGCGTTTGTTTTCGAAGTGTTCAATTACCTCTTTTTTGTCACAATAGTTTACCCATTGTGGGTTTTTTCGAACTTCAATTTACGTGATTTCTTTGTATGAGGTTATTTGAAGAGGAGTCGAATCGTACGATTATTTCTTAATTGAAAACTTGCATCATGACTGTTGTCAACGTGCTTGAGAACGAGGTCTAGTCACACATAATGGAATGCTTTCAGAAATGACAAACTGCTAACGAAGGGAATCACTTTGAACTACTTTATGATTAACTTCCCTTTATGTATTTTCATGACAGAACATTAAAGTTCTTTATTTTGTTTTTCATTTCAAACATTATCCACTGGATAACCCTGTATTATTTATTATTTCATAGGTGCTTTTCGAGAACAGGCGAGCTATAGGTGTTGAGTTCGACTTCTTGGGACAGAAGAGGCGCGTTCGAGCCAAGAGAGAAGTTATTCTGTCGGCCGGAGCTGTGAACACGCCCAAAGTACTCATGTTGTCTGGAATCGGGCCCATGCACGATCTTCAGAGACTGAAGGTAAAAGTAATATATATTCCAGTTCCTTGAGATGATAAGGCTGTTCTCAAATACAAATTTGGAACATTTTCGACATGTTCACAAAATTATTTCTATCTAAAAATACACAATTCAAATATTCTTATTCAAATCCACCCCCACCCCAAAAAAGATCAACTTTTCCATTTTCATGTAAAATAAAAGCGTTATTCCACCAAATTTGATACTTAGGCACATGACAGTCGCAAAAAGGGTAGTCATAAGACAGCAACCGACGTATTCTATTTATGAGAAAGTTAAAAAATTAAAGTTGTTCTATTCTTTAGAGCCCGAGAGTATCTGGAATTTTTACGCAAAATGGGAAAAATTACGGAATGAAATTGTAAATGCGTCAAAAATTTTCTTGTTGTCAAGCGAGAAAAAAATTGAGAAGAAGCATGAACAGGAAGATCTTGTTTAGTGGCACTAATCCAGAGGTCTGTACATGGAAACAGGATTATTTACAGAGTAAAAATATATACATGGATACATTAAGTTTTACTGAAAGTTTACTAAAAACCATGGTTTTTATTGTCTTTTGGATGACTTCTTCTCATCAAATGAAATACCATGAAATAAATGTGCAGAGTTATGCGTTGATGATGTAAAGGTAATGCTGGAACCAACGTCACAAATTAAAGCAAAGAACAATAAAAGCAGCAATAGCTTTCTTCATACACAAGTGCTAACCCCGAGAAAAATGTCTGCTGTGCTGACCACACTATAATATAATAGTGTCGAAAGATGCCACAAAAAAAAATGAACAACATAAAATACCGACCTCTTGAAAACAGACTTTTCAAACTAATGAAGGTATGGGGAAACATTATCTGTCCCTTCTGCTGCATATTGAAGTAAGGTGCTTTCTTGAGAAAGTACGTTTACACGTTTGATGAAACTGTGTGCAGCGGTAGCAGCATTTTTGATGGATCATAACGCTCAACTGGCAAAGGTTTTTATTGATGAAATACAAATTACAAATGTGTTTACAAATTGGCATATCTGACCGATATGCTTAGCAAAATGAACTAAATGAATCTATCATTGGAAGGAGAAACTGACACAGTTTTTAAAGTAACGGCAAAGTGATTACTTTTAAGAGAAAACTCATGTATATTGGTTGGAATGGGTAGGCAAGGAAGTTAATGATTGATTTATTACTGGAATGAAAATAACAACCAACTTCAGAAAAAAAACAAGAACGAAAAATCGTGCGTCAGGCATAGATTATGTAACACTTTCCAACGCTTCCAAAATAATTTTACAAATCATTACCGTTTAATAAGCAGAAAGATAACATCTAAGTAAACGATTTGGAAAACTCATAACATATTTAAAAACGTAATTTCAAACTTATATTTCCAACATATACAATATTCGGAAAAATATCCGAATACTTTTATTCAGCCCTGTATATGATCTATAGATTTGTATATATACTACATAGGATGCTAAATTTTAGTTTAGTTAGGAAACGCGTAGCACAGTTTAAAATTCTCCTTCTGGAGTTTCTTTCAATAAACGGAAATGTGTTCGCGCCAAATTCTCCTTCTGGAGTTTTTTTCAATATACAGAAATGTGTTCGCGAACTTTTGTGCTGCCCTGTATATGAAATACAGAATTTATACACACCCAGTAATAGACAAAAAGTGAGTTAAATTTAAAATCGCGTTCAGCAACTTAAAACGCACTTCCAGGAATTATTGTTAACAGACAGTAGAGAATTCTTTTGTGTGTCCCTGTAAATGAACGATGACTGCTATACACACAATATTATCTAGTAAGCCTCTTGTAATGCACCTTAGTGATATATATAAATTTCAATGCGTTTAAAATAGTGAAACATTATTTAATTAAACCGCAAACGATTTTTCTTTATAGACGTAATGTAACGGAATTATTTTGACTGTCCCTGTAAAGTAACTATAAGTGCTATGCACACCCTATTCCATATTAAGCTTCTTGTAATGCACCTTAGTGATATATATCAATTACAATGTACACTTTGTAAAGATAGTATTTCCATATTTTCCTGATCATATTCCTTTTTTTTTTCCGTTCATTTTCAGATACCTCTCATAGCAGATTTACCCGTGGGCCAAAATTTACAAGATCACTGCGCTGCTATCTTACCGTCTGTACTGACCGATAAGAATATTCAGCCACTTGAAAAAAGATTTCTAAATGAGTCAAACCTGCAAGCCTACCTAGAAAGCAGAACAGGTTATCAAACGTACAGTGTTTTGTTCTTTGAATGGAATCTCCAATTTCACTCAAAATAGAATGTAATAGTACATTGAAAAATTCGAGATAGATATATCTTAAGCGATTGTACCTACCTGGAAATTCAAAAATTGCGTGTATTTTGGGGCGGGGGAAATTCAAGAAAATGAAACATTGAAAAATTTCTTTTTGTATTTTGTTTATTGCACGTTAAAGAAAGGAAGTTGAGTTTTGTAATGACGAAATAAAGTTAGTTGTCTCCAGCAAATTTGCTCCCTCGGAGATGGTGGCGTTCTGGTAGCTGTCCACGGTGGTCACCGTAACTCTATTAAATGTTATATGAAATTATAATCTTTACTCGAAACACTTAAAACTGGAGAGAAATCGTTCGAATTTTGGAAAAATTGATTTTGAACAAAATGGCAGCCGTTCAAAGTTAAGGTACCAATTTTCAAAAAAACATTTATAAGTTTGCTTGTTTATAAAAATTAGAAAAAAAATCAGCAGATCGCTAAAAGCAACGATTACTCTCTAGATAATATTGTTGTTAAAAATTAGTCAAAATTTGAATAAGATTGGTTGAGATTTATTCGAGTTATCGTGATCACCGACTTGAAAATCATAGTTTTGAGGTAATCTCGTTTTAAGATTCAAGTTATGATTTATGTATGATAAAACAAAGCAAATTAAAGCAGCGCGACTTTCTTAATTTTTATTAGATTGTCTAGAATATTGTTTACTAATTGTACTTTTAGAAAATGCAATTAAAAAAGGCATCATTTGAACGTTTGGTAGATATAACCTCTTAATAAAATATAAAATACTCATGCTCCGCCCATTAGTATAAAAAAAACAATAAGTATCTTAGATTGATTGTTTTTTACAAAAAAAAATCCGTACCTCAAAAGTTAATTTTAAATCATATTACGACATCTTGCTTTTGATGAATCCGTATAAATATAAAATTTCAATTTTTAATTAAATTTTAAGTTTTAAATTTTCGTTAAATATATTCAGTTTTTTTTTCTGTTGAAAATTATTTTAACATGTTATAGATATATTAGATCAGTATTCTTTTCTAAAATGCACACAACGTAGACATTGTATTTGCCCCTGTTTCTTTGAAGATGATTTGTACGATTCTGATCAGTTTTTAGTGAACAGATTTTTTTTAGCCATGCCTTAACCCTTTCAGGGGCAAAGTACTTATGTTACTAAAATGTTAAAATGATTAATTGACACCAGGATTTACAAACAATCTTATTTGAAAATATAAGTAACAGTTTTTCTTCACGTAAAATATATTTGAGCAAAATTTTCTTCCAAAAATCTGGTACCAATGTGGCATATATGTCCCACCGTCTTTCAAGGGATTAAGAGTTAATTTGCATTAAAATATGGTGCATAAATATACTGAAAGGGAAGATGCTCAAATATCGTCTCCCTAAGGAATATTCGTAATTTTGAAAATTAAGATAAAAAAAAAAAAAAAAAAAAAAAAAATCAATTTCAGCAGCTCTGCTTCTTACCAACAGAAGCTAGTATAGTAATTGGGCAGAATTAATTGCTCTTACCTCTGAGTAAACAAATGCCGTAATACAATTTTTCGATTTTGGAAGAAGAATTCCTAAGTTCATCCGCCTTCTTAAATTTATAATTTAAACATATTTGAAGATGGGAACATTTGGAAAACAGGCAAATAACTTCAACAACGATTTTTTTTTTCGAAATTTAGTTGTTTCTTCTGGTATTCTTCAAGTTGCTGTTGTTCCTCTTTTGAAGATTTTGTAATTCCTTGTTTGGAGATTCTGTTATGAAAAAAAAAAAAACCAAAATAAAAAACCCAGAAGAATTGTTAGTTTTTAGCAGACGTTGAAGATTGGGTTGTAGGAACGTTCTTGATTTTTTCCTGGGCTGGTCACTTTTGGTTGACCATTTGAATGTGCAATTTAAAGCGGACCAGTTTACGAATCTCGAAGGGGATGAAGTTAGGTCTTGAAGTATTGAAAACATGCTGGTCGCCAAACGTTTCATCTCACAAGCTATGGAGAGTTTGAACGTGACAAAAAATGATCCAATCATATAACTATCTATCATGCAATGATAAAATATGCACCTTGTGGCATCAGAAAAACGTTTTAAAGTTGAATAAAAACTATAACGACCATTTATTCAAATTATTATTAAAAAATACTGCGCTAAAAGTCAAATTTATTTTCCATTTCACTGCCAACGGCACCGAGAGGAAGCAACAAAAACTATAAAAAGTTAATTAGAGTGATGAATTTAGGCAAGGCGACGGGACGGATTTTAGACACTTTATAAATGCAATTTACGAACATTAGAATGAAAAAAATTCATATAAATGATTATGCTACACTTTTTGTATGGGATTTTTGTATCACAATGTTTAATTTGCACTTTTGCTTTTTATTGCTACCGATGCTTACATAACAGTAATCTAATCTTCTATGATTAAATCGAATCCTTGTTTTATCTTTATATGTATAATGAATTAGCTATTATAATACATATTATGAATTAGATAGCATAAACTAATTAGGTTAGTTTATGCTTAATCTTGCGATATAATCGGTATAGTGAAATTTTAAGTCTTCAAGATGAATTAAATCTTTGTATAGTTAGTTAGTTTAATAAATATTGTGTTTCCCCAAACACAAAACCTAATCATGAAATAAACCGTACATTACCTTTTCAGTATTCTCGAAGTATAAGTCCTTCCTTCAAAATAAACACCAGTTTTTTTTATTATTATTATTATTATTATTTAAGAAAATTAGGTTATTTGATTACAACTCATAATTTCATTGCAAATTCATTAGTTATTAATCTCGCATTCAAATTTTTTATTTTAATCTTAGGTCCCTTAACTTATTGTACTGCTATCCATTCGATGGCTTTCCTGAGCAACAACGAAGAAAGAGCTAGACAAGACATAGTCGATCATCAGCTTTATTTTGTAGAAATAAATTCATTTTTTATTAAGGCCAATATACTGCTGAAACCTGAGGTACCATTCATTCAAACATTATTCAGTTAATTCTTTTGTAATCTCAGTTATTGTGTTATTTCGAATACGAATTTGTTTCCACAAAAAGTGTCATTCAAAACAATATTTAAAAATCTTATAAAAGTCGGTTTTCCTAATTTGAATAATTTTCGAATTTCTGATACTTGAAAATGTCCAATTTGGAAAATTTAAAATTTAAAATTTCATCATTACGTTATTTACTTTATGAAGTAAAGTACTTTATTATAAGTAAAGTATTTCGTATACTTCGTTGAATTTAGCACTATATTTATCACGATGCTAATTTTTTTTATTCTGGGAAGAAGATTGAAGAAAAGTGCTGTTTCAACAATTTTTCAACCAGGACCCGAGGTTTAACGGCGACTCTAGGCACTTACTTTCGTTGGTACCCTTTACATTTTTTACCCATGAAAAAGAAAATTAATATTTTATTAAGACCGTTGTGACCATAATACAAAGGTGGAAATGACGTCATATTTTATTCAAATGTAGTACAATGATTCAGTTTTATGCATAATATTTTACTTTAAAACTTGACGTCATTTTAATCCAAAAGATATACAGATGAAAGCCACACTCAAATACTACTTTTCTACATAGTCACCATACAAATTAAGGCATTTATCGTAGCGATGTACGAGCTTGGAAATGCCTTCGTCGAAAAATTCGGCCGCCTGCGCCTTCAACCAACAGTTCACGTGTTTCACCCATGTTTCGTCACCAGTAACGATGCGATCGAGTAAAGAGTCACCATCCTTATGGTAAGCGTCCAAAAAGTTCAACGCTGCAGCTATTCGCTGATTTTTGTGGTCCTCTGTCAAGATTTTTGGAATCCATCTTGCACAAAACTTGTGGTAACCAAGCTTTTCGCTGATGATTTCGTGCAACAAACTTCGCGAAATTTGTGGAAAACTCAAAGAAAGTTCCGTTATTGTGAACTTATTACTGCACGCACCTCGCAGCTCGCGGGATTTTCAATTAACGCAGACATTTCAAACCGTCACAGTATCTGAACGGAGCACAGCACGAACCTCTCACTAGCACGGCTAGATGCCGACTGAGCTGCGCAACGCTCTGACCCCAAGATGGCCGCGCTAGCCCCGCCCCTAGCGGACACAGACGAAAACGTAATCTATTTTTTTTATGGATAGCCCTCGTATTTCCCTGATTTCGGATAGCTTCAAACAATCGCGTTTCCATTGAATTAATTAGTTTTTGAAATATTATTGGTGGCATAAAATATCATGCTTAATCAATGGCCTCTTTTAGTTCTTTATTAGAGCCATATTGATTTCCATTCTTGTATACTTCACGGGTTATGATATCCTAAATATGTTTTCAACTGGGTTTAAGTTCGGGCTTAAAGCTGTATAATCTAAAACGTTAACATTCCGGCAGAAAGGCACTGTTTCCTACACTATATGATTTGTGGATTGAAGCATTGTCGTGATGAACTCTTCACTCAGGTCCCATGTCCCAAATGGAAGTAGATGTTGCTCTAGTTTCTCTTGGTACTTCGTTGTGAATTTTGTTTCCCATGTAGAAATGCCATGCAGGTTTGGCTACCAAAACCATCACAGATTTTCCGCCTTGTCGTCTACTGAAGAAAGTACGTGGCTGTTTTCTGAGGTCTAATTTTGACCTGCATCTATTTTTACATAAAAAGAATGGGCATCTTCAAAAACATGGGCATGTCAGTTTGCAGTTCATTCCAATTATAATTTTTCGAGCTATAGCGAAATGTTACATTTCAATACGATATCAGAAAATCGAAAAGGAGCAACCAGAAAATTTATATAAAAGATTCTTTTTTAAAAAATTGGGACATGAAATTTTATTTTATTTTATTTATTTTCCTCTTTTTTACACAAATTGCCTCTGCAAGTTCACTGGTTTTATTCTGGAAGTTCTTCCTGTGACATTTCAATTTAATTTTTCTTTTGTGGATGTACTTCTAATATATATATTTTATAAGTCTGTGAAGATTTAATAAAAAGTATATAATAAGCTATACCTTTTCTTTTTCCGGGCTGCCTTGATCCAAGAAACTCATATATGGTGTCAAAAGTGGGCATTACCATAAAAAAAACAATGTTGGTGCAATTTTTAATATTTAGATGAATCTTATTTTCAAAATTGCTTTCATATTCTGAAAGGAGATATTATTCCGAGTCTAAAGATACCGTTGTTTTGATTTCATCGTAAACGATCTGCGAATAAAGGCAGATATATTTTTTCTTTTTTTCCTTTTTGACACGGATTGTACTACAAAAGATTTGGACTTTTTCATTGTAGGTTTATAACAGAATCTTTGGACCTTTCGAAAATCAGCCATTCCATATATGTTTGTCACAAATCCTGCATCCCAAAAGCCGTGGATCGATCAGTTTAAGATCTGCGAATCCTTTGGACAAGCCGAGGATCAATCCTAGATACTTATCTCATCCTCAAGATGTCGTGGATGTCGTTGAAGGTAAGTAAAATAAGTGTAAGTTTAAAAAAAAAAACATGCTTTCTTAATTTTTTTCTCTTATGGCACTTTATAGAAAATAGTAGGTTTTGCCAATGGAAGAAGATTATAGAAGCTTAAGCGATTTAAATGGGAATTTCGCCAAATTAGCCAGCTATCGCCAAGTTTGCTTCATATATGGCAACTTATTTTTGGCACTAAATGCGGCGATATTTCGCCATGTTGGCCAAAATTTGGCTCTATTGAGGTAACACTACCATTAGTCCTTTTCAACAAGTACTCATTGTATTCATATGTAATTCATCAATACATACTCATTCATATATATTCCATATAAATACTGACGCCGTAATGATGCGGGCAATGTGATTAAAATGGATGAATGTTGCAACAATGGAGCTGTTTTGGGCCTGTCAAGTCAACGCCCCCCCCCCCTCCAAAAAAAACACCTTAGAGATCGAATTTTAAAAAAGCAATGTCTAATTCATGTACTGCTCTTAGGAAAACATATATATTCCAAATTTCAAAGCTCTATGTCAACAGGAAGTGGGTTAAAAATGAGTAACAAGATTTGACTGCCACATACATACTTAATTGTAAGTTAAAAGTAAGCATGTAAAATATGATCAAATTTATTTCAAAGCGTTTTCTTCATCGAAGTCCTTAATAACTGAAAGTATTTTTAATCCATTGTTATAACTTATCCAAAATATACGATAATGTAATGAATTTAACACATTCGCGAAGGCTTTTTTTCTATATTTAAACAGGAAGGCCCACTCATTACTCTTGCATGTTGCATTATTCAATAAAAAGATTTTCTCTGCTCATGTTTATATAACAAATGAACATATATAATAATGCTACCGTTTATAATCGAGGTATTTATATGAATAGTACATTATTTGAACAAATACGAATATTGTGTATATTTTTGAGAAATAATTTAAAATATAAAATGCAAAAGTAACCGCTCGTGAGAGGAGTTGGACATATCCAAAAGACGCAAATTTGTGTCACCCATCACTAATATGTTAATAAGAATGTACAAATGACATGGGAATATGGATGTTGATGGCGTAAAAACTCTTAAAAATGAACTAAAATCAATAATGCAGAAATACCTTTGAAATTTGAAGAACAGTTTTAGAATGAAGCAAAATGTATTATAAAACAGTTTATTCAATAGCTTCTCGTTTTATATTGCGTTTGGTTATATCCCTTATTTAGATTTATTGTTCTTTTTTTTTTTTTTTTTTTTTTTTTGGTGCCCTCTGGAAAAAATTTAGTTTAATCACACTTTTTATATAATTGTCATTTAAATTGAATCTTGAAGTAGTTAATAATAAGTCATTTTATTAACCTTTTGATTAGGGTAGGGACATATACGTTCCAGTGGATTATTTATACTATTCGTACCACTTCAGGAAAAATAATCTCTGCTATACACTTATACTACGATATTTTCACGAGAAACCTACAACAAAGAAAAGCTTTAGTAAATTTTGATGCGACTGAATATAAAAATAGTCGCCAGTGCTAGCCCGTAATCAAAGGATTATTCTGTATTCACTCTAGTCACTTATGGTGTCACGTCAATTCGTCGCGCACAATTCATCTCGGAACAATTCATCGCGCACAATTGATCGCAAAGTCAATTCGTCGCTGCGACAACTCATCACATCGTCAAATCGTCGCAACGTCTATTCGTCGCAACGAAAATGTTTTTGAAGGCTATGATGATAAAATAAAGATAATTTAGTAAAATTATTTAATGATACTTTGTTTTCTAGATATAATCGCATGTAAATTGTTAGTTATAATTCTGTATATGTAAAACACTAATTATCATTAAACATTTTTACTAAATTATCTTTGTTTTATCATCATAGCCTTCAAAAACATTTTCGGTGCAACGAATTGACGTCGCGACGAATTGAGACCACGTCGAATTGACGCTGCGACGAATTGACGTTGCAATGAGTTGTCACTGCCACGAATTGATGCTGCGATGAATTGTGCCCGATGAATTGTTCTGCGATGAATTGTGCGCGACGAATTGACGCAGAACCGTCACTTATACGATTATCAAAATTATATTATCTTATTATTATTCTTTCTGTTTCATCAATGTATTGATCAATCTATTGAAAAAGTTATTCTCTTCTACATTTGTTGGATAAAAGTTTTCTGCTTCCCAGACGAAGCACAGTTTTAATTCCTCTCCAATGTATAATTGCGTTATACCTTCTTGGAGGCGTAAAATGTTCTTTAAATCTTCTATTATTCTTTCAACTTCAGTTTAGCATGCGTGCTAACGTATAGCTTTACACATACTCATCACGTCGTTACTAAATGTATAAAAAACATCCCACAGAATAAAATAAAAGTAAAGAGGAACAAATAATAAAAATGCCTCAATTTTTTTAAATAAGACTTTTATCAATACCAAGCCCCAATGTTAAAAGAACCACGATAACTTTTAATTTCCTATGTAATAAAATAAAGTCCTGAATGAGAGATCATCAACACACAGCCCCGCCCAAACTACTGAACCTAGAAGTATAAAAATTGGCGGAAAAAAACTTCTTAGGACGTGGACGAGCACTGAAAAAGGATTTTCTAAAACTCCACCCTTAAGAGTGGTAAAAAAGGGAACAAACTTTAAAAAAATTCCTTAAAAATCGGATGTTATAGTTACGTGTCAAATGATAACATAATTTAATGTATTTTTGTATGCTGAATCGAATGATATCAAGTAAATTCTTCTAAGTCTAGTTCTTCTAGTTCGTGAGATATTGCATATTTTTCTAATTTGGCTATGTCTTTGGCGTCAAAACCTCAAAATTCTAACAATACAAATGATAATTTATAAAAATACGTGCGTTATTATATAGCAATGGAAGAAATTCAAACTGTCGATAAAACGCGGGGGACTTCTTTTCATCGCTATAATATACTGTGATGAAATTAGAATTATGGGTAAAAGCTCTATAATCAGATAAACCGATTATGAAAGATTAGCTGTTTTTAAGCATTCAGCAGAATGGAGTTTGATGGGACTTGAACCGTTAGATAATTTTCCAGTGAAGGCTTTAGTATATAACACATATTGTTCTACATTGCTCAGTTCTAGAATTATGGGGGAAATTTCTATAATCAGGTGAATCCGATTTTAAAGTACTAGCCTTTTTAAAAAGTTCTACAGATTTTGATGAGACTTGCATTGTTCATTTTTCAGGGATGGTTTTAGTATATATTGCATATCGTTCAATCGTTGCTTACCAAATACTACTATAAATGATACACTCAAGTCCTTATCAGCCCAAATTTTGTCTGACAAATTAAAAAATACAATAGCGGAAACGCGTTCGTATCGTTTCAGCAATGCGGAAGGAAATAAATGTCTACATTGTTTTAAAATACAAGAACAAATTCACCGATATGTATTTCGTTTTGTTCAAGATTCGTTTGGAGAAGCCGACCAGCGTAGCAGGCGAAGCCTGCTAGTAATGATATATTATGAAATAGGTGTCTCATCTCTATAAAAAAATTATGTTTGTTTTAACCACATGGACGATTTCTTGGGTAGGCGATGCTGAGAGGAAAGTAAAAATACAGGATCGTAACGGCACTAAACATTCAATCAAAACTGAAAAGTTTCCTGACCAGTTATAATTTATAGCAGTGCTGAAACCACAGGTTAAGATTCTATTTGAAATAGATCAAAGAATTAAACTAAGATTTTCAAAAATTTTGTTTACTTCAAAAAAATCTGGGAAAAAATCTGATAAAGTATTTAAACAATTTTTTTAAACCAATATTTATTAACAAAGATATATATTTTATTTAATTGATGTCATTTTTTAATTTAATTTTTGTTTAACATACTAAGGGGGGGGGGAGGGGTCGGCCCCTCTGCTCACTACGCTCACAAATCCCCCGCGTAATCGCGACCTAGCCGACCCCAGACGTAAACGTTTCGCGTTTCCATTCTGGATCGCCTCGCGATCCCTTATTTTCTATGCATTCAATTTTTAGATTACACTTCGTAATTGTTGTTGTAATTTAAATGAACGCTAAATTTATTATAAAAATCAGCTTCATCCATCACCAAAGAAATCTAGCCTATCACCTCAATTATTTGTGAAAGAAAAAGATAAAAAAATTGAAATAAAACAAATTTATTTCCAAAATAAGTTTCAAATATTTTACTTTATGATTAGATTTCAGTATTTTGAATAGTACTGGATTTGTACAATACTTTGTTGTAAACCATATTCTCCAAGTTTTGATCATTCTTAATGAAAATCTTCATATTTTTAGCTGATATACATCTTGACAATGCATCATACAACTTTTATTGCAACCCTACAATACTTCCTTGTAAACAATGTTCTCCAACTTCTGACCATCCTTAATGAAAATCTTGAAATTGTTAGCTGATACACATCTTGACAATGCAACATACAACTGGCCATGTGCAAAAATTGGGCGTTCAGTGTAAACTCCAACTCTTTGAAATGTCTGTCCCTGTGATTTGTTAATTGTCAATGCGTAAGCAAGTTTAACAGGAAACTGTCTGCGGTATAACACAAATGGCAACTGGGCATGACATCCTGTTGTATCTAGATGAATTCTTGGAATATTGACTACAGTCCCACTTTGATCACCAGTAATAATTTTTGCTGTTAAAACCCTACAACGAATACGTAGAACAAGCAAACGTGTTCCATTACATAACCCATCGGCTACTGATAGATTTCTAATCAGCATGACTATGCATCCCATTTTCAATTTTAACCTGGGAGGTGGCATACCAGAAGGAGTAAGCGAATGTAAGTATTCATTAGGATATCTGAGTGTTGCTTCTTCTTCTCGAGTGTCAGTTCTGTCGATTCCAGTCAAAGTTGCTTTGTCAATGCTGTAGCAGGTTAATTCATTTCCAGGTATCTTGTCCAAAATCTTCTCATTAATTCTGTCAACTTCATCATTTTGAGGTGACTGTGGTGTTAATAATCTGTTTGGTATGTTATAAAATATAATGATGATATTGCATTGTGATTTTGAGCAAATACCCCTTAGTTCTTTTGGTCGTGTTCTGTAAAATAGAAGAGAAATAATAAAGGGTAGATCTTACTTGATTTGAAGAACGACACAAGAAAAACTATAGAATGAAGACTCTATTGATGTGGTATAATCCAAATTTTATTAATCCATCAACAAACTCATAGGAAGGATAAAAGACTTCCTCTTTCGGTTACTGCACTGCTATTTTCTTAAGAATAAAAATCATATTCTAAATTTCTTGAATTCTTGACAGATGGCATACGTTGAAATTAAAGTCTCAAATAATACTGTCGAATTTTCTGTTGAATCGGCAAGCTCTTTAAAATACAATAAATTCCCTTTATAATAACTTAAATTAAATTCAAACTGGAGGATTTTTAAGATGTTAAAATGAATTAGAATTCGGCATGTTCGGGAGTTCCGATAAAACGGAAACTCGCGCCGAAAAACCAACAGTAATTAATAACTACATCATCAAGAACGTTTCTTTTCTCTCTTCTTCTTCTTCTTCTTCTGAAAATAAAGGCCGTTACATCTTTATTTATATGAACGACAAGGGGGGTTCTAAAAGTGAAAACACCAGAAAATTAAATTCATTAGATAATTAAAAATGAGGATTAACGTTAATGAGCAAATAGATGAAACCAAAAGCATAACATAAGTTATAATACATTAAAGTAAACACACCCCTAGCATCAGCGCTAACGTGGAGGGAAAATGAACTAATAAGCCACGCATCCGAGTGCAAGCAGAATGAAAAATGATCTCATGGGAGAAACAACACTGGCTACAAACGCTCCTACGAGACGCCGAAAACAGCAATGCCGTCGGCCGGAAACTATCGCCGATGTTAGGCTTAACAACACCGCGCGCGCTACAGAAGAGCGAAGCGTGCGATAAAAACACAAAATGTGATAGCGATATCACAACACCCCCAATAGCCGAATAAAATTTTGAATGACCAGTAAGTGAAAAAGGTAAGAAAAAAAAATTAAAGACCTTTTTCATAAGTGGGAAGACAAAATTTTAAATGCCAACGAAAAAAAATGTCTTTTTTTTTTATAAATGCCAAAACGAATTTATATGTACAGTGACCAAAAAGAAAAATAAGAAAAAGAATATACATCATCAGTAATAGTACATTCAATATAAGTATACAAAAAGTCATAGTATACAATTAATTAACAAGCCCCATTGCAAGTATACGCAAAGACAGGCACCTTCCAATAAAATGATCTCAATGAAATATTACCTTATATAATATTTTTAAAATAATCATAAGCTAAACAATTTTTAGCTAAAATGAGATCATAAAGAAATTTTGAATTCAATAAGATTATCCGGTACGCTTATGAATCAAAATTTATAAAGTTGCAAGAGAAAAGCAACAAAAAGTCAGAAATACTGTTTATGTTCTGTCTGCCTAGGAATAGAAATTTCAAATAACAATTAATAAAAAGTTGCATTGATAAAGCAACAAAAAGTCAAGAATATTTTATGTATATTCTGACAACCTATGACTTACATTTTCTTTTATCAATAATTCCTTAAAAAATAATCCAATATAAGGAATTTAACAAATTGACATAATCAGGTAAATTTTTTTTAATATGCAAAACAAGTGCATCATTGAAAGATTTAATTAAATTAATTACCTTTATATTGAAAAAAATAAAGAAATTCTATGCTTAAAATTTAACAATTAAAGAATATTTTACTAAGTTCAAAATTAAAGTTGTTGTAGAGTGTTCCATCTTCACAGAAACCACAGACAGCTCCTTGGCCACTGAAGACATCCGAAATCCCAGCAAAAACAAGAACACAATAAAAATAGCATAGAAGTTGAAAAAAAAAAATTAAAAGTTTACACATGTAAAGTGCTATAGCACTTTTTGTAGGCACAAAAATAGTTGAGTAAAATAATTGTCACATGAGACATTATGAAAGTTATTGCAGTTCAATTTGAGTAAAAGTTATTCAATGTCTTGAAAATGTCACAATAAATGCAGCACAAATTCAAGAAGATTACCACTTGGTAACACACACACAAAAAAAATTAGTTGATACACTGTATGCATAAGGACACAGATCGGTGGAGCATTGTAGAGCAATTGGCGGATCACTTTGCACCAAAATTAATAAAATTCACACACAATCACTTTAAATGCTGGAGACACAAATCAGAGAGTCACAAAATTCTGAAGCACAAGATGAAATTCCTATAGATTTGAAGATAAAACTTCTAAAGGCGCTGGTAAATTGGAATTTCTGCTCCTTCTTTATACAAATGAATGGTGCAAAAAAAAAAAAATTTCTAATTTAATTTTTAATTAAACAAATATTTTCTTCTTGAATAATTTAAATTGCATATTGCTATTAATTAGGAGGTAATTATAGTAGCTGAAGACATCACTGAACAAACATCGAAGAAAGGTATCCACCAATGGATATGTTGCCTATAAGTGAACATACTTTCCTCTTATGTATATCAACGCTGTACTTGCAGCATAAATCATTACTTAATTTTTGCAGAAATCAACAGAAAAAAATCTGACACACTTTAGATAGGTAATATTTGTATTTTTAGCATCTAGAACAGCAGCGAAGAGGAAACAATCAATGGATATAACAACATTGCTGCATAGCCAACTTCTCCACAAATTCTAATGTAGAATTGCATATTAGGAACATCATAAAAATCAAAACACAAGCACTTGAAATATTTCTTAGAAAAAAAAATTTGAAGAGACATCAATACCACTTGATGAGTTCTTCATGAGGCGCTGTTAAGTCTCTAAGAATACGTGCTTCTTTTCTTAATATACATTATGAAAAGATTTGTGCTTGAATAAACTAAACTAAATTTTCAAATTTCCTTATTTCAACTTTTCATTTAAATATTAAATTTAGAGAGAGACATATGGTAAAATTAATAGAATATTTGGGTTATAATAATAGAAACAATAAAATAGCATGAAAAAGAAGGCACTATAATTAAATATGGCACTAATTAAAAATAAAAAATTTCTTTTATCTTGAGGAGATGACACAAAATTAAACATTATTCTTTACCTAAGTTCCTTTTTGAACTTCCAGTTTAATATTCATTAGCAAGTTGACGCAAAAAAAAAAAAAAAAAATTAAAAATTGCAAAACGATCACAGTAGCAGATGAATCAACAAACTCTTACTATATGGAGATGAATTACTGCTCATAAGCAAAAGGTTGATCAGCAAAATTCTATAATCAGGTCTTGCAGCAGAAACCAACAACAAAATAAATTTATCATGAAAATAAAACACTATTGTATATATTATTTTTTTTTACAACATGAAGAACACAGAAGAAGGGCAGACATAGATGGATGTATTGCCTATCTGTGAATGGCGACCATCATCATGTAATTCACATTGTAGAATATGGAGCAGACTTTTATTTTGTACAGGAACAGTAAAATTTTTAAATGCAGGTAGGTAATTTTTAATTTTTATTATTCACCACAACAGTTGCAAACAGTAGAGAACCTTTAAACAATAATGGATATGACACATTCTGGATGAGAACTCCAACAGGTAAGCAAACACTGTGTGAAAAACAGTTAATATTTATTGATATTTTATAGTTGAGTTGCAGAGTAACTGGTAAAAACTATGAAGCATCAGTAAAGAAAAATTTGCAGGAACAAGGATGACACAGGAGTTAAGAATGACTTGAGTGCTTCTCAAAATAAAAAAAATAACGCCAGTCTCTTTTTGATTATGACGTGAGAAGAAGAAAAAATTGACGAAGAGAATCAAGGTGATGATGCAGCAAGTATGAGCATTGCCATAAAATTTCAAAATTTTGAAGTAAGAACATTTTTCTTAAAGCGATGAATCTGTTAGTAGGAGATTCCATAGGATGACATCATGAGAACAGCATTTTTAAAATGAGAACAGTTCTTTAAAATCAGTTGATTGATTCATATTACCTTCATATACAGCACACCAATAATAGAAAAATGGCATAGTAATGCCATTATATATTTAAATAAAATTTGTTAAGTATAGAAGCAGAGAAGTTTTCAGAATTCAAATAGGATTAGGAACTACTACCAAATCACTGAAAGAACTTCAGCTTCTGACAGAACAATATTGAGTTATAAATGATGAGAACAAGATCAGTTCACTTAAATGATGTCATGATGATAAACTTTTTAAATAATTCTTCAATAATAAAATAATCAATCTTCATAAAATATGTATTAAATTTGTAAAATTTAATTCCAAAGTGCCATTAAAATATAACCCAAACCATAGCCTCTTTTAAAAAGATAAAATTTCTTCTTAGAATAAGCATTTTAAAATTCATTAATATTAATAATATATTTCAATCTATATATCTTCAAAAATAATCAATATTTCATTTCAAGTAAAATATTTCAATAATTTCATAAAAAAAATGCATCTTATCTTGAGTTTCAAAGTAAAATTTCATATTGTAGAATATTTCAGGAAAAAAAAATGGCAAAAATTCTTCAAGTATTTAAGACAAGTATACCATCATAATATTTAAATTAATACAATTCGTCATAAAATCATAATTTCAAACTAACATAATGCAGCTTTATCTCTTATATATGAAATTCTCAATTTGAGAACAAAATATCGACTATTTTAAAACTTAATCTTCTATTGAAACAAAAGTATTCTTCAAAATCATATTTTGAGAACAGAAGAATATCTTACTAATAAAAAGTAATGATGAAAGAATAATTTTCTTTTTCTTTTTTTTTTTTTTTTTTTTTTTTTATACATATTTCTTCAAAATAATTTATTTTAAATCAATAATAATTTAATTAAGAACATTCAAGAACAATACTTTCCGAAATAATTAAAAAAAGTTTTCTTTAAAAAAAAAAGAACAATACTTTTTCTGCTTAAAATAAGCCAAATATCACAAATTACAGAACACCAAACAGCACCAAAATGTGGTGTAAAAAAATGTTGTTTGGTGTTTGCTTATAAAATATTTTTAATGTGGATGATGTGGTAACGTAAGTATACTTTGTAGATCGTATAATAACTATTCAGACATTGCATTGTGATTTTGAGCAAATACCCCTTAGTTCTTTTGGTCGTGTTCTGTAAAATAGAAGAGAAATAATAAAGGGTAGATCTTACTTGATTTGAAGAACGACACAAGAAAAACTATAGAATGAAGACTCTATTGATGTGGTATAATCCAAATTTTATTAATCCATCAACAAACTCATAGGAAGGATAAAAGACTTCCTCTTTCGGTCACTGCACTGCTATTTTCTTAAGAATAAAAATCATATTCTAAATTTCTTGAATTTTTGACAGATGGCATACGTTGAAATTAAAGTTTCAAATAATACTGTCGAATTTTCTGTTGAATCGGCAAGCTCTTTAAAATACAATAAATTCGCTTTATAATAACTTAAATTAAATTCAAACTGGAGGATTTTTAAGATGTTAAAATGAATTAGAATTCGGCATGTTCGGGAGTTCCGATAAAACGGAAACTCGCGCCGAAAAACCAACAGTAATTAATAACTACATCATCAAGAACGTTTCTTTTCTCTCTTCTTCTTCTGAAAATAAAGGCCGTTACATCTTTATTTATATGAATGACAAGAGGGGTTCTAAAAGTGAAAACACGAAAAAATTAAATTCATTAGATAATTAAAAATGACGATTAACGTTAATGAGCAAATAGATGAAACCAAAAGCATAACATAAGTTATAATACGTTAAAGTAAACACACCCCTAGCATCAGCGCTAACGTGGAGGGAAAATGAACTAATAAGCCACGCCTCCGAGGGCAAGCAGAATGAAAAATGATCTCATGGGAGAAACAACACTGGCTACAAACGCTCCTACGAGACGCCGAAAACAGCGATGCCGTCGGCCGGAAACTATCGTTGATGTTAGGCTTAACAACATCGCGCGCGCTACAGAAGAGCGAAGCGTGCGATAAAAACACAAAATGTGGTAGCGATATCACAGTGACAATATAATTCTCGATTGAAGATCACTAGCAAAATCTGGGACATCTTCAAAGAACCATTGTACCAAGTTGGAACAAAATAGAGCAGATGATGGTTCAACTTCAAGCTCATTCATAACTCCATTACCAATCTGCAGCAGCCATTTTGCAAAATTCTCTGTGTCAGTTGCTGCATGCATGTTGACCTTCAGATGGTGAATTTCAAAGAGTTTCCAAAGGGTGGATGATTTCAAACACTCAGAAATAACTTGTGCACGGGTAGCTTTCTTTACGACCGGTAGAACTTGTCTGAAATCCCCACCAAGTATAATTCTTTTTCCACCAAAAAGTGCATCACAATTCATAACATCTCGTAAAGTGCGATCAATGATCTCCAGGCCTTTCCTTGGAATCACACTTGCATCATCCCAAATTATTACATCAACTTCTTTCAGTCTAAGCTTGTCAAGCTTTTTAAGAAAACAAACACCATCGTCTTTAAGATTTATAGGTAGATTGAAAAATCGATGAGAAGTCGTTCCACCTGTTAATAGAATGGGTTCAATTCCAGTCCATGCAACACATGCAACTTTCTTTTGCAATAT
This sequence comes from Maratus michaelseni, assembly GCA_963931845.1. Lineage (NCBI taxonomy): Eukaryota > Metazoa > Arthropoda > Arachnida > Araneae > Salticidae > Maratus > Maratus michaelseni. The sequence continues at coordinate 255,075,381 of OZ007587.1, forward strand.
CACAAATTTGTGATATATGCCATTATACAGAAAAGTTTTCCCAGTCCCACCTGGTCCATCAATGAAGAAACACTGGGCACGGGCTTCAATAATACAACGTATGATCCTTTCGTAAATCTTTCTCTGATCCAAATTAAACTTTCCTTCAATGTCTGTGCATTTATTTACGTGAAAACCTAAAGAAAACTGCTGTGGAGGATTCACGAAAGAATTTGGTTCTAGCAACCCAAACTCCTTACAAGACCTATTTTCTGCATGAAGTTGACCTTGAATCTCAAAAAAGGCTTCATATTCAGTACCGTTCTGATCAGTTAGCAGCGGTTCCCAACCTGGGGTACGCGTACCCCTGGGGGTACGTGGTGAGACAGCTGGGGGTACGTGAAAATTACTTTGGTAATGGCGGATAACGCAAAAAATTATAATAAAAGGAGATAAACAAAACTAAATATTTCGCTTACAAAGAGAGACTTTTGTAAAAGTAAAATAGGCTATTCGCATACAATTAAGCAAAATACCTAAACTTGGAAATTGGTTGATCATTTGTTGCCGTTATCTCTGTCTATTCCTAGTAACATCTTGCGATTTCGTATGTGTCCCTCCTTTTCTATTGTTGTTCTTTTCTTTCTAATAATTCTAGAAATATCTAGAAAAAAATATGAATCGTATCGAGCTTCTGGTTTCGAGGATTGCATTTAAAACCCATTTGAAAGCAGGTCATCATTTTAGTGTTCGATTGGTCAGCATTAGCATAAATTCATTAACGTATATTAATGGTTTCATCGCTTCTTTGTGAGGGCATAATTTGAAATATTTAGCAAATATTTAGTGTTTTCAGTGACTTTATGTTGATATTGTGTTGTGGTTCAAAATAGATAAGTGGTTGGAAACTGGAATTCTGGTGAAAACTGCATCTAACATTGGTAACTAGCATAAGAACATTACTAATGAGCGTAAACGAAATATTTGGAACGGGTTTATGCGAGAAGGGGGTACGCATAAATGGAAAGTCTAAGAAAGGGGTACGTGAGAGAAAAAAGGTTGGGAACCGCTGAGTTAGATAATGCTTGAAAGTTTCCCAAAGCTGCAAACCATTAGATGGTTCATCTCCTATCACATAGTATACTAAAAATATTCTGAACTCTCTGGGCATTAAAATAGATGCAGCTTCTTGTAACACAGCAATAGCTTCTTCACTGGTTTCTGTTAATCCCATTGCAATTGCTGCTTCTCTATCAGTGCAGTAGTTTACTCCTTCATGTCCGTGAAGATCTTCAAAGCATGTAGCTCCAGTAACCCTGTTTAAAATAAGCTATAAGAAGAATCTTTCGGAATCCTTTGGTGAAACATTAACAATGCGCCCAATGGCTTTAAAATCATTCTTTCTTATAACCCACTTTTTACTTCGTGTATCCCAAGAATAAAATTCAGGTATGTTAGAGTAATGTATATTTCTTGCAGATTAACATTCTTTGTTTAAGTCAAACCATCCTAGTAACATAGTTTTGCATTCTTTATTTACAGCTATTTCTTACGAACCTTCTTTAAACGTAACATATTGCTGATTCTCAAGGTGAACTAGTAGTCTTACAACAGTGTGACTTCTTTTATGCAAGGGTAGCGAATTTAATCTCCAGGCTGCTTCCATGGGACCTATGTATCGACTGTCGATTTTTTGAACCTCATTTAGTGTCTTCAAGCTTCATCCCCATTCTTGCACGGTTGTGTCCTTTGTGGATGTATTTATGAATATACTTCACTGCCATAACTGAAGCGCAGTACTCTACATTCAAATGACAGTCAAACTTCTTAAATAAGTATGGGTTATGTGGCACAACCATCCTGTTATCGACGTAGTGAACATTGCCATTTACTTTGGAATGATACGCATAAAGTCTATGTATATTGTTTCTTCTTCTATATTTAGGAAAACCATCTCCACTCATATCAGTTTCTTCACAGAAATTTTTTGTAAAGTTTTTTGAGCATTCATTTTTCTGTTTATCCCAACAAAGAAGACCTTCTACATGAGGACCATGCATCATGTGTCTCAGTTGGTAGTAACGTAGTGAAGAGTCTTCATCAGATAATTCTGCATCTGTCTACCTGATCTGGCCGAAGTAGCTTGCAGTCAGTCCTCAATGCTGCTAAGATATGGGTATGTGGAAGGCCTCGTTTCTGGAATTCAATCGTATATACGTATGCAAGAATAGGTCCAAGCACCTGTCTTTCTACAATATCTTTAATAAGTTCTTTCACTTTGGCCTGAAAAATATCTGTCACTATCATTGGAATGTCATTTACAGTATTTTCGGGAGAAAAGTTATTTTTAAGAACATTTCTTATCTTTGCCCAGTTGGGATTACATGTCATCGTTACAAAAAAGTCAGGTCTCCCAACTTTTCGACATATCGCCATAGAATCCTGATACAACTGTTACAAACTCCGTGGAGAACCAATATACGTTGCAGGTAGAATAACAGCATTTCCAAGTCTCACTGTACTTTCCTCATTTAATATACTTCGTTCTATGTGATCGACTAATCCTTGGTACATTCTGTTCGCAGTTGTTTCTGATTATATTTTAGGAAATCTAAGCGTTAACGTTCAACTAAGACATAACAGTTAATGATATACTGCTGTGTTAGTTTTCCAGCATTAATCAAAGGATTAAAATAATTTTTCCGCAGTGCTAAACGATGACCAAAGTACTGCAAAGGTGTAATCTTCTTACCTTTTTTTGACAACATATTGTATGTCCATCCTAGATCATCATGCGAAAATAAAATTGGAAATGTCATGGGATCTGCATGTTGTGAGGTTTGATTGATAATAGTGGTCTCACGGTCATCTTCTTGTCTTGAATAAACTTTAAGATCCACACATGGAATACAATTATCTTTTGATTCAATTATGAAAGCAACTTCTGAAGTTGTTGGTTTGTTATATCTTCGCTTGTTATCAAATTTATAAGTTATAAAATTAAAAACATATTCTTGTCCATTAATTCTAGTTAATTCATGCAACATTCTATAATTTTTAGCATATGGATTTATTTGTCTAAGTTTTTCAGGTTTAAGATTAATTTCTTGATATTCAGAATTCATGAGCAAATTTTCTGCCTTTTCTTTATCATCATAAATATAAATCAGTCCATTTCGTGGTATATTTCCTCTAAAGTTTTCAATAGAAGTAAATGCATAATGATAAACTTGACCTTGAATTTTAATAAGGGGGGACCTCTTCCTTGCGCATCTTCGATATTAGATGCAAACGTAGCAAAAGCAAATGAAGAGTTGTAAGCTCTAATGCTTGATCTGAAATGTTTTGTTTCTGGTTTATTCGATGTAAGCAGGTCCTTCAATTCAATTGGGCACTCAGAAAGAAGAGGTATGCTAATAACACCACCATGACAGCAAGAGTTGACAGTTCTTCCCTTCATTTCTTTAAAAGAAAGAGCTCCACAGTGAATACATTCAATATTATATTCATCTAAAAAATGTTTTTGTACATGTGTGTTAAGTTCAATAACTGCAGCAAATTCTTTTTTTTTTTAGAGACTCTGTGTTTTGTTTTTGGTTTTTTTTCCTCCCAGAACATCCATTTGCTCTTCGGATTCCATTGCTGCAAGAAAATGTAGATTCATATTTTCTTCTTGTGTTGTTACTTCAGCCATAGTCTCCTCAGAATGAATAGCTTCAATAAAATTTTGGAAAATATTTCCTTCCTCTGTAGATTTTGCGGCACATCTTGCAGAAGCTAAAACATGAAGTCGGTTTGCTGCTCTCGCTTTTTCAATAACTCGCTTTTTCAATCGAGCCTTTGACTTTTTAGAAGGTTCACTTTCAGCCGTTACTTTCATACCATTATATCTTCTTTGTTTTAATTCTTTTGTAGTGCTACATAATATTGTTTTGTCTTCAGATGATAGAGCCATTATCTCCTCAGAATGAATCTCTTCAGTAAAATCTGGAAAAATAGTTGCTTCCTCTGTAAGTTCTGTGGCATATCTTGCAGAAGCCACAATATTAAGTCTGTTTGCTGCTCTTACTTTTTTCCTATTTGCAGCTAGTCTAGCCTTTGCCTCTTCAAAAGGTTCACTTAGAGCTGTGACTTTCATACCAGTATGTCTTGTTTCTTGTAATTGTTTTATAGTGTTGCATAATATTGTTCTGTCTTAAGATTGATTTGCCACAAGAAAATGTAGATTCGTATTTTCTTCCTCTGTAGGTTCTGTGGCACATCTTGAAGAAGCCAAAACAGGAAGTCTGTTTGATGCTCTTGCTTCTTCAGAAGGATCACTTTGAGTCCTAACTTTCATATCTTTATATCTTGTTTCTTCTAATTCTTTTGTAGTGTTCCATACTATTCCAGAAGAATCCACATCCCCAAAAATTGTATTTATACTTTCAAATTGATTAGAAGTCCCCACTTCCCCAATATTTTTAAATATTCCTGAAGAACCTGCATCACAAAAAATATTATCTGTACATTCTAATTGATTACAAATTTCCATTTTCACGGTGTTATATAATCCGGAATAACTTGTAACTTGAAATCGATTTGAAATGAATTCATTGAAAGGCATGTTCTTCTTGCGAGCGCTATCATGCACCCATCTAACCTTATCTTGAGACCATATTTTTTCAAGATTATCCTGACATATCTTCTTTACCATTCTGCCAGCTTACCCTTCTGCCGAGTAAACGCTATTGGATTTCAATGGGAGTCTATGGAAATTTGGCGAAATACTGGAAATAGCGCCAAGTTGGCGCCACTTTTGGCAGCTAATTTTGGCCACCAAATTTGGCAATATATCGCCAAGTTGGCGCCAAAGTTGGCGACAGACCCGGGTCCCTTCCCCTTAGTAACCCCCTAATACCGCCCATCCTATCTAAATTCTCTACTTTCATGTTAATTCCCCCTAAGAAAAGTCAGAAAGCTCTGACCAATCAGATACGTTTCGCAGTATCTACACAGATTTTCATTGGTCCATTTCCAAACCATTACTTTTTTTATATACAGAAGGACATTTAATTTAAACTTCTTACATATACATATAATTTTTATAAGCTATATAAATAAATATATAAAATTATTCTTCTTTCACTTTTATATCCATACTGTTACTACTAACAATAAAAAAAAAATGGCTATCATTGAAAAGTGCCCTAGTGGCCTTTCCCTTCTTGATCTCGACTGTTTTGAGCAATTGAACATTTTACAATTTTACTTTTTTAAATTTTTTTAAAAATTGTAATTATTATATTTGTTTTTTAACTTTACTGTAATTTTCATTTTTAATCATATTCTAAACGCTTTTCTATCTTTAATTATAATTATACTCACTCTTATGTAGTTTAGTTTAGACTACAGTTAGATTTCTTCTCTCTTATGGCAACCCTAAGTTTTATAAATACAGCTACACTTAGACAGAGAACGTAAAGGTAGCATCAACTGTTTATTAATTTGATTATTTTTTCTATTAATAAGTATTGGTTTGCATATAATTTTTTGATTCAGTCTCAAAACTTTTGCCTCAGCTAATAATAGATAGTAGTTGCTGATTGTTTGAAAAAGCTTCTGAAGTTTATTGCCGCACATTTTATGCATATTTTATAATTTTCTGTAAGCTATTTATAGAGAAAATATAGTTAAATTTATTTTCCCTACTTGAACACTATTCGTCGTACAATTGTTAATGTATAGCTGAAATATACAGTAAAACTTCCATAACGGACACTCCCAAATAGCGGATACCCCTTTTTAGCGGACACTTTTTCAATCCATATCACCTATTTATGCATATGTTTTTAACTCTGAATAACGAAACACCTCCGAATAACGGACAAATTTCCCTAGGTATCCGCTATTCAGATGTTTTACTGTACAAATAATGCTCTATGCATATGCTTAAGCTGCGACAGATTTTACCTGGATATATTTAAAAAAAAATTTAACTGATTTTATGAGGAAATATTAGCACTTTTTCGTGCAGCTAAAATGTAAACGATGAGTAAAAAAATATTGCTGATGAAGAAAGTGGGGTCTTTAAAAAAGCCCAGACTAATCAATATCCTAATGCCGAGCACTTGTTGCTCGCACTTTGGATCTATTTTATCCTTGGAAAAATAAACTGTAATAACATCAAGAATTTATTTAAGGTCTGAAAAAATGTAAGAAGATTCTTACTCATCCAAGTATGAAGAAAGTAGGTTCTCAACTGCTGAATAAAACCTATCCTGAATGCGAAGAGTTCAGAGATGATGAAGATCTATTTCTCACCTGCATCGCTCGTTCTGCAGTCATCACGATACATCACCCGGTGGGGACAGCAAAAATGGGTGATCCAAAAGATCCTACGACAGTAGTAGATCCAGAACTGAGGTGAAATTTCATAATTTTATTAATTTTTTTTCTTTGTAGAGAATATTTCGATCTATTACGTGGAGATATACACAGACATGATTAACGCGGTAACCACGCGGTAGCTTGGTTACAACGGCCTTAAATGAGAGTCCTTCGCGGGTCGGGTTGCGCCCGAATGAAATCTGCAATTTCTATTTATGGTGGTTCTCAAATGACGTGCTCAACAACGCAAAACTTTCTGACACGTTTTCTGGCTCATTTTTAAACGCAAAGAGATACAATTGGCATGCTTGATTATTGAAGTGATTTTGAATCGAAATGAGTTTTCCATGTTTTGATAAATAAATTACTTATCGAGTTATAAGCTATTCGTGTCACGTGACATCACGCTTTCCTCCTTGTTCGCGGCGGGAATTGGGTTAAAAACGTCGAATTTGACAATATTTTCTGTTAGATCTTCTGCCTTTAACAAAAAATGGAAAACGTGTTTCATTTACATAGTGTTTGAAAAAGAACACTTTTCAATGTCATGCGTTTCCGAACAAAAATGAATTTAAAAATATTTCAGAAACTAGCCAGTTTGGATTTGAGAACAGCCTTAACCCCTTGGGGACGAGCGACACGTATACGTGACGCATAAGATGCTCAGAATCCTCGATTATTCCCACCAGTTATTTTTTATTGTAAGCTTTGCCTTATTAAATCTTATGAATTCTGCGATTCAATTAGGCGAAAATTTCTGTTTTGAAAAACCGGTGCTAAAAGATTAAAAATTCTGTAAAAGACGCTCGTCGCGAAGGGGTTAAAGTCATACCGCAACCCTGGTAAAAAAAAAATTATTCGTTGATCCGCAACTTGACCCGAACTGCAGTACTTCAATTTGAACCCGACTCAAAACCTGAAATCGAAGAAAACTGACCTATAATTTAACGCAATTAGGTAAAAATCAACATAATTAATATCAAATTTTATCTTTTATGTGAACAAATGAACACGTGAAGACTCGTGAAATATGCAGTTTTTCATCTGCAGCAGTATTCTGCACTTTCTTTTGAAAAATCGCGTTAACCCAAAACCGACACACAAAAATAAAACTCAACCCGAAACCGACCACCAAAAATAAAAACTCAATCCAAAACAATCAGAGTCAGATTGATCCGAACCCGAACCGCAACAACAACAAAAAATACGTCAATTCGATCCGACCTGAATCGTGGAACGGGTTTAGTAAAATAGTTCAAAGTAGTAGTAGAAAAGTAGTTAAATATTGACTTTTGCTGCATCTTTCGTTTTTCAAGTATATAACCTTTTCAGGATGAGTGTCACATATACGCTCCGTATAGTTCATTGGGTTTTTATATTTGAGTACCAACTATTTTTAAATTGCCTTGCTTAATTCTCCTTGCTTAGTCGTAGAATTTCGGGATCGAATACAAATAAAATATTAACGGCATTTTATTTTTATTTGCGTTGGGTGCGCGAAATTAGACGTAGAAACTTTATTATGCCATTTTCTTAATTCCACAATTGTAAGTTAAAATGAATATCAGTAAAAGAAATGGCACTGCATGTTGCTTATTATGTTTTTTTTTTTTTTTTTTTTTTTTTTTTTTTTTTTTTTTTTATTGTAAACATAGAAAGTAGGAAGAGGTAAGGGGTATGTATAAAAATAAAAGAATGAATGGACATTCCTAATTTTTTTAGATCTCCTTTTCGAATGCCTAACTGACAGCGATTTTTTTAAATTTAAGTTGGATTCCCATAAAGAAAGGCGCTGTCTCAGTTTAAAGAAACTTTAAATTTGACAATTCAATGTTTATCATTTGTTATACAAACTTCATAATTCATTCTTATTTTCTTTTACAGGGTCAAATCAATGACTGGACTGCGTGTAGTTGATGCATCAATAATGCCGACTATTACCTGGGGAAATACGAACATTCCCACCGTCATGATCGCAGAAAAGGCTTCAGACATGATAAAAAGTACTTTAACTTGTGAGACTTGATTCATGACAGGGCTGCTATTTAATATGAATAGGCAATTGTGACACTTGTAATGAACGTAATGCAGAAATAAATACAGTGGAGCAACATTTTATTAATTTCTCATCTCTCTCTCTCTCTCTCTCTCTCTTTACTGTTTTAATTTTTGGTTTTTGAGATGAGGTCCCAATTTATTATATTTTCTAATAATATTAATAAAAAAAAAAGAAAAAAAAAAGATAGGAATAATCATTTTATTATAAAAATACTCTCTTTATGGGACAAAATAAACACTTAGTTCCATTTATACATACACTGCAAAAAAAAAAAAAAATGTTGATTTTACGGCAGTATTATACCGTAAAATCTCTATAATAAAACCGTAAGTCATGTGACTGTCATCAACAGTTCCGGGATGCCCGTATCGCTTTTACATATGCCAGGCGGCCATTTTTATTCAAAATTATTTTTCGAATAAAACTGCATAAAAGTTACATTTTTAGAAAGATCGTTCAAAATAAATTAATATTTGAGAGATGACTTACGTTCAATTAGGTATTGTGCTGTCCTCTAAAAAAAACCCATTTTTTGAATTTATCTTTATATAAAGTCTAGTAAGGAATACAAAAAAATTCAACATGTAGCTATATTTTCACGGCTTGATCTGACTAAGATTTTAATGTTGAGCATTTTTCATTCTATCAATATATTACAAAATGACAGCCAATTAAGCAAGAAATTGAAAAAAACCCACTTTTTCCCAAAAAAAAAACCCATGTTACCTAAAAAAAACCCACATGTAAAAATACTTGGAAATAAAATTATTTGACAGTAAAATATATTTTTTTTCATTATTATTCATTTTTAAACCACAATTCTGCAAAAAAATATTAAATATTTCATTATTTTGTAAATTGAAGGAATTTCAAATGCAAAATATAATTATTTGTAAATTCGCTCCAGACTTTTCACATTTCTTTGCATGCATCTTCAGTAAATTTAAGAAGAAAATTATTAAATAGAATTTGTAAAATCTCCGAGAGTTTATTAATGGAGAAGCATTAGTAATAGACACATTTTGATTTCTTTTGTTCTGAATAATATAGTGATTAGATTCAAACTTGAGTATTCTTAATTTTTGTCGGTATTAAGCAATTTATTTGACGATCATCATTTACTTCTTCAGTAATAATAACACGAAACTTTATATCATCTTATTTAATAATCACTTACTGGTCACATTGTAACTTCTCAGCTTCTTGTACAGAACAGAATAAATCATTGTCTTCATTATCAGTAATATCACTTGCGGTGTTCAAAATTGCAGCTTCTTCTGTATTATGCATATCTGTATCTGATAAATCTGAGCTCCATAAAGATTTATTACTTTCCTGACTGCCATCTTCACTAGTAGTAGTACTTTCATTCTCAATGCTTGTTTTTGAATGCAGCAAAGAGTGATTACAATGCTTTTAAGTGCTTGGAAATTAGTATGATTTTAACACTTCATCTATTTCTTTTTGTGTCATAACTGAAACACTCATCTTTATTCTTTCCTTACATCTTGTACGAGCTGTAGTTTGTGTTTATTAAATTGATCAGTGTCAATCTAGAAAAAACAAGAACGAAAAATCATGCGTCAAGCATAGATTATATAGCACTTTCCAACGCTTCCAAAATAATTTTACAAACCATACCGTTTAATAAGCTAAAAGCTAACATCTAAGTAAACAATTTAGAAAACGCATAACATATTTTAAAACATAATTTCAGGAATTTCCAACATATACAATATTCGGAAAAATATCCGAATACTTTTATTCAGCCCTGTATAGGATCTATAGATTTGTATATATACTACATAGGATGATAATTTTAGTTCAGTTAGGAAACGCGTAGCACAGTTTAAAATTATCCGTCTGGAGTTTGTCAATAAACAGAAATGTGTTCGCGAACTTTTGTGCTGCCCTGTATAGGATCTACAGAATTTATACACACCACGTAACAGACAAAAAGCAAGTTAAAATTAAAATCGCGTTCAATAACTTAAAACGCACTTCCAGGAATTATTGTTAACAGACAGTAGATAATTCTTTTGCGTGTCCCTGTAAATGAACGATGACTGCTATACACACAATATTCCGTAATAAGTCTCTTGTAATGCACCTTAGTGATCTATATAAATTTCAATGCGTTTAAAATAGTAAAACATTATTTAAATAAACCGCAGACGATTTTTCTCCATAGACGTAATGTAACGGAATTCTTTTGACTGTCCCTGTAAAGTAAGTATAAGTGCTATGCACACCCTGTTCCATATTAAGCATCTTCTAATGCACCTTAGTGATATATATAAATTTCAATGCGTTTAAAATAGTGAAACATTATTTAAATAAACCGCAAATGATTTTTCCCCATAGACCGCAATGTAACGGAATTCTTTTGAGTGTCCCTGTAAAAAAACTATAAGTGCTACACACTTCGGTTGAAATAGGAAACATGCTATAGATAACGACAATAACATATAAAAATTGCAGAGCAATCCGAGCATATTTACGGGAGTTAGAGCACGGACAGACGGCAGACGGCAGACGGCAGACGGCCAGACGGCCAGACGGCAGACGGCCAGACGGCCAGACGGCAGACGGCCAGACAAACCGAAGTCATAAGCACTTTTCAACTAGGTTGGAAAGTGCTAAAAATGTATCTAATTGATATTAAAAAATATTGAGTACTTAGGTAATACAAGGAATGGATTGGTGCTGTTTCCAGAACATCTGCCAACATTGCCACACAAAATCTTATTTTACTAATTACATTTCTTCAACATTTTTGCATGTACAGATTTTTAATGCTTTTACTTTTTCCTACCATTGATGCAGTAACCTTAATGGCAGCAAGTATCAAGTCATACTATCATACCTGAACCTTTAGCCCAGATTTGGCACCAAAGAAATTTCCATTGCCTTTACTAAATACGTCTGCCAGCGGCTACCTTATGGCACTTTTCCCACGAGGAGAGAGTAAAATTTTCTTGCATTTTATCAAGGATTCTACTTTTGCTGGTTGCAATATGTTTATATTAACATATTTATTTGGGCTATTTAATTTTAGATTAATACTAATAAAAATTTTAACAAAAGTTTACTGTTTAACATTTTTAAATAAAAAAGTGGCTACTAGTTTTAAGTTAGTGGCCACTTATAAAAATACTACCACTGGCCACTAATGAAATTTCCCAATTTTGCCTTTTACCTAATATTATTAGTCCTTGTTGGTCTACCTAATATTAGGCGTGTATTGGTTTAAACATGGAAAATAACAGTTTTAACTTTCCTGGTCAAAATATGTTTTGATCATCAGTAATTAAGACTCATTTTGATTTGGAAAAAGAGATTAAAATTTATTTTATTAAAATAAATTTAATACAACATGTGTTACTTATCAAGTAATGACTCTTTCTGTATTAAGGCTAACTCAGATCAAACTTTGAAAATTATCTTTATTGCTGAAGAGTTTGCATAACAATTCACCAGGTGCATTGTGAAATCCAAAAATGTCAAATGTCTTTTTAATAGAGTTTCAATTACTTTTGAGTGGTTGAAGCAAATTCGACCACTTTTAAGAGGCTACGCTAGTCACAGAAATTTTCGGTTCAAGATGGCCGCTGGCGTTGAGAAACAAATAAGAGGATGGTCTAACTTCAAATGATTAACAAGACAACTCCTCCAATTGAGAAAAAGAATGAATTCAACAAAAGATAACTGACATTTCTGTCACTCTTGGGTAATTGCCAAGATTTTAAGTCTACAAAAAGAAAGGATTTTGCATCTTATCTTTGCATGGAATTAGAAAAGAAAAATGTTAAGCAGATATACAGATTTAAAACATTGTGTATTTTGTACTAGGGGAAAGGGGAAATTAAATCTAAGTGAAAAGAGAGAGCGATGGGCCGATCCCCATTTTTTGGAAAATTTAGAGTTTAGAAAATTAGATTTTTTTAGAAATTTGCCCCCACCCAGGGCTTAATTTCTAAAAAAAAAAAAAAAAATTACCGGAGCCCTAATATTCCGTAGTACTAACAACCGTAGCGTACCGTTCCCCTCCGCCGTCACTCCAGTCTGCATATTTATATTTCATATATTATTTTCAAAATTTGAAGTATTTTTATATTATTATTATTTTTTCACATAATAAAAAATTTAAATGCATCTCTCTGCGCACACTTAGCTATCAACTATTCTACTTTTTAGTCATTATTACTTCCAAATATAAATCTTTGCCGAATCTTAGTGTTAGTTAATCGCATAATTCTGCGATTAAATAAGCTCAGAATTATGATTCGGAAATTGTGTTAACACAAGAAATGAATAGTTCGCAGCTATGAAGAATAGAAAAAGACTTTACTTTTTATTCTGATCAAAATAGCGTTAAAATGATTTGAAATGGAAAAAAATTAAAATTTGAAATTTAAAAACAGATTGAGCTGGAGTCTGCCGAAACCCCAAGACTGATATAAAAACCGAGCCCGTTTCATCTCCATTTCTTACGTGAGCGACACTTTACGTCATTTATTAGTGTTTTGATACAAAAGAAGGCAAAAGATTGGAGATGGGAGGAAAAGGAAAGGGTAATTTAGGATTCGTTTTTCGGAAGCGTTATTGCATTGGGCTCCGGAGTTTCTATCTTTACAAGAAGAAAATATTGGATTCGTAAAAATTTTCGACTTCCGATTTTAAACGGATTTATACGTTTTAGAAGACCTGAATACGCTATGACTGTTTTTAGAAAATGTCTGTCTGTATGTATATGACAAAAAAATTTTGGGGCGGTCTATCTCAAGAACTAAAACACAGAATTTAATAAAATTTTAGATTCATTTAGACCTTGATATAAATTGGTGCTGATTAGTTTTTGGTGCGAACCATTTATGCTGCTTTTTTCACGATTTCCGCAATAGCTCTTTCTCTCAAGAACTAATACACAGATGTTCACCTACCTTCCGATTCAGCTAGGCGTGGATATAAGTTGTTGCTGATTAGTTTTTGGTGTAAACCGCCCAAACTGCCATGCTGCATTATTCACGATTTTCATATCTCAAGAACTAATGAATGAATTTTCATTAAATTTCAGATTCAGTTATTACGTTGATATAAGTTGTTGCTTATTTGGTTTTGGTGTTAACTACCCAACAGGTGGCGCTGCTATGCTCCATTTTTCAGGATTTACACTATTTTAGTGATAGTCATATTTCGAGAAACTAATGCATGGAATTTAATAAAACTTTAGATTCAGTTAGGTATTGATGTAAATTTGTGCTGATTAGTTTCGGTGAATATCGCCCAAAAAGTGGCGCTGCTATGCTGCATTTTTCACGATTTCCGCATTAGCTGTATTTCAAGGACTAATGCACAGATTTTCATCTACCTTCAGATTCAATTAGAGTGGACATAATAAATTTCTGATTAGGTTTAGCTCTATACCACCCAAGAGGTGGCGCTGCGAAGCTGCATTATTCAGGATTTTCAAGAAAGTTATATCTCAAGGAATAATGCTCGAATTTTCATCAAATTTTAGATTCAGTAAGACGTTGACATAAGATGTTGTTTATTAGGTTTTCGTGTAAATTGCCCAACAGGTGGCGGTGCTATGCTGCATTTATCAGGATTTATATGATTTTAATGATAGTCACATCTCAAGAATTAATGCATGGAATTTAATAAAAGTTTAGATTCAGTTATGCCTTGATATAAAATGGTGATGATTAGTTTTTGGTGAATATCGCCAAAAGGTGGCGCTGCTATGCTGCATTTTTCACGATTTCCGCATTAGCTGTATTTCAAGGACTAATGCACAAATTTACATCTACCTTCAGATTCGGATAGATGTGGACATAAGAAGTTTCTGATTAGGTTTAGCTGTATACCGCCCAACAGGTGGAGCTGCGAAGCTGCATTATTCAGGATTTTCAAGAAAGCTGTATCTCAAGGACAAATGCACGAATTTTTTTCAAATTTTACATTCAGTAAGACGCTGACATAAGTTGCTGCTTATTATGTTTTGGTGTAAATTGCCCAAAACATGGCGCTGCTGTGCTGCAATTTTAAGGATTCCCACAATAGCTGTACCTCAAGAACTAATGCACAGATTTTCATATACCTTGAGATTCAGATAAACGTCGACATAAGATGTTGCTGATTAGGTTTTGGTGTATACCGCCCAACAGGTTGCGCTTATACGCTGCATTTTTCAGGATCTCCACAATAGCTTTATCACAAAAACTAATGCATGGATTTACAATAAATTTCAGTTTGAGTTTGACATTCACAAAAGTTGTTGCTGATAAGGTTTCGGTGCATACCGCCCAAAAGGTGGTGTTGCTCTGCTGCATTATTCACGATTTTCAAGATAGCTATATCTCAAGAACTAAAGCACAGATTTTCATTAAATTTAAGATACAGTTAGACGTTGACATAAGATGTCACTTATTAGGGTTTGGTATAAATCGAGCCAACAGGTGGCGTTGGTATGCTGCATTTTTCAGGATTTCTGCAACAGCTGTATATCAAAACTAATGCACAGATTTTCATCTACCTTCAGATTCAGTTAGACGTATATTGTATTTTTCTCGATTTCCGTAATAGCTCCATTTCAAGAAGTAACGCAGGGAGTTTCAACAAATTTCAGATTCAGTTAGACCAGTGGTTCCCAACCTTTTTTTAGCCGCGCCCCACCAAAACATCTCTAAAATGATGATGCCCCCCGTCCCGCTATAACATATAATTCTTATAAAATTTTAAAAGAATTTACTCCTGATAGAATCAAAAGCATTTAACATTGATCCTGAAACGTGCCAAAGGTAATGGATGAATCAAATATTTTTTATAATCATCTGATACTCCTGCAGTATCAGTGCAACCCATAGTGCAGAGAATCCTTGATTAGAAAAATCAATAATTTTGAATAAAACATTTTAGCCTTACTTAATCGCAAAATTTCTGCGATTAAATTATGCAACAATTTTTAATCAGAATAAAATATGATAAAAGATTCGTCAAGTAATTGTTAAATATACACTTGAATAATTTCATGTGTAAAATTGATTTTCATGTGACATATTGCAGTGCGACTCATTCGATAAATAATCGAAAAAGTTGTTTAAAATTTTAAAATACTTCTAAATCAGAAAAATTATAAAGAATTTTTAAATATATAAAAGTATCTAAATATCTTTAAAAGTTTTCTCTATAATTATTCTGGTAGAATTGTATTTGAAACTTTTGAATGGATACTTTTTAAAAATTGAATAAAAAACTTATTTTTTAATTTTTTTTTTTTTTAATTTGAATGTGTAACTTTTATTTTCAGTCTACAACATTAGCATTACTATTAGAAAAACAATTCAGAAGATATGAGTTCACAGAAATTCCAAATTGTCCCCTTGAAAAGTTAAATTGCCCCCCTGAAAAGTCAAATTGCCCCCCTGTGGGGCGTACGCCCCCTGTTGGGAACCACTGAGTTAGACATAGACTTAGGTTGTTGCTGATTAAGTTTTAATGTATACCGCCCAAAATGTACGCTGCATTATTCATGATATTATATAGCTATATCTGAAGAAATAATGCACGGATTTTCCTTAAATTACAGATTCCGTTAGACGTTGACATAAGTTGTTGCTTTTTAGGTTTTGGTGTAAATCGCCCAACAAGTGGCGCTGCTATGCTGCACTTTTTCAGGATTTGCTCCATAGCTCTATCTCAAGAACTAATGCACAGATTTTCATCAAACTTCAAATTCCGTTACATGTGGACATAAGTTTTTGCTTATTAAGTTTTCGTGCATACCGACGAACAGGTGGGGTTGCTATAAGTTACATTTTTCAGGATTTACACGACTTTAGCGATAGTCATATCTCAAGAACTAATGCACGGAATTTAATAAAATTTTAGATTCAGTTAGAATTTGATAAATGTGTACTGATTATTTTTTGATGTAAATCGCCAAACAGGTGGCGCAGTTATGCTGCATTTTTCAGGATTTGCGCACTAGCTCTATCTCAAGAACTAATATACAGATTTTCTTCAAACATCAGATTTAGTTAGAAGTGGACGTAAGTTGTTGATTAGGTTTTGGTGTATACCGCCCAATATGTAGCGCTGCTAAACTGCAGCATTCATGAATTTCAAGATAACTCTATCTCAAGGACTAATGCACGGATTTTCATTACAGTACAGGTTTAGATAGACATTGAAATAAGTTGTTGCTTAATTGGTTTTGGTGTAAATCGTCCAACAAGTGGCGCTTCCATAATGCATGTTTCAGGATTTTACACGATTTTAGTGATAGTCATATCTCAAGAACTAATGCACGGAATTTAATAAAATTTTAGATTCAGTTAGACTTTGATAAATGTGTACTGATTATTTTTTTTATGTAAATCGCCAAACAGGTGGCGCAGCTATACTGCATTTTACAGGATTTGCACACTAGCTCTATCTCAAGAACTAATACACAGATTTTCATCAAACATCAGATTTAGTTGGAAGTGGACATAAGTCTTTGATTAAATTTTGGTGTATACCGCCCAACAGGTGACACTGCTATGCTGCATTATTCATGATTTTCAAGATAGCTCTATCTCAAGAACTAATGCACAGATTTTCATCAAACTTCAGATTCTGGTAAACGTGGATATAAGGTGTTGCTTGTTATGCTTTGTTGTATATCTCGCAACAGGTGGCGCTGTATAATGCATTATTCACGATCACGATTTTCAAGATAGCTCCGTCTCAAGAAATAATGCACGAAATTTAATAAATATTTGTATTCAGTAATGACCTTCATATAAGTTGGTGCTGATTAGGCTGATTAGTTTTTGGTTTAAATCGCTCACCTGGTGGCGCTGCTATGCTACATTTTTCACGATTTTCACGATTGCTATATTTCAAGAACTAATGCACAGAATTTCATAAAATTTCAGATTCTGTTTGATCGTGATATAAATAGACGATGATTACATGCTTTGGTGTAAATAGCCCAAAAGATGACATTGCTATGCTACTTTTTTATAATTTTCACGAAAGCTAAATCTAAAACACTAATGCACAGAATTTCGTCAAACTTCAGATTCATTTAGACGTGGTCATAAGTTGTTGCTGATTAAGTATTGGTGTATAGCGCCCAACCGGTAGCGCTGGTATGCTGCGTTATTCACGATTTTCAAGATAAGTCTATCTGAAGGACTAATGCACGGATTTTCATTACATTACAGATTCAGTTAGACGTTGGCATAAATTGTTGCTTATTACGGTTTCGTTTAAATTTCCCAACAGGTGACGCAGCTTATGCAGCATATTTTCAGGATTCCCACGATTTTAGTGATAGTGTTATTAATGGATGGAATTTAATAAAACTATCCAGTTAGACTTTGATATAAATTGGTGCTGATCCGTTTTTGGTGTAAATCGCACAATTTTGGTGTAAATCGCGTTGCTGTGCTGTATTTTTCTCGAATTCCTCAATAGCTCTTTCTCAAAAACTAATGCAGGGATTACCAACAAATTTCAGATTCAGTTAGACATTGGCATAGATTGTTGCTGATTAAGTTTTGGTGCATACCGCCCACTGGGTGGTGGTGCTATGCTGCATTATTCACGATTTTGAATATAGCAATATCTCAAGGACTATTGCAGGGATTTTCATTAAATTTCAGATTTAGTTAGACGTTGACAAATGTTTTACTTGTTAGAATTTGGTGAAAATCGCGCAAGAGGTGGCGCTGCATTTTTCAGGATTTTCGCAAAAAACTTTCTCCTGAGCAAATGCAAAAATTTTGATCAAACTTCAAATTCAGTTGGACGTGGACATAAGTTGTTGATGATTATGTTTAGGTGTATACCGCCCAACAGATGGCACTGTATGCTGGTCATTCATGATTTTCAAGATAGCTATATCTCAATAATTAATGCACGGAATTTATTAAAACTTTATATTATGTTAGACCTGCATATATATTAGTGCTGATTAGTTTTTTGTGCAAATCTTTCAACAGGTGGCTATACCGTAGTCGTTAAAATATAGTAGGCTAAGTTGTAAACTATGCTACATTTTTCTCTATTTTCACGATAGCTATATCTGAAAAACTAATGCACAGAATTTCATCAAACTTCAAATTCAATTAGATGTTGACATAAATTGTTGCTTATTAGGTTTTGATGTAAATTTCTCAACACGTTGCGCTGCTAGGCTGTATTTTTCAGGATTTACACGATTTTTGCGACAGTCATATCTCATGAACTAAAGCATGGAATTTAATAAAACTTTAGATTGAGTTCGACTTTTGTGTATGTGACTTTTGTGTTTTTGGTGTATGTGAAACATGTATGAGATAAAATAAAGTTTTTGGAGTGGCACATCCGACAAGTTTTCTTCTATCTACACAAGAAAGAAAGTATTGGATTTGTGAAAATTTTCGACCCTTCTTTTTTCTCTAGAACTACTGAAGTAATTTCAATAAGTATATATTATAAGTATTATAATTAGCTATATTCGGATAGTTTTATTTTCTGGAAAATCAGTTCCTTTTTGTTATCATTCGTTTTAAAAAAAACTAGAATTATTATTTATTAGGGAAGAAATTAGGGTATTAGGGAAGAAAGATGTTTGGGTCTGGGAACGGGTTTGTTTCGAACCTGGTCCGGTTTCCATTCACTTTACTGGGACCGGACATGGTCTTCGCTCTTTCAGGGTTGAGCCAAGCCCGGGCCTTACTTTGTCTGTCCTACATTTGCAGGTTTGTTTGGGCCAGTCTTCTTTTTTTATTGGGTTGATCCTGAATACCTGATTAAGGCGACTCTTCGAGGTAGAGTTTTTAATGCCTCCCTCTGGCATGTTTTTAGAAATTAAGTCGTGCCAGCCCGTCTCAATTAAGCTTTTGTACGGGCTGAGCCGACCTCGGGTAAAACTTTTAGCTTTTATATCGTACCAGGCCAATATATATATATATTTGTACGGGCCGGGTCGATCTGGGCCGAACTTTTAGCTTTTATATCAGTTGAGCCATTAAATTTTTTTGTGCAGGGCGTTGAAATTCCGGGCCTGGAAATTTCGACCCATGTAGACAGCTAAACAACATATCTAAGCTAGTTTTATGGGGTTTTATGCTTATTTCAGCCAACGTATCATAGGTACTGAATGTATGTTCCTTTAATATGTTTAAAAAATTGTTTACCGAATTACAAATAATCTTAGTTATAAAATGACGCACGTCAACCGCCGCGCCCATGTCTTGGGGGACTTTAACGCACTAGACCAGGAGGGTCCTCCTGTAAGTGCTGCGTGCCGGTAGCAGCGCCACCACCTGCTGACCACTCCTTTTAACCCAAGAGATTGACGACAAAAGTCGATATGCAGTGTAGCCCACACATCGAGGACACCACCACAAAACACTTGGGGGGACACTGAAGTCCTCTGACAGCTTCGTAGCTGGAACCCAAAAGAGCGAACCGGGTAATAGGCCTTATGCCGGACTACCCCAACGACGCTTATTGTACAGCATTTTCTGATCATCGAATCCTAGTGGAGGAGGTGCTAGTACAGAGTGTTGCTTCAAGCCGCCTCACCCAGTAACCAAGCGTCACTGCACAGCCACCATGCACTGTGCTATTCGGAGTTCGATCTTGCCTCCGTAACGGCTCTAGATAAAGATTTTGAAACGATATGACCGCTGTTAGCTAGTCGTTGCTCAGCGTCACCTTCCTCGACGCAGGACGAGGGTCCGGCTAGAGCAACTGAGATATGCCTACGAGGCATCCTTCTACCACCTAGGGAGGAGACTTCCAACATTGACCGAGTCTTCACGCTGCAGAAAACCTAAGCTTATGAAGGGTAGACCCAAACTCAGTGTCCTGCTTCACCTCTATCACCGGCGCACCACATGGAGGTGGCGGTGCAACCGTGTCCTGCCCCCGTCGTGTCAAACATCTCGCTGTGTTGGGCTCCCGGTCGTCTTTCTCACTGAAGGGTTCGAGTCGAAATCTCCGGAGGAGCCCGTCGAAATTCTTAGCTATAAAGAAACAAACAGTCTTATATCTAGTTAATATTTTTGACTTAATTCTGAATAGTGGAGAGTAATTAAAGCTTAAAATTGTCACTAGTAGTAAACTGAAGAGTATTATTGCCCTTCAAAAGATTGCGCCTTTATACGACTTCGAGAAGGTATCTCCCAATGTGTCCTGATATAGACAATTCCTCTAAAAAATATTTTCTCTGAATGCTTTGTATATATATCGTCCTACTGTAGTATAAGATAATTCTAAAAAAAATCCGAACAACCATTTTACTATTACTAGTGTTGTAACGTTCTATCCTATAGCTCTATTTCCAAAGGGTTCGTTGTTCCTTTGGGAATTTTATTACAATGTGCAATTCCTCCATTGAGTCATAAACGATGTTACTGAGATGTGAGCCCACCCTGTCTCTTTCTACCCACTGGTACCTCTGTATGCTGGGCGACAACATTTAACATCGCATCCAAGTGCGTTCTGATCACATTCTGGAACGGCTGCCCT
Source organism: Maratus michaelseni (assembly GCA_963931845.1). Classification (NCBI taxonomy): domain Eukaryota; kingdom Metazoa; phylum Arthropoda; class Arachnida; order Araneae; family Salticidae; genus Maratus; species Maratus michaelseni. Next base: position 255,096,301 of record OZ007587.1, read on the forward strand.
TTTGTCACCTTCTTTAATGTGGGGAGTATTGTATCGTTCTAGAACGGACGAGAGTCCTGACATGGTTATAACTTACCCTGCACTGTTAAAATAAATCCATTAATTCACGGTAAAATTACTGGCAGCAAAGTTGCCGGACTTTTTCCATTCCGATAATAGATTTTTCGTTTTAAGAGATAAAAAAAGGAAAAACTCCGTTTGAAGAAGCGGTTACTTTCCGTTACTCTCTCAGAAATTCTTCGAATCACAGAAATATTCCTGGCATTACTGTAAGGAAGGAAAATTTTCCGTTATGAATAACCTCGGTTATAAAAAAAATTACATCTCTCTTTGTGCAGCCATCTGTAGATATTTATTATTTGATATACCTCAAGAATATTTTATGGCTGACCTTTGACTCGAACTAGGGACCTCAGTGCCTTCAGCCTTAGTGTTTTACATGTAAGACCATTGGGCCCTTTCTAGAATAGGATTTTGAATGATGATACTGGATTTCTTCAAATCGCGGCTTAGGACTTAGAAACCTGGTTATTTTTAAGTTAAATGCGGGGAGATTGCGTAATGAGAAAGTGGTGAAGGTTTCAAAATTTAGTATTACTAGAGGATAAAACATGAATTATATACATTCTTAATTGGATTGTTAGATGTAAAATATGAATATTATATTTAGAATAAAATTCGGTAAAAAATGTTTCCTTTCTTGAAAAAATCGATTTTTTTCAACTATTAATTATTTTTAAATGTGTTCGTTTAGAATATATTTTCTGCGCGAGTGTTTTTTATAACTTTAAAAAATAAATTGTGCATCATTTTAAAGGAATGGGAAAGTTATTTGTTACATATATTTCTTTTAAATTCTAAAGCATTATTTTAGTTTCTTTTTTGAGTAAAATCGATTTTTTTACCTAATTTAACTAATATATATATATATATATATATATATATATATATGTAATAACAATAAATTTTCGCTATTTTAGTTTAATTAATTTAATCCAAATTCTTACAATTCTACTTTTTTTCCTTTCGTTTAACAATATCTTAAGTACCATTTATATTTTAATTCCGTAACTTTAAATCAACATCTTCTTTTAATTCTTAATCTAAAAACATTATTCTATTAAATGCAACACTTCTTGTAAAACACACTTGTTTTATTTCTTGATACTTTAAGACATTGAATTTTTATTTCTTTGGAACATTTTGTAACACCGTTTTTTTTTAAATTATCATTCCATATCCCATGATTCCTTTCAACTCCCGCATAAACTATTCACCTTTTTAAAATTCTGCTCTAAAAGAAAGAGTTACGACACGATGTCAATGGCACCCCCTTTTGGCCCACTTTTTCAATCATTAGCAAGCGCTCCACCTCTTACTACCCATTTTTTCTCCTAACACAGATTTCGTTGGTTTCTTAGAGAGCACAATGTAACTTAGATTTTAGTTTTTTTATACTTATACCGCATACACTGACTTGGAAGGCAAATTTTTACGCATGCCGAAGGGTCCAAATAACTTCGTCACTTGAGAAGTCCTTCCTCTACGCGTCGATAGATTTTCATCAATAAATTTTAATAGATCTAATTGGGTCTGAAGCTTCTATTGAAGTTGTGTTTATGTGGAGTTGTGCATTAGTATAATTTAGTATGGAATAAACTGTTTGTCTCAAACCCAGTCTCCTAAATGCTTTGGAGAAACAACTTTCGGAACTGTTGCCACTACTCAGCTCGATTGTACGACTGCAAATACTCTAAATATTTCAACTGCTGCTTACACTAAGAGTGTGAATTATATCAGCCATTTAGTTAACGTTTTGTGACACAGTCAGCGTTTGTCTTGAAAAAACTTTCATTGATCTCTTAACCAATGCTGCAGTTAAAATAGGATTCAGGCCTGATCATACTGATAACGTGTTATATATAATTTTATATTACACACACACACATACATATATATATATATAGACCGGTTGCGTCATAAATTCGTGCAAACTTAAAAAAATCATAATAAAAGAAGTAATGCTCGGAAAATTTTTCGTTTTAAGCGAGTATGATCAGAAGGATTTTGGATTTTTTTCCATGTAGTATAAGAAAAACATGATTCCAAAAGTAACCAATAGAGGGCTCTCATACGTAAAACTGAGGCGTTTTATGCAAATCAGGCTCGCAATAAAACACCTGCCTGGAAATGGATTCGTCATTTGATCTCGACAGCATGCTATCGTTACCAGATCGAGCGCTGGTGGTTAAACTTTTTTACAAGAATGGTGAATCGAGAACTATTGCATTGCGAAAGTTTCGCACGGAGAAAGAACTTCAGGCGCAAAAAAAACCTATTTCATTGAAAGGGATACTCAATTTAGTACGACATTTTGAGAAAACGGGGAGTTTGGAGGATCGTCCACGTAGTGGCAGACCATCCTCGAGCACGGATCGCGTCAATGTTGTAAAAAGTGTCATGGAAGAATTGGAAGCCGAGACATCAATGGGGAGTAGCAGTGCTCGTGAAGCTGGGAGAATAACGGGGATTCCGTAATCGTCGATTCGACATATTCTGAACGGAATCTTGGATCTGTATCCGTACAAGATACAGGCAATTCACCAGTTATTACTGGCAGATACAGATAAAAGACTAAAGTTTGCTACATGGACGCTGGCAAAATCGGAGCGGGACCCACAATGGTTGTTGACCGTCAACTGGACGGATGAAGCACATTTTTCATTGCATGATGACGTCAATACGCAAAATCAATAAAATCAATGAAATCGTCAATACGCAGTCGTATTTTGAACAACGTCAAACCCTCGTGAGTACCTGACCAAGCCACTGCATGCTCCTCATTTGACTGTTTGGTGTGGTTTCACCGCGTCTTTTGTTCTGGGCAGTTCCCAACTTATGCAGGGGCCTGTGGGGCAGCTGCCCCAGGCCCCCAATCTGAGAACCCCCTCCCTCCCCTCTGCTCTTAATTAGGATTTTTGTTAAACGGATGCAAAATGGTTTAAATTGGCCAAAAATGACAAAAATTATTACATTTTCAAAGATTTAGAAAAGGAGTGTAGCCCTCCACTTCCACCCTCTGCTTCCTGTGCCCCAAGTCCCCTCCTCCCCTAAAAAGAACAATCTACAACATCAGAAAACTAATGTTATAAAAATTTATATAAAGGTATTTTAGAGCATGGTGAATGAAGTAACAACGTAACAAGTGTTGAAATTTGTTGCTATTAGTATCAGGGCATGCCTGCACTTATCTTTCCATATTATAGAATCGGCCAAATACATGCTGATGCACAACAAATATTAAATTTTATAATATAATAGAAAATTTTACATTATAACAAATAACCAAGAGTGATTGAAAGATCTGCATTTACACTTCAAACGTTCACATCCGTCATTAAATCCCTATACCAAAAAACTGTGTTCTGTCATTTGTTAAAGTTGTGACCCTTTCTTGTAATACACTGTATATGTATAAGATGTAAATAGCACTTGGTTCGAAATTTATGTATACATAAAATAGGTATGGAGAGAGAGAGAGAGAGAGAGAGTTTAATACTAGTGACTTCAACATAATTCCCGAACAATTTTCATGGATAGATAGAAGGGGGCCTTCCAGAATGATGCTTGCCCCGGGCCCCAGATAGTCTAAGTCGGTCCCTGGTTCTGGGTCCTTTCTTTTTTGAAGAGTCTTGTCCTAAATTCGGCTGGAAAACCTGTACCGTCACTGCAGAACGGTATTTTACGCTTTTGCGTGACCACGTTTTGCCTGCATGCAGGATGGTACCCCGCCCCAGGTTGCACGTGAAGTCAAGACGTTCCTGTTGAACACTTTCACTGAAGACTGAGTAATAAGTTGAGGATGTAAGTTTGAGTGGCCCGCACGATCTCCAGACATGACCCCGGCAGGTATTTAGGTGTGGGGATACTTAAAGTGTCGTGTACACCGGGGTTCCCCAGAAACTTTGGTGGAACTGAAAGATGCCATTCGACGGACCGTCGGTGGCATCGATGCCGACATGCTACATTCAGCTGTAACAGGTGTAATGACGCGCCTCACTTCCCTAATACCTGGTGATAGAGGTCATGTTGATCATCTTTTACTTTAAAATAAATGCACAGTGTCATATTATTGTGATTTGTTTTATTGTCTATTTGTGTTTGCCTGATTTGCATAAAACGCCTCAGTATGACGTGTGAGTGCCCTCTATCGGTTACTTTTGGAATAATTTTTTATTATACATGGAAAAAAATCCAAAAACCTTGTGATCATACTCGCGCAAACCGAAAATTTTTCTGAGCATTACTTCTTTTATTATGAATATTTAAAGTTTGCACGAATTTATGACGAACCCGGTATATATATATATATATATATATATATATATATATACCATGTGGACGTGGATATTATGCAGAAGTTTCTATATTATTTTATTTACAATTTAAAGGTTCTAATTTCCAATATTATTTCAAAAATGATATCTAGTGGTAATTTAGTGAGGTGATTTATAATGTTTTTAGGATAATCGATGTAAGTGAATTATATTATATATTCTTAATGGTTTTTTATTTCCAATTTATATATTTCCAATCTTATTTTTTCCAATTGTTATCTGGTAATAATTCAGTATACTTGGTTTTGATTCTACTGTTCTTAGCATCATGCCAGTAGAATTATGAAATACTGAATTATTTTTTTAAACACATGTGGGTGCAACCAAGCTGACGAGTACATCTACATGTGTTTTTTCATATCTAATTCCTGTTTGTTCTCTTGTGGTCCAGTTTTCCATTGTATAATGTTCATATTTGATTTATTAATCCATTTGTGTTTACTTAATAGCAACTCCAATCTATATTTTTTTTTTCGCTTTCTCTCTCTTTCTTTTTTAAATATTATTCAGGTATGAGTAAATTTGGCCAATTACCATTGAAGCACATGCTATGGTAAAATTATGATTGCACATGTTAATTATTAGATATGTGGTATTCTGTTTACACAATATCATTATTTATCTCTTTGTAGATTAAAGTAGAATGATATAAGAACTTGATATGTATTTTGAAATTCATAGATATTATAATTATATATATATATATATATATATATATATATATATATATATATATATATATATATATATATATATACTAGCTGACCCGCCCGGCGTTGCTCGGACCCATGATAATAAAATTAAACAAAACTAAAGTTTGTATGATTTTATATCTTTAACCTGATTTTGTATTAAATTATTTATTTAAAAGTGCTTTGCACGTCGACTGAAAATCCTGTATCTCCACTTTCCGCAAGTACGGGCGCATTCTGTTAAAACGAACCACCGACACGTGTTCCCACTGCCTGCCGGACCGTATAGTAAGTTTGCAGCGCACGCGCTGCAAACTTTTTTAGTTCCACCTCCCGCCGCTAGGGGACGCACCCTGTTCTAAAGAAACCACCTTCCGAATAAAACTCCAAATTGTGTTCCCGCTGCCTCCAGCATCGAATAGCAAGCGTGCTGCACACGCGCTCATAATCCTTTAGTACCGCATTCCAACGCCAGGGGGCGCAATTTGTCCCATACGAACATCCAACACGGGTACGCGTTGCTTAAAGGAGCTGAATGAACCAATGCCCGTCGAAATCAGGCCCACAGAACTCTAAAAAATAATGCCGCCCTTGGCGGTGGAAGGTGGAACTAAAATCTGTATCACGAACGAAAACTAAGTCGAATCATCTAAAGGCCGTTGTGATTGGGAATCCGTAGAACCCGAGATAAGAATGCACAGTTAGATAAAAAAAACTCGTAGGATTGCTTGTAGGGCACTCGGTTAAGTGCTCAACAACAATTCATTTACTTTTATTGTTGGTAACCATCAGGCATATACGGGTTGTGTACTTTTATTAGGAACATAAATTAAACATTTATGAAAATCGTTATTTAAAATTTCCCGTATTCTCTATACATAACATTTAAAAAACGCTACGTTAGAAGCTAAAAATATTAAATTTCTTGGGAATTTGTTTTGTGAAAATCAGAGCAAGGCGTTAACCCCCTCCCTCCCCATACCCGCAATATAATATGTTCAAGAAAACCACCTTCGCATACATTAACGTGATCATTAAAAAAATTATTTTTTTTTTATAATCAGAATATAACGAAGACACTACGCTAGTCGTGTCGGCAGATGACATCCCTTTTCATCCACAATTTCCAATCTATATCTTAATTATTTATCTAAAATTTTGTTCATTAGTAAAATTAGTAAAATCCTGTACCAAGCATAAATTATGAAACACTTTCCAACACTAACAGAATACTTTAACAAACCATCGCTGTTTAATAAGGTAAATAAGCTATCTAAGTAAACATTTCAGAAAAACACAAAACAAATTTGAAAACCAGGTTTCAACAATTACCATCCACAGCCGGAAAAGTACTCCAATTCTTTTCTGCAGCCCAGTATATAATTTATATATTTGTATATACCCTATAGTATGCTGCAGTTTAGTTTAGCAATAAAACAAAAAAAACACAGTTGGAAATTCATCTTCAACAGTTTCTACCAATAGATGGAAACATACTTGAATTATTTTGTACAGCCCTGTATATAACATAAGCTTTTTGTACACGCGACATATTAAGCTATAGTTTCATTCAGGCAAATACACGCTGAAATCACACTTCCAGGAATTATCGCATACATAGTCAGCCATGTATTCAGTTCTTTACGTGGTCCTGTATATGATTTTATTTATATTCCACAAACCTTCCTTGGTATACTAAATATATTTCAATAAATATATTGTTTTTCCCCCGTAGATCATCATCTAAAAGAATACTTTTGTGTGGCACTGTAAATGAAAGAAATACAAAAGGAAAACTGCCCAGTTAAACTGAGGGCATTGAGCTCACAGCTTATTCACACTAATTGTATATTATATTCTTATTTCAAAGAATTTGAAATAAGCCCCTCGAAAAATAAAGAAATCGACAATATATTAAGGGGAGAATCATACCCCTCCCCCCTTATAGTTAACCAGTGAACCCCCAAAACTAATCAAAAAAGCGCTTGATCAGAATGAACCTATATACAAAATTTGAAGAAAATTGGATAATTCCACATGAAAAACCCATTTATCTAAATTAAGGGGGAAGGATTAGCCCCACCCCTCTTTACCCCTTTTATACTTAACCAATGAACCCCCAAAACTAATCAGAAAAGCGCTTTATCACGATGAACCTATGTACAAAATTTGAAGAAAATTTGATAATTCTGCAGGAAAAACCCATTTATCTGAATTAAGGGAAGTTAGCACCCGTTCCCTCCCTTTATACATAACCAATGAACCCCCAAAACTAATCAGAAAAGTACCTTATCACGATTAATTTATGTACAAAATTTGAAGAAAATTGGATAATTCTGCATGAAAAACTCATTTATCAAATTCAAGGGGGGGGGGCTAACCCTCCCCCTTTTATACTTAACCAATGAACCCTTCCCCTGGAGTCTCTCCAAGTCCGCTCTGGGGCTATTAGTCAATTATTACGAACGTTAAAATTTATAAAGTAAAAAAAAAGCACGTAAATATTCAGAAAGATAAACTTATTGCTTACAGTCTACTGGAAAGATATACTTCTCGATCAAAAGAAAAAAAAAAAAAGTATTAAAATTGGAGTATCCCTTCTAAAGTTTTGCGTGGATATACATACAGAAAAATATATATATACGCTGAAATCACACTTCCAGGAATTATCATACATAGTCAGCCATGTATTCAGTTCTTTGCGTGGTCCTGTATATGATTTTATTTATATTCCACAAGCCTTCCTTGGTATACTAAATATATTTCACGTTAATTCGTAACTCGATTAAAACCCCATTTTAATCAATTTACGCTGCTGCACCGTAATGCTTACAAATTTTTTTTTTTAGCCCTGTATATGATCTGTAGCATTTATACATAACTCATAGCATTCAAAAATTTAGTTAAACGCATACCTAACTAAAGTCCTACTTCAAATTATGGCTTTTAAGCAATATTTCGGACACAGTATTATACCCGAAATATTTTGTGTGTCCCTGTAAAAGAATGATAAATGCTTTTCGCATAACAAGTGTCTTCTTGTAAACCTCAATAATGTATATCCATTTCATTATATTTGAAATGGCGTAACATAATTAAAATATGCTGCAAATAGTTTTCCCCCGTAGATCATCATGTAAAAGAATACTTTTGTGTGGCACTGTAAATGAAAGAAATACAAAAGGAAAACTGCCCAGTTAAACGGAGGGCATTGAGCTCACAGGATATTCACACTAATTGTATATTATATTCTTATTTCAAAGAATTTGAAATAAGCCCCTCGAAAAATAAAGAAATCGACAATATATTAAGGGGAGAATCATACCCCTCCCCCCTTATAGTTAACCAGTGAACCCCCAAAACTAATCAGAAAAGCGCTTTATCAGAATGAACCTATATACAAAATTTGAAGAAAATTGGATAATTCTGCATGAAAAACCCACTTATCTAAAGTAAGGGGTGTTAGCCCCCGTTCCCCCCCTTTATACTTAACCAATGAACTCCTAAATCTAATCAGAAAAGTACCTTATCACGATGAACCTATGTACAAAATTTGAAGAAAATTGGATAATTCTGCATGAAAAACTCATTTATCAAATTCAAGGGGGGGGGCTAACCCTCCCCCTTTTATACTTAACCAATGAACACTTCCCCCCCTCCCCTGGAGTCTCCTCAAGTCCGCTCTGGGGCTATTAGTCAATTGTTACGAACGTTAAAATTTATAAAGTAAAGAAAAAAGCAATGTAAATATTCAGAAAAATAAACTTATTGCTTACAGTCAACTGGAGAGATATACTTTTCCATCAAAAGAAAAAAAAAAGTATTAAATTTTGAGTATCCCTTCTAAAGTTTTGCGTGGATATACATACAGAAAAAAATACAGTGGACTCTCTCTATCTGAACACTCTCTAATGTGAACACCCCGGTATTATGAACACTTTCTGATGGTCCCGGCGAAACTCCATAGATTTAACAAAAGATGAACTCTCTGTATTCTGAACATCCTCTAATCTGAACACCCCACTATTATGAACGATACTTTTGATCCCCATTCTAACCCGCCTCTCCGTAAACTGAACGTGTGTTTGCAGTCGGAATGCGGGGAATTCCCGCATCATGGAAATTCAGGAAAATTGTTGCAGAAGAATAAAAGGGTTTGATGAACTCGATTTAAAAATAAAGAAACAAAATCATTTCTAGATTTTAAGATATATCCGATGATGAAATTTGCTTCAATAATTCAGATAAAATCTTCAGTTAACAAAACAAAAAAAAACATTCATTATAAACAACAACAACAAAAAAAAAAATCGAAAGAATATTTTTGTTTTTACTGTACGTTTTCTCAACTAACTAGAACATTCTTATATATTTTTGATAAATAAAAAAGTGCAGATATGAATTTGTTTTCCATTTCAGAAAAAGGAAATCATGATAATCAAATTAAAGAAAATGATCAAAACAATCAATTTTTATGCAAAGATATACAAGATAAAATAATGTCAAAAACATGTCACATGATTTCCCCTCTCCCGAGCTGAGGTAAAAATAGAAAGATTGTGCAACAGAAATACCCACTCCCCAATGACAGATAAGAGACAACAGGTGTTAGAGGGAGTGGTTAAAAAGAATTATGGTTACTTTACTGCACACTTGGTTGGCAGCATTATCGCTTCTGTTTCTTTCTTCCTTTTTGCTCAGCAAAAGAAATTTTTTTCGTTATTTTACTATCGTTGCAGGGAAAGAATCACAACACTTACGCAGATATGTCAGAAGTAAGTAAGAAGACGAAAAAACGGAAAGAACTGAAGCTTTAGGAAAATACGAAGCTGTTCAAAAATTAAAATAAAAAGTTAAGTCAAAGAAAAATTGCATCTGAATTTGGAATTTCAGTTGGTCAAGTCAATGACATCAGCAAGAAAGAGAAAGAAATTATAGCCGCTTTTGAAGCAAATGAACCTTCCTCAAAGTGTAGAATTTTCGAAAAGAAAACGGGAAACGAGAATATAAACAATCACGTCTGGAAGTTTTTTTGCCAAATGAGAACGAAGAATCTTCCTGTCACTGGACCCCTGTTAAAGCAGATTGCTCTGGATTTTGCAGAAAAGGAGAAAATCATGGAATTCAAGGCATCAGAAGGATCGCTGATTCGCTTCAAAAGTCAGTATAACATCGAATTAAAAATAATCAATGGTGAAGCTGCAGACGTAAATATCGACACTGTGGAGGAATGGAAAAGAAAGCTTCCGGATATAACGAAGGATTTCGATGCTGCTGACATTTTCAATGCCGACGAAACCGGCCTGTTTTTCAGAGCTCTTCCAAAGAAAACCTTAGCAAAAAGAAGCGAGAAATGCGTGGGCGGAAAAATGTCAAAAGAAAGACTTACGATCATGCTCTGTGCCAGTTTTACGGGTGAGAAGCTCAAACCACTTGCGATCGGGAAATGTGAAAAACCACAGTGCTTCAAAAATGTGAAGATAGCATCACTGACTGTGCACTATAAATCAAATCGAAAAGCCTGGATGATATTCACAATTTTCTCACAATGGTTGGAGGGCATTAACGAGATGATGAAGAGAGAAGGAAGAAAAATTCTTCTTTTTTTGATAATGCCAGATCACATACAAATGTGCAGCTGAGCAACGGGAGCCTGAAATTCCTGGCACCGAACTGTACTTCTACAATCCAACCACTGGATCAAGGAGTAATCAAGACCTTTAAAGCTCACTACCGAATTCATTTTTTGAAGAAAATGTCCGTGGTGATGGAGGAGGCAAATTCGGCAACCGAACTAACGAAGAAGGTCAATATGTCATGGATGCTGTCCATCGGATATCAATGGCTTGGAATGTAGTAACCCCCTACACCATCCAAAAATGCTTCTACAAAGCTGAATTCCCGTGTGAGAATGAGCAATCAAGGACACAGGACCAAGAAGCAACAGCTGTGAGTGACTTGAGGTCAATTCTTCAGGAGCTTCATACTGAAATTGAACCTGGAGCTTATCACGAAGCCGACGAAAGCCTTCCTATTTTCGACAACATCGTTGAAGACGAAGAGGGTAGTGAATACGAAGCAGAGCCAGAAGAGACCGATGAAACAAGAAGTACGATTACCTTCGAGCAATATGGCGAAGGGATTCCAGACCTGTTGAACTATGCGGCTGAACATCACCCGGAAGCCTTTCCACTTCTTAAACAACTAGATAGCATGTACACTGCACGAACATACACAATGCACAATCAGACTAAAATTACTCACTTTTTTAAGTAATGTACCGATTATGTTTTCAAGTAATGTATTGTAAATATGTAATTGTATATTTTGTAATTTTTTTAATATAACATTTAATTAACTTCTTTTAATTAACTTTTTTAATAGTTTCTAAATTCAGCACCCCCATCTCGGTAACTTGCATGGTTAATCAGGCTAAGTATTCTATACAGTCTATAAACTCAATACATAGTAGTATAGTAGTGCATTTCCCAATCTCCCTCTATAATGAACACCCCCATAATCTGAACACTTTTGGTCGGTCCCATGAGTGTTCAGAATAGAGAGAGTCCACTGTATATATATCAGAAAAACATATAGCCATTATCGCGGTGAGGTTTTCCGAGGGGCGTATCTACAGAGTTCAGAGAATGCTTTGTCCAATCACAGAATACCAGTGGGCGTACCCGATTGGAGGCAGTCCGCATATAATTAATTCAGATTTTTTTCTCAATTTTTCTCAAAGTTATCCCGTGATTATACTCGCTGTAATTGCAGTAGAATTATAAAAAGCATATTTTTGGAAAGCTTAAACCCTGAGCTATCGTTCTTAGTTCTTAATTTTTTTTAATTTTGCTGGTATCGATTTTATAAGAGTTTAAAAGACACAACAACTCGATTTTTACCAGATCCAACTATTGAGTTGGTCCTCAGAAATAAACTAAAACAGAAATCGAAAAAGTAAAAACTAACAACGTTGTAGATTGGTCTCAGCTATCCTATGAAAAAAAAATTATTTAAAAATATTAAAATGCGAGCGAGAAAACGTGCGATAACCTTCCCATAGACTTAACATTAGCGTGAGTGTTTCTTCGCGTGACTATTGTAGGCTCTTAAATGGTTAAAACCAGTTTTGACCACAATGGTTAAAATGAGTTTTGACTGATCAAAATTACAACCCTGGCTTTACCTTCTCAGATGATAAAGCAAAGATAATGAAGTTCATCGATGACACAGAAAGGGTGTTCTTGAAAGAAAATTTGCTGATTAAATTGCTGCCACTCCCTTCCTGAATTGTATTACGATTTTCTTCTGTGGTATATTTTAAATTACATAAGGGGGAATGCATCAGATTTCAAGTTTTACCTTTTATGCAAAAGACAAAATGATATTTTGCAATTCACTTACTGTGTTTTGCACAAAACTGCACAAACTTACAGTTCATCTGTATGCTTAGAAGATAAATAGTACAAATTAGCAGCTATGCATCAATATTAGTTATTTCTAACTTAAGTAAAATATTTTGCATTAAACAGTTAAAAGAGTGAATAAAATAAAATAAATAAAAGTTTGAAAACATCAAAATAATGTGTAAAATACAAGTGAAGGGTATCTGTGTGTAAAAAAGATTGATGGGTTTTAATTTTGCAAACATGGATTTTTTTTTTATGACATACTAAAAAAAAAAAATCCTTAGAAATGCCTTCAATATACATTAAATTTGCATAATTTAATTATGTTCCTTAAAAATAAATGTATTTTTTTTTTTTTTTTAAATTGTATATTTTATCATTTATTTATTGAAAAAATTTTTGGGTTTTTTTTAATTCCACCATGGGTTTTTTTTAGCTCCATTTTCAAAGGTCATCAGCCGAGCTCTATATGACATAATCAGCTTTAAAATGTACTATTTTATTCACATTTTAATGGTTTAACATAAAAACATTTCAAAATTGATATACATCATTCTAACATAACGTATTATAACAAGCAAATATGTGAAAATTAAGCTCATGTTTTGCCAAAATTCTGCATTATTAGAATAAATTCTTTTAAAACTAAATAAACACTCCTTAGGCATAATCAAATGTTTTTATTGTTGCAAATGGTGTATAGAAACAGCGCAAAACCAAAAATTGACTTCAGTGAAAATATTTGATAAAATATTAGGGTGGGTTTTTTTTAGGAAACATTTCACACTGGGTTTTTTTTAGAGGACAGCACAATATATATTCTGCAATAACTTCAGTTGAAATTAGCTTCGCAGTTCAAATTCTCTATCCATGAAAGTAAACAAAAAAAAAAAAAAAAAAGATTCATTCGTCATGAAGTTTTAAAATATTAAACCATTAAACCATGGAGATAATCGTTCGTAAAATAAGTTTTCCATGAATGATTTTTTGGAGCGCTGCCTGGTGTCAAAAAAGTAATTTGCACCAGGACCTGTAAGACCATCAATGTTTACCATAATTCTGCTTTACAACTCAACTTCCTTCGGAATCTTTTCTTGACAAAGTTGAATGTAAACAAATACAAGTCATGTAATAATATTTAATGAATGAAATTTCAAAACGAATTGTCAGTTAATTTGATATTTATGTATTATACGTGGCAGGAAGAGAGATCACCTAAAATGATTGTTAATTGCCAATCATATTTACCATTGTTCAAAAAACCAATCGCGTTCCAAATAGTAATTTAATATACATTTATAAAATACATAATATCATTAAGTACTTTTATGTTATTTGGGTGCAAATCTCGCCAATATCATTTTTAAATCGCCAATACCAGCTTTTATCCTTCACGTGTTCAAATTAGAAACGATACTTTGATTCTGAAATCAAATGTTTTGATTTATGATATTATTTTTTGGTACTTTTCCGTTATGCGGACACCATTGTCGCCAAGCATACATTTACATACATTTAATACATACATTTACATACATTATTATACATTATGCATTAGCATACATTTTGGCATGGTGTCCGTATAACGGAAAAGTACCTATTTTTTATTTATCTATTTTCTATTTTAAATGAAAAATGTGAACGGCATGCATTTTAAATTGGAAAAGCTGTCGCAGACGCTCCGGGGTTGGCGCGATTTTTGTTTTGCGCCATCTTGGTGAGTAAATCCCATTTTCAGACACCTGTTAGAGATTGCTAAAACAGCATATTACTTTTATTTTATTATGAAATAAGTCATTTTATATTTAAAAAAAAACACAATTTTATTTAAAAACACACACAATCATTAATTTGTTATAAAACACGCAATATTTAATTTATTATAAAGCATGCGGAATCTGCTCTACCAGGTTGCCATACGAAGCAAAATCGGTATTTACGTATTATCCGTGCCAGTTTTAAGCCAACTGCGCCAGGCATGGAGCCAATATTACTAATTATAGTAACCCTTATATTTTGTTTTCTTGCTGCATGGTACATGCCTGGGAATAATCTATAATATTATTATTTCTTATTTACTATGCTACTTACCATTTATTAATTTTACTAAAATAATGTTATTTACTATTTTTAACAATGTTATAAATTTAATAAACATATATTACATTTTATTTATTTTATATTAATTACCATTTTTAACAATGTTATTTGATAATGTTAAATTACTGCATTTAAAAACATGATTGGCAACGATAAACAAGATTGGTACTTGGCAACCATTTTTGGCGATCAATCTCCTGGCACGGATAATACGTAAGTACCGCAAAATCTAGCCGAAAACGCCAGGTTGGCCAGGCATAAAATCGCCATTTTGGCGCCAAAATGATACCCGGTGCGTCTGCGACAACTGTACCCAAAAGGACTCATCATTAAAAATGGTTAATAATATAGAATTAAAGTAAAATAATACAGAAAATTCTTTTTGTATACACTTACTAAACACATAAAATCATATTGATGGTTTTTAGATTAGACATTTACGATTGAAGTTTTATTTGGGGTATGTTATATCCACCGGAACGAATATGAGATATATATTCTAATCACATATTATATACCCATGAATATACTATACATATCTATATCTACTATACCAATAGAACCGTCTTCAATAGTCTTTTATATTTCTACTACGTAATATTAACTATAGAGTTACAATATAGAGAGAAAAAACGGTTTGCTGTAATTAGAATTATAGGTGCCAATGTTGGCGCGGCGTATTTTACCTGTTACGAATCTTAATAGTCAGTAGACATTAAGCAGACATGCCGAAATAAGAGAATTACGCTATTATAAAAACTCCTGAACTATATCAAGAAAGGGGAGCAGAAAAAAACAAAGTCGTACAAGGCATCTAAAAGGAAGTTCGTGAATTTTAATCAGATTGTACGTCACGGGTCAAAAGTCCTGACAGAAAATATGGTTTAAAGGGAATGCGATTATCAAAACTGGCCTTCAAAAGTTCAATTTTCCACCAAACTATACGCGAAAATTACGTGTAATAATATGTAGCCCGATTATGGCACATTACTCAAGACGTTTTAGATGAGAATAATGATAGATTTTATAATCTTTCGCAATCGAGTCTACAGCCAAAGTTAACGAAAAAACAAAAACAAATATTAGCAACAATATGGTTCAGTGTAAATGTGGATATCATTAAAGACTTTCACAAAATAGACTTCATTGCATCAAATCATATTAACTAAAATACGCCAATTGGCAATGGACCCAATTACGAAAAATTACTTAATATGTTTAAGAATCTCCGCCTCAGCGAACATATTGCAACTGATAAGCAAACGGACATGAAGGACAAATGCTTAAGTGGGTTAAGCGGTTTTTATCATGGAAGATGAAATACATAACAACAAAAAATATGCAAAATGCTACCATGATCGCAAAAGTTTTTCATTTGTCTATTAGAATCTTTCGGTTTGGCGAAGGATTACGGAAAAAAATTAAATTATGAATAAAAGTAACGTGTTACAATGCTTAACATACATTTAAGGGTGACCAAACTGGTCGCCAGTGGCGGCTAGTTAACAGTAATAAACAGTAAAATAAGCAGTAATACGCTACCACGCATGCGCGGTAGCGCTTTATAAATTTGACCAAATCTAGCAGCATGCAAAAATTTCTAGTCGCCAGAAGAAAATATTTATCCCCCACCCCACTCTCGGCATTAATTTTCAAAAAGCGCAAAAGCTTTTTATGAAATAATTGAGCAGAAATTATAAGCATGGTTTAGAATTATTAGTTATATAGTTTAGAATAGTAAGCTCATAATATAAAAAGATAATATAAACTAAGTTTACTAATGAAACGTATCAAAGTTATATAGCTCTGAAAAATAAAATAAGAAATAGGGTAAATCCAGGTTAGATGCCCCATCGGGTTAGTTTCTCTAGTTATTGATTTCAGCTATTGGATGTGTGGCCGAGCTAGTGACGTTGTTCTACTTCCAATCGTTATAAAAAAAGCGTAGTAGACGTCCTTGTTCCTCGTAGAGCCTCTCTCCGACCAATGAAGACAGCCCTTGGGCCTAATGATTTGAGCGATAACCGGCTTCATATTGCAAGCCGATTTTCCGGTTCACTGCCTCTCTATTTATTCTCTGAACTCTGTGGTCAGCAGTGTTGAATTCAGGGGGTGGCCCGGGGGGGGGGATATCCCCCCCGGAAGGTTTGAGATTTTATGCTTTTAATGGTTAAAAAGTGCAATTCCCCCCCCCGCCCCCCGGCACTCTACAATGTCCCCCTCGGAGCCGCAGAAATCCCTCCCGGAGAAAAGTGTCTGAATTCAACACTGGTGGTCAGTCACCTTAGAATTTCAGGCGGACCGTTCTGCGCATATCATACCAAGATATCACGTGGTAAACTGAAATATTTGTATTGTACTAATCTATATCTTAGTGTTTTACAATTTCATGCCAAAACTTGATGACGTGATAGTATCACCAAAATGAAGAATTGGCGTCCCGTTCTGCTCATATCGTACCAAAATATCACGATGAAGATTGAAATATTTTTATTGTACTAATCTATATCTTTAATTTGTTATAAATTCATTCCGAAACTCATTGATATGATAGTACTACTATGATAAAGAATTGGTGTCTCCTTCTATTCATATTGTACCAAGATATTCCAAGGCAAACCAGTCGGTGATTAACATACTCTTAATAATCTGTTCTTACATAATTAATTCATCTTGAAACCCGATTCCTTTAAAATATATGAGACAAGGTAATGTAAAACATTATGTTTATCGCGTCTCAATAATACTATATGACGTCGTTTTCTGCCATAAATTTAAGTCTGCCGGTGGCTCCTACCAGGATATGTCCAAGCAGACCAAAATACTTTTAAATACTTTGTTTAAGCTTTAATTTGGCACCAATTTCTTTTCGAAACTCGAGGATGTGATAGTACCACCAAAATGGCAAATTGGCGTTGTCTACTCTTCGTAGCGTACCAATATATGCTGCGGCAGGTTCAGGCCGGCCGGTGAGACTTTCCGAATGGCTTAAGACCAACAAACCCTACCCAGATATGCCGTCATTCTTTCCCGTACTCTTAATAATCATGTCATACATGATAATTTTATCACGAAACTCGATGGAGTAGTCATTTTTTACCCGCCTCCCGGTCTGTTAGACCTTGACATAAATAGATGCTGATTCAGTTTTGCCTTTGATCACTCAACAGGGGATCTGCTGCTATCTTATACTTCGGAAAATATTTCTAATCGGGTCCACAATTAATTGGTGCAATTTAGCGAATGTAGTTTGCAGTGTTATTAACTCCATTCTTGTAACTCTCAAACACTTTTAACCATATTGTTTCCCGATTCGTTCATTTTCAACGCAACTTTTGGCTGCTAACCCCAATTACGGAGTATTAGCCCTATAGTTTTTACGATGAATATTATAGCTGTATCTTATTTTCTATTGCGTAGAAATACACAAAATTTTACATTTGAGTTTAATGATTAAAATTGTATATGTTGATCTAATTTTAAATTTTAATACCCAACAACTATTGTTCTGTTTTTCTTCACTAATAACTGTAACTCCGTCTTAATTTCGAAGAAATGTACTGTGCTTTATATTAATAATAGTTGATGCTATTTTCAATTAATATATTAGAATGGTATAGAAAAAGGTTTTGTGATGGCCACACCATACTAGTATTTTTTTTTCTACTACAATGAATGTTTAATTGAAGAAAACGCTAACAATATTCATGAATTCTCCATTTATTTCTATATTATAATTTCTGGTTATTAATACATACAAATCAAGACTTTTTAAAAATTATTTATCAGTTTAACAATGTTTTATTTTTCCTCTTTTGGCTTTTTCAGTTTACGTTTTGAAAGTTCATAGGGTCTTTCGTACTCGTTGTGTCGGGTTCGAAGGGTTCGAAACTGACTTATTAATGGAACTTCGGATGGTGTATTAAGTCGAACTCTAGGTGATTTACGAGGTTGCTGTGTTGGTGACGTACCAGGTGCAACTGTCGATGTTGTATCAGGTGGAATTATAGATGATGCATCAGTCTGCATTGCAGATGTAATTCCAGGTAAAATCCCGGTCGATGACGTTTCTGGTAAAACTGCAGTTGTCCAACCAAGTGGAATTGACGATGAAGTACCAGGTGCATTTGTGGATGTAGTACTACGCATAGCAGTTTTGCATGATTCCCTTTCGATTCTCCAACTCTCATTATCTTTTACACCAGTGCGGCTTTTGTCCTAAAGTGAAATAAAATCAGATAAATGGAATTTGATATAATAAGACGTCATTTTAAAATTTTCAGTGAATTGATAAACTTAATTTTTTTAATGCATTTTTAATAAAACTGAGAAAAAAATGAGTGAATAAAATAACTGGAGATGACATATAGATGTAGATCTTTTCCCTCCAAATGGTGATTAATAACACACGACTATAGTTTCAAGAACAGTTAATTAGCAGCTTTCATCATCAGGTGAGCAATAACAGAGAGTGGTTAGTTAACCCAACAAGGACAAAACACCTTCTGCAAAGATATTTTTAAGATCAGTTCATATTCCGTGGTATAAATATGTATACGAATAGGGAAGAAGGTGAACGCTCCGAGCAAGTAATATTAAAGCTGTCAATAAGGACCGAGGCTTCTCGAAAGAATCCGTCGGGGGGGGAGAGGAAAAGGTAAGCCACCCACGTTTACATTCGCAAGAGACACATTTCGGTACCTTTTTATCTTCCCTTTCGAATGTGTGCGTGGGAAGCTTGCCTTTCTCCCTCTTCTAGAACCTTTGGTTCTTATTAACAGCTTCATTGCTTGCTCCTTGCTCGAAACACTCACCTTCTTCCCTATACGTTTTCATATTTATACCACTGAATTAAAAATTCCTTTGCAGAACGTGTTTTAACCTTTGTTAAGTTAACTACTCTTTGTTATTGCTCATCTGTTGATCAGAGCTGCTAGTTAATTGCTCTCGAAACTATAGCTGTTTGTTATAAAATCACAAACTGGTGGAGAAGGAAGATCTACAGTTATCAGAAAAACATTTAACTCTGTCGGGTCTTTTTTAATTTTGAGGGAAAATCACTTTTAAGTTTAAAAAATGAACCTAGCTATTCAAATGACAAAAATTACCGTTTTCTGAAATTTAATGAATGTGTCATTTAATGAAGTCTAATGAATATAGTTATTTTGCGAACCATCAATATAACAATAGGCTATGGGAGAATTTTGATGACATTTGGAAAAGGTCGTATTACAATAGAATAAATTATACATAACACAACGTTTTGAATTGATTTTTGTAACGCGACCGCTCGAAATGGTCATTATAAGACTCGCCTATAACTTAAAAGATGCAATACATTTATCGAAAAAAGAAAAATACTATTCGTGTCTATATCGCTTCAATAGTAAATCAGCAAATGGAGATAAGGGAGAGCGGGAGACAAAGGGGAAAAAATTACCTCTTTTTTTGGTAGTTTCGTTTTTAACACTCTAGAATTAATTGGAGAATAAGAAATTGTATCGACTAATGAATGAATATAACAAGAGCCAATATATCGATATTTAAGGAAGAATGAAATCGATTGTGACGATATGTTATAAAAATCGATATTTGCTGATGTATTGATATATCGCACAGCCCCACCAGTCATACGCTTAAAACTATATATTCATATCCGTTAGCGCCAAATTTTCACCAAACTTGGCGACATATCGCCAAAATTGGTGACCAAAATAAGTCTTCATAAATGAAGCCAACTTGGCTATAGTTGACTAATTTGACAAATTTATTTTAAAATTCTGTATTAGCGAATCTTCTGTAATGGGGTTCTTTGTATTTTAGCTCGCTGTTTCAAGTAACATTAGCTAAAATTTTATAACGAAGATATAGGAAAGCTACTTTTTCCTCCCGTTACAGGCCGGAAGGACTTTTTTCTGTTGCACTCCGTTTACGAGAAAAAAAATACTAGCGGCTTTAAACCACTGGGAGACCAGCATTGCTGCCCCAACGTGATGGTAGAAGAGTCAACCATTATCCAAATTTGTTGGTCATTACCAGGGTAAGCAAGAATTTTCGCATCAGCTCATTCGAATTTACACTGGTCAAACACAGAAAGTGTTTAAAAATTCCATGGAACTGGAGGTTTGTCATTTTTCTTGTGATCACGAAGAAAATTCTATGCCTTACAGCTGCGTTCGGGAGATATCTGCGATAAGAATTCAACATTGCTACAAAACGTCTCAATTCAGAAAGTGTCTTTGATTTTGGAAAATTTGTTATGCTTGATACGTTTTAGGGGAGGGGCTGTATTTACTACATCAGGTATTAAAAGGCAACCAAGAAATTTTACAGAGGGTTGTCCAACTATACATTTGGTGGGGCTGAGTTTTTGGCCATAAAGTGCAAGGCGGGCGCAAAACTGGTCAAGATGCTCCATATGCTCGCAGCTTCAGTTCTAGAAGTAATGAGCACATCATCAAGGTAAGAGATACAGAAATCGAAGTCAGCAAGAATTTTTTTTATAATATCTTTGATAAGTCTGACCAGCATTGCACAAACTGAAGGGCACAAAAATGAATTCAAATAAGCGAAATGTAATTATGATAGCAATTTTTTTCTATGTCTGGTGGGTGTACATGTATTTCATGGTACGCTTTAGTTAAATCGATGGTAGAAAAATTAGTTTTGCCATATAAATGCTGCGTATAATCTTAGATCGTGTGCAGAGATCGAAATGAGGTGACTGTAGTCGACCGCGACCAACGAAATACACGGTCCGTGACTTTTAAAACGTCACACGGTATGGATCAGCTTCACACGACGATTGGCACAAAACGAAGGGCGCGCCGCTGAGTACCAATCGCCGTGTAAACATGATCCACACCGTGTAACGTTTTAGACCCATGAATCGGCCTTGTATTTCATTGGTCACGAGTCGACAAAGAGTAGAGGTCTACATGGGCCTAGAGTTGGCCTGAGGCCCGTACTCGGCCGGGCAAAATGAAAGGAAAATTTCAAACGGGCCTGGCCGGCATAACAAAGACAATTATTTAACGGGCCAGGCCGAGAGAACAAAATAAACGGGACGGGACGAGCCGAGAAAAAAAATTAAGCGGCCGACTGGCCCAATATAAGAAATTTAAAAGGGTTGGACAAAGCCGAGAAAATATGAAGAAATTTCAATGGATTTGCTGGGTCGAAAATAACTTATAAATGTGCGGCACGAGCCGATACTAGTTTCACAACATCAATACAGAAATTTAACTTGTTCAGCCCCCCCCCCCGCCCCCAAGTGTCCTAAGAGTTCTGGGAATCAATGCAAATCGCAGAGACCTCTGTCATCAATCCTTTTGAGGTACGGGAGTTATGTGCATGTGGCGGTGCTCCTCATGTCCAAAGAGCCCTCCTGTGGGCCGTCCCCGGTAAACTGGGCGTCTCCTTGAGGATCACTGGCATCGGTTCTCGAGAACCTAGAATTGGCAGAGAAGTACGTACGCCAACGGCGGCGTAGCTTAGTTTTGCCCTTAAGACTCCCATGGTTAACACAGGCAAAGCTGGGTGGTTCTGCTAGTATACAATGAAAGAAGACTCTCGTAATATTTTATTTGTTACAATATCAATGATAGGCTACAAAGAAAAAACTAAAATTAGAATGTATATACTTCTAACATGTGTATACTTCAAACATTCGAGCGCAAGTATAATTTAGTTATCTGTTACATTACAGTCGATGGGAAGAAATCATTTTAAATATATTTTAATGATGTTATATCATTTCTCAAATAATGAAATTGATATGTATTTATAAAGTGCATTAAAATATACATTCTGTAGCACATGGGGTGCAAAGCATTTATTATTTACACATTTGTTATGTATTTTATTTTTAAAATGAACTCTATGTCCGGAGACATTTTTCCTCTTTCTGACATTTTTCAATTTTGCTGGTATTATTAGGAGTCTTTTAATTATATGTTTATTTTAGAAGCCTATGAACTATCCGCGTTGTAACTAGAGTATTTATAATGCTATGTATGTTTTTTAAACCCTCGTCACTATGTGAATGTAACAATTATTCTCTCCCTCCATGCATTTTCCGGGCCTTTGGCCGTAGCCACGATAGAAATCAAATGTGTCCTGCCTTGCGACACAATCTTAACTGCCTGTTGATTTTAAAATAATATGATGTCATTAAAATGTATTTTAAGCAGTTATCGGTCATAGACGGAATTAGATCAGAATTCTTTCGTATATCTCTGTAAAAGAACAATAAATGCTATACAATATAGAACGTTTATGGCTATCCGCATTCTAAAATGCTCGTATTAAAGTGTTAGCAAATGTTACAAAAACTGTTGCCTGTTATCGATTATGATTAAAAATATAAAAATGAGAGCTATAGTATATTAATCCATACTTACTCCCGGAAGAATGTTCTTTACATCACCAGCACCATCATTTCCTCCGAACCAAGTTCCATCTGTTGTAGTTCGATTATTTTGATTGCGATTATCATTCATTTCTCCCGAAAAATAGCTTGAGTTCCTTTGCAACTGAGTGGGATTGTTCGCTGATTCATCAGGTGGGTGTCCCAAGTGTCTATTTAACAGATCTACGGGAAGACGTAGTGGGAGCTTTATATTTTCCTGAGCTGCATTGTTGCTATTAGGTGGAAGAATTCCGGTAAGACCAACACTGCTTACAAATTCAGTAAAATTGATCAGAGATCTCCTGTCACCAGATGAAAGTGTTTCATGATCCAACCCTTCGTTCGGCTGATAAACAGGCAAAGGTCTGTCAATTTGGACATTTTGGGAGGCATCAATCGATCGACTGTTATTTTCTAGAACAGTACTGGGTGTAGCAATAATGGGATCACCAATGCTGTTGAAAAATGCACTTTGAGGGTCACTCGTACCAACAATAGGTGAATTTATCGTCGTTGAAGAATTTGATGTATGGTCTGTGGTTGGGTGCCTTGCAGATAACCTAAAACAGTGAAAATATATTTCTATACAATGAATGGAATTTGTTCTGTAATAGTGATAATATAAATAGTAACGTTTAAAGGGTTATCAGTTATATCAGATTTAAACATTCAAAAAATCAATTATTTTTCATATATGTTTTTTTAAATATACAGGGTGTCCCAAAAATCCTTCACACATTTTAAAATTCCATAAAAAAATCAAGCAATTTGCGTACGAGAGTGTGGTTTGGACGAAAATGCTTCTTATGATCCGAAATTTAGTTTAAGCAAATAAAAAAATTTGTTCCAAAAATTTCTCATAGATGGCGCTGTTTCTAGAACGTTATCGAATATGTAGAATGCCTTTATACATAACAATAGGGAAAGACGCACAATGCGTATGCACAGTTTTTGTCCAAACTATGGCAATCCACATTCCAGAACTTAACAATACTAGCCCTCCTGAGTTCGATTAGACGAGTGAGGATGGATAGACGAGTATTGTTAACTTCTTTTCAACTATGTTGGAAAGTGTTTATGATTTCGGTTTGTCTGTCCGCCTGGTCGAGCTCTAACTCTCGCAAATATGCTCGGGTTGTCCTGTAATTTTTATGTGTTATTGACGTTTACTATAGCACGATCGCGATTGAAAATGAAGAGTGTAGCATTTATACTTTATTTACAGGGACAGTGAAAAGTTATCCGTTACATTACGATCAATGGGAAGAAATCGTTTCAAATACATTTTAATGATGTTATATCATTTCTCAAATAATGAAATTGATATGCATTTATAAAGTGCACCAAAATATACATTCTGTACAGGGCCACGGAAACGAATTCCGTTACATAATGGTCTACGGGGAAAAACTGTTTGCAGGGTATTTTAATTATGTTACAGTATTTTAAGTAGAATGAAATGAATACACATTGCTGAGGATACTTGCTGTAGAATATGATATGCATAGCATTTTGCGTTCATTTACAGGGATAAACAGAAGATTTCGGACTGTATCCGATATATTGCATGTTAGTGATAATTGATGGAAGTACGTTTTCAGTTATCATATGCGTTTTTAAGTTTAACTATATTTTGTGTATAAATACTATAGATCATATACAGGGCTACACAAAGGAATTCGTAAGCATTACTGAGTATGAGCATGCATTGCCTAAATGTGGTTTTTAATTGAGTTATGCATTTTCAAGCTGAATTATATTTAGTATACTAAGAGATGTTTGTAGAATCCTCTTTAATAAAAAGCTATGCGTTGCTGACGACTGGGATTTTCGCTAATCGTTGCCATAGATTAATCTCGGAAAATGAAACATTTGAAGTTAGTGAAAAAATTAATTGCTCGAAAAGTATTTGTCAGAAAATTGTTAGACAAACTGCGTTAGAAAGGTAAAAAATTGTATTTTTCTTGATATAAATTTCAAATCCGTTGATTATGCCATTTTTCAAATATTGAATTTCAAAATTTACCAAATTTTACAATGGAGTACCATAGCGAAAACTTCACGTGTAAAAAATAATAACAGCAATGTCTCAGAACGAGTAACAAATTATAGTGGCCTTATTATTCTGTTAAAATATAAAAGTGAATTATGATGTCACGAGTGCACGGTTTTTTATTAACACTTTCCAACCTAGTTGAAAAGTGTTTATGACTTCGGTTTGTCTGGCCGTATGGCCGTCTGCCGTCTGTCCGTCTGTCCGTGCTCTAACTCCCGTAAATATGCTCGGATTGCTCTGCAATTTTTATATGTTATTGTCGTTATCTATAGCATGTTCCCTATTTTAACGGAAGTGTGTAGCACTTATAGTTTTTTTTACAGGGACACTCAAAAGAATTCCGTTACATTGCGGTCTATGGGGAAAAATGATTTGCGGTTTATTTAAATAATGTTTCACTATTTTAAACGCATTGAAATTTATATATATCACTAAGGTGCATTAGACGACACTTAATATGGAATAGGGTGTGCATAGAATTTATAGTTACTTTACAGGGACAGTCAAAAGAATTCCGTTACATGACATCTATGGAGAAAAATCGTCTGCGGTTTATTTAAATAATGTTTCACTATTTTAAACGCATTGAAATTTATATATTTCACTAAGGTGCATTACAAGAGGCTTACAACAGAATATTATGTGTATAGCAGTCATCGTTCATTTACAGGGACACACAAAACAATTCTCAACTGTCTGTTAACAATAATTCCTGGAAGTGAGTTTTAAGTTACTGAACACGATTTTAATTTTAACTCGCTTTTTGTCTATTACGTGATGTGTATAAATTCTGTAGATCCTATACAGGGAAGCACAAAAGTTCGCGGACAAATTTCCGTTTAGTGACAGAAACTCCAGACGGAGTTTTAAACTGTGCTACGCGTTTCCTAACTGAACTAAAATTTAGCATCCTATGTAGTATATATACAGATCTATATATCCTATACAAGACTGAATAAAAGTATTCGGATATTTTTCTAAATATTGTATATGTTGGAAATTCCTGAAATTATGTTTTTAAATATATTATGCGTTTTCCAAATTGTTTACTTAGATGTCATCTTTTAGCTTATTACACGGTATGATTTGTAAAAATATTTTGGAAGCGTTGGAAAGTGTTACGTAATCTATGCTTGACGCATGATTTTTCGTTCTTGTTTAATTCTCGACAAATACTAGATGCGATATTTCTTTTTAGTTGTGAGTAATATAGGTTAATTCAAGTTATTAAAAAAATGTAGTTATAAAAAACATCCAAATCAATGGAAAACGGTAAGTAATAAATTGTAAACGTAATAGTAAACCGTATTAAAAAGCATAACTTAGTGAAATAAGTATCCATTTTTATGTTATTTTGGGATATTCCAGGTAAAGGTACAAATTACTTTAAAATACAAGGTTAAATTCACCGATATATTTCGTTTGATTCAAGGTTCTTTTGGAAAACCCGACCAGAGCAGCGGGCGTAGCCTGCTAGTAAAAAACATATTCAGGGACACGCTAAGAATTGGATACATGGACGTTTAGGAATGATAATTTCTGGGAATGTGATTTCAGAAGTATTAAGCGTGTTTGAACCCAAATTAAATTTTAGCTTATTATGTGGCGTGTATAAAAAGCTGTAGGTAATATACAGGGCTAAACAAAAGAATTCAAGTATGTTTCTATCTGTCAGTACAAGTTGCTGAAGATGAATTTTCCCCTTATGTACGTTTTATTGCTAATCTAAATTTTAGCATACGATGTATAATATATATAAATCTATATATCAAATACAGGGCTGCACAAAACAATTGGAGTACAACTGTTTTCAATTGCGTTATGCGTTTTCTAAAATGTTTACTTTGGTATCTTATTTAACTTATTAAGCAGCGAAGTTTTGTTAAAGTATTCTGGAAGTTTTGGAAACTGCTTCATAAAGCTATGCTTAACGCATGATTTTTCTTTCTTGTTAAACTTTGCATTTTCTTTTTTGAAAACTGTTTTTGCTAATTGATAAAACAATAGGTGGCGATTGTAAGTACGACATTTTTATAAGAGCCTACAATAGTCACGGGAAGAAACGCTCAAGCTAATGCTAATTCTATGGGAAGGTTATTTTCAAATTTCTCGCTCGCATTTTAATGTTTTTAAATAAATATTTTTGCTTAAAATAGCTGATGTCGATCTCTAAAGTTGTTAGTTTTTGGTTTTTTCGATTTTTGTTGCAGTTTTTTTTTATAAGCGGGCATTTTCCATTTTGGAACCGGTTCTGAATCAGGCTATCAAAGCCTGAGAGCTAATATTCCGCAGGTTCTGTATGTACCTGCACATCTATATGCACGTAACGCGATAACTCTTGATAGAAATATTCGATTTGCTTCAAATTTGTATATAGGTTCATTGTGATAAGGCGCTTCCCTGATTAGTTTTAGGAATTTAATATACATATATATATATATATATGTTATATAAAAAATTTATTTCCTTCGCATTTCGCATTAGTCCTTTAAATTAATCTAACTTCTGACATAGTCAGTATTTCCTTAATTCTTAACCCGCGAGAACTCGCTAGATATCTTGTCACACCAGAACTCGCTCGTGAGAAGTTTTCTCACGGTGCCCAATTGCCTTCACTTTTACCTTACACATTCGTTTAATATGAGCATTTTTTATCTGACTTAATACTTTATTCCCAAAAAATATATAAAATGATAAAAAAAAAAGTTTCTAAAATTTAATTTAATATGAAAAAAAAGGTTTAAATAAGAGTCTTATTGCAACAGCTGGGACAAAAAAAAGCATGATGGTGAGAGAAAATCTCACGCAGCGAGTTCTCCCGGGTTAATAATATTTATTCCTATTTAATGTCCTTTTAAAAGTAAATACCCGTATATTAATAATTATCTTATTCCAAATCTTAATCTAAAATTTTTAGTTCATTCGTAGCTTTTATCAGCTCCCCAATCTATAATTCCGAGACGCTTTCTGATTTCGAAAGTTTTTTAAAAAGCCATTTTCTTTTTATTATTATCATTCCATGCTCTGATTTCGCGCGCTAGGGATTTTTCGCTTCAAAATTGATGCCCGGCCAATGGAGGAACTCTTTCCTGTTTTAGCTTCTCCCTCTCGCCTCATTCGCTGGGCTGGGCACGTGACGTCGTTTTTCTGTATGTCGACGCTCAGTGAACAAAACTCGCTGGCATCCTTCGGAGGGGAGGATTTTTGATGTGTTTGGAAGTATAAACAAATATGTATCTGGTGTTGTAGTCTCGTACAATATTCATATCAGCTATTTAACATCTATTACACCATGTAGTGAACCATCGTGAAGCCTGAGGGCGATAAGTTTATACCCGTGGGAATTGTTACGGCATCGCTCTTATTCTAAACTAGGACTTCCCTCAAAGGGATTAGTCTGAGTGATATTGCTGAGAACATAGGGTTAACAATTACAATATAAAGAAAAAGAGCAAATTAAATGATAGAATTACAAAATATCATATATAAATTCATATACACTGTTAAAAAAATAGAAAAGACCGTTCATCAGATGTGTTGTCATAATTTTTTTTAACATGTGGCAAAGGATCTCATTTTCTTAAGCGCAAAACTTGAAAAAAAAAAAAAAAAACGCCGGATCTTTTAAAACGCCAAGCTTTTTAAAGTTACGTAATTGGATTTGCAGCCAATAGATTATTCTATCAAGCGTGGCTTAACGCAAATTTAATTTCATTGTTGCACCTTTTTTGTGTGTCAATTAAAATTTTTCTTCCTTGATTATATATCTATTATTTGTATAACTGTTTATAAAAACTCTTACACTTCAAACCACATTGATAGCATGTTTTGCTACAAACCAGATTGCAAAACTATAGTCTAAATTACTATTAAAGTATAGAAAAAATCTTTCGATGACTTCTGTAAAATAACTTTTACATTAAATCTCCATATCAGCAAAATTGAAAATTATATATGTTACAAAGTTAAGCTTAACAGATACTTCTTGATTATTCTATAGGAGGCTCTGCCCCCTGCGCCTTTAATGCGCCTTTACAGCGCCAATCCGCAGACTTTTCTTTTGCCTGTCTGTCTGTCTCTCCACAATCTGTCTGTTTCCCTATCCGTTTTTCTGCCCGTCTCTCTAACTGATTGTCTATCTCTCTACACGTCTCGCTACCTGTCTCTATATTTCTCTACCGGTCTCCTACCCTTCTCCATATTCCTCTACCAGTCTCACTACCCGCCAATCTATATCTCTAACCGTCTGTCTATCCGTCTAACTACTTGTATGTCTAGCCGTGTCTCTATCCACTTCGCTACCCATTTGTCTATCTGTCTCTCTACCCGTCTGGCTATACGCCTCTCTACCCATCTTCTTACCCATCTCCGTACCCATCTACTGTCTCTCTACTCGTCTGTATACCCGTCTCACTATCCGTCTGTTTTTGTACCCGACTCTTCACCCGTCTAGCTATCAATCTCATTACCCGTCAGTCAACTCGTCTCTGTACTCATCTCTCTACTCGTCTCTTTATCTACCACGCTACGCGTCTCACAACCTTTCTCTCTACATTCCAGTCTACCGGTGTCTCTACCCGTCTCGAGACCCATCTCTCTACCCCTCTGTCAACCCTCTTTTTACCTTTCTCTCTAGCCGTCTGTCTATTCGTTTCGCTACCCGTCAGTCTACCTATGTCGCTACTCGTCTCTCTACCCATCTCACTACCCGTCTGTCTACCCGTTTGTTTACTCGTCTTTCTACCTCTCGCCACCTCTTCCCAATATTTAAACAGTTCATTTATTATACAGAAGCCGTTTATCAGTTATTAAATGCAAACAGAAGTAATTTATCTAATAAGTGTAATCAGATGCATTTTTTTAAAATACATACATAAACCTGAATAATAATTCATCAGTTTTGTGTTCATAGTTGTTTATATCATTTGACAGTAAATCTCAACTTCTTAAACCTGAATTGTCTCAAGCTTTTTAAAAAAACCACAAGGTCTGTATAACTGCAAAGTACCCTGAGGGCTATATTAGCTACATGTTACTAAGTTTCGTTATCGCGTTTGCAGCCAATTGCTTATGTCAGAAAGCGTGGCTTAACGCCATTTTAAATTCATTACTGTAACTTTCTTTTCTTTTCTTTTTTTTTTTTTTTTTTTTTTTTGGGTGGGGGGGTAGGGGGGAAGGGTTTCAAATATATACATTTAAATTAAAACTTTTGCCTCCATGCCATTAGTGTTGTTTGTATTATTAACTAATACCTTGTAGACCGAGCTTCATTTGAAACAAATGTAAAAGACTTCTTCTACAGTTTTTTTGTAGGAGAAACTTTCGTAATTGGGCCCAAAGCCAATCGGAGTATTTAATATCATTATTGTAACTCTTATAGAGTTAAAACAATATTGTTGCTAGCTTTACTCTTGTTTGAGACCAATGTGTATCTGAATGGGAAAAAGTTTCGTATCCTATGTCGGTTGGCGAAAAAAATTTTAAATGGTGCCAAAAGGTAGTTTTAGCAACTTACAAAATTTTTCAAGAGAGCGGTAAAACATGTTTTTCAAATATTTACAAACATACGTTTATTAAAGCATGTTTTTGCGCCATCTTAAAAATTTAAGCACGATGCTAAAATGAAATTTTATCGCCATATTCGATATTTTAATAAGTAATGAAAACACATAAACAAACTTATATAACAAACCTAAGAGGCATTTTTGTGATAAATAATTGTTATTGTCAGGGGGTTAAATTGTAAACAATTAATAAACGGCTAGTAAATAATAAATAGCATTTAAAATCTAAGGTACTTTTCGGTTAGCCGAGCGCCAGTGAAATGTATATATCTATATATACATATATATATATGTATACATACACACATATATGTATGTGTATATATGTATGTATATATACATACATGCATATATAAATGTGTGTATGTATAGATATATGTATATATGTATACATAGATATATAAATTTCACTGGCGCCCGGCTAACTGAAAAGTACCAAATCTAAAAATGGAGAAGTGGTCCGTATAAAAATTAAGCGCTTGATATATGTAAATCTTTTTTTATTTTTTAATATTTCCGAATGCACAGATTAAAAGGTAAAAATCTCTTTTCCAAATGCCAAATAGAAAATATACAAAATAGAAAAATATCTGCTAAAAAATATATTTACATAATACTACATCTGCAAAAAAATAAGATTTAGAAAAAGTAAGTCAAATCCTTCAGATCCCAACAATCACATCGAAAAACTTATCACCAAAAAAGAACTCGCCAAATTTT
Source organism: Maratus michaelseni (assembly GCA_963931845.1). Lineage (NCBI taxonomy): Eukaryota > Metazoa > Arthropoda > Arachnida > Araneae > Salticidae > Maratus > Maratus michaelseni. The sequence goes on from OZ007587.1 coordinate 255,127,649, forward strand.
ACGGCACAGGAGATGGATTTTTCTCTCTGAATGCAGAATATTAGTTTTTTTCTTGTACGATGGGTGATTATAACTGTTTCATTTCACATACTACATACCGTTTGATATATTGGTACTTTTATGTTATCCTGGCGCAGTTGATAAATCGCCAAATATTGTTCCTATAACATTTTCATATGGAATTCATTTCATTTAAATATAAACCTTTCACTCATTTAATTTATAATACATGCCTTTCATTAATCCCATTTAAAATGCTAAAAAGAGAAAAAAAAAAGAAATAATGCCATAAATCGAAACCTTTTATTTAAACACCAAAGAATTTTTTTTTATTATTTACACACGCGAACTAAAAAAAGCTGCTATTACTGAGATTTGCGCCAAATCTCTAATACCAAGTCTACTACGTTATTGCGGGGGTTTTCTTTCAAAGAGAAAAAAATCCAGATTAATTTTCGATTTCTACTCAATTGAAATATATTTTATTGTGCTGATTATTAGTGCGTGCATATTTTTTTTGCTCCTTGTACTCCATAAACTTTTCAATTCCGATTGTCTACGAAAATCTCGCGCCGGTGAAAATGACGTACCACAAAATTTCGTGACGTATGTACTTTAATTGTGCTTTTTTATCTATTTTTTAATATAATTTCCAAGCGGTTTAGCATTTATTCTTGGTAATAAATAGACGTCGTTGTCACCTTTATAGGTACCTGCTTTAAAAATTTGAACGAATTCCGTTAAATATTTTTTGAGTTATGCTTGACGAAAGGTTTTAATATCCATCGTAGCTATATATGGGGCAAAGTAATACTGCGCTGTGTATGAGTCTTCGTTGCACTCAGACAATAAAAGATTTGTCTGGAAATTGGCTGGTCTTTATGGAAGAAACTCTTGTGGACTCTTTTCATTGCCTCACCTCTTCGCCGTGATTGTTGATATCGACTGCAAATTTCTATATCCTTGACGGACTACCATTTTCTCGTGATGTCTCATCTTTGTCAAAACGCCACAAAAAGCCGGCAGGATGCTAGGAACTTACGCCAAGCCATGCCAATATTCTGATAAACAGAGGAGCTGTGAATATGTTGCTGAATGCTGCTGTACATCTTCATTGCGGTGTGTGTGTCTGATTCTCACGAAATGTGTATCGATTATTTTCAGAAAGTGATGGAATCTTTTATACATGGACAACACCGGATACAGGCTGTGTGAATTTTCTACCATGCATCATCTCGAATATCACTACGGAATAATCTAAATAAATATTTTCTTTTACAGAAAAAAATATTGATGAAAAATTATCATTATACAAATTAATAAATAAAAATTATCGGTCTTCTTAAAAAATTATAAAAGGAAAACTGCTGCACCAAAAAGAGTTGCGTAAGTAATGAAAGATTTATTATTGTGTGTATTATTTATTATTTTATTTATTTTTGTGTTATTTAATTTACGCTCAGATTTTCTTATTTGTTGTATTATTATTATCATTATTTAATAGAGATGGAGGTATTTACATTTATTATTTAATTTAAATTTTGTTTTACATCTTGTTGTGTTGATTCTCTTTAATTTTTATATTAATGAGGTACCCCTTCTTTATGTTATTGCGATCTGGTTTTGTAAAAGTCCCTGGTGATCACAAAATGAGTGAAAACGAAATAAACATCATTCCTTTTGATTTTGAATCTGGAATGAACATACAGTCTTGGTTAAACCATTTTGACAAAACATGCCTTTCTGATAAGAAAGATAAAAATTGGAAGATTAAAAATATTTCCAACTGTTTGAAAGGAGAGGCTCTAAAGGTATTTATTAATGAATGTTTAGTATGTAATGCTTTTGATAAGATAGCTGATATTCTTACTGCAAAATTTATAACTGTTCATGTTCCTCGATTTTCAGAATTTGCTTCTATGAAATTAAATGATCTCAATGATTTGGATAAGTACTTTCGAAAAAAGGTTGAAATAGGTAGACAACTTTGTTTATGTGAAACTATAATAGTGCAGGGATTAACAGACGGTCTCAAACCCGAGTACCAGAATTATATGATTAGTAATCCTCAAAAAATACTATAGACTGGTACCTAATGGCTAAACAGCTAGTAGTGATTCCTACTTTTCATGTCAACAATAGTAATTCTAGGAGTAATTTTCAGAATTATAGATCATTGCCACAATATGATCAGGCACCTACATTGGATTCGCCCAAGTTGAAATTTTCATGTGCCAAATTCCAATTTTCATTCACAGAGCAATTTTAATGCTCCAAATTCTAGATTTATCAATCCTAGGTTACCTACTACACATTTTCAGAGAAAATACCCAAGTAGACCATGTCGAATGTGTTTAAATAGAGGTATCCAAAATGCTTACCACTGGGAGAGAAATTGTGTATTCAATGTTAGCCCTCTACAATATTATGCACCCCCTCTTAGTCAACCACAACCATCTAGTGATAATATATAACAATTGATTGTATCTGGATATGTAAATAACAGGGAATTACCTTGTGTGATTGACTCTGGCTCAACCATAACTATTTTACCTTTTAAATTTGTTAAATTGTTAAATGCTAAAGTTATCAATATTCCACCTGTTATTATTGGCCAAGCCAAAGGAACTGTTGTAATAGATAAAGCTTGTAATTTATTGTTTAAATTAGGTAATGTGCAACAAAATATTATATTTTTTACATGTAATACAAATTTAGATTATGCTATATTAGGTTTACAAGAATGTTGTAAGTTTAATTTAATTATTGATTGTGCTAAATGTAGAGTATTACAAGGAGACCTTGTTTTAAATCAATCTAAGAGCATATCCAGTGATAATTTAAGATTACTTCATTTTAATGTTAACTATGATTATCAGAGAGTGCAACCGATTATGGAAAGATCATATCTCCTCAATCCTTTGTTCCATCTAATGTTGATAATTCTAAATTACTTGGGGAAATAAATTCTATAGAAAATGAAACTTTAAGGGAAAGTATAAGGGATGATTTACACATTTTTTCTAAAAATGAATATGATGTCGGGAGAATTAATATTGAACCACAACGTATTTTCCTTAAATCTGACCTACCAATATCTCTGAGGCCGTACAGAACTTCCCCTTTAGAAGAAAAAGAGATTTCAGATCAAATTCAATCATTATTAGATGCTGGTTTAATTAAAGAGAGCAATAGTCCCTATTCTGCCTCTATTACATTAGTAATGAAAAGAGAAGAAAGTAAAAAAAACTAGATTATGTGTTGACTATAGAAAACTAAATGCGATAATGAAAAATGACGCAGAATCCCTACCTCGTATCGATGGAATTTTAGATAAACTGAGTAGTGCGCAGTATTTTTCAACTTTAGATTTAGCCTCTGGCTACTGGCACATACCCATCCCATACATCCATCCGATACTGAAAAATTGGCTTTTGCTACCAACTTTGGGCTCTTTGAATGGTTAGTTCTGCCCTTCTGGACTAAGTTAGGCCCCCAATATTTAATAGAACCTTTAGAAGAATGCTTACTAAATACAAAAGACTTTGCTTGCCATTATTTTGATGATATCATTATTTTTTCTTCCTCATTAGAAGAACACATGCAACATTTAAAGAAAATATTTGAATTATGTAGACTTGAAAACATTAAACTTAAACTATCTAAATGCAATTTTGTTCAAAATAAAATTAACTTCTTAGGATATACCATCCAGAATGGCACATTAACTCCCGCTAATGCTAATATTGAAGTAATAAAAAAAATAAAACCCCCTTCAAATGTAAAGGAACTTCAGAGATTCTTAGAATCTATCAATGTTTATCACAAGTTTATAGATAAATATGCCGAAATTCGAGGCCCTCTTAATAGATTACTCAGGAAAAATACATTATGGGAATGGAATACAGATTGTCAAAATTCTTTTCAAAAATTAAAAGATGCCTTAATAGCCAAACCTATCTTAAAAATTTATGACCCTAAGTTACCCCTCCATATGTTTGTTGATGCCTCACAGGTGGCAGTAGGTGCAGTCTTAAAACAACCAGATAGTAATAATTTTTTACATCCAATTGCTTATTACTCTAGACAGAGGATTGAGAAGTTATGAGAAGAATTATTTTATTACTGAGTTAGAGTGTCTTGCCATCATTGACACCTTAGACAAATTCTATCATTATTTTCATGGTGTAAATTTTACCATTCATACTGATCATGCATCTCTTGTATGGTTAAAAAATACTAAACATCTGAGAGGCAGGTTATTTAGATGGTCTTTGAAGTTGAGCACGTTTAAATATAATATAGTTTACGAAAAGGGATCCACAAATGTCGAAGGCGACATGTTGTCGAGAAACCCAGTTTCACATTTTATTCAACCACTTACTTTTCTTCTGGACGTTAAAGAAATTATAGAGAGGCAGGAAAAAGATAATGTGTGTGGTAAAAATTATCTAAATGAAAATGAACTTATGATAATTAAAAAGAAAGGATTTCGAAAAATAGTAGTCCCCATGTCTTTAAGGAGAAAATTACTTAATGTTGCTCATGAGAAATTTGGTCATCCTGGTATCCAAAAAATGTTAAATTTAATCTCCCTTAATTATTATTGGCCTGACATGACTCAAGATATAACCAATTTTGTAAAACATTGTGATATTTGTCAAAATAATAAAAAACCCTGACAGAAAAAATTTGGCTTATTACAAGCTATGCCCACCACAGATCAACCTTTTGAATGTCTTTCTATTGATACTGTGAGATTATTCAATTATTATAACTCCATCAAAAAATATCTACACATCATCATCGACCATGCAACCAGATATGTTTGGGCATTTCCCTCAAAAAGTGTTACCACAGAAACATACACAAATTGCTTAAAACAAGTCTTCAATATTCAATTCCCTCAACAATTATTCTGTTTCAACAAAATTTTCGATATACAGGGTCCTCAAAAGGTATTAAGTGATAGGAATGCAGCCTTTACTTCACCTAGATTAAAAAAATTTTTGCGGAATCACAATATTAAGCAACGTTTAACCACATCACATCACCCCCAAACGAATGGCAAGTGTGAGAGAGTGAATCAATCAATAGTTGCAATATTAAAGTGTAAAGTTAATTCTACTACCTCCAAAATTCCTTGGACCAAACTTCTGAATGAAGTAATTAATGAATACAATAATACACCCCATTCCATAACCAAATTCCCTCCTGCTTATTTACTTTTTGGCAAATAACCCTATGATTCCCCTCTTAAGCAAAATTAAATTATTACCCTCCTGTCCAGGGAGCCCTCAACATTGCTAAAAAACGCACTGATGAATTTTACTGGAAAAGTAAAAAATATTATGATAGAAATTATGTGGAGCCAAAATTTGGGATAGGAGATCTTGTTATCTATGAAGAATTACATTATCCCAATACCAGAAAGCTCTTACAAGTTTTTAGTGGTCCCTATCAAATACTTAAAAGTTATCTGATGTAAATGTTGAAATTAATAGACAGACTCCAAATAAATTTACTGAAATAGTCCATGTATCAAAATTACGCCCTTATTACCCTCCTGACAAATTAAAGTTATCACATGAGCAGCAACAACCTAATGTTAAATCAATAGCTTAATATTAAACTTAGTAAGTCAAAAATTAAATAAATTTAATGAAATCAAATTATAATTGACTAATCAATTCTCTTCTGTATAACAGTATGTTCCTGAATATAGGAATTCCCAAGAATATTACTGCAGATATTTTTGCTTGAGTTAACTTTTTATGCAGGCGTAAATTAGTTGATTTGAGTTAAAAAGTTCTTATATTGGATTGAATTGAATTAGAACAGTAAAGTAAATTAGAATAGCAAATTAGATTAGAATAATACATTAAATTAAAATAAATTGAATAAAAATTCACTGGATTAAATTAAATTATAATAATAGAATAAAATTCTCTACTAATACTAATAGTTAAACTTATTATCCACCATTCACTTCAAGGTCTTATTTTCATTGAACCGCTTATGTTTCTCTTGTTTGACTGAAAACAGAATGAGCACATTATCTTACTGAATTGTTGATAATTTTCCACAGACATTTCTTATTTTACTACTTATTTATTTTGTTTCCTTTTATTAAGTATATTTTCATTGCTCACTGATATTGAAAAAGAATGAGGAATTAAATTATATACAGATGAAATAATGATTTAGAATTATTTTGAAGTTGTTTGTTATTGTTGATATTATTATGTTGTTATTATAATTGTTGTTGTTATTTATTATGTGATACAAGATTATAAGAGAGAATAATATTGGGAATTGTGATAAAAGAGAACCATTGATAGAAATTAGTTGATGATAAAAAATCACATCTTGCTAGCAAAACATCTAATACTCATATCTAATTGATTGAACTTTATTAACTGACTGGACTTTACTTTATAAGTGCACTTTAATTGTTTATTGAACTTAGTAGTGATGGAACTTTCTTAGGTATTTGAACTTTATGATTAACTGGAATTATCCTACTACAGAATCAATACACTGTATTGCCGTAAACTGTATTTGCTGGCTAATACTTGACATATCCGTGCCTTCATATCCATACCAAGAAACTTTTATTGGAAATGAGAGGTCTATGACTCAGACTTTTACTGATTAAGAGGACTATTAGACATTTATACTTTTCACTGCTTAGTCATAAATGCTTTGTTTACTTTATATTCATCCTTTTCACTATTTATGTTTGAAGAGTGAAAAAATATTATTTGTAACTATATTATTTATATTGTAATTGTATTTAAACAATTCCCACAGGTTTGCGTTTACAAAAATAACTATTGAATTAACTTTAATAAAATCAGAGAATTTTTGACATTAAGTAGAGTACCAGATAACTATATTGTAATCCAAATTCTTGCTTGCCTTAATGAACTTGTGGATCATCGGATCTACCAGTCATTCGGATTTTTAGGGGGGGGGGGTAGTGTTATATAAAAAATTTATTTCCTTCGCATTTATTTCGCATTAGTCCTTTAAATTAATCTAACTTCTGAGATAGTCAGTATTTCCTAAATTCTTAATAATATTTATTCCTATTTAATGTCCTTTTAAAAGTAACTACCCGTATATTAATAATTATCTTATTCCAAATCTTAATCTATAATTTTTAGTTCATTCGTAGCTTTTATCAGCTCCCCAATCTATAATTCCGAGACGCTTTCTCATTTCGAATGTTCTTTAAAAAGCCATTTTCTTTTTATTATTATTATTCCATGCTCTGATTTCGCGCGCTGGGGATTTTTCACTTCAAAATTGATGCGCGGCCAGTGGAGGAACTCTTTCCTGTTTTAGCTTCTCCCTTTCGCCTCATTCGCTGGGCTGGAGGTCGCCTCTCACTCATTGGTTTGTGCGCACGTGACGTCGTTTTTCTGTATGTCTACGCTCAGTGAACAAAACTCACTGGCATCCTTCGGAGGGGAGGCTTTTTGACGTGTTTGGAAGTATAAACAAATATGTATCTGGTGTTGTAGTCTCGTAGAATATTCATATCAGCTATTTAACATCTATTACACCATGTATTGAGCCATCGTGAAGCCTGAGGGCGATAAGTTTATACCCGTGGGAATTGTTAAGGCATCGCTCTTATTCTAAATAAAAGATTTGTCTGGAAATTGGCTGGTCTTTAGGGAAGAAACTCTTGTGGACTATTTTCATTGCCTCACCTCTTCGCCGTGATTGTTGATATCGACTGCAAATTTCTATATCCTTGACGGACTGCCATTTTCTCGTGGAGTATTGCATCTCGTGGTGTGTCATCTTAGTCAAAACGCCACAAAAAGCCGGCAGGATGCTATGAACTTACGCCAAGCCATGCCAATATTCTGATAAACAGAGGAGCTGTGAATATGTTGCTGAATGCTGCTGTACATCTTCATTGCGGTGTGTATCTTAGTCAAATCTCATCTTAGTCAAAACGCCATATATATATATATATATATACATATATATATATATACATACATATATATATATATATATATATATATATATATATATATATATATATATATATATATATATATATATATATATATATATATATATATATATATATATTTAAATCAGTCTGTAAAATTATCCGATTCAAACTCTTACGAATAACATTGCTATTCGAATATATTTAATAGTTTGCTGTGTTAAACAGATCTTGAAATGTTATTAAAAGATTGTAATAATGTTTGTTATGTGTTTTGGTCTTAATCTTTAAAAAAAATATCAACATTTCACCATGAGGACTGGGAATACCAGAAATTGATTACTGTTAAATCACATGGCAACTTAAACACCGAAAGTTAGTGGCCACAGCAAAAAATTTAGTCGCCACGTGGCGACTGTGAATCTGCACCTATAATAAATCGCCATCCATTTTCAGATGTATTATTATTTTTTTTTTTTTTTTGCTATATCTAATCAAGCATTTGGGAATAATCCTATTTCACGCCACATTTGGCGTTTTTTAAAAATTATGCCATATTGGGGATTTCTAAATTGTTTACTTACATTTATCATATTGTAATCCCAAATAAGCAAGTGGTAAAATGTTGCCATTCTTAATTTTTAAATAGTTACACATAGAAAGAGTAATTGATTTAGCGATAAAAATGTCACTGAAAAAAAGATTGCATTTATACGAGAATAACAACTGAATGTAAAATTTGGACTAAAGAATAATTTAAATACAGAATTATTAAATTAAGCCATAAACACAGTTAATTTTTTTTTAGATACGGCATTTATGAGTGAAATAAAATATTTTATTTGACAAATTTAATAAGTATAAAAAAATCCCTGACGGCTCGGCCTACAGGCACAAGTAGATTTCGAAGACGCAGACCGTGGGGCGCCTGTTTGTTGGGAATTGCGGAAGAAATGACCTTTTTGCCAGCTGGGATTTTTTATTATTGTTATTTTTTTTTTGCTATAAGAGTTGGTCCTATAAAAAACTTGTCAATATAAAAGTTTTAGATAATATTAAGAGGATTTATAATAAATTTAAGCGGATTGGAAATCTTAGGAATTGACGAAGTTATGTTTTCACACAACAAATTGACGAAGTTTTCAATTGACGAAGTTTCTGTTTTCACAAAAAGCTCCCCGATCCCCCCCCCCCCCCCCTTGGTTCGATTTTGCCCAGTAACGAACTTGACCGAGATTTTATGCCCCTTGATTTTATGTATCAGTTTCGAAAAGATGCGGAAGTTGGAACCGCCTACTTCGAAAAATATCTTGTTTGCTGGCGGAGCCGGCAGGGATATTTTTGTTTTTAATTTTTTTTTTTTTTTTTTTTTTTGCTATAACGGTTGGTTCTATAAAAAAAACTTGTCAATATAAAAGTTTTAGATAATATTAAGAGGATTTATAATAAATTTAAGCGGATTTGATAGCTTGTGAATTGACAAAGTTATGAATTTTTTTCTTCTAAAACACCCCCTTTTTCCCCCCGTTGGGGCCATTTTTAATGATTTCAAAAATCTGTCATAGATACATTTTCAGCCCTGCTCCTAGGAGTAATAATAACTTTAAACGGATTCGATATGTATCATAATTAAGAAATTATGGGGTGTTTTCTGTTTTCACAAAAAGCCCCCCCCCCCCTTGGTTCGATTTTGCCCATTAACGAACTTGACCGAGATTTTATGCCCCTTGATTTTATGTATGAGTTTCGAAGAGATCTGTGCAGAATTATTGCAGTTATCGTGTCCATAAAAAAGTGACATAGATAGATAGATAGATAGATAGATAGATAGACAGATAAAGTTTTGAACTGGGGGGTGGTTTTGGGTTCTGGGAGTCATGATCGGCGTAGATCTGCAAAAATTTTTCAAAAATTCCAACTTAGGTGAAAATGTAATAGGTAGTATTTCTTACGAAATCTACCTAAAAGATAATATAAGCAGTAAAAAACTTTTTTATACACATTTCATCGATATTACATAAAAGTTAACCATTAATGTGAAGTTGAAACAAACGAAAATACACGAAATTCATTAATGCCGCTATCACTACCGCATGTATGATAGCTTCGCGAACATAAAACCGAAAAAAAATCACTGGACACAGCAACCTTGTTGCATCGGAATCCTAAAAAATACACGAAATTCATTAATGCCGCCATCACTGTAATGCATGTATGATCGCTTCACGAACATGAAACCGAAAAAAACATCACTGGATACAGCAACCTCATTGTATAGGAACCCCAAAAAATACACGGAATTCGTTAATGCCGTGATCACTGTACCGCATATGTGATCGCAACATGAAACCGAAAAAAATCACTGGATACAGCAACCTTATTGCATCGGAATTCCCAAAAAATACACGGAATTCGTTAATGCTGTGATCACTATACCGCATGTATAATCATTTCGTGAACATGACCCCCCCCCAAAAAAAAAAAAATGAAATCACTGGACACAGCAACCTTGTTCTTTCGAAATTTAAAAAAATACATGGAATTCGTTAATGCCACCATTGTTGTATCGCATGTATAATCGCTTCGCGAACATGAAACCAGGAAAAAAAATCACTGGACACTGCGACCTTGTTGTTTCTATATATATATATACTAGGGGGCCTACCCCCTGCGAGCTACGCTCGCCAACCCCCTCTCAGACTTCGAGGCCTCTAAAAACATGACAGCGTGCTTTGTTTTAAAAATATTGGTAAATCTGTAATTGGGTTGCCGTTTTTAACGTTTTAATGGGGCATTTTTTGATTATCATGGCCTCATACACAGCTGTTGCGACAACTGACGACTGTTTTCGGGATTGATAAGTAAAATCAATTACAACTTGAAAACCAGCTTGGATAAAATGGTTAGGTTTAAATTGTGGCTACCTCTCGGGCTTTTATAACAACGATCTGTATTCTATTCTTCCTTTGCGTTTAAGGATGCGAAAAATTCCATCTGCTTGTGAATAACATTAAGAACCACGGTATTGAAAAGTACTATGTTATAGACATTTTTAGTAACAGGTTTTAATTTTATCTCTATTTTAGTGCACCATCATGCATATTTTCATGTTATTTTAAATATGTAAATTATTTATTTTAAGTAATATGTATATACGAATTTTCTAATAATTATTTATCATACAAAATTAATTAAATATTTTGTGCATGCATGCCTGCATTTATTCAGCATCAATTGATGAGATATTTAAACAAATTTGCTATCCGCGATAATTTTACACCTTGTTATGTCACTTGAATACTGTCTATAAGAAAATCGGGTACTTTTCCAGTATAGGATCCTTTGCTTTTAGGTTTGGCGTAATTCGAGCTTCAAAAAGGGATAGATTCGTTAATATACATAGATTTGTTGCCAAAAGTTATGAAAACAAACCCAATGAACTTTTGGTGCTTTTCTATTATAGGGATCTTAACGCTTTTTAAAAAAGATTGGCGCAATTCGGGCATCAGAAAGTGAGATTTGGTGCCAAATGACATAAACAGCCATGGAAACAAATTCGACGATTTTTAGGTAGCTTTCAATACAAAAAAGTATAAAGCTACCTATTGCAGCCGTTCGGAGGAAAGCAGTTCCGGAAAATTTCGATATATTTTCACCGATCATGACCGCAGACCCCAAAACCACCCTCCGTTCAAATGTTGATTTATATATATAGATATATCCATATATATATATATATATATATATATATATATATCTGACCTATCTGATATATCCTATATATATATATCTGACCTCTTCTGAATCAATTTTGATGAAACTAATTGTGTGTATTAAGCTAACCAATGTCTCGACCGAGTTCGTTGGCCAGCTTGGTCCGCCATTTTGTTTCAAGATGGCGGCCATTTAAAAATTTAAAACTAAAATAAATATACAAAAAAGTTAAAAATTCAAATTTATTTTTTAATTACGTGTTAGGCCTTGATACAAGGATTCCAGAGCATTTTTTGGTTTACCTCTATCTTAAAAAATGGCTGAGATAGAGCAATTTGAAATTCTAGGGTGGCTGACATTTTGAAACAAAACAGCACATTAACGCGATTAATCGCAAATTATTTTCTTTCATTGTTGTAATAATTTTCCCAATCATACGCATAAAACTATATATTCATATCCGTTAGCACCAAAATTGGCGACATTGGGGACAAAATTGGCGACATTGGCGACAAAATTGGCAAAATTGGCGACATATCGCCAAATTTGGCGACCAAAATAAGTCTTTATATATAAGGCCAATTTGGCTATTACTCAATAATTTGGCGAATTTCTTATTCAAATTCAGTACTAACGAATCTTTTGTAAACGTTTCTTTGCATTTTAACTTGCTGTTTTCATGTAACATTAGCTAAAATTTTAAAACGAAGATATAGGAAAGCTACCTTTTCCTCCCGGTACAGGCCGGAAGGACTTTTTTGTTTATATGCGTATTTTAATTATACGTATATTATTATTGTTTTTTCTATACAAATTACTTCTGATTATATATAAAATAGGATAAATGACATTTTACGCTAAACAAATTGTATAAATATGTTTTTGCTCCTTTCTTTTGCGTTTACATAAATGACGTCATTTGGACGAATTTATTCAAAATATTTTCAGTTTATAAACTAAATGCTGACAGACGATTGAATCCTGACGATAGAAATGTGATTTTTTTTCAAATTTTCCTGAAAAACATAATTTAATCACAATCTTATCTTCATTATCGATTGAAATAAAAGATAAATTTAATTTCAATTTGAAAATGACGAATTAAAAAAAATCAATAATCCCTATCGGGATCATTTTCAATTTTTAGCTCACAGGCTATCAAAGCCTGAGAGCTTATGTGCCCGCCGGATCTGTACGTACGTATGTATGTATGTATGTATGTTACGTAACGCGATAACTCTTCATAGAACTAACCGTTTTACTTTAAATTTTGTTTATAGGTTCCTTGTGATAAGGCGCTTCCCTGATTAGTTTTGGAGGTTCATTGGTTAAGCATAAAGGGGGGAAACGGGGGGCTAACCCCCCGTAATTTAGATAAATGGGCTTTTCGTGCAGAATTATCCAATTTTCTTTAAATTTTGTATATAGGTTCATTTTGATAATGTGCTTCTGTCAATAGTTTTGGGTGTTCATTGGTTTAGTATAAAGGGGGAAAGGGGGATACTCCCCCCCTAATTTAGATAAATGAGTTTTTCATGCAGAATTATTCGATTTTCTTCAAATTTTGTATATAGGTTCATTGTGACAATGAGCTTCTCTGAATAGTTTTGGGGGTTCATTGGTTAAGTATAAAGGGAGAAAGGGGGGCCAATCCCCCCTTAATTTAGATAAATGGGTTTTTCATGCAGAATTATTCGATTTTCTTCAAATTTTGTATATAGGTTCATTTTGATAATGTGCTTCTGTCAATAGTTTTGGGGGTTCATTGGTTAAGTATAAAGGTGGAAAGGGGGGGGGGTAATCCCTCTAATTTATTTCCCTTTTTTGTCACAAAAAAACTGAGTAATTAGTTGCCATCATTACAGAAATGTCATTAAAATTAGAAAAAAATTAATATCTCGAAAACTAATTCAATTTCAAAATTCTATTACCAGTTTTGACATCCGCGGATTTTTATGGACAATTGGTATTAATTTCCCCATCAAGCGTTTAATATTTTATTAAAAATAGCCCTGAAAGATAATCAGTCGTTTAATCAGTCGTTTCATAAAATCGTTTCATAAAATCGTTTCCTAAATTCGTTTCATAAATTCGTTTCATAAAATCGTTTCACAAATTTGTTTCATTAGGATTTTTATATATATAGGGTAGATATATATATATATATACTAGAAATTGCTTAATTCGGCGATCACTGTACAACATGTATGATTGATTAACGAACATAAAAAGAAAAAAAAAATCACTGGATGCAGCAACCTCATTGTATAAGGGATAAAAAAAATATGTACAAAATTCGTTAATGCGGCGATCACTATACCGCATGTATGATTGCTTCGAGAACATGAGACTTCCATGAAAACTGCAGTCAATTGAATTAACCTATTAAAGCCTAGCGGTACCATATGGTACCAGATAAGTTTCAACCATTTTTTTTGTTTATACAGCAGTATTTTTTTAAGGAAACATTATCTTTTTTTAATGATTCAAAGTTCGGGATAAAATCAAACAAAAATTGCTAATTTAAAAAAACTGGTGTGAAATGTAAGTTTTGCATTTTATAGACGAAAATAATTCCGGCTTTAATGGGTTAACTGTTCTAAAGTAACAAGAGTAGTCACCTACATACATTTAAAAAAATCAAGCTGATGATGAAATTTTTTCAATGCTTTTTTTCTTTTAATATCATGACGCAACCGTTTAATGACGTGTTATTTAATTGTATAAAAAGAAAAAAAAAACATGTTTTAAATAATTAATAAATCATTAAAAATACAGATAAACTTTGAATAGCCTCGTAACAAACCGAGGCTAACAAAAAAGAAAGGCTACCGCGGTGCTTTACGCGTATCTTTTTTTTTCATACCGCGGGAGTCACGTGATGCTCGAATGCACCAATGTTGGCGTACGAAAAGAGCATCACGTCACACTAGCGGTCTGTAAAAAAAAGATAAGTGGAATGCACCGCAGTAGCCTGTCTTTTTCGTTAGCCTCGTAACAAACGCGTCATCACAAAAAATATTGCTCAGTATGGTGGTTCGGAAAAACTGAAATTTATATAATCAAAACATAAGTGTCGGAAAGTTGCCATTGGTAATAAGGAATAAATTCGCAAAATATTTCACCAAATGGTTAATATCTTTTACAATCTTTTACTGCCACTATTACAAAAAATGGTTTAAAAAAAATAATAATAATCAACCATAGCAATACAATTTCTAATAAAATGCAACAGCTATATCAAGATGTTAGTAATATTCCGATAAAATTTCATTATGGTGAAATCATTTCTATTACCGCCACAGAAGCGGTCAAAAATTTGAAAAAAAAAAAACGGCAAAAATTTAAATTTTCCGTTTTTAACAATTTTTATTATGTCTACAATTGAATAAATTTACATTATATCTAGTAATGAATTATAAATGTCTAATAATTTTTGTCATGGAGATTGCCAACCAAGGGTGAGAACCCCCCCTCCCCCCTAAATTTGAGTGAAAGGGCCTTTTTGAAAGAATTTTGGGAATTTTCTGTGAAATTTTGGTGATATTTTTTTGTAGGAGGGTCCCATACATAACTTTTCCACTCCCCCCCCTACAAAAAAAATCCCCCAAATCTCTTCAAAAAGTCCCTTTCTCTTAAATTTAGGTGGGGGCCCTTCTCGCCCTTGCAGGCTACACCCATGATCAAAATTACTAGACATTTATACGTTATTACTAGATATAATGTAAGTTTATTTAATGTTAGATATATAATAAAAAAATACGGAAAATTAAAAATTTGGCCCTTTTTTTCCCAAAATTTTTGCCACTCCTGTGGCGGTAATAGAAATTATTTCACCATAATGAAATTTTATTGGAACATTACTAACATCTTAATGTAGCTGTTGCATTCCATTAGAAATTGTATTTCTGTGGTTGGATTATTTAATTTATTTAATTTTTTTTTGCGTTTTTTTTTAACTTTGCCCTCCCTTTCCTCCCCCTACGGTACAGCGCCTAGAATACATAGTGTGGAAACCGGCTATCCTTGTAATGCTTTAAAAAGTGCTAAAAAATTCTAGCCCATAAATGTGCAACGGTGCTCCTACGATAATATTGCAACCGGAGACAAAACAAATCGTATCACGTTTTTTAGCCATGCTTTCATAATTTTAAAAAAAGCTTATAAAAATCACTAAGTCAAATGAGAAAAGAATATAATTTAAGTATTTAAAATACTTACCACCAGCCAAAACATTCTAATACGCTGAGAAGAAATAGCAGATGACGCTGCGATCCCATCGTTATCTCTTCAGCGACGTTGTACATTTATTGGATTCAAATTTTTAGTACTATTTTGTAGCAGATTTCCACACTATGTATTCTAGGCGCTGTACCTAGGGCGGTAAACTATATTAACTATTTGATGTAATATTTTGCGAATTTATTCCTTATTACCAATGGCAACTTTCCTGCCCTATTATGTTTCGATTATATAAATTTCGTTTTTTTTCGGACCCACTCTATTGGTCAGCCTTTCCAACAATAAAAGATCTACATCTGGCTGACTATCGACGATTTGACAAGATTTTGCCAAATGATGGAGTCAAATAGGAATATTTCATCACAATATCATTCTATAATCTGTTGTGCAGAAAAAGAATACGAGTCATAAATCATAATTTATCATTGAAAAATTCTAGTTAGAAATGCTACACTAATCTGGTATTGCAAATTCCACTTAATCCAAGACTTCATCATAACATAGATAAACAGAGAGAAAAAGCTGACAATTCTTGAAACTTGAAAAAAATTAAGTTGTTATTAAAAATCATTATGTACGTCCGGACAATTATAATTTATCGTTAAATTGAGGTTATACAGTAGATTTAATATATGTTCCATTTTAGAAAAAAAAAATTCTTGTGTTCCACAATATTTGTCCCTTGTGTCAGTTAATCATTCTTAATATTATAACTCGAATTTGAAACTTAAGAGTAGGCAACAGCAGTAGTTTGAACTAGTATTTGTCCTACACTTTTTTTCCAATCTACTAAATTTCGAAGGCTGGTGTAAGTTATTTTTTGTGGTGTATGTTCTATGTTTATAAACAATTTTGGACTATTGCACCATAGATAATCAAAATTTAAATAAATGAGATGTGAATAAACCACAAATACTTTGCAAATGTTTGTTATTACTAATAAAAGTGAATTTGCGAACCATAATTTTATCCATTCCCGAATACTGATGATAATTATTTGAATTATACGTATCAGTTAAATAAAATTAAAAAATGTTAATGGGCAATGAATGAGATTCCTCAATGCATTATCTTCATTAGCCAAGACTTCACCGTACCTTTCTAATTTAAGAAATCTACAGATTTTGTATTATTTGCATATTAAACACCTGTGTACTGACAAATTTTTTTTTGGCTGACAAATCTGAGGGAAAGAAAAAAAAAGAAAGTAAACTGTTCAGAGTTCTGTGTTTTCAAGGTGGTGTGTGTGTGTGTGGGGGGGGGGGGGGGGGTTACAATTTTGATTTATTTAAAGTCTGCCGTTCTTAAAAAGGGCAAAATTTTTGCAATTTCAGCGGTACTTCAGATTGTGTACATTCTAAAAATCTGAAGGAAATAATGAAATAAAAAAATGTATATACTTTAATTTTTTTCACATTATCAGATCCTGCAAACTCAAAGTGGGGGAGGGGGCGACAATTTTACATTTTTTTACTTTTTTCATGTTCTGTGTACTTGAAAGATAAATGAACAACTTGGGCATTATTTTGGGCCTCACAGGTCCAAAAAATATTAGGAAGGAGTGGGAAAGATTTGTAAATGTACAAACTTCAGCATGACTTTGAGCTCTGTGGATTTGAAAAATTTCTAGGGGTAGAGAATTTTTAGAAAATCTTACCAGCCAGTAATACGCAATGTATGGTTGAAAAATGTTGTGAAAAAAATGTAAGCTACTGAAAAAAATAGTTAATTAATACTGCAATATATTTTCATAATTTTTGTCCATAAAATTAAGAAATATAAGGAAAAAAATAAAATTTTGCTATTTTCACATGTCAAGTTTAGCAGATTTAAAGAATAAGTCCAATACATTCTTGACATTACATAGGGTAAATTGTGATGCAAATTGGTTTTAATATCTCTATTTTAAATTAAAAAAATTTCAAAGGTTTTCACTTTGTGTCATATTCTTTCCTGGTTGTTTAAAGATTCAGAATGATAATGTCATCTAATTCCTATACATTTCTTCGAATGACCCCATACCTCTCCGATTGATATAACATACAGATGTGCATAATAAGGCTAACTGAAATAGACCATATTTTTATATGTATATACATAACACACATGCATAAATATTTATTACTTTTTTTTCTCTTTTTATTTAGCTTTGTGAGCAGCATTTTAACCCTGATGACGTCGTTCATGAGAGTGTCCATTATAATGAAATAGACGGAATATCAGTAAAAGTTCCATTTCCTGCACCAAAGTTAAGAGAAGGTCACGTGAAGCCCTAGATAAGAAACGGCTAAGACTTGAAATGCAAAATTTAGAAGAAGCTATTCAGCAAAGCATCGAATGCAAATCCTCAAATAATAAATTAATGTATCACTTTTTTCCCTAAAATTATGTAATTTAAACACATTAGATGCTGTTTGTTCCAATTGGAATATTTATAAATATATGTAGTGAATTTGATGCACTTATATATTTGCTTCCCTTAAAATTACTTATATATATATATATAAGTAATATATATATATATATATATATATATGTATATATATATTACGATGAATAATATTCGATGAAAAAAAATGGCAGTCCTTCAACGATATAGCAAGTTGCAGTCGATATTAGCGAGTATGGCGAAGTAGAAGGCAATAAAATGAGTCCACCAAAGTTTTCCAATAAATCCAGCCCATCTCCAGACAAATAATTTTATTAGAAGACGAACAACACAGAAACAATTCCCAAAGGTCTAAAACTTATAGCCCTCGGGCTAACGGTGCTTCACTTCATTGAATTAAGATGTTACTGGGCCAGTTGAATATTCTACGGACATAAAAACACCCGATACATATTTGTTTATGCTTCCGAAAACGTCAAAAATCTAGTGCTCCGACCGGTGCGGGCGAGTTTTGTTCTCTCCGCGGAGATATACAGAAATTACGTCACGAGCGCACAACCCAATGAGTGAGAAGCTAGCTCCAGCCCAGCGAATGAGGCTAGAGGGCGAGGCTAAAACAGTAAAGAATCCCGTACTTGGGTGCGGATAAATTTTGAAGTTAAAATCCCAAGCGCGCGAAAAATTCAGAGCAATAATAATAATAATAAAAAGAAAATGGCTTTTAAAAAACATTCGAAATGAGAACGCGTCTCGGAAATTTATAGATTGGGGAACTGATAAAAGCTACGAATGATCTTAAATTTTAGATTAAGATTTGGAATAAAATAATTATTAATATACGGATCTTTACTTTTAAAATGACTTTAAATAGGAATAGATATTGTTGTGAGCTCGGGGTTCGAAAGGACTGATGCCAATATATAAGAACAATAAAAAGGCTTTATTCACTATAAACAGTGCAATACTTTCACAAATATCTTCTGAAAATTACAAGATAATCAGTAATCTTCAAATCCGATAAAAGCGCAGCAAAATTTCACACAGAAACAATGCGTTCAATACGACGTATCAACGACAAAATCGATCAGAGTAACACAGTTCTCAATGCAAAGCCTCTCGTATGAATTCAATCGCAGTTGACAGACAACTAACTAACTAACTGAACTGATGGAGGTCCTTATATAGGTTTCAGAGATCATTCCAGATTATTCCAGAGCCTTCAGATGCTAGAAATTACCAGAAGGTCCTCCAACTCTCGATAGAGTACTCCAAACGTGAAAGGATCCCAATGTAAATGTATAAGGGGGGGGGGTTGCACAAAAAGTCGCCAAATCCGTCGCCAACTTGGCGACATTTGGCGATATATCGCCAAATTTGGCGACAAAAATAAGTCGCCAAAACCATCGCCAACTTGGCGATAAACCCATTCCTTGGCGATATTCCCATAGAACTCTATTGTAAAAACGATGAGGGTGTAAGGTTGTTTTTCTTACAAAGCACCTGAGGCCTTTAGCATTGAGTTACATGATGCTCAATAGGAAATACATTAATACTGCAATTTTCACAATAATAAAATAAAATAAATTTAAACAAATGGAATATTTACAAGTATATACAAAATTCATAACATTGCCCCCCTCTCAAGGACTGCACGTCCCGGGCAGTTCAACCTTTGATCGGAAAGCAAACCCGTTGCCAACAAATGCTATACTATTCAAAACACTTAAAGTTTACATGAAAAATAACAATTAAACACATGCATAATGCTGAATTATACAAAAATACACTTATTAAAAAAAATGAAATTAAAGCATAGACATTATTACATACAAGTATTTAAATAATAATAATAATGATAATGCTAAGCAAAATTAATAATTACATTAACTTATATACAAGACCATGGTCATACTAATTTACATTATTTACATTACACTATTTACAACCAATGCACTATACCATATGAACTATGTACTATGGCCATAGTATGGAGCCAGCCTGTCGTAATGAACGACTCTAGGCTTCGAACTTGGTGACTTTCGGATCCGAATTACGACATCGTTCAGTCTGTTTAGGACTGTATAAGGACCGTCCCAGTGCGATTGCAGTTTGGGAGAAAGTCCTTTACGTCGAGTCGGATTATAAAACCAAACCTTGTCACCTTCTTTGAATTGATGTCCCGTGGCTTTCGTGTCGTACCTGGTCTTCATCTTCTCCGTCTGTATATTGATCCGCTCTCGAGCCAAGTTGTGGACGTCTTCAAATCGTGCCTGGAGATTCTGCACGTATCCCTCTGGCGATGAAGGTGCATCTGGAGGGCGACCAAAAATCAGATCACAAGGTAGACGAAGATCACGACCGAAAAGCATCTGAGACGGGGAATAGCCGGTTGTTTCATGGACGGCGCTGCGATAGGCGAGAAGAAACAAGGGAAGTTTTTGGTCCCAGTCTTGTTGGTTTCTTGAGACTAGCAGTGAGAGATTGTTGAGGATGGTACGATTAAATCTCTCAACCATGCCATCCGATTGTGGATGTAAAGGCGTCGTCCTAGTTTTCTCCATTCCGAGAAGTTGACAGAGACCCTCAATCACAGCAGAGATGAAATTTCTCCCCTGGTCAGAATGCATTTGGAGAGGGACTCCATACCTTGATATCCACTGGTGTACCAAGGCATCCGCAACCGTAGAAGCTTCTTGATCAGGGATGGCATAAACTTCAGGCCATTTTGTGAAATAGTCCATGACAACAAGGAGGTATTTGTTGCCATCAGCACATCTTGGCAGAGGACCTAGGATGTCAAGGGCGATGCGTTCAAAAGGTGCTCCTACATTGTAGAGATGTAGTCTTCCTCGGCTACGTTTCTTTGGTCCTTTCCGAGCTGCACATGCATCGCAAGATTTGCACCATTGTTCGACGTCAGCTCTCGCTTTTCCCCAGAAGAAGCGCTCTCGGACTCTGTGTAATGTTTTCATGACTCCAAAATGGCCACCAGTGGGACTGCCATGTAATTCTTCGAGGACCTCTGGGATTCGAGATCGAGGAAGTACCAACTGCCACCGAGATGTTTTCCCATCTTCCGATTCGAATTTTCGGAACAGGACACCATTCTTGACGTGGAGGGAGTTCCAAAGAGCCCAATATTGCTTCGTCGTAGGACTGTAGGTCGAGATGTCTTTCCAACTGGGCTTCGTGCTAGAAGATTCTAATAACTCCAAAATTGGTTTGATGTCAGAGTCTGCAATTTGATCTTCTCGAATCTTCTCATCACTCCAGGGATCTGGTGGCGTTGATTGTGAAGTCTTCGTCTGGCGTATGACATATTCGGGATTATACTTGCTCTCCGCTCTGGAACAATAGCGACAGCTCTCGGGACACGGTCTTCTTGATAGGGCATCGGCGTTTCCATGCGATGAGCCTTTGCGATGCCTGATGTCAAAGTCGTATTCCTGGAGTCGTTGTATCCATCTGGCTACTTGGCCCTCTGGGTTCTTAAAATTCATCAGCCATGTTAGGGATGCGTGGTCAGTACGAAGGAGAAATTTCCTGCCATAGAGATAGTGATGGAAGTGTTCTATGGCTTTCACTATAGCTAATAACTCCTTGCGAGTGACGCAATAATTCCGCTCTGGTTTCGATAGACATTTGCTCCAGTATGCTACGACTCGTTCTTGGCCATCTATTTCTTGGGAAAGTACAGCGCCGACACTTTCATGGCTGGCATCCGTGTCCACAATGAATTGTTTCTCGGGGTGCGGATAGGTAAGGACTGGAGAGGATGTGAGAGCTTCTTTCAGCCGCTGGAAGGAATTATCGCATTCTTGTGTCCATAGAAACTTCTGCTTGCTTTCAGTGAGCCTATGCAATGGTCTTGCGTTGTTGGAGAACCCCTGGACAAACTTTCTGTAATAAGTGCATAGTCCCAGAAAGCTTCGCAACTGATGGACATTTTCCGGACGTTTCCAGTGCTTTACTGCAGACACTTTTTCAGGATCTGTTCGAACACCTTCAGCTGAGATGATGTGTCCTAGATAATTTACTTCCCGTTGGAAGAACTTGCATTTCAAAGGGTTCAGCTTTAAATTCGCCGCTCTTAGCTTCGTTAACACTTTTCGAATATTTTCTAGATGTTCTTCAAACGTGCGGCCACCAATGATGACGTCGTCTAGGTAGATGAGACAAGCTTCAAAAGTCAGGCCTTTTAACACTGTCTCCATGAGGCGCTCGAACGTTGCTGGAGCATTGCAGAGCCCGAACGGCATAACTTTAAATTGCCAAAGTCCTTGTCCAGTAGTAAATGCGGTCTTCTCTTTGTCATCAGGATGGATCTCTACTTGCCAATATCCACTCTTCAAATCCAGCGTGGAAAACCATTTATGTCCTGAAAGAGTATCTAGCGTGTCGTCTATTCTTGGTAGAGGATAGCTGTCCTTCTTCGTGATATCGTTAAGTTTACGATAATCCACACAAAATCTTGTGGAGCCATCTTTCTTCCGGACCAACACGATGGGAGAGGCCCACGGACTTGATGACGGTTCGATGATGTCACTATCCTGCATCTCTCGTAAGAGCTTAGAAACCTCTTCTTGTTTTGCAAACGGCAACCGTCTTGGATGCTGTTTAATCGGTGGATGGTCGGCAGTATCAATTCTATGACGCGTCAGAGAAGTGCGACCTATATCATTCTCGTTTTGTGAAAACACATCCGTAAATTCCTGGAACAGTCTTTCTGCGGCATGTCTCTGCTCAGGAGATAAATTCTCATTTCGTCCAATTTCAGGTGTTAAACTTGTAGGCGGCTCCCACAACGTCAAGCTCGGGTCTTTGCAAACACAGGTGACTGGAGCACAGGTAGCAAGCACTTC
Organism: Maratus michaelseni; assembly: GCA_963931845.1. Taxonomy (NCBI): domain Eukaryota; kingdom Metazoa; phylum Arthropoda; class Arachnida; order Araneae; family Salticidae; genus Maratus; species Maratus michaelseni. The sequence goes on from OZ007587.1 coordinate 255,150,831, forward strand.
CCCTTCTGGATAATTCTAGACTTTTCACTTACATTCGCAATCCTCACAGGTATCACATCTCTCGCCAGATCTACCAGCGCTGATGCTATTAGCACTCCTTTTGGGCTCTTCTCAGGATATCCAACCAAGCCACATTGAAAACTACTTTCGTTCTCAGTTAATCCAGGTATCATCATTTCGGTCCGAGGAGGGATGACAACATCTGCCTTGGCTGTGATCCGTTGAATAGACCCGGACTCATTTCCAAGTTTGAAAATAGTGACATCTTCTTGAGCAGAGCGTAACTCATTCTTCTTAAAATCCAGTGTAAATCCATGCTCTTTTAAAAAGTCCAGTCCGAGTATAAAAGGGTCTGAAATATCGGCCACATAGACTGTATGATGGTAAGCGGCGTTCCCAAACTTTATTTTCAATTTCATTCTTCCATGTATGTCAATCTTATCCCCGGTCACGGTTTGAAGGATAACACGAGGCGGAGTCCAGAGGAGTTTTTCTTTTAGCCGCAGAGCTAGATCTTTCCGAACGATGGTCACATTGGCTCCTGTATCGATGATCATATTACAGGGCAAATCATTCACACGCCCGACTATAAAAACTCCGTTCTCGCCGCAACTTCTTGCAGAAATTTGGCACACTTGATAATGGGGCTTCTCGAAATCTGGCAACCTCCGCCCCGCGAGATGGCCATTAATTAGTTTTCCTGCTCCGCCGTTCGTGGGGAGCTATTACCTTCTGTGCTGGGTCGTTTTAGGCAGTTTCTTTGAATATGGCCTTCTCCACCGCATTTCCAGCACTTGATCTTTCTGCCAGTTTTGTTGTCCATCAAGGAGTTCATCTGCCTCATCATGTCCTTCACCTGCTGCTGTAAATGCTCCACAGCTCTATCCGACGTCTCAGGCATGTTGGCTACTCGCACAAAGTGTCGATCTTTCCTAGTAGCTTGCTGGGCTGCCTCGAATTTCAGAGCGTAAACCAAAGCCCCTTTTAAATCGCTGAGATCTGCAATCCGGAGTGCTTTCTGGATCTCAGAGTCACGCACACCATCAATAAAATGCTGCAGAGCCAAGCTTTCTCTAATTTCAGTCGGACAGTCAGGATAAGCAAGATGTGAAAGTCTCTCGACATCCGTAGCAAGCTCTTGCAGGGATTCAGTGGATTTCTGCTGTCGAGATTTGAGCTGGAGTCTGCTATATTCCTTCATGCATTTCTCGCCAAAGCGTAATTCTAAGGTACTGACGAGCGTTTCAAAATCCAGCGGTTCATTTGCAGGCAAAGTCTGTAGGACGTCGGCAGCATCAGCTCGTAGAGAAGCAGCTAACTGGCAAGCCTTTGTCTGGGAATCCCACCCATTGGCGTCCGCTACGATCCCAAATTGTGTCTTAAAAACTGGCCATGAGGATTTTCCGTCATAGGTCGAGAGCTTAATAAAGGCCCGAGGAAGCATATCTGGATACTTGATTTCTTCGGAATAGTTTCCGGCAGTTATCTTCTGTTTCTTGATTTTTTCCAAATCTTTTTTTACATTCTCTATGCTTTCTTCAACGGTCTTGGCGATCTTTTGAACTTTTTCTTCTACTCTTTCTTCTACGGTTTTGGCTGTCATTTGAACATTTTCTTCCATTTCTTGAAATCTTCCTTCAAATTTGTTTTCCACGGAGTCAATTCTGTCATTTAAAGATGTTATTTTATCCTCTATTAAGTCTTTCAACTGACCAAGGTTGGTTGACATATCCTTCTTCATTTCATCTTTTAAATCGCCAAGGTTGGCAGTCATTTTCTCATCCATCACTGACATATCCTTCTTCATTTCAGCCTGGTTCGCTGTCATTTCCTTCTTCATTTCATCTTTCAACTCGCCAAGGTTGGCAGTCATTTTCTCATCCATCGCTGACATATCCTTCTTCATTTCAGCCTGATTCGCAGTCATTTTCTCATCCATCTCTCCTAATTTCTCCAATAATTTAGTCAGTTGCGCCTCCATTGCTCTGGTAATCGGCATTCAACCCCACTTCTGACACCAATTGTTGTGAGCTCGGGGTTCGAAAGGACTGATGCCAATATATAAGAACAATAAAAAGGCTTTATTCACTATAAACAGTGCAATACTTTCACAAATATCTTCTGAAAATTACAAGATAATCAGTAATCTTCAAATCCGATAAAAGCGCAGCAAAATTTCACACAGAAACAATGCGTTCAATACGACGTATCAACGACAAAATCGATCAGAGTAACACAGTTCTCAATGCAAAGCCTCTCGTATGAATTCAATCGCAGTTGACAGACAACTAACTAACTAACTGAACTGATGGAGGTCCTTATATAGGTTTCAGAGATCATTCCAGATTATTCCAGAGCCTTCAGATGCTAGAAATTACCAGAAGGTCCTCCAACTCTCGATAGAGTACTCCAAACGTGAAAGGATCCCAATGTAAATGTATAAGGGGGGGGTTGCACAAAAAGTCGCCAAATCCGTCGCCAACTTGGCGACATTTGGCGATATATCGCCAAATTTGGCGACAAAAATAAGTCGCCAAAACCATCGCCAACTTGGCGATAAACCCATTCCTTGGCGATATTCCCATAGAACTCTATTGTAAAAACGATGAGGGTGTAAGGTTGTTTTTCTTACAAAGCACCTGAGGCCTTTAGCATTGAGTTACATGATGCTCAATAGGAAATACATTAATACTGCAATTTTCACAATAATAAAATAAAATAAATTTAAACAAATGGAATATTTACAAGTATATACAAAATTCATAACAATATTATTAAGAATTAAGGAAATACTGACTATGACAGAAGTTAGATTAATTTTAAAATAATTATGCGAATAAAATGGAAGGATACGAAGGAAATAAATTTTTATATAACATTATCCCCCCCCCCTAAAAATCCGAATGACGGTAGATCCGATGATCTACAAGTTCATTAAGGCGAGCAAGAATTTGGATTACAAAATATTTATCTGGTATTCTAGTTAATGCCAAAAATTCTTTGATTTTATTAAAGTTAATTCAATAGTTATTTTTGTAAACGCGAACCTGTGGGAATTGTTTAAATACAGAAATACATACAATTACAATATAAATAAGTTAGTAACAAATAATTTTTTTTTTCACTCTCCAAACATAAATAGTGAAAAGGATGAAAATGAAGTAAACAGAGCATTTTTGTCTAAGCAGTGAAAAGTATATATGTCTAATAGTCCTCTTAATCAGTAACAGTCTGAGTTATAGACCTCTCATTTCCAAAAAAAGTTTCTTGGTATGGATATGAAGGCATAGATATGTCAAGTATTAGCCAGTAATACAGTTTACGGCAATACAGTGTATTGATTCTGTAGTAGGATAATTCCAGTTAATCATAAAGTTCAAAAACATAAGAAAGTTTCATCCCCACTAAGTTCAATAAACAATTAAAGTACTGGTTTGTGATGTTTGATAAGTTTTGTGCCTTGGTAAGTAGGTATAGCTTGATAAGTGCACTTATTAAGTGAAGTCCAGTCAGTTAATAAGGTTCCATCAATTAGATATGAGTATTAGATGTTTTGCTAGTAAGACGTGACTGTTTATCATCAACTAATATACTATCAGTGGTTTTCTTTTATCACAATTCTCAAGAATATTCTCTTTTATAATCTTATCACATAATAAATAACAACAACAATTATAATAACGACATAATAATATTAACAATAACAAACAACTTCAAAATAATACTAAATCAGTAATTCATCTGTATATAATTTTAATTCCTCATTCTTTTTCAATATCAGTGAGGAATGAAAATATACTTAATAAAAGGAAACAAAAATAATAAATAGTAAACTAAGAAATATCTGTGAAAAATTATCAACAATTCAGTAAGATAATGTGCTCTCTGTTTTCAGTCAAACAAGAGAAACATAAGCTGCTCAATGAAAATAAGACCTTGAAGTGAACGGTGGATAATAAGTTTAACTATTACTATTAGTAGAGAATTTTATTCTATTATTATAATTTAATTTAATCCAGTGAATTTTTATTCAATTATTTTAATTTAATGTATTATTCTAATCTAATTTGCTATTCCAATTTACTTTATTGTTCTAATTCAATTCACTCCAATATAAAAACCTTTTAACTCAAATCAACTAATTTACGCCTGCATAAAAAGTTAACTCAAGCAAAAATATTGGCAGTAATATTCTTGGGAATTCCTATATTCAAGAACATACTGTTATACAGAAGAGAATTAGTCAATTATAATTTGATTTCATTAAATTTAGTTAAGTTTTGCTTTACTAAGTTTAATATTAAGCTATTGATTTAACATTAGTTTGTTGTTGCTCATGGGATAACTTTAATTTGTCAGGAGGGTAATAAGGGCGTAATTTTGATACATGGACTATTTCAGTAAATTTATTTTGAGTTTTTCTATTAATTTCAACATTTACATCAGATAATTTTTTAAGGATTTGATAAGGACCACTAAAAACTTGTGAGAGCTTTCTGGTATTGGGATAATGGAATTCTTCATAGATAACAAGATCTCCTATCTCAAATTTTGGCTCCACATAATTTCTATCATAATATTTTTTTACTTTTCCAGTAAAATTCATCCGTGCGTTTTTTAGCAATGTTGAGGGCTTCCTGGACAGGAGGGTAATAATTTTGCTTAAGAGGGGAATCATAGGGTAATTTGCCAAAAAGTAAATAAGCAGGAGGGAATTTGGTTATGGAATGGGGTGTATTATTGTATTCATTAACTACTTCAGTCAGAAGTTTGGTCCAAGGAATTTTGGAGGTAGTAGAATTAACTTTACACTTTAATCTTGTAACTATTTATTGATTCAGTCTCTCACACTTACCATTCATTTGAGGGTGATGTGATGTGGTTAAACGTTGTTTAATATTGTGATTCCGCAAAATTTTTTTTAATCTAGGTGAAGTAAAGGCTGCATTCCTATCACTTAATACCTTTTGAGGACCCTGTATATCGAAAATTTTGTTGAAACAGAATAATTGTTGAAGGAATTGAATATTGAAGACTTGTTTTAAGCAATTTGTGTATGTTTCTGTGGTAACACTTTTTGAGGGAAATGCCCAAACATATCTGGTTGCATGGTCGATGATGATGTGTAGATATTTTTTGATGGAGTTATAATAATTGAATCCTCCCACAGTATCAATAGAAAGACATTCAAAAGGTTGATCTGTTGTATAGCTTGTAATAAGCCAAATTTTTTCAGTCTGGGTTTTTTATTCTTTTGACAAATATCACAATGTTTTACAAAATTGGTTATATCTTGCGTCATGTCAGGCCAATAATAATTAGGGGAGATTAAATTTAACATTTTTTGGATACCAGGATGACCAAATTTTTCATGAGCAACATTTAGTATTTTTCTCCTTAAAGACATGGGGACTACTATTTTTCGAAATCCTTTCCTTTTAATAATCATAAGTCCATTTTCATTTAGATAATTTTTACCACACACATTATCTTTTTCCTGCCTCTCTATAATTTCTTTAACGTCCAGAAGAAAAGTAAGTGGTTGAATAAAATGTGAAACTGGGTTTCTCGACAACATGTCTGCTTCGACATTTGTGGATCCCTTTTCGTAAACTATATTATATTCAAACATGCTCAACTTCAAAGACCATATAAATAACCTGCCTCTCAAATGTTTAGTATTTTTTAACCATACAAGAGATGCATGATCAGTATGAATGGTAAAATTTACACCATGAAAATAATGATAGAATTTGTCAAACGTGTCAATGATGGCAAGACACTCTAACTCGGTAATAAAATAATTCTCCTCATAACTTCTCAATCCTCTAGAGTAATAAGCAATTGGATGTAAAAAATTATTACTATCAGGTTGTTTTAAGACTGCACCTACTGCCACCTGTGAGGCATCAACAAACATATGGAGGGGTAACTTAGGGTCATAAATTTTTAAGATAGGTTTGGCTATTAAGGCATCTTTTAATTTTTGAAAAGAATTTTGACAATCTGTATTCCATTCCCATAATGTATTTTTCCTGAGTAATCTATTAAGAGGGCCTCGAATTTCGGCATATTTATCTATAAACTTGTGATAAACATTGATAGATCCTAAGAATCTCTGAAGTTTTTTTACATTTGAAGGGGGTTTTAGTTTTTTTATTACTTCAATATTAGCATTAGCAGGAGTTAATGTGCCATTCTGGATGGTATATCCTAAGAAGTTAATTTTACTTTGAACAAAATTGCATTTAGATAGTTTAAGTTTAATGTTTTCACGTCTACATAATTCAAATATTTGGTTTAAATGTTGCATGTGTTCTTCTAATGAGAAAGAAAAAATAATGATATCATCAAAATAATGGCAAGCAAAGTCTATTTTGTATTTAGTAAGTATTATTCTAAGGGTTCTATTAAATATCGGGGGCCTAATTTAATCCCGAAGGGCAGAACTAACCATTCAAAGAGCTCAAAGTTGGTAGCAAAAGCCAATTTCTCAGTATCGGATGGATGTATGGGTATGTGCCAGTAGCCAGAGGCTAAATCTAAAGTTGAAAAATACTGTGCACTACTCAGTTTATCTAAAATTCCATCGATACGAGGTAGGGGTTCGGCGTCATTTTTCATTATTGCATTTAATTTTCTATAGTCAACACATAATCTAGTTCTCTTACCTTCTTCTCTTTTCATTACTAATGTAATAGAGGCAGAATAGGGACTATTGCTCTCTTTAATTAAACCAGCATCTAATAGTGATTGAATTTGATCCGAAATCTCTTTTTCTTCTAAAGGGGAAGTTCTGTATGGCCTCAGAGATATTGGTAGGTCAGAATTAAGAAAAATACGTTGCGGTTCAATATTAATTCTCCCGACATCAAATTTATTTTTAGAAAAAATGTCTAAATAATCCCTTATACTTTTCCTTAAAGTTTCATTTTCTATAGAATTTATTTCCTCAATTAATTTAGAATTATCAACATTAGATGGAACAAAGGATTGAGGAGATATGATCTTTCCATAATCGGGTTGCACTCTCTGATAATCATAGTTAACATTAAAATGAAGTAATCTTAATTTATCACTGGATATGCTCTTAGATTCATTTAAAACAAGGTCTCCTTGTAATACTCGACATGTAGCACAGTCAATAATTAAATTAAACTTACAGCCTCATTCTTTTAAACCTAATATAGCATAATCTAAATTTGTATTACATATCAAAAATCTAATATTTTGTTGCACATTACCTAATTTAAACAATAATTTACAAGCTTTATCTATTATAACAGTTCCTTTGGCTTGGCCAATAATAACAGGTGGAATATTTATAACTTTAGCATTTAACAATTTAACAATTTTAAAAGGTAAAATACCTATGGTCTAGCCAGAGTCAATCACACAAGGTAGTTCCTGTTATTTACATATCCTGATACAATTAACTGTCATATAGTATCAGTAGATGGTTGTGGTTGACTAAGAGGGGGGGGGCAGAAGATTGCAAAGGGCTCACATTGAATACACAATTCCTCTCCCAGTGATAAGCATTTTGGATACCTCTATTTAAACACATTCGACATGGTCTACTTGGGTATTTGCTCTGAAAATGTGTTGTAGGCAAACTAGGATTGATAAATCTAGAATTTGGAGCATTAAAATTGTTCTGTGAATGAAAATTGGAATATGGCATATGAAAATTTCGACTTGGGCGAACCCAATGTCTAGGTGCCTGATCATATTGTGGCAATGATCTATAATTCTGAAAATTACTCCTAGAATTACTATTGTTGACCTGGGAAGTAGGAATGACTACTAGCTGTTTAGCCATTAGGTACCAGTCTATTGTATTTTTTGGAGGATTACTAATCATATAATTCTGGTACTCAGGTTTGAGACCGTCTGTTAATCCCTGTACTATTATAGTTTCACATAAACAAAGTTGTCTACCTATTTCAACCTTTTTTCGAAAGTACTTATCCAAATCATTGAGATCATTTAATTTCATAGAAGCAAATTCTGAAAATCGAGGAACATGAACAGTTATGAATTTTTCAGTAAGAATATCAGTTATTTTGTCAAAAGCTTTACATTCTAAACATTCATTGATAAATACCTTCAGAGCCTCTCCTTTCAAATATTTTGAAATATTTTTAATCTTCCAATTTTCATCTTTCTTTTCAGAAAGGCATGTTTTGTCAAAATGGTTTAACCAAGATTGAATGTTCATTCCAGATTCGAAATCAAAAGGAATGATGTTTATTTCGTTTTCACTCATTTTGTGATCACCAAGGACTTTCACAAGTCCAGATCACAATAACATTAATATAAAATTTAAAGAGAATAACACAACAGATGTAAAATAAAATTTAAATTAAATAACAAATGTAAATACCTCCATCTCTAATAAATAATGATAGAATAATAATAATACAACAAATAAGAAAATCTGAGCGAAACTTAAATAACATAAAAATAAATAAAATAATAAATAATACATACAATAATAACTTTTTTCAAACTTACGTAATTCCGTTCACAAGTTGTCTGCCTGTTTACTTTTTGAAATTTTTGAGACCGATCAATTTATTTATTTTTTTGTATAATGATACTTTTTCATTTTTTTTTCTGTAAAAGAAAATATTATTTAGATCATTCCGTCATTATTGAGATGTTGTTTTGTAGAACATTCACACTGGTCTGCATCTGGTGTTTCCAGGGATAAATTATTCCAACACTTTTTGAAAAATTCGATGCATATTTTGGTGAGAATCAGTTGCACACACCACAATTTAAAATGTACAGCATCCGCATTCAGCAACATATCACAGCTTCTCCGTTTATCAGACGATCAGAAGAACAACTAATCGACATACTCTTCGCGAGAACTAGACGCACACTCTTCGCTATGAAGATGTACAACAGTAGCCGGCAATACATTCGCAGCTCATCCGTCCATCAGAACATTGGCATAGCTCAGCGTAAGTTCATGGAATCCTAACAGGCTTTTTGTAGCATTTTAACGAAGTTGAGATATTACGATGAATAATATTCGATGAAAAAAAAAATGGCAGTCCTTCAACGATATAGCAAGTTGCAGTCGATATTAGCGAGTATGGCGAAGTAGAAGGCAATGAAATGAGTCCACCAAAGTTTTCCAATAAATCCAGCCCATCTCCAGACAAATAATTTTATTAGAAGACGAACAACACAGAAACAATTCCCAAAGGTCTAAAACTTATAGCCCTCGGGATAACGGTGCTTCACTTCATTGAATTAAGATGTTACTGGGCCAGTTGAATATTCTACGGACATAAAAACACCCGATACATATTTGTTTATGCTTCCGAAAACGTCAAAAATCTAGTGCTCCGACCGGTGCGGGCGAGTTTTGTTCTCTCCGCGGAGATATACAGAAATTACGTCACGAGCGCACAACCCAATGAGTGAGAAGCTAGCTCCAGCCCAGCGAATGAGGCTAGAGGGCGAGGCTAAAACAGTAAAGAATCCCGTACTTGGGTGCGGATAAATTTTGAAGTTAAAATCCCAAGCGCGCGAAAAAATCAGAGCAATAATAATAATAAAAAAAAGAAAATGGCTTTTAAAAAACATTCGAAATGAGAACGCGTCTCGGAAATTTGTAGATTGGGGAACTGATAAAAGCTACGAATGATCTTAAATTTTAGATTAAGATTTGGAATAAAATAATTATTAATATACGGATCTTTACTTTTAAAAGGACTTTAAATAGGAATAGATATTATTAAGAATTAAGGAAATACTGACTATGACAGAAGTTAGATTAATTTTAAAATATTAATGCGAATAAAATGGAAGGATACGAAGGAAATAAATTTTTATATAACATATATATGTTGTGTTGTATGTTATTTTAAAAAATAAACCAATGTTCAACTTATATTAAATGAATTAATAAATTAAAGTTGCATTTAAACTTGGAAATTATCAGCCAAAAATGATTTTTATATTCTGTAAATCTGAAATAACTTTTTGTTTACAATAAAATATTCAACACAATTTATTATTTCCACTTTTCTTTAGGATGTGAACATACAAAGCAAAATTTGAATGTGACAGATTAGTGTTACACAATAGAATTTAATATATTAGGCTGTTCTGAAATCAAAGTTAACTATTTTCTGACACATTTTAAAATTGATTTTTTTCATCTGAAAAAATGATGTTATGATTCTGATTACAATACTCGCTTATAACTCAACATTTAACAGATTTATTTAAAGGGGGGAAAAACAAAGACTTGGTTAGAAATTAGTTTAATAATCGTGCTTTTATGTTTAAAATGTGTCAGAAAATATCAAGTTGTTGAGTTGTTAAGAATTTTTTTTAGAACTGCTTTAAGTTTCTGTTTAATGCTGTGATAATAAATGTTTAGAAAATTATTTAAATTTGAAGGTTTGGGTTTCATGACATTTCGGGTTGGGTTATAGGTAAATAATAATAATAAAATCAAACCAGGGTTGCTTTTGTTATGATTTAAAGATAAATTATTTTTATGTACTATAATTTCTGGCATATAATCTGCATATCAAATAAGTTTTACACCAGAAAGTTTACTTAATAAATGTTGCCTAATCTGTAGCACATGGAAATAAATTTTATGAGTTAAAATTTGTGTCGAAACATACTTGTTTGGTTAGTGGATTATATGCTACAAATTAGTGTAATTGTTATAGTATTTAAAGAAAAAAAAACAGAAAGTACATTTATGTTGATTCATAAAGTGGCACTTCAAAATTAGAAACAATAAGACAAAATATTTAATATTTATTGTATGTAAACACAGATATAAAACTAAGAAAACAATTACATTAGGATGATATATTAGATCAGTCTGGGCTAATAGATGTGTATCTTAATTGAAATCAAGAGATGAAATGAGGTGCATTAAATAACAAAAATAATTAGTCAAATCTGACTTTTTATATGAACTGTTCATACAATTTCTGCCGAAATGAACACAAATTTAGTTACTATTGTGAGCTACTGATAACATTAAAAAAAAAAATTAATTCCCCTTGTATGCATGCACATTGAGGTTTGTCCTGTACCTACTATAGTTGTAGTTTAATATTTGCTTCGTAAATTATTGAATTTAAATGGTGGTTAATTAAACAACTTTAGTTAATAGTTAAACATTTTAAATAACACGAGAACTAAAGCTTTATCCAAAACAGTTTATTGTGCAGATTTGTTTACATAGGTTTAGATATTACAAATTATTCTTCTATTTCCAGAAGTTGTTGCTGTTAAAAATTGCTTAGTTTTCTTAATGATGCCATCATTAAGTTTATTAAGATCATTTTCTTGATTCTTCCACCATTCATAAAGAATTTTATAATAATGCTAGGTTCAAATAAACATTGTTGAAATAGTGGACTTTTAGCATTAAATGTAATTCAAAATTATTAAAGAATTTCAGCTTCAAGAAATTTACAAAAAATGGGACCTAAAAAAATGTTTTTTTACATTTTTTAAACATTTTTTATTTTATTTTAATTTTGAGTTATAGCATCAAAAAGCTTATGGCTGAATGGAATTCAATAATATTAAAAAATTTGAAGCATACAAATAAAAGAAAATTATGATGGTGTGGAAACACTTGCTTTGCTAATGTGATAAAATTTGATCATTCCCTTTTTTATAGAAATGCAGATACTGTGCAAGTTTTCTAAAGTTTGTCAGAATATTGACTAAATATAAAACTTTGATGTGCACTAGATCACTAAACGCAAAATTAATAAGCGACACTTTAAAGAATCTTATACTTGTTCATCACTCCAAAGAATAAACACGAAACTAAAAAAAAGTGGCACAAATCAAATGAAAATAGCAATTTCAAATTTATCAATAATATGGAATTACAGTCTGCCTATATGTATACAAGAATTAGTTTTTAATGTGTAATAAATAACAGTAAAAATATATAAGAAAATATGAAAATTACATTTTTTATAATTTGAGCATGTATTCAGTTATAATTACTGAGTCGCCCATATTCAATTACTGATAAAAGTTATGGGATTTGTTTTAAATAAAATTAAGTAGATTTTTGTCAGTTGTATATTTACATATTGGAAACTCTGAAATGTTACATTAGTTTCAGATTTGTCTGATTTTTATGCTTATTTTTTCGAAGGTAGTATATTATGGTTGAGAAGTTTTTATCCATTCCCGAATAACTTATTAGCTTAGCATCTCTTGCATATTAAAAATAAAAGGAACATTTTTCGTGAAACAGAAAAAAATTATTTAAGCTCAATCTGTCTGAATATCTATCTATTAAAAGGGGGAGGGGGGGGGGGTGTATGAAATATTGTGCTGTCCTCTTAAAAAAACCCACACTGAAATGTTTCTTAAAAAAAAACACCCTAGTACTACACCAAATATTTCACTAAGTCATTTTTTGTTGTTGTTGCTGTTATTCTGTCTTTATGCACCATTTAGAATAATAAAAATTGTTAAAAATACTTAAAGAATGCTTATTTAGTTTTAAAATAATTTAAATTAACAATTGCAGAATTCTGGCAAAACAAGAGCTTCAATTTCACAGATTTTCTTATACTAGAATTTTAGAATGATTCACATAAATTTATATATTTTTCATGTTAAACCATTAATATGTAATAAACTATTTCATTTTCAGCTGACTATGTCAGGTGTGGGTTGTTTTCATGTAACATGGGTTAATTTTTTGAAAAGTGGTTTTTTTTTTCAAATTCTCGCTTAATTGGCTGTCACTTTGTAATAAAGTGATAAAATGAAAAATGCTTAACATTAAAATCTTAGTCAGAACAAGCTGTTAAAAATTTAGCCATGCTTGATTTTTTTAAATTCTTTATTATACTTTATATCGTGAAAATTTCAAAAATGTTTTTTTAAGAGGACAGCACACTAATTGAACTTAAAATTGATCTAAAGGTAGTACAAGAAGAAAGTTCTTATTTTATAGGCTGTAAAAGAAATTTTTCAAGATAACAAAAATCAATTAAAAGCAAAAAGTTGCTAAAATAATGTTTAAAGGAGTTCTGAAAATAAGATATTAGGTTAAAAGGAAAGACATGGATAACCTTGAAAAACTATTACACAAAAAGTGCTGTGATTATATATATATATATATATATATATTTGTATTTGAAGAGGAGGGGAAAAAACTCTCACACAGCATATTTTTTAGTACATTTTCAACTCTAAATTTTTATTTATAGGCCATCAAATTTCAGCCATATAAAAGAATTTAGCTGCTGAGTTCAAAAACTAGTAATTATTAAAATTGCAGATTTTAGCAAATTTTATAGAAAAATTGAAATGTTGCTATAGTTGAACTTCAGATTTTTACAGCAAATAATTTAACATCAGTAGGTGTTTAACATTTTACCAACCTAATGCAATTCTTATCCTTTTTGTTTATAGAGAATAAACAGAATTTCTGCAATAGTTGTGCCTTTTTTTTTTATCTTATTCGAAATTCCGTGGTAACTTGTGTGAGATTTTTATATAAAATTTTTAGTTATTGTTTTTCTTGAAAAGTATTCCATCAGTATCTTTGTAAGCCTGAATCAACACCTTCATCTACTATATTATAAAGTATATTGTTCTCCAAGTCCATGTTTATACCAATTGTTGAGTTTTTGTAAATTGTATCTAATCCGTTATACTATAGTTAATAATATAATAATTAAGTAAATTTGGTAATTCTGTAATAACTTTAAAATATGTAAATTTCACCAATTTCTTATACAAGAAAGTAAAAGCTAAAAAACAGTTTATAATAATAAAATTTAAATTGTCCATGTTGTGTTATAGTGTAGGAATGAGATTGATAAGACAGAACAGCTGAATTAGAATAGTACAAATGATATTTGAACAATCTGATTCTTAAAATTTTTAAGCATAACCGGGGGTCTGTTTCAGTTTTTTTACACAGGGTCCTATTTTTTTAAAACATTCTATTGCACGTTATTTTTGTAAAAAAAGAAAAGTTATTTTTCATACCGTTCTATATTTGTGAAAAAATCATAACATTAATTATGTAAAAAGAAAAATTACAAATCTACTTCTGAAATAATGAATTCATTGAATATTTTAATATATATTTAAAGAACATGAATGTAAAATATTTTAAATAATCTACTGAATCATTAAAAAAATATATTAAATGTTTTTTAAGCAAAAGTCAAATATTTACAATTTATACTATTAATTTCTTAATATAAAGAGTATTTTTACATAGCCCAAGAAAGTTTATTGGAATTTCTTAAGGCTCCTGTCCTGTCATGCAAAGACACTCGCGAGCTAATGCTATTCCCATGGGGAGGTTTTTTACTAATATCTTATTTGCATTTCTACATTTTGATATATTTTTTTTTTTTGCATTGTATAGCTGAGCTTAATCCTCAAATCAATATTTCGATTGATGACTTTCATTGTTATCTGGTGAGAATTTTTTTTTTGTATTAATTTTAATATTGAAAGTTTTCATTCAAAATTAAATAAGTGAATTCATAATGAAGAGATTTCTAATAATACAGATAGTTTCAATAGATAAAGTTTAAAGATGGGTAATAATGCAGCAAAACACTGAAGGGGTGTGAAGCTTGCATTCATTATTAAATAAGGCATGAAGCAATTTCCAATAATATGATTAGAGATCTAATAGATAAAATTATAGATTTTAAAAAAAAAGGGCATGCTGGCATATAGTGCGAATTTTACTAATTAAATGTTCAGAGATATAAATAATAAAATATAATTTTTATAGAGTATAAAATAAGGTACATATTTATTATTTTTATTTGAAAATGTGGCAAGAATTCTGTGTTATTTTGAATTTCGTTGATAAAAATAAATCAAAGGTTACTGAATTTTATTTTAAATGGCTTGATTTTATTTAGTCAGTTAATTAGAAATCACTCAAGTTTTTTTTTTTTTTTTTTTTTTTTTTTTTTTTTTTTTTTTTTGTAATTTTTAAGTGAGTTGACTCCTTAAGAATGAGTTTATTAGAAATCACCCAACGGGTTTTGGATTAACTCTTAAATGAGTTGATTTCATTCATGTATGAATTGGTTACCAATCGCTCAAGAATTACTGGATTAAATCTGAACTGACCTCATTCCACTCAAGTTTGAATTGATTACAAATCACTCAAGTGCTACTGGATTTAGCCTTGAATTACTTCATTTCACTCAAATATGAGTTGGCTGCAGATCACTCAAGTGCTACTGGATTTAGTCTTAAAAGACTTCATTTCACTCAAGTATAACTTAGTTATAAATCACTCAAGTGTTACTGGATTTAACCTTCATTGATTTGATTGCACTCAAGTATGAGTAAAATAGAGATCACTCAGTTGCTTAAAAACAACTCGTTCACTCGAGTTGTTTCAACTCTTCATGAGAAGCTGACTTACAAATCGTGAGATGAGTGGATTTCGGCTCAACTTGAGTTATTTTGGTTCTTTCGTTTTAAGAGAGACACTACTAAAAAAGTGAGCATTACAATCATTGCACAGATTGACCATTGAACTTAAATAATGTTCGGGTTATTCATTTTTCGTTTGTTAGTTCTTGAACTCCGGGCCTCTTAGTTAGTTTTGTACTATGTGTGGTTCTGGTAGCTTAAATACAATCTTACTTTAGGTTACATTATATTTCGTAATGTACCCATCTTCTGTTCTGGTAGGTCTACTACAGTTTTCTATCTTTGGATTCCAGGAGATAAATACAGTGAAAAATGTAATAAATTATTTGGACATAAAGAACAGTGTTTAACTTTCATATTTAAAAGACATGTGAATCATAAAATGTGAGTTTTTAAAGCTGAATTGTTTGAATAAAATTAAAATAACGTTATTTTCACAGCCTTTTCATTTTATATACCAATTGCAATCATGGAACCATTAACCTAGAAAAAACCTCGATAACTGATTCTGTTAAAAAAAAAATAATCCTCTAATATGCATCAAATAAAATATTCCTAATCTTTCTTAATGGGATCCACGCCCACAACCAAGTTTGAAGTCAAACATTAGAAGTTTTTGCAACGATATAGTTACAAATGTACTAGAGTTAACTAAAAAACGCAGCTAATTACGCGCCAAACTACGTTCCATTAAATAATGTCAAATTGGTGTCTACTGAATTATAGATGTTTCACCAATAAAACTCCCTGAGAAAGATAAATAAAGTTAGTTATGCAAAATGTTTAATAATAATCTTTTTTGTGAATTCTTGAACCGAAGATTTTTGTGCCTTTCTCTAATGAGCATAATAACTCAGAGAAATAAATAGGCTTTTTATTTTCAAGATTACATTATTTCCCGTCTGTTGTCTAAATAAACCCCATAATGTACATAATCCGTTAATTTGTCACTAAGTTTAGCGGCTAGGCCTCTGCGTTAGCCGAAATTGTTTTATAATAATCAAAAATCTAATCTGAATTCCTGGTACATTTTTTCTCATCTAGATTAAAATGATAAATCAGCAAATATTGTTCCTTGGCCACCATTGGCATTTTTCATGCATTGCAAGTATTGCTTTTCTGGTGATAGTAAAATAACTGTAGATGGAAAATATGTAATAGTAAATACTAGGACTTCCCTCAAAGGGATTAGTCTGAGTGCTATTGCTGAGAACATAAAGATAACAATTACGATATAAAGAAGATATCAACAAGAATCTAAGTGAATATACAGCATATGATAGACAAGAGATAGATAAAGATACAACATATGAAAAATAGCAAATTAAATGATATAATTACAAAATATCATATATAAATTCATATACTGTTATGTTGCCATATGCATTTTTTTATAACATTTGGCAAATAATCTCATTTTCTTAAGCGGGAATTGCTCAAAACTTAAAAAAAAAAAACCGCCGGATCTTTTAAAACGATATTTTTAAAGTCACATAATCAGATTTGCAGCCAATAGCGTATTTTAGCAAGCGTAGTTTAACGCAAATCTAATTTAATTTTTGCAACATTTTCTTTGTGACAAATATTTAAATAAAATATTAAAAAATAAAATATTAAATATTGAAATATTAAATCAAATATTTAATATTTGAATTAAAAAAATTTCCTTTGTTTATTTGTATAACTATTTATAGAAACTCGTATACTTCAAACCACATTGATAACATGCTTTGCTACAAACGTGTCTACCAGTCTAACTACTCGTATGTCTTAGCTGTGTCTCTCTCCGAACTCATCTGTCTACTGTCTCTCTACTCCGTCTCAGTATCCGTCTGTCTTTTTACCCGACTCTTTAATCGTGTCTCTACCTGTCTCGCTTCCCGTTACACTACTCGTGTATCAACACGTCTGTCTGTCTATATACCCCTCTCTCTACCCGTCTGCCAAGTCGTCTCTGTACTCGTCTCTCTATCCACCACGCTACCCGTCTCCCTACCCATCTCACTACCCCTCTGTCAACCCTTTTTTGCACCTGCCTCGCTACCCGTCTGTCTATTCGTTTCGCTACCCGTTAGCTTATCTCTGTCGCTATCCGTCTCTCTACCCGTTTGTTTACACGTCTATCTATCTCTCGCCAACTCTTCCCAATATTTAAACAATTTAGTAAACGGAAGCCGTTTATCTGTTATTAAATGCAAACAGGAGTAATTTATCTAAAGAGTGTAATCAGATGCAATTTTTTTAAATACATACATAAACCAGCATAATAATTCACCACTTTTATTTTCATAGTAGTTTTATGTCATTTGACAGTAAATCTCAACTTCTTCAACCGAACTGCGTCAAGCATTTTAAAAAAGCCCCAAGGTCCGTATAACTGGGAAGGGGAATTGTCCTCAGGGCTATTAGATACATGTTATTAAGTTAAGTGAAAGTTTCGTAATCGGGTTCGCAGCCAATTTCTTATGTCAGAAAGGGTGGCTTCACGCCATTTTAAATTCATTTCTGTAACTTTCTTTTTCTTTTTTTGGTGGGTGGTTGGGGGGGGAGGGTTCCAAATATATACACTTAAATTCAAACTTTTGCCCCCATGTTAATATTAGTGTTGTTTGTATTATCAATTAATACTTTGTTGATCGAGCTTCATTCGAAACAAATGTAAAAGACTTCTACAGTTTTTTTTTTCTAGGAGAAAGTTCCGTAATCGGGCCCTAAGCTAATCGGGGAATTTAATATCATTATTGTTTCTAACTCTTATACAGTTAAAACAATATTGTTGCTAGCATTACTCTTGTTTGTGACCAACCTCTTCTGTGTATCTGAATAGGGAAAAGTTCCGTATCATGTACTGGTTGGTGCCAAAGGCAGTTGTAGAATCTTACAAATTTTTCTAGAGAGCGGAAAAACATGTTTTTTAAAATATTTACAAATATACGTTTATTAAACCATGTTTTTGAGCCATTTAAAAAAATTAAGTACGGTTCTAAAATAAAATTTTATTGCCATTTTCGATATTTTAATAAGAAATGAAAATACGTAACAAACAAATTTAACAAAACTAAGCCATTTTTGGGTACTTCTCTATTATCCCGTCGACCACTTTTCATAACAAAGACTATCGCCAAACTAAGATTAAACGCCAAAAATACAGTCCCAATTACTTGATGCCAGAAGCATTATACGTATTTGTTATGCCATCAAGTGGTTTTTAATTCGACATTTGCGTGTATTTTTCATTATGTTTTACTGATTTATTAGTTATTTCATTCATTAAAGTAACAATTGTATCCTTACAGTCTTATATTTTATTTATTTATTTATTTTGATATTTCAATGGCAACGTTCTCCCGTTTATTTAGCGTTACAGTTTGGCGATAGTTTTTTGTTATGAAAAGTGGTCGACGGGATAATAGAGAAGTACCCATTTTTTGTGATAAATAATTGTTATTGCCAGGGGGGCAAATTGTAAACAATTAATAAGCGAACTAAAAAAATTACCGGAAAAAACTTGTGGGAATCTCAAGAAAGAAATATCTGATATAAATAGCATTTAAAATCTTAAAATGGAGAAGTGGTCCGTATATAAATGCAAAACATTATACACCTGATATAAGAATTTTTAAATTTTTTTATATTTCCGAAAGCACAGATAAAATGGTAAAAATCCCGGCACAGATGCCATATACTCACCACGCTGGCGCGATTTTTCCCCCGCCCCTTTGGCGAAAACTGTTTGTTGTGTTTGTTTACTTTTATTTTTTATTTTAATTCTATAGATTATTTTTATATGTATATCAATATTAATTTAGGCACAGATGTCATATACGCACCAGATTGGCGCGATTTTTCCCCCGCCAATTTGGCGAAAACTTTGTTTTTGAATATTAGTTACAAATACCATACAATAATAGCATGTAATTTTTTATTTCAATATAAAAATAAAATAACGTAATAAATGAAATAGCTCCTATTATTCAAAAATGGGAAATAAAAATAAATAAATGATAGTTTGATATAAATAAATATTGATATATACAATAAAAACAATTTATAGAATTAAAATAAAAAATAAAAGTTAATAAACAACAATTGAAACAAAATAACCGGGTTACCATGTGAGGCATAAAATTGCCATTTTGTTGCAATCGCGCCAATGTGGTGCGTATATGACATCCTCGCCTTTATTTATATCAAACTATTATTTATTTATTTTTATTTCCTTTTTTAAAATAATAGAAGCTGTTTCATTTATTACGTTATTTTATTTTTATATTGAAATAAAAAATCACGTGTACTATTTGTCACACTATTTGTAACTAATATTCACAAACAAAGTTTTCCCCAAGCTGGTGGCTCCCCAAGCTTGTCGCCAACGTGGTGCGTATATGACATCTGTGCCTTGTTTCATTTCACATAGAGATACTGCTCTATTATCCCGTCGACCACTTTTCATAACAAAAAACTATCGCCAAACTGTTAGATTAAACGCCAAAAATGCAGTCCCATTTACTTGATATCAGAAGCATTATACGTGTTTGTTACGTCATCAAGGGGTTTTTAACGCGACATTTGCGTGTATTTTTCATTATGTTTTACTGATTTATTAGTTATTTCATTCATTAAAATAACAATTGTGTCCTTAAATTCTTATATTTTATTTATTTATGTATTTTGATATTTCAATGACAACGTTCTCCCGTTTATTTGGCGATAGTTTTTTGTTATGAAAAGTGGTCGACGGGATAATAGAGAAGTACCCACATATGTATTGGTACTTTTATGTTAACTTGGCGCAGTTGATAAATCGCCAAATATTTTTCTCATAACATCTTCATATTGCATTCATTTCATTTAAATATAAATCTTTCACTGATTTCATTTGAAATACATACATTAAAAATACACGTCTTTCACTCATTTAATTTAAAATACACGCCTTTCACTAATTCCATTTAAAATACTAAAAAGGAAAAGAAAATAAGAAATAATGCCACAAATCGAAACCTTTTATTTAAACATCAAAGAATTGTTCCTAACATACACACGCGAAATAAAAAAGCTGCTAATGGTGTGATTTACGCCAAATCTCTAATACTAATACTACTCTTACTAATCTCTAATACTTTTCAAACAGAAAAAATTCCAGATTAACTTTCCATTTTTATTAAATTGAAATATATTTTATTGTGCTGAATATTAGTGCTTGCATATTTTTTTGCTCCATGTATTCCATGAACTTTTCAATTCCGATTGTCTACGAAAATCTCCCGCCGGTGAAAATGACGTACGCACAAAATTTAGTGACGTATGTACTTTAATTGTGCTTTTTTATCTATTTTTTTAATATAACTTCCAAACGGTTTGACACTTATTCTTGGTAATAAATAGACGACGTTGTCACCTTTATAGGTACCTGCTGTAAAAATTTGAACGAAATCCGTTAAATATTTTTTGAGTTATGCTTGACGAAAGGTTTTAATATCCATCGTAGCTATATATGGGGCAAAGTAATACTGCGCTGTGTATGAGTCTTCGTTGCACTCAGACAATTATTTTGTCTGTTTGCTTCATAATGAAAAACCGTAAATTTACTAATAGCTGAGTACAAATTTGCTGCAATCGGATTCTGCATCAAGAGCCTTCTTCAAATATAAAAGAAATTTCCCACAATGTAGTAAATAAGCCAATTGGCGGGTGATCCGATTACAGACAATTAGCGCAATATGTTTAAAAACCTTCAAAAAGAAGAAAAGATATGCAAAGAAAATCAAAAAGAAAAGAATGGTGAACAATTTTTAAATGCATGATAAGAATTAGTGTGTCGCAGAAATTTATACTCAAATTTAAGTATTTGGCGCAATTTTTATAACATTAACTGTTATTTATATAATTTATATTTGAATATAAAAAAATATCCCAAAAATGTTGTCGTTCACTTGAAAAAACACCATTATTATGAACGTGCATTATTGTGACCGATGTCATGCTAATGCCTTTTTTGGCTTAAAATCAAGTTGTTTGGCGACAAAAGTTAAATCAAAATCGTAAATAAACAAATAACATATGACTCAGAGTTACAGTCATTTTTATAATGACATCTGCCAGTTTCTTCTGTAAATCACATGGCGCAAGAGTTAGATTAAAATATAAATTAAATTAAAAAACTAGTCGGATGTGCCAATCCCAAAACTTTCTTCTATCTCAATCATGTTAATACTTCTAATTTCGTCCTCACATCGTCAATAAAATCAATATTTTTCGTCATTCTGTTGTACGTCCAGCTGCTTACGAATCATCGGGTTATCGGGATACAATCAACTGATGTATACTAAACTACGAAAAGTTCTTTTGGCCTGTACCGACCGGAACAGATAGCCTCCCTATTCCTTTGTTTTACGATTTTAGCTAATTTTACTGGAAAACACAAAGCTAAAATGCGTGGAACCTAATTCAAGAAGATTCATTCCCAGTTCTCGTCAACATTAAATTTGAATGAGAATATCGCCAAATTAGTCTTCTACAGCCAAGTTGACTTCATTTGTGGCAACCTATTTTTGTCGCAAAATTTGGCGATATTTCGTCAATTGCCGCCAAGTTTGGCGAGAATTTGACGTTGGCGAATATAAATATATAGTGTTAAGCATTTAAGAATAGGAACAATGGTTACAACAATGAAAGAAAATTTGTTGAAACCCTGTTAACTAAAACTCATAAATTAAACCCGTTTATGGATGAATTCTGCTGTCTTGTTTGAAAATGTCAACCACCCTAAAATTTCAAACCACTATATCTCCGCCATTTTTTAATATAGAGACAAAACAAAAACTGCTCCGGATTCTCCGGATCAAGGCCGAACATTTAACGGAAAAAAAATTTAGGATTTCTAAGTTTTTTATACATCTTTTTGAATTTGAAATCTTTAAATGGCTATCACAGCGCCCCCTTCCGTCGGAATATTCTCACATTCTAGTAGGACCTGCTGGCTACAGCCAAAAACTTATTAAAAATTTTTGGTTTAATTATCTGCATACCATCATACACCTTTCGATGATACAATAGTGAAAATCGAACAAAATTCGTGATGGCAGCGCCCCCTTTCGTCGAAATATCCCCGAATTCAACCTGGACCTGCAGGCTATGGTCAAAAACATAGAAAAAAAAATGGTTCAATTATCTGCATAACTTCATACACTTTTCGATGATACAATAGTGAAAATGGAACAAAAATATCGATCACAGCGCCCCCTTTCGTTGAAATATCCTCAAATTCTGATAGAATCTGCTTGCCATAGCTAAAAACATAGAAAAAAAATTAGGTTTAATTTGAAGCATAACTTCATACACTTTTCGATGGTACAATAGTGAAATTGGAACAAAAATATCGATCACAGCGCCCCCTTTCGTCGAAATATCCCCGAATACAACCTGGACCTGCAGGCTATGGTCAAAAACATAGAAAAAAATTGGTTCAATTATCTGCATAACTTCATACACTTTTCGATGATACAATAGTGAAAATGGAACAAAAATATCGATCACAGCGCCCCCTTTCGTCGAAATATCTCCAAATTCTGATAGAATCTGCTTGCCATAGCCAAAAACATAGAAAAAAAATTAGGTTCAACTTGAAGCATAACTACATACACTTTTCGATGGTACAATAGTGAAAATGGAATAAAAATATCGATCACAGCGCCCCCTTTCGTCGAAATATCCCCAAATTCTGATAAAATCTGCTTGCCATAGCCAAAAACACAGAAAAAAAATTTGGTTCAATTTGAAGCATAACTTCATACACTTTTAGATGGTACAATCGTGAAAATGGAACAAAAATATCGATCACAGCGCCCCCTTTCGTCGAAATATCACCAAATTCTAATAGAACCTGCTTTCCATAGCCAAAAACATAGAAAAAAAAATTAGGTTCAATTTGAAGCATAACTTCATACACTTTTCGATGATACAATGAAGACACACAGACGGACAGACGGACAGACGGACAGACAGACATTTTGTAAAAACGTGTTTTTCGGAATCTCTGACCCCTAAAACGTGTAAATCCGCCGAAAACCGGAAGTCGAAAAAAATTTCGATTACAATACTTTCTTCTATTATAGATAGAAGAAAGTAATAAAGAACAACTCAAAAATAAAATTGTTACTCAGATTTTATCTAATAAAATTTTCAGATGCATTTTTCTTAACCTGACGCAAACGATAAATTGCCAAATATGGTTTCAATTACAATATTTCACATTGAATAATTTTTTAGCATTGCGAACATTTCCTTTCACGTATAAATTAAATATTTTCGTTTTATAACATTATTTTTCATCAAAATTGTTTTGCTTATTTTATTTTAAATAAAATTAGTAAGTTTTTATTTAATTTTTGAGGTATTTGTATTATTTTCTAAATGATATAGCCGTTTCAATTCTTTCACGAACGATAATGGTCGCCAAACAAATAACCAGAGGTAACTTTTTCGTCCAAAATAACAGAACTTTCCATCTCTATTCTATAACTAATTCCATAACTAATGTACGTAGAACAATATGTTATATACTAAAACCTTCCCTGAAAAATTATCTATCGAACAGTGAAAGTTCCATCAAAATCCATTCAGTGGAATTCGAGTTATAAAGGAACGGAACGAAATTTCCGTTTGTGTTTTATATATATAGTAGATAGATAGTAGATAGAAGATAACTTTATAATAAACCGCATTTACTTAAGACTTATTTTCTCAAATCCATCCAAGCTATTTTCTGGCATATTTTTAAACTCATTTTTATTCGCTAACCAATTATATTGGCTGGTGTTCTCATTAAGAAACTATGTAATAGAACTGTTTTTTTTTACGTTTTTGGGGAAAAGGCAGAAGATTTGTCGTTGAAATGCTATTAAGCTGTCGTTTTGAACCTAATTTCCGGACACAACAGCGGAAGAAAAGAAAAAAACTACTATCCTGGGGCATTAATCGCTTATGAACTCAAGTTATAATTGATTTGTTGGAAAATGATAAAAAAATGTTCGATTACAAATCACTTCAATAATCATGTTTGCAAATATCATGCTTTTAAGTTTAAAACATGCTTTTATGTCAGAAAATGTGTCAGAAAGTTTCGCGTTGTTTAGCGCAGAAAAGTATTTTACTGCACCCCCTCCCCCCCCCCCAGCACCCTTCTACCATTGGGATATTTTATCCTAACGCAGGGTTCGCAGGGCCATCTACGCTTATAGAAGCAAATAAACCTTTAAAAATGTTCTTCCGGTCTGTACCGAGAGGAAAAGGTAGCTTTCCTATACCTACATTTTAGAACTTTAGGTAATGTTACTCGAAAAGACAGAGCTAAAATGCCAGGAACCCGATTACAGAAGATTCGTTAATACTAATTTTGAATAAGAAATTCGCAAATAAGTTAGCTATAGCCAAGTTGGCTTCATTTATGGAGACATATTTTTGGTCACCAAATTTGGCTCCTTTTACTTTTCTTTTACGTTTCTTTTTTTTTCTTTTTTTTTTTTTTTTTTTTTTTTTTTTTTTGTAATATGCTGTCTTGTTTGAAAATGTCAGCCACCCTAGAATTTCAAACTGCTATACCTCAGCCATTTTTTAAGATAGAGGAAAAACAAATGATGCTCCGAAATCCTTGTATCAAGACCTAACACTTAACCGAAAAATAAATTTGAATTTCGATTTTTTTTGTATGTTTGTTTTAGTTTTAAATCTTTTAGTGGCCGCCATTTTTAAACAAGGCGGTCCAAACTGGCCAACGAACTCGGTCGAGACATTGGTGAGTTTATTACACACATTTTTTTTTCATCCAAAACGGTTCATAAATTTGACTGTTATCGTATGACATAGATCAGATATATATATATATATATATATAAATCAACATTTGAACGGAGGGTAGTTTTGGGCTCTGAGGGTCATGATCGGCGAAATTATACCAGAATTTTCCGGAATTGCTTTCCTCCGAACGGCTGCAATAGCGGCTGCTAACTTTTTTTTTTTTTTTTCATTCTTTCAATTCCTATTATTAGCTCACACTCTCTAATATATTTATATATCTTGTTCAAATTTTCAATCGTTAATAAAATATTTTCTATTCATCCTATCAAGTTCAAATAATTTTTTTTAAACTTGTACTGGATGACAATTGATGTTAATACAGTTTTTTCAAATATTAATTCATTAATTAAATTTAATTAATTAAATTTAATTTTATATTTCATTTCTGTTCAAAAATATAGACTCACTCCATATTTATAGTCTCACCTTCACACGTAAAAAGATAATGGGGCTATTCACGGACGAAGATCAGGCGGCTCGCGGGCGAAGGAGACTACAAATGTGGAATGAGTCTATACTTTTGAACAGAAATGAAGTATCAAACTAAAATTAAATAATAAAATTTAATTAATTAATCAATATTTGAAAAAAACTGTATTATCGTTAACTGTAACATCGCTATGGCACTTTATTGTGAAGTTTGGTATTTTTTGAAATTCAATATTTGAAAAACGGCATAATCATTAGATTTTAAATTTATATCAAGAAAAATACAATTTTTTTTTAACTTTTTAACGCAGTTTGTCTAACAATTTTGTGAGAAATACTTTTCGAGCTATTAATTTTTGGTATTTTAGCTATTTATTTTTTATTTAATTTTTAATACATTTCAAAAATTTCTCTTATGTAAGATATTTAGCAGGATATAAATTTAGGAATAAACACCGTCAGCGGCGAAGCGTGTAGATCGCTGGAAAAAAATTTCTATTTGACCTAAGTAGGAATTGACTTTAAAAAAAAAGTTTTTATATTACTTGTTACTTATTGTAATGAAAGCTACCTAATACAGCCTTTAAAAGTGCTATTGCACAAAGCGTCAAAGTTGCCGTTACTTTTGTGTGACACCATGTTTAATCGATGTCTTCAATAGAGTTGCTCGAAAAACAAGCAACTTTTTATTGTCGGAGAAATTTTGTCACCTATAGTGTGGCATTGATATAATAAGGGCCCATATCGCGTGGAACAAACAGTCAATGAAATGCTCGGAAAACTGACGAGGCGCAGCAATTTTTGTCATTTCAAATTATCCCGTTTAATAGCACTATAAGAATCAAACAGTAAAGAGACAATAGAGAGTTTAAAAATAATAATAACAACAACTTACCATAGCTTAAGAGTTAAAATAACCCGTCGCAATCCTATTATAAATGTCATCATTATCTCGAGCACTAGACGGACGACGAAATAAAACAGCACCATCTCCACAGTCGCTTTACAGCAGAGCCGAGTCGTACAACCAAGTTGCTGGGCTGTCTTTATTACATAGATGAAACAACCCTACAAGAAAGCAAATATACTTATGTTAAGCAAAATATAATGCAAAATAATAACAAAATGTGTAGAAAGTGATATTTGGTTGTTTATTTACTTTCTGGTAGACAATTTATGATAAACAAAGTCTATCGTCAAACAATGTGATTTAACGTAACGTGTGATTTAACGTTTTAATGCATAAGCGTGTCATCAGGATCACTGTTGACAATTACAGCGCTGTGTGTCACACGCGACATACATATTCCATGTTATTTATTTTGTGGATCAAGGCTAACTTACATATAGTCATATTATGATACAGGGATATTACTGTGGATAGGCTAATGTAGTTTTTGCAATGAAGAGAAGAATATAATAAGAAAGTTGCTTATTGTCTCTGTTTTCTCTAGCATTTAGGACTCTAGAAAAGGACTCTCACAAAGTTGAGGCTAAATATTTTATGTCAACTTTATGATAGCAAGTTAATTGTATAGCATTGAGATAATGAGAGCCCTTAATAGTAATAATTAATTTAATTGCGTTTGTGTTTTAAAGATTTTTATTATTTTCACGCATATTACAAGTAATGGTTAATACGAGGACTGCATATTAAATGTGAAAAATCTATTATAGTTTTCAATTAAAAAATAAATGGTTGTCACCTGTGTTCTGTATACTGATAGGCAGTATGTTCCCAGAAGCAAGAGTTGCATACCTTGGTGTTACTCAGCAGTTCAGAAGGCACATAACACATTTCAAATACCAGTTTCAGCAATTACCCAAATACCAATACCCAAATACGAATTACCTTCACCCAAAATACTTCAACACGTAAGCGAAGTATTTTGGGCAAACCCTGTATATTATCTATAGATTTGCATGGAGGCAGCGTATTGCTGCTTATTTTACTGTTTATTACTGTTAATTTTACGGTATAATACTGGCAGCTGGGATGCCAATATTATGCTGTAAAATCAACATTTTTTTTTTCAGTGTAGTGTACATGTTAAAATTTAGCTCAGTTAGAAAAAACATCACATAGTTGAAAATTCACTTTTAACAATTTTTGCCAATAGACTCGAATAATTTTGTGCCGCCGTGTATATTATTTAAATATTTTTATACACATCATATATTAAGCTAAAATTTAATTCATGTAAAAAACGCATAACACAACCAAAAACACACTTTCAGCAACCACCAACCCTAAACGGCAATGTAATTTTTTCGTAATCCTGTATATATGATTTATTTCTTTTCCACAAACCTTTCTTAATATACTAAATATACAATAAAATGTTCAACAAACTGGTGTGATGCATAAATAAAGACAAAAAACATCTTAATAACACCATAAAATTAAGAAATGAGCAAAGTCTTTTCGGAGGAACTGCGTATTTCTTCATTAGGCGCAAAGAAGACGTGCTACCACTTTGAAAGCAGGGCAATCTTGCTCTTGCTTTCCACGCGGTAGCACGTTTTCTTTGCGCCTTGTGTGACACTATAAATAAATGATAAATGCTTTGTACTCCACATTCTACAGAAAACATATTCTTCAGAAATGCATAACAATCTCATTACGTTTGAAATAGTGTAACATCATTAAAACAAACATCAAACTATTTTCCCACATTGACCGTAATGTAATTTTGAGTATCCTTGTAAATGAACTTATAAATGTTACACACTTCATTTTCAATAGCGATCATGCTACAGTAAACCTCAATGTCAGATATCAATTACATATTTACGGAAATTTGAATACGGCCAGACAGACAAACAGAAGTCATAAACACTTTTCAACAAGTTGGAAAGTGTTAAACAACGAAGGAAAATCATGCGTCAAGCATAGATTATGGAATACTTCGCAACATTTCTAGAATACTGTATCACGGAACCGTTTAAAAAAAGGTGAAAGAAGATATTTTAGTACACAATTTGGAAAACGTATAACATATTTGAAAACCCAATTTCAGAAATTACCATCTATACACAGAGAAAATAAAACCCAATTTGGGTCGAAAGATTCTTAGGTATGTGCCCAAATTGGGCCATGCCTGTTTTGGTTGCCACTGTGTATCCATTTTGGACACTGTTAAATACCCATCTTAAAAATAATAATAATAATAATAATAATAAAATAAAATAAAATAAAACATTTTTGCCACTCCAGGCAAAAAATCGCCATTTTGGTGCCAAATAGAAACCCCGGTGCGTCTGCGATAGCTGTACCATAAAAATAAATGTGTGTTTTTATAATAAAATTGTGTACGTTTTATAATAAAATAAATTTTTCTTTTATAAAATACTAGCAAGCTACGCCCGCTACGCTGGTCAATTTCTTATAACGAACTTTTAATCCAACAAAATATTGACATTTCATAATTCACTTTTATATTTTAACAGAATAATAAGGCTACTATAATTTGTGACCCGTGCTATAGCCAATATACACGCCAGGACGCGTCGCCCTTATCATTATCTTTTTACGCATGAAGGTTTCGCTATGGTACTCCATTGTGAAATTTGGTAATTTTTCAAATTCAATATTTGAAAAATGGCATAATCATTAGATTTGAAATTTATATCAAGAAAAATACAATTTTTTACCTTTCAAACGCAGTTTGCCTAACAATTTTCTGACAAATACTTTTCGAGCTACTATTTTTTTTCAGTAACTTCAAATGTTTCATTTTCCGAGATTAATCAGTGGCAACAATTAGCGAAAAACCCAGTCGTCAGAAACGCATAGTTTTTTATTAAAGAGGCTGTTGGAGCAGGGATTGTCACCACCAATTTGCCACCATCACTTTTGAAATTAGTTCGGTAGTTCTAGAGATTCCATAGAAATTGTAATTTAGAATGTTTTTAGAACGCTTTTCGCTCATTTCACCCTTTTAAATTTCGAATTTTTTTATTATGTTTTTAGAGAGCATTTGCATCTTATAAGTAACTACAATGCCAAATTTCATATTTCTAGCTCCTTCAGTATAAAAAAAAAAATCGCAATTTTAGAACGTTTTTCGCACTCGCACCCCCCCCCCCTGGGGTTAGTGACACAGACATAAAATATAGCCTATGTTGAAGCAGGGGTTGTCACCATAAATTTGCTACCATCACTTTTGTAATCGGTTCGGTAGTTCTAGAGAGTCCATAGAAATTGTAATTTAGAATGGTTTTGGGACGCTTTTCACTCATTTCACCCTTTTAAATTTCATTTTTTTTTTTTAATTTTATTCTTAGAGAGCATTTACATCTTATAAGTAACTACAATGCCAAATTTCAAATTTCCTCCATCAGTATAAACAAAATCGCAATTTTAGAAGTTTTTCGCTCCTGCACCTCCCTGAGGATAGTGGCACCCACAAAAAATATATCCTATGTTGGAGCAGGGGTTGTCGCCATCCATTTGCCACCATCACTTTGGAAATCGGTTCGGTAGTTCCAGAGATTCCATAGAAATTGTAATTTAGAATGTTTTTAGAACGCTTTTCGCTCATTTCACCCTTTTAAATTTCGAATTTTTTTTTTATTTTGTTCTTAGAGAGCATTTACATCTTATAAGTAACTACAACGCCAAATTTCAAATCGGTTCGGTAGTTCTAAAGATTCCATAGAAATTGATATTTAGAATGTTTTTAGAACGCTTTTTGCTCATTTCACACTTTTAAATTTCGAATTTTTTTTATTTTGTTCTTAGAGAGCATTTACATCTTATAAGTAACTACAATGCCAAATTTCAAATCGGTTCGGTAGTTCTAGAGATTCCACAGAAATTGTAATTTAGAATGTTTTTAGAACGCTTTTCGCTCATTTCACCCTTTTAAATTTCGATTTTTTTTTTATTTTGTTCTTAGAGAGCATTTACATGTTATAAGTAACTACAACGCCAAATTTCAAATTTTTTTATTAGTTCTAGAGATTCCATAGAAAATGTAATTTAGAATGTTTTTAGAACGCTTTTCGCTCATTTAACCCTTTTAAATTTCGATTTTTTTATTTTGTTGTTAGAGAGCATTTACATGTTATAAGTAACTACAACGCCAAATTTCAAATCGGTTCGGTAGTTCTAGAGATTCCATAGAAATTGTAATTTAGAATGTTTTTAGAACGCTTTTCGCTCATTTCACCCTTTTAAATTTCGATTTTTTTTTTTTTTTTTTTTTTTTTTTTTTTTTTTTTTGTTCTTAGAGAGCATTTACATCGTATAAGTAACTACAACGCCAAATTTCAAATCGGTTCGGTAGTTCTAGAGATTCCATAGAAATTGTAATTTAGAATGTTTTTAGAACGCTTTTCGCTCATTTCACCCTTTTAAATTTCGATTTTTTTTTATTTTGTTCTTAGAGAGCATTTACATGTTATAAGTAACTACAACGCCAAATTTCAAATCGGTTCGGTAGTTCTAGAGATTCCATAGAAAATGTAATTTAGAATGTTTTTAGAACGCTTTTCGCTCATTTAACACTTTTAAATTTCGATTTTTTTATTTTGTTGTTAGAGAGCATTTACATGTTATAAGTAACTACAACGCCAAATTTCAAATCGGTTCGGTAGTTCTAGAGATTCCATAGAAATTGTATTTTAGAATGTTTTTAGAACGCTTTTCGCTCATTTCACCCTTTTAAATGGTGGAAAGTTCTTGGAAGTCCAGGAAGTTTCTTTAACATTTTCACCGCATATTAATAACGAAACTTTTCAGTTAGATTCTTTAGTTGTTAATCAGATCACAACAAATTTACCGAACTTTCTGATTACTAATAAGTATTGGCCTCGTATTGAAGGATTAAATCTGGCGGATCCCAATTTCCATGTGTCCGATTCCATTGATGTACTCATAGGTGCAGATTTGTTTGCTAACATAATAATCGGAGAGTCCATTCTAGGTCCTAAGGGAACACCGAGTGCTGTTAATACGAAACTGGGTTGGATATTATCTGGAATAATTTATTCGAATTATTCAAATCATAATTCTTCTGTTAGTTGTCATATTACGACGCAAATAAATTCTCAATTGCAAAAATTTTGGGAACTCGAATCAATTCCTAGTTATGATCCAGTTTCGCAAGTAGAAGATAATTATGTAAAAACAGTATCACGCACGGTATCAGGAAGATATATCGCGGATCTTCTATTTAAATCTAAACCTGTTCTCGGAAATTCTAAATCTCAAGCTTTAAAGCGTTTCAATTCCTTAGAAAATAAACTTCAAGGAAATTCCGTACTTAAGGAACAATATTCGTCATTCATGAAAGAGTATATTGATTTGGGACACATGGAACTCGTTCCAGCCACAGAAATTTCAAATCCAGATCATTTTTATCTCCCCCACCACGGGGTAATAAGAGAGGATAGTTGTACAACTCGACTTCGGGTAGTATTCGATGCATCCGCAATTGGTTCAGAAGGTCGCTCGTTAAATGATTATTTGGATATAGGGCCGAAATTACAACCGGATATTTTTCAGTTATTATTAAAATTCAGAATGCATCCAATAGGCTTTAGTGCGGACATCGAAAAAATGTTCAGGCAAATTCTTATCAATCCAAAACATGTAGATTATTAACGTATTTTATGGCGGTTCGATCCTAAAGAAAACATTCAAACCTATCGGTTGTTAACAGTAACCTATGGCACTGCTTGTGCGCCATTTTTGGCAATTAGAACTTTAAATCAGTTAGCAATAGATAACGAACAAACTTTTGAAAGGGCTTCTAAAATCATTCGCAACAATATCTACGTCGATGATTTGTTGTCGGGTTCAGATTCCAAAGAAAATGCTCAATCTTTAATTACGGAGCTTATTAATGTTATGAAAGGCGGAAGCTTTAATTTACGAAAATGGTCCCCAAATGATCCTGAAGTACTCGCTCATTTACCAGATGAACTTAAAGCTTCAGCAAAGACAGTAATCAAAGAAGATGAAGCTGTTAAAATTCTTGGTTTACTCTGGGATTCATCCAATGATATGCTCAAAATAAAATTTAATCAGTTCAAAGATGTCAAAAATAAAAGAGATCTTCTCTCTGTAATATCCACAATCTTCGATCCTCTGGGTTTCCTTTCCCCGATCACGATCAATTTGAAAATCATGATACAAAACCTCTGGAAGGAAAAAATCTCATGGGATGAGGAAATTCCAAATTCAATTTTAATTAGTTGGAATCAAATTTTGGCAGAAATTAATTTATTAGAAACTATTGAAATTCCCCGGTATACTTATTCATACCATAAAAAGAATTGTGAAATTCAGTTACATGGTTTTTGTGACGGTTCCGGAAAAGCTTACGCTGCTGTCGCTTACTTACGAGTTATCACCCCTAACGAAATATTCGTCAATTTAATTGCGGCAAAAACAAAGGTAAATCCTATAAAGCCACAAACTTTACCACGCATTGAACTTTGCGTCGCTCTATTATTAGCAAAACTTTGCTCAACTATCGTCGATACTTTATCCACGAGCATAAATAGTGTATTTTTATGGTCAGATTCCCAGATAGTTCTCTGCTGGCTAAAATCGCCCCCTTTAAAAGGAAATCAATTTGTATTAAATAGAGTACGTCAAGTACAAACATTATTGCCTTCAGCCGAATGGAACCCTGTTCCCGGAACTCTAAATCCTGCAGACGTAGCCTCCAGGGGTATTCCACCGCGAAAACTCCTCAACAATAAGATGTGGTGGCATGGGCCTCCATGGCTGTCGTCAAAAGAGCCAATTCCAATCCCCTTATACAGACCTATCACTGAATTAGATCAAGAAGCTAACTCTGTCAGTAACATAACAAAAATAAATGTCTTACCAGACTTTATTCTAAAATTCTCAAGCTTTAATAAGTTAGTACGCGTAATAGGATGATGTTTGCGATTTATTCATAATTCAAGACAGAATTCTACAAGAAAGATCGGAAATCTAAGTGCACAAGAAATATCTAGTTCTATCATTTCTATAGTGAGATTAATTCAAAATTATGAATTTCATGCAGAAATTAAATTTTTAAAAGAAAATAAATCCTTGCCAAGCAATAGCAAATTGCTATCGTTGAATGTCTTCTTAGATTCAGCTGACATATTAAGAGTGGGCGGTCGTTTATCGCAACATGAATCATTCAGTTTTGACAGAAAGTAACCTATTCTTCTTCCTAAAAACAGTGTTTTTACAAAATTGTTAATAAAGGATATACACGAAAGAAATTTACATGCAGGTACACAGTTAGTGCTTTCTACAATTCGCCAGAACTACTGGTTTGTAGATGGTCGTTCAACAGTCCGACAAGAGCTCCATAAATGTGTACTTTGTAAACGCCTTAAGGCACAAGCCTGCCAACAAATGATGGGAAACCTTCCGGTTGAAAGAATCACACCAATTCGTTCATTTCTCAAGGTGGGCTTAGACTTTGCTGGTCCTTTTTTGACAAAACCAAATATGCCAAGAACCAAAATCAAGCTAAAATCTTATATCGCAGTTTTCGTTTGCATGTGCACGAAAGCGGTTCACCTTGAACTGGTATCTGACTTATCTGTACAAGCCTTGCTAGCAGCATTCAAACGCTTTATCGCACGCAGAGGTTTGCTTTCTGATGTCTTCTCTGATAATGCCAAAAATTTCATTGGTCTGTC
Organism: Maratus michaelseni; assembly: GCA_963931845.1. Taxonomy (NCBI): domain Eukaryota; kingdom Metazoa; phylum Arthropoda; class Arachnida; order Araneae; family Salticidae; genus Maratus; species Maratus michaelseni. Next base: position 255,185,229 of record OZ007587.1, read on the forward strand.
CAATCAATTAAAACAGCTTTTTAAATACTTGAGGGAAAGAGACTTTCAAGAATTTCTCTCCACCCAAAAAATTAATTGGAATTTCATACCTCCATATGCACCACACTTTGGTGGTCTATGGGAAGCAGCTGTGAAACTTACTAAAACTCATCTTGTGAGAGCTTGTAAATCAAGCGTACTCAATTTTGAAGAGCTCACTACTTTACTTTGCCAGATAGAAAGCTGCATAAATTCCAGACCATTAACCCCGATGTCTTCAGATCGTTCCGATCCTCGTGCTTTAACGCCGGGTCATTTTTTAATAGGAGCATCTCTTCTTGACATTCCAGAATCATTCAATCATCCTAAAATATCGTTAAATGCTCGCTGGCGTTTAATAGAAAAGGCAAAAAATCAATTTTGGGGCAGGTGGTCCAGAGAATATTTGCAACATCTTCAACAACGTCCAAAATGGACTACTCCACGTGCAAATCTTCGAGAAGGCGATTTGGTGATAGTTCACGAAAGATTACAGCCCATGAAATGGAAATTGGGTCGGATTCTAAAGACTTATCCTGGAACAGATAATCTTGTGCGGGTTGTCCTAATCAAGACAGTTGACGGTGACATCAAGCGTCCTATTAGGTGTCCCCTCTCCTGCCGGGGGCGGAGGATGTATGATTTTAAGTAATAATTCTTAACGCTAGATGGCAGCACTATGAAAGAAAAGCTATTTAAAAGGACTTTTCGAACCGATATCGTTACATCATAAATTGACTATAAAAAAGAACATTTTATTAACTCTATTAAATTTCCACAACCTTATTATTATTGTGTTTTAAAAATTCTATCATAATTTTCTGTTATATTTGTATTAATTATCTTTCATTTATTTTATTTAGATTTTATAAATTCTTCGAGTCTGTGATGCGGGACTGCTAAGTGAGTCCGAGGCTGTTATTCATTCTGATGTTGTTTTCTGAACGTAAAAGTTCTATTCTGTTTTTTTGAGTCTGTATTTAAATTCAATTCAAGTCTTATACTTTATTAATGATGTAACAGATTGATTCTGTTATTCTGCTGTGTGTTGATTCTGAGCATAAAATGCTGCTGTTTTTTATTCTGAATTTTGATTGCTTGTAAAATTCTCAACTCTTATTTTGAAGTCAGTCTACTTATTAAAATATGTGAAAAAGATAAACCTGTCAAGTGATTAGCTTCAATTTATTATTGAAAGCAAGCAATTCTTTTTGATGTAGAAGCTACTATTATTTTTATTATTGAGAAAATATTCTTCAAATACTAGAATTAAAATTCTAGTTTTGATTTAACAAATATTGAAGTCTACGAATAAGAGTATTAAACTAATCGGCTGATTTTGAAATCATGGAATCTGGGCATGACACAAATCGCAAGGCTGTAGATATTCTTTTTATTTATTTATTGAGTTATAAAATCTCAACTGTGCTAATTCTTGAATCTAAAGATTCTACAGTAATTTAGAATGTTTTTAGAACGCTTTTCGCTCATTTCACCCTTTTAAATTTCGAATTTTTTTTTTTAGTTGTTGTTCTTAGAGAGCATTTACATGTTATAAGTAACTACAACGCCAAATTTCAAATCGGTTCGGTAGTTCTAGAGATTCCATAGAAATTGTATTTTAGAATGTTTTTAGAACGCTTTTCGCTCATTTCACCCTTTTAAATTTCGAATTTTTTTTATTTTGTTCTTAGAGAGCATTTACATCTTATAAGTAACTACAACGCTAAATTTCAAATCGGTTCGGTAGTTCTAGAGATTCCATAGAAATTGTAATTTAGAATGTTTTTAGAACGCTTTTCACTCATTTCACCCTTTTAAATTTCGAATTTTTTTTTATTTTGTTCTTAGAGAGCATTTACATCTTATAAGTAACTGCAACGCCAAATTTCAAATCGGTTCAGTAGTTCTAGAGATTCCATAGAAATTGTAATTTAGAATGTTTTTAGAACGCTTTTCGCTCATTTCATAATTTTAAATTTCGAATTTTTTTTTATTTTGTTCTTAGAGAGCATTTACATCTTAAGTAACTATAACGCCAAATTTCAAATTTCTATCTGCTTCAGTATAGAAAAGATCGCAATTTTAGAACGTTTTTCGCTCCTGCACCCCCCTGGGGTAGTGGGACCGACATAAAATATAGCCTATGTTGGAGCAGGGGTTGTCACCATCAGTTTGCCACCATCACTTTTGAAATCGGTTCGGTAGTTCCAGAGATTACCCACTACAAACAAACAATCTTTACTCCTTTATAATATTAGTATAGAAAACTAACATGTTGTTTTCGCAGGCTATGTCTATTACCTGTATTCGAAAACAATGTTTTCTTGCCAAAATGGTGCAAAAACAAAAAATGCGCCAACCCTGGTGCGTCTGCGACATCTGTTCCAAAATCCCATCAACCCCGGTGTTCCTGAGATATTTGTTCCATTTTCTAAGGGTTATTATAATTAATATTATCGGTGTCATTCTGGAATAGCCGTCGCAGCCGCACCGGGGGTTGGCGCGATTTTTGTTTTGCGCCATTTGGGCTAAAAAAAAAAAAAAAACGTTTTCAGGTACCGTTAGGCCTAGCTTGTTAAAACAGCATATTAGTTTTATTTTATAATGAAACAGATTATTTTATTATAAAACACACACAACTTTTATTATAAACACACACAAATTATTTTAGGTACTTCTCTATAATCCCGTCGATCACTTTTCATAACAAAAAACTATCGTCAAACTATAAGATTAAACGCCAAAAATGCAGTCCCATTTACTTGATGTCAGAAGCATTACACGTGTTTGTTATGTCATCAAGTGGTTTTTAATTCGATATTTGCCTGTATTATTCATTGTTTTACTGATTTATTATTTATTTCATTAATTAAAATAACAATTGTGTCCTTAAATTCTTATATTTTATTTATTTATTTATTTTGATATTCCAATGGCAACGTTCTCCCGTTTATTTGGCGTTACAGTTTGGCGATAGATTTTGTTATGAAAAGTGTCAACGGGATAATAGAGAAGTAGGTACCTTATTTCATTATAAAAAACACACAACTTTTATTATAAACACACACAATGATTAATTTATTACAAAACATACAATATTTAATTTAATGTAAAACACACGGAATCTGCTCTACCGGGTTGCTATAAGAAGCAAAATCTCGCCAAAATCAAAAATCGTCCTTGTGGCGAAGAAAAAAATAAAAAACCTTTGGTGCGTCTGCGACAGCTGTACCTTCTTTCTTTGTGACTGATTTCACTGGCAATCGAACATTAAGACGGAAATGATAATTAACAAAGTTCTAAAAATTATGGAAGTGAATAACCAAATAAATACAGTACAATGGTATTAATATATATATATGTTATATAAAAATTTATTCCCTTCGTATCCTTCCATTTTATTCGCATTAATATTTTAAAATTAATCTAACTTCTGTCATAGTCAGTATTTCCTTAATTCTTAATAATATCTATTCCTATTTAAAGTCCTTTTAAAAGTAAATATCCATATATTAATAATTATTTTATTCCAAATCTTAATCTAAAATTTAAGATCATTCGTAGCTTTTATCAGTTCCCCAATCTATAAAATTCTGAGACGCGTTCTCATTTCGAATGTTTTTTAAAAGCCATTTTCTTTTTATTATTATTGCTCTGATTTTTTCGCGCGCTTGGGATTTTAACTTCAAAATTTATCCGCACCCAAGTACGGGATTCTTTACTGTTTTAGCCTCGCCCTCTAGCCTCATTCGCTGAGCTGGAAGTCGCCTGTCACTCATTGGTTTGTGCGCTCGTGATGTAAATCTGTGTATATCTCCGCGGAGAGAACAAAACTCGCCCGCACCGGTCGGAGCACGAGATTTTTGACGTTTTCGGAAGCTAAACAAATATGTGTATGGTGTTTTTATGTCCGTAGAATATTCAACTGGCCCAGTAACATCTTAATTCAATGAAGTGAAGCAACGTTAGCCCGAGGGCTATAAGTTTTAGACCTTTGGGAATTGTTTCTGTGTTGTTCGTCTTCTAATAAAATTATTTGTCTGGAGATTGGCTGGATTTATTGGAAAACTTTGGTGGACTCATTTCATTGCCTTCTACTTCGCCATACTCGCTAATGTCGACTGCAACTTGCTATATCGTTGAAGGACTGCCATCTTTTCATCGAATATTATTCATCGTAATATCTCAACCTCGTCAAAATGCTACACATATATATATATATATTATAAATTACTTACATGTATTATCCAAGTATCGACCCACGAAACGTATCTGCGAGACAGTTTAAGTAAGGCAAGAGTAGCTATCCATGCTACTTCTGTCAAAATGGAAAGACATCCAAGCTTGAAGAATTTTGCGCAGATGTATTTCATTATAGAAAAAAGATCACGCTTTTTGTCTAATTTAACGTAGTCACAGTTTGCGAACGCAAAAATAGCAAACACGATTGCAAATTGTTTAAGTGCTTTTCTATAAACCATTATTTTGGTTTAAATAAAAACTTTTAATAAACTGGAAAAAATATCTTGCAATACTACAGGGATAATTTACGTAGATTATGAAATTTTGAATTCTCGTGAGTAAAATTCAGATGCTGCCAAATTTTTGCCACTATATACATACATATGTAAAACACGTTAAAAATTAAAAACAGCATGAGCTTGTAATAATAAAATTAATAACAACAAATAACATTTGTGCATCTAAAGAAGAGTTCGTCAATTTAATTTTTATTTTAAAGACTCAATGACCTAAAATCGCATATGGAAATTTCCATGTAAATTAAAAATTATGGATATCCATGACAGCAATGCGCAGTAACAATTCAATTATTTTATCAGGGGAACTTACGACAAAACGGTGAATGCTTCTGACGGTGAAAAATAGTATCATAAACGCAAAAGAATGTCTTTAATAGCACCAAAAATACGTTTGCAGAAAACGTTTGGAAAGTGTGTTTTAAGTGTTTTCAATATCTTGACACCAATTAACGGATTTTTGCACCTTTAAATAATGTGTATACTTGTTATTTGTACGTGTTTTAATGATTTATATTATTTATTCAAGGAGAATTGTGCACTGTTTATAATTTTTTTCTTATATAGGATAAATGTACCAATAGTCGGCCACTTAACTGCTTTTATATATATAAATTTTAACGTAGATTTTTTTAAAAACGACACAACATTTTTAAGGGATATATATGTTAAAACATACGTTTTTTATTATGTTTCAGCAATTATTTTTTAAAAACACGGTAAGAGTCTTTTTTTTAGACAAAGTTAAATTAAAAAATTGCAAGTTCTTTAATAGTGGGCCACCTTAAATCCAATGTTCGGCCATCACTGTGCCAATTGTCGGCCACTTCAGAATTTTGTTTTACCTGAAAAACGACTATAACAAATTTGACTAAATTTTGCATTCTACCATTTTCGGTTATGAGAAGATGATTGAGCTATCTCACATGTTCGAGAAAATTCAATTAGTGGGTCATGTAGGGTCATTGCGGGTAAAGCTAATTTTACTTTACCTAATAAATGGCTTTAACGATTTTGACTAAGTTTTGTATCCTACAATTTTGGGATACAAGAAAACCATTAGACTGGGTCGCATGTTCTAGAAAATTTCATTAGTGGGTCATTTGGGGGTAACTATGGGTCAAATAAATATTATCTAAAAACGGCTCTAACGATTTTGACTAAATTTTGTATCCTACCGTTTTGGGGTACGAAAAGTCCATTGGGCTAGGCACATGTTTGAGAAATTTCGATTAGTGGGTCATTTTGGGGTCACTACGGGTCAAGCTAATTTTATCTAAAAAACGGCTTAAACGTTTTTGACTATATTTTGTATCCTACCGATTTGGTATACGAAAAGACTATTGAGCTGGGTCACATGTTCGATAAAATTCAATTAGTGGGTTATTTTGAGATCACTGCAGGTCAAGGTAATTTTGTCTTATCTAATAAATGGCTTTAACGATTTTGACCAAGTTTTGTGTCTTACCTTTTTGGGATACAAGAAGACAATTTGGCTGAGTCACATGTTTGAGAAAATTCGATTAGTGGGTCATTTGGGGGTCACTGTGGGTCAAGTTAATTTTATCTATAAAACGGCTCTAACGATTTTGACTAAATTTTGTATCCTACCGTTTTGGGATACGAAAAGACCATTGGGCTGGGTCACAGATTTGAGAACATTCGGTTAGTGGGTCATTAGTGGCGAGATTTAGTAGGAAAATCGACTTTCAAGATTACTAATGCCAAAGCACATGTTTACCGTCAAATGAAAGAATGCGTCGTTTCCGAATTTTCGTAAAATTATGGCGACATTTGGTGAACAGATTTGTTTTTAAAATCTGTAGGAATTTTCTGGAAATTCCCACAAACAGCGAGGATAAATGATTAAACCAATCAGAGTAGAGTCCATAGAACGTTCTAAAAAAACAGAATTTAACCAATCAAGGTACATAGAACTGATTGTTATATGTTGTACAGATAATTTATTGTTATATTGTGTTGAACACAAAGATAATTTTAACGAGCATAGCTCGGTCTTCCCAGATTGTTGTAAATAACTCAAAGTAGAACTTTTTAAAAACAGCAAAACATTTTTAGCAGTGCCGTGTATAAATGTATACTTTTGGAAATTCTTCTGGGAATCGCAAGTTATTTCTCATAAGTTTTATTTTTCAAAGTAACGTCAATCATAAACATTTCTTTTTTAAAATTTTTGATATTATCTCATAAATAATTACTTTATGAGTGTTAAACTACTAGAAATTAACAACACAATAGCTCTTTTCATTTCAACCAAATTGATTTTTTGTGTAATGTAAATCTTAAAAGTGACACATGCAGAAAGCTTCATTATTTTATTTTATTTTATTATTTAAGTTCAATAGAAGCTGCGAAAAGGATTCTAAATCCCAGTAGTCAGCCTCTTATTAATAGAGTGGCTAACTATTGGATAAAACAAACAAGTTTTTTTTTTTTTTCTTCAAAACCAACGGTTTTGCACGCATGGTTGAAATATGGCAAGTGGTATTTGTGTACCAATTAACATCAGGAGAAATTATACTTTTGCAAATAATTTAAATATTACTAAAATAAGTCACAATTTGAATAACCGTCATTTTTGTACCGCATTATGTGAATGTGAGACTTGAAATAATACGAAAATTGTCATTGCAACCAGCGCCCGCTTAAGACATAAAAGTAGGGGAAGCCCGACGTTACTCTGCCACCCCCCTCCCCTCTACCAATTGCTTTGTTGTTTACTAAATCCATTTTTGGTATGCTGCAACAATTTGAAATTTTACCATCAAAATTTCGAGTAAACAACAATTTAGAAAAAGCGAGCTCCTTAGATAAAAATTTCGTAAGAAAAAAAAAATGCATTTCTTACCCTAATTATTATTATTATTATTATTATTTATTTTATTTTGACTGTTTTTTTTTCTTTTTTTTTTTTTTTTTTTTTTTTTTTGTAAAAAGTTATTCTGAAAAGTAAACCCCAAATCTGGAGGCACGGCAGTGCCTCCGCCAAGTCGAGAAAGCACGGCCGTAAAGCATACTTTTCTGGAAGCAACTCAGGGCACTTTTGACCCCCCATATCTCCGCGCTGGAGTATCCCAAAAATTTGAAATTTCGTTTTTCTAGAGTATTTGGCACACAGGACCAAAATTTAAAATTACAACTCTCTGTCTTTTCTAGTTCAGACGATATATGAACTCAAACATTCGATTTTTTGTCACTCACACACTCACTCGTTCACGCGTCATCAAAAAGATTGAGTAGATCCCGTAGCCCTAGAAACTTGACATTTGGAAAAAAGGTAGTGTTTAGGATACAAAGAAAGAAAAAATTATAAAATCCGGAAAATTCGAAAAAAAAACCATTCGAAAATTCAACAAATACCATCAAAATTGAAAATTGAAAATAATACGATCTTTTAGTCTTAGAAACTTAAGATTTGGTGTGAAGGTAGTGTTTAACATCCAGAAAAAGAAAACATCAAAAACACCAAAAAAATCGAAAACAAAATTGAAAAAAAATCGAAAAAATCGAAAAATTTCAAATAATCCGATTTTGTTGCGCTAGAAACTTGGAATTCGGAATAAAGGTAGTATTTAGGATGCAAAATAAGAAAAAATTAAAAAATCCGGAAAATTCGAAAAAATAATTCAAAAATTCGAAAAAAATTGAAAAAATTAAAATAATTTGATCTTTTAGCCTTAGAAACTTAAAATTCGCGGTAAAGATAGTCTTTAGGAATCAGAATAAGTTAAAATAAAAAACGCAATAAAATTGGAAAATAAAATCAAATAATCGAGAAAAAATCGGAAAAATAGAAAAATAAGGAAAATTTGAAAATAATTCGATTTCATAGCGCTAGAAACTTGAAATTTGGAATAATGTAATATTTAAGATACTAAATAAGGGAAAAATTAAAAAATATGGATAATTCGAAAAATAGCCATAAATTAGTGCAGACGATATATGAACTCAAAGATTCGATTTTTTGTCACTCATACACTCACTCACTCTCGCGTCATCAAAAAAGATTGGGTAGATCCCGCAGCCATAGAAACTTAAAATTTGGAATAAAGCTAGTGTTTCGGATACAAAGAAAGGAAAAATTATAAAATCCGGAAAATTCCAAAAATAATAATAATAATAATAATATTCGAAAATTCAACAAATTCGAACAAAATTGATAATTGAAAATAACACGATCTTGCAGTTTTAAAAGCTTAAAATTTGGTTTGAAGGTAGTGTTTAGAATTCAGAAGAAGAAAACATCAAAAACACCAAAAAAAAAATCGAAAATAAAATCGAAAATAAAATCGAAAAATCGAAAAAATCGAAAATTTTCAAATAGTCCGATTTTGTTGCGCTAGAAACTTGGAATTCGGAATAAAGGTAGTATTTAGGAGGCAAAATAAGGAAAAATTATAAAATCCGGAAAATTCGAAAAAAATTGAAAAAGTTAAAATAATTTGATCTTTTAGCCTTAGAAACTTAAAATTCGCGGTAAAGATAGTGTTTAGGATTCAGAATAAGTTAAAATAAAAACGTAATAAAATTCGAAAATAAAATAAAAAAATCGGAAAAATCGAAAAATAAGGAAAATTTGAAAATAATTAGATTTCACAGCGCTAGAAACTTGAAATTTGGAATAAAGGTAATATTTAAGATTCTAAACAAGAAAACATTAAAAAATATGGATAATTCGAAAAAAAATCGAAAATTTCAAAAATTAAAAATTAAAAAAAAAGAAAGAAAGAAAAAGAAAAAGAAAAAGAAAAAGTGAGAAATTGAAAATATTATAATTTCGTAGTCTTAGAAACTGAAAATTTGGTGTAAAGGTAGTGTTTAGGATTCAGAAAAAGAAAAAATTAAAAAAAACAACAAAAATCGAAAATAAAATAAAAAAATCGAAAAAAAAACGAAAATTTGAAAATAATTCGATTTTGTTGAGCTAGAAACTTAAAATTTGGAATAAAGGTAGTATTTAGGATACAAAAAAAAAAAAAAAGAAAAAATCTGTAAAATTCTAAAAAAAAAAATTTTTAAAATTGAAAAAATTCGATTTTGTAGCTTTAGAACTTAAAATTCGGCGTAAACTTATTGTTTAGGATACAGAAAAGGGAAAAATTAAAACACAATAAATTTGAAAATAGAATAAAAAACTCGAAAAAGATCGGAAATGTCAAAATAATTCGATTTTGTAGCGCTAGAAATTTGAAATTTGTAATAAAGGATACAAAATAAGAAAAAATTAAAAAATCCAGAAAATTATAAAAAAAAAATTCGAAAAAATCAAAAATCAAAAATAATTTTATCTTGTAGTCTAGAAACTTAAAACTTGGTGTAAAGGTAGTATTTACTATTCAATAAAAGGAACAATTAAAAAATTCGTTAAAATTCGAAAATACAATCGAAAAATAGAAATATCTTTAAAAAATCGAAAATTCGAAAACAATTTGATACTGCTAGAAACATTAGTTTTAAGATAATTGTCTTAATAGTTAGTACAACGCCCCTAACTGTTTTATTTTTTTCCCCAGGATTATGGTTTTCTTTTCTTTCGTTTACGAATTTCGTTATAGAAAAGTTCCGCAATAGACTGGCTACGTTATAGGCGATTTCTTTATGGACAGGTTTGTTTTCTTTCACAGGTTATAATCTATTTACTTCGCATATGATATACGGATTGTTAAATGATGTTAGCCCCACAAAAATTTTCACAGCTGCCCCTACCCTCCCGACATTACTGGCTGGTTATGGCTTGATAGTCCTTTCTAAATAAAATCATGGTGACTCTGATTTATCTGTAAATTGAACCTAAATGATCCTAAGAAGACGGATCAAAGAATTACTATATTGGCATTACAATCAGGTAACTTAGAATTAAAATCGAAAAATCAATAAATTTATAAAAGGTGAAAATTTGAAAATAATTCTATTTTGTGTAGTCCTAGAAGCTTGACATTTGGCAGAAAGGTAGGGTTAGTATACAAAGTAAGGAAAAATTAAAAAATCCGTAAATGAAAAAAAAAAAAAAAAAAAAAAAAAAGACTAAAAAAACGAAAAAAAAACATCGAAAAAATGATTATGTTTGATTTATTGGAAATTTCCTTGGCTTTCTTTTTATACTAAAAAGTACTTTTATGCTTAATATCAAGTATCTAGGGCTGCGAGTAATATCTCAGATGGATAGCACCTATCCTGGAAGCAATTGAGAGTACTTTTGACACTCCCCCTTCCATAACTTAGTGCTTGCCTAGGAACCTGATATCTCTTTTTATCTACAGTACTTTGCAGGAAACTAAAGCTTCAAATTTTTGATACTTGTAAATAATAGGGACAGAGTGTGGGCTTAGCGAAAATCAGTGGATGATCTCCAAAAAGAACCCAAAATCAAGAAAAAGAGGATTACTTTACAAAAAGAAGTGAAATCTCATCAAAAACGTCACCTGTAAAAAATGCAGCCAAGTCTCGTGACTCTTTTTCCGTAAAAAGTTCTGAGATCATGTAAAGCCAAGTTTAGCTATCTTATTAACTCTGAAATTTTTATTCACAAATCACTCCTAGTCTCTACATCTTTAGTTAAATATTATTTTGTGACTTGGCAATTACGTAGCACGAGAATGTGATGTGTATAATTAGTCTTAATCAAATAATGCCATCCCATAACATACACTGCTCAAAACAATTAAAGGATATTTGAAGTTTTATATAAAATAAAGATAAAAACGAAATTTTTTTTGCCGAAAATAGAAGAAGAGAATCACAAATGCAAATTTTTCTGGTTTTCAAACTGTGGAGTATGCAAATTTTGAGTTCGACGTGAAAAACGTCGCTTCAGCGGCAGCGAATGAAATTTGACTTTCAACTGGATAAAAGAGAATGAAGACAAGGATGATCGGCATTCAGTGATTGCTTTGTTTCGATGAGTACGATGTCTCAGCGAAGTCATTTGACAGATTCAGAAGCTTGGAGAATTGTTGATAGGTTAGAAGGAGGCCAAACGCAAGCCGAAGTAGCGCAAGCCATTGGAGTGTCACAAAGTGTCATTTCCAGGATCTGGAACCGTTTTTTGGAGAGTGGATGTTCAGGCCGAAGACCAGGGCAAGGTCGTAGACGGGCAACAACGCCCAATGAAGATCGGTTTTTAGCGTTAACAGCTCGGAGACACCGAAACATGAACGCTATTCTTCTCCAACAACACCTTCGCTCGGCTACAGGCACCACGATTTCAACTCAGACTGTCCGAAACCGGCTCCATGCTGTAGGTCTGTATGCTCGCCGACCGATGGTATGTGTTAGATTAACATCAAGGCATCGTCGCGACCGCAGGGAGCGGGCAACCGAGCATGTCAACTGGAGAAGAAATGAATGGAGCAATATTCTGTTTTCTGACGAGTCCCGTTTTTCTGTGCATCCGGATAATAGGCGTATTTTCATCTGGAGGGACCGTGGCAGTAGGAATAATCCTGCGTTCGTGCACGAAAGTGTCAGATTTGGCGGTGGAGGAGTGTTGGTGTATGGTGGCATCTCCATTGACGGGCGCACTGACCTCTACATCATTCGAGATGGAGCTCTGACTGGTCGCTGATATAGGGATGAGATCCTCAGACCTATTTTAGTCCCTTACGCTGCAGCAATCGGAGATAACTTCATTTTAATGGACGATAACTGCAGGCCACATCGTGCAAACCTGGTGGAGGATTTCCTTTTCGAGGAAGGAATCGTTCGAATGGAATGGCCAGCGTGTTCTCCAGACATGAATCCAATCGAGCACGTTTGGGACGCTCTAGGAAGACGAGTTTCTGGCCGCCAACAACCCCCACAAACTCTCCAAGAACTGGAAAGAGCTCTTCTGGAAGAGTGGGGCAGAATACCCCAACTCGTCATTAATAGCCTCATTGAGTCCATGCCTCAAAGGTGTTCAACGTTGCTGGCCGCCCGTGAAAACCATACCCCCTACTGAAAATGATTTTCTTTGAAGAAAACACCTTTTCTTATTCTTTTTTTCTCATATGCACAAATTGTGTTTTTTTTTCCTTTTGTACACAAATGCGCAATAAAATGCATTTTTTTCTGCCAAACATATGTAATTTATTCTCATATAACCTACTATGTCTGTCGACCATGTATCAATCAGCTAAAAAGTTTCCCAGATACAAAATCCACCTAAAACTGCAATATCCTTTAATTGTTTTGAGCAGTGTATTAAGGTGTAATAACTTCCCTGTGCGTATATAATCATATATATTATTTCTCCTGTCAACATCCCTTTTTCTAAGAAAATATGAAACGCAGAACAACGAATGAGATACCATATGAAAGGTTTTTGAGCCGGCTTCTGACATAGTACACTTACATTTTTTAAAAACATGTTTTTGGATTAAAAATTGCTGTTAATTAAAAATTAAATCGACATTGATTTCATAAATGAAATGAAAGGTTTTCTGAAATCAGTGTTGCCACAAAAAATAAAATACTGCATTATCGTATGACGTCATCCTCCAATGCAATTAAAATATGATTGTTAATTTATTTCTTGCGCGTGTTTTTTGAAAAAATATAGAGCTTTTAATCGGGTTTTTAATTTAATTTTTACGCGTGCGTCACCTATTGTTTATTTGATTTCTTTGTTTAATCATGGCTGTTTATATGCGTACTGTATCGGAATCGGAGCACCAGTAGATTACGTAATTTAAGGATTAACTTCCAAATATATATTTCATTAGGATTTACAAAAATTGTAAATATTTATTTTTTAATATTTCATTAAGCTGTTAATATGCCAGCGAAGTCTGATGTCACTAAAATGGCTGCTGGACCACAAAGTTTGAACGCCCCATGTTTAAGTTCCCATAAGCTTTCAAAAAAGTGGTGTACCAAATATTGATTTACGTATTTAAGACATTTCTTTAACAGTTTTGCAAAATCTGAGGAAATGCTTTCGGCACAGATGTCATATACGCACCACATTGGCGCGATTTTCCCCCCGCTAATTTGGCGAAAACTTTGTTTATTTACTTTTGTTTGTTTACTTTGTTTATTTACTTTTTAAACGTTGTTTATTTACTTTATTTCGTATTTTAACTCTATAAATTATTGTTATTATGTATATCTACATTTATTTATATCAAACTATCATTTATTTATTTGTATTTCCTTTTTTAAAATAATAGAAGCTATTTCATTTATTACGTTACTTTACTTTTATATTGAAATAAAATATCACGTGCTATTATTGTATGCTATTTGTAACTAATATTCAAAAACAAAATTTTCGCCAAATTGGCGGGGGGAAAAATCTTGCCAATGTGGTGAGTATATGACATCTGTGCCATGCTGGCATATAAATTCCCCAAACATCTGATTCAGTGTTTAATTTTTTTTTTTAATTCGTTTTTTTTTTTTTTTTTTTTTTTCTAATATAGGGGTCTTGGCAACCTAGAGAAATAACCTTGGCGAGATAAGAAAATTTGGCAAAATATTTTCTGGCAATCTATTCGCAAAAGCAAACATTATATATATTTCATTTGTCAACATCCTTTTTTCTATGCACATACAAAACATACAACGATGAATGAGGTATTCGAAAAGTTTTTGAACAAGTTTCTGAGAAAGTACAACTGCATTTCGTTAAAACGCGGTGATTAAATAATTAAAAAAAATAATAAAATTAGCGCTAAAACGTACCAGGAAATAATCTCAAAGATTGCAGTGCGAAAGCTTCGCACGGGTCCTTCTGGTTAGAGCTCCTATAATACAGGCTGACGCATCCTCGCAGATATGTGTCTCAAAGTCGAAAAACCAAGCTAATTTTCCGCCATTTAACATCCAGCCTCTTTCAGAAGGTGGAGGAACGAGGCCTTAGGCAACCCCAGCTCCGGCAGCGGTAGATTGAGATGCCGAACTGAGACCCGAATAATGCGAAACAAAATGGATATGCGTCAGCTCCTATTATAGGAGCCTTACTTCTGGTTAGCCTTAATCATATTATCTCATCCCATCCCATAACATAGTAAGGTGTAATAACTTCCCTGTGCTGCGTAATTGCCAAGTCACAAAATAATAGTTAACTAAAGATGTAGATGTAGAGACCAGGAGTGATTTGCGAATGAAAATTTCAGAGTTAATAAGATAGCTAAACTTGGCTTTACACGATCTCAGAACTTTTTACGGAAAAAGAATCACGAGACTTGGCTGCATTTTTTACAGGTGACGTTTTTGATGAGATTTCACTTCTTTTTGTAAGTAATCCTCCTTTTCTTGATTTTGGGTTCTTTGTGGAGATCATCCACTGATTTTCGCTAAGCCCACACTCTGTTCCTAATTATTTACAGGTATAAAAAATTTGAAGCTTTAGTTTCGTTTGCAAAGTACTGTAGATAAAAAGAGATTTCAGGTTCCTAGGCAAGCACTAAGTTATGGGAGGAGGAGTGTCAAAAGTACTCTCAATTGCTTCCAGGATAGGTGCTATGCATCTGAGATATTACTAGCAGCCCTACATACTTGATATTTAGCATGAAAGAACTTTTTAGTATAAAAAGAAAGCCAAAATTTAAATTTCCGGAAATTTCCAATCAAACTATATTAATTTTTATATGTTTTTTTTTCGTTTTTTTTTTTTAATTTAATTTAATTTAATTTTTTATTTATTTATTTACGGATTTCTTACCCTACCTTTATGCCAAATGTCAAGCTTCCAGGACTGGCTGTCTGTCTGTCACCCGCCTTGAGGATCCGCTTTTGGCATATGATCGGGACAAGCCCCAAGCTCAAGGCAGGAAGGTCTCCACCGTCCAAACGACACTACCGTCTCCGGATTAACTAAAATTTCTTACACCATCAATCATAAGTGGCAGCCCTATTTATCAGGGCGTGCCATGGGAAAACATTTACAAATTGAAAAGTAAATTATAGTAAATTATACAAACTCTAATTCACAAATGGCAGCCCTATTTATTCAGGGCGTGCCTGATTTTATACAATGTTTGAATATTATAGATTATATACACAATATTTAAAGCTACAGTTTTTTACAGGTAAGTAGATTTAAAAAAAAAAAAAAAAAAAAAAAATGTATACACAATAATTATATAAGTTACATGTTTTACAAATTTCAATATTTACACATTATACATAATAGCTCTTTGCAAGATGATAACAGTAATTTTCTAAGTTTAACAACATTTTCCATTCTTTAAAAGACAACCCTAAGAAATGTCTGCCCTCATGATTAACCATGCAAGAAGTAGATGAATGAATATATGAATTGTAAAGTAACAATTATGTATTTACAGGTAGTACACTTGATATATTTACATTTTACTAGATAATCAATTATATTGATTATTTTAACTATTTAATTGTTAGCAAGATTTTCCGAACATTTATACACTTAATTATAATGAGTAATGCAATGAATACTACACTCGAATAATATACAAATATACACGATGAATAAAACAATGGAAAATTTATATTTGAATAATAATCACTTATATACAATGAATAAAACTAGAGTAATATACTTGATGAATAAACACTTATAAACAGAAAATATAGTTAAAGATACATAACACCGCAAATTAAGAGGACAACCGTCTCCATGAAGCGAAATAACCTTCACAGGACGAGCAATAGCAGGATTAAAAAATATTTTAGATTTAAAAATAAAATTTGTATTTTATAAAAGAATATTTCTCATTTAAGATATTGTAATTTTGATATAATTTGCCTAGTGATTCATTATTATTAATAATATCCATCATGTCCTCGAGGAGTGTTGGAAACTTCCTATGAAATTTATATTTCATAAATCTACACTTCCCGAAGACATAATGGATAGGATCACCTCTCTGGCCACAAACACATAGATCATTATCCATTTTACCGATTTTATTTAAGAATGTAGGAAAACTGCCGCAGCCCGTGAAAAAATATATTGAGACTTTATCTTTAGTTATTAATTTAGTGTTGACTTCTGGCACAAGCTGATACGTAAATCTGCCGCTCCCTGAGTTATCCCAGTTGTACTGCCACCTTTCCAGTAATTGATCTTTGATACATTTATTTAAATATGAGCGTGGAAATTTTATTCCGCGCTCTACTGGAAGGTTGGAGTACTGAGCAGCATCATTAGCCAGCTTGTCCGCCAGTTCGTTGCCTATTGTACCCGCGTGTCCTTTAACCCATGTTAGATAAAATATTTTGTTTTTATTTTGATGTATTAGTTGCTGTATATCATAAATTGCTTTAAGTGTTGGAAATTGATTTGTTAATGAAAGGATTGTTGATTGACTATCTGATAAAATTTGAAATTTATTAAAGTTAGAATTTATTGCCCATTCTATTGCTGTTATGGCCGCGTGCAGCTCTGCTTGGTAGACTGTGTTTTCTGGTTGAATTTTAGTAGTTTTTTCGTCTATTTTTATGTTGTTCTGAAAAATCACCAATGAGAAAGCTGTATTAGAATCCACCTTAGAACCGTCTGTGTATATGTGTATAATATCTATGTTATTTAAGATTTTGTCTATTGTTATTAGATTATTTAAAAAGTTTTCTGGGTTAATTGTGTATTTGTAAAGCTTTTCTTCTATGTCATTTTTAGTTATCACCTTATTATCTTTTAATAATATCTCTGTGTTGTTTAATATTTTATATTTTAAGTTTTTATGTTCTAACGTTAGTAATAGTGGTGGAATACCCAGTAGTGTCTGTAATGTGTGAGTTGAAGTATTTTTATATGTTTTTGTTATTGATATTAAACATAATCTTTGTATGCTCTGGAGGTTACGTTTGTCAATAACTCTTAAATCGTCGAACCATACCTCCGAGCCGTAAACTATTATTTTCTCTAAGACTGTGATGTACCAGGTTCTAAGGCGTGATCTATCCACTCCCCATGTGGCTGAAAAAACGCGTTTTATTGAAGATGTTAATAATACTATTTTGTTTTTAATTTTTTGGATGTGTTTATCCCATTTAAGATTTGATTGGAATGTTATACCTAAGATATTTAAGTCGGTGACACCTTTTATATTGGATTGTTTTAATTTAAAGATTGGTGGACGACTCACCAAGGCATTTTTACCCAACTGAATGTACGATGTTTTATCTGATGATATTTTTAGCGAGAGTTCTTCACATATTTGGGCAAAAAGGGAAATTCTTTCATTCGCCTGCGATTCTAAATCTCTTCTATTGTTTGCGCGTATAATAAGATTGAAATCATCGCAAAAGGCATAAAGATTAGTGAATTTAGTGTAGAATATTTTTAGTATTTGATTGGCCACAAGGAGCCACAGGAGAGGGCCGAGACACGAACCCTGTGGGCAACCTTGGGAAGTAGGACGTTTAATGTTATTATTTAGGTAATCGGTAATGATGAGTCTGTCTGAAAGAAAGCTTAGGAGAAAGTTTATAAGATATTTTGGGACTGGCAGGGTTTTGAGAATTCTGCCCAATGTTGTCCAGTCAATATTATCAAACGCCCCCACAATGTCAAATGAGACGAGCGCGCAGTATTTATTTGATTTTAGATAATTATTAATTTTATATTTTAATCTGTTAAGTAATTGTACTGTACTTTTTCCTTCACGGAAGCCAAATTGAGATTTATGTAAGTAGTTATTGTTTTCTAGATAGTAATTTAGTCTATGTTTAAGCATGCGTTCTAGGATTTTGCCCAGCATCGGGAGAAGGCAAATGGGTCTATATGAGGTTGGGAGTTTAGGATTTTTATTGTTTTTTGTGAAAAATATAACGTTAGCTATTTTCCAATTTTTTGGGAAATAATTTAAATTTAAACATTTATTGAAAAGATCACGAATTAAGTATTTGTATGATTTGAAAAGATTTTTTATGAGGTATGCGTCTATTTTATCGGGACCGGGGGCTTTAAGATTGTCGAATTATTTTCAAATTTTCGAATTTTTATAAATTTATTGATTTTTCGATTTTAATTCTAAGTTACCTGATTGTCATGCCAATATAGTAATTCTTTGATCCGTTTTCTTAGGATAATTTAGGTTCAATTTAGAGATAAATGAAGTGAAACTTAGAGTCACTATGATTTTATTTAGAAAGGTCTATCAAGCCATAACCAGCCAGTAATGTCGGGAGGGTAGGGGGAGCTGTGAAAATTTTTGTGGGGTTAACATCATTTAACAATCCATATTTCATATGCGAAGTAAATAGAGTATAATCTGTGAAAGAAAACAAACCTTTCTATAATTTGTAAACAAACCTGTCTATGTCTTTTTTACGAAGCTAGCCTACAACGGAAATTTTCTATAACGAAATTTGTAAACGAAAGAAAAGAAAACCATAATCCGGGGGAAATAACGTACAACAATTAGGAGCGTTGTACTAGCTAATAGGACGATTATCTTAAAACTAATGTTTCTAGCAGTACAAAATTAAATTGCTTTCGAATTTTCGATTTTTTAAAGATATTTCGATTTTTTTATTTTATTTTCGAATTTAACGAATTTTTTAATTGTTCCTTTTATTGAATAGTAAATACTACCTTTACACCAAGTTTTAAGTTTCTAAGACTACAAGATAAAATTATTTTCAATTTTTTTTTTTATAATTTTCTGGATTTTTTAATTTTTTCTTGTTTTGTATCTTTTATTACAAATTTCAAGTTTCTAGCGCTACAAAATCGAATTATTTTAAAATTTCCTATCTTTTTCTAGTTTTTTTTTATTCTATTTTCGAATTTATTGTGTTTTAATTTTTCCTTTTTCTTTATCCTAAACAATAAGTTTACGCCGAATTTTAAGTTCTAAAGCTACAAAATCGAATTTTTTTCAGTTTTTCGAATTTTCGATTATTTTTTCGAATTTTCGAATTTTACAGATTTTTTTTTTTGTATCCTAAATGCTACCTTTATTCCAAATTTTAAGTTTCTAGCTCTACAAAATCGAATTATTTTAAAAATTTCGGGGTTTTTTTCGATTTTTTGATTTTACTTTCGATTTTTGTTGTATTTTTAATTTTTTTTTTTCTGAATCCTAAACACTACCTTTACACCAAATTTTCAGTTTCTAAGACTACGAGATCATAATATTTTCAATTTCTCACTTTTTCTTTTTGTTTTTGTTTGTTTTTGTTTGTTTCTTTTTTTTAATTTTTAATTTTTGAAATTTTCGATTTTTTTTTTCGAATTATCCATATTTTGAATATTTCCTTATTTAATATATTAAATATTACCTTTATTCGAAATTTCAAGTTTCTAGCGCTGTAATATCGAATTATTTTCAAATTTTCCTTATTTTTCGATTTTTTTATTTTATTTTCGAATTTTATTGCGTTTTTATTTTAACTTATTCTGAATCCTAAACACTATCTTTACCGCGAATTTTAAGTTTCTAAGGCTAAAAGATCAAATTATTTTAATTTTTTCAATTTTTCGAATTTTTGAATTTTTTTTTCGAATTTTCCGGATTTTTTAATTTTTTCTTATTTTGCATCCTAAATACTACCTTTATTCCGAATTCCAAGTTTCTAGCGCAACAAAATCAGATTATTTGAAAATTTTCTATTTTTTTCTATTTTTTCTATTTTTCGATTTTATTTTCGATTTTATTTTCGATTTTTTTTTTTTTTTGGTGTTTTTGATGTTTTCTTCTTCTGAATTCTAAACAGAACCTTCACACCAAATTTTAAGTTGTTAAGACTGCAAGATCGTGTTATTTTCAATTTTTAAATTTTGTTCGAATTTGTTGAATTTTCGAATGTTTTTTTGGAATTTTCCGGATTTTATAATTTTTCCTTTCTTTGTTTCCGAAACACTAGCTTTATTCGAAATTTTAAGTTTCTATGGCTGCGGGATCTACCCAATCTTTTTTATGACGCGAGAGTGAGTGAGTGTATGAGTGACAAAAAATCGAAACTTTGAGTTCATATATCGTCTGCACTAATTTATGGGTATTTTTCGAATTATCCATGTTTTTTAATTTTTCTTTATTTAGTATCTTACATATTACCTTTATCAAATTTCAAGTTTCTAGCGCTATAAAATCGAATTATTTTCAATTTTTCCTTATATTTCGTTTTTTCCGATTTTTTTCGATTTTTTTTATTTTATTTTCGAATTTTACTGCGTTTTTTATTTTAACTTATTCTGAATCCTAAGCACTATCTTTACCGCGAATTTTAAGTTTCTAAAGCTAAAAGATCAAATTATTTTAATTTTTTCAATTTTTTGGGGAATTTTTGGAATTTTTGATTTTTTTACGAATTTTCCGAATTTTTTATTTTTTTCTTATTTTGCATCTTAAATACTACCTTTATTCCGAATTCCAAGTTTCTAGCGCAACAAAATCGGATTATTTGAAAAATTTCGATTTTTTTCGATTTTTTTCCATTTGTTTAATTTTGCTTTCGATTTTTTTGGTGTTTTTGATGTTTTCTTTTTCTGGATGCTAAACACTACCTTCACACCAAATCTTAAGTTTCTAAGACTACAACATCGTATTATTTTCAATTTTCAATTTTGATGGAATTTGTTGAATTTTCGAATGTTTTTTTTTTTCCGAATTTTCCAGATTTTATAATTTTTCCTTTCTTTGTATCCTAAACACTACCTTTATTCCAAATGCCAAGTTTCTAGGGCTACAGGATCTACCTAATCTTTTTGATGACGCGTGAACGAGTGAGTGAGTGAGTGACAAAAAATCGAATGTTTGAGTTTATGTATCGTCTGAACTAGAAAAGACAGAAAGTTGTTAGGGTGGTTTTTTCATTTATTTTAAATTTTCCATATTCTCTTTATTTTATTCTATATAAGTTGTAACCCCCCCCCCCCTCTTTTTTTAATAATTGTAATGTTTTTCATTTAATATTCTCTTTATTTTATTCCATATAAGTTTTACTATTCATAGCCCCCCCCCCTTTCTCTACTGTTTTATACCATTAGTTCTTTAATAATGGAGTTAAAATACCTCTTCTTTTAAATGTCAAAGCTAAAACAAATTCATTGTCTCTTTTACTTAAATTCATAATTTTTATATATTCCTTGTAAGTTAAATTTGCTTGCATGGTGGTCCTTTTATCCATGGGAATTTTTACGACACTCGGACACTTGGGTAATAAAAATACTATTTCCCATGCGGCGCATGATAGCTCGTATTGTCAGAGTTTTATTACTCTTTTTTACCAGCCCAATTATTCTGTTTTCGTAAACAACATTCACGTGGGAGGTCGCTCAAAGGCAGCAGTTTTTATCATCTTCGTGGAAAGCGAAACAATGGCGAAGGCAGCTGGACACATGCCTGCATCCCTTCAACAAAAGTAGTTTCACCCGCGGGGGAGTGACAGCCAATGGTTTTACAGGAAAATATTGGGAGTTTTTTTTTTTTCTCCCTGGTATTGCTTAGCGCGGGAGAATGTAACTGGGATAGTGTGTTGTTGAGTTTCAGGGAGGGCTTAGCTCCCCCCCCCCCCCCCGATAATTTTTCCTTATGGAAGCTGGAGGATTTAAGATTCATTCGAAATTTAACTACGGAGTTGGAAGGTCGGAAAAAGAAAAAGATGTCTGGTGCCTCTATATAGAAAGATGTTCTGACCGACAAACCAGCGAGTCGCTATAATAGTTATGTTTAAATCAAGATCTTACCACCGGGAGCTGTGACCGTTGAGAGCATTTTTGTTGGAATCAATGCTCACTCGATAATAGTTAAACATAAATTCGGTAAATTGAAAGACTGTCGCTTGTAAGGACAGTATGTTGAAATCTTTGATCGGAGGTGCAGTCGGAGAATTCGGGAGAGGAGGAAAAGATAATCCTAGCCCATATCAGCTGACACTGTTGAACTACAGGACATAACGCCGAGACCCATCTTCAAAGAAAAATCGTATAGCTGGTTACTCGCTCCATATTCTGTACAGAAAAGAAAAGATTACTTGGATATTCAATGATGTCTAAAGTATCTTCGAGTAGTGCTCCCTGTTTATGAAAATAAGACTGCTAACCCTGGTACATTACTGATTTGTTTACTATGGCTGGTAAGCCCCAGTGCTACGAGTGTTGAGTCTGCCAGTGAACTTTTGGTAAATATTTTCCATGTTAATGAATAAGTGCCTTTTATTATTATTATTATTTTACCATGAATATATCTTGATGCACATATGTGTAATTAGATCACCTGTTCTCATACAAACTAACCTAACACCTATAAATTTAAATATGTTGGTGTTTTATTTAATGAATTTTTTTTTTATAAGTTAATAAAAATCAAATTCCTGTTGATAATTTGTCTTTGATCTATTTGTTTGCATCGTAGAAATTCATTTTTTCTTACCTAAATTTAATTTTACTGTTTAAAGGAAAATAAGTTTTCGTTTAATTATTTAAATAATCTGAGCAAGTAGTTACTTAATATTTAATTTTTTCTAAGATTAATTTACTACGATTGTGATTCCAATTAATTTTCTTTTATCAATAAAAATAATATAAATAAATTTAAATTCTTGTTCTGTTTTTGAAAGTGTTTATTAATTTAATTTTCTTTGAATTTTAAATTGCTTCTATAATGTATTGAGACCAAGTTTAATATTCTCTTTATTTTATTCCATATAAGTTTTACTATTCATAGCCCCCCCCCCCTTTCTCTACTGTTTTATACTATTAGTTCTTTAATAATGGAGTTAAAATACCTCTTCTTTTAAATGTCAAAGCTAAAACAAATTCATTGTCTCTTTTACTTAAATTCATAATTTTTATATAGTCACTGTAAGTTAAATTTGCTTGCATGGTGGTCCTTTTATCCATGGGAATTTTTACAACACTCGGACACTTGGGTAATAAAAATACTATTTCCCATGCGGCGCATGATAGCTCGTATTGTCAGAGTTTTATCACTCTTTTTTACCAGCCCAATTATTCTGTTTTCGTAAACAACATTCACGTGGGAGGTCGCCCAAAGGCAGCAGTTTTTATCATCTTCGTGGAAAGCGAAACAATGGCGAAGGCAGCTGGACACATGCCTGCATCCCTTCAACAAAAGTAGTTTCACCCGCGGGGGAGTGACAGCCAATGGTTTTACAGGAAAATATTGGGAGTTTTTTTTTCTCCCTGGTATTGCTTAGCGCGGGAGAATGTAACTGGGATAGTGTGTTGTTGAGTTTCAGGGAGGGCTTAGCCCCCCCCACCCCCGATAATTTTTCCTTATGGAAGCTGGAGGATTTAAGATTCATTCGAAATTTAACTACGGAGTTGGAAGGTCGGAAAAAGAAAAAGATGTCTGGTGCCTCTATATCGAAAGATGTTCTGACCGACAAACCAGCGAGTCGCTATAATAGTTATGTTTAAATCAAGATCTTAGCACCGGGAGCTGTGACGGTTGAGAGCATTTTTGTTGGAATCAATGCTCACTCGATAATAGTTAAACATAAATTCGGTAATTTGAAAGACTGTCGCTTGTAAGGACAGTATGTTGAAATCTTTGATCGGAGGTGCAGTCGGAGAATTTGGGAGAGGAGGAAAAGATAATCCTAGCCCCTATCAGCTGACACTGTTGAACTACAGAACATAACGCCGAGACCCATCTTCAAAGAAAAATCGTATAGCTGGTTACTCGCTCCATATTCTGTACAGAAAAGAAAAGATTACTTGGATATTCAATGATGTCTAAAGTTTCTTCGAGTAGTGCTCCCTGTTTATGAAAATAAGACTGCTAACCCTGGGACATTACTCATTTGTTTACTATGGCTGGTAAGCCCCAGTGCTACGAGTGTTGAGTCTGCCAGTGAACTTTTGGTAAATATTTTCCATGTTAATGAATAAGTGCCTTTTATTATTATTATTATTTTACCATGAATATATCTTGATGCACATATGTGTAATTAGATCACCTGTTCTCATACAAACTAACCTAACACCTATAAATTTAAATATGTTGGTGTTTTATTTAATGAAATTTTTTTTATATATAAGTTAATAAAAATCAAATTCCTGTTGATAATTTGTCTTTGATCTATTTGTTTGCATCGTAGAAATTCATTTTTTCTTATCTAAACTTAATTTTACTGTTTAAAAGATAATAAGTTTTCGTTTAATTATTTAAATAATCTGAACAAGTAATTACTTAATATTTAATTCTTTCTAAGATTAATTTACTATGATTGTGATTCCACTTAATTTTCTTTTATCAATAAAAATAATATAAATAAATTTAAATTCTTGTTCTGTTTTTGAAAGTGTTTATTAATTTAATTTTCTTTGAATTTTAAATTGCTTCTATAATGTATTGAAACCAAGTTTTCAAAAAAAAGGGGATATAATAAATAAAAATAAATTTAATCTGCTCTTAATAATAATATAGGAAACAAGATGAGTATAAGAAATTTAATATAAGCCATATTTAATTCTTAATTTTTTTCAGCTGAATTTAAGATAATTAAATTACACCAGTTTCTTATTAAAAGAAAATTGTCTTGCTTACCTTTTCTTGGAATGATATCAACCACTATACCACTCACGTCTTTTGCTTTGGCGAATTCATACATTGTTATGGTCAAGTTTTGTAACTTTAGTTAATTATTTATTTCCTTATTTTAATTAACTTACTTCCTTTTTTTTGTGCCTTTCGAATCTTGAAAAGATTGCAGGTCCCCTTTTTATTTTATTTTTTTACTCAAAATTTATCCTATAAAGTTTTAATGAATTTCATTTGTGTTACCATAACAATGTTCCAATCCGTCAAACCACTTGTTGGGTATATGAGATATTGTGATGAATGAGAATTTTGTTGACACCCTTTTTGCAAATTTATTCATTTATTTAGTCAACTTTGATTATTCAAAATTTACTTGGTTTGTTTTGTTTAATGCATCTCTCTGTTTAAATTTGATTAATTGGTAATTGTTTTCATTTCAAAAATCAACAAAATTCATTCTTTTTGTTATTTATCACTTTATCAAAAATACCCCAACAAAGTTGCAAATTTAAATTTTGGTCCTGTGTGCCAAATACTCTAGAAAAACGAAGTTTCAAATTTTTGGGATACTCCAGCGCGGATATACGGGGGGGTCAAAAGTGCCCTGAGTTGCTTCCAGAAAAGTATGCTTATACGGCCGTGCTTTCTCGATAATCGGCATTGCAACGCATTTGAATCCACACCCTTCCATGAAAACAGATACAATGCAGTCTATTTGGAAACTCTGTTTATAAGCTATCGTTTAGTGGAAGAATTTTTGAAATCAGTTCAGTAGTTTCAGAATTTATTTTCTATAAAAATCAAACATTTCTTTTTACAATATTAATGTACATTTATGCACCATAAAAATTAAAACACTGAGAAATAATAAATGGGAAAACATTAGTTTACTATATTTAATTGTCATTTGTGTACGGTTAAAGGCTGAATATGAAATACTTCTTTTCCTTATTGGGAATAATGTCTCTATTATTATCATTTGAATTGATTATAATGTTTGCTCGTACCTATGTTTATACCACTGCTCAGAAAAGTTGTTCCTAACATGGTATGAAAAACTATTTAATTTTACTTTTCTTTTAAATTAAAAGAATAATTAATTAAAAAAAAACAAATATTGTTCTTGTGCATCTATGTCTTAGTTATTTCTATGCCAAATTTAATGTTTCTAGACTGACATTTTTTGAGAAATCAATGTTGAAATATAACTGCAGAAAGTTTTCTTCCCATTTTATTTATTTGAAAATCTTTAAAATAGAGGCATCTTTAGGAGCATCACGTCCCATAGAAACTTGCATGTCGAATTTAAAATTTCTAGCCTTGACAGTTAAATAGGGAGTAAAATCTCAATTATAGAGCGCTTTCAAATAGTTTCTGTCTTTTAAATATCACATATTTTGATGGACGTTCTTAATGAGCATTTATGTCTTAAGATCCATCACCATAAGGAGTTTCTTGCTCTTTCTTAACAGATTCAAAGTAAACGGGATTTTAGAACATTTTCGTTCTATCAGGTCGTTTGTACAGAGATAAAAATATAGCCTATTTTTTAGTGGAGAACGGCATCATTTTTATCCCAGGACAAGATTTGAAATCGTTTCTATAGTACAAAAGAAATCGTCATTTTGAACCTTATTCTATTCATTTCATACTCTTTTAAATTTCGAATATGTTAGAATATGATCTGCCGGCGCATTTACATCTTAAAAGTAAAAGCCATGTCAAATTTCATGTATCTAGCAATCACCCTATCAACTCCAAATAAATCATAATCACAAATCATCATGTGTTTTACGTTCCTGAGTGACAGTGTTATCCTGAAAGAAATTTTATTCGGTTTAGTGGGTCAAAAATAATTTGGATTTTAGAACTTTTCTATTCAAATCCCCATTTTAAATTTAGATTTTTGTTTAAGAAAAAGCTACTGTGTGCGAGCATTTGGGACTTAAAAGTAACCCCGTTGTCGAATATCAATTTTCTAGTCCTATTAATTCTGAATAAATCATAATTTAGAATCATAAACAACAATTACTGATAATTTCAATTTTTTTAATTTCGAATTTTATAGAAACCATTCTTTGCGAGAGTTTACATCTTAAAAGAAACCACCATGCAAAATATCAAGTTTCAAACCCAACAGTATCACAGAAATTGCAATTTTAGAAAACTTTTAGTTCCTTTTAAATTTAGAATTTTTTAGAAACTGTTCGGGTACGACCACTTACGTATTAAAAAGGTTATCCATGTGTAATTTCAAGTTTCTATTCTAAAATTCATAAAAAAAAAACCATAATTCAAAACATTTTCCTCTCATTTCAGCATTCTAAATTTCCAATTTTTTAGAAACCTCTCTTAGCCGGTCATTTACGTCTTAAAATTAACCACCATGCCAAATTTTAAGTTTCCAGCACCAAAACTATCACAGATTTCGAAACTTTAGAATGTTTGTTTGGTACTGCACCCTTCGAAATTTCGTTCGTTTAAGAAACTATTTTGTACCGTTTACATATTAAAAATGACATAATTGGCAAATTTTAAATTTCTATCCCTAGTAATTTACGTCTGAAAAGTAACAGACGTGTTAAATTTCACGTTTATATTCCTAACATTTCTACACAAATTGTAATTTAGAACTTTTTCCACTCATTTCACACTTTTAAATTTCGAATTTTTTAGAAAACAACAACCATGCCAAATTTCATGTTACTAGCTAATTCAATATCACAAAAAGGACAAGTTTAGAATGTTTTTTTTGCTCATCCATCTACTTGAGAAAAGTGGCGTAAAATATAGTCTATGTCGGAGCAGAGACTGCCACCTTTACTTTTGAAATTCGTTCGGTAGTTCCAGTAGTTTCAGGGCAACACTAGATACCGGGCTTGTTTATTCATTCTCATGACGTCACAAATAGTTGCTGGCCGCGACCAGCGATTGGTACAAAGCGGCACGCCCATCTTTTTATGCCAATCACTGTATGTCTTTGGTCGCTGCTAACCACCATTTGTGACGACATGATAATGAATAAACAAGCCCGGTTTCTAGTGTTGCCCTGGTAGTTTCCCCTACAAACAAACAAACAAGCACGTAAAATTATATATATATATATATATATATATATATAATATTAGTATAGATGTAGAGATAAAGTTAAATCTATCAAACAATGAAAAATAAACTCAAAAAAGTACAATAAGTTATGTATTCAGTATTCAGCTCCTGGTGGCCGACTATTGGACATGTAAGCAAAATTAATATCCAATGGTCGGCCCCATTAAAATTAATTAAAACCAACAAATTTATTTACTTTTTATACTCAGAAACGTTAGTTTATTTACCCTGCTAATATTCGAGCCTTATAATTTTAGCAAAAAATAAATTAATACTTGCCTTTTCAAAAAATTGCTACCAGTTAACAAAAAAATAGAAAAAATGGCGATTTGACCTCTATCTTGAAAAAAAAAAAGGCTGACTACTAATTCAATAAAAATACCCACAATTCTTTGGTGATGGTTTATGACTTATGAAAGATGGCTGCATATAACCAAGTTGTAATATTTCATTTAGAACCAAAAATAAGCTATTCGTAAGGCATTTTATCTCAATGTGGCCGACTATTGGGGGATGACCGACTATTGGTACATTTACCCTATATCATTTTTTGCAAAATTGATGTAATTTTTTCTTTTAACTGATTCTTTTTATAGAAGAAAGTTTTGCGATGACAACAACATACGAGTTTTAAACAGTTAAATGAACTTTTAATAGATCAGAATTTATATCTTGGTCATGAATATATGTCTTGTACTTTCATCTCTAAAACGCTCATCCATTTAAAAATGATAAAAAGTGCGTTTCGTTCGCTATTGTATGTCAACACAGGAAACGAATGTATTCATTTTAGATTTATGAAAGATAGAAGCAATTTTTATATGTAGTAATCAGAGCGAATACTAAAATACTCTCGTTTCCGAAACGATAAGACAGAAATGAATAAAAAAAAAAGAAGATTTTTAAAAAAAATAATATGTCTGATATTGAATTCATATTATTATACTGACGTGCGCAAAAAAAATGTATCAGTTTTTCGAACCCGATTTATTTAACAATATGATATATTTATTTGAACCAGACAGTTCCGATGCGCTGTTAGTATGACTCCTAATGAAGATTAAAATATCCTTTCTTTTCTTTTTTTTTTTTTTCAATTCCTACAATTACTCACACTCTCCATATATTTATATATCTTGTTCAAATTTTCAATCGTTAATAAAATACTTTTTATTCATTCACTCAAGTTCAAATACATTTTTTTAACTGCTAGTGGATGACACTTGATGTTAATACAGTTTTTTTTTCAAATATTAATTCATTAATTAAATTTAATTACTTAATTTTAGTTTTATATGGGAGAAAAAAATTTCTCCCATTGTTTTCATAAATGATATGAAAGATTTTCCTCAAATTAGTGATGCCACAAAAATAAAATACCGCAACGATGATTATAAAAAAAAATGTTCAATAAAGATAACGTGGGACATTAATGATGCACGGGTTTATTTTATATATTTATGATTAAAAAGCAAAATTCAAATTCAAATGCTCAAATTATTTTACTTTCAAATTTTCAATCGTTAATAAAATACTTTTTATTCATTCACTCAAGTTCAAATACATTTTTTAAAACTTGTAATGGATGACACTTGATGTTAATACAGTTCTTCCAAATATTAATTAATTAATTAAATTAAATAACCAAACTACTAGCATTCAAAACTCGAAGATAAATGAGCAGAAACACTCCATAGGTTCCACTCTTCGAAAGAGCCGCTACTACATGAAACTGTTGACTCATGATTATGTTTTAATGTTATTTTCTATACTGTTTCATATTATTTTTGGTACTTACGTATTATCCGGGCCATTCTCATATTATTTATTAAAATGGAAAATTTCAAGGAAATTTGCTTTCTATTCTGCCACCTAATATTGTGATTCTGTCATATATATATACATATTTATATTAATTGTAATTATTTAATAAAAAGTAAATAAACTAAAATTTTTCTTTGTTGACCTAAGTAGGAATTGACTTTATGAATCCCTTGAATCAAGAGTACTATGGGAACCAGCATTTACTATTTATCTATATTGTAAAGCAAAAACATGTCAGTGAGTAACTCTGACATCATAATTGTCTGTGGCAAATGACCTGAGCAATAGTTTCCGCTTTAATGCAATTTTTTTTTTAACTTCTAAACATCGCACTATTTCAATTTTTACATCGTCGATTAGGGAGAAAATGTACTTTCGAATTCAATTTGTTTGAAAACTGTATCTCAATTTGCTGATATTTTATGGATTTTAAAATCATTTAAAATCACGATAATAATATATGGTACTTTTCCGTTATACGGACACCATTGTCGCCAAGCATACATTTACATACATTTAATACATACATTTACATACATACATATGTTTACATACATTATGCATTAGCATATACATTTTGGCATGGTGTCCGTATAACGGAAAAGTACCTAATATATATTTTTAAATATTTAAAAAAAAAAAAAAAAATCTGTCTCTATTGCG
This sequence comes from Maratus michaelseni, assembly GCA_963931845.1. Lineage (NCBI taxonomy): Eukaryota > Metazoa > Arthropoda > Arachnida > Araneae > Salticidae > Maratus > Maratus michaelseni. Next base: position 255,215,821 of record OZ007587.1, read on the forward strand.
TGAAGTCCGATTATGGAAGATTAATCCGTTTGCACTTAAAATGAAATTAAAACTACATCTATAACGAAATAAAATAATGTAACTCATTATCCTTAGGAATTTCCACTAAACAGTGGGTTTTCTCGACCAATAAAAATATTTTTGAGAGTTCTTTTCCATTTCTCTCAGTCCAGGGCAATAACATCATTTAACCTATAAGCCTTCAATGACTCTTGAATAGAATTTTTCAAAGTCATTCTTAGTCTGCCTCTCCTTCATCTACTTTCGGGCTTCATTCTAAAAGGATTTTTAGAAAGTGTTCTTCTTTCATTCTGCGATCATGTCCGCACGCACAATCTAAGCTTATTATGTGAAATAATATAAATAAAACCCAAATTTATCAGCTATGTAATCGAACTACTAAACACTGGAATAATCAGAATAAAAAAGACTGCTGTATGAGAAATCTTTGGCGATTACTTCGACTATTAACACCTGGCTTTCGGCTAATACAAAAGTATCGTATTTATAAAATTTAAAAACTTTATTTGAATACATAGTGATATATATTTTTTTTGTGTGTGTGTGTGTGTGCGTAAAATTGCTTTATGATGTTGTTAGTAGTCAATCTAAAAATAATATATTGAATGTAATTATATTAGAGTTTTCATAATTAAAACTGGCTTCCACATATGTTCTGTACACCGGGTAGTATTTTCCGTAACCCGGGAGGCCCACGTTGGATCAACCAAGTTAATATAAAACAAAAACAAAAATTCTCAAAATACAAAATACAATCCAAATGTTCGATATGTGATCGAACCATCTTGAAAAGATAAATTAGCCATGAAAAGTGCTAATTTATTTTTTCAAGATGTACACTAATCATAATAATTAAATTATCAAAATGTTTATAAGATCACACATCTATACTAATATTATAAAGAAGCAACTTTTTTTTTTTTTTTTTTGTAGGGTTTTATCTTTGGAACTAACGGACCGATTTCAAAAACGATGGTGGCAAATTGACGGTGACAGTTCCTGCTCCAACATAGGCTGTAGTTAATGTCGGTTCCACTAACCCCAGGGTGGTGCAAGAGCAAAAAACGTTCTAAATTTGCAATTTTTGTGATAATGACGGGGCTAGAATTTTGAAATTTGGCATGGTAGTTACTTATAAGGTGTAAATGTTCTCTAAAAACAGTTTCTAAAAAATTCGAAATTGAAAAGGGTGAAATGGGGGAAAAGCTTTCTAAAAACAATTTTAAATTACAATTTCTATGGAATCTCTGGAACTAAGAAACCAATTTCAAACGTAATGGCGGCAAATTGATGGTGACAGTCCCTGCTCTGCTATATTTTATGTCGGAGTCAAAACAACAGGAGGGTTGTAGGAGCGAAAAACGTTCTAAAATTCTGATTTTTGTGATACTGAAGAAGTTGAAGAAGTTAGAAACTAGAAATTTGACAAGGTAGTTATTTATTAGATATAACTGTTCTCGAAGAACAGTTTCTAAAAAATTCGGAATTTAAAAGGGTGATGTGAGGTAAACATGTTCTGAAAACGTTCTAAATTACGATTTATTTGGAATTGTTAAGGATAGAAACTTGAAATGTAACATGGCTGCTATTCTTCATGACGCAAATGCACACACATAACAGTTTTTTTTTTTTTAATCGAAATTTAAAAGGATGAAGGAGAAAAAAACGTTCTAAATTAGTATTTTTGTGATACTGAAACTTGACTAGAAACTTGAAATTTGGCATGGCGGTTACTTTTAAGTTACAAATGCTCGCTAACAATGGTTTGTAAAAAAATTCGAAATTTAAAAGTGTGAAATGAGCGGAAAGCGTTTTAAAAACTTCTAAATTTTACCATTTTATTGCAATTGTTAGGAATAAGAACTTAAAATTTTACATGGATGTTACTTTTAAGACAAAAATGGTCGCACAGAACAGTTTTGTAAAAAAATGAATTTTAAAAGTGTGAAAGACGAAAAGCATTCTAAAAACGTTCTAAATTACGATTTATTTGGAACCGTTAAGGCTAGAAATTTTAAATTTGGCATGGCTGTTAATCTAGAGACGTAAATGATCGCTCAGAAGAGTTTTCTAAAAATGAGAAATTTAAAAGGGTGCAGAAGTGAAAAAAGTTCTAAAATTGCGATTTATGTGGTAAAGTGGGTATAGGATGTTGGTATTTGGCATGGTGGTTGCTTTTAAAATGCAAATACTCGCTAACGGTTTCTAAAAAATTCAAAATTTACAAAGGGAAAACGTTCTAAATTATGATTTAATTGGATTTATTCGGGTTAGAAACTTGAAATTTAATATAATGGTAACTTTTAAGATGGAGACGCTCTATATAAACAGTTTATTAAAAATTCGAGATTTAAACGTGTAAAATGAGCGGAAAAGTTCTAAATTAGGGTTTATTCAGAATTGTAAGGGATAGAAACTTAAAATTAGATATGTCTGTAAATTTTTAGACGTAAATGCTCGCACAGAACAAGTTTTTACAAAATTCAAAATTTAAAAAGCTGCAGGAGCAAAAAATGTTCTAAAATTAAGAGTTTGATGATGCTGCTGTTCTATAAACTTGAAAATTGGCATAGTGGCTATTTTTAAGATTTCAATGCTCGCTAAGAATGGTTTCTAAAAAATTCTAAGTTTAAAAAGGTGAAATGAGCGAGAAAATTTCTAAAAACCTTCTAAACTATGATTTATCCAAAATTGTTAGAGATAGAAACTTGAAATTTTACATGGCTGTTACGTAAAAGACATAAATTCATCCACAGAACATTTTTTGAAATTTTTGAAATTTTAATGTGTGCAGGAACAAAGTAGTTCTAAAATTGCGATTTCTGTGATATAGTTGTTATTGCAGTTTGCTTAACTAGAAGTTTGGAATATGGCATGGTGCTGACTTTTAAAACGTAAATACTCCCTTAGTACAGTTTCTAAAAATTTCTAAATTTCAGATGAAAAATGAAATGAGCAGAAAAACCTTCAAAATACATTCTAAATTACCATTTATTTGGAATTAATTTTAGCTCTTCTCATTCATTTAAGTTTCATGTTCGCCTAATGCAGTATAAGAATGAAGTTTAGTCAAAATGTAGCTTAATTAGTAATTTTAGAATTATTCGTAGCAGTATAATTTTCTCTAAGAAAAATAGACACACGAATAACACTTGGCATATTTCAACAATTACGCGAGCAAAGCTGCTGGTTTTTCTAGTATCAAATATTTTAACTATGTATATTGACGATATTAAAACTTGAATAAAACGTCCAAAGAAGCTACACGGTAAAGAATTTTGTTAATCTCCTAATTAGCCACATTTAAAAAAAAAAATTAGCAAACAAATAATTTCTAGAAATTATTTCCAGAAACACCAAGCAGAAATTTCAGAAAGACCAAAGAACGAATGGTAAACTAATACGAAAGTATCATATTTATAAAATTTAAAAACTTTATTTGAATACGTAACTGATATTTTTTTAATATATAAAATTCATAGGTTTCAGCAATTTACGGAAAAGTTTCTAAAATAGAAGTGTCTAATTAAATACTTGGAATTTTTTTTTCCATGGAAAAATTCTCACGCCTTGCATTCATACTATTTCAAATTTTAATTGCGCCTTTTAAGCAATTAAAATTTGAAGTAAAAGTGTCTGTTTGCTGCCCATAATTTTCGTAAAATATCTTTCCGTTAATTAACTCAAATAAAGCGTCAAAAGGGGATATTACCAGTTGAAAAATTAAAATTTCTACCATTTTTAATATGTAAATGAACCCTTACGCAAAAAATACATTCATATTAGAAAATAAAATAACATTATTCCGAATCTAATGGCACCTTTGTTGTGATATTATCTATACTATTATATAAAGAGGAAACAGTGACTGTCTGACTGACTGACTGACTCATCAACGCTCAGCCGAAACTACTAAAGTCAGGGTCAGGAAATTTGTTCTGTAGATTGCTGTTATGGCCTAGGAAAGCAATAAGAAGGGATTTTTGAAAATTCCCCCCTCCTGAAGGGGGTTAAAGTGGGATTCGAATGTTTTAAGTCATTTTGCCATATTTCAGCAGCAGTTATATGTAGGAGCGTGAAATTCCAGAAAAAAAATTCTACTAAAAAAATGATTGAACACCTATTCTGGCGATTTTAGAAATTCCCCTAAGAAGATTCTTAAAGGGGAGTGGTCGAATATTTTAGGTCATTTCGCCATATCTCAGCAGCAGTTATAGGTAGGAGCGCGAAAATCAGGAAAACAAATCTACTAAAAAAATAATTAAACACCTATTTCAGCGATTTTAGAAATTCCCCCAGAAGGGGGTTAAAGGGCCGAACATCAGGAAATCCGAAAATCAGGAAAACAAATCTACTAAAAAAATGATTAAGCATGTATTTCAACGATTTTAGAAATTCCCCACCCGAGAGGTTAAAGTTGGTGAACGAATGTTTTAGGTCATTTCGCCATATCTCAGCAGCAGTTATAGGTAGGATCGCGAAAATCAGGAAAACAAATCTACTAAAAAAAATGATTAAACGTGTATTTCAGCGATTTTAGAAATTCCCCCGCCCCCCCCGAACGGGTTAAAGAGGGAGGGTGGTCAAATGTTTTAGGTAATTTCGCAATATCTCAGCAGCAGTTACAGGTAGGAGCGCAAAAATCAGGAAAACAACTCTACTAAAAACATGATTAAACATGTATTTCACTGATTTTGGAAATCCCCCCCCCCCGAAGGGGGTGGTGGAATCTTTTAGATCATTTACTAAAAAAAATTATTAAACATGTATTTCAGCTATTTTAGTAATTCCCCTCGCGGAGGGGGTTAAAAGGGGGAGGTCGAATGTTTTAGGTCATTTCGCCATATCTCAGCAGCAGTTATAGGTAGAAGCGCGAAAATCAGGAAAACGAATCTACTAAAAAAACTGATTAAACACTTATTTCAACGATTTTAGAAATTCCCCCCTGAAGGTGGTTAAAGGGGGGGGGGTCGAATGTTTTAGGTCATTTCGCCATATCTTAGCAGCAGGTTTATGTAGGAGCACGAAATTAAGGAAAACAAATCTACTAAAAAATTGGTTAAACACGTATTTCAGCGATTTTAGAAATTCCCCCCCCCCCCCAAAGGGGGTTAAAAGGGGGTCGAATGTTTTAGATCATTTCGTCATAACTCAGCAGCAGTTTTAGTTAGGAGCGCGAAAATCAGGAAAACAAATCTACTAAAAAATGAATAAAACACGTATTTCAGCAATTTTGGAAATCCCCCCCCCCCCCAGAAGGTGGTTAAACGGTGGGGTCGAATTTTTTAGGTCATTTCGCCATATCTCAGCTTTTATGTTGGAGGGTGAAATTAATTAAAACAAATCTACTAAAAAATTGGTTAAACACGTATTTCGGCGATTTTGGAAATTCCCTCAGAAGGTGGTTAAAGGTGTATTCAAAAATTTTGGGTCATTTCTCCATATCTCATCAGCAGATTTAGGTAGGAACGTGAAATTCAGGAAAACACATTCTACATGAACACATATAGTTGCTATGTTCTTCCATGGGCCGTGTATTATTTATTAATTTCAATATGTACATAAACAGAAAAAAAATTTATTACATTTTTACAAGCTTTTAATTAAATTTCAAAATTTCTAAGTACTTCAATTTTTCTTACTCCCACTTTTATCCAATTTAGAACAACTTTTTTAAAGTACCTACACTTCTCTACTCTACATTGTAGTCAACACATTGTCGACCCGTGCAAAGCCGGTACGGGCCGCTAATTGTAAATAATCTGCGAATAAAGGTGGGAGTATCTGATACAACTGTCCGTATTAAGCATCTTCACCATTGCGTGGAAGCAAATCCAAAATGTATTGGTGACGTTGCTTTTTTTTTTTTTTTTAAAGTAATATGGACCTTTGCCTGGAATGTGCATCCACGTTGCTGAAAACGATGCGGTCGCCGTTGCGCCATTATATTTTCTAATGTGTTTGACAAAATTTGGGCTATACTGACTAACTCTTTTAACTGATCATTGATAGTATGATTTGGCAGAGAAATGAGGCCGTTATGGCAACAGAAATTTAAACGTTCCAGAGGCGAAGCTACCGTGGAGCAATTGGAGCACATTGCTCCAGACGCGAGAACCACAAGGGCGCAAAATTACAAAGGAACGAAATTATTTGTATAAATAATTTTTTTACATTTGCCAGTTTATGCAGTAAAACATGCAAAAGCGGAATCCTCTCTTCAACAGAAAAATTTCCGTGTCCCCGTAAGATTATACCTGCTAACACGAAAACTTGTCTAAAACGGAATATTTTTCCAATGCTGTTTTCCGATTTTGTTTTAGAAAAAAATAGATAAATGAAACTGCAGTATTCCTTGAACTTGACTTATCAAATTTTTTATTTAAGATTATATACATCATAAATCTATTGTTTTGTGTCGGTGAATCTGTAAAAAATGTAAAGAATGTTTAAAAGCACAACTAAGGCCACTTACGTGTTGTTTTATTTCAAAAATATTGTATTAATTTGAAAACCAGTTAAGACGGAATCGCATGGGACTAGGGGAAATTACGCTTTAGATATATTTCTGTCTTAGCAAATATAATTGTATGGTATTCCTTCTATCAGCATCAAGATTTTTTTCCATTTATGGCAGGATGCCTTTCTAGACAGATTCCGCTTTTACAGTTTTACTGCATTATATATGTGTATGTTTTAAAATCTGAAAACAAATTTTGGGCAACCTTTTCCAGTATAGAGAAGGGGGCGATCCGATTGTACTAGCTCCAGGGCGCTGAATATGTAGCTTCGCCTCTGAAATGTTCTCTAATCGCATCGCAACTGAAATGGTGAGCATTACAATGTTCGCAGAGATTATCCATTATACCTAAATAATGTTCAGGTGATTCATTCTCGTTTGTTAGTTCTTGAACTCCAGGCTTCTCAGTGTAGCACCATGTGTGGTTTTAATGCATGCAATCTCACTCTACGTTCCGTTATGTTTCGTATAGTACACGTCCTCGTCTGGCAGGTCAACCACGGTTTTCCATCTTTAGATTCCAGTAGAGTAAATGCCTTCAAAAATGTAATAGCAGTAAATTGGATTGTAGTCACAGAAAGCATGAAATAGCTTCAATTTTTGTACGCGAAGAGCAGGTGAAAATTAAGAAGAAACGACGAAAAGCTCTGGGATTTCCAAACAATTATATTTTTTGTTGCCATGATGTAAGACACACTTTTTTAAGACGTCACGAAAAGTTCGCTAAAAAGGGGGAAAAAGAACTCACATTTATTCATAACATTTTACGACGACTGTATCAGAAAGTATTTCATTTTTTACGTGAATAACGGAACGAACATTTATCATTTTCGTAATCGGAATTTCCGTTTGCATTGAAAATTAATACCACAAAAATTTGGAAAAGGCAGAGGTGAAAATTTATATTTTGCCCGACCCCAGGGATCAAGCCGTTCTACAGGGTGATCGAAAATAACTGGCAAAATTTTAAAGGATGCTAGAGGGAACCTAAACAGGCAATTTTCGTCATAGAATGTGTGCCCTGAAATGACGTGTTTAAGCGCTGATGAAGAAGAAAAATGTGAAAGGTGTAATGAAAGATGAATAGATGGCGCTTATACGTGTCATTTTCGAACACACAGTCTATGACAAAAAAAAAATGGTTATTTGGGTGCAACTACCCTTTAAAATCTTGCCAGATAGTTTCCAATAAGCTATAAAACGTGCAGAAATGCACGTAGTTTTCTGGTAATTTTGAAATAACTTTTTTCCTTGGTGTATTATATATATGGGCTTGTAATAATACAAAGTGATTTTAATGTACTTTTAACCAAATAATTGTTTCTGCTCACTTTAGAGTGAATTTCTAACATTGAATTTTTGAGGGAAAGTATATAAAGGAAATTAAAAACTTTTTTTTCTTATATAAGCGAAATACTGTAACACCTCATTGCATCACTCATTCGAAGATATCGCTAAAAATATATAGTAAAAGCTATCTGAAAAGCACTTTTTAAGTAAATTTATAATATTTCTATTACAAAAAATTTCTATATATTTATTTTCTCAAGAAAATTGTATTATGCGTATAAACTAATGATCTGGAGGCAAATAGGGTGAAGCAAGCCCACAGTTATTGACACCTAACCAGTAACAACTGATACTTGAGAAAAAATCTAACTCAAATAAGCATTTTGGTGTAAAATTCTGCAAAGTAATGTCATCTAGTGGTAAATGAGACACTTATTTTTATTTTGGAGTCATTTATTCACCACTGGAGGGCCAAGAACATATTAAATGAGGAAGAAACTTTTGAAAATACAAAAAGTGTCGTTTTGAAGCAGCCATCTTTCTAAAATTAAGGAAGTGTTTTTCTAATCTATTTGTAATGCAGCCATCCTAAACTTTTTTTTTCTGAAAGTTATACTGGTAAAAATTACTTTAAAGATGCATATGATATATTAGGGCCATGATGTAGGGCTTATAGTTAATTAATTTAGCTTAACGGGGGTGCCAGTTATTGATTCCTAGAATTTCATTTCACCAATTTTTCTTTGACAGAGGTGTTAGTTATTGGTTATATTAAAGAAAGTTTAAATCTATTATCTGAACTGTTTAAAAATGCATAATAATAAATTAAATTTATCTTGTAGTAAACACTATTAAAATTTAAGTTGTTTTACCAGTGTCTGACACCCGATGTCAGTTACTGTTTCATAAATGTCAGTTAATAGATATCTGCATTGCTAATAATGAAGTACATCTAACTAAATCCCACTTTTTATAATAAATATTAATGTATTGTGTTTTTATAATAAAGAATATTTTTTTAAAGCTTTTCAATCTTTTAAAATAAAGTGTCAGTCACTGGTTCACTTTGTTTCAGTTTTATTGGTGTTTCAAAATAGGAATGGTGTCAGTTACTGGAGTTTTTGACCCTATTTATGAATAAAATTAAATTTTAATGATAAAATGTATAATTTTTTAAAATTTTGCCTACAATAATTTTTTAATATATCTCTACTATCATTTCAAAAACAAAGGTAAGTATAAAATAGATTTAAATTTTTGTAATAGTGATTTGAACAAGAAAGAATCCTAAGTGTCAGTTACTGTGAGTTTCATTCTATACGACATTTTTCTTAAATTTTTCAATGCCTTCGATTATATCTCGCTTTTCTTTTGTCTCCGGCCATGCAGGATATGACGAGGGTCCACTTCAATTTTTTTTAAATAAATAAACGAACGAATGAAATGGAAAACGAAGCTCAAAAACGTAAGAACAAAAGAAAACATAAATGAGAAATGTATAAAAAGTGCTCCATTGTATTTCATTGGTCAAAATTATCAAGCTATGTTGAATGCCAGTTTACTTTCCATCACATCACGAAACGGAAATTTATGATATCTCATTTAATGTGGTAGCAAATGACAAAATGTTGTCGGGACATTATGTTGTTGAAAGGAACGTTTCGACTTTCGACACCGATTCAGTTCACCGCTTCCATTCAGTCAGCAGAATTATTCCATAACTGTGTGCATGTGTTCACAGTATAAAGCGCAACAGTTTCCTCGATGTAAACGCAATTTCGTAATTAAGAAGAGTTATATTACGAGGGAGAGTTTAAGTACACTCTCTCCCAAAATTTATCCCAAAATTTTAAACAAGTGTTTAAAGACAGGGTTTCTAACGCGTGGGGTTCATTTCAGCGCATTTGTTTTTGTAAAGAATTTTCACATAAAACTAAAAAAATTAAACTGAAAAATAAAATGAAAAAAAAATAAGAACGAAAAATCATGCATCACGCATCAATTATGAGACACTTTCTAACAGTAACAGACTATTATCAAGAAATGTGATTTTTACATACAATAAAAATAGATATACAAATAATCACTTTAAAAAATACACAACTCAGCAAATATACATTTTTAGCAGTTGCTATCCATATCCGGTAATGTGTGCGAATTCTTTCGTGTAGCCCTGTATATGAACTGTAGATCTTTAACACACAGCATAATACACTAACAATTAGATAAGTTTAAAAATGCATACCACAGAGGAAAACCCACTTCCAGCAATTGTTGGATCAAAGTCAGTTTTGAAACCGAATTATTTTATGCGTCTCTGTAAATGAACAATAAATGCTACGCACTCCATAAGCTATAGAAAACATGTTGTAGTGCACTTCAGTGATTCTTTTTTATTTCATTGTGTTTGAACTATTATAACATCATTAAAATACACCGCAAACTATTTTTCCTCATAGATTATAATGTAATGGAATTATTTTGTGCGCCTTCGCAAACAACCTATAAATGCTACTTATTCTATGCTCATACGAAAGCGTTGTAATCCCTCTCAGTGATGCATATCAATTTCATCATTTTGAAATGCCAAAACATCAATAAAATGCACCGAAAATGACTTTTTTTTTTCAATAGAGCATAATGCAAAGGAATTTTTTTGGGGTGTCCCTGTAAAGGAACTGTAAAAGCTACACATTTCATTTTCAATAACGAATGTTCTATAGTAAACCTCAATAACATACACTCTAAAATTGGAAGGAGTGAGAAGTTGACTCTTTGGAAGAGTGAGAGGCATTTTCACTCTTTTAGGAGTGAATTTTATAAATATGCACTCTTTAAAGAGTGGAACTTTCCACTCTCTAGAAAAGAGTGAAATATCTCACTCCGTTGTCGAGAGTGACTGTTCACTCCGTTGACAAGAGTGAGATATTTCACTCCGTTGAAGAGTGAGGAAAAACAGTTTTTTCCAATAAAATCACAAGATGGCGCCAGCTGACGGATGAGAATCCGAGTAATCTCCGTTATCGAAACGAAACACCTAAAATGAAATCCTTTATATATAGTAGCACGATTTTAAAAAAAAAAACTGAAAAAGGCATTGAAATAATAAATGAATCGATAGAATTATGGACAGGAAATATATTTTATGCTTTACAAATTGCAGGATTTGCCAATGCTAAGAAAAGTGCAGGGAAAATAAATATTTGAAGTAAATTTATGCTTAGCTGCAACACAATTTTGCTTCTATTTTATAAACAGAAATTTAATATCTCTGAATGCTAATTATTTTCCTCTTTATTTAAATAACCTATTCTACATATTTTATATCATTTCTAACCTCTTTATGAATATAAACAAAATATAACTATACAGATTAAATTTTCTGGTATTTTTAGCACGTTTGAAATTAAACATAAGAGAAATGAAAAACGTTGCATTTAATCACTGATTTAATAACATTTATTATAGAAAAAAAAAAAGAGTATAAATGTGTCGGAAATAATCTTAGGAAAAATTTAACAGCTATAATTTAAGAAAAAAGAAAACGTTTTTTACCCTGACTAAAATTTCCCCTCTAAAAATTAGTTTTGAAAAGTAAATTTGGGGGCCCCTTTGTATTTCAGTGAGTAAACTTCGGCTTCACGGGCCTATTTGGTAAACAGGCCCTGGGCCTCGGACAATCTTAATCGGGCTCTAATTATGAAAACATTATTAGCAAGAAAAAAATGAATGAATAAATAAATAACTGCTTTGTTGTAACGGAATTTTTGTCATAGCGGAAATGTACAGACGGGTGTTCGCACATTTTTTAGACGATTTCGGCGTTGTTGTTTTTAACGTTTAAAATATGAATATTGCTTTCTGAAATAATCTGTATGATAATCTTGTTTCTTGATTCTAATTCTGCATAATGCTTTCGATGGATATCGATGGATGTTTTCGATGTAAGATAAATTTGCGATAGTTATAAATCCTTACTTGAAACTTCGTTTTCCGCCTTGAAATGGGCTCTTTTTTTCCCTGTTTTTTTTTTTTTTCATCTGATATCTTTTTACTATGTATATGTACTGATTTTTGGAATAGCACTTTCCAATCAATTGTTATGTTTATTTCGCACTAAAAAGTTTTTATATTATGCGCTTTGCAATCATTTTACAAGGAGAGTGCCAAGCTTGGTAATCACAGATTTTTATTATTTTTATATACGCTGTAGGGTAGAAGCCCCTTAGTCTCAGGTTCAATGGATTTTATACAACGCTCCATAGTTCTCGAGAAATGGGGGGTCTAATATTATAACACAACTTAAATACTTACTTTGTAACGCAATAACTTCGTTGGGCATAGCTCAGTTGGTATGGCGTCTTCTCATTGTTCCTAGGGCCCAGGTTCGATGCCTGAACGCGCTACGTTTATTTTTCTCAAATTTTTTAATAAATATACTTGTAATTATAATTTAATAATCTGAATAAAATTTTTGTTAACATAATTAAATTTTAATTTAGCATTTTTGATTTTTAAACCATTATTAAAATTTCTCATCATTTAAAGAGCTTTAAAAAAATTGGATCTATTATTGACTAGTAAAAATTCAAAAATCATTACAAAATCAGTATATTTACTATCAAATTATAGAATTCTTCTACCATCGCAATAGAAAACGTAGATATTTCAGATGCTGGATTATTTGTTAAAAATCCATTGTTTTGCAATAAAATTTTACAGTACTTCAACGTATTTGTGACATCACTTTTCTGATTTTCATCAAATCCCGACACTTCAGTTTAATCTTCTTGTGAACTACAGCTTGCTTCTTCCATTTTTATACGATTATAAGCTGTTAAAGAATGATACGCACTTGTGCGATAAAGATTGAAACAAAAACTACTTAACTCCAACAAACTAAAAAAAAGAAATAACCAAAGTATATTGTGGCGCCCTCTAGTTACAATAAAATAAAACATAAATAGTATATTATAATTTAATTCTTATGCTAAATTTATTAGTATTATCATCGCATTGACTTCCCTTGTTAAGGCAATTTATAAATAATGTTTCTTTACAATCACGAATTGACACAATTGTTCAATATCGTTGCATTGATAAAGCATATATAGAATACATTTTAAAAATGATTTAAAAAAAATCAAAAATGCTAAATTAAAATTTAATTATGTTAACAAAAATTTTATTGAGATTATTAAATTATAATTACAAGTATATTTAAGAAAAAATTGAGAAAAACAAACGTAGCGCGCTCCGGCATCGAACCCGGGCCCTCGGAACAACGAGCAGACGCCATACCAATTGAGCTATGACCAACGCAGCCAGTTCGTTACAAAGTAAGTATTTAAGTTGTGTTATAATATTAGACCCCCCATTTCTCGAGAACTAAGGAGCGTTGTATAAAATCCATTGAACTTGAGATTAAGGGGCTTCTACCCTACAACATATATAAAAATAATCAAAATCTGTGATTACCAAGCTTGGCACTCTCCTTGTTAGACTGTGGAATTAGCATACTTCTGTTCGGAAGAAGAAAAAAAAAACGCAAACGCATCTTCCCATTCACAGCTTTTTTAGCATGCGCAATCTTGAAATAAGAATAAATTTGAAATTATCAGACGATAATATAAATTACACATAATAAGTTGTTGTCAGAATTTTTTCCTCTAAAAGAATTCCATCTTTTTAAATAATTTATCAAATTTGTCTAAAAAATGTGCGAACAGTCTCTGTATTATATGATACAAAAAGAAGGTTTCAGTTTCTTATTTACACAGTTGAGAAACACCGTAAATATTTATGATTTCTACACAAATTTAATAAATGTGTTCGAATATCACAAAAGAAACAAAGCTAAAATAATGTAATAAGAGTTTTTTAAATTGTAAGTGGCTGTAGCAAGCTGTAGGTACCAGTTCTCGTCCGAGCGCAGAAGTCAAGCAGCAGCGAGCTCGGTTACTACTTGGGAGGGTGACCGCCTACGAACAAGCGTGTGTAAAAATGAGTTTCTCTTTTTTATTCAAGAATTTTAGTCACTCCTGAAAGAGTGACTGTTCACTCCTATCAGGGGTGAAAAAACTCACTCCTGAAAGAGTGAGTATTCACTCTTTCAGGGAGTCAAGAATTTCACTTTTTCCTAGAGTGAATAGTCACTCTAAAGAGGTTGGGCAAATTTTGACTCTGCGATAGAGTGAATATCCACTCCTCCAGAGTGAATAGTCACTCTTTCTCATTTAGAGTGTACAAAAATTACATGCCAATCCGAGTACATTTACGAGATTTAGAGTAGGGCCAGGCAGAAAGAAAAACCGAATTCATAAGCACTTTTCAACTATGCTGGAACGTGTTAAAATAGAGTTGAACTATTGAATTTCAAAACGTGTAGAATAGGGAACACTTTCATAAACTAATAAGAAAAGAAAACGCTTTAAAAAAGTCATTAACGTAAATATGAGTAACTATTGTTTTTTGTTTGACATTTGCTCCGGATGACCGTAGATATTAAACCAAGTTCTGAAGACACCGGTCGAAAGGAACGCACCTTCCATTAGACAAGGCACCTGACTTGTTCGCAAGATTTTCTGCACAATTTTGAACCTTAATGGAAGTAGTGGAAGATCTTTAAGTTCTCTCATATACTGACCTTCCAGCGAGAAAATACTCTACACTGCTGATTTTCCGTGTCGATTCTGTGACATCGACAAAGCTGTGACAACAGCAGTAAGTTATCCGCAAAAGACACGTTTTGAAGTGCTCGTTGCATCCGATGATGCTTAATTACGGTGTTTTGAAAGGAACCAGTCCTGCACAGCAGCGTATGCCATTGGCATGAGTGAATATACATAGTGGGATGTGCCAATCCCAAAACTTTCTTCTATGTCATACATGTTAATACTTTAAATTACGCTATCACAGCACCAATAAAATCAATACATTTCGTTATTTAGCTGTACGTCAGCTGCTTGCGAAGCGCCGGGTTCCCTGCGCTGCACAAACACCCGATGTATGTTACAACACAACAACGAAAAATCGAGAAAAATCTCACAAAAACAGCTATCACAGCGCCCCCTTTCTGCAGAATAGCCCCAAATTCAATAGAGAACTACAGGCAATAGTAAAAAATATATACATAAAAATTTGTTCAATTCTATGCATAACTTAATATACTTTTCGGTTATACAATTATGAAAATGGAACAAAAATCGTTGTCATTTCCTGTACTGTTTAAATAATTTAATTGGTCTAATTTATGTAGAAGAAAGTTTTGTGATGGCCACATCATACAGGCTTGTTTCTAACAAAGCTTGTATTCCTTAGATCCTCCCCTTGACTACGGCATTGGAAATGTGATTTATTCAAAGAATGTCATATTGATTTTTCATGCATTTGTATGCATATTACTGATGTGATTGCACATTTTAACACATTGGAAAATTAATGAAAAACAAAAACACAATTGTGTTAAAATTGAAATAATATGTTAAAATGTAGTATAATTATATTGAATAAAACATATTATAATAAAATAAAGAAATCGTGCAACATAAATAATCGAAATTTATAAAAGAAAAGTTAAATTATGTATATTAAAATTAATAGTTAGAAATTAGTAGTATTAAAATTAATAGTTAGAAATAGTAAGAAAAAAGTGAATGAAAATATTTCAACGCAACATGTTTATACCATTTTATACTAATACTTGTCACGTATTGCAATGGCGGCAGTAAAGCTAATATAATTCCAATAATATGGAATATAATGCTCTGAAAACAACCCTCATTAAACCTCATTTTACAAGATACCAAATTTTTTTTATACATATGAAGCAACACCAATGAAGAATAACAACAACACCTAACTTCCTTGATCGTGCATCTACCGTCCCTACTACCATTTTATGAAGCCAAGCAAACAACACCCAATTTCCTTAATCTAGCATCTTTCCGTCCTATCACCCCCCCCCCCCTCTTTTTTTGTGTGAAACAAAAGCACACCACTCAAGCTCCTTAATCTAGCAATTACACGCCCTATCATCTACTTTTCTCCTTTTTTTTTTTTAATAATACATGAATCTAATAGTTCCATGATAGTAAAGTGAAAAAAAAATAGTCTGATAAACAAATCCGAATAAAAAAAAAAAAAAAAAAAAAAAAAAAAACAGTCGAATATGCCAATCCCAAAACTTTCTTCTATCTCATACATTTAATGTTTCAAATCACTCCGCCGAAAAAATCAATATTTTTCGTCATTCTGTTGTACGTCAGCTGCTTGCGACTCATTCGATTACCTGGATGCGAACAGCCGATGTATTATACTAAACTAACGAAAAGTCTTTCTGGCCTGTACCGGCAGGAAAAGATAGCCTCCCTATTGCTTAGTTTTAAGATATTAGCTAATTTTAATTTTAAAAAACGAAGCTCAAATGCGTGGAACCCGATTACAAAAGAGTCATTCCCAGTTCTCGTCAATATTGAATTTGGATGAGAATATCGCCATTCTCGCCAAATTTGGCGATAGTTTTCCCACTGTCGCCAAGCTTGGCGATAATTTGACTTTGGCAAATATAAATATATAGTGTAAAGCATGTAAGAGTTGAAACGATAGTTACAACAATGAAAGAAAATTTGCCGAAACCGTGTTCACTAAAACTCATACATGAAACCCGTTTATGGAGGAATCTTGCTGTATTGTTTCAAAATGTCAGCCACCCTAAAATTTCAAACTGCTATATCTCATCCATTTTTTAAGAAAAAGGCAAAACAAAAAAATGCTCTGGAATCCTCGGATCAAGGCCGAACATTTCACGCAAAAAATATTAGGATTTCTAATTTTTTGTACATCTTTTTGAATTTGAAATCTTTAAGTACCTATTACAACGCCCCCTCCAGTCGCAATATCCCCAAATTCAACTGGGATCTGCAGGCCATAGTCAAAAACATATACAAAAAATTTAGTTCAATTATCTGCATAACTTCATACACTGTTCGATGATACAATTGGTGAAAATGGAACAAAAATTGCTATCACAGCGCCCCCTTTCGTCAAAATATATCCAAATTCAAGTGGGACATGCTGGCCATAACCAAAAACCTATAAATGAAATTTGATTCAATTTGAAGCATAACTTCATATACTTTTCGATGATACAAAGAGGACATACACACGGACAGACAGACATTTTGTAAAAACATGTTTTTCGGAATATCTGACCCCTAAAACGTGTAAATCCGTCAAAAACCGAAAATCGAAAAAAATTTTCGATTACAATACTTTTTTCTATTATAGATAGAAGAAAGTAATAACAATTATTCAAGGTAATAAAACTATCTGTGTAATATTGATGTAATAAGATGCGTAGGGTGGCCATAAATTATAACTTGTTTAGAGGTACATATTTTAAATCTTTGCCTTTATTTTTTTTTCTTGAAGAAGGTCCTTTAATTCTATGGGCAAAGTTAAGTAAAGATTAAAATGGATACATTTGTGCAAACATGAATTACAATACATGGATAAATTTACGTTGAAGAGGAAATCATTACAAAAGTCGTAAAAGGTCAAATGTTAAATTGTTTTGTTCATTTATAATCTAAGTACCTGGTAGACCGATCATAGTTCAGTGATTATTATTATTATTATTATTATTATTATTTACGTTCATTTTGTATTGAAAAAATGTCATTTATTTATTATTTAAGTGTATTTATTTGTACATGAAAATGTTATTTCTAGTTCCTACAAGTATTAATAACAAATGCTAACTTTTTTTTTTTTTTTACTTTTTATTTATCTATCATTCTATATCCATTTTCTTAGTACTTTCTAGTAAATATTTTTGTGTTGTTGGATTTCCATACAACATTATGAGTGTAACAAGGATTTTCTGTAGGTTGAAGTACCTTTAAATTGGTTCGTCTCTTAAACCTGAAAAAGCAACGTAGAGCATTCTATGCATAAAAACATGTATCCGTAAGTCAATTCCAACAGACTCGAAATGTCTGGAATTGCGAAGATATAGTCACGAAAAGTCTTCCAACTATAGTTACTGTAAAAAGAAAGACTGTAGAGTATTTAATGTTTTTGAATTAGTTAGTTTGGAAGATAATTTTTTGGGTGTAGAAGAGTGGCCTCTTTGTGTACGTGTAGTTTGTTTGTATAAGTGATGGGTAGAGTGAATTGTAATTAATTGTGTTAGACAATGTAAAATATACAGTGTGAGGTTTATTGTTTGAGAGTTGGTTAAGTCCACATGGATAGAGTATATTGTAGTGTTTAATATATGTGGATTCTAAAATAAGTCATTCACGAAACTTGTTTTGCATGGTGAGGATATTAATACCAGTGCTGCCGTCTTTTTACCTGCACTTTGCGTCATTTTATTCTAAAAGCTGTACTCTAGAATATACTATTTTTAAGTTAACAAAAGTAAATATGTAAGTGTTTTTCGAAATTTTTGTGCTCTGGACCACTTAAGTCTCATTTTCGGGCTATTTTAGTGACTAAAATGTCTTAATAGTTAATTTTATCATTCTGAACTTGGAAATGTAGTTTCTATAACAATATTTTATATAAATTAGTAGATAGGGATTTTTTTTTTTGGGGGGGGGGGGATGCGGGAAGGCGGGGCGGGGCATTCACGTGCATGGAAATAGCTACAGATGAAGCCGATTTAGCAAAAACACACTCGCTGACGGAGACTGGTAAAAGGTTAATGACATTTAATATATTTTCTTTTCTTTTTTTTAATCAAAACACAAATCTAATGTATTTTTTCGTTCAATGGCATTTCTCCTATTTTCAAGGAGTAAACTGACAATCTAAAAACTGAAATCACAAGTAAACTATCGATTATTTCTAATCTGAAAATGTGAATTCTCATCTCTATTCATATACTTCCATCGAGTTATACCTGAATACAATCTTCCGAATCACCGGAATCTCCAGCCGATCACCGACAATTAATGTCCGCCGGCCCCGTTGACCAGCCCGCTAGTTGTAATCATAGATACCCCGTCACGACATATGTAACTCGACAATGGATGCGGGCATATCTTCCTGCCGCCATACATGAAAACTACAAATATTCAACATTGTTGTAAAAGAGACAGCGTTAAAAAAAGAGAAGAAAGAAACGGAAAGAAAAATTGAATAGTACTCAATTTTAGGCTTTTGTCATTTGCAAATGGGTCGAATGACTGTTATAAAGTTGATGAGAGACGAAAAATTATATCGCATTGGGTGTCAGTGTTTCACTGTGATGGTGTTCTGAGAAGTTGTCATAACTTTCGACAGGCTGCACAGCGAAGACACTTGTGGAATAACAATGAGGGGTAAGTCGGTTTTTTTAAAAATGACTGTTCCTTAGATCTGAGGTTTTCAAATTTTAGTGTGAGATTTTGAAGGATGCAATGTACGTAAATTGTGAAAATCGTCCTTTTTTTTTTTACAAAATAGTTAAAAATATGTTTGATGTTCCCCTTTTGCATAATTCTCACTTATTATTTATTACTAGCCCGCTACGCAGGTCAATTTCTCTTAACGCACCTTTAATCAAACGAAATATTGACCTTGAAATTGACCCAAATTAGGCCAATTCTCTGTAGACTCTATTATGGAATAGATCAGCTTAAAAAAAAATGAATAATTGTGTTACATTATGGTGTCTACGGGGGAAAATCATATCCGTTAGATTTTAATGAAGTTACTATACTTCAAATATAATGAAATTGATATGCCTCACTGAGGTGGACTAAAACATGCTATTTCTCGAGAATTAAATAAAAATCATGCACTCGTGACATCATAATTCACTTTTATATTTTAACAGAATTAATAAGTCTACTATAATTTGTTACTCATGCTAGAGCCAGTATACACGATACACGTCGGGACACATTATGACGTTATCATCATCTTTTTATTTCGCTATGGTACTCCATTGTAAAATTTGGTTATTTTTGTAATTCAATATGTGGAAAACGGCATAATTATTAGATTTGAATTTTATATCAATAAAAATACAATTTTTTACCTTTCTAACGTAGTTTGTCTAACAATTTTCTGACACATACTTTTCGAGCAATTAATTTTTTCAGTAACTTTAAATGTTTCATTTTCCAAGATTGATCTGTGGCAACGATTAGCGATAATCCCAGTCGTCAGCAACGCATAGCTTTTTATTAAAGAGGATTTAACATTCACTTAACCTCTTCAGCTCTGAGGTCCACAGCATGTATATATCAATTATTTTCATCATAAAAACTGAACCGTTAGAATTCTGAGATATTTTAATTCATTTCTATATTGTTGAATTTTTTGTTAAAAAAATAAAAAATCAATAAATGGCAGAAATGATTTAGACTTCCTTGAAAATTACTAAAAAATGTTGTAAAACATGTGATACAAATGAACCGATGAGGTTAAATGATTTGCTTGGAGCTTGGCTTGCGTAAGAAGAATATGTAAGCAAGAAAGAAATACTAGGGGCAGTCAAAAAGTTCCCGGAATTTCGTTGTAGCTTTTTATTACCACAATATAGGTAGACATTTACTTAATCGCCTTTAAAGTAGGTTCCGTCAGAACACACACACTTACTCAACCGCTCCTGCCCTTGCTGGAAACAACGATGAAAGTCCTGTTTTGGTACCTTCCCAAGTTCAACCGTCGCGTTGGTTTTGATGTATTCTACTGTGTGGAAACGGTTACCTATGAGAACCATTTTGATCTTGGGGAAGAGCCAGAATTTCGATGGTGCTAAATCCGGTCAGTAGGGAGGTTGGTGGAGTAGTGAAATGTACTTTTCTGCGAGCCATGTCTGCATAACAATCGATATGTGGAAGGGAGCATTGTCGTGATGCAGTGACCATCTTCCTTGCCATTTGACGGGACGTTTTCTTCGGATTGCCTCCCTCAGACTTTTCAGTACTTGCATGTACAAGGGCTGTTACCAGTTTGTCCATCTGGTACAAATTTATGGTGCACCACACCTTCATTGTCGAAAAATCTTTTTCCAGCAATAGCAGGAAGGTTGGTGCAAGTGTATGTGTTCTGACGGAGCATACTTTGAAGACAATTAAGTAAATGTGTACATATATTGTGGTAATAAAGAGTTACAACGAAATTCCGGAAACTTTTTGACTGCCCCTTGTATTATGCTTCATGTATATAAAAACTGACTTATTTTTCAACATTAATAACACATGCAATAACGTAAAGTTTTTCAACCTTTTGTATCTCAAGGCATATTTGAATGCATAATGCTGCACACTTGAGAGCATAGTTATTTCGGCCCACTTAAATTATGATGATACAGTCTCTTTCTAAACAAGAAAATTTCGTTTATTAAATAACAATACAAAATTAAACAAAAAAATATTATGAGATTCTGTAAAATCATTTAAATAAATCATATTAAAATGATATTAAACGGATATATAACTCTGATAAAAACATATAAATATTTGTAACTATATAGTGTCTCAAAAGCTTAAGCACAATTAAAAAAAAAAACACATTATTGAACAAGCACGTAGTGTTTTCCTAGTTTAAGATGACGTGAAATAATCGTGTTTCCATTGAATCAATTAGTTTTTTTTTTAAATAATATTAGTGGCAGAAAATACCATTATTTTTCAATGGCTGCTTTTAGTTCTTTAGTAGAGTCATATATGGAATAGGAGTTACGAGTACCATTTCCATTCATGTTTACTTCATGGGTTAAGATATCCCAAATGTTCTCAATGGGGTTTATGTCTGGGCTTAAAGCTAACCATTCTAAAACGTTAACATTTTGCGCGTAAAGACATTGTTTTGTAGTATGTGAGTTTTGAGCTGAAGCATTGTCGTGCTGAAATCTTCAATCAGGACCTCCTAAAATGTCACCAAACGAAAATAGATGTTGCTCCAGTGTCTCTTGATATTTTGTTGAATTTTGTTTTCCATGAAGAAAAGACATAGAGTTTTGGCAATTAAAGCAAACCGTCCCCCCCCCCCCACACACACACACACCCATAAAAGATAAAAAATCAGAGACTTACTGCGCAGGGTTCATACTCTATTTGAATAACAAAGTTCCCTGACTTTTCCAGATTTTTTCCAGACCATTTTTCCTACAATTCCATGCCCCCAATTCATGGCATTTTTGGAAATACGATTAACAATTCTAGATCTTAATGATTAAATGTACCTCTGAAAATAAAAGTAATCCATAAAATTGAAACTAAAAATCTATTTTTTGATATTTAAAAGAAATGAAAAACAATTAAAAATATACAGTTTGCCTGGATTAAAGTAACATTTTATTGATATAATTAGATTTCACATGTCAACCATTCAAATATTTTTTGACATTTCTACTACCATGTCATTTGTTTGTGTTGTTTCAGAAACAGTTTGTTATGTAACTTTCAATGTTTTGTCTTTTAACAATTTTAGCTACAGGTTTTCTTTTTTGCTTGCTTTATAATTTTCTTTCGTTTTCTTATTTAAATATTCATATCTCATCCTAGCCACTTTAACATGGCTCAATATTTCTTTCGCAGAAGTATCACCTAGTTAGCAACAAATTTGTATGGCTAAAAGACCATTATGTTAAAAATATGAATGTAGCAAAAATACTACTTACTAGTAAAAAATCTGAATTTTTTGCAGACTGAATTCGGAATTCAGAAGAATCTTGACACATGATAGCACATAATATTTGTTTTTTTAAATTCCTGACTTTTCCAGGTTTTAGGAAAAAAATGCGATTTTCCCTGACTTTTCCATGACTTTTTGAGCATTTGTCATTTTCACTGACAATTCCCTGTTTTCCATAGTTTCCAGTCGCGCAGGAATCCTGACCTAGAGGTCTACACGGGCCGAAATTTCCTGGCCCGGGCCTGGCCCGACCCATACAAAAAAAATTGGCCCGGTCCGATACAAAAATTAAAAGTTCGGCCCAAGCCCGGCCCGAACAAAAAAAATATTAGCCCGGCCCGGCCCGTTTTAAAAGTTAAAAGTTCGGCCCGAGCCCGTCCCGGTATAAAAGCTAAAAGTTCGGCCCGAACCCGACCCGACCCGAAAAAAAGTTAAAATCTCGGCCCGAGCCGGGCCCGGCCTGAGTGAATTTCTACAAAACATTGATTTTTACGTCAATTTGGTTAAAAAATTTGCCTCGTAGGAGGAGAACTAACCAAAAATTCCTATCTTAGCCTTTTTTTTTTTCATGTTTATAATCTTCATTTTTATAGAAGTGCCACAGCCTGCAATATTTATTTATTTTAATAAATCTCTATTTGTTGCATGTATGTGTTTAAGTTATCATTAATATTGTTAATCCATATTCCATGTATTGAAGTGTTAAAAATCAGAAAAATGCTATACAGTAAAATCTTCTAAGATGGAATTGCATAGGGAAGGGAAAAAAATGAGTTATCGACAATTTGTCTTCTTAGCATTTGTAAATGTATTATATATTCTTTTTTTACGTATTAGTATATTCATTTTGTATGGATCAACACATTTTTCAGTTTAAGACAGGATTCCGTCATAAGCAGGTTCTATTTCACTCGTTTCACTATATTTTAATTTAGCCATACACTGTAAAAAATTTCCAACCCTTTTCCGTTTCGTAAAAGATAAATTTCCTTTACGATACGGAAAACAACCGATAAAATAATTATTCCGAATCACAACAGAAAGGTTTTCTACAGTCATAAAAATAATCTATTTATATCGGATTAGTTTCCGAAAGAATGGAAAACAGCTTTCTCCGGACTTACTGCGCAGTCTCGCTCTCTGCTGACGTATGAAAGGCGTTGCGTCACGTGATTGATAACAGAACAGAATCGAGTTTTTGGACGAAGAAGGACGCCATGTTTTTAAATATTGGATAACTGCTCTACGTACTTCTAACTTCGCAATAGTTTTACCTTTGGTAGGAGTCTGGTTTTTGCGGAGTAAGACAGCTGTATAGGAATAAAAAGCTCCTCACCGGGCCCATGGGCCAAACCAACAACAACAACTTCGCAATGGTAAGTACTAAAATTTATGATTTTTAATATTTTGGATTTGATATGTACATATATTTATAGTGCATGATTATCAAATCGAATAACATGCTTAAGGAGCTGCGTAGCCTGAAATAAAATGCATGTTATCTTATTTCTCGCTCAGTTTATTTTTTATGAGAAAAATATCCCCGAAGTAAAAAATATTTTGATGTGCCAGAAATTTCTAACTTAGATATTATCTTAATGAAACTTACTTTTTGTAGGCTGTTTTTTTAAATAGTTTTTAACTTATTCTAAATTAAATTCCTTGTTTATTTGTTTAATTCTGTAAGACATCCAGTGTTGAATTCAGGGGGTGGGGGGACAGTCCCCCCCGGAGCATTGAAATGTCCCCCCGGAAGATTTCACATTTTATGCTTTTAATAGTCAAAAAGTGCAATCCCCCCCCGGAACTCTATAATATCCCCCTCCCGGAACCACAGAAATCCCTCCCGGAGAAAAATGTCTGAATTCAACACTGAAGACATCAATAACATACCTATGATCTTAAAATAAATTGATATTTTTCTATGTTCGATGCTATATCAGAATCATATTGTCTTTTTTCAGGTACTGCATTATTATAGAATCAATTTTACATTTTATTATTTGTTGGGATGTAACGAATAGTGATTTGGCCGAATAGCCGAATACCGAATATTCGGTCAAGTTTTAGCCGAATACCGAATATTCGGCGGCCGAATACTGACTTTAAAAAAAATTATTTTATTTGTTTATTTATTTTTTTTTCTTCCAATTTTAAAATCAAAAATTAAATTAAGGACTAATTGAAATAAATTTTTTGTTTGAGTGTTCAAAAATCATAACAGCTGAATGTATGTAACCACGGTATATAGTGAACGTTTGTTTTCTGAAGCTGGTAATATTATATGAAACCAAACGAAACAGACTTCTTCCTGAAAATGCTGAAAAGTTCTTTTTGCATCACAATTTCAGGCTTTACAGTGATAAATAATTTTGTTACCCCTGTATGTTATTTTGAAGTAACTCATTAAATGTTTTTTCAGTATAGGTAATAGTTTTTTTCTTTTCAATGTATCAAACTCATTAGTTCGTTTAATCAACATCTAATGTTTAATTTTAAATTAGTAAAGTAATTATATAGTCATATATTTATTATTTAAAAGTAAAACTAAAAGCTAGAAAAATGATTTAATTTGTGAAAGATTAAGCATTTTTACAAGACAGTAAAATATTTGTTTTTAATATTTATGAATTTTATTGTTTAAGAAACTTATCATCATTATAAATCAGATTAAAAAAATAGATATAAAGCTATTTTTTTTTAATTCACTGATGAGAGAGAGAGAGAGATTTAAACTTTAAATGCAGTATATATTTTGCATTTTAATGTAAAATAAATTAATGTTGCAATACTTACTTAAATTCATATGATGCCTAAATATGCAGCAAGAAAAATATTTTTTATTTATGTAATTTCATTATATACAGTTATTTATAAGTTGTCATGAAGCTTTAAAATTGAGTAAGTATTAGGATTTATTTTTCTTATAATAATTAATGTATTTAGATATCATTCTTTAATATTGTTTGTTAAAAATATTTAAAATCACATTTTTTTTTATTTTCTGGAACTTATTTAACCAAATATCTTAGAATATTTGGCCAAATAAGCAAGTATTCGACAATATATCTGAAATCTGTTCAATATTCCGAAAAAGGGCCGAATAAGCCGAATACCGAATAGTGGTCGAACATTCTTTACATTCCTAATTATTTGTAGTGTATTAAAATTCAATTGAAAAGGGGAGTCCTTTAAATTCTATAATGTTAATTAATAAATTGAGAACATTATGTTAGGACGATATAATGAAATTTATATTGGTATATGGTAAAATAAATTTCAGTATTCTTTGCATATCAGACAAAATTTTAGTTGTAACAAACGTAAAGTTGAATATGCTGAATATCTTGAGGTTGATATTATCTATATTCATGCTGTAAAAGCTTGCATGCAGAAGCTTACATCTTGGGAAGCAGAGATAAACTGCCTCGCCTTGGATATTTAAGTTTAATTGGCTAAATTTTATTTTTCTTACATTATTTTGAAAATAAAAAATGACATTTAATCTTTTCTAATAATTTAAAACAAACAGAAAAAGGAAAAAAAGCAAACAGGGAATTTTTGTCAGTAGAAATGGATGGGGGAGATCTCCACTGCTGAACATCATGTCACATGTGGAAAGGAAGACAATTTTTTGTTCTGATTTTTATTTCGTGCTCATGTCTTGAAAAATTATATTGAATGGGTTTCAGGGAGAATAAACCCTCAAAAGGCTTGAATTTTTTTTATTTCAAAAATATAAAGCTTCAATTCTTCATTCATTCATTAAAAAAAAAAAAAAAATGTGGTGTTTTAGCAAAAAAAATTTCTTACTTGATTTTATTTCATATTTCTGCTTTCATTTAACTTAATTTTGTCATGTATTTAAATGCACGTGTTAATACTGTTCAAATTTCAAGAAATAAAAAATGTTCAAAAGAGTCATGATGTCAACATATAAATCATAAATGTCACTAGAACCCAACTTTAAACTTCAGAGTCCTAGGCACAGCATTTTTGCGTGCCCTTCCAAGCACTACTCTTAAGTAATCTCAAAGCTTAGAATTTTTGTGATACGCCCTCATCCAATCATTTCTACCAGGGCTGTGGAGTCTGAGTATAAGTCAGGTACGTTTTTTTTTTTGGGGGGGGGGGAAGTGGGGGAGGGGGGGGAGATTCGGTGTCGCTAAAAAACTGGCCGACTTGACTCAGTCTCTAGCTTGTTTTTTGGACAATTCAAAGTGAAATTAAATTAATTATATGTGATTTTAAATTTATAAACTGAATTATTATTTTTATTTTGGGACTATATACCGCATAGATGAAAACTGTTTTTAATTAAAAACTCTCGTTGATATTTTCCATTTAGTATACAGTCTTTTCACTCAGCTTTTTGGGGTTTGCAGAACCCGAGGTAAGGCAAAAATTGAAAATTCTGCTACTTTTGGAGTCTACAGAACCCGAAATATCATTGTAATAGAAACCTTTTTTAGCTCCCAGTCTGTCAAAGCCAGAAAGGGGGGCTAATTCGCCACCCCCTTAATTTAGATAAATAGGTTTTTCATACAGAGTTATCCGATTTCAATTTTTGAAATTTTGTATATAGGTTGATTCTGATAAGGCGGTTCCTTGATTAGTTATAGAGGTTCATTGGTTAAATATAAAGGGAGAGGAAAAGAGGGTTGATAGCCCCCTTAATTTAGATAAACGGTTTTTTTTATGCAGAATTATCCGATTTGTTTGAAATTTTGTATATAGGTTCATTCTGATAAGGCGCTTCCCTGATCAGTTTTGAGGGTTTATTGGTTAAGTATAAAGGGGAACGGGGGGCTAATCCCCCCTAATTTAGATAAATGGGTTTTTCATGCAAAATTACCCAATTTGCTTCAAATTTTGTATATAGGTTCAGTTTGATAAGGTGCTTCCCTGATCAGTTTTGAAGTTTAATTGGTGAAGTATAAAGAGAGGGAACGGGGCTATTCTTCCCCCCCTAATTTAAAGAAATGGGTTTTCATGCAGAACCGGTAAATTTTTACTTTATAAAAAACATGAGTTTTTTTTGTTGTTGATGCTAAATGAAATTTATTTGGATTTATTAAAGAAAGGACAAAGTGTTTTGAAAGGAATATTAAACGAAACCCTTTGAGCGATGTTCGATCACACTTATCCACTAGTTCTATTATATTACTGTGGCACCATTTTTTTTCATTTAATGCTGATCGTGAAATCCCATGGTAACCTATGTAAATTTTAAAGAAGTAGTAAATTCCCTTATACAATTATCAAAATATAGCTTTCACCAGCAGGAAGCAGATGTCCAATGTGCATCTTTAAATTAACATTTTTAAATTGTACATTTTAAAAATTTTCCTTAATTTTTAAGTATTTTTAAAACTTATGAAATTTGAAATTTTTACTTAAAGGAAAATTTTCAAATTTTATGCTCTTAAAAATACTTATCACTAAAGACGAAGAGTCCTCTTAATCATTCATTGCTGTTGTGCTGTTTTTGTCCCATTAAATATACATGATCACTAGAAATTAGTAAAATAAAAATATATTAATATTATTATTGTTATTATTGCAGGATAATACTGCAGTGATCAGTGTCGCATTCCAGCTAGAGCATATCATCCTTGCTTAGTAGCGAATGATGATGTAAGAAAGGAAATCATGCTGTTCTCGAATAATATTGATGGTTTGACAGTTTTTTCGGAGAAATGTCCTAGGACAATTTTGTTTTGGTAGCATCATATTATGTAATCAATTAAGGCCTGGAAGAAATTAAAGAACCTAGGCCTACTTTTTTACTAAGTGCAGCTATTCGGAGGCAAGAACTGTCAATGGATGTAATATCAGTATTGCTGTAATTTTTATTCATTATAACATTTTGATTTATAGTTTTGTTGCAAATAAATGTTATTTTTCAGTATAAATGTTTGTTTTATTTTTTCTGTCTTTTGTAGTTAGCCAGAAAAAAAATCGAGTAACTTATATATATATTTTTTAAATAGTATTTTGTTTGTATGTGCAATTTAATGTTTGTGCAGATTAAATGCGATTGATTTATTTTACTAAGTTTAAGTTTAAAAAAAATAGCACATACACATTTGCGAAGTCAGATTTTTTATTAAATAGACACTTATTTTTTATATATTTTTCCTGAATTATTTGTAATTTTTAATATTCTTCTATTAAGTGATCTGCCATTGAAGAATAAAAGACTCACAAACATTTCTTTCTTTGTCATTAATGATGATAAAATTTTGTCTTTAAATATACATAAATTTTTACAGGCAACTGGACTTCATAAATATAGTAAAATAAATATAGGTCAGTCAACAGTATATTTATTGATATTTATGTAGATATCTCATGACTTCATTGTGCACATGTAAATAAAAAATGATTCAATATTCCAACGTAATTTATTTATGGAAAGATTCGGAAAATAAAGATTGCATGGTAAGTAATATACTTTGAAATGTTATATATATATTTTTTTAATACAATTTCAATTACTTGCAAATGTAAACTCATAAACAACTAAAGTTTTAAAATCTTAAAAAAAGGCCTGATTTAATTATTTTTATTTTAAATTCAAATAAATCAAACTTTAATTCACTGTAAACTCTGTAATCGCTTAGGAACTCATAAAGCTGGAAAATTGGTGTTTCTTTTCAAACATTTTAATAACAAAGAATAATTTTTTCATATCCATTGAAATTTATAAAATATAATCATAACCATCTTAAGTGTGTTTAATATATGCTCTAAATTCATTAAATGAATAAAGAAATTTGGTCAGAACAAAAAGCTTTAGCTTTTAGTAATGCAGAGTGCATATGCTTTTTATTTTATCAAAGGGGTAATTCAAGGTGGTATGTGTATTTTATACAGAATAGGATATCTGTAAAATTGCAGTTTTTGTAAATAAGTGATGACACAAGACAATTTGTTTTATTTATTTCATGTTTTCAAAAGTAAAAGATAATTCACATTTCTAAATTAAATCTTTTTCTGTAGCTCCATTTTTTTAAACTGTATATTTTTAACTATTTATATGATTAAAATATTTTTATTTAACCAAGTGAATGAGTTTCTATATATTTTTTTTTAATTTCAAATATATTTAAATGGACACTTCTAATTGTTAATTTTAATTATTTAGTAAAGTTTATTTTACTGTAAAATGTATAATTTTAAAATTGTATTTTGAATTTAAAAAAATAGCTGATTTAAATAATTAATAATATATATGATTTTTGATTAAATAAATAAGTAAAATCACGAACCCTGTTTTTAAAAAAGATTTTCATTTAGCAAGGCTTTTTGTTATATAATTTTCAGTTGAGCTTCAAGTTCAAAGTCTTGTACATTTTCAAATTGCATGGCTTCTAAAATTTGTTTATCATCAAGCTATTTATTAGGATTAGCTGAATTCTGTATATTCTTATAAGTTACATGGCTTCAAAAGTTTTTAGATTTACTTTATTAATATTACACTGGTGTCCAGAAATTAAGGGGCAGTGACCGATTTCAGTCGTTTCGTCGATTATCTTACTGAAACTCGTGAGGAAATGCCCGGAATGCCCTTAAGCTTTGAGGATGTAAAGAACATGTTTGACTTGATGTTTTTCAGTGAATATTTTATCGCGAGGACAACTATTGGGGGGGGGGGGATAATAACTTTAATAATAAAATAATATTTTCGATCACCCAAGTAACGAAAAATGCTAAAAATGGTCTGTCACTGTAGTAAATGACTATGTAGGTTCTGTTCAACATTTGTGTGCATTTTTTGTAAGTATAGCATGTATATTCGTGAATATATTAACGTTTCTGTGAAAAATTCAAAAGTTTTTTTTATAACAAGCAGAGTTTTCAGCCAAATTTAACACCACTTTCCAAAAACTTGACAAAGAATCGTAGAAATAGTATACTGTGATTAAAATATTAATATATTGTATATTTGATGAGATATAGGTATTTTTATGAAATTAATTTTAACTGCGCATGCGCAAACTACAGCAAACATTTTTGTTATGATTTGATAGCAATACTATAGGGCAACTCATATAAAAAGACCAGTGAACTATCGTGAAAACTCAAATAGTTACAGCATTGATAAATACATTGATAAATTGAGAAATAAGTGTCATATAATTCTATGTTTTAAGCATAACTCAAAAACTACTTACCAACTATCTGTGATTTTGGATTTGCATATTTGAAGCCTCCAGAAATCCACCTCTATTAAAAATTCATATGTTATTTTTTTTCTTTTTTGAAATGAATTTAAAAATACATTTTTTTTTTTATATAAGAGAGAACTAAACATAATCTATACAATTTTAACAAATAGATTTTGAAAATCTTCTAATAAGCGAATCCAAAATTATTATGTCAAGTAGTTTTTGAATTACGCTTAAAAAGCTACCCGCATTGCAATTTTTTTTCATCAATTGCAAATTAATTTCACACTAAGACTTCCAAATTTTAAACCTTCATATTTCTTAAACCACTTGACCAAGTGATTTCTTGTTTCGTATCCTTGGGAGAAATTTACAGAAAAAAAAATGTATAACGTCAAAATTAGGTGTATGTATTGAAAAGTTGGAGTTTGGTACAATTTAAGAATGATGACGACCCCCTAAGCTTATTTTTTTAAAACCTATTATTGGAAGAAGATAATTTTCAGTCAAATATGGCTATTTCTGTTTTTTAAGGAGGGGTGGGCAATATTATGATTTAAAAAGATAGGTTTTGTATGTCCGTTGTTTTAGTAATATAGCTATAGAAATTCTTTCCAGCAACAATAAACTTCAAAGTAGTTGCATACACCTCATATGCATAGAACATGTTTCATACTTGTGCTACACCCAGTGGAATAAATTTGAGCTTTTTGAGGATACAGGCTTGTCCCTTTTTTTTTAGTAATATTGAACAGTTGTTTGGCACAGTATTGAATTCAGGGGTTAGACCGCTGGGACCCCCCTGGAACATTGAAACCCCCCCCGCTGAAGATTTGAGATATTATGCTTTTAATGGTTAAAAAGTGCAATTTCCAAAAAGGAAATATATAATTCCTCCCCCCCCCCCTTCCCCGCCGGAGCCGCAGAAAAGGCTCTGAATTCAACACTGGTTTAGCATCATCTGAATATTTAGTTATATTATACCCATGAGCGCATCAGTATACTTGTAACAAATAAATAAAATTTCAAGCTGATTCTGTATTGTAAAGAAACTTTTGTTATAAAGAGTAGAACCAATAACATGAAAATATTGCTTTTGGACACTGTTTTGATTTCCTTTTATCTCAATTAAATATTACTAAGAACTTTTTTGAATACATACACACATTTCGTATCATAAAATGCATTTTGTTATCATAAAATGCATTACATGTAATGCATTTTATGATAACAAATACTTAAAATGTGCGTATAAATTCAAAAAAGTTCTTAATAATATTTAATTGAGATAAAAGGAAATCAAAACAGTGTCCAAAAGCAATATTTTCATCTGTTAATGTTCCTACTCTTTAAAACAAAAGTTTCTTTACAATACAGAGAATTTTCCGATCATAATGAAAAAAAATTCCGTAAAGCAAAGAAAAAGTTTCTATTCTACACAGGAATTTTTAATTTTTTCAAGATTAGTTTACTGACTGATTCGGAAAAGTTTCCTTTTTAAAACGGAATACTTTCTATCTATTCTTCCGTTCTTCCAAAACGTTTCTTTATGTGAATGGAAAGTTTTCCTTTTTTAAACGGAATACTTTCTATCTATTCTTCCATTCTTCCAAAACGTTTCTTTATGTGAATGGAAAGATTTCCGTAAGACCCAGGAATTTATTCTGTGTCTAAAGATTAGTTTCTGAATCAAACGGGAAAAGTTTCTTGACGGAAAGAAAAAACTTTCGTTTTTTTCCGTTCTTTTTTTCCGTGTTGTTTCGGAAAAGTTTCCTGTACTATACGGGCAACTGGAAATCCTATTCCTACCGGAAACTTTTCCGAATTTTTTTTTACAGTGTATTTTAATAAGCGTTTAAATCTACTATTATTTAAAAATAACAAATTTTAATGTTTAATTGTAGAATAATGGTGATTTAAAAATGTATGTATGTTTTGCAAAGATTTTTGTGCCAGGTCTTATTTTACTGACCATCGAACGGACCAGGCCACGCCGAGACAATGATTTTCATACGGGTCAAAACCAGGACTGAAAATTTTGGGGCGTGAAGACTAAGAATGAAACCAGTCCCGGCTATGTACCGAAAAAATAATTTAAGGCAAGCCCTGATCCTTCAGGGAAAAAAGCAAGGCCCGGCCCGAGCTTTCAGAAAAAAGTATGGCTCGGGCTTCCGGTCTTGGCGCGGCCCGTGCAGATCTCTACCCTAACTGCAGTATTGTCTACTGTAGAAAGTGGGCGGCTATTTCCTGAACTCTTGCCAAAAACGATTCCAGCCATCAGGGCCATACAGATTCCATTTCTTTTCGTTGCTGAATACGGTGAGCCGCTACGGTCCCCGTAGGACATGTACTTTCAAGACCAATCCATTGTGGCTTGTTTATGGTGTGGCTTTAGGCGTGATTTGCAAGACATTCAGTTTAAACAATGTTCTTGCATTCTCTTATACGTCTATGTATTGTGTCTTTTGAGACAATGTTTTGAGATTTAATTTGCCTTATGGACATATTTTGCTTTGACACCAACCTTCCAATATTTGTTTTATCAATTTGGGCTCTTGTTGCACGATGCCGCCCGCATCTTAATTTTCACTCGGAATTGTTATTTCTAGCAAATATTGATACAAGGTATATTACTCGCTTTTAACGGTTTAAAATTATAAAAAAATTCATTAACGGCTTAATTTTCTGTTTGAGCTGAAAAAGCGTAAAATTTCCTATTCCGTAGTCTTCAGCATCTTAAGTAACTGACGGAAATTGAGTATTCGCTGTTATACGGATCAGGAAAAACAGTTGGTTTGTTGGACTTAGAACGGTTGGCTTTTGAAATCATTCGAGCATTTTTTAACATTTGCATAAATAATTTAAACTTTTGAGACAGTTGTCTTTTTTAACAAAAATGTAAAAAACATCGTAATTTTTAAATAAATAGTACTGATGTAACCATTGTATATCTCTATGTTTAATTTCAATTGCATTTTGAGTACTTATTGAGAAAATATCCTGTATGTTTCTCCTTTCAATTTTATGATCATATTTTAGTGTGTGCCTAAACTTTTGAGACTCACTGTAGAAAAAACTATGAAAGAAATGTATATTTTCTCAATTTATTTACAAACATCAATAAAATGCACAATTACAACCAACGGAAACATAATTTATTATAGATTGTACTTTAAAAATAACAATTAAGCTCTTAAAATCTTATATCTTTATTATGTATTATATGTAATAAGGTATAGGAACTTCATATTTTTAGAATACCAGCTTTACAAAATCGAATGTTCCGACAGGCGTACTCGAAAATTATATACCAAGAATTATAAGAAAGCTGATTTTTTTTTTTCCAAATTTGTGTACTTGCTATATCTAAAGCTTCCAAAAAAGCCTTTATCCAATTTACTGAGGATAAAACGCATTCGTTCAAATATTTCTACTTCATTTGTGACACTATTCTTTCTACAGCAATAATTTTTCTCAGAAATCATTAACTTTATTTGAAGGTGATTTTCGAATGTTCTCTTATTAAGAGTATTCAAACGTTGGAATAAACCTATACGAAATTCTACTTTGTTATACTGAATCTAGTGAATCTAGTGAAGAAATCTAGTGAATCTAGTGAATCTAGTGAATAAATATATATTTTCCCAATTTATTTACTAACATCAATAAAATGCACAATTACAACCAACGAAAACATAATTTATTATAGATTATATTTTAAAAATAACAATTAAGTTCTCAAAATCTTATATCTTTATTATGTATTATATGTAATAAGGTATCAGAACTTCATATTTTTAGAATACCAGCTTTACAAAATCGAATGTTCCGACAGGCGTACTCGAAAATTATATACCAAGAATTATAAGAAAGCTGATTTTTTTTTCCAAGTTTGTGTACTTGCTATATCTAAAGCTTCCAAAAATTCTTCAAAAAAGCCTTTATCCAATTTACTGAGGATAAAAAGGGTTCGTTCAAATGTTTCTACTGCATTTGTGACACTATTCTTTCTGCAGCAATAATTTTTCTCAGAAATCATTAACTTTATTTGAAGGTGATTTTCGAACATTCTCTTATTAAGAGTATTCAAACGTTGGAATAAACCTATACGAAATTCTACTTTGTTATACCGAATCTAGTGATGGGCGCAATGATTTTGATATTCGAATGAATCATTCGGGCATGTTTAAAAGCATAGCTCCCAACTTTCGCATACTTTTTAATCAATCAAAATCAGATATTTTGCATTAAAAAAAAGTAGTCACCTTTTGATTTAATTCTTTTTTTCTTACATAATTCCTGGTTTTTATTATTTAAAAATAACACGAAGGTTGACAGCTATGTCCGAATGATTCATTCAAATATCAGCTCATTATGCCCATCACTAATGAATCTCATCATACTGTAAATGACGTAACTTAAGTATGTTGCGTTAATATATATATATTGGGTTGAGGAAAAAGTAATTTCGTTTTTTCCCAATAGATGTCTTTAAAGTCGCATATCTCTAGTAATGCTTATTCAATGAAGCCATACTATAGACCGTTTGAAAGGTAACAGTCCATAGAACCATATCTAGATAAAAAAGTAGCGTTATCTGTTTACTCAGTCAAAGGTTATTGGGCTTTGAAAATGGAGATTGCAGAAGGTCATTTTCGTCATATTTTGCTTTTCTATTTCCGAAAAGGAAAAAATGCAGCGCAGGGTCATCGGAAATTGTGTGGTGTTTATGATGATGATTGCTTAAATCAACGCCAGTGTCGCAATTGGTTTGTTCGTTTTTGTTCCGGAAATTTCGATGTTAAAGATGAACCTCACCCTGGACAGCCAATCGTTGAAAAAGTCGATGAAAATCTTAACAAAATAGACGTAGATTGACATATTTCATCTCGCGACATCGCTATGGAACTAAATATCGATCAAAAACAGTTTTGAACCATTTACATAAGATTGGTTACCAAAAGAATCTCGATACTTGGGTTCCGCATGAATTAACAGCGAAAAATTTAATGGACCGAGTTTCCATTTGTGAATCATTGCTGAAACGAAATGAAATCGAGCCATTTTTGAAACGAATGATTACGGGCAATGAAATCGGGATCACGTACGACAATAATGTGCGAAAAAGATCATGGTCGAAGCCCAGAGAAGCTTTACAAATAGTGGCGAAGCCCTAATTCACGCCAAGGAAGGTGATGCTGAGTGTTTGGTGTTATTGGAAAGGCACTGTTCATCATGAGCTGTTTGAACCTGGCCAAACCATTAACTCGACTCTCTATTGTCAACAACTAATACGATTGAAGCAGGCAATTAAAAAAAACCCGGCCAGAATTGATCAATAGGAAAGGCGTTGTCTTCCATCACGACAACGCCAGACCACACACATCTTTAGTGACTCGGCAAAAATTGAGAGAGCTTGACTGGGACGTTTTGATGCATCCACCTTATAGCCCGGACCTTACCCCGTCCGACTACTATTTGTTTTGATCTCTGCAGAACTCTCTTAAGGGTGTAAAGCTGGCTTCAAAAGAGGCTTATGAAAATCACTTGGTTCAGTTTTTCGCCCAGAAATCTCAAAAATTCTACAGTGTCGGAATTATGGTTTTACCGGAAAAGTGGCAAAAGGTCATCGATCAAAACGGCACCTGTACCATTGATTAGTGTTTGAAATTTATATGAATAAATTCTCTTTGAAAAACATAAAAAAAAACGAAATTACTTTTTCCTCAACCCAATATATATATATATATATATATATGTATATATATATATATATATATATATATATATATATATATATATATATATATATATAGAGAGAGAGAGAGAGAGAGAGAGAGAGAGAGAGAGAGAGATGATATCTCTATTACTTCTTAAAATCTTGAAAGAACGTGACTGAAATGTTTTCGTTTCACACCGTTCAAAACTCCTGAAATAGCGACATGAAACTAAGATGCAATTATCTCTAGCTTCTGTTAAAAAGTTTCACAAAATTCGCTTAAAGAATTGGAGGGGAAATCCTGAATTGAATCCAAGGAGTATCTATAAAGTTTCCAATACTTTTTGAATGGTGCCACTGAATTGATAAAGGACATAAGACATGGGCGCCGTAGAAAAAAATCCAGGGTAAAATTTGGGAATATTCCGCTGGCAAGGCCGCGTATTCTTAAATGGAGAATATAGACCTGAAAATAAAGAATTTTTTGTGAGCATGACAATTTTTAAACATATTAACATAAAAAGAAATACAGAAATGTAGCATTTAAGAAACCTTAAAAATTCCAAAGTAAGCTTCTACCGGCTTTTTTTTATTTAAAATGAAGAATCGAAACAGTTTTATCATCTTTTTCTTCAAAAGGATTTGCCCTTTTGAACCCCTCTTTCCCCCGTTTAACGTATTTTTTAAACACAAAACGTAAAATGAAAAATAGAACAAAAATTTGCCTTCCAGGAAGAAGGAGGGTGGTCGAAAAATCCTAAGTTCATTTTAGTATTTTGTTATTTTAAGTTGATAAGGTACGATAAACTTTATTATTATTTTCCAAATCATCTTTAAAAAAAAAAAGAAAAAAAAAAGTTAATTTAATTTGAAGGGTTAATTTGATAGTCAATTCCTCTCCCCTGTCTGTTCCCGATACGGACGCCAGTGGCGTATGATTGAATTTTAGGATTGTTGATTGATATAATGCTGATCAATATCCCCCCCCCCCTCTTGTTACATTGTTGATTCAGCTTTCCCCCTCTTTTGCTGAATCTCTAGGTTAGGAACAACAATAAGTAAGTGCAAATTTCAACCGTTCATTTCATTATAACAGCTAAGCGACGAGCGTGATGTATATAAGATGTATATAAGATGCGTACAATCCTTAATTTTGACTATCACGATTTTTTTTATGGTAATTTGTTCCTCAGTACCCTTCATTTTACGAAAAATTGAGAAAATATCATTTTTTTAAATTTTTGCTTAAAATGAATTTAGTCATCCGTACATATTCTGAAGATTCGATAATTAAAAATGTGCGAGAATACATCGATATTCCTTTATATGATTCCGAGTTGCAATCTTTTTGTGTTTTTTCAATATATCAGTAAGATTAAAATGCTTAATCTTCAACATACATTTTCCAATTGACTTTCTCTCTATATATTTTTTAAAAATTATCCTTATTCATAATTCCATTTCATAAAATTAAGAATCGGATTTTCAGCAATTTAAATAGTTTATCATTTAAAAGTGAATATATTAAGTAAACTGTCATTTTTATTTTATTTTTACATATTTCATGATCTTTATTTATTTTGTCTTAAACTATAGTTGATCTTTTAGAAATCTGGTCCTTACAGTTGTTAGAGAACTCTTGTAAGAGAATTATGAAAGAATAAGAATTTAATTTTTTCTTGTTTTAAATGATTTTCCTTTATTTTTTATTATTTTTTTTTTTGGGGGGGGGGGGTAATAACATAATAATTACAATAAGATTAACAGTGGATACACAGTGGTAACTAAAACAGGCATGACCCAATTTGAGCACATACCTAAGAATCTTTCGACCCAAATTGGGTTTTATTTTATTTTTTTCTGTGTAGATTATCTTCTTCTTCCATTTATTTTGTAATTTCTCCAATAATAAAGCGTATTTTTTTTAACATACTTTCTTTTAACTTACATTTCTGTATGTATGTGGCAGTCAAATCTCGTGACTCATCCCCCCCCCCCCATTTCCTGTTGACGTAGAGTTTGAAATTTGGAATATGTATGTATTCCTGAGGGCAACGGATGAATTGGACATTATTTTTTTTTTAATTTCGATCCCTAAGGGGGGGGCCCAAAACTTACATTTTCCCCATAGAAATAACGTTATGATTTTTTAATTGAAAAAAATAGCTCCACCGTTGCAACATTCATCCATTTGCATCACATTGTTGCCCTCATCATTATGACGTTTCCCGCTAATGTTCCATATAACGAAATTAAAACTTCATTAAGGAATAAATAAAATAGTATAAATTAAACCCAGATTTAACAGACATGTAATTGAAATAAGCGCTTAAAACTGCTGAAATTATCAGAATTTTAAAAAAAAACTGCTGCAGATAACGAAATTTTTAGCGATTTCTTCGGCTATTAACTTCTGACACGAAGCCAATACTAAATTACCGGTTTTAATAAATTTCAAAATTTCATTTGAATATATAAGTGACATATTTCATATAAAAATGCTCTTTAGTGTTCATAGCGGGTAATCTAACAAAAAATTATTAAATGTAAAAAAATCTATTAAAGTTTTCAATAACAATAAATAAATAAATAAATAAATAAATAAAAAATGGTTTTTACATGTATTCTCTATCCCGGGTAGCCCGGGTTGGATGCCCTAGTATTGTTAATGAAATAATTAAGCAATGTTTATTTTTCTAGGGAAAAATAGGAATGTGCAAAGCAAAGTGGTTCATCCTCCATCCACATCTTACAACTTTTCTTTCGTGTTCTTCGTTGTTTTATTTGCCGGCACCTTAGCTCTGCTCAATAACAACAAATCAAGGGTAAGCCTCTTTTTTATACGAATAAACATTATCTAATGTTAAATGTCTGTAAAATACAGGGTATTTGCAAAGCTGTAGATAGAGAAGTGGCCCAAAGTGCTAAGCTCAATTCCGAAATAAGTTGAAAATGGTCTATTCATACACTTCCATCTACTTATAATAAAATCCGAAGGCAAGAAAGTGTCTGTAACCATTCCGTGCGGGACCGCTGTGGTCTGCGAATTGATCGTAGTTAAACGCCATGTTAGGCTTAATGAAAAACCTATGCTAATATATGACAGCAGCTAAATGATAGTATCTTCCACTTGAAATCATGTCTGTTCAGCATATTTTTTCTATAAAACATATATATCATATCCTATTATAATGTTCTAAGTTCTTAATTAAAAATCCAGATTAAACCTTGGAATCCCACAAATATAAACAGACGGACACAGTTGCGAACAATATTGTTTTGGCGCCATCTACCGGCTTTAAAATGTACTTTTCTACAATATTAACCTTTCAATAATAAAATCTTCATGCTGTTTGTATGAAGTCTTATGAAAATGGAACGCAGATCAACAATCCGTCATTTTTGACGGGGGTTATATACTAGTTTAAAATAAAGGCATTGTAGCTTATATTCTACAAGGTTGCTTTTGCTTCCCCCACACTAAGAAAAATGACACTTTCAAATCTGAGTAAATCGATGTTTTCATTTTTCTATGAAACTTTTTTGTTTCAAATATGGCGACTCAATGCTTTCAATTCTGAAGTATCAGATATAGTCAGAATATAGAAACATGGACATATTCCAAACTGAGCACATGGAAGTCAATTCATACTCATTTTTGAAACATGGACATACTCAAATATGAGCACATGATGTTTTATTCTTGAGTGTATGCATGTTTTCAGAAATGAGTAAACTTGAGTAATTTTGATTTGGAGCCATTTTGACTATGCGACATACTCAGATTTGAGTATTTTTTTATCAGTTTTGAAAATGTCGTATTTAGAGTGCACCCCGAAGAGAAATCTGGCTACGGTATTGTACAGTTGCAATGAACTGAATGTATTAGCTGAAATGTAAAATGTTTGTGCAACATTTATAATACCCCTCAGCTCGTTTAGACTCAAACAACTAATGAATCGAGTTAGCTACAACCTTGAATGGTGTGTACATATAGTAAAATGGATATTCGATACACGATGAAGCACCTAGCAATGACCCCCTAGTATTAAATTCCAGAATTAGCGACAGTATATCGAAAGGGCATAGCCAGGTTTCCTAGTAAAATACGCCCTTAAGTCAACCTGATCGAGTCCTACATTAATCGATAGCCCTTCAATACAGATGCGTTTTTGCCAAGTTTGAAGCATATATCTCAAACCCATGGGCAGTTATGACTCTTTATGTGCATTTTGGAAAAAAGTGCATTGTGAAGAAAGTAGTGATCGAATTTTCCCGAAAAAAAATCAGGGATGTGTATTATTAAAATACAAATAGTGGATATTATTTTCAGATTATTTTTTGCAAAATAGCCAGTTTTATAAAAATGTTCTTGTTTTTAATTTAACTTTTTAATTAAGAATATATCGAAATTTTTCAGTGACCACCTTCATATTTTTACCAAAAATACTACGAGGTATGATGTATATTTGGTGTGAGTTTCAACTCTCTACGCTGGGTGCATCATAGAAAAAAATTTAAAATATTTACTAGGGGTGGGTGGAGTTGCAAGTTGCATGTGTTATTACAAGTTCATGCACAGTTCTATGTCCAGTGTATGCATGTAGCTATGCTGTTGGTGGCAATCATTTGAAGGAAAGCATTTTGTTTTGTTAGTTGACAGTTGACTCATTTTGTTTTTAGTTTTCTGCCCAGTTTTACTTAACACATTACTTTTCGTGTTTAAAACATGAAGCCTCACCTATGGGCGTTACATTTGCTTTTTCCATTATTTATCAAAAATGTTTATCACCATGTTTTTCTATTATAAAAAGATGTATGTAATAGTGGTATTGTTTCTAATCGAACTATTAATATGCATAATACTCTAATTGTAAAAATGTGAATTTTGTGTATTTTCTTTGAGAAATAATGCAACATATGAAACACAAAAGCACCGCCTATGGGCTGAATTACAGATCTCCAAAAGACGTGAATTCATGTCTCCCGTTCAGAGCCTGATTACTAACAGAATAATCTTCCACCAGTAAAAATGAAGAGAAATTTCGTTCTTATTCAAGACTAAATTTTTTTGTGACTACAGCGTTTAAATAAGGCAAAAATGTCTACTAAAATTTACTGGTGGAAGTTTTCCCCGATTGTGTTTTCTTCAGTGTGTTAACACTGTTTTCGATTAATCAACAACAGTGTTAAGTCAAACAGGGGCAAAAACTATTACAAAAATCCGTCAACTGTCAACTAACAAAACACAATCCTTCAATTGATTACCACCAACAACATAACTACATTCGTAAACTGTACATAGAAGTGTATATGAACTTGGAGTAACACACGCAATTTGCAACTCCCCCATTCCTGGAACACATTTTTAATTCTTTTTCTATGATGCACCCATCGTAGAGAATTGAAACTCACACCAAATATACATCATACCTCGTAGTATTTTTGGTAAAAACATGAAAGTGGTCACTGAAAATTTTCGATATATTCTTAATTAAAAAGTTAAATTAAAAACAAGAATTTTTTTATAAAACTGGCTATTTTTCAGAACATAATCTAAAAATAATATCCACTATTTGTATTTTAATATTACATATCCTTGATTTTTTTTTTCGGGGAAATTCGATCACTACTTTCTCCACAATGCACCTTTTTCCAAAACGCACATAAAGAGTCATAACTCTCCATGGGTTTGAGATATATGCTTCAAACTTGGCAAAAACACATCACTATTGAAGGGCTTTCGATTCATGTAGGACTCGATCTGGTTGACACAAGGGCATATTTTAATAGGAAACCTGGCTATACCCTTTATAGACGATACCAAAAAAGTGTTCAGTGACAAGTTGTAGAGCATCGTCGATTTAGCAAGAA
Source organism: Maratus michaelseni (assembly GCA_963931845.1). NCBI lineage: Eukaryota > Metazoa > Arthropoda > Arachnida > Araneae > Salticidae > Maratus > Maratus michaelseni. The sequence goes on from OZ007587.1 coordinate 255,258,056, forward strand.
ATTACACGTTGTGCACGGGGAGACAATAAACAGTCGCCTGTACAGACGAAAATATCCGAAACAAATGCGAAATATTTTGTTTGAAAAAAATATATAATGACAGATGTTGTCAATAATAAATTTATTTTACAAATTTACACACTGGCATTTGCAGAAACAAAAAACCGAGCTCTAAAATGAACTTCTTTTTTTTTTTTTTTTTTTTTTTTAAAGTAACAGTAGGTTTTATTATTTTTCTTTGCTTATACTGCGTCGCATTTTTTGCTTCATATTTGCGTATGGTCACATTCTGATTTAATGAAATTGCATTTCCATTTGCGTTTAAAAATATTCGTTTTTCGCCTACGGAGAAAATCCGTGTTTTTCAGAAACGGAATCAGAGTCAATCAGAAATCGAATCAGAGTCAAATATTTTGGCCTAATACAAAAAGCAATTATTATACCATTTGTGCGTGCAGAAATATTTTTTCCTTAATAAATCGATGTTGTTCTACAACTTTGTCATTGAACATTCGGTGGTATCTCCTGTAATTCTCGAGATACGATCTTTCTTCGGAATTTACCAATAGAGGATGCTGCGATGTACCACATCATGTAGCGAATATATCCTTTTTACTATATGTAGACACCACATTTATGGCTGTAGTTAACTCGTTCACCAGTTATTTGAAGCGAAACAGACTTAAAAAGGTAATAAAAAAAAAAAATTTCAGCGCTCGACAACGTGAAACTTTTTAACACATTTTTGGACTCTCTTTTTAAATATAACAGCATGATACTTGAAGGCATGATTATTGAAGTGATTTGTAATCTAATAGTTTTTTTATTCGCCAAGAAATTAATTACATCTTGAGTTATAACCAATCGTTGCCTCAGGACGGCAGTGTTTTCCCTTTCCTGTGCTATCGCGTCCGGTATTTCTGTTCAAAACGAAAACTTTGACAGAATTTTCTTAAAAATCTTCTGTCTTTGCCGAAAAATGAAAAAACAGCTGGGTTACATAGTTTTTTAATAAGAGCACCTGCCAATTTGATAAGTTTGCGAACAAAGAAGAATTAAAAAATGTGTCAGAAAGTGGCCAGTTTGGATTTGGAAACCTTCAAGAATTACCCTGTATAAAATGAAAACTAACGAAGGAAATCGGAAATAACGAGAATAAAAATAACACATTTGCGCATGCCCGGCAGCGTTATTATTGCTTGTTTTACTGTTTATTACTGTTAATTTTACGGTATAATACATGCTGCTGGGGTGCCAGTATTATACCGTAAAATGAGCAATGTTTTTGCAATGTAATATTAAAAATCATTTGTAAATATGCAATAAAATAAAAATTCCTTTCCTGGAAAACAATTAAAAGATATCATGCAAATTAAATGCAAGAAACACATCAGGTTGCCACGAATGGGTATTAATTTACTAGGCTTTAGAAAAGGCCTCCCACTGGTTTAGAAAATTTCATCCGCTGGTATTCAAAGATTAAAAACATTTTAAATATTTCGTAAATTTATGATAATTCTGTCCCTCTCTCGCACGTTGTATAATGCAAGAATTGAAAAATAAAACTTTTTCAATTCAGAGGACTGTGAAGGATGTTCTATGCAACACTATAACATGGAATTTGGACAACAGACAAACCCGCTATAGATTTATTACTTTCTTCTATCTTTACAAGAAGAAAGTATTGGATTCATGAAAATTTTCGACTTCCGCTTTTCGACGGATTTATACTTTTTAGAAGGTCCTGAACACGATTTGACTGTTTTTAGAAAATGTCTGTCTGTGACTCTGTCTGTCTGTCTGCCTGTATGTGACAAAAATTTTGTCGGCACTCTATCTCTAGAACTAATGCACGAAATTTAACAGAACTTTATATTCAGTTAGTCCCTGATATAAATTGGAGCTGATCAGTTTTTGGTGAAAATCGCCCTTCAGGTGGCGCTGCTATGCTGCATTTTTCGAGATTACTATAATAGCTCTATCTCAAGAACCATTGCACTTATTTTCATCAAACTTCAGATTCAGTTAGACCTTGGCATAAATAGGCGCTGATTACGTTTTGGTGTAGATATCCCAACAGGTGGCGCTGCTATACCACTTTTTTCATGATTTTTACGATAGCCATATTTCAAGAACGAATGCATAGAATTTCATCAAACTTCAGATTCTGTTAGACCTTAACATAAATAGATGCTTCTTACGTTTTGGTGTAAATAGCCCAACAGGGGGCGCTGCTATGCTACTTTTTTCATTATTATCACGATAACTATATCTCAAGAACTAATACACGGATTTTCGTCAAACTTCAGATTCAGTTAGACGTTGACATAAGTAGTTGTTGATTAGGTTTTTGTTTAAATATCCCAACAGGTGGCGCTGCTATGCTGCATTTTCCAGGATTTACACGATTTTAGCAATAGTCATGTACTACTGTGGGCAAAAAATATTAAGACTCTCTTCATAATTTTAAAATTCTTAATTTATTCTTCCAAATCTATTTTGTCCCCCTCAAAGTAATCCCCCCTGGCCCCAATACACTTGTGCCAACGTTTCTTCCAATCCTCGAAACAGTTGTTAAAGTCAATTTCCGGAATAGCCTTCAATGCGCGTAGCGATTCACGTTTAATGTTTTCAATTGACTCAAAACGGTTTCGCCGGGGCGGTCGTTTGAGTTTGCTGAATAACGAGAAGTCACACGGAGCTAAATCAGGCGAATACGGTGGTTGCGGCACGATATTGGTTGAAAATTTGGCGAAAAACTCACGAAGAATTAATGCAGTATGCTACGGTGCATTATCGGTGCATCTTTCAAAATGGCTTTGACTGATTCTTCCGATATTCCAACGATGCCAGTAAGGTCTCTGACTGTTAATCGTCGATTCTCAAGCACCAATTCCTTGATGTTATTGACGTGTTGATCATCAGCTGATGTTGATGACCGTCCTGGACGTGGTTCGTCGTCAACGCGTTCTCGACCCTCTTTGAATAATTTGTACCAATCAAAAACACTTGCTCGCGACAAACAATTATCACCGAAGGCCTTTTGCAACATTCTGAACGTTTCGGCACCAGAAATTTGATTCCGCACACAAAATTTAATGGAACTTCTTTGTTGAATAATTTCACTTATTGTAAAAATCGCCGAATGCACTTTTTGTACTTCAGAAAGACAAGCGTATACTAAACACTAATGATTATTTTGATGTGACATTTGGCACAGATGTCACTGACAGTCATACCAACCTAGAAAAAAATATTTCGACGAATGGGTTTTCGCGCGAAATTTAAATTAAAAAGTCTTACTATTTTTTGCCCACAGTAGTATATCTCAAGAACAAATGCACGGAATTTAATAAAACTTTAGATTCAGTTGATGATTGAACCGACTTTGATATAAATTGGTACTGATTCGTTTTTAGTGCATGCGAAACCTGTGTGAGATAGAAAAAAATTTTGGGACTGGCACATCCGACTAGTTTTTTAAATAATATGTAGAAAGTTTTCTGTGTACGTCCTTCTGCAAGTGGAATCGCAAGTCGCGGCAGTAGCGTTCTCATCCTTCTGTCAGAAATGTTGCACTAATAAAAGCTTTTTCTTTTAAAGCCGTGCATTAGTAAAACTTCAAAGTAAAGTTAATTTTTGGCCAGCTCCTGATTTTCTACTTTTATCGGACTTATCGTTTGCATAGATGATTTAGAGAGATAGATAGTGCAAATTATATGTCGCAAATTTTACAGCGACAATTTTGATAGGATCATTTTCTGCTTTTTTAAAATAAATCTTCAAAATATGATATGAAACGTTTGTTGTCAAATCTTTATGTCCCTATGACTCATATACTGTGCCTTATACCAAGAATGGCAACTTTTTCACTATCATGAGAGCATCTTGTTATTTTGCATTCACTGGGCAAAAATAAACGCAAAAGCAATTGCGAAAGAAGAATGCAGAACATATTTTCAAAACAAATAAACATATTTAATATTTTACTCGATATTTATATAAAAAATATAAAGAAAGAAAGAAAGGAACATTTGTAACGCCAAAAAAGAATTTGCACATTAGCCAAAACAACGCAGAAATAAGAAATACTCAAAATAAACGAATATTGCTAATGCTTGGTATGGCTACACTGAGAAAAATGACACTTTCAAACCTGAGTAAATCGATGTTTTCATTTTGTTATGAAACTTTTTGTTCCAAATATGACAAGCTTTCAATTCTGAAATACCAGAAATACTCAGAATATTGCAACATGGACATATTCAAAAGTCAGCACATAGAGGTCAGTTCATACTCATTTTTAACACTTTCCAACCTAGTTGAAAAGTGTTTATGACTTCGGTTTGTCTGGCCGTCTGGCCGTCTGCCGTCTGGCCGTCTGGCCGTCTGCCGTCTGGCCGTCTGGCCGTCTGCCGTCTGCCGTCTGTCCGTGCTCTAACTCCCGTAAATATGCTCGGATTGCCCTGCAAATTTTATATGTTATAATCGTTATCTATAGCATGTTCCCTATTTCAACGGAAGTGTGTAGCACTTATAGTTTTTTTACAGGGACACTCAAAAGAATTCCGTTACATTGCGGTCTATGGGGAAAAATCATTTGCGGTTTATTTAAATAATGTTTCAATACTTTAAACGCATTGAAATTTATATATATCACTAAGGTGCATTAGAAGAAGCTTAATATGGAATAGGGTGTGCATAGCACTTATACTTACTTTACAGGGACAGTCAAAAGAATTCCGTTACATTACGTCTATGGAGAAAAATCGTCTGCGGTTTATTTAAATAATGTTTCACTATTTTAAACGCATTGAAATTTATATAAGGTTCATTACAAGAGACTTACTACAGAATATTGTGTGTATAGCAGTTATCGTTCATTTACAGGGACACACAAAAGAATTCTCTACTGTATGTTAACAATAATTCCTGGAAGTGCGTTTTAAGTTACTGAATGCGATTTTAATTTTAAATCGCTTTTTGTATATTACGTGGTGTGTATAAATTCTGTAGATCCTATACAGGGAAGTACAAAAGTTCGGGAACACATTTCCGTATTATTTAACTCCAGACGGAGAATTTTAAACTGTGCTACGTGTTTCCTAACTGAACTAAAATTTAGCATCCTATGTAGTATATATACAAATCTATAGATCCTATACAGGGCTGAATAAAGTATTCGGATTACTTAGATGTTATCTTTTAGCTTATAAGAGAGTATGATTCGTAAAATTATTTTGGAAGCGTTGGAAAGTGTTACATAATCTATGCTTGACGCATGATTTTTCGTTCTTGTTGAAACATGGGCATAGTTAAAAATGGTTAGAGTCAGTTCATTCTCATTTTTGTAACATGGACATACTCAAATATAAGCACATGATGATTTATTCTTGGGCGTGTGCATGTTTTCAGAAATGAGAATATACATGTTTCAAACTTGAGTAATTTTCATTCGGAGCCATTTTGACTATGCGACACACTCAGATTTGAGTATGTTTTGCTCAGTTTGAAAATGTCGTTTTTAGAGTGTAATGCCCTCCCTTTGCATCGGTAACAACCTGTGACCATCTGATCATCAATTCTAGTCACTTTTGACAAATTTCTACACTAATTTTTGGCCATTCTTCCATGAGAATTTCCTAAGATTTGCTTGAAAAATCTTTCCTTTCTCACTTGCACATCCAAGTATATTGCCACAAATTCTCAGCGATTGTGAAGGGATTTGCAATAGATTTTTTTACGTTATATTTATTTAACAACCTAACCTCCTTGTGTTGGATGTATGTATTGGATCGTTGTCGCGTTGAAAATCGTGTGAGTCACCAATTCCTAATTCCAATGCAACTATTAAATAAATTATCTCATAATATGTTAACATATTGCTTAGCATTCCATTTCACCGACTCCATTAAAATACATGCATCCTCGAATCATTAGATGTCCATCGCAATGTTCAACAATTGGTCTTAATATTTCTTTTTTCAAGAAGCTTTCGCCAAACCGTTTTTAGGGTTCCGTACTTAAAAAGTAAAAAACGGAATCATTATAAGATCACTCCTGTGTTTGTCCGTCTGTCTGTCACAGCCCTTTTTCTCGTAAACTATATGGGACGTGGAAAGTTCAAACTTATTAAATTTATAAAGCCTTTTTATCCACATATTTTCAGATTATTAGCCATTCAGCAATATGTTTAGGAAAAAGTTTGGGGGCTAATTAAGTTACTTGAAAAAAAAAAAAGTTTTCTTTTTGTATATCGTGTGGGGTATCGTGTGAAAGATTTCATAATACCGAACTCAAAAATATATTTGTTTTAATTTTAGGTATTATATTTTCAGAGATATCGTCGAAAATGCACTGCAAAAATATGTCCCTCCCCCCTCTATTTCCGAATCTACTGAAACTAAAATTATGAAAAAATTAGGGGTTGTAGGAGTTTATATAAACCTTGTAGCAAAACTATAGCGATTTTCCTAGGTAACATCGTTTTGAGAAAAACGCATTTTTCCGTTACACACAAACTTTACTTTTTGGGCTTTCAGTGGGAGAGTTGACGGGCGCTCGAGGTATGTATCGAAGCACAATCATCCAAGGATATTTGATAATGCTTTTTCGAAAACAATTGTCGGTAATTAACCGAGAAATTAATTAAGTTGCTTGAAAAAAAAATTTATATATCGTCCTAGGGTATTGCTCTAAAGATCTCGTAACATTGAATTCAAAAATATATTTGTTTTAATTTTAGGTATAATATTTTCAGAGATATCGTCGAAAGTATACTGGAAAATTGTCCCCCCCCCCCCCGTTATTTCCGAATCATTGAAACTAAAATTATGAAAAAATTAGGGGTAGTAGGAGTTCATTAATTAGTAAATTTAATGTACGGAACCCTTTGAGCTCGAGTTACTCTCACTTGACCGATATGTTTTTCTCCCTCCAGAGCCAAAAATATCAAATTTGATTTCATCGGAAAAATTATACTTTTCCAGAACTCAGCTGGTTTGTTGACATAAGCTTTGGCAAACGCAAGTCTTTTCTGCCTATTTGTTTCACTGGTATATATATGATTTTTTTTTCTTTCGAGGCGCTCTTTCTCGAATATTTGCAATGTGAAGAATATTTAAAATAGTTTTAGGTGTGCTTATAGTTCCTGATGTTGAAGCGATATCAGCAGCCAAAGTTTGTGCACTTAGGAGAAGAGTTTTTCGATGTATATATTTCGTCTTTCATTTAGTTTATATGTTTTAGTTAGTCATTATAAATGTATTATATCTTAATGCATAAATATGTCAAATTATTTACCATTATCTTCTATTACATTTCAGCCACTTCTCAAATTTTGTTTCAATTCCCGGGACCAATTTGTTCAGGTATGTATGCGAGGAAAATATTTACTTATCCTTAATTATGCACCTTGTAAAATGTTCATTAAATAGATTTACTCTACTTTATACAGAGCATGTATATTCAGCGAAATGTTTTTACCAAAAAATCCAAAATCGAAAGATGCTAGAGCGTGCTTTCAGATATGGAACCGGTTTATTTATTTATTCATTTTTACTGTGACGTGTGAATGATTGTTGATTTCGTTCTAAAATATTCCACTGGTAGAAAAAAAGTTTTCTAATACCAAAACGAAACACAAAATAATAAAATGTGAAAAATTATAATAATTACTCAAAAAAGCAACAAGAAATTATGTTTCATTTTAATTTTTTATTGTTCTTTTTCAATATAGTTTATTATAAGCTCGTTCTAACGCTGGTATAATGGACAAGTTTTCGGTAAATTTGACCGATTGCAGCTAGAAGGGTAATTTTTACTAGATGGTACCCGTCAAAACTTGACGGAAAAAATTACAATAGCAATATTAGTAAAATAAGCTTCTTTATTACATAAGTAGGGGGTGCTTATGAAACAATCTTTCAAACATTTTATTTAAAAAAAAATTTCCCCAGTGAATTACGTTATTATTTCCGATGCAAACTCCAAACAAACAATCCGTAAACAAAACGGAAATCAGTTTGACATTACCGCCCTATTCCCCACGGCAAGAAAGAAAATTTCCTGAACCTAAGAAGTATCATACAAATAGCATATCCCTACGTTCATCTCATATTCAGTCAATAAAAGAACATATTAAATAAGGCACACATCCCCCCCCCCCTGTGATAATGCAACCGAATGAGCTCCTATGCGCATGTGCATTGCTTCTCCCCAAACGCACCGTCGAAATTCGACGTTAAAAAAAAGTTTTAAAATGTTTTGATCAAAATTTTTAAAATGTCTTCTTTAATCATTGTTCGTTTTAAATCCATATCTTCTGAAACGCATCTATTGTTTTAAGCTAATCAATGTAATTTTTATGTAAAGATGAAGAATTTTTTTTACAATAATAAATCAATCTACAGAAAAAGAAGATTTTTAATGTTTTCAAGTGTAATTTATTTGTATGGTTTCTTCATTCTTTTACATAATCAGGATGATTATTCCTTTTCCATAATTAAGAGAAATAATGTAAATAAATAAATATCCAAGATTATTTTTGATTCTGTTTTCATTAATATATTGTAAAATTTATTGTTAAAAGTTACTGATCTTTAGTAAATGGGGCTTTTCTTAATTATTATTATTATTATTATTATTGTTATTATTCTTTTTTTGAGATTTAATGGCAACATCCTTCCGTTTGTTTATTGGGCGCTACAGTTTGGCGAATTATTTGAGGTACTTTTCGGTTAGCAGGGCGCCAATGAAGTATATATATATATATATATATATATATATATATATATAGTATATATACATAGATACAAATATATATAATGTATATAGTTTTGTTTTTCTAGTATTGAATTTATGTGGTTTATAGATTTTGGTTGGATTTTGTGATAATGATTCTGCAAGTAATTTTCCATTGGAGTTTGTTATTATGTATATATATATATATATATACTTTATTGGCGCCGGCTAACCGAAAAGTACCTAATTTGCATATAGTTTTTTTTTTCTTAATCGGACGACGGGATAATGAATATTTTTTATGGTACCAGAATATTTTTCTGTATATTATAGTTATATTAAGAAATACATATTTTTATGATTTGCTGAATCACTTAGTTGTTTACTTTTTCATGCATTATATTATTGAAGGTTGTTAGTTCTCTTATTCGTTTAAAATACCCTACTTATATAAAAATAGCGTGTGTTCTCTGTGGTGTTTCGCATAAACGTTGTAAAATTCAGGTTATTAGATTTTATCCAACTTTGCTGTCATAACAGCTGATGAAGCAGCCATTTTCGGCGATTTTTTTGTTACCTGTAAAATGTTTGTTTTTGGTATAGCCCGAACTAAGAAAAAATTGAGTACTTTTCCATTATACGGACACCATTGTCGCCAAGCATATATTTACATGTATGGCATAGTGTCGGTATAACGGAAAAGAACCAAAATTTGCGATCGGTCAAATAATTGAATTTCGTTAAAAATTAAATTTTCTGGTACTTTTCTATTATCCGGTCGACCACTTTTCATAACAAAAAATTATCGCCAAACTGTAAAATTAAACGCCAAAAATACAGTCCGATTTACTTGATGTCAGAAGCATTATACGTGTTTGTTACGTCATCAAGTGGTTTTTAATTCGAGATTTGCGTCTATTTTTCATTATGTTTTACTGATTTATTAGTTATTTCATTAATTAAAATAACAATTGTGTCCTTAAATTCATGTATTTTATTTATTTTGATATTCCAATGGCAACATTCTCCCGTTTATTTGGCGTTACAGTTTGGAGATAGTTTTTTATCCCAACAAAAACTTTTCAGTAAAAAAAAAAAAAAGCGCCAAGTTCTTCTTAAGGTTTCGGCCAGAAAAAGCAGTGATATCTGAAGCTCGCCCAATTTAAAAGTCAAACATCCCAAATCTTTCATTGAAAATGGCTTCCTGCGACTTGGCCGTTAATGCATTCAAGAGGGTTTTTCAAATACTAAAAATTGTATAATGATGTACATGTCTACTACATATTTTTCAGCATTTTACGCTTTTTGTAGCACAAAGTACAGAAGTATAATACACATTTCAATAAAGCATATAAAACCACTTCAGAGTCTATTTAAATGCTTAGTAAATGAAAAATAACAAAATACTTGTATTCAGAAGATAATGACTTTATGATATTCAAAAGATTAAATTGCTCAAACATAATTATCCGTTTTTCGACTGTTAAAAACGAATAAGTGCATTCTAATATCATTGCAATAACTCTTAATACATCCAAACAAACTATAATAAATGTTCATATGGAATGAATTCATTTCGTCAATGAACAAGATTTCAATATTATACAATATACAGCATAACGTAACACATTGGGAGATTTGATTAAAGTAGATTTAGTTTATTTCATCGGTTTCGATATAATGACTTTGGACCATACAAAATGACAATTAAATCATAAGTGGACTGAATGATTCTTAATCAAAACTAATGTTTGTTGAAATTGAATGGTAGTATTTATCACAAAGATTTTGCTTTCAATATATTCATGGGGATTTGTCTCTTTGCATTTCTAATATTATTTTTAATATTCAAACAATTTATAAATGTATAATTTCCAATCATAAATTTGGAAATGTCCTAGAATGCATTAACGGCCAAGTCGCAGGAAGCCATTTTCAATGAAAGATTTGGGATGTTTGACTTTTAAATTGGGCGAGCTTCAGATATCACTGCTTTTTCTGGCCGAAACCTTAAGAAGAACTTGGCGCTTTTTTTTTTTTTTACTGAAAAGTTTTTGTTGGGATATCACTACTTTTTTTATGTTTTTTTAATGTGTTTACTAAAATATATTAATATGAAAACAATTTTATTGATTTTATTGGACTTTACAAATTTATATTTCACTTCAAGTTTATATTAAAATATAGAGTGAAAAATGAACATTTTACGTAAGATTTTTAAGTGTTTTCTGTAACCTAAAATACATTTTTCTCAATGGAATTCAATATTCAGTTGGAACTTTAAAGATGCTGTATTTTTTTCTGTACGATAATTTTTATATTAAATTTTATAGGATAATTTAATCTTATTTCTTTATTGTATATTTAAATTGACCAGTGTTTATCAATCTGATGTAATCAATACAACATTTATTCAAATTGATTTATTTTATTAGACAGTACGAGGAAAGATATTAAATACAGTCTTCTAAAATATTATATCCTTTTGAAACACCGTTTTTATCTACCCTACATTTATTTCTGATTAAATAATGATGTACATCTAAATAATATTTTTTCTATATACTTTTTTTGCATTTCGAATTTCCTCTTGTAGAACACCGCTTCCTTTTTCCTCTTTTCTTTTGAGAATCTGGATCTTGAACAACTGATACAATTTTCGGCATAGCCCACTTTCTATCTCTAATTTTCTTTCTCCACGGCTTTGTATATTCAATCATTTTCATATCTGATTGGTAAATAGATCTGAGCCTGTTGTATTCCCTAATTGCCGATTTCTGAGCTATAATGTTGTTAACATCGAGATTAATTAGATGAACCCCATTTAGAGTTTTCACTCTCGATAGAGCTACGTACGCTTGCCCACATGAAAAGACGGAAGATCCTATGTCAATAAGTGCGCTTTGTAAACTTAAACCTTGACTCTTATGAATTGTTACAGCGTATGCTACACATATTGGAAATTGCTCTCTGTGAACATATGCTTTGTTAATCACCTCAAATTTGGATTTTACGGGAGCCAACTCATATAGTTGAGAGTTGCAAAACTCTATCAACACCCTTCTGACTTTGTTGTGGTTCTCTGGATGCCATTTAACATCTATGACTGTGCCTATAGAGCCATTTACCAAACCCAAATTTATATCAATATTTCTTTTTAACATCACTCTAACTCCTTTTTTAATTATTATCGTTTCTTGTAATCCTGCTGTCATTGAATCATCTTCTTCATAATTTAAAAGGACTTTGCGAGCTCTTTTTGTTAAGAACTTTGGACATTCAAGATTATCTGTTGCAATAAGGCGTATTTCAGGACCATCGAGTCCTTTAAGCATGGCGTCGTTCAATTGGTGACACATATTTCTTGTGGGCAACAAACATATTGTATCATTTGAACATTTTAAAAGATAATCTGCAATATCTCGCAGTCTGCCCTCGTTAGTATCCGATTGAAATGGAATGAGTCTTTTTGATAAGACATCATAATCTGCTTCTGTAATTATTCCTATTCTTATTTTTTTAGTATTTCACCATAAACAGAATCATTATGTTGTCTAATGTTTTCTGTGAGTTCGTCATACATGAATAATTCTTTCCATAAATTAGGAACACTAAGTGATCCGAATAACTTGGTCCCTTCAGAAGGTGAAAAAAATTCGAAAGGAGATTTCTCTCTAACAGGCGGTAATTGCAAAAGATCTCCTAAGACCAGGATGTGTTTTTTACCAAACCATCCATTATTGTCATCACTTGTATCAAATATTTCTGAAAGACGGAAATGTATAAATGTTAAGGTGACGTTTGAAACCATTGAAATTTCATCTATGATGAATAAAACAACGTCTTTTAAATCTGATCTTAATATTTTAAGTACTTCATCGGATAGTGGTTTATATCTTGGTGTCTTTTTATGTTCAACTGGCAGCTGAAGAAGCCTATGTATCGTTAGTCCATTTACGTTGAATGCTGCGATTCCTGTTGGTGCTCTCACTGCTACTTTTTTTTTAAATAATGGTGGACCCAGAGTTTGATAGCTTTTATTAAGTAACTTTTTCCTGTTCCTCCGGTACCACTGACAAAACATCGAAAAATTTCATCGTTATGATCCGTGTTTTTCAATTTCATGGTAATGCTATCAAATATTCTCTTTTGATCATTATTAAGACTTTTAAATATTTCTTCAAAATCGTCAATATATAGATTTTCCTCAATGTTAATGCGACAGAAATCTTCCATAGCATTTGTAACCTCTAAAGCATTGAATTCTAATGGATTATCAGGACCTCCGTCAACTTCAATATTTTCTTTCTCTTCAATTAATTCTGATATTTTAGATTCTACTTTTGTGATAGCTTTTTCTATTTTTTTTCGTTGTTCTATGCATGAGTTCCCGAAATTAAATGCTTCTCTAAACGCATCTTTTTCCGAGTGAAAAGCTTCAGTGTAAGTCTCAAAGCCCATTTTCAACTCTTCTAATTTACGCCAAGGTTTGAACATCAAAAGTAGAGCGAAGAAATATTTTTCTGGCACTTGTTCGGCATCATAATGATAATGATTTAAAATGTACGGTCTGTCTCTTTCTTTTAAGTATTTACTTCCCTCTTTTAAAACATAAAATTTTGCTCTCCCTGAAACCGGCTTTTTATTCACGATGTCAAATTTCTTCATAAAATCAAATAAATGCATTCTTTCTAATTCTTGTGGCCTTTCTGGATAGAAATTATCAACCCAAGATTCGTAGAATATGTCCGTGGATTTTGGATCGAGCATATTCATCTCCGATTTGGACTTAACCCTTCTGTTACGATGAATATTTACATCTAGCCACCTAATTGTAGTTTGTGGATCGGTACCATATAGTTGTATGCCAAGCAGATTATCACTAGCTTCTAAAGCTCCGCATTCTCTGTGTCCTAATAATCTTAGACCTATGTTGAATAACTTGCTTCTCAAACTTTTCGTTGAATATATATCATTAAATGCATCCATAAGGTGTGTCTTTTCACTTTTCGTAGTATACTTTGTGATATAATAATTTAGAATGGATGTTTTTTCACCAATGTATTGTATATCCATATTCCCATTCCATGCTAGCAACATTGTAGGATTGTAATCGTTAATCATTTTCCACACTTCCTTGCGTACAAGATCGTACAGACGATTGTTTTTCGATAGTGTTTTTCTTGCGGCTATGGATTCTATTGTATCCCTGATCACAAGTTTTTCAGTAACTAATCTAGGAAACCCAAACTTACATACAGAACGAAAACCACTTTTTGTTTTCTTTTTTCTCATACAGTAATCATTGTGTTTGTGTTTTTGGAATGATGTGACCCGTTTATGGAGAGTTGGAGAAATATTTCTTTTAGGAATAGCACATGTTATATATCTATTTATAAAAGATGCTACGTCATCTATAGAGGACTCATTGATTACAGGAGCATCTTTAATCCACAGTAACATATGAAAATGCTGAGCTCCTCTAGTTTGATATTCCCGTCTCCAAAAGTAATGTTCCACCTTACCCAACGGTTCATCTGAGGAAGTAAGGAAATCTAGAATGGCACGAAACTTATTCTCTATAAAGCGAGAAGTAGACACGGGATCAACTGCTACTAATTCACTTATACTTTTATTTGCCATTTCAGGACCGTTTATATCCTTGATATATTCACCTAAGTCATTCCACATCCATTCCGAAGGGCTTAAAGTAAGGAACCAAGTTGCCGGTCCATAGTGTTGTATCATGCAGTTAATGTCGTTTCTGGGTTTCTTCCAGTATTGCTCCGTGTTTCTTAGTTTACTGAATATAGCTGTAAGATCACTTTCCAACTCATCCTTTTTAAGCATTTTCAAATATTGTTCGGCTGTTAGTTTTTGACTTTGATTTACCAAATTCATTTTATAAAATATTCCAGAACCTAACTGGCGGATATTAGCATCATTTAATAAATAAAATAAATATTGTTGATCTAGCCGAAATTGGGGATGTTTGGACATTAATTTGGCTTTTATAAATTCACTGGATATTAATTTCTGAGCACGATCGTGAAACTGGCCATATTTTCCTTCTGGATACAGACAGGGAAAGCATTTAACATCGATATATTTATCTCTAGAATCTATTGGTGCTTCATTTACCTTAAGCATCTGATAGAGGGCTGAAACAGGAGCATTTATTCTTCTCTCATGCAAAGGATATATGGTAAATTGTTCATAATCTGTTGCTTTTTCTCTTGAAATTTCTTGTAATAGTGTAATAATTCGATAAAAGCGGTGTAAATTGCAATATTTCCATTTTTCAAGAGAAAAATAACTGTGGCGTTGATGGGTTAAAATTCAACACCGTGCAATAAAAACAAGCTGGAAATTGTACGTCAAACGTGACAAATGAGGTGCGTTCGTACTGTAGCTAGATATATAAATATTTAGATCTTGGTGATTTTTAATTTTGTGAAATGAATGATATCGTCTGCAGATTAATTTCTGTAATAGAATAAGTATCTTTGTCGCTTGACGATGAAACTTTGGAAGCTCCTATAACAAGAAAGCACCGATTTAAAAAAAATCAAATTTTTTAATAAATATTTTTATTAATATCTCCTAAAGTTTGGATTCGATTTTAATAAAATTTGAAATGTCTCGACAAAATTCTGCAAAGATAATATATTTTAAATTGCAAACCATTCGGTTGGGTAAATTTTACGTTGTTATATGCGGACGGACGGACAGACAGACAGACGGACGGACCAAGCGACGACTATAGGTGCTACGTATTTATATAATTACGAACGCACCTAATGAAAAACAAGTTACGTATGTTAATACTTACACAATTTGTGGCAACAATTTAAAATTAACATATAAGTTATTTATCTGTATATCATAAATTTAATTTTACCTGATCTAGAATCCACCAATCAGAAGCATGCTTTCACAATAATAATAATGTAATATGTAAATGAAAATTTAGTCATTATACATGTTACGCATTTATATAAAATACATGGTTGCAACAGTTTAATAATTTTTATGCCAAACCACCATCGCAAAATTTCGCCAATTGTTTGTACACTCGATTACTTAAATCGAAATAGTACGGTTTATAGCTCAGTTTCATTCCCCAGCTTGAAATTTTGTGCTTTCGTATGTTATACCATTTAATTAACCAGATGATATGCTGAAAAATAATTGCCGAAACGTCAGTTGAGGCTCACTGTGGAGACCCGAAAAGTTTTTGGTTTCTGTCTGTCCGTCTGTCTGTCTGTCTGTCTGTCTGTTTGTCTGTTCTGCGATAACTGCCGTAAAAATGATCCGATTAGTTTGATTTTTGGTAGTTATGTTGGTGAGATACCCGGAATTAGCTGTATAGCTTTTAGTTACATTTGGTTCATTCGTACGGAAAACATAGAACATTTCTTTTTTTATCATAATGTTTTCCTATGGGAATTCAGACGATTTTGAAATTTTTCAGTCGTTGAAAATAAAATGTCGCATTTGATTAATGTATTTAAATGGTAAGTTATGAAGGCTAAAATTTATCAAGTCAGGTGTTAAATTATTCAAATTAATTTGAAATTTTGTTTATACATTCGTCAGATTTTTTAAATTAGGTGTATAATTTTTGGTGCAATTTTATACATCTGTTCTAATAATATAATACTTTTATTCTATCATCTTTTGCAAATATTAAAGTGCATTCATTTTTATTTTCCTTTTCAATTTAACTGTAACCTAGCAACCATATTTCAAAAAATATAAAAATGATAAAATTCAAGTAACTCAGACGATTTTGCTACAATGGTTGTGTTCAACAACGAAGATCGCGCGGCGCGCGGGCGAAGGAGAGAAAGGTTATGGAGTAGGTCTTATCGGAAATTGAAATAATTTAATATATTGAAATAATTTAATTGTTTCAATTATTTTAAGCTTCTGTGGCTCGGATTAGGTGAAACTAGCGACTACACATCTTTATCCTCCAAAAGAAATGGATTTTATAATAGGAATATCTATTTTTATTTCATCATAACAAACCCCCGAAACATTCATGAAAAGCATCACGTGATCAGATAGCCCGATCAGCGTTCATAACCTGCAAATTTTTAGCGCGGGCTGCGCGCGGGTGACTCACAAAAATTCTGTGGGCGATTTGATCACGTGATTGGACTTTTTGTGTCTTACTTGGTTTGGTAGGTTGATTGATACAGCTGTAGCAACATGATCGGATATCTGAAAAATTTCAACTTTTTAACATTCTAAAATGATTTTTTAAGCCTTTGATCCAACATAAAAATAATAGAATATGAATGTATGATGTGTGTATATATATATATTATATATATATATCATAATATAATTTTATTATATATATATATATATATATCCAAGGCTGGGATTGCGGTGCCTCGCTTAAGATCAATCTAAAAAATTGGGTACTTTTTGGTTAACCGGGCACCAGTGAAACAAATATAAATATATACACAGACACATATATATACACAAACATATATGTAGATATATATTTATATTTTTTTTTCACTGGCGTCCGGCTAACCGAAAAGTACCAAAAATTGTTATGTACTTTACTGACGTTTGGGTTGTCCTACACAGATGAAAAGTATGGATACAAAGTGAATGCTCGCCGTTTATTTCCGATTTTTTTTCCCTAAAATTATTTATTAGTTGCTTTATATTTTTGGGGATAAATAGAATGTTAATAAATCAAGGTCGTGATACCAACATGTTAAAAGATTTATTTCTTTATTTGTAATAGTAAAATAAAATCTTTGTTAAAATTTGATAAAAAAGCTTTTAAATATTTTATTAAAATATATTTTTCGATAACAACCTTGTTGAAACATAATTATTAATTTCTAAAAATTTATTTTTCTTGAAATTCATTTTTTGATGTATATTGCATTATTTATTATATTGCAATAAACATCATAAAAAACGAGAAACAAATGCTAAAATACTTATACATTCAGTAGAAAATTTATAAACATTCTAACTATATTTTATTTATATTCATTACGAAACTAGACGGTAAACCACATGTATTTTACCTCTTTACAAAAATAGATACTGATATTTCTAGTTTAAATAATGTATATATTTTACATTTTATTTTTATAATATTCTTTACATTGTAAAATATGCTTTGCATTCTATTCGCACTAAAAATTCACTGTTGAATGAAGTACTCATTATGAAAACATGGAGAAATTCGTGCAAATTGACTATATTTCCATTCCTTATTTTACATTTGCTAAAAATAAAAAAATAAAAATAATGTTTAAATATTAAAAGGCACTGTAATGTAAAATTTTAATCGTAAAATAGCTGAATTTGTCGTCTTTAATTAAATAAGTAATTGTTAATAATATCAAATTTTACTTTTATAAAATATATTCCATTAATCATGAAAAATACAAAGCAACCGATTACATTTTTAAATGAAAAAAATAGAAAAATCAAACAGAAATTTTGGGGGATCGAACCCGCAACCTCCAGAACCAAGATCAGTGCTCTAACCATTTGGCCACCAAGTTCACTTCTAAGTTTTCACAAAACATCATTAAAATACGTAAATTAGTAAAATGAAGGACTGTGTTCATTATCATTGATTTGGATGTCCAAATCAATGACAATGAACGCAGGCCTTTCAATTTCTTTCACAGTATAGACTCACTCGATATTTTAATCTCCATCGCCCGCGCGCCGCCTGATCTTCTGTTCTGAACAGCCCCAATATTTTATTCGCAAAATAAAATATTATTGGGTGATTTTAATATTTTATTGAAATAAATGAGAATTTATTTTGGTACAAGTTACCTTTTAACTACTATAAAATGATAGCCGAAATATTTTTATATGAGATATTATTAATTTTCTGGAAGAGATGTGGATTTTTCGTGGTTGAAAATTAGTATTATTTTAAAAACAAAATGTAATATCTCGTACAACGATATAGTTAATCTAAAGAAATTAGCGTAGTAAAACGCATCCATACAGCCTGAAATAGCACAACTACTGGAAACTGAGATCATAAAAAGTTATCACAAAAAATACTTTATAGCGCCAAATCAAGGTTGCTATTTAGTGAATTGGCAGTAGGCACGATTATGAATGATTACACAATAGGTTTAAAAGTTTCCAAATAAGCCTATTTTGGGGAAA
The DNA here is from genome assembly GCA_963931845.1 of Maratus michaelseni. Classification (NCBI taxonomy): domain Eukaryota; kingdom Metazoa; phylum Arthropoda; class Arachnida; order Araneae; family Salticidae; genus Maratus; species Maratus michaelseni. The sequence continues at coordinate 255,276,977 of OZ007587.1, forward strand.
TTTTAGTATGCTATTGCCATCGAATTAGATCAGGATGTACTTAGGTCAAATAAATATTGTACAATGACCATCAAAACTGTTTTTCTGAAACAAAAATTGTAATAATACTAGATTTCTGAAATAGATAAGTGAAATATATAGTAGATTGTGTTCACATTTCCATAAGTTACTTTTGTACACGGGATATTATTCAACTTATCAATCAGATACGAGTGTTTCGTGATTGGCAGGTAAGTAAATATTGCTATTTAGGTATTAGGATAACATGAAATTATTTTTAAAATTTTTGTTTATCGTAATGAAACCACTGTGCAGAACGAAATGGAAGATATACTAGAATCATTCACACAAATAATAGGAAATCATGAATATAAATTTAATAAGATTACGGAGGGTTCAGCGGGGCAGAGCCCCCATCCCCTGAAGAAATGTATTTTTTTAATCTAAAAAATAGAATAAGAAATTCATAAGAATGTCAGAATATTATTGCATAAACCGTGTTTAATTTAACGTTTCTAAGTTCTGAAACCTTCGAATTATTTTATATGCATATAAATATATATGCAGTAATTTAAATAATTTAATTTGCGGATTGTAAGATATTAAATATTATGAAAAGTGAGTGTAAAAAACTTTGACTTTCAGAGCTGACGTTGAGGCTCCTGATCTGTAGATTTACTAGTAATAGATGTCTACTCGCAGTAAAAATTAACTCAATAAAAATAGCCGCTAGCGTCTAATTATTTCCAAACTTGGCGACACTAAGAAAAATATCTCCAAATTTGGTAAAAAATTAATATTGCTAAATCTCGGTTCTTGTCGACGTTTGGTGAAATATCGCCAAATTTGGAGATAAAAATATCATGTTTGTGTTGAAGTCATAACATCATTAAAACGCACCTAAAGGATAAGTAGTTGCGTATTTTTGTCAGATTCAATTGAGTGCTATTGAGATTAAAATCCCGACATTTATACTAAAATTTACTTTAAGGCAGTAAAAGATCCAAAGATGGACAGATAAACTGAACGATTTCCTTTATCAACATTTTTGGAAAAGCATATAAAAATTTTCATTCAACTTGAAATCAAGTAACACTTTCAAACTCAGTTTTTTGGCACATATGTCATATACGTACCACATTGGCGCAATTGCAACAAAATGGCAATTTTATGCCTCACATGCACTGTTAGAAATTTCCGTAAAATTCGGAGATTTGGCCGTTAATTTTTACGGCCATCTCCCTTTTTTGAGAAAAAAGCCCAGTGCCCGTTATTTGTAACAAAGTGCTGTAAAATTCGGAGAGTTGACCGTATATTTAAACATCAGTGTCATTTTTCTGGAAAAAAGGGCAGAGACCGTAATTTTTTCCTTCCGAAGAAAATATCTTTACCATGAGCACCTGCCATTGGCTGTTAGATATCATACGTCATCGCTACTACGTCGCGGCGAAGGAGGAAGGGTGGAAGGGAAGAATGCAAATGGCGTCGTTCACATGCAGAATGTTTTTCAAGTATCAGTAATTTGGGTAAGTGTTTTATTGTATACTTTGTATAGTATTCTGATAATGTATTTTAGTTTAATCATTTGTATCTTGTTTATATGTCAGTATAACAGTGTAAATAACTGCATTCCGGCCCTGATTATTACCAAATAGGCACGACAAGGACATTTGTTGTTGCACATGCTTTCCTTAGAAAATTTGGCTTCAGTAAGTTAAGCGGGTCCTGATTGAATTATAGGGTAGATAGATGTAACAGTAATGCAGACGTTTTAATGTGAATGTTTGTTTATAAAAAAAAGATAACCAATTAAAATTTAGCTCTTATTATTTTTTGATAACTTTCACTTGCATGTTTTATAATCTGGATTATTGTTTACATTTTTAATCAAATCAATCAGGAAGCAGAAAATAATGTTTCAAAATTTCACTATCCAGTAATATATCCAGAAGTTTCGGCTAGTTAAACTGTTAAAAATAGTGGTGAAATAAATGAATGTATGAACTAATATTCGAAAACTTTTTTTTTTTTTTTTACCCCGCTAGCCCTCCCTCCCCCCCCCCCCACTGTTTCAATAATTTGATAACTGTAATTCCCTGTCATTTAGTATTTTAAACCATTTATCTAAAATAATTAAAATATTGAACTTGTGATAATCACAATAATTAATTTTAACAGTGAATTATTATTACAAATATTTTTTTAATTATCAATATCCTAATATTTAAATTTATTTGAAGATAACTTGTTTCATTAGTATGCTTTCATTAAATTCTGGTTCTAAATAATACAGCCCCCCCCCCCCCCCCAACCCCACCTTTTTTTTTTTTTTTTCGTCATTGTTTCTTTTGACACATTTCTTTTATTAACCTTTTTTAAGTGCATAGCTTCCAACTCCCCCCCCCCCCCCCCTTTTTTTTTTGGTACTTTTCGGTTAGCCGGGTGCCAGTGATATATGTACATGTATAAATATATATATATACACAGGTATATATATTCATACATGCAGGGGTGGGGAAATACATGTTTTTACTCGCTACTGGCGAGTGGATTTATTGACAGGGCGAATGTTTAGGAAATCTTTGAAAAATAGCAGACTATAGAAGATATGACAAAAACTTTATTTTTTTTTTAGTTCACTATATTTTGTAACTTTCAAATTTACTGTGATATAAGCATGGTATTTACTATGTTCAATCCTATACTAAACTTTTCTCTGTTGTAGGGTAGATGTGCCAGTAATGGTCCGCCTTCCAGTAATGGGCCACCTTCAACATTTTTGGTTTATAAAAAAATAACCAATACAAATTCAGCTTTTTTTTATTTCATTAATATGCTTTCTTTAAATTCTAGTTTTAAATACAATCATAATATCAGTTACTTTTTGTAGGGTGTCCATTACTGGAATTTAGGGTGTTTTGATTTATTTCTGTTATTTACAATTAAATTTTGATTCACATTGGGAAATGTGACTATGAGCATGGTTAAATATTGTTGGTAGATTAATATAATATTAAAAAATGTGGAATATAATAATTATAACTATTAATTTAAAAATAATTTTTAAAGAAATTCCCTAAGGGTGTCCATTACTGGCATATCTACCCTATATATTTCTTAATTTTATCGAAAAAAATATGAAAATGCATTGTAGCAGTGTAATTGACTATTTTTGAAGTCATGTACTACATTTTGTTATAACAATTTTCAATTCTATTCTGGCTGGTAAGATTTTCTGAAAATTCCCCACCCCTGCATACATGTATATGTGTAGATCAGTGTTCAAAATTAGCAGGGTCGTTAGTTGTCAAATGAGACTACATTATAGCATTTGATGACAACAAAATTATTCCTGGGCATCAAATTTGACGCCTAGCTTTTTATAACATTTATTTTTTGCTTAACTTAGTCAATCACCCTCTTTTGAAAATCTGGTCTCGAACCAAACATAAACTATAATGTGAGACAGTTTAGCAGCGATTTTTAGCAAAGTGTACAAATCCAAATGAATATATTAACTTATACAAACTTCTAAACTTTATATTGAACTTGCCATTTAGCACTGCTGAATGTGAAAAGGGATTTATTTAGTCAGTTTAATTTACTAAAAAATAATACACGTAACCATTTATCCACTGATACTGTTAATGATTTATTGGTGGTAAAACTTAGACCCAATTTAACAGATTTTTATCCAGGTAAAGCTATAAATCCCTGAGAAATAATATAGCTGAAGGACAGTTAGACATCCTGATTTTAGTATCTACCTTTAATTAATTACTTAAAATTAGTGGGTATTGTTTGAGTTTCACCTTTGCAATCTATATGCAGTCAAGCATTGTTAGCATTAAATCGCTTAATATGAATTTTTGCTGAACATGAATTAATAATGCAGTCCCAACAGATAAGATGTACTATATTATTTTTACGGTTAACACACACAAAATGTGGTCCTTTAGATTTCATTTTAACAATATTTTTCTAATTATATTATATGTATAGTTTTTAAGTCTAATTATCAACACTGGGTAAAATTTTTTTAGGTTTAATTTTTTTTTTTTTTTTTTTTTTTTTTTTAACATGGTTAAGTGCATTTTTCTATTAATTTCTAAATGTAGTAGTAATTATAAATGTGTTATCAGTTTTACAGTTGCTTCAATTATTATAATATTGCAGATTCAATAATTTAAATAAAAACAAAATATTCATGCTTTTCTATAAAGTAGCATATAATGATACAGTTATGTGAATTTTAGAAATTGCAACTAGAAATTTTCATTTGACGCCTAAGATATTTACAGTAGGTGTCATTTGACGTCTACCTTTCATGTCCCAATTTCTGTCACTGGTGTAGATATATGTATGTATGTGGCTGAATTTTGGCCAGTGACAGAGTATAAGTAGTACTGTCAGCTGCACTCTGAATAAAGGAATGTCTAGCTCATTGTTGTTTAGATATGAATAGTGGAAATTTCCAGCACTTATCGTGATTCACAGAAATCAAAGTAACTATCTTAAAAATATAGTTAAAATATCTTCAATATTATTAAAGTAACAAACGTAAATTCAAATTTGACCTGCAGTGAGATGCATTTTATTTTTGATTGAAAATAAGTGTGTTCTGACTCTGGTTTCCTGAACAAAAATTGTCTGTCTTGATGTCTATTATCACCTGAGAAAGTTTTTTTTTTTCCATTTTGTTTAGAAACATGATGTTTGTAAAAAAGCAAGAAACATATTATTTACTAGACAGACAATAATCATGAACTTTCATTTATTTGTACATCATTAATTCCTATGAAGGTTATCATTAATGGTTTATTTTCTTAAATGATACTTTTCAAACCGAAATAGGTCGAATACCGAATATTCGGTGCATCCCTAATGAAAATAAATTTAAAAAAATGTGTTCATAATTAAACATGTCTTAGTTACAAAACATTTTTTTACTTTTCCTTATGTGCATAAAACATTTAGACAACCTCAGAACCCCTTTTGGTTGAGAAAAGGGTTTCAAGTATGGAAACAGTATTTTTGAGATTCTTAAAAACACATTTTACTTACTCATCATACGTAGTATAGGGTAAGTCTTGTAATCGTTTTGAAAATCGAAAAAAAAAAATTGACTGATTTACACGTTTCAGACACTAGAGATTCCGAAAAACATATTTTTAGAAAAAAAAAAAAATTGCCGTTCGTCTGTCTGTGTGTGTGTCTGTAAACGCTCTATCTCCCGAACAAATTGAGATAGAGACTTGAAATTTGGTATGTACTTAGTATGTGATAATGGGAAGAAGCTTATTGAATTTCAGTAACCTCGATTAACCGGAACTATTTTTTTCGGACTCTCGAAATATTCATTCTGATAAAAGGTATATAAAAAATTTCGAAATTGGTTGTTTTAAGGCGTGAATATAAAAGACAATAAAAAAACATAAATTTTGCATAAAGAATGAAGTCGATCGGATAATGAGTTGCCGAGATATTTGTAATCCCATTTTTCATGACCCTGTATTTCATTTCAATTCAAAAATATAATTTAATTGGAAATGAGACGCTTAATCCGACGCAGTAAACCGTTCGTTAATATGATTATCATTTTTGGAGTTATAAGGATATTTCTTTTACGCAATTCAGCAATAGAGCATTTAAAGTTTAGGACGTCATCAAGCCACGATTTTATTCAAATTGCAATGCATTTTATAACTAGTTTACACATTTTTATTTTCATATTTTATATTATACATATCCATGATAGGTAAGTAATACTGTGGCCCCCAACGACTAGTTTTATTTTAAAAACATTTTTAAATTTTAAAAGTCATAGCATTCGTTTGATGCGACGATTCAATAACTGTATAATTTTTTAAGCCTTAACATGAGACACTATTTTTTATTAGTTGTAAATATCGATTTTGAATAATATTTTTCTTTTATCTCTTAGTTTTAAGTAGTCTGCTTAGAAAGCTATATAGTAAAATTTTTTTTCAAAGAAAGGCCCATTTACATATTTAATACATAAACAAATAATACCTCAAAGGCACCTTTTTGACTGAGAGGCAATAAGGGTGCTGTTTTTCGCTGTTTCTACTTATTACATTTTAGAATGCAAACATTTTGTTCATACATTCAGTTTTGTCAGTGTTTTAAAAAATATACCATACTTTTTTTTAAAGTTTTGAATGTTATAAAATATTTGAAATTTTGTTAAAACAGGCATAGTATTATTATTTTTTTCTTTTTATGAAGAAATGCACTAATGATAAAAGTTTTTCAATTTTAGCCTGTGTAGTTCTAAAGTAACAGCGCGTGTAAACTCAAAATTTGCTAAATTGAGAAAACTCATTTTAAAGATTTAATATTCATTCGCCTTCAAAAATACTCCTATTTACTTGTTCATAAGTAAAATGCTTTACATGCATATGCAAGAGCTTCTTTTTCTTCTGGGGGGGGGGGGGGGGGGGATTAGACCTTGTAAAACAAACGTGATTTTTATTTCTGACACAATTTGTTGTTTATCGAACATTATGAAGTGCAGCGCACATGTTCAAACTCTTGGTTCATCAACAAATCAACTAATTTTATGTTTAAAGTTATTGTGTTTGTTCATTCATATTTAAATCTCTTCATTCTTGCAGGAAAACAAGCCTGGTGGATATATATGAAGAGGCACTAGTTACATGAAGAGGCATCATTCATTGCATGTATTGGTAAGTTCTTCTTTACTTATTAATATTATTAATATTTGTAGTTATGTTGTAATGAATAACAATTAACAGTGATTTTTGCATTTTTTATGAATTTGTTTACATGCAACTTTTAGTTTTTTTTTTTTTTTTTTTTTGCTTCTCACGGCCATATTTTGACATTCATATAAAAAATTCGGTTTCATTCTTTTAGCCTAATATAGTAAATTTTGTAACATTTTTATTTTTTTCTTCCGTCGTGCGACAATTTATTGCTGTTTACAATGTTTTAGCCCACTATAATAAATTTTGCTCTCTGCAATTTTAGAATTTCTAGCTTTTTGCTTTGTGGTGATTTTTACACATTAGTAAAAGGAATCCAATTTGAATATTTTAATCGATAAAATGTTTATTTTCAGAAAAGTTTATTCAAAATTCGTACAACTTTTTTTTTTTTAATTTGCGAATTTTTTGATGAGATTGATTTTTAGATATTTTTCATGTTTTGCGGTAATTTTTTTACATTCATAAAAAGAATTGGATTTCAAACTTTTAATGTGAAATAGTAAAATTTCTCCTCTGAATTTTTTTTAAGTTTTTAGCATTTTTTTCTTTTAAGGGAGGCATTTCGCTATAAGTTTCGTAAAAAAATGCTGATTAAGGAAACGTGCGGATTTTGAAAAATGCTGTTTTTGAGACTTTGTACTGTACAAAATTTTTTGTCAAAACGGTTTATTGCATTTTCTAAAAAGATTTGTATGTGATTAATATGTAAATAAATAAAAATGTTCTCAAATCAAAAAAGTCTACTTTGGACCAAAAGTTGTAATTCATTTTTGCTTGGAAATACATGAAATTAGCAGGTGTTGTTATTAAAAAATTATGTGATTGAAAGACTTTTTCCATTTTTTGGTGAATACAAAAGATCTTTCAGAAAATACTGTCAAAATTGACATTTTGAACTGAATTTTCAGACAAAAAGAGTAAAGCCAGCCAGGCAGGAGAGAACAGGTTAGCACATGACCCCAACTCAATAAATAATTTATCAAAAAATGGAAAACGTTTTTAGATTCTAAATCACTTCCATAGTCAGCCCAGCCAATTTTGTACCATCATGTTTAAAAATGAGTCAGTAAATGTGTGTCAGAAAGTTTCATGCTTGTTGATGAAAGATTTAAATGTTAATTCTTTAATTTTTACATCCTACCATTTATTAATGATTTAATAATTTTATCCAACGTATAAGATAGGGCTTGAAGAAAATTGGGGAAAACTGTACAGTTTACATATATTAACTGTTAAGTTGTAATGTGATTGTTCTTATGCAAATATAATTGTTTGATTTTTGTTTGTAGTTCACGACTGCAATTATACTTTGATTTCCTTTCTTCTAGGAAATCCTTTTGAGCTGGCTCCTGTATACCCTGTATTTGTTGAGAAGGAGCCGTTTGAAGCCAGTATCCCGTTATAGGCAGTTCTCGTGTGGTTCTCATTTAAAATATCCTAAAGAACACAGGAATTTATTCAGAGGTATTATATATATATATATACATACTACTTGGAATTTGTGTATGCATTCATTTATTTCTTCTGTTATATATTGTAGAGTTCTGGTAGTTTTCTTTATCACTTGGTTTATTTTTATGTATATGTCAGGGATGAGATTTAATAAATGTTTATTGGGCAATTTGCCAACAAAAACTAGAAAAAAGGGCTGGATTTAATAAATATACTAAAATAATATAATTTTGTGTACATTATAATTGAGACTTAAATCAGAATATTAATTGGATATTTCATTAATATTAATTTGATTAATTAAAATAATTTTCATTGATAATAGCAATCGAAAAATAAGTACAACATAATCAATTTTGTAAATAAATTTGTGTGATGGAGACATGAAGTAAAAACTCCCCCCCCCCCCCCCTCAAATTAATGTAGTAATGTTGCCTTTCAAAGTAATATATATATATATATATATATATATATATAACTTAATTCAACAGTTTCTACATTTAAGAAACATATAATTAAAAACAACATTAATAGTACATAAACATTTGTCAAATCAATCTTCATTTTATTTTTATTTGAGCCTCTAGGTATAACTTTTACAAATAATTTATTACTACAAAAATCTTTACAACAAAAACTTTAAAATCCTGATAACTTTTTTAAAGAGTTATTTGAAAAAAAAAAAAGGATCTAGTTAGGTTATAATTAAGTTACAGTTATGGCACATTTGTGTTATGGTTAGGTTTTTTACCGCAGGATGAACATTATTCATATTTTAATTTTAAAAATATACTTTTATTTTATACAATATCACCAAAATTTTAATACTGTATGCTAAACTTTCAGCTAATGATCGAGTATCGATTTGATCCACATTTAGTCAGATTTAGGGATGATATATAATCAGTTTGAAAATTAAAAAAATTCACTTAGGATTTCGATGTGAAATAAAATTTAAATGTATAACAGTGATTTTTAGTTAAATATCAATATTTCACTAGATTATTTTTAACACAATTATTTCAAATTGGTAAAGCAGTAATACAAGTTGTAATTTTCCAACTGGATGAAAAATGTCCAGGCCAGGATTCGAACCTGGGATCTCTTGGCTGAAGCCGCAATGCTCTACCAACTGAGCTATCCTGGTTGAATCTGGAGGGCGTAATTCATCCAGTTAACCTTCCAGTTCGCCATCGTGAAATGTTGATATATTTTTTTTAAAGATTAAGACCAAAACACATAACAAACATTATTGTTATCTTTTAATAACATTTCAGAATGATCTGTTTAACACAGCAAACTATTAAATATATTCGAATAGCAATGTTATTCGTAACAGTTTTAACCTGATAATTTTATTTCACATAGACTGTGATTTAAATATATATATATATATAAACAAATATTTGAAGTGTGTTTTGATTTTTATAGTGCAAAATATTCTCACAAATTCAGATTTTCTTTCATATGTACTTTTGTCTGGCAGAATCAAAATAAGAAATATTGTTTTTCTGGTATTCCCCGCTATCATGATTGCTTAGCTTATACATATTTTGGTACTTTTCGGTTAGCCGGGCAGCAGTGATATATACATATACATATATTTACATGCATATATGTATGTATATGCAGATAGATATGTGTTTATATATTTATGTATGTACATATATCACTGGTGCCCGGCTAACCGAAAAGTACCCATATTTTTTTTCTTGCTGGTTGCTACTAAATAGCTGAATTGCGTAACAAAATTAGTAAATAGAACATTATTTTCGTGGAGAAAAAAATATATATACACACACTCATATATATAGCAATCTTTCTCTTTTTTTCTTTTTTTTTTATTACTATCTTTACCTTCCCAATTTTTTTTAAACTTCATTCTAAGCACCACTTTATCTTATAAAAGCAAATTTTGTGTTGTGAGAACAGTCTATGCAGGTTTTTTTTTTTTTTTTTTTTTTTTTTGGGGGGGGGGGGGGGGGTAAATCCTTTTGCTGAAGTTTTCCTCTCTGTTGAACTTGTTTGTTTACAAATTACACATTTTAAAACATCACAAAATAACAAATACATAATAATTAGTCAGTTTTTATGGAATAGAATTTTGTGAAGGGGTCCATTTTATCAAATTGATTTTTGTGAACCGGTTCACTGTATCAAATTGATTTTTGTGAGGAGGCCCATTTTATCAAATTGATTTTTGTGAAGAGGCCCATTTTATCAAATTGATTTTTGTGAAGAGGTCCATTTTATCAAATTGATTTTTGTGAAGAGGTCCATTTTATCAAATTGATTTTTGTGAAGAGGTCCATTTTATCAAATTGATTTTTGTAAAGGGGCCTTAAATAGGCCCCAAATTTTCCTGGATCGACCCCTGCTTATTCTTGCTTGTTACTGAAAAGATTTTCTTTTCTTTGAGTCATTCTGCATTTGTGACTGTTGCTCATATATGAAGGTACAAACAGGGTTCGTATGGCTCCTGGAATTTTGCAACCAGAAAATTCTTTGATATCAGTATTTTGTTACAGGAAATATCTCCTTAAAAGAAGACAAAGTTTCGCGAGTTTAATCTAGATTTCTTTTTCTATAAAGAAAATACTGGTGAAACTCCTGGAAAATTTCCTCATCCGTACGAACCCTGTACAAAGTGTATGAGTAGTTTTAGTCATACGTGTAGAGTTTTGAAAATTATTGGTAGATTATAGTCTTAAATATATTTTTTTTACACTAATACGCGTGTATCTGTGCATAATAGAAAATGCTTACCAATTTGATGTTGCTTTTTAGATTTTCTTTTAAAGAAATTAAACAGTTTCATCTTATTAATGAACTCACAAGAGTTAATTAAAAAGGTAAGACAATGCAAAAATTTGAATGTATAGCACCATTTATTAAAATGATATACTCTACATTATTCCCAAATCATTTGTAATAAAAATACAACAAAAATTGGCTTAATGTCTTTTTTGGAATATGAATTTTTTAAATCTTATTTTTGTATTTTAAATGGCTTTTTCGCTACTAAAGTTAAACTGCTTAGCATTTTAATTTAAATATTGAACCAAAAGGGAAAGAATCTCGTACTGTTGTTTATTTCTAACAAAAGAAGAAAAAAAAGATATCTGCTACAAAAAGACACATTAAAAGTTTCATAAAATATTAAAGCAAAAAACTAAACTTTTTTCATATACTTGAGGAAAAGAGTGTTTGTTCACTTATAGCAATTGGTGAGGTTCGAATCTGATGAGTTCATACAACTTGAGGCCTATGCTTATAGTTGTTCGCTTTTTTTATACATATATATATATAAGTTTAGAAACACAATTTGCCACAAATAAAAATAATTAAAAATTTAATAAATTAATACATTGTATTTTGCAATATTCACTTTATGATGGAAATTTTAACAATGAGTTAGAGTAATAAATGTATAATATGGCCTTAGAATCTTAGGCCGAATGTACTGCTGGATAATCACAATATCCGGCTACTGCCAAAGCTCATTCTCACATTTCCAGCTTTTCTTAAAATGAATCAGATATATAAAATTTCGATTTTTTTTTTTTTTTTTTTTTTTAATATATATATGGGGATTGACAGTATGTTGTAATCTTTTAAGTGTAACATACTGAGTTAAAATTACTTTTTCCATAAACAAATCTGAAAGTCATGTACCTCTTATACTCAAAGCAGTCACTTAATTTAAGAGCTCTGTTTGTGTAATAGTATGCATTTAATTTGTTTGTCTTTAATTCTGTTTTAAGATATTCAAGCCTGTTTATTCAGTCTCATTGTATTTTCTTTATAGAGCATTGTTTGGGATAAACCCACATTCCAAAGGCTCCAAGATGGAAAAGATATTTGGAAAAAGAGTTAACATCCACCCTAAAGTCCTTACACGGATTAATAATGTAAAAGATTTTTCATCCAATTGGATTCACTTCAGAAGATTTTATTTATTTATTACTTGTAAATACTTGTTGCAATAAATGTTTTTTGTATTTTTTTAAATTAGTTGTTTTCTTTACTGTTCATACTTATAGAAATGTTACTGCTTTTCTAAAAGTAATTATTTTAAACTAGATAGTACCCATCAAGATTTGACGGTGAACTACTTGTAAGTTTCATTATAAAAATTTTTAGAATTTTATTTTGTTGCTTTTAAATTGGTTAAGTATTGAAAATTTGAAGAATTGTTATATAGTGCAATATAAGGTGATAGATAGCGCTGCCAGTTAAAGATATTCAATTAATGAAGTGAAAGAATTTTAAAACAGGAGATTAAAAAGTAATTGAATGAAGAGGGCATTTATTTTTACTTGCTACAATCTCTCTCTCTTTTTAAATAACAATATTTAGTATTTTGTCATTTTTTTTTTAAAATTACACGACCTTTAAATTTTTTTTATTAATTTTATTTTTAACAGGCTGACAAAAGAACTTAAACTTTGCTGTTTGCAGCAAACGATTTATAATATATAATTTTTAAATTACTTGAATTTTATTTTACATTTTCATACATTTTTTATATATTAAACCATGGATATCAAGGTGATTTCTATTATAGTTCTTGTATTAAATTTTTTCCTTTCTTTTTTCTGTTTATATCTTCTTGATATATTTATATACTATATATTATAGTACATAATAGTGATACAAAATATAAATAAAAGTTTACATCAATTTATTTAATCTATTACTACATGAAAAATCTTTTAATTTAAATATTTTTAATATAAAATTAGTAATTAAAAAAAATATTGCCACTGTTAAATTTTACTTAGTTATAAAGTACTCAAATTAAAAAATATATGTACAAATTATATAACTTCTTCTCCTGAAGTTACATATGACATTATTAAAATGAATGAAGTGGTAATCGAACTGACAATTTCGCACTTGAAACCCAGCATAATTAGACCACTCAGCCACAGTGACCTTGATCTGAGTTACTCTAAAACTAAATATGTTCTACATTTAATTTCATGCATGCACACAATTTCGCTAAAAGAACTCTCAATTGTTTCTTGCTAATTATCAAGATATATTTTCTGCGTAAATATGTATAAAGTTTATATGGCTGCAACGAAACACTTTTTTTTTAGATTCAAATTTTTAAATCGAAACAATTTTTGTCATATAAAACAAACTATGTAGGAATGCAAAAAAAAAAAGAAATTTTTGTGAGTGGATTAGTAGCAATATCTGATTTTTAATGCTATACTTAATCTTTTCTTAGAGGGTTACCTACAATTGAAAATTGTTTCAAACTCAAAAATCCTCAGTACTAACCCATCATATTTAAATTCTACATGAAATTTTACCCCAGGATACCAAATTTCAAGTCATTTTCATCTAGTTATTTATAAATGTTTCAAGTTTGGAACCTCTCATGTTGAATTTGTTATTTATCATGGGAAAATTGTAATATGGATAGAATTTTTAAACCACAAAAATTACTGACATTTTTAATTTGCATAATTGAAGCTTCTAGAAATATAATTTTTTTTATCAAGCATTTTATAAGTTACAGTTCAAATATTTTTTGAAAATATCTGCTTTTGGAAATTTTGAAAGAAGCATGAATTGTCACATATATATTTTACAGAAATGGATTTTTAGAAGCTTTAAATATACAGATTCAAAATTACAGCTTACTTCATCCAGTAGTTTTTTAGTTATGTTTAAAAAACTATGTACTTTGTAATCGGTTTTCCAACAATAAATAACAAATCTAACATTATTGGTAATCCATTCATACCAGTCATATATTTATACGATATGCAGCAAAGAATAACTGCTTGAACAAGTAGGCTGAACAAAGCCCGGGTTATATCCCGTCAGGGGCAGCAGAGTCCCCAAACTACCCACTGGGGTCCCTGAACTGCCCTGGTGAAGCCCGGCTATAGGTCCAATGACTTGTTAATTTTACGGGCAGTAATATTAAATTTATAAGGACCATATTAATTTATGGTCAGTGGACATAAAAAATGAAGGCAACTTTTACGAGCATAATGTTAATTTACGGTCACTGGACATTAAAAAATGAAGCTATCTTTTACGAGCATAACATTAATTTACGGTCACTGGCCTTTAAAAAATTAAGCTAATTTTTACGGGCATAAAGTTAATTTACGGTCACTGGACATTAAAAAATGAAGCTATCTTTTACGAGCATAACATTAATTTACGGTCACTGGCCTTTAAAAAATGAAGCTAAGTTTTACGGGCATAAAGTTAATTTACGGTCAGTGACTTTAAATTTTACGGGCATAAGTTTACGGGTAAACTTGTATTTTTATGGTCATGATAGCTTTACGGTCATAACATTAATTTTACGGTCAGTGACTGGCACACTTTTTGCCAGTCACTGACCGTAATTTAGCAGTGAGATTTCTTAGAGTGTGGTAACCCGGTTATTTCGTTTATATTGCTGTTTATTTACTTTTATTTTTTATTTTAATTATATAAATTGTTTTTATTATGTATATCAATATTTATTTATATCAAACTATCATTTATTTATTTTTTTTTACCTTTTTAAAAATAATAGAAGCTATTTCATTTATTGCGTTACTTTATTTTTATATTGAAATAAAAAATTACGTGCTATTATTATGCATGCTATTTGTAACTAATATTCAAAAACAAAGTTTTCGCCAAATTGGCGGGGTAAAAATCGCTCGAATGTGGTGCGTATATGACATCTGTATCAATTTTTTCTGTAATCGGATTTTGGCAGCCAACGTTGGCTTTAAATATGAGCGAGTAAATGGTTGTTCTAGGAAACATTTATTATTTAAATGTTTATCAAACAACAAAAACATACATCGCTGCAAGAATGTAATTATTTTAATTTGCATATTGAATGTATTACGAACTGTATATAGCCAAATAAGCACCCCCTGTTTGAAGAGTTTAAAGGCGGAAATTCTATGTTTTCAGACTTTTCTGGTTATTTGTGCTATAAAACCTACTTACTTGTCAAATTTCATGATTCTACGACTGTTAGAAGTACCTTAGGTATTTGATGATCCCCTGTGAGTCAGTTATAAAAATGCCCTTTTTCGGAATCTCATATTTCGAAAAATATTAAATACGGAAATAAGAAATCTTGGAACCTAGTTCAGTTTGATTATATTAATGTGTGTTAAAAAGGAAAACTCTCTAGCGCTCCCCAAAACGCAGTTATGAGGGGGTGAAAAGTATGCCGAAATGGTTCAAGAAAAGGTAGCTTACGGCTTGTGCGAACTTGGCGGACGCACTGACGTGCTCCCAGATATATATATATATATATATATATATATATATAAAGTTTATTAACATCATTAAAATGCACTTAAAGAACTAACAACCCACTGGAATTTTGCCAGATTGACTGAGTGCTATTGCGATTAGAATACCGACATTTATAATAAAATTTATTTTAAGGAAGTAAAAAATAGAAAAACGGACAGATAAACTAAAAGATTTGCCTTCCCAACATTTTCGGAAAAGAATATAAAAAATTCATTCTGCTTGAAACCATGTAACACCTTCAAACTCAAGCTAATTTTCTGTAATCAGGCTTTGGCGACCAGCTCTGGCTTCAAAACATGAGCGAGGAAATGATTGTCTAGGCAACTCTTAGTACTTAAATGTTTATCGTACAACAAAAAACACAAATGGTTGCAACAATGCAATTAATTTAATTTGCCAATTGAATGTGCTACGAACTGTATATAGCCAAATCAGCACCCCCTATTTGAAGGGTTTAAAGGTAGAAATTCTATGTTTTTAGACTTTTCTGGTTAATTGTGTGACAAAACCTACTTACTTGTCAAATTTTATGATTCTACGACTGTTAGAAGTACCTTAGTTATTTGATGATCACCAACTTTTTAGTTGATGATCCCCTGTGAGTCAGTTACAAAAAAGCCCTTTTTCGGAATCTCATATTTCGAAAAATATTAAATATAGAAATAAGAAATCTTGGAACCTAGTTCAGTTTGATTATATTAATGTGTGTTAAAAAGGAAAACTCTCTAGCTCTCACCAAAACGCAGTTATGAGGGGGTGAAAAGTAGGCCGAAATGGTCAGGGAAAAGGTAGCTTACGGCCTGTGCGAACTTGGCGGACGCACTGCCGTGCTCCCAGATTATGAAAAGTGGTCGACGGGATAATAGAGAAGTACTAATTTTCTTATTTTTAATCTGAGAAAGAAACAATAATCATGGATTTAATTAATTTTGCAATATACGGTGCAACCAAAATAATTTTGATTAAATCAGTACAGATATCGCAGACGCACCTGGGTTATTTTTTGGCACCTAAATGACGATTTTTGCTTTGTATGGTAATCTGGTGTTTTATAATAAATTTGAATATGTGTGTAAATAAATAAAATAAAATAGGTACTTTTATGTTAGCTGGGCGTCAAGGATAACTCTCCAAATCTTGTTTCAACAGGAATCATTTAAACTGCAACACTTTACGTGAGATTTTTTATTCATATTGATATGTTTACGTTTAGATATTTTATTATGATTATATTCTAGCTAATTAAGTTTTTTTTTTTTAAAGATTTTATACTACAATGTTAAAATATTACCTAGTTGATATTAGTTAATGTCAAAAGATTGGCGAACCACAGGGTTCAGGGGAAAAACTCTATGCCCTCAAAAGTGGGAGTTGTCAACTTTATGACGTCATAAGCAGAAGTAAATGTTTAATTGAAAATTTCAGCTAATTAATTAAATTTTCGAACAAACGAATGCACGATAACAAATCTGTGTCCTAATATCTTTCATTTAAAAAAAGAATGGTGTAATTTGATGCAGTAGTTTGTTCTAACGGATTGTCGAAAGAAATCGCTTAGCGTTTTAAATATATAGATATTGCCGGTTAATGATTTTGGCAACGATTCGATTTTACTTTTCTCCAAAGTTTTGCGCTTGTAACTTTCAGTTAAATCCAGATAGCCTGATATAAACTATATCACCTTATATCATTTTTTCTGATATTTTAAAATATATGCTTCTTTTTTTTAATGTAAGTATTTCGGAAATCTTACTTTTTTTTTTTTTTTTTTTTTTTTTTTTTTTTTCATTTTAGATTGACCTGACGCATTGTCCTTCCATCCACCATAACTCACACATAGTTAGCGACAGTATATTGTCAGTTCGATTATTTCTTTTTATTCAGACGATTACTTGATTTCTACAATTTAAAAAAAAATAATAAAATATTCTTCTTATTTAAGAACAGATTAATGACAAATTAAATACTGAGAATATTACAATTAAAAAATAAAAGTGTTAGCAATCAAGCAATCTGAATTTTTAAAAAATGTAACCCAACTGACAAAACTGATTAGAGATAGGACAAGGTTTCTAATGGTGTGTCACAGAAACATCATACACAAATGGGGGAATAAAAATCAAAAATTGAAATAGGAACACACTCCTGTTTGAATAGTATCCAGAAAATGTAGAAGAAAAAATAAAATATATCACCAAAATCGTAAAAAGTATACAATAAATATTTAAAAAGATAATTAATAAAAATACAATGAGATTATGAAAATGCATATCAATGGTAAATCTTATAATTTGAGACATCAAAAAACTCCAAAAGTAGGAATTAAAAATAATACACATAGAAAATGCGCAATTGCAGCAGTAAACTTAGCGTGTAATATTTAAAAGTATAGATATATATGTATGTGTGTGTGTGTTTATGTATGCATGTATGTACATACGAATGATAACAGAAGCATTAATATACATATATATTTATTTATTTCAGGCGCAATGTGTTCTTTGTGATTACTATCAGTTTTCTGCAACGGTAAGTTTGAACTGTTTTTACTGCCAGACATGAATTATTAAAAACAATAATTCATGAAAGAAACATTTTTCCTTTCTATTTATTTGTTAATAACTGGGTTCTATAGCCAGATATAAAACTTAAAAATATTTTATGGATCATTTTCTCTTTTTTTTTCTTTTCTTCTAGGTACTTGGATGCAATGGCAGGGTACGTAAAATATCAACTTTTCTGAAAATGTCGAAATGTACAGAGAATCAAAGCAAATTATCTTTTACTCTCTTTATAAATGAATAGTTTTACTAAATGTACTTTGTAAAAATTAATATTATAAATTTGTCTTTTTTTTCAGGAGGGGGCAACATTTAATAATGTGAGAAAATATAAATATATGAATTTTTTGCTGTTCATGCATGTTATTTTTGCATAATGTATGAGTGTTCAGTGTCAAATAGAAGGTTTCATAATTAAATATGATTTTAGGTAACTGTTTCTTTTTAAAGAATCTTTTATCATTGGAACGATGAAGGAGGAACTTAATTTCCTGTCCTTTTTGTTTTTCATCTCTCTCTATGGATGGCAGCAAAATATCGATATATCGTGTCAAAAAATAATGATTTTTGACATCGATGTTAGATTTTCGATCTACGTCAATATATCGGTGTTTTACATACGATGTATCGATACTTCTTAGAAATTAATATTTTATATACGAAAATAAACTTTAAGCATTGTTCACTTACATTTCTAAATAAACCTACTTAAATTTAATTTAATTAAAAAAATACTTTATTAAAATAAACCCTTTTTATTGGATTAATTGTTAAATAATAATATTTCAAGTCTAATGATTTAATAATAATATTTTTTAATAGTCTAATGATTTAATATTTAATGACAAAAGGATAATTATTTTCATTACAATTGGAGAAATTGGAGAAAAAATCGTCATCAACTTTATAAAAATCCTCTTTACCAACTATACAAAAATCCCAAATCACTTTTGTCCACGTATTTTTAACTGCCTTTTCTTCAAATATTGTTTAAGGGCGGCTCTTCAATTATTGTTTTCTACAATCCTTTTTCATTCCACGTAGCACATCCGGTTTTACTCAAATAGAATGTGGATAGGAAAGCAAGCCGTAAAAATGCCCTTTTAAATACTAGCAACAATTTCTTTAGAGGAAATAAATCTTTATTAAATATGCTATACATAATAATATAAAAAGTTTCAGAATCATCAAATATGTTCATATTCAAGAAATTTGAAAACTAAAATAAATTAAAATTAAAACAATGATAAAATCTTTCAAACATGGAAACCACATAAATGAAAATATGAAGATATCGTAATGGCCGCTTCACCTTCTGGCCTAATGCTAAGTATTTCAACCGTCACCCGATAGAGGACTGCTCAAATTGAATCAAAACTGAGATATCCGATATCATCCGACCAAGGCGGATCCAATAGATGACTTTTCATATAGCTCTATGGGTTTTACCGTACTTTCCCGTGCAGAACAAAAAAACGGAACATGTCACATATCTCACTCTCTCCCAGTGTCCTACTCATCCCTCTAGGCCAGCCATACTCAACCTGCGGCCCGGCGACCTTTAACATGCGGCCCGCGACACATAATCTTTAATCTCTATTTATAAAATCAATGAGATGTGCATAAAAATGTTTTAAGACCTTCACTGTTTTTTTTTTTTTTTATATGTTTTCATGGCAAGACAAAATGTACTCTGTTATTTATAATAACTAATTTAAAGTTATCTTAAAACATGTTAAAGGCCGTTTCGTTAGTCAAAAGTTCTTTTTACATGTCGTTCTATTTGTGCAATACTTGTGTATATATTTCTTAATCTTCAACACTGAACAAACATTATTTCAAACTAATTAAATTTGCACTATATACGTATTTATAAAAAAGATTTTGGATTGAGATAATGACTGTTTTATTAAAGAAAGTCACCCGATTCTTTTTTTAGAAACTTGGAAATGCTGCATTGTTACATTATTACGTTTATACTCATCATATAGCAAATAATGCATATTAGGGACATTGGTGTTAAGCGTTAGCAGCAGAAAAAAAATGGCAGCAAAGAGTTTTACAACCCTAATTCCAAACAAAAATATTCGCAGCATATTTCTACATCATTATGAATAGAAATCTACTACGAAGTATGTTCGGAAATAGTGGTGTTAAATTTTTTGGTAACAGTTTTTCCGCGACAATCCTACTAATTATATTAACTTTATTCTATAGATTTGGTATACTACTTTTGTTATCTTACTATTCTAATTACACCTTTTTTACATTATTATACAAGTGTGTTGCGGCCCGCGTAACGTCTCAAACATATGTTTGCGGCTCGAGAGAAAAAAAGGTTGAGTATGGCTGCTCTAGGCAATATATTTAGCATATGAGTTTAACACCGTTAACTATGCTTCATTATATAAGTTTAATTTAATTACTCATTTGTAAAGACACAATATATATGATTATGGTAACAATTCATTACTTAGTTTTACAAATTTAATGCTTCACAAAAAATTTAAAAATAGTCTTCAACAGTTTTATCTTTGAAAATAATTTTTTTCAAGTACAAACATGTCCGCGAGTTGAATTATTTTAAACTTTTACGCATCGCACAATATCAATTTTTACACCGTCGATTAGGGGGGGGGGGGGAATGTACTTTCAAATGCAGTTTGTTTAAAAACTGTTACTCGATGTAATATTTTTTTATGGTTTTTAAAATAATTTTCAAGCATGAATTTGTTAACCTGCGTGGCAATCCAATTACGGTAGATTAACCCGTTTGTACTTAAAACAATGTAAATAATTCACCATTTGTTTTGTTTCCGTATAATATTACGTAACGAAATTGTTAAACAAAATTAAAACGTCATAAATAAGTAAATACATAAATAAAACACGAATTTAACAGATATGTGTAACCGAACTACGTGCTTAAACAGTGAAATAATCAGAATCATATAAAAAGTTGCAGTAAATACTGAAATGTCTCGAGACAGAAATGCTGACATACCAAAAATGCTTTTTGGTGTGTTTGGTGGGCAATCTACGAAAATATGTCTTTAGTTAGTGATGTGCATAACGATTATTTTGATTATTCGAATGAATCATTCGGACATGCGCAGACATATATCTGTCAAATTTCTTTTTTTTATTATTCAATTACTACCAGAAATTTTGAAAAAAAAAAAAAAAGTTTCTGATTTTAATTCGTAGACGCTAGATAAAAATGAAAAATGTGTTTCGTTAACGAAACACATTTTCAAAATTTCTGGTAGTAATTGAATTAAAAAAAAGACAGATATGCTTCTGCGCATGCCTGAATGATTCATTCGAATAATTAAAATAATCGTTATGCCCCTCACTAGTCTTAGTAAAAACATATCTTTTAAAAAATCTATTAGAGTTTTAAATTAAAAACGATTTTGATATATGTTCTATACAGTATATATCGGGCACTTTCAACTTGGGTAGTCGGGGCTCGATTGCTTGGTGTTTATAATCTTGCAACTGGTAAAATTTCTAGCATATTTCTTGCGTGTTCTTTTTTTTTTTGTAGAAATGAAAACAAATAACAGTGTTGTTTAAGCAAAATTAGTGTTGTCCCGTTCCTCCTACCTCAACTCCCCTACATTCTTTATGATTTTCATTAAGTATTTGTTTTTTCATACTTTATGCGTTTTGTTTTTATATACATATCTTAAGGATTTTAATTATAATTTCAGACCACAGCACTCTTGAGTAATATTACTTCAACAGAAGCAGTTTGCATCATATCCAACTGTTTACAGGTAAAAATGATCAATTTTCATTTAGGAATATTTATAGAAATCTTAGTAATTGGGGACGAATTCGGGTTAATAATTTTCTAATATTGTTCAATAATTTCACATTATAATTCAGTATTTTTTCAACATTGTTCAGTTATTGTTTATAAAAACTGTTCTGCAATTTTATTTTATTTCACAATTATTTTATAACAACTTTCAATATAATCGTCATTTTAATAATAATCAGGCAATAATTTTCCAATATTGCATAGTCTTGCTTAAATATCGCTCGCAAATTTAATTTTATTTTTGAACAATATTATATTTTCGGTAATAAATATTCAATAACTTTTCAGTATTACTCAATTCTTGTTTAAATAACGTTCAGTAACATTATTTTTCAGCAATTTATAGTTTTCTATAGTTTCTATTGAATAATTGTATGCCACCTGTTTGTTATTTGTCACTAACAAAAAAGGTATCCATAAGCGCATTTTCAGAAATTTTTGAAAAAATTACAGAATATTCTTCTCAGGAGTATGTATACGTTTATAAAAAAAATTGATGCGGAACCTCGATATAACGTCCGTAAAAAATATGAAAATTTCGTGTTATTGGCGATTTATCGGTGGTTGGCGAAAATGTGCTTTTATGATAAATGCTTTTTTAGGAAAAACTTTTCCACTCTTCATACTAAACTAGTTTAAGGAAGTTTACACAAGATTAATTTTAACACAATTATTTCAAATTGGTAAATAAATCATACGAGAAGTAATTTTCCAACTGGACGAAAAATGTCCTGGCCCGAATCCTGGCCCGGACATTTTTCGTCCAGTTGGAAAATTACTTCTCGTAAGGAAGTTTAACTTAAATGAATACAGTTTTGTCATATATTAGTTGTATATATGTATGTATATATAAAGAAAATTATCAATCGTAGTCTACGGTTTAGAACAAAATTGATTAAAAATGCTTCAAACTAAAAATTAATGTCCAATTCTGAGCATTGTCAATTTGGCTTCGATAGTGTTAGTGTCGGGGACAACAAGAGAAAAATATTGTTGCCATGGAAACAACGACTTATTCAATATCTAACTGTATCGTGAGAGCGTTTCTTAATCGCGCAGTAACTGTTAAATTACACTTAAAACTTATCCAGCCGGCGAAACCATGTAAAAATAAATAAAATCAGCAATACGCAACTTGTTCACACACACTATATTACACAAGCTTATAGAAAAAATTATACACTATTTAATCGTTTAAGTTTAAATTCATAAAGTACTACGTATTTAAACACTCACTTAAAAAAGCAATTTCTAAATGCATTAAAATCTTTTGCATTTGGCGAAGAAAAAGTGTTGCTAGCCAAACCACATGTTTTTTGCACCAAATACTCGAATTTTTTTTTTTTTTTTTTTTTTTTTTTAGCAGATTTTCTACTCTGATTCTGCAGCTAAATTTCACTGATCCTCTATTACGTACATGAGTAATTTCTTTAGCATGTTTTTTTTTTTTTTTTTTTTTTTTTTCAAAACATTCTGAGTATGCGCTTTAAGGAGACCTTCCTTGTAAGAGAATGCAACTAATAGTTTCTCCATCAATTCTATAATGTGCTTTAGTTGACTTGACATGTTATCAGGGTTTGCGCTGCCGAGAGCCATTGCACCCAAATGTTTAATTTGACAAGAAAACCAAAGGATAAATTCGCAAAATTACGAATATATATTTTTTCTTTCTCGATACTCTCGGTGTTGTTATTGAACGAGTGAAAGTTTTCTGTATAACTTAATATTTGTGAGTTTCTATTTTTTTTTCTTTTTTTCTTTTTTCAGATCTCAACACATTTTTCTTTATTTTGTTTATATATTTGTTTGCATTTAACCCACTAATATACTATCCCGCATACAGAGATAACTCGGATTTCGTTTCTTAAAACTATTTAGAAATAAATCGGGTTGGAATTATTTTCTCAACTTTGTAAAGCATCTGTAATACACTTGTTTTATTAGTTTCAATGATGGTTCAATTTATGTCAATAACTGCTGCAAAAATAATTACAAACTAGTGTCAATCCCAAAACTTTCTTCTATCTCCTACAGGTTTCACATACACCAAAAACGAATCAGCGCAAATTTATATCAAAGTCTAACTGAATCAAAAGTTTTATTAAACTTCGTGCATTAGTTCTTGAGCTATGACTATCGCTAAAATCGTGTAAATCCTGAAAAATGCAGAATAGCAGCACCACCTATTAGGAGATTTACAACAAAATCTAACTATTCGTTGGGGGGCCACCGTAATACTTACCCATCATGGATATGCATAGTAATATAAAATATGAAAATAAAACATGTGTATATTATTTATAAAATGCATTGCAAATTTTTATCACATTTTAAATACATTCAGAATTTTATTTAATCGTGGCTTGATGACGTCATAAACTTTAAATGCTCTATTACTGAATTGCGTAAAAGAAACATCCTTATAACTCCAAAATTGATAATCATATTAACTAATGGTTTACTGCGTCGGATTAAGAGTCTCATTTCCAATTAAAATATATCTTTGAATTGAAATTTGAATGAAATATAGTGTCATGAAAAATCGAAGAGTGTGGAAATAAGATTACAAATATCTCGGCAACTCATTATCCGATCGACTTCATGCTTTATTCAAAATTTATGTTTTTATATTCACTCCTTAAAATAAACAATTTCGAAAATTTTTATGTACCTTTTATCAGAACGAATATTTCGAGAGTCCGAAAAAAATAGTTCCGAATAATCAATGTTACGAAATTCAATAAGCTTCTTCCCATTATTACATACTAAGTACATACCAAATTTTAAGTCTCTATCTCAATTTGTTCGGGAGATAGAGCATTTACAGACACACAGACACACACAGACAGACAGACGGACGGCAATTTTTTTTTTCTAAAAATATGTTTTTCGGAATCTCCAGGGTCTGAAACGTGTAAATGCGTCAAAAATTTTTTTTCGATTTTCAAAACGATTACAAGACTTACCCTATACTACGTATGATGGGTAAGTAATAAACAACAACTTATGTCAACGTCTAACTGAATCTGACGTTTGATGAAATTCTGCGCATTAGTTCTTGAGATATAGTTATCGTGAAAATCACGAAAAAGGTAGCAAAGCAGCATCACCTGTTGGGCTATTTACAACAAACCTCAATCAGCGTCTATTCATGTCAAGGTGGAACAGAATCTGAAGTTTGATGAAATTCTGTGCAATAGTTCTTGAGATATAGCTATCGTCAAAATCGTGAAAAATGTACCATAGCAGCGCCACCTGTTGAGCGACATATACCAAAAACTAATCAGCACCAATTTATTAAATTTCGTGCACTAGTTCTTGAGATAGAGCGCCCAAAAATTTTTTGTCACATACATACAGACAGACAGACAAACTCACAGACAGACACTTTCTAAAAACAGTCAAATCGTGTTCAGGACCTTCTAAAATGTATAAATCCGTCGAAAAGAGGAAGTCGAAAATTTTCATGAATCCAATACTTTCTTCTTGTAAAGATAGAAGAAAGTAAAAATGGGATAACATATTGAAAAGGGTAAACAGGTTACATTAGGGAGCTTAAAGAACGATTTTAGAATCTGTGTTATCGGACAAATCTATTGCTAACATTATTCTAATTTGGCTATGGTTTTACTTTGATGATTAGCCAAATTGCCAAGTTTTTTCAAATCAGTGTGAACCCTACATGTTGCCCATTTTATTTATTCTTTGCTTTATCGAAATCTACCCGTATTGATTTATACGTATTTTGTGCTTTATTTATTTATTTTCTAGTCATGCATTGAATATGAAATAACATCTTAAATAAATATATACAGAATTTCCCAAAAAGGTTGAAACGCGCTTTAATTTTTTACCTGTTGAAATAAATACGCAATGTAAATTGAAAAAGTGTCAAAATAAGGTAGAAAATAAGATTATGTTATTAAAATAGTCCTGCCATTATTATTTTTTTTAAGTTATATATTTTTTTTTTTTTTTTTTTTTTTTATATTACTCATTTAGGCAAAATTCGTCAATTAGAACTTTTTTTTTTCTTTTGGCTGCAGCAAGATCATTTCAAACAACTGCATATATGTATCTTTAAAATAAAATGAGCTGTGCTTAGTTAAAAATTTATCATTTTGAATGGAGACCATATATCAAATCAGAAATTAAAACACTAAAAATGCTTTGTGATATTTTTTTTTTTTTTACGTTATGTTTCTAGGTTTTAAAGCTACATGTGTCTATTTACTTGATCTCTGTCTGTGTAATGATTTATTTAGATGTATTTTTGATGCTTTTTTTAACTATTGGGAAAATGTTTGTTGTTTTCTTTCGAGAATGGACCTCTTGGCGTCGTCACTTTATTTTTTTTTTTTAAGCGTTTTTAACGAAATTCTGTAACTTTATAAGAATTTTTCTTTGAATAGGCAATAGAAATGCATAAAATCGTTACAAAAATGCTAAAGTTACAAAAAGGATAGATACAAATTATCAAATATGAAAAAAAAAAACGAATTCAAAAATGGACGCCGGATGAAAAATCGTCTTATAAAGCAAGAAACGTGGTTTTCAACTTTAATTTCCTCAAAATACCTTTAGCTCAGACATCAATCTAAACAAGAGTTAAAGTTATCGTAGGAAGGACCCGATAAAATATTAAGCTATATTGGTTAACATATATTGGTTAACACTTTCCTTTTATTTGCATGACTTAATGTTACTCAATAGCGTTCAGTTGCTTCTCTTATCAACTTACTCGTTTAAACAATTCTTCCAGACAGTATGTTGTTAAATATTATTATGTATCGCGCAACGTTTATCGTTTACTGGTTGAAACATCTGCGACATCGACATGCGATGCTGGAAAGGCGCATTGCTTACAATCGAATGACGAATGCATTCAACGCTGTCAGGGGTGCGATGGAGAGATTGATTGTGTAGATGGTTCAGACGAATATTTTTCTGAGGGCAAAGAATACCAGGATCTCTTCAACTGTAGTAATGGAAAATGTGTTTATCTGTAGATGGTTCCGAAGAATATTTTTGTGGGACAGAGAATGCCAGGATCTCTTCATCTGTACTAATGGAAAATGTGTATTGTGTAGATGGTTCCGACGAATAATTTTGCGAAGGCAGAGAATGCCAGGATCTCTTCAACTGTAGTAATGGAAAATGTGTTTATTTGTAGCAATATGCAACGGTTATGATAACTGCGGCGATGGTTCAGACGAAATGTTTTTACATAGTTGTTTGTCGTTGTTAATATTGTATTACGCATCGTGCAACATTAATCGTTAGCTGGTTGAAACATCTGCGACATTGACATGCGATGATGGAATGGCGCATTGCTTACAATCAAATGATATATATATATATATAAGCTTTCGGAACATTTTCCCAATGATTGTTGTAAAATTACAATTGTTTTCTATTGTTTTATACATTGTTTTATTTTTTTTTTTTTCAAACGTATTTTTTGATATAAAGAATACCATAACCGATTTGTAAATAGCTCTTATTTTTACTCATGATATAGTCTTTTAAATGGTACAAAAAATAGCATGCATGCCAGATTTTTCCTCTTTATCATAATTCAGTTAATGTTATAGTTAGTATGTGATAATGAGAAGAAGCCTATTGAATTTCAGTAACCTCGATTATCCGGAACTATTTCTTTCGGACTCTCGAAATATTTGTTCTAAAAGGTATATAAAATTTTTTGAAATTGTTTATTTTAAGTATAGAATATAAAAGACAGTAAAAAAAAACGTACATTCTGCATAAAGAATGAAGTCGATCGGATAATTAGTTGCCGAGATATTTGTAATCCTATTTTCCATATACTCTTCGATTTTTCATGACACTGTATTTCATTCAAATTTCAATTCAAAGATATATTTTAATTGGAAATGAGACACTTTATCCGACGCAGTAAACTGTTAGTTAATGTGATTATCATTTTTGGAGTTATAAGGATGTTTATTTTACGTAATTTAGTAATAGAGCATTTAAAGTTTAAGACGTCATCAAGCCACGATTTTAAACGCTCTATCTACCTCTATTAAACTATTCATATTCGTTTGTTATATTGTATAGTATATATTGTATATAAGATTATATGTTATATATTGTCGATTATTATTGTTCATTTGTTCAAGTATTTGTTTAGAAATCGAACGTTCGGTAATTTTTAAGTGTACAGATTTGTATAATTATTTATATTATAAATCTTTTAAAAATATTTAAATTTTATTTTGGAATTGCGATGCATTTTATAAATAGTTGCACGTGTTTTATTTTTCATATTTTGTATTATGCATATCCATGATGGGCAAGTAGTACGGTGGCCCCCAACGAATAGTTTTTTGTTTATTTTTATACGATGTTTGGTTATTTTGATATTTCTTATTTTATTCTCGCATGATTGGCCCAGTTAACATCTAGCAATTTGTCAGAGTATATTAAATAGTAAACGATTTGATGTTTCACGCGTTTGACTATTACATATATATATATTTTTAAATTCCTACTATTAGCTCACACTCTCTCTATATATATCTTGTTCAAATTTTCAATCGTTAATAAAATATTTTCTATTCATCCCCTCAAGTTCAAATATTTTTTTTTTAACTTGTAGTGGATGACGCTTTATGTTAATACAGTTTTTTCAAATATTAATTCATTAATTAAATTTAATTAATTAATTTTAGTTTTAAATCGGAGAAAAAAATTCCTCCCATTGTTTCCATAAATGAAATGAAAGATTTATCTCAAATTAGTGATGCCACAGAAATAAAATACCGCAACGATGATTATAAAATAATGTTCAATAAAGATAACGTGGGACATTAATGCTGCACGGGTTTATTTTATATATTTATAATTAAAAAGTAGGAATTGACTTTTTAAAAAAAATTATATTACTTGTTTTAACTTGGCTTAGCAGAACGACCGTTATTCTGCTTGATAAAAACCACAAGATTGAAATAACTTTTTTCTATAATAAATGCTTCGCAATTTATATTCATAAAAAATATTTTCTAGTTATATTTTAGAATAATTCTGGTACAACCGCCTATTTTATTTTTATTTATTTATTTCTCTTTTTTCAACAGCAAGTCCGTCAAGCTCAACCTCAGTTCACAGGTCGAAGACGGAGAGATGCGCCCGAAGACGGAACTGCTGCTCCCATCGAATTCGAAATCTCTACTAGTACAGACGACGATTTTGACAGGCAAGAAATTATTGACGAAAAGAAAGAGCTGGCTGCAGTGTCGCCATCTGTGAAAGAGTTTCTGAGTCGATACGCGATGATGGACGATAAATTGTTAAAAGAACTGGAAGACCGAGTGGTTGACAGAATCGAAGTCAATGTCGAAGAAGAGGATGAAGATTACGATCCATAAAATAAATCCGTTCGTCCAAAAGATTGATATATATAATGACTACACAGATTAGGCATCAATTAGGAGTAAAATTTCGCACATGTCTATACATCAATAAATGTTTTAAATCAATTTATTTTGTTAGCATTATTATAAATAATTGATGAACTAGATGTAATTATAATAGCAACATAAAATTATTTTTACGGATTAAAAAAATATTCATTACATATTAGGGGCCATCCACAAATGATGTCACGCTTGGAGGGGGGGGGGAGGGGGTTCATGAACTCATGGCAGTTTGTGACAAGGGGTTTGGGAGGGGGTAAGAAAAAGTGTGACAATACACATTTTGGTTAAAATAAAATCATTTAAAATCAGCAGATTAAATTTTGAAGTTATTTTGAAATTACCAGAATTTGAGGGTATTTTTTAATCGGGGCTAAAACAACTTTCATGTGCTTTGTTTTCACTTATATTTCTTTCTTTTCAAAAAAATATATTAATATTTTATTACTAATTGTATTACTTTATTGTATATTAATTGTTTTTTTTGTTGTAAACCATTATCTTATTTCATACAAAATATATAAGTACACGGATTATTTTTATTGTTATGCTCACAAATGTCATTAAAACTTATAGTTAAAGTTTTAAAAATAAAATTTTAAATATGACCTATAACGTAGTGTTTTGTGCAAGTATATGTCTATGTAATATAGCGTGACGTGTAACAAGGGGGGGGGGGGGGTATGGTGAAGTGTGACACTTTGTGACTAAGGGGGCGGAGGGGGTCAAAGATACTGAAACTCTCAAAAAACTAATTTAGGATACATTAAAGCATAAAACAACATATTTTAAGGAGTTATTAAGCATTTCAAGCGTTCCTAAAAAAATTAAAGGAAAAAAGAAAAAGAAATCATATTTTGAATATTACATATTTTATGCTGAGTTCTAATAGCAAGACTAGTCAATAACCCGAATTGGACAATGAATGAAATATTAATTTACCTCCTACATTCCGGTTATATATATATATACACATACAATATTGTTTATACATTTGGCAATTTGATTCTCAACTCCCCTTTCATTTTGAATTGAAGAGAAAATAAAATAAAAAAATTTACTTAAATTAATTGAATTTTTTAAAGTTTATTTGCCTGTAAAGCGGTTAATAACTTGCCACAAAAATGAAAATATAAAAACCTTATTATTGAAATAGAATTCTTTAATATAGTATCACTAACGAATTTTTTATTAAAAAACTGTTTAATAATTCTGCGATTTATAGTTTTGGAAATAGTCGGATAAAAACAAAAAACCTGTTTTCCACTAACGACACTGAAAATTATGCATTTTTTCTATTGTTATTATTTATTTTGTTTTATTACGACTTGTTTAAGAAGTGTAGTTTCTAAATTAATTATTTTAGTACTTCATAAAATAAAATAAAGTAGCACCAATTAATTTATTTTATTAATAAATATGTTGTTATTTTACGAATGTTATAAAGAAGAAACGTTTGTTTGTTTGTAGGAGAAAATTTTTGAAACTACAGAAACGATTCCAAAAATAATGGTGGCAAAATAATAGTGACAATCTCTGCAACAACACAAGACTGTTTTTTTTTATGTCGGTGACCATGCCCCAAGGCATTGCCAGAGCAATAAACGTTCAAATAAATTTAATGATTTCATGGAAATTGTTACGGCTAAATAATTGAAAATTGCTATGGTGGTTGCTGTAAAAAAGGCAATTGTTGACTAACAACGGTTTTCGAAAAGTTTGAGATTTAAAAGGATGAAATGATACAAAACATTCTAAAATCACAATTACTCCGAAATTACCAAGCAAATTTCAAACATTCTTTCAATATTATAATGGTTACTATCATTGCTTAAATATTACGTTATTTTTTTTTTATGGAGATGGAGAGATCCCTGCCTCGCAGTGCAAGAGAGAAAAACTTTCTAAAATTATGTTTTCTTATATGTTGGATGTGTTGGTAAGACACCACGTGAAAAGAAAAAATATTTTAGTGTCGCCATCTATGAAATATTTTCTGAAGTGAAACCGTAATCATTAATAACGAATGTGTTTTAAAAACATTTATTTGTAATTATTAATGATGAATTTAAAAGAAAAGATTTATTACTCCATTTACAAATATTTTACACTTTTTCTTAGTATTGTAGGTATTCTTAGAGTATTTTTACACTAGTTTTAATGATGAATTTAAAAAAAAAATCCCTGACAGCTCGGCCTATACCAGCCATACTCAACTGCGGCCCGCGAGCCGCATGTGGCCTGGTGACCTTTTATGTGCGGCCCAAGACACATAATCCTTAATCTCTATTTCTAAAATTTATTGAGATGTGTGTAAAAGGTTTTTTAGACTTTCGCAGTTCTTTTATATTTTCATGGGAAGACAAAATCTGTCCTTTTATTTATAACTAGCAAGCTACGCTCGCTACGCTGGTCAATTTCTCTTAACGAATCTTTAATCAAACAAAATATTGACATTTCATAATTCACTTTTATATTTTAATAGAATAATAAGGTTACTATAATTTGTGACTCGTGCAATAGCCAATATACACGTCAGGACACGTCGCCCTTTTCATTATCTTTTTACGCGTGAAAGTTTTGCTATGGTACTCCATTGTGAAATTTGGTAATTTTTGAAATTCAATTTTTCAAAAACGGCAAAATCATAAGATTTGAAATTTATATCCAGAAAAATGCAATTTTTTACCTTTCAAACGCAGTTTGTCTAACAATTTTCTGACAAATACTTTTCGAGCTATTATTTTTTTTTCAGTAGCTGCAAATATTTCATTTTCCGAGATTAATCTGTGGCAACGATTAGCGAAAAACCCAGTCGTCAGTAACGTATAGCTTTTTATTAAAGAGGATGTTAGAGCAGGGATTGCCACCATCACTTTTGAAATCGTTTCTTTAGTTCCAGAGATTCCATAGTAATTGTAATTTAGAATGATTTTAGAACGCTTTTCGCTCATTTCAGACTTTTAAATTTCGAATTTTTTTTAAATTGATTCTTAGAGAGCATTTACATCTTATAAGTAACTACAATGCCAAATTTCAAATTTCTAGCTCCTTCAGTATAAAAAAGTCGCAATTTTCGAACATTTTTTCGCTTTTGAACCCCATTGAGGTTAGTGGCACCGACATAAAATATTGCCTACGTTGGAGTAGGGATTGTCACCATTAATTTGCCGCCATTGCTTTTAAAATCGGTTCTGTAGTTCCAGAGATTCCATAGAAATTGTAATTTAGAATGTTTCTAGAATGTTTTTAGAACGCTTTTCGATGATTTCACCCTTTTAAATTCTGATTTTTTTTTGTTCTTACAGACCATTACATCTTATACGTAACTACAATACCGAAATTCAAATTTCAAGTTCCCTCAGTATAAAAAATAATGCAATTTTAGAACGTTTTCCACTCTTGCACTCTCCTGGGATTAGTGACACCGACATAAAATATAGCCTATGTTGGAGCAGGGATTGTCACCATCAATTTGCCACAATCACTTTTGAAATCGGTTCTGAACTTCCAGAGATTCCATGGAAATTGTAATTTAGAATGTTTTTAGAACGCTTTTCGCTCATCTCACCCTTTTAAATTTCGATTTTTTTTTTTTTTTTTTTTTTTTGTTCTTAGAAAGCATTTACATCTTATAAGTAACTACCATGCCAAATTTCAAGTTTCTCGCCTCTTCAGTATAAAAAAAATCGAAATTTTAGAACTTTTTCGCTCCTGCACCCCCCTGGGGGTAGTGGCACCGACATAAAATAAAGCCTATGCTGGAGCAGGGACTGTCACCATCAATTTGCCACCATCACTTTTAAAAACGGTTCTGTATTTCCAGAGATTCCATAGAAATTGTAATTTAGAATGTTTTTAGAACACTTTTCGCTCATCTCACCCTTTTAAATTTCAAACTTTTTCAGAATTTGTTCTTAGAGAGCATTTACATCTTATAAGTAACTACCATGCCAAATTTCATGTTTCTATCTCCTTCAGTATAAAAAAAAAATCGAAATTTTAGAACGTTTTTCGCTCCTGCACCCCTTTGGGTTAGTGGCAGCGACATAAAATATAGCCTATGTTGGAGCAGGGATTGTCACCATCAATTTGCCACCATCACTTTTGAAATCGCTTTAGTAGTTCCAGAGATTACCCCCTACAAACATACAAACAAACAAAAAAACAATCTTTACTACTTTATAATATTAGTATAAATTATTAATTATTAATTGAAAATTACGTTAAAATCATAAATTCCCTTTCCTTAGTCAAAAGTTTTTTTCATATGTAGTTCTATTTATGTTATCTATTATATGTAGTTCTATCCATACTTTTTTAAATTTTCAGCAATAGCAAAACATTATTCCAAATTAATTAAATTTGTAGTATATATTTCTACATTTAAAAAGAAAAAGTTTTTGTATTGAAAAAAGACTGGTTTATTAAATAAAATCTCCTGATTTTTTTTTCTATAACTTGAAAATGCTGCATTGTTATATTATTTACATTTTATACTTATCGTATCATATGTCTTAATAATGCTTATTCGAGTTGTCGCGGAATAAATGGCAGAAAAATGTTTTGCACCGCTATTTCTAAACAAGAATCTTCGCGGAATATTTCTACATAATTTTCAATAGAATTCTGCTCTGAATTATATTGTTTGAAAATAGTGGTGTTAAAACTTTTTGGTGACATTTCTTCCCCGACAAACGTTCAGTATTACTAATTATACTAACTTTATTATTTTTTAACTTATTTAACTTTGTTATACTACTTTTGTTATATTACTATTTTAATTACTTTTTTTTACATTATTATATAAATGTTAAAAGTGTGTTGCGGCCCGCCTAACATAGCAAACATATGTTTGCGACACGCGAGAAAAAAAGGTTGAGCATGGCTGGCCTATACGCACAGGTTGATTTCGAAGACGCAGACCGTGAGGCCCCCATTTATTGGGAATTGCAGAAGAAATTACCTTTTTTGCCATGATGTGGCAGTTGGAACCGCCCACTCCGAAATCTAAATGTGTCTGTAGGCGGAGCCGGCAGGGATTTTTTTGTTTTAATTGTTTTTAGCTATAAGGGTTGGTCCTATAAAAAAACTTGCCAATATAAAAGTTTTAGATAATATTAAGAGGATTTATAATAAATTCAAGCGGATTTGATATATTGTGAATTGACGAAGTTTTGAATGATATCAAAAATCTGTCATACATAAATTTTCGACCCTTTTCCTAGAAGTTATAATAACTTTAAACGGATTCGATACGTATCATAATTAAGAAGTTATAGGGTTTTTTCTGTTTTCGCAAAAAGCCCTCCTCCCTTGGTTCAATTTTACCCATTAACGAACTTGATCGAGATTTTATACCCCTTGATTTTATGTATCAGTTTGGAAGAGATTTATGCAGAATTATTGAAGTTATCGTGTCCATAAAAAAGTGATATAGATAGATAGATAGATAGATAGATAGATAGATAGATAAAGTTTTAAACTGGGGGTGGTTTTGGATTCTGGGAGTCATGATCGGCGTATAGATCTGCAAAAATTTTCTAGAAATTCCAACTTAGGGGAGAATGTAATAGGTAGTATTTCTTACGAAATCTATGTAAAAGATGATTTATTACCCTATTTACTAATATTTTACACTTTTTCGTAGTATTGTAGGTATTTTTAGAGTATTTTTACACTCTTTTGTTAGGTGCCTTCATAATTATGTAAATACGGAGCACCTATAGTCGTTATCTGATCTCTCCGTCCGCATATATAACATCGCAAAAACTACCCAACCGAATGGTTTGAAATTTAATGTATTTATATAATCGCTGCAGAATTTTGTCAAGCCATTTTAAATTTTACGAAAATCGAATTGAAACTTAAAAAGATATTAATAAAAGTTTTCTTCATTCTATTAAATCCTATATCATACGTAATAATCTATATAATAAAAGCGCAAGTCATGTAACTGAGGAAAGCAAATACCGATTCTGATCATTTCCATCATATGCCAGGAGGCCCATTTTTATTCAAAATTATTTTTTCGAATAAAATTACTTAAAAGTTATATTTTTAGAAAGATCATTCAAAAAAATTGTTTGTTTGAGAGTTAAGTTACATTCAAATATGTATAGATTCTGATCTAACTTCACATGAAATTAGGTTGTCAGACTAAAATCTCAATCCATTAAAGTAAATAAACACAAGAGATTTGTTCAACGTGAGTCATAGAAATATTAAACCATGGAGGTAATCATTCGCAAAGCAAGATCTCCTGGGTGAATTTTACAGCTCTGTCTGGTGTCGAAAAAAAAATCGCATCTGTAACCGTATGGCATACATAATAAGAGAAAAGGTATGTTCATTTCGCTCATAACAGACGACGTATTTCATTTCACTGAAATAATAACGTTGATTTTTTTTTTTTTTTTTTTTTTTTTTTTTACATTGTAAAACTAGTTATAGTACGAAAGCACCTCATTTTTCACGTTTAACGTACAATTTCCAACTTGTTTAACTTAACTTAGTACATGTAATGTAAATATGAAATTTTGTAATGGATTTTTTACTCATTTTCCGATGTGTTAGAATTATAAAAATTATGTACGCAGGTGTGTTTCCGATGTTTCCAACATTTTAATATTTTTAGAACTTAGTTATAAATTAAAAAAAAAAAAAAAAAAAAAAAAAAAAACTTTGAGGTATTTTTCCTACAGTCGGACGCAGGTGATAAATTAGCAAATATTTTTTAAGGTCAGAACTGATGTATACGTTACAACAACAACGGAATTACGTATGCGTCAAACCAGGCTCGCTAAACCAAGCCAACTGAATATGAAACTGCAACAATGAAATGTTTAAACACTAAAGAGAAGAAATAAAATATAAGTAAAAAAAAAAAGAGTGCAATATATTTTTTAATACGTTCTTATCAATTAATAATTCAATGTTATCTATTAATATCACATTATCATATCTATTTTTATCATATATTAATATCATATTACCATATCTATATATTATCATAACTATTAATATCAATATTATCAATTAAAAATTCAATATTATCGTAAATCCGTGCGGTGAATTTTTCATAATCGGGGCCCACGTGAAATTAACCTATTGAAAAGCAATTTTTTTTAACAACACGAATTACAGTCATGAAATTAGACGTCTTAGTAGTCTTAAATTAGACCATTTAATCCTTTGTATCACCGCGTTGCATATTTGCAACATATCCAAAAGCCAAAGTTACCTATTAAAACGCAATTTTTTTTTTAACAACATGAATTACAGTCATGAAATTTTAAGACAAACAAGAAAGGCTCGTAAAAGATTGCATTATTATTATTATTAAACGTTGACTACACATTAGCAACCCCGAAAATATATTTAAAAAAAACGCGTTTTATTTTCTTGCCTGTTGCCATATCTTAAAAAAAAAAAAAAAAAAAGCGCGTTAGTATCATAATTTTTTTTAAATAAATTCACTAGTGAGCGTAAATCTGTGCGGTGAATTTTTCATAATCGGGTCCCAGTAAAATTAACCTATTGAAACGCAATTTTTTTTAACAACATGAATTACAGTCATGAAATTAGACGTCTTAGTAGTCTTAAATTAGACCATTTAATCCTTTGTATCACCGCGTTGCATATTTGCAACATATCCAAAAGTCAAAGTCACCTACCTATACAGTGTGCTTTAAAAGACGATTTTATTTATTGCTGCTATCTTCCAACACAGCAGTTAATAAAAATTTGTCTTTGCTCAAATACAGTATGAATGTTAGAAAAAAAAACGAGACCACGGTCAACTTCATTATCCTGGAGTAGGCCGTGGCGAGGCTCGGTCGACCAGGTACTATTCTTTATGGTTACAACTGCATACGTTAAAACAACAACGGAATTAATTATGCTCCAAGTTCCGCTCACTAAAATAGGTCAGCCAACTATGAAATTACAACAATGAAATATTTTAAACACTAAAGAGTAGAAAGAAAACACAAGTAAAAAAAAGTAATAATAATAGTAATAATAATAATAATAATAATAATAAAATTAAAAATTAAAATAAAGTAAAGTTGTTCATAGAATTCTCAACATGCGGCGACACTGAGAAAATTTTTCATGCTAAACTTTTATTTATCATTTGAGCAGTTTTACATCATTATTGTTAAAATTAACTTCGTAAATTTTGTTAAGTTAAAAAGCCTTGGAGACATACCAAAATAGTTTTTTTTTTACAAAGATAAGTTTCATACAAAATTGACACTATTTATGAGAAGTACATACATTTCTGTTTATTGTAGATGTGAAAAAAGTATATTTTCGTCAACATATTTTTATTTGTATGTTCTACTTTTTTTTTTTTTTTTTTTTTTTTTTTTTTTTTTGTACACACTTAAAATGATGTAGTCTAACATCTGAGTAAATATTTTTCAAATCGGATTTGTTAAATCACAAAAGATCACTGAAAACAAAATTGTTGATTTTACAGTATAATACTGGGCATCTCAGCTGCCAGCATTATACCGTAAATATAACAGTAATAAACAGTAAAATGAGCAGTAATACACTACCGCTAGTGCATTACTGCTTATTTTACTGTTTAGCTGGGATGCCACTGTAAAATCGACAATTTTTTTTTCTTTTTGCAGTGATTAAAGGACTTTTCACAATTTTTTCTTCTTAAAACAGGATTCTTCACAAAGATCCTTCATAAATTTCCTTGTCTTAAAAACTGACCTTACACAAATTAATTCCTTTTAAAATAAAATCTGCCCTATTGCAAAACAGCTGATCACAAAAGAATCTATTATCTAACTTTTATGCACTGCAAAAAGAAATGGTTGATTTTACGGTATAATACTAGCACCTCAGCTGCTAGTATTATACCGTAAAATTAACAGTAATAAACAGTAAAATAAGAGTAATAACGCTTACCGCGTAGCTGGGGTGGCAGTATTATACTGTAAAATCAACAATTTTTTTTTTTTTTTTTGCTGTGTACATATAATAATGGATCTTGTTAAAAATTAATAAACTAAAATCTGAATGTAACAATAATTTCAAATTTACAAAATTATGACTAGATTTTTCAAAAAATAAAAAATAAAAAAATCTCCATTTGTCAAAAACAGGACCCTGTGAGAAAAATCTGGATTGACTCAGTGCTAAAAATATTAAATTCGGAAGGTGAGGCTTTTTTCAGTTAGATTACGTAAAATATTGCAATTACATATTTATTTTTTAACTTTTCTTTAGATTATAAAACAAATCACGCAATTTTAAATTGACTCGGTGCTAAGAATATGAAATTCGGAAGGCGAAACTTTTTTTTATTTCAAGCGAAAAATTGAATTTTAAACACAACATCGAATTTATGTTTGTAAAAAAAAAAAATTAGAGAACATTTTTTGGACGATATCTTTTAAGTTTAATTTTTCATTTTAAAAAATCTGTTATTTACAATTGAAAAGTAAATTGACATTTTTGAAACCTTACATGCACTAAACGTCAATAATAAGATTTTTTTCCCTTTACTTGCCAAAATAACTTATCTCTCTTAAAATAAGCTTATATCTTTTAGCTATTGATGCAACTTTTTAGAATATCCTGTAGAAGGATGATTGCTTTACTTTTAGCGACTAAATTTTCCGTTGTTTTTAGAATTTTGATGATAATTAATGCACTTAAATATAATTCTTTTGTCTGCAATTTCTTCAGATAAATCGTGTCATTTCGCAAAACCCTATTTATTATAAGGAACTATGTTAAAGAGAAAATCAAAGAAATGACAATTGGTAATTACATCGAATATCCTGCTTAATATTGCGTGATTTGTTTTATAATCTAAAGAAAAGTTAAAAAATAAACATGTAATTGCAATATTTTACGTAATCTAACTTTAAAACTTTTGTCACTGCTCTCTTAAAACGAAAGAGTCAAAATAACTCAAGTTGAGCCGAAATCCACTCAACTCACGATTTGAAAGTGAGCTTCTCGTAAAGAGTTGAAACAACTCGAGTGAACGAGTTGTTTTTAAGCAACTTATGATTGAGTGATCTCCACTTTACTCATACTTGAGTGAAATCAAATCAATGAAGGTTACATCCAGTAGCACTTGAGTGATTTTTAATCAATTCAAACTTGAGTAAAATGAGATCATTTCAGATTTAATCCAGTAGTTCTTGAGCGATTTGTAACCAATTCATATATGAATGAAATCAACTCGTTTGAGAGTTAAACCAAAACCCCTTGAGCAATTTCTAATAAACTGACTAAATAAAATCAAGCCATTTAAAATGAAATTCAGTAACCCGATTGATTTTTATCAACAAAATTCAAAATAACACAGAATTCTTGTATATTTTTAATTTAAATTAATAATGATAAATAACGAACTTATTTTATACTTTATAAAAATTATATTTTATTTATACCTCTGAACATTTAAATAGTAAAACTCGCACTATTTGCCAGCATGTCCTTTTTTATCACTGGCTTTCTTTAAACTGTATCTATTAGATCTCTAATCATATTATTAGAAATTGCTTCATGCCTTATTTAATAATGAATGCAAGCTTCACACCCCTTCAGAGTTTTGCTGCATTATTACCCATCTTTAAATTTTATCTATTGGGTCTCTAATCATATTATTATTAGAAATCTCTTCATTATGTATTATTTAATTTTGAATGAAAGCTTTCAATATTAAAATTAACACACACACACACACATACAAAAAAAAAAAAATCTCTCCAGACAACTATGAAAGTAAATGAAATAACCAATTTAAAAAAAGTATAATAAATAAGGATTTGTTAAATTTTTTTAAACGAGTTATAAAGTCACTTTTTTATTTTTGGAAAAATAAGAATTCCCTAACGATTTTTAAGAGTAATATTTAAAACATACTTTGTATACAATTGTAATATTCAATCCTTGATTTCTGTAGTAGCTCTTGCAGAAATTTTCTGCTTATTCTCTATAAACAAATAAGATAAGAATTGCATTTGGTTGGTAAAATGTTAAACACCTACTGATGTTAAATTATTTGCTGTAAAAATCTGAAGCTCAACTTTTATATATCAACATTTTAGCTATCAACATTTCAATTTTTCTATAAAATTTGCTAAAATCTGAAATTTTAATAATTACTAGTTTTCAAACTCAGCAGCTAAATTTTTATATGGCTGAAATTTGATGGCCTAGAAATAAAAATATAAAGTTGAAAATGTACCAAAAGATATACTATGTACTAAAAATCACAACACTTTTTATGCAATAGTTTTTCAAGGTTATTCATGGCTTTCCTTTTAACCTAATATCTTTTATTTTCAGAGCTCATTTAATAATTATTTTAGCAACTTTTCGCTTTTAATTGAATTTTGTTATCTTGAAAAAATTTCTTTTACAGGCTATAAAATAAGAACTTTCTTCTTGTGCTACCTTTAGATCAATTTTTAAGTTCTTCAATTATTGTACTGTCCTCTTAAAAAAAAAAAAAAAAAAAAAAAAAAAATATATATATATATATATATATATATATATATATATATATATATATATATATATATATATATATATATATATATATATATATATATATATATATATATTAATTTTCTCTATATAAAGTATAATAAATAATTTTTAAAAATTAAATATGGCTAAATTTTTACAGCTTGTTCTGACTAAGATTTTAATGTTGAGCATTTTTCATTTTATCACTTTATTACAAAGTGAAAGCCAATTAAACGAGAATTTGATTCTTAAAAAATAAATGTTAATAAAAATTGTTACGTTATGCATTTTTTTTTTAGATATAAAGGGATATAATACAAACCTTAAAAGTACAGTAACAAAATAAATGAAAGCGTATTCTATATATAACCATTATAAGACA
Source organism: Maratus michaelseni (assembly GCA_963931845.1). Classification (NCBI taxonomy): domain Eukaryota; kingdom Metazoa; phylum Arthropoda; class Arachnida; order Araneae; family Salticidae; genus Maratus; species Maratus michaelseni. Next base: position 255,318,205 of record OZ007587.1, read on the forward strand.
ACACAGATACATCATACACAACATTTGCGTATACTGTAAAATATATATTTCTTGCTTGTTTCTTTTTTAAGATATGGCAACACTAAAGAAAAAAAAAGGATTATTTAAATTGCCTATTCAGGATTTCTAAATTGTTTTCTCAATGCATCATCATAATTTAATTAATATTAAAGTATTAAATGATGGAAAAGTTTTGTTTTTTAATATTATATTTTTATTATTTATGTTTTCTACTTTTTAGTGTTTAAAATATTTAGTTGGTGTAGTTTCACAGCCAGTTGGGATATTTTGACGAGAGTAGTTTGGCGCGTAACTAACTCCATTGTTTGTTTGTTTTTTTAACTTGTAAATAATTTTAGCCATAAAGAATATTTGATGATTTATCACCTGCTTCCGGCAAACAGCAACCTTAAAATTAGTTTGTTAATTTTATAATTAAGTGCTTCAAATATTAAAATGTTGTATTGTCGTCAGAAATAAACCTGTGTACATATTTTTTGTAATTTTAGCACATCAGGAAGTGAGTAAAAAAATCGATTACAAAATTCCATCTTTATATACAATGAGCAAGTTAAGTTAAATGAAAAAGTGTAAAAAAGATAGAGATAACACGTATTACTAAATATGCCGCAAGTCATCGTATAAAAATGACACTGGTACCAATTGAGTAATAATAACGTTTACTATTTAATTTTATACTTAAATTTTGCTTGGGGGGGGGGGGGTCGTCTACATATAGAAATTGTACCAAATTTTTTAATACTAATACCTCATTTTGACATCATATTTAGATTCTTCGGTAAAATTTACATTCAATTATAAAACGAGAAAATCATTCGGTCAAGTAGTTTAGAAATTAGTATTACATGTTTAAAGTTTAGAATTTTTAATGTTAAATTTATTTGTAATCGTTACAAAACAGGTCGCAATACGTGTAATTTTTTAAGCATAACTCAAGAACTATTTGGCAGAAAGAGCTATAATTTTGGATTCGCATATTTGAAGTTTTTGAAAATCGATTCCTGTTAAAATATATATATATATATATATATAGGTTGCAATTCATATGTTTTCAAAAATTAATTTCAATCTATATATATATATATATATATATATATATATATATAATATATATATATATATATATATATATATATATATATATATATATATAAATATTTCAATTAATATATATATATATATATATATATATATTTGAGTAAATATGTATACATTTGATATAGTTATAGCAGAAGGTGTTTTCTTTTTTTCTTTTTTCTTTTTTGGACGACTATATAATTTGTCATTATAAATTGTACACACCTGTTTTCAAATTATCTCCCATATAATAAAATCCAAAGGCAAGAAACTGTCTGTAACGCATCCGGTACGACCACTCCGGTTTGCGAATCAACCATAGTTAAACGCCATGTTAGGCTTACTAAAAAATCTATGCTACATTCGATTCTGCTGTTAAAATATTTGTAAAAGCATATTAAAGCCTTTAAATATTTTAATTTTCTTTAAAACCTTCAAAAACATATAATCACCATTTCTGTAAAAAAAAAAAATTCTGTAAGCAAGTTTTTTTTTTTCAGAAGTAGCTGAGATTTATTTCGTAGGGAGGATTTGAGATTGATTCAGTATACAGGCGCCATCTACTGGCGCATTTTGAAATTACTTCCATCGTAAAAACTCATTATCTGGAATCCTCGGAAAGGCTTTCCGAGTTTTGGAATTTTCCGGATTTCGGGTCCTTCCGAAGCAGAGCCGTCCTTAGGGGTGTGCGACAGGTGCGGCCGCACAGGGCCTCGCGCCTAGGAAGGCCTCGCGCCTGAGGGAAAAAAATGCAAAATAGCTAAATATTTGTTATTTATTTTGTTAAGTTTTTTTTTTTCATAATAAAATTTATATATGTAAACTTGCTTATTTAAAAAAAGTAAAAATTTTTATCAATAAAATATTTGGTGCAAGTTGTGGACGCTCGAGAAGAGAATAGATTTCTTGTAGCTTTTATTCAATCTGTAGACATTGTTATACTGTAGCCTAGGCTGCACCAGGCGATAAAAAAATCTGGTCAGGCCCATATAAACTGAATGTTAATTGTTAAGACTAATGATGATGATGCTGATAAACTGCTCACTATTACACTGCTCAAAACAATTAAAGAATATTTGAAGTTTTATATAAAATAAAGATATAAACGAAATTTTTTTTGCCGAAAATAGAAGAAGAGAATCACAAATGCAAATTTTTCTGGTTTTCAAACTGTGGAGTATGCAAATTTTGAGTTCGACGTCAAAAACATCGCTTCAGCGGCAGCGAATGAAATTTGACTTTCAACTGGATAAAAGAGAATGAAGACAAGGATGATCGGCATTCAGTGATTGCTTTGTTTCGATGAGTACGATGTCTCAGCGAAGTCATTTGACAGATTCAGGAGCTTGGAGAATTGTTGGTAGGTTAGAAGGGGGCCAAACTCAAGCCGAAGTAGCGCAAGACATTGGAGTGTCACAAAGTGTCATTTCCAGGATCTGGAACCGTTTTTTGGAGAGTGGATGTGCAGGCCGAAGACCAGGGCAAGGTCGTAGACTGGCAACAACGCCCAATGAAGATCGGTATTTAGCGTTAACAGCTCGGAGACACCGAAACATGAACGCTACTCTTCTCCAACAACACCTTCGCTCGGCTACAGGCACCACGATTTCAACTCAGACTGTCCGAAACCGGCTCCATGCTGTAGGTCTGTATGCTCGCCGACCGATGGTATGTGTTAGATTAACATCAAGGCATCGTCGCGACCGCAGGGAGTGGGCAACCGAGCATGTCAACTGGAGGAGAAATGAATGGAGCAATATTCTGTTTTCTGACGAGTCCCGTTTTTCTGTGCATCCGGATAATAGGCGTATTTTCATCTGGAGGGACCGTGGCAGTAGGAATAATCCTGCGTTCGTGCACGAAAGTGTCAGATTTGGCGGTGGAGGAGTGTTGGTGTATGGTGGCATCTCCATTGACGGGCGCACTGACCTCTACATCATTCGAGATGGAGCTCTGACTGGTCGCCGATATAGGGATGAGATCCTCAGACCTATTGTAGTCCCTTACGCTGCAGCAATCGGAGATAACTTCATTTTAATGGACGATAACTGCAGGCCACATCATGCAAACCTGGTGGAGGATTTCCTTTTCGAGGAAGGAATCGTTCGAATGGAATGGCCAGCGTGTTCTCCAGACATGAATCCAATCGAGCACGTTTGGGACGCTCTAGGAAGACGAGTTTCTGGCCGCCAACAACCCCTACAAACTCTCCAAGAACTGGAAAGAGCTCTTCTGGAAGAGTGGGGCAGAATACCCCAACTCGTCATTAATAGCCTCATTGAGTCCATGCCTCAAAGATGTTCAACGTTGCTGGCCGCCCGTGGAAACCATACCCCCTACTGAAAATGATTTTCTTTGAAGAAAACACCTTTTCTTATTCTTTTTTTCTCATATGCACAAATTGTGTTTTTTTCCTTTTGTACACAAATGCGCAATAAAATGCATTTTTTTCTGCCAAACATGTGTAATTTATTCTCATATAACCTACTATATCTGTCGACCATGTATCAATCAGCTAAAAAGTTTCCCAGATACAAAATCCACCTAAAACTGCAATATCCTTTAATTGGTTTGAGCCGTGTATTTTAATGACTGTTTGAAATGGACAACATAGATTTGCTTTCTTTCTTGTGTAATCAAGTTTCTCTTTTTATTATACGAATATGGATATTCCTGCCCACATGCATACGCATGTTCTATCTCATAAACACGACGGGGAGGCCAGGGAGCTGAAACCCTGTCCCCCAGACCCCGAGGCTAAACTAAAAATTTAAAGTCTCCAAAAATTATGAAAGGTTAAGTTTTTAAAAGTTCTTAAGGAAAAAGAAAATTTTGGGAAATATAGATTTTAATTCAAATATTTTTCCTATATTTAAATTCTCTAATTAAATTAAAAATATTAACATGTTTAATATTTGCTAATTAAATCAAAAGTTTAAATTGGTTACAATTAAAGAAAGAGTAGAGTTTACAGGTCAAAAGTTGCATTCGTTACTGCCATAATATAAAGTGTTCTGGTCAAGTAATTTAATTGATTAATTCTTTGACTATGAATTTATTTTTTTTTTATTAGAAACTGCTGCAAGTGGCGACTATTTTTTTTTTCATTCATAGTGATTTTTCAAAAGTCTTTGCCGTACTATGACAATGTTAAAAAAAATCTACCACAAAGATTTTTTTTTTTTTTTTTTTTTTTTTTTTTTTGTAAATAGTAGTACAAAACAAATATAAAAATATTTGATAGTGGCAGCCCTGCTGTCAGTCCGTGGGACGTACATAAAAAAAAAAAAAAAAAAAAAAAAAAAAAAAAGGATCGATCTACTAAAAAAAATTTTAGTTTTTCTCATTGATCCTTGCAATTACTAAAAAAAATTTTGTATTCTTACTCAGTTACAAGAAAATCTGTAAGAATTACTAGAAAACAGCTAGCAACGATTCCGGTTTATAATACCGGTTACTAAAAAATTCTGTGGAATACAAATTTACTAAAATAATTTTAGTAACCTCAGGAATTTTTTTTACAGTGTATATGAATATTTTAGCCTTTATCTTTGATTTATTTTTCTGTTTAAAACATCAGAAAGGAATTAATTTCTTCACCAAATTGTTTTAAAAATTGTTTGATTTTGCATCATTTTGGCTGATCATTGATCGCCTGCTCACGAATGTCAGGTTAAGAGGTCTGAATGGGTCATAATTTTTAGACCTATATCCAGCCCCAGCCCGCTTCAGAAAAAGCTATCCTGAACCGGCTGTAGAAGCCAAAATCTCCTTTCCGGCCTTAGCCGACAAAAAATCATTAAAATCAGACCCGACTCCACTCAATTCCTACAAAAATTTCCGATCTTTGTTTGCCAATATTACCCGGCAATTAAATTTTTTTTTAATAATATTGCACACATATTTAACCCCTTGAAGGGCACCCGTATATTATATATACCACTTAATTTTAATCCCAAAATGCCACAATGACACCAGAATTTATTAATCAAATTTTGAATTTATAAGGTACATGAGGAAAAGCTTTTACTTATTTTAAAATAAATTCGTTCGTGAATCCTGGTGTCAATCAATCATTTCAATATTTTAGATACAAGAGTACTTTGCCCCTGAAGGGGTTAAGCAAATATTTTTTAAAGTACAACATTTTCAGATTCAGCCGCACGCCATGGTATACGGAATTACATTTAGTTATACAATTGTAAAAGAAAATATGTTAGGAATATAAAAGAAAATATGTCTCCATAAATTTAGAAAAATAAACATATTTTACAACGAGATGTATCGAGAACATCCAATTAGTTACCAGAAAAACTATATAGAATCTTTTAGTGTAAAATAAATTCCCTTTGTATGTAAGAAAACACCATAATTTTTTTTTCGGTTAATGTCTAACATTCTACTTTCTGTGCAAACAGGACACGGACCCTTTAATTTAGGCCATCACAAAGTAAAATTTATCTATATCTCAAAAACTAATCATTGGAATGAGATGTGACTTACATGCCCACGTTTTTTACAACTGTGTTTCGTTTTAAGTGAAATTAATGTCGATCATAATTCATAATTTTTTTAATATGATTTTATTGATAATTTTCATAATTAAAAAAATTTTCTTGAATTGAAAAAAAAAAAAATGCATGAAATATCTTTGCGTCTATGCATTGTATCGCATAAAAAAAAAAAAAAAAAAAAAAAAATCAGTCAGACGATTTTTGTGAAGATAATAAATAAAAGATTGTCACGTGAATTAACATTAGCATTCTCAAACTTTTAACACATCTAATCCCCGAAGATTTAAGAAAGAGTTTGCAATCGGTGCCTTTTTACGGGTTGCGTTGACCAAGTGAACTTAAATATGGTGTCAAAAGTGAGTGCTACCATTGGAAAATTCAAAATCGATACAATGTTTAATATGTAGATGACCCCTTATTTCAAAGTTTGTATTCAAATTCGAAAAGTAAACACAATCCCAACTCGAATAGTTTATCTTTCGCATCTTTCTGCGGCAACTTCACGATTAAAAAGTATGGGATGCTCTGTCTCTCCTTTTTAGCTACTGTAACAATATCATTTATTTACAAAAGAAAAAAAAAAAGAAAAAGAAATGCTGCTTCCCCTAGCCTGACCCAAATCTGCATAAAAAAGAATAGTGCGAGTATTAGGAAAGGAAATTGGCCCGAATCTATATAAACCTCCACTAAAACATACTAACATCCCCTCCCCCCGACCAAAAAAAGAAAGCTTAATTCATGGTGCGCCACTATGTATATCACATAAGATTTTTCAACAGGCGATTGCGTTGTGGGAAGTAGTGTTGCCAATTTAGCGGATTTTTTTCATTCCAAATATCTACCAGAATTTCCGAATATTTACCTTCACTTAATTTAATCATTTATTGTCTGTCATTAAATAAAGCAAAAATTCCTTTTCGAAATTTCTGGTAGATGAATAAATGGCATCACTTTGTTTAATCACGAAATGTCTGTCATTAAATAAAGCCAAAATTATTATTGGAAATTTCTGGTAGATGAATAAAAATTCGCTAAACTGGCAACATTGGTACGAATGGTTAGAGTATTAAGTTTGTAAGTGAAGGGCTTCGCAAAAGTTCTTGCACTCGGCCTCGCTTTCGCTAAGGACGGCTCTGTTCCGAAGTTTACGATTATTTGACAAAATTCATGTTTTTTCGTGATTCTTTGACAAAATTTGCATTTTTTTCTACTATTCGTTGACAAAATTTGCATTTTTTCTGCTATTCGTTGACAAAATTTGCGTTTTTTCGTAGTCCTTTGAAGAAATTTGCGTTTTCTTTTTGCGATCCTTTGAGGAAATTTGCGTTTTTTGCTATTCTTTGACGAAATTTGCCTTTTATTCACGATCCTTTGACAAAATTCGAGTTTTTTTCTGAGATTCTTTGACGAAATTAGCGTTTTTTTCCGATCTTTTGACGAAACTTCACTTTTTTCGCAATCCCTTAACGAAATTGGAAATTTTTTCGCAGTGCTTTGAAGAAATTTGTGTCTTTTTTTTTCGCGACCCTTTGAAAAAATTCATGTTTTTCCGCGATTATTTGACGAAATTCGAGGATTTTTTTTTGCAATCCTTTAACCATTTTTTTTTTTTTTTTTTTTTTTTTTTTTTTTGTGATCCATTGATGAAATTTTACACTTTTTCGGAGTCTTTGGAAGAAATTTGCGTTTTCTTCGCAAGTCTTTGACGGAATTCGCGTTTTTCTGCGATTTGTGAACAAAATAAGCGTTTTTTTTTTTTTCAATCCTGCGATAAAATTTGCGTTTTTTTTTTCGATCCTTTGACGAAATTCACGTTGTTTTCACAATCATTTGAAGAAATTGTCTACTATTTTTCTGTGAACGATAGACATAATTGATTTTTCCGGCGACGATCGTTCAAAATTCGAGATATTTATGTTCGAATTTTTGGACTGAAGACAAAAATTTTCGAAACCGAATGCCTTAAATTTTTAGGAAAACTTGAACCGAATCACCCCTCATGAAATAAATATATAACTTTTTTTTTTTTGTTTCTAACGAATCGTAATATAAATTAATTTTAAAATAAAATTTGAGAGAAAAATGATATGTTTTTAATTTCGGGAAGAGGGGACCGTGTTCACCCGCCACCGAAGTAACAATATTTGAGTGATTAGACATTGAAACACAATGGACTGAAAAAAAAATTAAGAATTGGTAAAATTTTCGAAAATTTTCAGAAAATCTAAAAATTTAGTAAAAATTTTCTAATTTAGAAAATTTTCGAATTTTCTCCTTCTGGATTTTGGATTTCGGGATAATGGGTCATAAACTGTAAAATGATTATTTCTTACCAAACGTAATTAAAATATAAGAAACACATACTACAGCGTTATTTGCATTTAATTTTGCTTATATAAACAAACAATCAGTTATGTGGTGAGTCTAGCTGTTTAGAAACTCATTGATAACACTTTTTTACAAAACTTTCACACATGGATTATTTGTTAATATTTAATTTGAATGTTTTGTCCAATCGTTGAACTATTTTAGAAATGTAATACTAAGTAAATATATATATATATATATATATATATATAATATATATATATATATATGTGTGTGTGTGTGCATATATATCCTCATTATTTTTATTTGTAGAAATCATTTGTCATTTCTAAAATGTATTTTTCTACAATACAAACCTTTCAATAATAAATCTTCATGCTGTTTGTTTGTATGAAGTCTTATGAAAATGAAACGCGGATCGACAATCCGTCATTTTTGACGGGGTTATATACTAGTTCAGCAATAAAATATAAAACTTGTCATGATTAAACTTGAAGAGAATTTACATTTTTTTTTCACAAAATATATACATATATTTTCAAACAAGTACATATTTTTTTTCACACAATTATTTAATTTCTAAGTCATGTCAGATAAAATAGTAAAAATCAAGCAAGATATGGCATAAGAAAGATATTTTCGGTTTTGGAAGGGTCTTTTAAAGATGCCCAGTAGTAATACTAAAAAAATATCTGCTGTTGATTTGTTTGCTTCTGGTCTTTTTACTAGTGAACTAGTTTTATTTACGTTACATGCTTTTCTAGATTTAAGGCTGTTCTCAAATACAAACTGGCTACTTTATGACATATTTTTTTTTATTCATTTTTGATCGGAAACGCATGAAATTGACTGGTATTTTTATCCAGAAACTTTGCAATCGAAACACGTTTTCTCTTTTTTTGTAAAGACAGAAAATATTTCAGAAAGTACTGTCGAAGTTGGCGTTTTGAATCGGATTCCCGACGCGGCAGCCTGAGAAGCGCGAAAAACGAGTCGTTAATACGTTACCAGAATTACTTTTAACTCGATAAGTAATCTATTTATCAAAAAATGGAAAACTCATTTCGATTCCAAATCTCCTTCATAGTCAAGCCTGCCAATCTAGTGCATTTGCGTTTAAAAATGTGTCAGAAAGTTTCACGTTGATGAGCAGATCATTTGAGAACTACCTTAAAGGAAGATTCCTTTTTCAATATTTCAGTGTACGAGTGATCCAGCAAAAGATATAAAAATTCTTAATTACTCTTCTATGAAAGCACAATATTATGAATAGTGTTCTTTTCTAATCGCTCTTATTTTGAGATGACACACTTTAGTATCGGCATTTTTAGCATTTTTTACCATTTGGAATATTTAACAAAAGAAGCATTAAATAAATTAAAATTATCTCACAGTCAACGTAAACATCTAATTATAAACACAGGTTAAAAATAAATTTTCTTACAATTTTACTTTGAAGCAAATTCAATGTTGAATGTTGTTCGAAGTTGAAATAGAAATGGTGTAAATATATTTTCGAACATTTTGATTATACAGAAGAATTTGCAAAATTAATCCATGCACTGGGTATTGAAGAACAAGCTTTTTTTTTTTTTTTTTTTTTTTTTTTGTAACATTGGTATTTCAGATTCTTTTTCCAATAAAAAAAAAAGAAATCCATATATATATTATTCAAAATATTTTCTTCAATATATTTTCAATTTTAAAAACTGTTGTATTTCGCATAAATGTTAAGACGTTTTGCATATACACCCAGTATCTATAAATAAAGCCTGTTTTAAGGCAAGCCGTTTGGGTTACTCACACAAGGAAGGCTCCTCAAAAAAAATCCCCAAAACTCGTTTTTTTTTTTTTTTTTTTTTAAGTACAGTAATATTGTTAGCCATAATTCAATAACTTTAACTCGTTTTTAAAAAAAAGAAATCTGATGTTTAGTTTCCAATTAATTCTTAACGTGTCCCTTCCTTCACAAATCTGATGAGTTTTTTTAACATATATTTCTTGAAGGTTAATAGCCATACGTTTGATCAAAACTAGAGGTCGACCGAAATTTCGGTTTCGGTTTCGGTTTCTGCGCAAAATCAGAGTTTTGCCGAATATTCGTTTCGGCGAAACTGCTGCCAAAATTTCGGCCAGACCGAAACTCGACCGAAACTATCTATATTTCAAAATCTCGTTCCTTCTTTCGGAAATTTTCAACTTTACTCATTGATATAAGTTGTATCGGCTCAAACGAGACACTGTTTATTGCTGTGAACTCCACTGTTTATCATTATCGGTCATGACTGATCCATGATGCGAGTGTAAATTATAAAGCAAGCAAAGCATATATGACTAAACTTAAAAGACGCTTATCACTTGATCTTTAAAAGTTGAAAAAATAACAGTAATATAATTTATTTTACTTTAAAACTCCAGATTGTTTCGAATGCTTTATGAGAAAGGTGCTGCTAAAACATATAAAGATTAAAGAAATTTATTACAAACGATATATCCAGGTATGTATACTTAAAATAATTTTCTATTAGATGAAATTCGTATAATTGGAAACCATTTCTGTCTTATTGCTAAATTAACTACGTTTTGTTTTATATGAAAAAAAAAAATAGTTTTGGATAGAGGCACAGAGAGTCAACTTCGCACCGGAGATAAAATTTTCAAACAAGGGTGCCATTTCAGTACTTTCTTAGGGAGGCAGGGATAGGCAAAGCATTTTTTTTTTGGGGGGGGGGGCGGTGAGTGGGCAAATATTTATTTTGATCTTATTGTACACATCTTAAAATAAAATTGACAACTATTACATTTTTATACTTATATATATATATATATATATTTAAAATTAGCTAAAGTACAAAATGGTGTTAAACATGTCTCACTTTGAGAATATTGAAATGGAAAATAAAGTTTATATTTAATAATTTCTAGGCTTAAAATGTTGTCTTAATACTAATTTTCCTTTGTTAGTCAAATTAAACAAATTAATTTAACTTTTGGGCCCTTTACTTATACTTTTACTTAAACAATTACTTCCACTTAACCAATGCAAAATATTAACGAACTGAAAATATGAATATATTTAAAAATTAAATATCCATTATTGAATTTGTTTTACATTATTTAACTACATTGTTAATAAATTAATGATAAATATCTATAATTATTGGTTGTTATAAAATAATAAAATATTAAAGCTGTATTACTCATGTTTCATTTTTGTTTGAAATTTATACACACACATATATATGTATGTTTGTTTGTTAGAAATGTGGTTCAACACACGTATAATTAATAAATTAATTAGTAACGTAATTAGTTATTATTAAGTAATTATTAATTAATTAAATAATTAATAATTATATGCAGTTATGTATGAATTAATCAGTTTAAAATTTTTTGACACTTTCGGTTTCGGTTTCGGTTTCGGCCGACCGAAATCCGGTTTCGGTTTCGGTTTCGGTCTTAAAACCTGTTTCGGTCGATCTCTAATTAAAACCCCAGGAGCATGTATAAAAAGGGAAGGGGGAGATCAAGAAGGAATGTTTGCTAATTTTTTGTTGGTATTAAAAAAGAGATTCTGCAAAGAAAGTTTGTATATCCTGAACAGAGCCTGACCATCAAAATTTTGGGCCCTGGCAACAGAAAATATTTTTGGCCCTAATCGTAGATTATCACATTTTTACAAATACTGTGAATGAGAAGTGTATGAATATAACTATGTAATGCACCCATTTAAATGAAAGACTAAGAATAAATGTGAACTGAAGTTGGATTATTATTATTATTGAAATTTCTTCGTAAAAATTAACTTGACAGACTCAAATATCATGTTATATATATTTTATAAATAAGAATATTTTATAAATAAGAAAGTCACAAAATTAAAACATTTTTAAACAAGTTTAAAACAAATATGAAAAAGCTGAAATAAATTGGGCGCACTATAAGAAACTTAAATCTTCAAATGAGAAGAAAAATTATAAATACACTTATGATATCACTGACAATTTTAGCTTACATAAGTTGTGTCATGAATCTAGAAATATTAATCTCTTTTTCTATTAAGATTGTTTACAATAAAATTGATTTGAAACACCATAAATTTTTGGGTCCGTTAAATATGTGGGTTCTGGGAAAGTGCCCCGCATCCCTTGGCAGTAATAGGGAATTTATCCTAAAATAGAGAACAAATTATGAAAAAAAGTTTTGTTTGAGACTGTGCCAAGAAAAATTAATTTATTGTCAAGCAAGAATCGTAGCCAGAATTTGGAGGAGAGGGAGATTTTATAGATTATAAGCTACAATGACATTTTTTTAAATGAAAGTATATGAAACAATCCTTTATCACTTTTCAACTTATTTCGGCCGTTTTTCTCTGGCTATGGCCTTATTGTCAAACAAGATTTCTGTTTATAACGCAGTTCAACATGTTTCGAAAAACTCAGAACATTATCGAAATTTAAGTTACCTCCCCCCCAACTTCCCCGAAATTAAATCCTAGATACGCCACAAATATAGATCACATACAGGGCTTGACAAAATAATTTGAATATTTTTCCGATTAATGGATAGTAATTGTTGAAATAGGTTTTTCAAATGTGTTATGCGTTTTCCAATTTTTCTTTTAGATATTATTTTTCACCTTATTGAACGGATAAGTTTTGTTACAGTATTCTGAATATGTTGGAAAGTGCGTCATAATCTATGCTTGGCGCATGATTTTTCTTTCGTGCTGAAATTCTAGATAAGTGCTTGGAGGTTCTTTAGATACATATCAAACTATAAATATAGGAAGAACAATGGGAAGTGAGTGCAAGTCCTAAACTCAGAAAACTGCATGTAAATAACGGCAAAAGATATTCTACAGCATTATGTATATTGTTTTATTATATTGTTTGTAGTAAATCCTTTGTTTTTGATCATTTAAGAAAAAGTGACTTAAACCAGTATGCATTTAACAGACTAACATGTCACATGATAATATAAAATAAACCTTACCAAAAAAAAAAAAAAAAAAAAAAGAAAGAAAGAAAAAAAGAAAGAAAAGAAAAGAAAAGAAAAACAAAAGAAAGAAAAACAAAAAAGGCGGTAGATGAATGGAAATTTTGAATATTATAAATTCCGGACAGATGGAAATTTCTCTGACGGGAGAATTTTGTTTTAGAAATAACTGACTTTTCGGGCGACGTATTCGAATTAAGAGGCATATTTGGTCATTGTCTGTATATACAGGATATTGAACTTTATTCGAATTAACCGGATTTTTTAAATATTCGGATTTTGAATTAAAAGAATCCCTGTACATTTTTGGCGATTGAATTTCTGACGCTTATGAACAAGGAAGGAAAAGAATTTCTGAATATCTGCGTAGAATAAATTAATCGAAAGTTGTTACAAAAACTTTTATCAAAACTGGTAAACCGATTTTAAAAACGCAAAAACTGTAATCTAAATAAAATTTAAAAAAAAAAAAAAGAAAGAAAGAAAAACTGTTTTAAAAACTAGGCAGCTCTCCCCTCGACGAGTTGTGCTCGCCATCCCCGTCCAGACCCCACAGGCTCAAAAAACGTGCGAATTAGCTCTATTATAAAAATATTGGCTGATTACAGAAGATAGAAGGATATTATCACGACCAGTGGCGATCTTCTGTAATCGGGTTGCCATTCATTTTCCTTTGTCTGAAGGATTTTTCGATTCTCAAAGTCGCATCCACCACTGTCGCGACAGCTGACAGCATTTTCAGTGATTGATTAAGTAAGATCAATTACACAATTGAAAATCAGCTTGTATAAAATGGTTAATAATAAAATGTCGCTGCCACCCGAACTTTTATAACGACTCTATAAAAAAATCATTTTAAATATGACGTTTTCAATGTATTGTTTTAAATAGGATGTAATTTTCACCATTAAATGCTTTTCTAACGTAATAATTTAATTATTTTAAAGTTTTCTTTCTTTTTTTAAGATCTGTATGCAAGTATATTTTTTAATTGAAAAGTGTTTGTAAATAGTATTATTGCTTTTAAAATCTGGCAATCGTAGGTTAAAAACTTCTATTTCAAACTTTGAATTAAATATTTATTCATATAATGAAATTTTGACAAAACGTGAAAAATAAATAAATAAATAAATAAAAATAAACACGTTTAAAAATTAATTGGACAATGTGTACCACAATCTAGTCAAGTATATGCCTGCAAAAGATCTTTATATTGCTTATACATAGTTTTTGATCTTATAAAACCTTTTTAACTGAATTATTTTGACTGATTCCAACATTAAATAGCGCTTAAAATAATTCTTCGATTTAAAAGATGTCTATCTCAGCATATTTATCATACATTCCTCTATAAAATTACCAGTTTTCATGTTTTTATTTGCTATAATTTTGTAAAATAGGCCAAGAAAGTTAAAAAGTCACAAAAAGAAAAAAAAATACAGCAGCAGCAGCAGTATTAGTTGCATTTTTTTTAGAATAGAGAGATTTATTTTAGAAAATTATAAAGACTGTCTTTACTTTAGAGGTTAACAATAATAATAATTATAAATCTGAAACGTTTTGAAACTTTCAGCTCTTGACTCTTTTTAGCTAGAGAATATAAATTTCACTTTACGTTAGCGTTTGACCCGAATAGTGTCATACATCTCGGTAATATATAAATGCAGACAAATGTGCCAGGGTTAGATTGTTAAATACTAATTTGGACGTGATCCAAAGTTACGGCCTTGTAGTTAATGAACGACCCACGCGACCTTGCGATTAAATGGAGAGTTTATTACAATTTGTGACAGCCAGGGAGAGGCCATTCTGTACCGCTATCAATCGAAACATCTTAAAAGAAAAGGAACGATTAGGATTCTTATAGTAATTAATGTAATGAATGAACTGTGAAAAAAATTAATCATTAATATCATAAACAAGACCGACGAAATATAAATTGTTTACCAACTATCTATTGATTGTGTATGAAGGTTATTGATGTATAATATAAGGCCACAGATATCAGACGAACTTACCCAATAACTTTTTATGAAAAATGTTGCTTTATACTAATATTTTATGATAAATACATCATACTATTAACAAATATGAAGAAAACAATTGCTTTATTAATTTAAGAAGTTAAAACATTATAAAAGAGCATCGAAGCAGGAATTATCAAACAATTCGATGTAATCAGATGTTGATAAACAGTGTTGCCAGTTGAGAAATTTCTTCGTATTATTATTATTTATTCAGATTGCTTGATTGCAACCCAATTTTTAACATAGGAGTATTCGCCTTATTTAATGACAGATTAAAGACAAAGACTCCTTCTTGGGGACTTTTTCCAAAAAACTAATCAGTACCAGTTCACACAAGGATAGAACTTCATATGAAATTTCATTTTATTCTACGCTGTAGTTCGTGAGTTAGAGCAACTACAAAATTTGTGTCACAGAAAAGACAGACTCACTGACAGACATTTTCTAAAAACAGTCAAATCGTGTTCAGCGCCTTCTAAAACGTATAAACCTATTGAAATTTTCCACTTATCCAATACTTTCTTCTTGTATAAAGAAGTTGCAATCAGCTGATTAACCATTGTACTTCATTTGGAGGTCAGGGTAGTTCCACCAATAAGAACTGCCTATTTGTAATGTGTGACCTCCTGCATGACGTCAACTGCAACTGCCCGAGGCTAACGAAATAGACAGGCTACCGCGGTACATTCCACTTATCTTTTTTTACAGACCGCTAGAGTGACGTGATGCTCTTTTCGTACACCTTCATTGGTGCATTCGAGCATCACGTGACTCCCGCGGTCTGTAAAAAAAGATACGCGTAAAGCACCGCGGTAGCCTTTCTTTTTCGTTAGCCTCGGCAACTGCCCTATAGATAAAAGAAAGTAAAAATGGAATAAATGCATTTTAGATCCCACACTTGGTGAACTTTTTGAATGATGTGATTTACAAAAGCGATCAAAATTTAAATTAGTATGTTGTTCACATCACACAACTTTCTTCTATATAAATCAAGTCGTCTGCAACGAAAATTAACTAAAATCTATAACGTTTTGCAGATATAATATAATGGCGGGAACCGCAAAAAAACAGAGCATAATAGCGACACCTGTTGGGCGGTATACACCCAAATCAAATAAGGATTTTTTTTGTCAAAGTCTAATTGAATATGAAGTTTGGTGAAATTCTGTGCTACACTTCTTGAGATAGAGCTATTGCGGAAATCGTGGAAAATGCAGCATAGCAGCGTCATCTGTTGGGAGATTTACATCAAAAACTAATCAGCATTACCGTATATGAAGGTCTAAATGAATCTAAAGTTTTATTAAAGTCCGTGCATTAGTTTTTGAGATAGAGCGCCCACAAAATTTTTGTCACTTACAGGCAGACATTTTCTAAAAACAGTCAAATCGCATTCAGGACATTCTAAAACGTATAAGTCCGTCGAAAACAAGAAGTCGACATTTTTTATGAATCCATTACTTTCTTCTTGTAAAGAAAGTAAACAGAAACATGGTCTAGTTTTCATATCTTGCTACAGAACACTACGTAAATCTGAAAGCTCTGATGCAGTTTTTTTAAAAACTTTTATCTATTTATTTCGAGTCCCGTAAGCTCAAGGGTTCTAGGCTCGTGCACCATGTGCCCATGCCTTAATCTGGGCCTGCAAATAAGAAGCAGACAAGCATATTGAGTGGGCTTAAAGAAACACATAGAAATTACAACACTGTAGTAAAGAAGTAAGAGTTTATGACCTCGAAGTTATTTTTTGTCGTCTTCTAGTTTAATTGATAGAAGTCAACTCGCGACCTTTATGACGTCGAAGAAAGACTTTAGAAAAAGGGGGTTATATCTAGAACGGCTAAAAAACGGTGTATATGACGTCAGTTATTGTAGCGAAAGGCTAAATTTCTCTTCACAGATGGTTGTAGAAGCGAATTAGTGGACTGTGGTCTTTAACCTTCAATATCCGGTTTGGAAGAATTTTTTGAGCCTCAGGGAAGGTTCAAAGAAAACAAATAAGTGAAAAAAAAAGAATTAACACTCTCTTTTAAAAGAAAGAAAAGAAACAGACATGTAGAGAAGAAAACGTGATCGAAATTGCTATTTATTCCATTAAATAAAAAAAGGCTTTTAAAATCATGAAAACTGTTGTTCTTTTCGTGCAAGTATATCATACATGAATGGGTATGCATTTCTATGCCGATAAATGGAAAATCATGAAAAGAAAAATTGGGAATGGGAAGGGGGGGGGGGGGGGGAGGGTATAGATATCAGACTCGAAATTGATATTTGATTTTAAAAAATAAAACAAGATAAACCTGATTACGAACTACAGAAGAAGTTCGAATGAGAGCTACTGCTGGAAAAGCATTATTTGCAATTTAATAGGAGCTGCTTTTCAAGTGACAGCGATGCTTATTGTTTTCAGTCCCGAAAAACAGTCGTGTCATTTATGATAAAAAGAACCCCGATCATGGAATGAAAAGAAACATTCTGTAGCGATTGTTGAGTTGTGGACAGGGATTATGGAAATATTCTCATTATTCACTATATTGTGATGTGAAATCACCTATATATATGTGTTAAATTATCTCCTTTTTCTTTATTAAAATTCCCTTTTTTATATAATTCATTGATTAATTTATTTTATTTATACTCTATGTTTTCCCATTCTAAATAATTGAAAGAAATACTTATGTTTTTACTATCGTTAAACGCTTCCACGCGAAATCAACCGCATTTTCGTCTAAAAAAATTAAAGAGATATCTTCTCTTTTAGAATTCGTTATAATTTGTAAGTTATGCATTTTTCTGTCTTAATATTATATTTGCTAAATGGTAATCGCTCCTTCTTTATTTTGATGATATTTTGTTTTCCTCATAGGGCTGTCAAAATTTTTAGTAACGTAATTATTGGCATGTTTTCCGTCTTGCTAACTTATGAAGTTTGTCGTTAAATTTAAAATTATCCCTATGTTATTATCTAACTGATATCTAATGATTCATATACTCTCGCCAAATTCTGTATGCTATTAAGTTAAATCGAAGAATTGTAGCGTATGATTTTATGATTTTCATCATTCCTTCTCTGCCCACTCTACCCATCAACATGTATAAGTATGATATATGATTATCGCGGGTCCGAGCGCCGCTGTCTTTGGGTGCCATTAGCCATGGAACAATTTTCCTGTACTTGTGTTGTGCTGTATGTATGATCTGAACCTGAACTCCTGAACAACCTGAAAGTATATTCTCACCTATTCATGATCTACTCTTCTTTTCAAGTGTATCTTTGCTTACCTGAATGTTTGAAGTATATTAGAATATATATTATATACGGAATATTTAAAAATATATTTAGCGATCACGTCTCAAGCGAACTCCATTATAACTTTTATTTTCATTTGTTAAAAAAAGAGGGTGATTATATGTATTGTATGTATTGAGAGCAAGGCCCGACTAGCAAGTTTTTGTGCCCAGGGCACTTTCATTTTTTCGTGCCCCCTTAGGTTGATTGATTTAGTGATACTAGTTTTTTATTTGTACATATTGCACGCTTATTCTAAGAGTGTCAACTCAAAAAATTACGTTTTCCAGAAAATTGAAAAACAGTACCAAGAATAAAAGTAAAATATTTTTTCTATTATTTAGTGAAATGTACTTTTAACCATAGATTGAGATATATTCTTATCATTTTATTGTATTAATATCTCAAATATCACATTTTTCAGTTGGGTCACTTTTCGAATAAATGTGCAATATGATAAAATTCAATGACTTGATAAATACAGTACATCGATGCACTGTATTTATCAAGTCATTCAATTTTCTAGCAATTGCAATTACTAGAAAATAATGATAAGAGGTCTACTTATTAATAATGTTATTGATATTAAATGATAAAACTAAATTGATACTGAGTGTAAACAAAAGTATTAAAAGAAATAAAAACTTCGGCGCATTTAAATGGAAAATTAGATGAAATTATGAAAAATTTCGTGCCCAGGGCATGGGCCCCAGGTGCCCATGCGATATTCAGGGCCTGATTGAGAGTTGTATGCATGTATGTTATAAACTGTTTACGAGTGTATACAGTGGCGTAGCTACATATTCAGCGCCCTGGAGCAAGTAAAGTTTGTGCGCCCTGTTGTGACTTGAAAAAGTTCTGGGCAATTTTGTTTTGAAGTTTAAAAATCATATACTATTCTTAATTCGAAATTTTTCGAAATCTTAATTCTTTTATTTGAAAGTCAAAAGTAATTTTAACAACGTATTAAATACAAATAATTAAAAATAAATAATAAATAATGAAATTAATTATAATTCGTTAAATACGGAACATCTACCAATTTTTACTGCAAATTGGGATGGATTTTCGTTTTAAATGAGCCAATGGACCAGTACAATCTTCGGCCCTTAATATCTGTCTTTCTTTTCAAGGGCTTCGAAGCACAATAGAATATTAATAAAAAACACACTATTGTCGAGATTTTTTTAAAAAATAATTTTTGCATATGGGTGAAACACGTTTTTCTGTTTTTAGTGCCAGAAATTACTAAAATTCCATAAAATTCAAACTATCATAACACGGCAAGTTTCGGTCGTACAAAGAGGAAACTTTTATTATTTTATCTGTTAAAGTACGGAGAAGGTTTTTCTAAATGTAACGTATAGAACGCAGTGAATCTTTTTTACTATCGGAAATATATTTCTAAAGCTAATCTCTAAAGAAAAATTGTGGTCAAATTCAAATAATGTTAGAAATAGATTCTTCGTGAAACACTAAAAATATCAAAACACAAATAATGAATTACACAGAAAAGGTTTATTCGTACAATAACATCATCGAAATTTAGCAGAAAAAAAAAAGAAAATCTCTTGGAATTTGGCGATTTGAATCTTTAGTTTTCTCGCCAAATGAAACATTTTTTTGCAATGGCCATCGGCAGCGAGAACCCTGGTTGACACCCTTAAATATCACTCAAGATTGCAGATTTTACTTTCCATACACATACAATGTAAGGAAGGAAATAGGAAAGTACTGTAATCACAATAAAAATGAATGGAAATAATGGTATATTTTTACTTTTTCAAATACCCTCAATCCATTCTCACAATTTTTACAATGATTCAATATGTATGTGTGTATGTTAGAATTTCCTCATGTTTTCATGTTATAAATCTGTCACAAGACAAATTTGCGAAGAAATCGCTTCAACGGGTTTGGTATCTAAACTATTTTTCAACCATTCTGAGACGATAACTGATAAACATTTTCTCTTATATCACAATTAAATTATTTTTATTGCTCATGTTCATCTTATATCTATACAAAAACGTCTCACCACGCAGACAGTGGCGGCTCGTCAGGGGATTCACAATCACTTTACTAGCAGTAATTTCATAAACAAACTTTCTCCTTGTTTAATCGTGGAAAATCACACCAATAAAACAGATCAAATTTTATATATTAAAAATTTCTGGTAGAAAAGTGATTGTGAACCCTCTGAAGAACCACTATTGCACCCAGGGTCGGACTCGGTCACTGTCAAATGCGAAGACTTTGGATTTTTGGAGGGCCCTACTTTTTTAACGAAACTCATTATGTTACCATCTTGCTAGTAGAAACAAGCAATATCTATTACCATTCCAGTTCTTCTTTCTGTGGACGCTTTCAATTTCGGAACTGGATCCGAAATTAAAAGTGTCCCTAGAAAAAAAAAAAAAAAAAACACTGCAACCAAAATCGAAACAGAATAAAGATAACCGTTTAGACATCTAACCTCACATATGCAAAAAAAAGAAAAAGAAAACATTTAAAATATTGAAATGTAAATGAAATATTTGTAAAGAACGCTGCAATTGGCTTAACCTTAGCTTGAGAGTGGTTAGCGTAGGATCCTAAATATACAGAATTTTAGTACTAAATAAGAATGCTATAATTAATTAAACATATTTTAAACTTTTTTTGCACCGGGAGGATAAAAAATCATAATGCTGCTAGTAATAATAAGAAACGTGTAAATATTTTTTATTTGATTTTAAATCAAAGTATCTGTAAAATACGAAGGTTTGTATAAAGTAAACTCTGTCTAAACTCTAAATCTCTACATGTAAGACAGATTTTCATCTTATACAGCAACCTCCTTGGGCAGGGTGTACTGTATTAAAAAAAAACCCTAGCAACAGGCTATGGTCGAAGGGGCGCAAAAAGAACCTTTCAAAGGCTGCCGCCTTGAACAACCTGTTCTAACGCATATATACAAAATAGCTGACCGCCATTCTGATTATCACATTTTATAAACAAAATTGAAACAGTTCCGTTTTCATATTAAAATGTAATTTCTAACAAAAAAGAATGTTTGACATATCTTTTCTTTGCCGAAAATATTCTTCATAAATAATTTTATGCATCAAGCGCAAAAATCGATATAATAAATATTTTTACGGGGAAATTACAATCACAGCATTTGAGTTTTATATACGAACTAGTATATACCCCCTGTCAAAAATGACAGGATATTGACTCAATATTCAATTTTTGAAATAGTTCAACGAATGGACAAAACATTCAAATTAAATATTTAAAAAAAATAATCCATGTGTGAAATTTTCTGAAAAAAAAGTGTTATCAATGTGTTTCTAAAGAGCTTGACTCACCACATAGCTCATTTTTTGATTATATAAGCAAAATTAAATGGAAATTACTCGGTACTATTTATTCCTTATATTTTAATTACGTTTCATAAGAAAAAAAATATAATTTTATTTACGATGGAAACAAAATTTTAAAATTTGTTTGTATTATCTACCGGTAGATGGCACCATCTTCTCTTATACGGTCCAATGTTGCTTGTGATTTCCAAGCAAGCCACCTCGCCTGTCTTTCTCTAATTAATCGCCGTCTACGTTCAATCGGCGTTTCATCATTTTAATCAGGCATCGCTAAAACAATCCTTAAATAATATAAAACAACAATAAAAACTGATTTGATTGAACATATTCAAATCCACCGCGCGTTCAAAACAACATTTAGAAAGATCAACAAAGATGTTAAAGCAGTAAAACTCACGTTGCCAAATAGCAATCAGTACAGCACAAATAATTTTGATGAATGATTCTTAAAAGTGAATGACTCACATTTTTTTTTTTTTTTTTTTTTTTTTTTTTTTGCAACAATAATAATAATGATTAGCAAAGTGAAATGTAATTTCTGAAATTTTCACATTAAATTTTAATATGCTAATTATATGCAAATATTAACTTGTATTTTTATCAAAGTTCGATTGTTTATATTAATTGACGAAAGATGGCTGCAAAAATAGTTTTTGAAGGTTTTAAACAATATTAAAATATTTAAAGACTTTAATATGCTTTTACAAATATTTTAAGAACAGAATCAGATAATTAACCTTTTTTTTTTTTTTAATGAAGCGTTCAAAGAGTCATTCATTTGTTTCAAGATTTAGAAATTCTGAATGGCAACAGTGTTTGTTTGTTTATATATAGTAATTTGATGTTTATAATACCTTATTTTTAATTTGTAACTTAATACATTATAATTGGATAAGATATACATGTTTTATGTGAAAATATGCAGAACAGACATTATTTCACGTAGAAGAAATTATCGTTTAGTGGTCATGTGTTAGCATATCTTTTTCAGTAAGCCTAACATGGCGTTTAACTACGGTCGACTCGCAGACCAGAGTGGTACAGCCCGGTACCGTTACAGACACTTTCTCGCCTTTGGATTTTATTATAAGTAAGATATGGATTTTATTATAAGTAAGATACAAGAAGCGTACACATTTCAGACAAATACCTAATAAAAGATTTTACAAAAAAAAAAGGACAAATATATTACTTTGAAATAGAGGCGACGCTCTTCGACGCCAGACAGCCTGAAAATTTTTAGAGCAGATCATGTGGCTATTGGTAACAGACAGAATCACAGTATATATATTAGGTTTTAAAATATTTAAATGGTCCTCTGAAACAAAAAAACTTTCAAGAAAAAAAATTGCAATTCTTCTGCTTTGCAAAGTGAAAAAAAAAAAACATTAACAAAAGAAAATGCTTCAAAAAAGTAGTTTTTTTTTTTAATATTAAACAATTTAAGACTGTTCAAATCAAATTTTTTAACTATTAGCCTCACCCGAGGGAGGCCGCAGCTTCACCTGGTTTAGGGCGCACCTATCCACGGGTCGATTGTCCGGCGGGCCCCAGTCCAAGCCTACCTGAATATAAATTAATGTAGTAAAATCTTTTTTTTCTCAATTTATAAGCCTTATTTCAGCATGGGCGGAATGAAAATGTGTTTAAAATTATGTCATTAGAAAAATGTTTAAGCTTTATGAATGAAAGTGCACGTTTTCTTTAAAATACAAGGTCTTTATTACCAGTCGAAATATTTCACCTTTGTATAAAATTAGGATCTATTTTTTTATTTATCGTTATATTATTTTTTTTTTTTTTGAACACACAGTATTTCTGTAAAGTGTTCGAAAAGTTTAGTGGAATAACTATTTTTTTTTCTTTTCACTTTATAATTCAAAAATTCATTCACTACTAATATGTGATATCGTGTGGTGATGGGGTAGGGGCAGAGCCTGATTACGGCCTAAACAAACTCTCATTGCTATTTTCGAAAAATATTTTTTGCCTAAAATTCTGCAATTAAATAAGGATTAATGCGAAAAAATACTTTTCGAAAGAAGTAGTGTAAATTTGCATAGGTTATAATCAGGTGCTAAGTTGATACTTAACTTTTCTCTTTTCGAAAGAAAATGCTTATCAATTCTGCATTTGATATTTGCCATATTTTCAAAATCTCAAAAACAATACGCACAAAATTTCATTTTCCACCCCTCCCCCCAACCTCTAATTTTTTCGCTTTGGGTTCATGTGGAATATGCCTAAATCTCGCTCTCATCATTGTTTTCTAATCTGCATTGATAAAGCATATGCAAGTTTCCACAAAACAACAAAAAAAAAAAAAAAAAAAAAAAAAAAAAACCTTTCAAATTTTTCATTTTTTGTTTGTAAATTGGTCAATAATTTTATTCAACTTGTCACACTATTTTTTTTCCTTCAATCGTAAAATAACTAAATAGCTAAGGCATTGATGTTGTTACATCTTAAATACAGGTTTCTCAGCGGTGACATGTTTCTGCTACCATTATTTCCGCGCAGTAATCATCATGATAAATTTCTAAGACTTTTTCAAGAGTATTAGTACCAGAAAATTATTGTTTGGAAATAATGGTAGTCAATAAAGTGACTGATGAGAACCCCGTAAATAAGTTTTGATTACTTAAGGATTTGAAAAGCTTCAACGTCGTCTATGGAAAAGTTAAAGAAAAAAATTCAGGCTTGCTGAAACGGTGTTGGATTATTTACTTGAGGCTGCAATATGATATGAATTGAAATTTAAACTTCACGAATAGAAGTAGAAATTTCTTTTAACTGTGCATGAAAACATGTTTCAAATCGAAGTAATTAAAGTTAAAAACAATTTAAAATATTTTAGGAATATGCTTCAACTATAATATCTGATGTATAGTGAAAAAAAAAATGTAAATATTTTTACAAATCGCTATTTTGCTCTTTTTAATTTTGCGCCCTTAGGATTCGTGCGCCTGGAGCAGTTTGCTCCAACTGCTCCACGGTAGCTACGCCCCTGAGTGTATATGATGGCGGTAAGTAAGTTGGGAAGATGTATAAGTATGCAAATGTATTTTTGTAAGCATATATGTAAGGAATGAATATATGTAAGTATTGAGATAATACAGGGCCGCTTCACTGAAATTTCCCGATCGCAAAATCCGATGTTAACCTATTGGAACACTTAAAAGTGCGACTACTCATTACCTAATGTAATTATCGAAATACCGGTTTCACCATCAGTAAGTAGACGTCAGATACCGACATTGTGCTTTTTTAATAATTGTCTACTTAAATTTGAAGTATTTTTAAAAAGGTGATAAAGTTTCATCAAGTGGAAATTTCCAAGTTTATAGGTATTTTTTAAATACTTAAAATTTAAGGAGGCAATTTTCAAAAACGCACAACATCGGCATCTGATATCTACTTCCTGATGGAAAAAAAATATATATATTAGGTAATGAGTAATCGCGCTTTTAAGTTTTCCCATAGGTTTTAACATGGGATTTCGCGATCGGGGAATTTCAGTGAAGCGACCTCTTAAGTATGGAGCTTCCAGCACTAGTAATTTTAAAATTTAAACGTTTCTATCAATCTTAATAACTCTGACTCTATGACAATCCAATTCTACCGATAAGTTTTTTTTTCTTTGTAATTTTCCAGAAAGGGTGGAGGTTACATTATTCGACGATATGTACGAGGGGATGCTGATAAGTTCCTGGCTTTGACTAGAAAGAAGATAGCTAGAGTAAAGAAATTAAACGTTTATTCAACATATTCTCCCATGAGACTGATGCATTTGTTACATTGTTCTTGCAGCTTTTCTAATCCTCTCAAATAAAAGTCCTTTGAATGGTCCCGAAACCAGCTCTTAGCAACCTCTTTGACATCCTCAATGTCCTCAAAATGATGACCCTTAAGGTGTTTCTTCAAGTTTAAAAACAAATAATAGTCTGAGGGGGCTAGGTCTGGTGAGTAGGGTGGATGATTTACCAGTTGGAAACCCAGGGAATTTGGCAGCCACAATGTTGGACGTGTGTGCAGGTGCATTGTCATGCAACAAAAAGATCCCTTTGATCAACATCCCTCATAGTTTATTCTTGATTCCCTCTTTCAACGGGTCCAGAAGGTTAGCATAATATTGCCCGCTTATACTACACACCTGAGGTAGGTAATCCACCAACAGAATACCATCTTTGCCGCAGAAAATAGATACTATGTTCTTTTTGGCTGATTTTTGTGTGCGAAACTTATTTGACCATGGGGACCCGCTGTGGCGCCATTCTTTTGACTGTTCCTTGGTTTCCGGATCATAAATATAAAGCCAAGTTTCATCATCAGTCACTAACCTAGCCAAAAAGTCTTGTTCAGTTTCGAAAAGGGCCGAAACGGCTTTGGATGTTTCAACTCGTTCCTTCCGGTGATTACTGTTCAAACATTTGTGCACCCACTTCGCTGACAGCTTGCACATATTTAAGATTGTGGTAATAATATACCATAAACGCTCCCTGGAGATGTCCAGTATCTCGGCTATCTTTTTGGAAGATATTCATGGATCTTCAAGAATTAGCTCATGAATAGCATCGCATGTTGCAGTGTCAATTACGGTTGGAGGGCTCCCACTGCGGAGCTCATCTGCAACGGAGAAATGTCCAGTTACGTCTTAAAACGAGATATCCAAGTTTTCACAGTGCTATAGGAAGGACACTTCTGGGCATTTCTATGAAAAAGTGGACATGAGGGTTAAAATTTCAAATGTCTTTTATTACTACAAATAATATATCAAATTAAAGGTAAAAATATGACGCACAGGAAATTACAGAGAACTAAGCTCTAAAATATTTTTTTTTATAATTTATCTAGGCTCAAAGTTGGAAACATTTGAAAAACTTTCTGCATGTGAAATAGGGTATTTTCATTCTGCCAGAAGCAATATTTAAAACAGCAGCATTTTCAATATATGTGCATATATTACTATTTGTGACCTTTGTGTATCTTTTGAAAGATTTAATTTTTCAAAAAAATTTAAAAGACCCGATTTCTAATACAAATATATTTACACTGTCTCTCTGTCACACCCGTCACAAAAAAGATGCTTAAGTTATTATACAAAATGTATTTTTCGATGAAAATACATGGAACTTTCGGAAAGTCTAACTATTGCAAGTCTGAATAACTACGAAACGTTAAAAATTCATTAAGTTTTTATTTTGTGTGAAATTTTACTGTGACGGGTGTGACAAAATCCTTGTGACGGGTGTGACAATACAGGAATAACAAGTTCACCAGAGAGGAAAATTTCAGCAAAAAGGATTAAAAAAAGTTTTTGTTTAAAAAATGCTTGGTTCGAATTTGGTTAACTGGATTTCAACTTTTGTTGCAAAATGTTATTTTTCACAAAAATATAATAAATTTCACAAAAATAACCTTTACTTTTCACAAAATGGGCCCCAAGAATTAAAACCTGCATCGACCCCTGAAATATTTTTTTTTTCGAAATTGTATTAAGTAATGAGTAATCCTGTTTTTTAAAATTTCCCTTAATGAAACATGCAATTTTACGATCGGCAAGAATTACTGAAGCGTTCCCTTAACACTTTCAGAGGCAAGTAATTCTGTTGCTATAACGTTGAACAATTTACGAACAATTTCATTTGAAAGTAAATAAATACAAGTTTTTTGTCACATAAATTATAAAAGCAATATTTTATTCAAAAATTCTAGTGCAAATTTTGATTAAAATTATGTGGTTTTAATAATAATCATCGCTCTTCAAAGTTTTAATTCATGCATTAAGAAAAGATAGTCCATAATTCAATTTTGATATAATTATATGAATAATCGATTCAAAGTCACTGTTACGTTGAAAAGTTTAATCGAGTTTAAGGTGCAAATCTAAGGGGCAGAAAATGTCTTGCATATAGACTGTCTATTCTGTTTATATTTTGCTTAATAAAAAGTAAGATAAAATGAAAAAAATATGTACTATAGTGCTGATTTCATTCCTGGGGTCGCTTTTTTAAACATTTTTGCAATTTTAAAAATTTATTATCTCCCTATTAGAAAAAAAAAAAAAAACTGGCTATTGGTCAGTAGTTATCATAAAAAGATTAAAACTCACAAGAAATTCAACGAAAATGTCACATCGAGAGTAATACTTACTGATATCGGAACAGAACAGATCAATTTATATGACTTTTTTCTAAAGGCTGCAGGCGAAATGTTTTGAAAGTGGAAGTTTTCAACAGAGTCTGATTATCGCAAAGGCAAACTTCCACCAGTAATTTTTAAAAGTAATTGTCGCTTTATTTAAACTCAGAATTTCTGTCATAAACTAAGGCGACATTTTTTTTTTTTTTTTTTTTTTTTACAATTACTGGTGGAAGTTCGGCCCTGCGGTAATCAATCCGTAGTTTTCAAATGATCAAAAGTACTACAAAAGATGTAACACTTCGTATCACCCGACCCGAACCGCGATCCGGGTCGGGTTCTGGAAAATAGGTTTACCGACCTGATGCAGACTCTAAGGTCAAGTATATGTCGATGAGCTGTTGACGCACTACATGTCCTTTCCATTTTTATTTACTTATTTTTGTCATGTACCTGTGATAAATTTTTAGTCACAAAATCATTACGAATGCAACGACTATAAACGAATAATTAATATTATACACCCATAATTTTCCTTTAGAGGAAAATTTGGCCTTGACCTATCACGTTTCATCCAGTCAATTTCTGTAGAGAGATGCACTTCCTCAATGCCGTATAAAATTGATTGCAAAATCCAACACTGAAATAGATAGTTTCGAAATTTCAGTCCATATCAGGCAGTGATAATATAGATATTAATGTATTATTTTTTCCCTTGCCTTATCTGATACTATACATTCAATCTAATTGTTTAAGTCATCTATTGTGTCTACGGAAATGTGACAACTATTGCGATTTTCTTGCTTGTGAAATCAGTTTCCAGACGACAGAAAGATAAATGACGTTACATTGTGTAGTTTTATCCGGTCAGATGTCAATAAAAATTAAGATGCTCTCATTTGTTGATTTTTGCCTCTTTTATTTTCTTTCTTAAAAAATAAATAAATAAATAAATAAAATAATAATAACTTTAGCAGTATTGGCAGATGACCCATTTTCTATACTCATTTTCTATACACAAGCAATCATCATATATATCATATCTGTTGTTAACATCCCTTTTTCTATTTACATACAAAGAGGAATGGGGTATCATTCGAAAAGTTTTTGAACAAGTTTCTAACATAGTACACTCACATTTCGTTAAAACGCTTTTTTTTTAAAATCAGTTAATTAAAAATTAGTGCTAAAACGTACCATGAAATAATCTCAAAGCTTGTAGTGCGAAAGCTTCGCATGGGTCCTGCTGGTAAAATTGATATTAGAGATATAATTGTAAAATATTTTTTTCATAATTGTATTAAAAATGGATTAGTTTTCTTCCATTTCGGGTTCAAGTAGGGTTTGGGTTCAAGAGAGTCGAGTTTGGGTTGACTTGAAATAGAATTTTCGGGTTCGGGAAAGGGGTAACTCGTTCCGCGCAGGACTCTACTTGGAATAACTACACATGATATACGAAAATTCAAATTTTTCATGAAGGACACATTTTTTTTCCTTGAACACCATCCTGTTCATTGACTTTATAATTAAGACTCAATTCTCGTAGTCCAGGAGGCAGCGACATATTTTACTTAACATTGTATTGAAGCTAAATTTATCTTACTTCATCAATTATGGAAATCGCCTCAAGCTTTCACGATAGCGGTGGATGCGACCTCAAAGGATCGCAACATAACCCACTCAAAGGGAAATGAATGGCAACCTGATTGCGGAAGATTGAAAGCTATTACCGCGAACAGTGGCGCGATCTTCCATAATCGGATTGCCATTAATTTCCCTTTGATTGTAGGGTGGTTGGCTCCCGAGGCGGCATCCACTGAGTCGCGACAGCTGACGGCTATTTTCATAATTGATTATGATGCCCCCTTAAAATTAAATTATTAATTCATAATTAAGTTTTAAAAATATTAAAATACCTTAATGTCATTGGAAACACACCTGTGTACATAAATTTTGTAATTCTATCATATCAGGAAGTGAGTGAAAAATCGATTACAAAACTCCATATTTATTTACAAAAAACAAGTTTAAATTAAATAAAATAGTGTAAAAACAATTAGCAGGAGGTTCATACACAAGTTAAAAATCGTCTGAATAGTCGGAGAGCATGTAATTTTATTCTGATGTATCATTTTGAATATTTATTCTCCTAAAAATTGTGTAAGGTTTTTTTTTTTTTTTTTTTTTTTTTTTAAAGCACAAAACTTATCAGACCAGAGATATATTGGCTTAGCGAAATCTCAGGTTTGAAGAAATTTTTTTTTAATAAAAGCCATTTTGATAGAACTGAAGAAACCCAGAAACTTAATAAAATATCTATCGTTGCCATATGGTACTTAAGTAATATTCGTGGTTTAAAAAAATTTCTTGAAAATTTATTTTAAATAAAAAAATTATTGTACTTGAAGAAACTGAAAGATTAGCACGCATGGGTTAGCTGTATCGTTTTAATTTCGAAATCCACTTTTTATGATAGCTCAGTAAAAAGAATGGGGGGATCGCAATTGAAATTTCTCAATTAATAGAAAAAAAAATTATGAAGACATTTTTCATTCGGAAAATAATAATTATTTATTTATTTATTTCCTTCATTTGTCTATACAGAAAAAGAAAAGTCTCTGGCACTTTCTATACCGCAAAATTACATACTAATGTTTAATTTATTTTAATTATATACTATGTAAAGTCTGTTTATGTAACTTTTTTACAGAAAAAATTGTAGTTAATATGTAATATAGATTGCAATTTTTTGACTTAAAAAGCATTTTTTTTGCAACTAATATTGCCTGTTTACAAAACAAGCGTTACGTCTATCAAGACCTCCAGTGAATGACGCATTAAGAGTACACGGAAATCAAAATCGCTTCTAAGTGAAAGGTTTTCATTGGGATGTCATTCAAATGAAGCACTTTGTCTTTTGAATGTGGACTCTTCGAGTGAAGAATGGGTCAGCAGGAATTTTGTATCTCTAAAAGGACTGTGTTTTATTAGTAAGAATAATAAAACCAACCTATTTAAACAGAATGTTCTGCCGGAAATCGTGTAGTTTTACTTTTAAATCATTTGATGGATGGCTTTCGAATTGGCGCCATTGCATTCGTCATGTTCAAATTACGCTACTTCGTAACCTCAAATTCTTTTGATGCAGGCAAAGCTGGTGTAAAAAGACTTGCAAGACCCCCTGTAAGGAAAATGTGTTAGACTTCCTTATTCACTTAATTAAAAGAAATAAGTTAATTTCATAACGTCTGAGAACCAGACAGTTTTTTTTTCTTGTATGAACGTTGTGTAAAACTTTACGATGGCAACATGGAGACTCTCTTCTTATTTTGAAACAGATATCAAATCCGACCAGCGAGCGTGTCGACTTTATTTTCATACCGGGTATACACAGAGCCGCAGCAACACTACTTGGCTCATGGTGCCAAATATATACTCACAATCCTCCTCTTAACTGCAATGTTGAGTATACCCACGTCCAGAAACATAACTTTAATAATATTACTATTTCTCTCCTCAACATACAAAACAAATGTCCCTTTTTAAAATCCGCTATCCATACGGACTTACCAACTCACAAACAATAAACCTCACACAGTATATTCTACATTATAAAATACACTCAATTACAAATCACTCTACTCATCACTTAATCACAACTTATACAAACAAACAATACACGTACAAAAAGAGGTCACTCATTTGCATCTAAAAAATTATCTTTTAAATTAACTAATACTCAAATTAAGAAATTATTAAATATTCTACAATATTTTATTTTATTTTATTTTATTTTATTTTATTATTATTATTATTATTATTATTATTATTATTATTATTATTATTATTATTATTATTGGCAGTAATTATAACTGGATTACTTTTCGCATATTCATCTTTGCAATTCCAAAGTTACATATTAATCAGTATCTTAAGGTTTTCACTTCTAACACATTCACTACCCACTTCAGTCATACATTTTTTGATTTACTCCACTTTAGGCTAACTGTTCTCAATGTTAACACTAATAAAAAAAAAAATAAAGAATTTAAATAAAAGTAATTCACACTTAATCCTTTACGAATCCAGTTTTTAATAATATAAAACTTGATCATCTATTTAACAATGAACAATGTAAAAATTTCACTTCATAAATCTTAATAGTACTTTCAAATACCCTATTAGTTTAGGGCGTAGAATCTTTGATTATAACAAATTCTCAAAAAATTTCAAACACACAGACACACATTCGTGTAAATGCAATTAATCCCATTTAATGAAATATATTAATGCCCAACATGGACACAAGAAACTGGTAATCTATAAACGCAGTCAATAATCCTCATTTAAGATCTTAAATGCGCTTGGGCACTCAGTATCATATTCCTTCACAGTCACATCTACAGCCAATCATTAGACAATTCACATATGATTTGGATTTCTTTATTTACAAAATAGCTATCAATTATAATGTAACAATAGAGTAGATTGAAAGAACAATGTACTTTTTCTATTACAACAATTATTACAAAAATCACATAAGCTAAAAATTTCGTTTCTTTTTCCACTCTTAAAAAGTACATTCTTGAGCTCCAAAATAATTTTATCATCTGATCTGTTGATAAGGCTGCTAATAATTATGCAATAATTTGCAAATATTACTACCATTACCTATTAACAAATGCAATCACTTCTAACAATATTTTTGCAGTCCATAATGTTTCATTAGAAAACAACAATACACATATTTTAAGCCAAAACTTTCAAAGTTTTGTTCGTTTGCAATGTAGCATCGGTTCTTCGAGTAGACGAAGGGGAAAAGTTCCGTTTTTTCTACATTTTGAAATCGCAATCGGAGTGCCCCTCTAGGAGTTGCACGCACACACACACACACACACACAAAAAAGGGAAAAAAAAGAAAGAAAGAAAAACACGAAAAGTTTTGCGGTAGCTTTCCGGTTCGAACGGTATCTTTCGTTTAAAAAACAATAATAATATTTACTATTTCAAGAACATTTTTTCTGGAGTTCGAATGGAGTAATTAATTTCCACTCTTTTCGTTTTTTCTGCAGTTTTAAACTGTCATCCGCGAGTCCAAGGAGATTCTTTAGATTTGTTTAAATAGATTCCCATTAAAAAAAATATATAAAATCGTATAAATTCGAGCGTGTGCGATACCGAATGCAACGAGACTCCTAGGTCCGTTTGGAAAGATTTTCGTTTAAAACTATAAAATCATACAAATTCAAGGTCGTTTGCAAAAACAACGGCGAAGGTCGTTTTTGCGAAGCTTTTTGCGTTTGCGAAGGTCATTTGCAGATCGAAGCGTGCGGAGCACGGCCGGGTGTACACTGCCGAAGGCGGTGAAGCCCCAACTCTAGATTCGTTTGGATAAATTTTCATTTAAAAATATAATATCACGCAAAATCGAGGTTGCCAAAGGCAGTGGGCTTCCAATTCTAAATCCCTCCCGGAAAAAAATGTTTCAATTCAACAGGTTTTTTCAGGTACACTGTAAAAAATGACCAATGTTTCTAATTTTATGAAAGTATGCTATAACCACGAACGAAAATATAATATAATCTTCTGAGTTATCCGAAATTTCAAATAGCATGTTACATTGTCTTTTGAATCCCCAGAAACGAATACATTTTCAAAATTTAAAGAATAATTTATAAAAACAAATTATTTTTAGCTGCCCGAATTTTTCAGAAACGTTTCCGAAGGGTTTTTATAGTGTATTAATGAGTGTCCTCAGCCTGGAATACCTGTTTTTCGAATGCTATCAATTCTGAAGTAAACATTTTCATGCTCAAAAAAAAAAAAATTAACAGACAAACATGCAAAATTAACAGCGTTAACAATAACATTAAAATTAAGATTATTTCTTTACTCTTTCATGTATAAATTAACTTATGCGGCTGAAAACGTGTACTTGAAAATGGATAACATTCGAAAAACAGGTATTCCAGCCTGAGGACACTAATTAATACACTATAAAAACCCTTCGGAAACGTTTCTGAAAAATTCGGGCAGCTAAAAATAATTTGTTTTTATAAATTATTCTTTAAATTTTGAAAATGTATTCGTTTCTGGGGATTTAAAAGACAATGTAACATGCTGTTTGAAATTTCGGATAACTCAGAAGATTATATTATATTTTCGTTCGTGGTTATAGCATATTTTCATAAAATAAGAAACATTGGTCATTTTTTACAGTGTACATTTAAGGTTATTATCCTGGAGCCGAGCAAGTCAGCTAGTATATATTTCAAGGTAAATATATATATATATATATATATATATATATATATATATTATTAATACATGTTGTCTTTTTTTTTTTCAATTTAAATAATAATAATAATAATAAAGATAAAAATTAAAATCGCTGTTATCAATTTTTTAAATTAAATCACTACTTTTCTATCACAATTTTAATGAACGCTGATGTTGCCGTAATTAAATTTGTCGTGACCTTTCCACTTACTCGTGTTATTCTGCAAAAACTGTTGTACACAAAAACATGACGTGATATACGCGATACACGGCAATCGCTGCAGAGCAAACACTAACAGAAATAGACACACTAATGGTGCACGATACCTTCCAATAACTTGACAGGAGATGTTAGGCATATGAGTGATTATACAGCATGGAGGACTTAAATGGTTGGATCTATGGTAATGAGTCACTTCAGAGCTATTCAAGTATTACCACTATATTGTATTCAATCCATGTATTCAAAAGTATGCCATAACCTACTCACGGTGAAAACTTTTTCTTTCTTATTTGCAAAAATGTGTATGTCGATTACTTGTCTGTATATGAACAGCAAAATTTACTTAAACTTGGTGTTGCATTTACACGATACAAAGCAACTTTAGCTTAAGAAATATCGATTAAGTAATATGTAATTGATATTATTTCTAAAAAAATTACCATAAGCAATAATAATTAGAATACATAATTTTTCATCTAAAACAAATCCAAAAGAAAATGTTGAGACTGATTATGTCTTTTGAGATTTCGTAGTATGGTAATGATTTTCACTTTTCACGGTCACACGCAAGAGAAAGGAATTTGTATTCGTCGCAAGATATCATATTTATGAATTTCCTATTGATGTTAAAATTCTCACGCAACGGCTATTACACTTAACTGTCAGCTACAAAGTAGGAAAGTTTCATTTTCAAGAATATATCTTTAATATAAATTCATACTTATGAATGTTCTTGCACTATATGAAGAAATGGATAAAATTACAGCAAAATGCATCTTAAAATAGTTTTTATTATAAATTTTTACGGAAAAATAGCTGCAATCAGGCCAATATTAACAGAAAAAAAGTTCTAGCACCCGAATTGGCAGTAGAATTTTCTGTGATTTCCTTCACTTTTTTTTCTAGCAGTGTGAGAACACTAAGATTTAACGAACAATTTCCTCAGCCTTCTCATGGACTTATGAATCTATATGTAGATTCATGAAATTATTCCCTGATCTCAACCATCTCTTTTGCTATTAGTGGTCACCCACCAGCCCTTTTGTACTGCACGGTTGTTTTCCTCTTTGATTGTTTTCTACCACATTCAAATCTGTATTTTAGCTGGTGCAGTCTTATAAAATCCTCTCGCAAACTCCCGCTGCACAATCTTGTTCGACTTTGTTGGAACATAGTCTAATACAGCGGTTCCTAACAAGTGGCATTTCCTAACTTTCCAGGAGCTCAGCCGCGCTTTAGAAAAATAAAGAAAATTTGAACAAAATCGACACATTTCAAAAAAGGTTTTTAGCTCACAGGCTATCAAAGCCTGAGAGCTAATGTGCCCGCCCGTTCTGTATGTATGTATGTATGTATGTACGTAACGCGATAACTCGTGATAGAATTATCCATTTTGCTTCAAATTTTGTTTACAGGTTCATTCTAATAAGGCGCTTCCCTGATTAGTTTTGGAAGTTCATTGGTTAAGTATAAAGGGGGGAAAGGGGAGGCTAACTCCCCCCTTAATTTAGATAAATGGGTTTTTCATGCAGAAGTATCCGTTTTTCTTCAAATTTCGTATATAGGTTCATTGTGATAAGGTACTTCCCTGATTATTTCTGGGAGTTCATTATTTAAGTATAAAGGGGGGAAACGGGGGGGCTAACCCCCTTAATTTAGATAAATGGGTTTTTCATGCAGAATTATCCGATTTTCTTCAAATTTTGTATATAGGTTCATTGTGATAAGGCACTTCCCTGATTAGTTTTGGGGGTTCGTTGGATAAGTATAAAGGGGGGAAACGGGGGGCTACCCCCCCTTAATTTAGATAAATGGGTTTTTCATGCAGAATTATCCGATTTTCTTTAAATTTGTATATAGGCTCATTGTGATAAGGCACTTCCCTAATTAGTTTTGGGTGTTCATTGGGTAAGTATAAAGGGGGGTAAACGGGGCGCTAATCCCCCTTAATTTAGATAAATGGGTTTTTCGTGCAGAATTATCCGATTTTCTTCAAATTTTGTATAAATATTCATTGTGGTATGGCGTTTGCCTGATTAGTTTTGGGTTTTCATTTTTTAAGTATAAAGGGGGAAACGGGGGGGGGCTTACCTCCCTTAATTTAGATAAATGGGTTTTTTCAGCAAAATTATCCGATTTTTTTCAAATTTTGTGTATAAATTTATTGTGGTAAGGCGCTTGCCTGATTAGATTTTGGGGGTTTATTGCTTAAGTATAAAGGGTGGGAACGGGTGCTTATCCCCCCCCCCCTTAATATATTGTCGATTTCTTTATTTTTCGAGTGGCGTTATTCTTTGAAAAAATAGCATAATATACAATTAGTGTGAATAGCCTGTGAGCTCAATGCCCTCAGTTTAACTGGGCAGTTTTCTTTATTTTTTTAATGTGTACGAATTTTATTGTTACA
Source organism: Maratus michaelseni (assembly GCA_963931845.1). NCBI lineage: Eukaryota > Metazoa > Arthropoda > Arachnida > Araneae > Salticidae > Maratus > Maratus michaelseni. The sequence goes on from OZ007587.1 coordinate 255,354,877, forward strand.
AAAATCCTTTAAATTGAAAATTACCTTCAACTAACTCAATTCTTTTAATGAACCTATTGTTATTGTCTGAAAAAAAATTCCGGTGCAAACATTATTTTCTACTATCACTCTTTTTTTACTTTCTTCTCACAAAATACGAAAAAGGGGAGAAACAAAATGTAGATTCAACGTAAGAAAGCGAGCAATTGCATTCTGAACGTAAATTTGCCAATTTAAATTTCTCAACTCCTCTCAGTGTTATTTGTGTTAAAGCGTTAACCAAAAGTTCTCCGGGTGGTTAAGGCTGCTAATCGCTTGTGAGCGTACGAGAAGGCGCCGGGTTCAACTTCCGGTGACTCCGTAGCACACTCTTTGCGGAGTTACCGGCTCTTTTCTTCAGTGATGTCTATTTCCTTGTGTCTATCCAGTCCTCATCTCGACGAAGGTTTAACTTATAAGCGGGCATTTGTGTCAAGCGGACGTATGATGTATGTTCGCAATCAAAATGAATAGCTCTATGTTTCACGCAAAATAAGGTGCATCTATATGAGAGTGGTGACGTACACACAGAAAGTATGCTCATACAGAAGTTTTTGTCTAAACTATGGCAAACCTACATTCCACAACTCGCGTGGAAGAGTTCGATTAGACAGCGAAACAAGTTAACAAACATTAGCTTGCAATAATGGCAGGCTCGTCAAGATGCTTGGCGATTCGTTTTTGTTCAAAATCGTCTCAACCAATCAAATTTTATATCCCGTATGTCGCCACTCTCATATAGAGGCATCCTATGCTAATATTCGCCATCATTTTGAAGGAAACTGACTTTCGAAATGATAGCGAATATTAGCAAATCTCCACGTGTTGTGAACGATCGAAAGAACACTTAGAACATGTAAAAAACCAGACCCCAAATAACTATAAGTACTTCAAGTGATAACAGCAGCTGCAAACCAAGCCAAAGTGAATAAGACCAGAGACTGTCGAAACTGATGAGCTGAGAAATTCTGCAGACCTCCCTACTTCAACCTACAGCTGATACCGCGCGCGAGAACTTAATAACAATTCTCCCTCAGAATCTAAAATGTCACCGAACAGTTAAGACGCCCCTTGTATATATCCCAAATAAAATGTAAAATTGGAGCACTTTTATGCAGTCTCCAAAACTCGATTTAAATGTGTATATAAAGCCAAGAATTACAATAATAATGTTATATTCAAAGAAAAATGGATCTACTTCTTACTTCACGCAATATTACTTTCTTCTAATAATGTTGTTTATTACTCCCATACAGCGACACTTCAATGAATCAAAAGGATAAATATCAGTGCATTATTATGGATATTACTTTGCGCAAAAGCAGTTCTCAGGTAAGCTGAACAATCTTTTTTACCATTATCGAAAGATGAAAATGTATATTAAAATATGAAGACTGATATAACAATTTATTAAGATAGAAAATTAATTATGCTACCGACGGTTCCCCTAACAAAGATTATGAAAGACTGAAATAAAGAATATCCCAGTATTAAAAACGACAATTTAACAAATTTCTAAAAATATAATAATAAATAAAAGAACACTAAAAAAGAAATAATGAATGCGATAAAAGAAAATACTCAATTTATTGAAAAACTCAATTCTACAAATTATAGTCACTGTAAAAAAAAATTCGGAAAAGTTTCCGGTATGAATAGGATTTCCAGTTGCCCGTATAGTACAGGAAACTTTTCCGAAACAACACGGAAAAAAAAACGGAAAAAAACGAAAGTTTTTTCTTTCCGTCAGGAAACTTTTCCCGTTTGATTCAGAAACTAATCTTTAGACACAGAATAAATTCCTGGGTCTTACGGAAATCTTTCCATTCACATAAAGAAACGTTTTGGAAGAATGGAAGAATAGATAGAAAGTATTCCGTTTAAAAAAGGAAAACTTTCCATTCACATAAAGAAACGTTTTGGAAGAATGGAAGAATAGATAGAAAGTATTCCGTTTTAAAAAGGAAAACTTTCCATTCACATAAAGAAACGTTTTGGAAGAATAGGAGAATAGATAAAAAGTATTCCGTTTTAAAAAGGAAACTTTTCCGAATCAGTCAGTAAACTAATCTTGAAAAAATTAAAAATTCCTGTGTAGAATAGAAACTTTTTCTTTGCTTTACGGAATTTTTTTTCATTATGATCGGAAAATTTTCTGTATTGTAAAGAAACTTTTGTTTTAAAGAGTAGGAACATTAACAGATGAAAATATTGCTTTTGGACACTGTTTTGATTTCCTTTTATCTCAATTAAATATTATTAAGAACTTTTTTGAATACATACACACATTTTAAGTATTTGTTATCATAAAATGCATTACATGTAATGCATTTTATGATAACAAAATGCATTTTATGATACGAAATGTGTGTATGTATTCAAAAAAGTTCTGAGTAATATTTAATTGAGATAAAAGGAAATCAAAACAGTGTCCAAAAGCAATATTTTCATCTGTTATTGGTCCTACTCTTTATAACAAAAATTTCTTTACAATACAGAATCAGCTTGAAATTTTATTTATTTGTTACAAGTATACTGATGCGCTCATGGGTATAATATAACTAAATATTCAGATGATGCTAAACCAGTGTTGAATTCAGAGCCTTTTCTGCGGCTCCGGCGGAGAGGGGGGGGGAGGAATTATATATTTCCTTTTTGGAAATTGCACTTTTTAACCATTAAAAGCATAATATCTCAAATCTTCTGGGGGGGGGTGGGGATTTCAATGTTCCAGGGGAGTCCCAGCGGGCCACCCCCTGAATTCAATACTGCGCCAAACAACTGTTCAATATTACTAAAAAAAAGGGACAAGCCTGTATCCTCAAAAAGCTCAAATTTATTCCACTGGGTGTAGCACAAGTATGAAACATGTTCTATGCATATGAGGTGTATGCAACTACTTTGAAGTTTATTGTTGCTGGAAAGAATTTCTATAGCTATATTTCTAAAACAAAGGACATACAAAACCTTTCTTTTTAAATCATAATATTGCCCACCCCTCCTTAAAAAACAGAAATAGCCATATTTGACTGAAAATTATCTTCTTCCAATGATAGGTTTTAAAAAAATAAGCTTAGGGGGTCGTCATCATTCTTAAATTGTACCAAACTCCAACTTTTCAATATATACACCTAATTTTGACGTTATACATTTTTTTTTTCTGTAAATTTCTCCCAAGGATACGATACAAGAAATCACTTGGTCAAGTGGTTTAAGAAATATGAATGTTTAAAATTTGGAAGTCTTAATGTGAAAATAATTTGCAATTGATGAAAAACAAATTGCAATGCGGGTAGCTTTTTAAGCGTAATTCAAAAACTACTTGACATAATAATTTTGGATTCGCTTATTTGAAGATTTTCAAAATCTATTTGTTAAAATTGTATAGATTATGTTTAGTTCTCTCTTATATAACAAAAAAATGTATTTTTAAATTCATTTCAAAAAAGAAAAAAAATAACCTATGAATTTTTAATAGAGGTGGATTTCTGGAGGCTTCAAATATGCAAATCCAAAATCACAGATAGTTGGTAAGTAGTTTTTGAGTTATGCTTAAAACATAGAATTATATGAGACTTATTTCTCAATTTATCAATGTATTTATCAATGCTGTAACTATTTGAGTTTTCACGATAGTTCACTGGTCTTTTTATATGAGTTGCCCTATAGTATAGCTATCAAATCATAACAAAAATGTTTGCTGTAGTTTGCGCATGTGCAGTTAAAATTAATTTCATAAAAATACCTATATCTCATCAAATATTCAATATATTAATATTTTAATCACAGTATACTATTTCTACGATTCTTTGTCAAGTTTTTGGAAAGTGGTGTTAAATTTGGCTGAAAACTCTGCATGTTATAAAAAAAACTTTTGAATTTTTCACAGAAACGTTAATATATTCACGAATATACATGCTATACTTACAAAAAATGCACACAAATGTTGAACAGAACCTACATAGTCATTTACTACAGTGACAGACCATTTTTAGCATTTTTCGTTACTTGGGTGATCGAAAATATTATTTTATTATTAAAGTTATTACCCCCCCCCCCCCCATAGTTGTCCTCGCGATAAAATATTCACTGAAAAACATCAAGTCAAACATGTTCTTTACATCCTCAAAGCTTAAGGGCATTCCGGGCATTTCCTCACGAGTTTCAGTAAGATAATCGACGAAACGTCTGAAATCGGTCACTGCCCCTTAATTTCTGGACACCAGTGTAATATTAATAAAGTAAATCTAAAAACTTTTGAAGCCATGTAACTTATAAGAATATACAGAATTCAGCTAATCCTAATAAATAGCTTGATGATAAACAAATTTTAGAAGCCATGCAATTTGAAAATGTACAAGACTTTGAACTTGAAGCTCAACTGAAAATTATATAACAAAAAGCCTTGCTAAATGAAAATCTTTTTTAAAAACAGGGTTCGTGATTTTAATTATTTATTTAATCAAAAAATCATATATATTTTTAATTATTTAAATCAGCTATTTTTTTAAATTCAAAATACAATTTTAAAATTATACATTTTACAGTAAAATAAACTTTACTAAATAATTAAAATTAACAATTAGAAGTGTCCATTTAAATATATTTGAAATTAAAAAAATATATAGAAACTCATTCATTTGGTTAAATTAAAATATTTTAATCATATAAATAGTTAAAAATATATAGTTTAAAAAAAAAATGGAGCTACAGAAAAAGATTTAATTTAGAAATGTGAATTCTCTTTTACTTTTGAAAACGTGAAATAAATAAAACAAATTGTCTTGTGTCATCACTTATTTACAAAAACTGCAATTTAACAGATATCCTATTCTGTATAAAATACATATACCACCTTGAATTACCCCTTTGATAAAATAAAAAGCATATGCACTCTGCATTACTAAAAGCTAAAGCTTTTTGTTCTGACCAAATTTCTTTATTCATTTAATGAATTTAGAGCATATATTAAACACACTTAAGATAGTTATGATTATATTTTATAAATTTCAATGGATATGAAAAAAATATTCCTTGTTATTAAAATGTTTGAAAAGAAACACCAATTTTCCAGCTTTATGAGTTCCTAAGCGATTACAGAGTTTACAGTGAATTAAAGTTTGATTTATTTGAATTTAAAATAAAAATAATTAAATCAGGCCTTTTTTTTAAGATTTTAAAACTTTAGTTATTTATGAGTTTACATTTGCAAGTAATTGAAATTGTATGAAAAAATATATATATAACATTTCAAAGTATATTACTTACCATGCAATCTTTATTTTCCGAATATTTCCATAAATAAATTACGTTGGAATATTGAACCATTTGTTATTTACATGTGCACAATGAAGTCATGAGATATCTACATAAATATCAATAAATATACTGTTGACTGACCTATATTTATTTTACTATATTTATGAAGTCCAGTTGCCTGTAAAAATTTATGTATATTTAAAGTCAAAATTTTATCATCATTAATGACAAAGAAAGAAATGTTTGTGAGTCTTTTATTCTTCAATGGCAGATCACTTAATAGAAGAATATTAAAAAATACAAATAATTCAGGAAAAATATATAAAAAATAAGTGTCTATTTAATAAAAAATCTGACTTCGCAAATGTGTATGTGCTATTTTTTTTAAACTTAAACTTAGTAAAATAAATCAATCGCATTTAATCTGCACAAACATTAAATTGCACATACTAACATAATACTATTTAAAAAAATATATATAAGTTACTCGATTTTTTTTTTTTTTTTTGGCTAACTACAAAAGACAGAAAAAATAAAACAAACATTTATACTGAAAAATAACATTTATTTGCAACAAAAATATAAATCAAAATGTTATAATGAATAAAAATTGCAGCAATACTGATATTACTTCCATTGACAGTTCTTGCCTCCGAATAGCTGCACTTAGTAAAAAAGTAGGCCTAGATTCTTTAATTTCTTCCAGGCCTTAATTGATTACACAATATGATGCTACCAAAACAAAATTGTCCTAGGACATTTCTCCGAAAAAACTGTCAAACCATCAATATTATTCGCGAACAGCATGATTTCCTTTCTTACATCATCATTCGCTACTAAGCAAGGATGATATGCTCTAGCTGGAATGCGACACTGATCACTGCAGTATTATCCTGCAATAATAACAATAATAATATTAATATATTTTTATTTTACTAATTTCTAGTGATCATGTATATTTAATGGGACAAAAACAGCACAACAGCAATGAATGATTAAGAGGACTCTTCGTCTTCAGCGATAAGTATTTTTAAGAGCATAAAATTTGAAAATTTTCCTTTAAGTAAAAATTTCAAATTTCATAAGTTTTAAAAATACTTAAAAATTAAGGAAAATTTTTAAAATGTACAATTTAAAAATGTTAATTTAAAGATGCACATTGCACATCTGCTTCCTGCTGGTGAAAGCTATATTTTGATAATTGTATAAGGGAATTTACTACCTCTTTAAAATTTACATAGGTTACCATGGGATTTCACGATCAGCATTAAATGAAAAAAAATGGCGCCACAGTAATATAATAGAACTAGTGGGTAAGTGTGATCGAACATCGCTCAAAGGGTTTCGTTTAATATTCCTTTCAAAACACTTTGTCCTTTCTTTAATAAATCGAAATAAATTTCATTTAGCATCAACAACAAAAAAAAACTCATGTTTTTTATAAAGTAAAAATTTACCGGTTCTGCATGAAAACCCATTTCTTTAAATTAGAGGGTGGAGAATAGCCCCGTTCCCTCTCTTTATACTTCACCAATTAAACTTCAAAACTGATCAGGGAAGCACCTTATCAAACTGAACCTATATACAAAATTTGAAGCAAATCGGATAATTCTGTATGAAAAACCCATTTATCTAAATTAAGGAGGGGAGATTAGCCTCCCGATCCCCCCTTTATACTTTACCATTGAACCCCCGAAACTAATCAAGGAAGCGCCTTATAACAATGAACCTATATACAAAATGTGAAGCAAATTGGATAATTCTGCATGAAAAACATATTTATCTAAATTAAGGGAGGGATTGGACCTTGTTCCCCCTTTCTATACTTAACCAATGAACCCCCAAAACTAAACAGAGAAGCAACTTGTCACATTGAACCTATTTACAAAATTTGAAGCAAATCGGATAATTCTGCATGAAATACCCATTTATCTAATTTAAGGAGGGGGATTTGCCTCCCTTCCCTACTCTTTATACTTAACCAATGAACCCCCAAAACTGATCAGGGAAGCGCCTTATCAGAATGAACCTATATACAAAATTTGACACAAATCGGATAATTCTGCATTAAAAACCCATTTATCTAAATTAAGGGGGGGATTGGACACAGTTCCCCCTTTATGCTTAATCAATGAACCCCCAAAACTGATAAGGAGAAGCGTCTTATCACAATTAACCTATATAAAAAATTTGAAGCAAATCGGATAATTCTGAATAAAAAAAACCATTTATTTAAATTAAGAGGGGGGATTGGCCCCCTGGTTTCTCCTTTATACTTAACCAATGAACCCCCAAAACTAATCAGGGAAGCGACTTATCACAATGAGCCTATGTACAAAATATGAAGCAAATTGGATAATTCTGCATTAAAAACCCATTTATCTAAATTAAGGGGGCGATTGGAAACCGTTCTGTTGTTTATACTTAATCAAGGACCCCCAAAACTGATATAGGGAAGCGTCTTATCACAATTAACCTATATACAAAATTTGAAGCAAATCGGATAATTCTGCATAAAAACCCATTTATCTAAATTAAGGGAGGGGGGGGAATTAGCCACCGTTCCCCTCTTTACACTTAGCAAATGAACCCCCAAAACTAATGAGGGAAGCGCCTTATCACAATGAAGCTTTATACAAAACTTGAAGCAAATTGGGTAATTTTGCATTAAAAACCCATTTATCTAAATTAGGGGTGATTAGCCCCTGTTCCCCCTTTATACTTAACCAATGAACCCCCAAAACTGATCAGGGAAGCGCCTTATCAGAATGAACCTATATACAAAATTTGAAACAAATCGGATAATTCTGCATAAAAAAACCCATTTATCTAAATTAAAGGGGTGATTGGACACCGTTTCCTCCTTTATACTTAATCAATCAACCTCCAAAATTGATATGGGGAAACGTCTTATCACAATTAACCTATATACAAAATTTGAAACAAATCAGATAATTGTGCATAAAAACACATTTATCTAAATTAAGGGGTGGGGGGATTAGCCACCGTTCTCCTCTTTATACTTAACTAATGAACCCCCAAAACTGATCAGGGAAGCGCCTTATCAGAATGAACCTATATACAAAATTTGAAACAAATCGGATAATTCTGCATAAAAAACCCCATTTATCTAAATTAAGGGGGTGATTGGACACCGTTTCCCCCTTTATACTTAATCAATCGACCTCCAAAATTGATATGGGGAAACGTCTTATCACAATTAACCTATATACAAAATTTGAAACAAATCAGATTGTTCATAAAAACACATTTATCTAAATTAAGGGGGAGGGGATTAGCCACCGTTCTCCTCTTTATACTTAACTAATGAACCCCAAAACTGATCAGGGAAGCGCCTTAGCAGAATGAACATATATACAAAATTTGAAACAAATCGGATAATTCTGCATGAAAAACCCATTAGCCCCCAGTTCCCCCTGTATCTTTAACCAAAGAACCCCCAAAACTAATCAGGGAAGCGACTTATTAGAAGGAACCTATATACAAAATTTTTAGCAAATACGATAATTCAGCATAAAAACCCCATTTATCTAAATTATGGGGGGATTAGCCCCCGTTCCCCTCTTTATGCTGAACGAAATAACTCCCAAAATTAATGAGGGACGCACCTTATCACAATGAAGCCATATACAAAATTTGAAGAAAATTGTGTAATTCTGCATGAAAAACCCATTTACCTAAATTAGAGGGGATTAGTCCCTGTGCCCTCCTTTATGCTTAACCAATGAATCCCTAAAACTGAGCAGGGTACCACCTTATCAGAATGAACCTATATGCAAAATTTGAAACAAATCAGATATTTCCGCATGGAAAACCCATTTATCTAAATTAAGGGGGTGTCAGCTCCCCGTTCCCCCCCTTTACACTTACCAATGAACCCCCAAAACTAATCAGGGAAGCGGCTTTTAACAATGAACCTATATACAAAATTTGAAGCAAATTGGATAATTCTGCATTAAAAACCCATTTATCTAAATTAAGGGGGGATTGGACACCGTTCTCCACTTTATACTTAATCAATGAACAACCAAAATTGATAAGGGGAAGCGCCTTATCACAATTAACCTATATACAAAATTTGAAGCAAATCGGATAATTCTGCATAAAAACCCCAATTATTTAAATTAAGGAGGAGGGTATTAACCACCGTTTCCCTCTTTAAACTTAACTAATGAACCTCCAAAACTAATGAGGGAAGCGCTTTTTCACAATGAAGCTTTATGCAAAATTTGAAGCAAATTGGGTAATTTTGCATGAAAAACGCCTTTATCTGAATTAGGGGGGATTATCCCCCCGTTCCCCTTTATATTTAACCAATAAACCCTCAAAACTGATCAGGGAAGCGCCTTATCAGAATGAACCTATATACAAAATTTCAAACAAATCGGATAATTCTGCATAAAAAAACCGTTTATCTAAATTAAGGGGGCTATCAGCCCCCGTTCCCTCCCCCTTTATATTTAACCAATGGACCTCCATAACTAATCAAGGAACCGCCTTATCAGAATCAACCTATATACAAAATTTCAAAAATTGAAATCGGATAACTCTGTATGAAAAACCTATTTATCTAAATTAAGGGGGTGGCGAATTAGCCCCCCTTTCTGGCTTTGACAGACTGGGAGCTAAAAAAGGTTTCTATTACAATGATATTTCGGGTTCTGTAGACTCCAAAAGTAGCAGAATTTTCAATTTTTGCCTTACCTCGGGTTCTGCAAACCCCAAAAAGCTGAGTGAAAAGACTGTATACTAAATGGAAAATATCAGCGAGAGTTTTTAATTAAAAACAGTTTTCATCTATGCAGTATATAGTCCCAAAATAAAAATAATAATTCAGTTTATAAATTTAAAATCACATATAATTAATTTAATTTCAATTTGAATTGTCCAAAAAACAAGCTAAAAAAAAAAATTAAAAAAAAAAAACGTGCCTGACTTATACTCAGACTCCACAGCCCTGGAAGAAATGATTGGATGAGGACGTATCACAAAAATTCCAAGTTTTGAGATTACTTAAGAGTAGTGCTTGGAAGGGCACGCAAAAATGCTGTGCCTAGGACTCTGAAGTTTAAAGTTGGGTTCTAGTGACATTTATGATTTATATGTTGACATCATGACTCTTTTGAACATTTTTTATTTCTTGAAATTTGAACAGTATTAACACGTGCATTTAAATACATGACAAGATTTAGTTAAATGAAAGCAGAAATATGAAATAAAATCAAGTAAGACATTTTTTTTTGCTAAAACACCACTTTTTTTTTTTTTTTTTTTTTTTTTTTTTTAATGTATGAATGAAGAATTGAAGCTTTATATTTTTGAAATAAAAAAAATTCAAACCTTTTGAGGGTTTATTCTCCCTGAAGCCCATTCAATATAATTTTTCAAGACATGAGCACGAAATAAAAAATCAGAACAAAAAATTGACTTCCTTTCCACATGTGACATGATGCTCAGCAGTGGAGATCTCCCCCACCCATCTCTACTGACGAAAATTCCCTGTTTGCTTTTTTTCTTTTTCTGTTTATTTTAAATTATTAGAAAAGATTAAATGTCATTTTTTATTTTCAAAATAATGTAAGAAAAATAAAATTTAGCCAATTAAACTTGAATATCCAGGGCGAGGCAGTTGATCTCTGCTGCCCAAGATGTAAGCTTCTGCATGCAAGCTTTTACAGCATGAATATAGATAATATCAACCTCAAGATATTCAGCATATTCAACTTTACGTTTGTTACAACTAAAATTTTGTCTGATATGCAAAGAATACTGAAATTTATTTTACCATATACCAATATAAATTTCATTATATCGTTCTAACATAAGTTCTCAATTTATTAACTAACATTATAGAATTTAAATCATTGCCTTTTCAATTGAATTTTAATACACTACAAATAATTAGGAATGTAAAGAATATTCGACCACTATTCGGTATTCGGCTTATTCGGCCCTTTTGCCGAATATTGAACAGATATTCTGCCGAATACTTGTAGCCGAATATATTTAGATATATTGTCGAATACTTGCTTATTTGGCCGAATATTCTAAGATATTTGGTTTAATAAGTTCCAGAAAAAAAAATGTGATTTTAAATATTTTTAACAAACAATATTAAAGAATGATATCTAAATACATTAATTATAATAAGAAAATTAAATCCTAATACTTACTCAATTTTAAAGCTTCATGACAACTTATAAATAACTGTATATAATGAAATTACATAAATAAAAAATATTTTTCTTGCTGCATATTTAGGCATCATATGAATTTAAGTAAGTATTGCAACATTAATTTATTTTACATTAAATGCAAAATATATACTGCATTTAAAGTTTAAATCTCTCTCTCTCTCTCTCTCTCTCTCATCAGAGAATTAAAAAAAATTAACTTTATATCTATTTTTTTAATCTGATTTATAATGATTATAAGTTTCTTAAGCAATAAAATTCATAAATATTGAAAACAAATATTTTACTGTCTTGTAAAAATGCTTAATCTTTCACAAATTAAATCATTTTTCTAGCTTTTAGTTTTACTTTTAAATAATAAATATATGACTATATAATTACTTTACTAATTAAAAATTAAACATTAGATGTTGATTAAACGAACTAATGAGTTTGATACATTGAAAAGAAAAAAACTATTACCTATACTGAAAAAAACATTTAATGAGTTACTTCAAAATGACATACAGGGGTAACAAAATTATTTATCACTGTAAAGCCTGAAATTGTGATGCAAAAATAACTTTTCAGCATTTTCAGGAAGAAGTCTGTTTCGTTTGGTTTCATATATATTACCAGCTTCAGAAAACAAACGTTCACTATATACCGTGCTTACATACATTCAGCTGTTATGATTTTTGAACACTCAAACAAAAAATTTATTTCAATTAGTCCTTAATTTAATTTTTGATTTTAAAATTGGAAAAAAAAAATAACTAAAAAAATAAAATAATTTTTTTTAAAGTCAGTATTCGGCCGCCGAATATTCGGTATTCGGCTAAAACTTGGCCGAATATTCGGTATTCGGCTATTCGGCCAAATCACTATTCGTTACATCCCTACAAATAATAAAATGTAAAATTGATTCTATAATAATGCAGTACCTGAAAAAAGACAATATGATTCTGATATAGCATCGAACATAGAAAAATATCATCAATTTATTTTAAGATCATGGGTATGTTATTGATGTCTTCAGTGTTGAATTCAGACATTTTTCTCCGGGAGGGATTTCTGTGGTTGCGGGGGGGGGGGGATATTATAGAGTTCCGGGGGGGATTGCACTTTTTGACTATTAAAAGCATAAAATGTGAAATCTTCCGGGGGGACATTTCAATGCTGGGGGGGGGACTGTCCCCCCACCCCCTGAATTCAACACTGGATGTCTTACAGAATTAAACAAATAAACAAGGAATTTAATTTAGAATAAGTTAAAAACTATTTAAAAAAACAGCCTACAAAAAATAACTTCTATTAAGATAATATCTAAGTTAGAAATTTCTGGCCCATCAAAATATTTTTTTACTTCGGGGATATTTTTCTCATAAAAAATAAACTGAGCGAGAAATAAGATAACATGCATTTTATTTCAGGCTACGCAGCTCCTTAAACATGTTATTCGATTTGATAATCATGCACTATAAGTATATGTACATATCAAATCCAAAATATTAAAAATCACATAAATTTTAGTACTTACCATTGCGAAGTTGTTGTTGTTGTTGGTTTGGCCCATGGGCCCGGTGAGCAGCTTTTTATTCCTATACAGCTGTCTTACTCCGCAAAAACCAGACTCCTACCAGAGGTAAAACTATTGCGAAGTTAGAAGTACGTAGAGCAGTTGTCCAATATTTAAAAACATGGCGCCCATCTTCATCCAAAAACTCGATTCTGTTCTGTTATCAATCACGTGACGCAACGCCTTTCATACGTCAGCAGAGAGCGAGACTGCGCAGTAAGTCCGGAGAGAGCTGTTTTCCATCCTTTCGGAAACTAATCCGATATAAATAGATTATTTTTATGACTGTAGAAAACCTTTCTGTTGTGATTCGGAATAATTATTTTGTCGGTTGTTTTCCGTATCGTAAAGGAAATTTATCTTTTACGAAACGGAAAAGGGTTGGAAATTTTTTACAGTGACATGGAAGTTCAAGATGCAGATGTTCCTGATTAAAGAGGAACTCAATGATATTATAGCACAAGATCCACCAAATCCACCCGATCCCGCATGGCACAAAAAAGATCGCAAGACTAGAGCTCTAACAAACTTAAGCATCGATGATACTCAAATCGTAAATGTAAAAAACTTAGATACTGCCAAATTAACATGGGAAGCTCTGAAAAACATACATGAGAGAAGCAATTTATCCAGTAAGCATTACCTTTTACGGAAGTTATACAGTACTAAATTAGCAGAGGGTGGAAACATGATCACGCATATCACTAATATCTTGCAAATTATAGATAAACTTAATGCCATTGGAGAAAATATTAGCGATTCACATATTTCCGCGCTATTTCTATGTTCTCTTCCCCCCCCAGTTACAATACTTTGATAACTGCGTTGGAGGCGAGACCGGAAAATGAGCTCACCCCTGATTTTATCAAAAACAAATTAACGGACGAATATAATCGTAGACATGAAATGTCAGAACAATCACATAGCGGATATAACAACAACGAGAGAGCATTTAAAACAAATAGGAGATATACACACACTGAAAATAGAAGAGAACAAAAATATTGCAATAACTGTAAAATGAAAAATCATTCCACTTACGAATGCTGGCACTACAAGAGCAGAAACACGGTACAATCCGGAAATCCTCGTAATAATCAAAACAAAAATAAAAAGAATTTCTCATCTTCATTATGTTGTGAAAAGACCGAAACTCGTAGAGAAAATAAAATTCCAAACGAAAGAAAATACGCAAATGATCAGACGCAAGATAAAGCATTAATCACCGAAAAAGTAGGCAAAAATAAATGGATTCTCGATTCAGGATCTACCTCGCACATTTGTAACGATAAAAGCCTATTTAGTAAATTTATTGATTATAATAAAACTTCAGTAACGATCGCGAATGGTAATAAACTGACAGCGTTAGGTTCAGAAGTTTTTATAAAAACATTAACCTCCGAAGGAAAAGAAAAACTAACGAAATTACGCGAAGTACTTTATGTCCCAGACTTAGAGTCGAACCTAATTTCGGTTAGTAAAGCCGCTAAAAACGGGTGTAAACTAATCTTCGACGATAATAAATGCGATTTGATCTTTGATGAAGAAATATATATTAGGGCGAAAAATGAGAAAAATGTATACATTATTGAGGAAATAGACGATGTGGAAGAACCACAAAATTATGCAAACATAACGTATAACTGTGACAGCAAACAATGCATAGATCTTCAGCATCGCAGACTCGGTCACAGAGATTATGACGCGATTAAATCTATAATAACAAATCAACTTGCGGACGGAATAAAGATAGGAAATTGTAAACATAAAAATAAAACATGCGTAACTTGTATCGAAACTAAATTAACTAACATGCCGTATCCTAAATCAGCAACAAACCGAGCTAAAAATATTGTGGATTTGATCCACAGTGACGTATGTGGTCCTTTAGATACACCGACTTTAGGCGGAAAAATTTATTTTATGACTCTTATTGATGATTATTCCCGATATACTACGATATATTTATTATCTAAAAAGAGCGAAGTTGCTGAAAAGATAAAAGAGTATATAACGATGATATACAATCAGTTTGGTAAAAAACCTAAGGAAATTAGATCGGATAACGGTCGTGAATATGTAAAGCAAGAAATAGATGAATACTTAAAACAGAATGGAATTTTACACCAATTGACTGTCCCGCATAATCCGAGCCAGAATGGAGTTGTGGAGAGAAAAAATAAAAGTTTATTAGATATGACTAGAAGTATGCTATCACAAGCAAAATTAAGCAAACATTTTTGGGGTGAAGCCATAAACACCGCAACATACTTACAAAACCGACTCCCAACCAAAGCAAATAACAATAGAACACCTTACGAATTATGGAAAGGAGTTAAACCGAATTTAAAACACTTAAGAGCATTCGGTTGTAAAGCGCTATTTTACGTCGATAAAGTAAATAGAGGAAAACTTGATAACAGGGCTCAAACCGGAACGTTCGTAGGTTATGACACACGATCGACTAGTTATAGAATTCACACACAAGGAAAACAAATTAGCGAGAACGGTGAAATTTCTTGAAAATGAAAATTACACTCAGAAAACATTGAGGAGATACAAAACACCACAAAAACATCCGATGACAATACACAATTACCGGATAGACATGAAAATCACTTAGAAATAAAACTTGACAGTGAGGAGACACCATCCGTGTCCAAACAGCAACCAATTGAACCAAGAAGGTCTAATATTACAAATAGAGGCGTTCCTCCTGACAAATATGTTTGTCTCATAAATAGTTCATCTGAAAATATTCCCGAAAATTGGGAAGATATCGAACAAATGGAAAATATTAATGATAAACAAAAATGGATAAAAGCAACACAAAATGAAATCCAATGCCTAAGAAAAAATAACACTTGAACTTTAACAGATCCACCACCCGGAACAAAAATTATCGGTTCAAAATGGACTTTTAAACTAAAAAAGGACAATTTAGGAAATGTTCAAAGCTATAAAGCGCGTTTAGTAGCACAAGGATATAGTCAAAGATTCGGGATTGACTATGATCAAACTTTCGCACCTGTTGTTTCACACGCTACAATACGTGCATTTCTCATCTCCGCATTGCACAAAAATTTGAACGTGAAACATGTTGACATCACCACAGCATTCTTGCATGGTGAATTAACTGAAACTGTTTATATGAGTCAACCAGACGGGTATATTAAACCCGGCGATGAAAGAAAAGTTTGTAAACTTCAAAAGGCTATCTACGGTCTTAAGCAAGCCGCAAAGGCCTGGTACACCAAAATATCGGAAACACTCAAAAACAATAATTTCATACAGAGCAAACATGATCCAACATGTTTGTACTTTAAATCAAATCAAGAAAATCTGATATATATCATCATCTATGTAGATGATATCCTGATAGCAGGAAAGGACAGTGATATCGAAGAAACAATAAACCAACTTAAGAAAGACTATGAACTGAAAAACTTAGGAGAAGAGAATAATTACCTAGGCATAAACATTAATAAAATCAACGATACATATCACCTAAATCAAAACAATAAAATACACGAACTAGTGAAAAAACTGAATTTAAGCGCTTGTGAGCGTACGAGAAGGCGCCGGGTTCAACTCCCGGTGACTCCGTAGCACACTCTTTGCGGAGTTCCCGGCTCTTTTCTTCAGTGATGTCTATTTCCTTGTGTCTATCCAGTCCTCATCTCGACGAAGGTTTAACTTATAAGCGGGCATTTGTGTCAAGCGAACGTATGATGTATGTTCGCAATCAAAATCAATAGCTCTATGTTTCACGCAAAATAAGGTGTATCTATATGAGAGTGGTGACGTACACACAGAATGTATGCTCATACCGCAACCTACGTTATACACGGTCGGTGCATGACGTTTAAAACGTCACATGGAGTGGATCATTTTTACACGGTGATTGGTGCAAAGCGACGCGCCCCCCGTTTTGCACCAATCACCGTGTAAAAATGATCCACTTCATGTGACGTTTTAAACGTCATGCACCGGCCATGTATAACGCAGGTCGCGCTCATACAGAAGTTTTTGTCTAAACTATGGCAAATCTACATTCCACAACTCGCCTGGAAGAGTTCGATTAGACAGCGAAACAAGTTAACAAACATTAGATTGCGATAATGGCAGGCTCTTCAAGATGCTTGGCGATTCGTTTTTGTTCAAAATCGTCTCAACCAATCAAATTTTATATCCCGTATGTCGCCACTCTCATATAGAGGCATCCTCTGCTAATATTCGCCATCATTTCGAAGGAAACTGACTTGAAATCCTGACCATCCTGACGAAATATAAACCACCGGATTTTAATAATATAAAATACAATGAAAAGTATATATACTTGAAAAGGGATATGACACCACTTGTTAAAATAGATAATGAAAAAGCTCCTTGAAAGCTTCCTACCTGATATGTTAACGACTAGCTTGAGTTGGTGAAGCTCATATAATTGCAGAGACTCTTAATAAACCTCGTACATTTAGCATTGTTAAGAATTTGCTTGATGAAAAAGTTGTTAATTTGGTGAACAATATTCTTTTGTCAAACAACCACCCTTCTTCGAAAAATCAAGGACATGACTGCGGTGACGTAAACGAAGCACTTAACAGCCACCTCAGATGTATTAATTTCACACTACAAATGTATAAATCGAGGCTAACGAAAAAGAAAGGCTACCGCGGTGCTTTACGCGTATCTTTTTTTAGAGACCGCGGGAGTCACGTGATGCTCGAATCCACCAATGCAGGTGTACGGAAAGAGCATCACGTCACACTAGCGGTCTGTAAAAAAAGATAAGTGGTATGCACCGCGGTAGCCTGTCTTTTTCGTTAGCCTCGTGTATAAATCTAGTGACGTCACTGGATTACCAGTTGAGGTTAACGAAAAAGACAGGCTGCCGCGGTGCATTCCACCTATATTTTTTTACAGACCGCTAGAGTGACGTGATGCTCTTTTCGTACACCTGCATTGGTGGATTCGAGCATCACGTGACTCCCACGGTCTGTAAAAAAAGATACGCGTAAAGCACCGCGGTAGCCTTTCTTTTTCGTTAGCCTCGTTACCAGTTTTATTTGTATTTATTTTATTATACACAAGCAAAGTTACCCGGATGATGTTTGGAGACCACTACGGGACGAAATATTTCTGAATGAATACTTAACATAAAATGAAATACCTTCCGAAAAATATGCAGATATGCACTGATGATAAGAAAACAATGATGGGTCACAATTCTTGAGCCATTGCTTAAATTAATGGTAAGGCAAAGAAAGCACCGAAGCAGCAGCTATTGTACTATCAATCGCGCTATCCTCAAGAAAAAATCTCTTTTGAACTTACAACAATGTTCAATGATGTCATTAAAATAATAAAAATATAAAATCACGATATCTTAGAAGAAGAGTTTTGAAATTAATATGTGAAATTTTTGGAAGCCAGCATCCATCCCTTCTGCTGCAAACTGAAGTAAGATGGTTATGTCGAAAAAGACCGTTTATACGTCTGATGAAACTGAGTGGAGAGGTGATATTAGATGAACCATAACGTTCAATTGGCAAAATTTTTAAATAATGAAGACTGGGTGATAAAATTGTGTATTTGGCCAGTACGTTTAGCAAAATGAACTAAAGTAATCTCTCATTTCAATGAAAAACTGCAGCAGTTTTCTATGCAAATGGCTAAAGTGTCTTCTTTTAAGATGAAATCGTTAGACTGATATAATCGCAGTCTTCATCATGTAATTTTCAGTTCCATTACATTATTTTAAATAAAGTTGATTGATTGTCTTTTTAGTGATTTTTATTGACTGTCTTATTAAAAATTCTTAATTAAAGCGTTATTAAAAAGCTCTTTTCGCATTCTGTAGCAAGCTCGGACTGAGCCGAGGGTAGGCACGCCCTATTCTAGGGTATGCCTTGCGCCCCTAAGTCGATCCAATATTTTATTTTTCTTAGCTATATGTTTCGATAGTTAGACATATGTTCCGATTTGTGTTTTGTTAATTCCTTTATGGATTAAAAATTGTATTTAAAAAATATGTGCGTATTTTGTTAATGATTCGACAGAATCTAAAAGTTAAAAGTAATTAACCTTTTAACTAACCCTTTATTTTCGAAGAAAAGTGTCTACATCCCTGATGATCCTTCTCTCAATTATAGAAGCTTCAATATTTCTCTTGCTTTCTAATTACGACAACAATTTTGCAAATCTTGAAAAGTGACTGAGAAAAGTTAATGTACTTACTTATTTTAGTTATTTTAGGCAACTAAAGCGGTCATTTTTTATATACTTTTTCTGCAGAAACTTTGTGTAGTACGATATCAATTTAGCATTTTATGAATCTACGAGCAGGGAAGACCGAGCTATGCTCGGTCAAAATTAAATTTGAGTTCAAATATCATGACCCATGACCAAAATGACCCACTAATTGAATTTTCTCGAACATGTCACTTAGCCCAACAGTCTTCTCGTGCCGGAAAACCATAGGATGCAAACTTTAGTGTAAATTGAGCAGCTTAGATACTGACCCACAATGACCCAGAAATGACCCACTAATCGAATTTTCTCGAACATGCGACCTAGCCCAATGCTTTTATCGTGCTCGAAACTCGTAGGACACAAAATTTATTCAAAATCGTTAGAGCCGTTTTTTAGGTAAAATTAATTTGACCCGCGTTGACCCAAAAATGTCCCACTAATCGAAAGTTCTCGAACATGTGACCCAGCCCAATTGACTTCTCATGCCCGAAAATGGTCGGAAACAAAATTTCGCCAAAATCGTTTGAACCGTTTTTTAGATACAATTAGCTATACCATGACCCAAAATGACCCAAAATGACCCACTAATCGAATTTTCTCGAGCATGTGACCTAGCCCAATGGTTTTCTGGTGCCCCAAAACGGTAGAATACGAAATTTCGTCAAAATCGTTAGAGCCGTTTTTAAGATAATTTTTGCATATATATATATATATATAGGGTAGATATATAACCACCCACAAGATTTGCTCGTATTAGAATATATGATAAAGTCTTTTTTCTTAAGGAGACAAAAAATATCTCTTTCCCGTCCTTAATCTCCTTATCCAAATATTCCAATTTTATTCCCATGGATTTTTTATTGCTCTTATAATATGTGGCATTTTTGCGAAGCGTAAAACTTTAAATAATCTTTAATTTTTAAAATCTCTAATTCCACGCAGAAAATATATTCTAGATATAAATGTTTTTTCAACGAATTTTGCATACTGAATTTTGTATCTATGTGTTGCGGAAGATATCTACTGAGACCACATTTAAAGCTGCTATGTAGCTCAAAAGAGAAAAACTGTAATAAATAAACAGCATTTACTTGTCAAATGTTAACAGAAATTGCATCTATCTTGTTTATAACTAACTTGAAAACTAATTCATATTAAATTAAAGAATTTTTTTTTTATATGTATAAAGAGGTTGGATTGGAACTGTCTGAAATTATATTATTTCCTCTTAATAATCATTAAAAAAAACTTTATTTGCATAACAGTTTTAGAAATATTTATTAAAATACAAACAATTAATGAAATGTTATTTTAAATTAAAAAAATCAAATTGTAAGCAATTTTAATCGGTAGTTATAGAAGCATATGTAATTCTAGAGATTTTGCTAGGAAGTCAACAAACCAGTTGAAGTTTCTAATTAATGTAGTGTCAAAAATTAATACAACGAAGCAAAGCAACGAATAAGTTACTGTGTTAATGCACACAACCATAAATGTATCAAATTATGACCGACATGATAATGTATTTAGATAACTATCGAAAGTAATATGATATGGCCATCATAAAATATTCTTCTATATTCTTCTATTTTTTTATTAATTTATGTAAGTAACGTTGTTACATACCAACATTATCAAGTATGGTGCATTTCTTTGAATTTAACTTTGAGTTACAGAGATCAGTGAATAACGAGTGGCCAAGTGTGATCGAAGATCGCAGAAAGGGTTTCGTTTAATATTCTTTTCAAAACACTTTATCCACTAATTAATGAATCCAAATTATTATTTATAGTTATCCTTATCATTTATCAATAAGAACAGAGCCCATTAAATTTAATAGTAAAATGATAAGAAGTAGAAGCTATTTTTTAAATTAAATTAAAATTATTCAAGAATTGCTTTGCAGACAATTGTAACAACGAGTATTTATATATATGAAAAGCATATTTAATTGCATGATTTAATTTTAGCTAAAAAAGAAGGGGGGAGGTTGGCCTTTAAAATGGAAAAAAAAACGAAAGTTTTTTTTAAATTAAATTTATTAGACAATAAAATGTAAAAATCGAAAATTTCAACTTCCGTCGTTGACAATAGAACCCGGAACCTTTGGGTTAAAGGGAAAACGCCCTACAACTAAACTATCTAGCGTACGCGAAAAAACTGAAATTAAGGTTCTGCTTTAAGATCTAAGAAAATCATAGAAATAGTCAGATGTCATTAAATTAATTCATTTGATCAAAATAATATAACACTTTTTCATAATTTTATGATTTGTCGTGTGACTGGAAGTATTCAGCTATAAGTATGCAAAATTTCAAGTCTCTAACTTATACAGTTTCCGAGTACGAACTCAGTAACAAACGGACAGAGGAGTGAGATGAGTAGGGTTTAGTCAGATGAACGAAACCCTAAACAAATGCACAGTTCAACAGCTTCCTCTGTTGGATATCCAAATAGAAAACTAGACTTTATTTATTTTTAATTAATAACTTCAAATATAAAACTAGGTGCACTTCTACCCAATACAAACTGAGATGCGGCTTATAATGTTCAACGCAAAAAATAGCATAGTAGCGCCTAACTGTTGAACGAACATTGCCAAACTGAATCAACATCATTTGCAATAAATATCTTGCATATTAAATTTGGGGAAATTTCATCCCATAGATGCCGAGATTTACGTTGCCTTCATTATTACGTCGTCTCCAATTAATTATACCTGAAAAACAAGCAAAAATTTGTAAAACAAATGTAAAAATAATTATGAAAATTTAAACTCCATAAAATTTGACCATATTTTTTGTTATAACTTGGGGGGAAAGGTTGTTTCTTTGCTTTTCAGGTATAATTTGTAGAGAATTTAATTTATTTTATGTAAAGAAAAATAAACATATAAACCCGTTAACTTGTTCAAAAGTTATAGTGGTAAAAACCGCTAAAAAACAGTGCTTCGAGATAATTCATTTTAAAGTTTTTGCTTTTGCAGGAATCGCCGGTCTGCGCGATCCAACATTTAACGCCTCGTATCACCTTGTTTTTTAAATTATCCTATCGACTAACTGTATGGCATTTTTAAAGGTTTAAAATAATAATAATAATAATAAATAATTTTTTTTCGTCATTTCAAACCTTTCTGGTCCCCATAAGTCATTACTAGAAAAGAGCCCGAACCGCTTCTCAGGGGGAAATCAACCCTAACGGATGGATTAATTGCATTTCTTAGAAGAAGGACATTTAACCTTAAAAATAAAAATATTAAGAATAAGTATTAATCAATCAAATAAAATATTATTAAGTTTATGTGTAGGTGTAGATTACAAAGCACTTTCTTAAAAAAAATTGGAAAACATCAAGCATAACCACAGAAATTTCAAGCTGTCAATTGTTTTAAGTTAAGAAATAACATATTTGCATTCAAATTTTAATAAGTCATGTGTCCAGCATATATTATGAAACACTTTTCATCACTTCCAGAATAGTGTAAGGAAACTTCACTGCTTAATAATGTGAAATAAGATATCTTAAGTAAACAATTCAGAAAACTCACAACAAATGAAAACTTACTTTCAGAAATAACCATCCATAGACGACAATGTATCCAGTTCTTTGCGTAGTCCTGTGTATGTATTTATTTATATTCTACAAACATCTCTTAGTATAGTAAATATGGTTCAGCTGGAAAATGCATAACTCAATTAAAAAAAACATCCTTAAGCCGTTGCTCATACACAATAATGCTTACGAATTCTTTTGTGTAGCCCGGTATATGATCTGTAGAATCTCTACACACCACATAGTCGCAACAAATTAGTTAAAATTAAAAACGCATACCAAAACTAATAACACTCTTCAGCATTTATCGTTCATAGACAATACTGTAACCGAAATTTGTTGTGTGTAAATGAATGATAAGGGTATAACTGTTATGCACGTCATATTCTACAAGTAAGTCTCTTCTAGTACACCTCAATAATGTAATATAAATTTAATTATGTTTGAAGTAGTGCAACATTGTTAAAATACGCTGGAAACGATTTTTCCATGTAGACCATTATGTAACCGAATTATTTTGTATTGACCCTGTAAAGGAATGATAACTGCTTTGCACTTCATATTCTACAGAAAGCGTGTTTTAGTGCACCTCAGAAGCCAGAAATGTATATCAATTTAATTATGCTTGAAATAAGTATAACATCATTAAAATATACCGCAAACGATTTTTCCCCATAATGTAACGGTATTCTTTTGAATGTCCGTGTAAACGAACTATAAATGCCACACACTCCATTTTCAATAGTGAACTTGTCATGGTAAACCTCAATAACATGTATATCAATTGCATGGAAATCCGAGTATATTTACGCGAGTTAGAGCACGGTCAGACGGCAGACAGACAAACAGAATTCATAAACACTTTTCAACTATGTTGGAAAGTGATAAAAAAAACTGCAATCGACAATGAAGATAGATAGATTCAAAAACATTACACACACAAAAAAAGAAGTTTAAAATTTTCTTACGAAGAGGTATTCTTAGTAAATTGATTTACTACTATTTCATTTGATTACTATGGTAGTCGGAAATTTATTGACCATGACCTTAAAGTTCCTTGTAAAAAAAAAAAAAAAGTCTGCATGCAATGTCCGAAAAAAGACTTCATTTCGTCCCGATATTATATAGGTAAGAGGCCGCTAGGAGGTAAAATTGACCCACATTTAAACACAAATTAAAGCTGATTTAGTTTTTTGTACTCTAACTGAGTTTGCCTTGGAGATGTCGAGGGCAGTGACGTTCTTTTTACGAATGATTCTCCATGTCTCGAGAGATTCTTCATTCCACATTTTCGTGTAATCTTCATTCATCCTAATTTCGTCTCATTCCACATTTTCTTCAGTTTTCATAACCTTCGTAAATCTTTTAGGATTTTATAATAGCTGGACTCTGAAGTCCTCCAATGTCGTTTTTACTTATTTTTTAACAAAGTTCGTTATTTAAATATATATTCATTTATTGTGAAATCAGTTAGTAAAAAAAATGGTGGTACAATCACTTTATTGTGTATCTTAGTCATTATTATTAATATATTTTAAACTTTTTCCTGGATTGCTACACCCAGTTAAATCTAGAATTCACACTAATTATCTCTTTCTTTTCCTGTATTAAACTATTTCTGATCTGCAGAAATTTCAAAAAATAAATTTCAGCAAGTAGTCCTCGTTCTTTTCTATTTAGAAATTATGACTGTCGATGTTATTTGACATTGAGATAAAAATGGAAATCACTCGTACGGAATGTTAAGATGTTTTGTCGCAATATTATTTCATGCTGTGAATAGTTATTAAAAGCTGATTTTACATCCTAGATCACAGCTGTCTAAGTGGTCCTCATGCGCTAGAAAGGATTAAAAAAAAAAAGGGGGGGGAGACACCGATGTGTGGGACAGATCTTAGCGAAAGTTCAATTGCAACACTTCTCAAAATTTGCGTATCATTTTTGCTTTCTTCTATATCTTTACAAGAAGAAAGTAGTATTGGTTTCGAGAAAAATTTCCACTTTCGCTTTTTGACGGATTTATACTTTTAGAATGTCCTAAACACGATTTGGTTGTTTTTCAAAAATGTCTGTCCGCGAGTCGGTCTGTCGGTCTTTGCACAGAAAAAAAATAACACCTAAAACGGGTTAAAAAAAACTGATTTGGGTTGAAAGATTCTTAGGTATGAGGTTACCCAGTTTGGGTCCATGTGATGACCTATGTCTGTTTTGGTTACCACTGTATATCCATTTTGGGCACTGTTAATTATCCATTTTGGCTATCTTAAGACCCATTCTGGACACCACCCAAAATGGGTATTTAACAGTGCCCAAAATGGATACACAGTGGTAACCAAAAAAGGCATGGATCATGACATGAACCCAAATTGGGTAACTTCATACCTAGGAATCCTTTCAACCCAAATCGGTTTTTTTTTTATACGTCTTAGATGTTATTTTTTTCTGTGTTTGTCTGTGTGTGATACACATTTTGTGGGCGCTGTAACTGAAGACATAATGCACGGAATTAAATCACACTTCAAAAGTGGCGTAAATTAGTGATGATTAGCTTTTGGTGTAAATCGTCCAACAGCTGGCACTGCTATGCTGAATTTTTTACGATTTCCGCGATAGCTATAGCTCAAGAACTAATGTACGGAATTTCATCAAACTTCATATTCTTTTAGACCTTAACATAAAAAGGCGTTGATTAGATTTTGTTGTAAATCACCCAACAGGTGGCGCTGCTAAGCTGTATTTTTCACGATTCCCGCTATAGCTGTATCTCAAGAATGAATAGATTGTTATTTAATTTTGGTTGCAGACAATTTGATTTATATAGAAGACCTTGACATAAATTGGTATCTTCAGTTAGATCTTTGCATATAAAGACGTTGATTAGGTTTTGGTAGAGATCGCTCAACAGGTGGCGCTGTTATGTTGCATTTTGCACGATTTCTGAGATAGCTGTATGTCTCAAGAACTACTGCACGGAATTTCACTATATTTCATATTCTATTAGACCTTGACATAGATAGGTCCTTTTTAGCTTTGGCCTTATACCGTCCAGCAGGTGTCGCTGCTATGCTCTGTTTTTTTAGGATTTCCGCAATAGTTATAGCTCAAAAAGGAATAGATTGTCACTTAATTTTGGCTGTAGACGTTTTGATTTATACAGAAGAAAGTTTTGTGATGGCTACACCATACCAGTTAAGATATGGTAACAAGAATTTTAGAAAAAGCCATTTTTAAATGAAAGATATTAATTAATTTTATAATTTAATTAAAATTGCATATTTACTCGTTAGGATGTGTGCCAATTACCGTATATACTCGCGTATAAGTCGACTCGCGTATAGGTCGACCCCCTAACTTTTAAATGCATATTCTGCAAACAATCAAAAACCCGCGTATAAGTCGATCCCCTAAGTTTTTACTTCAATTTTGCATAAAATCAAGCCAAAGATTTCACTTTCTAGACGCATTACAAATGGTAGGAGAGATTCGCCAATTCGAAAAAGTGGTAAGTACACAAAAACTAATCAATGAAATATTTTTTAATGATAAATTATTATTATTTGTATATTTTAAATATTATTTTATTATTCTTACACATAAAAAGCCAGAATTTTGGCAGTATTTGAAGTTTTTTTTTTGTTGTTGTTGTTTTAATTGACTCGCGTATAAGTCGACCCCCCAATTTGCTTGCCGAAAATTGTCAGAAATTCCTGGACTTATACGCGAGTATATATACGGTAATGACATTTTTGTTTTTAATATCGGTCATTCCGTATATAGTATTTTTCGCCTTTTTTTTCAAGAATTCTACGATTACACAATTCAAAGATTACGAACAAAATATTCTGGTACTAAAAAAAACAAAAACCATGGCGCACCCAATGTGGGATGGGACCTATACGTACCATCCGTCCTGAAAGGGTTAAAAGAAAAAGGAAACAACCTATATCTTTTTGCCCGTCATAATCTACCTATATACAAAATTTTGAAGTAATTCATTCAACCATTTTTAATATATCTGCTTATCGTGGTTTCTGTGACGTCATTTGAGCCAATCGAATCTGTTCTTGATTTTTGAGGCTCTAACGTTCATAAAAATTGGCTAATTGCACACATTTTGAATAGGGTGTTAAGGTACACAGTCGTACTTTTTTCGCTGAGTCATAATATTGTGTTTTCAAAATATATATCCATGCCTCTGAAATTAGATCGTAAAATAGTTCAACGAAGAATATATTATGTATTGCGTGATTGAGGCAACGTAAACATGGGGTAACCAATTCCATTTTCTTTTTTCCGGTCCTGATTAGTATTAGGTAGCTTTCAATACAAAAAAGTATAAAGCTACCTATTGCAGCCGTTCAGAGGAAAGCAGTTCCGGAAAATTTCGATATATTTTCACCGATCATGACCCCCAGACCCCAATACCACCCTCCGTTCAAATGTTGATTTATATATATACATATATATATATCCATATATATATATCTGACCTATGTCATACGATAACGCTCGTATTTATAAATCAATTTCGATGAAACCATTTGTGTGTATTAAGCTCACCAATGTCTCGACCGAGTTCGTTGGCCAGCTTGATCCGCCATTTTGTTTCAAGATGGCGGCCATTTAAAAATTTAAAACTAAAATAAATATACAAAAAAGTTAAAACTTCAAATTTATTTTTTAATTACGTGTTAGGCCTTGATACAAGGATTCCAGAGAATTTCTTGGTTTACCTCTATCTTAAAAAATGGCTGAGATAGAACAATTTGAAATTGTAGGGTGGCTGACATTTTGAAACAAAACAGCACATTAACGCGATTACTGGCAAATTATTTTCTTTCATTGTTGTAATATTTTTCCCAATCATACGCATAAAACTATATACAGGGTGTCTCAAAAGGTCGTTTACAAACTTAACATGCAGGTCTGTCATATCATGATGAACAAGATTTACATAGGAACTTGTGTTCGAAAATGCAAACTGCGACCGCTAGAGGGCGATGATCGCAGGTGTGGAGGGGAAGAAAGAAAATATATCGAAAGAGGTATTAATATGACTTTTATTAAAGAACATGGTTTAATTTACACAAGATGTTCAAAATTCATTCCATTCGCCGCAATGCATGCTTCACAACGTCGACGCATGAATTCACGGACCCGTTCAAAATGGGAAAATCCGGCTGTGCGACCCGTTGTTGCAAATACCAGCGTGCGAATGCAACGCGTTGGGGATAATCGTCAACGCACAATGCCTGTACTCTTTGTAAGTGGTAGGGGTGGTTCGTGTCCTCATGCAGTATGCGCATAATGCTGGAACGACGTACACCCAAGACGCGTTCGCTTGCTCGGAGACTTGTTTGCGGGTTCCTGTCAAATTCCCGTAGCACGGTTTCCGTGACACGGACAGACGTGCGTGTAGTGCGTTCTTGACCGATGTAGCTACGTACTTGGAAAGCTCGTGCTTCACGCAATCTGCGGTGCAATTGTCTAAACAAAACATGACTTGGCTGACGTCTGCTTGGGAAGCGCTGAAGGTATATCCGTACCGCGGCTCGGGCATTTCCATCCGCGGCGCCATATACGTAATGCATATCGGCCAATTCTGCGTTACTAAACCGATTCATCCTTCTCCTGCAACGTCTTCGCCTGTAATTATTGCGCTTTCCACTCTCCCGTAAGTCTGCGCTCATCGCCCTCTAGCGGTCGCAGCTTGCATTTTCGAACACATGTTCCTATGTAAATCTTGTTTATCATGATATGACAGACCAGCATGTTAAGTTTGTAAACGACCTTTTGAGACAACCTGTATTCATATCCGTTAGCGCCAAATTCTCGCCAAAATTGGCAACGTTTGGTGAAATATCGCCAAATTTGGCGACCAAAATAAGTCTTCATAAATGAAGTCAATTTGGCTATTGCTCAATAATTTGGCGAATTTCTTATTCAAATTCAGTATTAACGAATCTTTTGTAACCGTTTCTTTGCATTTTAACTTGCCGTTTTCGTGTAACATTAACTACAATTTTAAAACGAAGATATAGGAAAGCTACCTTTTCCTCCCGGTACAAGCCGGAAGGACTTTTTTCTGTTAGACTGCTTAAAATAATGTATTTTTTGGATAATCATCCACAGTAGAGCCTTGATTCTCGAGCGCTCCAGATGTCGAACAATTCGCTTCTCGAATAAAAAATTCGAGCGAAAATTAGATTCGATTCTCGAACAGTGACTGGCCAAACTGACGGAATGAAAAATGCAAAAAAGGGGGGTTTTCCCCCTTTTTTTCAATGGACTCAATGTATACATAAATGAAACGGTAATCGCAGAGTCAAAATTCATGCATTTTGAGATTTTTGTGCAGAGTTGTTGAATCTATTGAATTTTACTTCTTTTTCGGTTTTCGCTGGTTTTACTTCTTTTTTCGATCTCCTTTTTTCGTTTCTTTCTTTCTTTTTTTTTTTTTCCTTTCATTTTCACAGGTACGAAGTCTCGTAATAACTGCGATGATTCCGTCCTGGTGCAAACAAATTTCATGCATTTTTAGATTAATAAGCAGAAAGTTAATTTAGTGTTCCTAGTGATCTAAAAATAAGAATCTACCCCCCTCCCCTCCTTCTCCCTAATTTCAATTCACACATGGTTTCACCAATAAATGGTCGGTGCGCTTTTCGTTATATTTTTATTAAAATATTCTAAAATTGTCACTGTCTCGTGCATACTGTAACTCTAATGTATTTTTACATTTTACGATTTTGTACTACGCACTGTTGTTTAAAACAAGTAAATACAGAGGGTAATTTTGAGAGACGGGAACCAATTAATAATTTTCATTATTTCTTATTTTGCAATTTGATTCGGTTCTCGAATAATTCTTTTGAACGAATTGTGTTGAGAATCTAAGATACCACCGTGCTTACTAAATTCACTTTTAATATTAAAAAAAAATTTGAAGGGGTTGGGGCAACACAGTGCCAAGCCACATTTTTGGTGAAATAAATCTAACACTGTAATCTGTTGCTTATTATGGTAAATTATTATAATCCTACATATTATTTATTTCTAATGCCACTTGGTGGCAGCATATGTTCCAGGTTCGTTTTTGCCCCAGACATTTGTGCCTCCAATGAAGATAGTTAATTTACAAAGGACGTAATATCATTAAAGTAATGCCAATGCCATATTATTATTCAGAATATCTCAAATGTACTAAAAAAAATACCTGACGGATCGGCCTACAGGCACAGGTAGATTTCGAAGACGCAGACCGTGGGGAGCCTGTTTGTCGGGAATTGCGGAAGAAATGACCTTTTTACGATGATGCGGCAGTTGGAACCGCCTACTTCGAAACCTAACTTGTTTGCAGGCGGAATCGGCAGCGATTTTTTTGTTTTTAATTTTTTTTTTGCTATAACGGTTGGTCCTATAAAAAACTTGTAAATATAAAAGTTTTAAATAATATTAAGAGGATTAATAATAGATTTAAGCGGATTTGAAATCTTGAGAATTGGCGAAGTTATGAATTTTTTTCTTCTAAACCCCCTCCCCCCCCCTTAAGACAATTTTTAATTATATCAAAAATCTGTCATACATAAATTTTCGGCCCTTCTCCTAGAAGTAATAATAACTTCAAACGGATTCGATACGTATCATAAGTAAGAAATTATGGGGTTTTTTCTGTTTTCACAAAAAGCCCCCCCCCCCCCCATTCCCCCCCCCCCTTGGTTCGATTTTGTCCATTAACGAACTTGACCGAGATTTTATGCCCCTTGATTTTATGTATCAGTTTCGAAAAGATGCGGGAGTTGGAACCGCCTACTTCGAAAAATAACTTGTTTGCAGGCGGAGCCGGCAGGGATTTTTTTTGTTTTTAATTTTTTTTTGCCATAACGGTTGGTCCTATAAAAAACTTGTCAATATAAAAGTTTTAGATAATATTAAGAGGATTAATAATAAATCTACGCAAATTTGATATCTTGTGAATTGACGAAGCTATGATTTTTTTTCTCTTAAAACGCCCCCTTTTTCCCCCCCTTGAGGCCATTTTTAATTATATCAAAAATCTGTCATACATACATTTTCGACCCTTCTCCTAGAAGTAATAATAACTTCAAACGGATTCGATACGTATCATAATTAAGAAATTATGGGTTTTTTTTCTGTTTTCACAAAAAGCCCCCCCACCCTCCCCCTCTTGGTTCGATTTTGCCCATTAACGAACTTGACCGAGATTTTATGCCCCTTGATTTTATGTATCAGTTTGTAAAAGATTAATGCAGAATTTTTCCAGTTATCGTGGTCAGAAAAAAGTGACATAGATAGATAGATAGATAGATAGATAGATAGATAGATAGATAGATAGATAGATATAAACTTTTGAACTGGGGGTGGTTTTGGGTTCTGGGAGTCATGATCGGCGTAGATCTGCAAAAATTTTTCAAAATTTCCAACTTAGGTGAGAATGTAATAGGTAGTATTTCTTACGAAATCTACCTAAAATTGTCAGAAAAACTGTATGTTATATATCTTGATTTGAGGATTTGATTTAACTTTTAAACTGATATATCTCAGAAGTTTACAAATATGGTTTAGCACTTTCTTGCCCCGAACCAGTGTTGAATTCAGACATTTTTTCCGGGAGGGATTTCTGTGGCTCCGGGGGGGGGGGGGATGTCCCCCCGGGCCAACCCCTGAATTCAACACTGCCCCGACCCTACTAAATTATCGCTAAAGGAAGTATCTACTCATTAGTGTTGCCAAGTCTACTGTCACAAAAAAGCAGCACGGTGGCTTCTACATCAAGACATAAAAATACAGAGAATCCTATGAAAACGGAAACTGTCTATAACGGAATCCTATTTTAAATGTAAAAAGTCCGTGGTCCCGACGGAAAAAGTAAATCTATCCGCTAAGAGGAAAACCTCTTTAAAACGCATTTTTTCTCTGGTCACTTGAAATTTCGCCTTAGCAGGTTTTACTGTATTAAGTAAACGCGATAATCTTAGAGAGTAAAAGCTGTGATAGCGGAATCGCTAGTGACTGAAACAAAATTCCGTACTAGAGAAGTCTTTGATTGAGAAGTTATAATTGTATGTTATTCTTTCAGTAGGGGCCATGATTGTTTTACGTATAAGACGGGATTTGCTATAGAAAGGTTCTGTTTTTACAGGATTTTCTGAAGTAAGTACACTAAAACCTGTAAAAACAGAATCGCCAGGCACCAGAAAAATATTTCGTTTTAGGCAGATTTTTCGTTTGAGCAGATAGATTCCATTCGGCAAGACCGTAAAAATTTTTCTGTAATAGGCAGGTTTTATTTTGACAGGTTTACTCAGAACCCGATCAAGCTGAAGTTGGGCTCAGGGCCTGTTAAAAAGTTGCCCCCCCCCCTACCTCCCCATTCCCGGCGACACTTTCAGAGAAAAAAAATGTAGGTTTATTTGATGAGTTGACAAAGTTGTTTGGGTGAAAGTTTCAAGTTTATAAAAAAAATTTAACTTACAAGAATAATCAAGAAAATGAATCATTTGTATAATTCACAAACATCTATGATCCACAGTTTATGTTGCAGAATAAATGAGGACGTTTTTTTCAAAATCTATGAATAGAATATGGAAAACTTTTCTAAAATGATTGGGGGCCCTAAAATGATACCCTGATTCCTCTAGCTTTTGAGGTTAATTGGTGCCTGACAGTGTCCCCAGTCAAGGTACTCCACCACAGTTGTTAATTACTACTATATATGCAGACAAGTGTTCCGCCAGCATTGCCGGTATCAATGTACCCGCGACTGCTAGAAAAACAAATAACTTGTCGTTGGGGGCCACCGTAATACTTATCCATCATGGATATGTATAATATAAAATATGAAAATAAAACATGTGTAAACTATTTATAAAATGCATTGCAATTCGAATAAAATCGTGGCTTGATAACGTCATAAACTTTAAATGCTCTATTACTCCAAAATTGATAATCATATTAACTAACGGATTACTGCGTCGGATTAAGCTTCTCATTTCCAATTAAAATATATCTTTGAATTGAAATTTGAATGAAATACAGGGTCACGAAAAATCGAAGAGTGTGGAAAATAGGATTCCCAATATC
Organism: Maratus michaelseni; assembly: GCA_963931845.1. NCBI lineage: Eukaryota > Metazoa > Arthropoda > Arachnida > Araneae > Salticidae > Maratus > Maratus michaelseni. The sequence goes on from OZ007587.1 coordinate 255,387,838, forward strand.
TCGGCAACTCATTATTCGATCGACTTCATCCTTTATGCAAAATTTATGTTTTTTTATTGTCTTTTATGTTCACTCCTTAAAATAAACAATTTCGAAAATTTTTATATACCTTTTATCAGAACGAATATTTCGAAAGTCCAAAAAAAAATAGTTCCGGATAATCGAGGTTACTGAAATTCAATAAGCTTCTTCCCATTAATACTTACTAATAAGTACATACCAAATTTCAAATCTCTATCCCAATTTGTTTGGGAGGTAGAGCGTTTACAGGCACACAGATAGACGGACGGCAAATTTTTTTTTCTAAAAATATGTTTTTCGGAATCTCCAGTGTCTGAAACGTGTAAATCCGTCAAAAAAAAAAAAAAATCGATTTCCAAAACGATTACAAGATTTACCTTACACTACGGATGATGGGTAAGTAAAATCAGGACTTTTCGCGTTCCGCGCAGTGGTTCAGCGAAACGGGAAAAATTGGACGTCCCGTGTAAATCGGGACACCTGACAACACTACTAGTGGTATACATTGTTACATACAAAGTCAACCAACCAAAATTGCAGAACATAAAAGAAAAAACATAAATTTTGCATAAAGATTGAAGTCGATCGGATAATTAGTTGCCGAGATATTTGTAATTATATTTTCCACACTCTTCGATTTTTCAAGACCCTGTATTTCCTTCAAATTTCAATTCAAAGATACATTTTAATTGGAAATGAGACACTTAATCCGACACAGTAAGCCATTAGTTAATAGGATTATCAATTTTGGAGTTATAAGGATGTTTCTTTTACGCAATTCAGTAATAGAGCATTTAACCCCTTGGGGACGAGCGACACGAATACGTGACGCATAAGATGCTCAGAATCCTCGATTAGTCCCACCAGTTTTTTTTTTTTTTTTTTTTTTGTAAAGTTTTCCTTATCTAATCATAGCATTTTTGCGATTCAATTAGGTGAAAATTTCGCATTTGAAAAACCGGTGGTAACAGATTAAAAATTCTGTAAAAGACGCTCGTCGCGAAGGGGTTAAAGCGAGGCTAAAGTTTATGACGTCATCAAGCCACGATTATATTCGAATTACAATGCATTTTATAAATATTTTACACATGTTTTAATTTCATATTTTTAAGTATCCATATCCATGATGGGTAAGTATTACGGTGGCCCCCAACGACTAGTTTTTTTTTGTTTTTGTTTTTTCCAGTCAAGTTTATTAATGTTTTTTGGAAAGTTGTGCAAATAATTTTTTCGGCTATATTATTCCATCATAATCATTCTTTGTTCGTGATTTTCAGATTAATATGGAACTAAAAACACGAAAAATCTGCTACGCATTAAAATATAACTGTATAATATTTGTTTACTATCCTTTGCTATCATTCTAGAGCGTTTTATACCATTCATCGTCACATGATGTCAGCGAGATTTTAATCGATGAAAACCACCTGTTCGTTACACGCGATTTCGGTGAAAATTTAAGCTGCTTATATTCTAAAAGCTTTGGTAATTCACCTTCTACAATACAGTACAAAGAAAGGATTTCAAAAAGCTGTGCAAATATCTTTGTCCAAGAAAAGAGAAAAAATCTGTCAGTTTTGTATCCTTCTGGTTTGGGGTACTCGTGACTTTTTTTTTTTTTTAATGGCAAGATTTTTTTATTGCTTTAAATAGTTGGAAAAATATCGTGTTATTTATGAAACAGAAAAATCATGCGTCAAGCACAGATTATGAAACACTTTCCAACACATTCCGAATACTCTAACAAAACTTAATCGTTTAATAAGGTGAAATATGTAACCTATCTAAGTAAGCAATTTGGAAAACATTTGAAAACTCAATTTTGGTAATTACCATCTAATAGTCGAGAAAAAATTCAAATTCTTTTGGGAATCCCTGTACATGTTGTATCGATTTTTTTATGTACCACATATTATGCGGAAATTTAGTTCAGATAGGAAACGCATAATAAGACAGTAGAAAATTCCCTTTCAGCCATTTCCGTCAGTAAACAGAAATGTACACTGTAAAAAAAAAAAAAAAAAAATCTCAAATTGACAGAAAAAAAACTGTCAATTTTGGCGCCAGTGGAAAATCGTTTAAAATACAGAAAATATCTGTGTGTATTCATTAAAACAATTTTTTCTGAGAAAAATATTGATTTTTTCTGTAAAAGTTACAAAATTCATATTTTTACAGGAAGAAACTGTTTTTCCTTAAAACAGTTTTTTTTTGGTCAAAATTACAGTTTTTTTGTTTACAGTGTACTCGAATTCTTTTGTACAGCTCTGTATATAATCTATATAATTTATACACATCAAGTACGATGCAAACAATTTGTTAAATTAAAGAACGCACACTACAACTGACAACGCACTTCTATAGCAAATATTGCTACTACACAATGCTGTAACCGAACTCTTTTGTGTATCCTTGTAAATGAACGATAAATGGTTTGCACACCATATTCTGCAGTAAGCATCTTGTAGTGCGTCTCAGTGATGTACTATATCAATTTCAATACGTTTGAAATAGTTTAACATCATTAAAATACATTGCAAACGATTTTCTCCCCATATTCCATAATGTACCGGAATTGTTTTGGATGCCAATGTAAGTGAACTAAGAATGCTGCATACCTCATTTTCAATAAAGAACATGCCATGACAATATTTACGCGACTTAGAGCTTGGCCATACAAAACGAAATCATACAAACGTTTCCGAAAATTATAAGCAGCAGAAGAAACTTTTTTTTTTTTTTTTAATAAATGCTTTTTTAAATCTCGAAAATCTATTAGTTTCGGAGGTATTTCTCAATTATAAAAGAGTCGTGGGTAGCTCGGAAGAGGTTATATATTATATTTTCCTTCATAGTTATATTATATTTTCCCAGATAAAAGAAACATTTGTCTTTTTTTTTACAGTGATGTAATATATTTTTACAATGCCTTTCTTTACAGTTTCAGCAGATTGTTTTCCTTATATTTTTGCAGCAGATAAATTAATTAAAAATTTGAAGACCGAACGATCATTCCCCTAACCCACTAAAATGTTGGTTGCGATTATTGTAATGTTTCCAGGTCCAGTGTCACAAAAAGCGGGACAGGGAGACAAAAAAAAAAAAAAAAAAAAAAGACAACGGCTTTTAAATCGGGACATAACAAGTTAGAAATTGTACGTCAAACGTGACAAATGAGATGCGTTCGTACTATAACTCGTTTTATAAATATTCAGCAAAAATGCATGAATACAAAATTTATTTTATGTGCAGATTTTCATTTTATAGATTATTCATTTTATGAAATTAAGGTTATTATGATATGGTTAATTTCCGTAATAAAATAAGTACATTTTAAGTTGACAACATTTTATCATTTGTTGACATTTACTGAAAATTCCAATGGGAAACTTAAACCTAGCACTGAAAATTTCAGAACTTGAAATCCATATTTAGACTTTTTTCCATTTAATATCTATTTCTCCGGAAAAATCTATCCAAAAACTGTCGGTAGATTATAGGATTGCTATAATTAAACAATTTTAGTATACAAATTCGGTTTTTAAATTCAGTAATACGGAAATAATAGGACTCTATCTTAAATAGGGCGTAATCACCATGGCAACCTAGTATCATTACCTATCATGGGATATCATTGAATTAATTACACTGGTTTACAAATTTAAACATTTTTTATATACTTTTGATGAAACACCTATTTTCTTATTATACTACCTCTTACTAATAAAAGGCGCTATTTGAAAAAAATCTATCACGTCACATTTTTAAAATTTTTACATTTTTCAATATTCACATTTTTAATTCCATAATATATCTATCACGTCACATTCAACCTACACGCATTGTCAACTTGCATATTCTATATTCTGTTTTATTGTGTTTTTGTGAACTAAAGAGGTTTTGTTTTTGATAAAATGTCTAATAGAGTGTGTAAATTTAATTCTGATCGTTTTTGTTACGATTGGGGACAATTTATAATCACAAAAAAAGGAAGATCGATATCGGATTGTCTTAATACAGCATATTTGCATTATTTTGGATTTTCAGTGAGTAATCAAAATGTTAGGTGGAAATTCATACGATTTTTGGATTTTTTGGGTGAGAGAAATTTAAATAAATGAATTTTTAAGAAAAATTTAAATATTCCAATTTAAGGGTATTTAAAAATAATGTATAATAAAAATATTTAGTCAGTAAGTTTGTTAAAATGTAAGTATCCGTTTTAACATAGGAGTAAAGTTCATTGAGCCTAGTGGGAGGTTCCCAGGGTATCATGACAGAAATATTTCCCGGGATCAGAAGAGGAGAGTTAAGCGTTTTTGCAGTTGTTTTTCGGAGGGGCCTGTGAAACGGTTAACGAACTTTGCGTAAACAAAACGAAAAAATGGTAGTACAGGCTGTTTTCTAGATGCGTTTCCCAGAATTGAGAGTTTTCATGGAGGTCCCGCGCTTCCCAGGATGTCTGGAATGAACATTTAGTTTGTTTTCGAAGTGCAGCTTGCAGTGGGAGCCATCTGGTTTTTGTATTCAAGGTAGGAATGCAAAGGGTTCTAGAATGTTACGCCCCTTGTGTTCGTGATTGGACAAGTGTCCTTATAGTGGGAGGCAAGCGTAGCCCGTTTTTGTTGGTTGCGTGTTTTTTAGTTTTTAAGTGGCGATTAGATCGTAAGAAACTGTTGGAGGCAACCAAGGGCTCGTGCCCCTCTGGTTTGCTATCCCAGGGAAAAACGTTTCGACGCGAGATGCGGCATGTTCGTGCCGGCAAATTATATAGGTTTTGGGCAGTTTAACCCCTGTTGAATTGTGAAAGAAGCAGCAACAATAAAGGTATTGTTTCACGATCCCCTTTTCTCCCGGCCTTTTAACCAAGTTTACAACGTGGAATCAGCGCCCTGTATGAAGGTTTGAGAGAGTCCACGTTGGAGTCAGATCGAAAGAAATCGTAGGAAGAGTTGGCAGAAAAAGTTTAACAGGGGAGGATGCCCGGACACTAGCCCCTTTTCTCCCTGTTGTGGGAAAGGATCGATAGCGAGGAACCAACGCCCTGGTATGAGTTAGAGTGAAATTAGAAGACATATTCCAAAGTGTTGAGCCTGACGAGATTTTCGGGAGAAGCCCTCAAATACAGCATTATACTCTAAATTAACCGAGAGATTTTTCCCTTCCATCGCCGATATAGTACCTAGGAGAACTTAGGGGTTAACGCTCCGAGTCCAGAGATTTCCCTGCTGGTGCTCTGCAAAGAAGGAGTTGGGAAAAAACTTTTCTCCGGTTGAGTGACCGAAGATTTCAACCGAAGAAACTCCCTATGTTTTGAAGCTCCTAGATTTGAGGGTAAAGTACGTGCCTGAGGCCAGCTGTAGAAATTAAGGGCCCCAAAGTCTTACTGTGTCGCCACGAGAATCCCCGGTATAATTAGAAACAACCCCTGATTCACCGGGATGAGTATATATGATGCCATACTAAGAGATTCTGTCACCTTGGTAAGTTTTTTTTACGTATATCTAACTTGAGAGACCATTAATGCAGAAGAACATTCTGCAGAAAGCCTAATTTTCAATAGAACTGGTTGTTTATTGTGTAATAATAATTTGGTTGAAAGTCTGAAATATCCAATTAATGAATTTAATGACCATATACATATGCAAATCTTAATTACCTAAATTCTTGTGTGATTTCTACGGAAAGTCTCCAAAAGAAATTTGTTTTCCATGTTAAAATATTTAAATAATTTTTGTTATGAAAACTTTATAAGTATGTATAAAGTATCTACCTTTGATCTAAACTGTTCTTGTCCTATGTACCCTTCTTTATTTTTTTTAGATTTCTCTTCTAAATATAACTTAATAAAATTTATTAAATTTTATCCTTTACAATAGTTTTTATTTCATTCAGTTTTGAAATTTTTTCTTTATTATATATTTAAAAAGAAAAATAAGTAGCAAAAACCTAGTTAATCTTTAAAGGTGAAAAGTTAAAAATTATGATTTGGTAAATATCTCTTATTATATGATGGATTAAACGTTTAACATTTAACGCTATAAGGTAAAAACGAATTTTATTGATAAGGATTATGCAGTTTGGTTATCAATAGAATTTAAGTGTTGAATGGTGAATCTAAATGTTTTCCTTTTATATCTAACAAGGAGAGTGCCAAGCTTGGTAATCATAGATTTTGATTATTTTTATATATGTTGTAGGGTAGAAGCCCCTTAGCCTCAGGTTCAATGGATTTTATACAACGCTCCTTAGTTCTCGAGATATGGGAGGTCTAATATTATACCACAACTTAAATACTTACTTTGTAAAGAGATAACTGAGTCGGTCGTAGCTCAGTTGGTATGGCGTCTGCTCGTTGTTCCGAAGGCCCGGGCGCAAATTCACAATCACTCAATGTCCTACGCACTTGACGCCAAACGGTTTGGCGAGAAAATAAACTGTAGCACGCATTCGCGTGTCTTATACGAATTTGCAAACTGTTGAAACTACTGCGACATTTCGACCGCGCATTTCTTGTTTATGTAAGAAGTATTTCTGACTAATTATAATACATATATGTAAGCATATATATATTGTGAACATGTGCAATGTGTTTTAGATCCGCTTTATAACTTTACCTTTCTTAAAATGATCACAATAAATAGATGAAAGTGTATTATATTTACCTTAATTACTTGTTGAGGAAATGCTAAGATAAGTGTTTTGTTGCTGATTGATAATAGGGTAAATGTGACATAACAGTAATGGACCCCTCCCCCTCAAAGTTTTTGCTTTATAAAAAAATATCCAATAAAAATTCATTTTTTATTATTTTTTTCAGAACTCTTCCTTGCATGTTTTATAATGTGGTATCGCAAACGACGGCGATTCGATAAACAAAAATTTATCCGATCTTATATTATCGCCATTCAGAACATGTGAAAATTATATATTTCAATAAGATAAGTGAAAATCATATAAAATTCAACAACCTTTTATTCGTTTTGCTTTTGTGCCATTAAAAAAATCATTCGACACACCTCAAAGTTACAGCCGCTCAAAATACATTTCCGTGAGGTCGTGAAATCGTATCTCTTTTCATTTCATCAGTGTATGGTGTATGGTGATGCCCTCTCTTATTACATTAGATAAACCAATTCGAGACTCAAACCCAGGGATAGAGAATAATATTCAATATATCTTATTGAATATACAATATATCTGATCTCAATATCTGATATTCAATATATCTCATTGAATTACTCAAGCATAAAATATTGCTTCACAGTTCCACTGTCTTTCAGTGAAATTTTTACTGAACAAGCTAAGAGATGGTTTTAATTAATTTTTATCTTGTTTGTTTTCTTACAAAAATTGCAAGTTTTTTTTTTCTTTTTTTTCCAGTAATAGAAAACTAGATTTTTTTTATACGAATGGTCATTTACAAAATTTCATTTATTTTTAAGATTTAATATCCATTACTGGAATGCTCAATTAGGTTTCTTCTCTAATCTACTAACACATTTATTTAAATATATATATATATATATATATACTTAATAGGGTGGATTTGAAAAGTAAAAACCTAACGATCCTAATTATTTTATTGAATTTGGCATTATTGCAGTGCTGTATTATTCCCTTTAGAATGTATCTCATTCTATCAATGCTTAACAAACTATATAAGATTTTTTTTTTTTTTTTTTTTGGGGGGGGGGGAGGAGAATAATTTAAAAGGGAAAAAGCGTTTAACTAAATATAATAAATAAGTATTCGTGTTTATTCGAGATTAAATAAAGTAGTATAAAAGGTAAAAAATGTAAATAACACCATGTATTATAAAATGTAGTTTTACTTCTTTCTAAGCTTATTTTATAAAAACAATTATTGTTTATTTAATGTAACTGTTTACAAAACAGGAAATGATCCATTTTCATGAGTTACTGAATCTTTGTAATATCTTTAAAAAATGAAAGCTTTCATTTATTTTTAAAGCATTTTAATTCTGACGATAAAATTCGAGGTAAAAAGGTAAGAGGAATGTTGTAGACTGTACAATTGTAATAAAACACCTATCTATTCAATGGCAATTGTACGATTTTGAGTTTGCCGGCTAAATGCCACGCATCCGCGAATTTAATTTTCTCGCCAAAGCGCTTGGCGACAGAGGTTGGCGTCAAGTGCGTAGGACGTTGAGTGATTGTGAATTTGTGGCCCGGGCTCGATTCCGGTACGTGCTACGTTTGTTTTTCTCATTTTTAAAAAAAATAAATATTCTTGTAATTATAATTTAATAATCTCAATAAAAATTTTTGTTAACATAAATAAATTTTAATTTCGCATTTTTGATTTTTTTAAATCCCTTTTAAAATGTGTTCCATATATGCTTTATCAATGCAACGATACTGAACAACTGTGTCAATTCGTGAATGTAAAGAAACATCATTTATAATTTGCCTTAACAAGGGAAGTCAATGCGATGATAATACTGCTCTGTTTTTAAAGTAAGAAGCTTGATTATATTAATCTTTAGCATAAGAATTAAATTACAACACATTTATGTTTTATTTTATTTTAACTAGAGGGCGCCACAACAGACTTTTGTTATTTCTTTTTTTCAGTTTGATGTGTTAAGTGGTTTTTGTTTTCAAAATTTATCGCACAAGTGGTATCATTCTCTAACAGCTCATAATCGTATAAAAATGGAAGAAGCAAGCTGTAGTTCACAAGAAGATCAATCTGAAGTGTCAGGATTCGACGAAAATCAGAAAATTAATGTTTTTTAAATGATGAGAAATGTTTAATAATGGTTTAAAAATCAAAAATGCTAAATTAAAATTTTTAATTATGTTAAAATTTTTTTTATTGAGATTATTAAATTATAATTACAAGTATATTTATTTAAAAATAAAGAGAGAAAAACAAACGCAGCGCGTTCCGGCATCGAACCCAGGCCCTCTGAACGACGAGCAGATGCCATAACAACTGAGCTACGACCAATGCAGCTATTTCGTTACAAAGTAAGTATTTAAGATGTGTTATAATATTAGACACCCCCATTTCTCGGGAACTAAGGAGCGTTGTATAAAATCCATTGAACCTGAGACTAAAGGGGCTTCTACCCTACAACATATATAAAAACAAGTTGGAAATTGTACGTCAAACGTTACAAACGAGGTGCGTTCGTACGCACGTTTTAGAATTAAATTCATGATATCCCGTGCGTAGAACGGGTTTAAACAGCTAGTTAAGTATATATTTTATGACACTGTTCATACAAATATCTTAACTAGTTATATAAATATTCAGATATATATGTATCAGCTAGTTATATAAATATTCAGATCTTGATGATTTTTAATTCTGTGAAATGAATTATATCGTCTGCAGATTAATTTCTGTAATAAAATAAGTATCTCGGTCGCTTGACGATTTAACATCCATCGGAAGCTCCTATAACAAAATAGCACCGATTTAAAAAAAAAAATCAAATTTCTTAATAAATATTTTTATTAATATCTCCTAAAGTTTTGATTCGATTTTAATAAAATTTGAAATGTCTCGACAAAATTCTGCAAAGAAAATATATTTTAAATTGCAAACCATTTGGTTGGGTAGTTTTTGCGTTGTTATATGCGGACAGACAGACAGACGGACGGACGGACCAAACGACGACTATAGGTGCTACGTATTTATATAATTACGAACGCACCTAATAATCAAAATCTGTGATTACCAAGCTTGGCACTCTCCTTGTAAGATATGAGTTTTAATTATTCCATAAGTAAATATTGATAGAAAGAAAATTAATTTTGTCTATGTATATAAACCTAAAATAAGTGAAATTCGTTGAAGAATAACCAATTTGGAGATGTCAAATTAATTCATCTAGAGTTCGGTTACGGAGATTGGTATTTTGTAATTAAACTTTGAAGAATTTTAAGAGTAATTAATTACATTTATATATACATGGTAATGGAATTCTTCTCATCTATAATGTTATTAGCAAATGAGTGAATTATTGAACCAAGGCTCCTGTTTACTTTTCAGGAGAGATTTTATTGGGTTATTAAAATTTTAATTTAAGAGTCTTAGAACACAATGCCTGCTAAAATTACTGGTGGTGGTTGTTGATGTTTTTTTTATTGTTAAACTCCTACTTAATTTTTAACTTATTTAAAGAAATTGCATTTGTTTATTTTGGGAAATTCTTTAATGGGAATTATTGCTTTATTTGGCTTTTTTCTCTAAAATTAAGTACTGGGTTTTGTTCAAAATTTAAATGTTGTAAAACATCGTAACAAAGATAAAAAGTGGGTCCCACATGTTTTTTGTGAAAGCTGTAGGCTTACTCTTTCATGCTGAGCTTCGGGAGAAAAAAAGTATATCTTCAATTTCAATCCCCAATGCTGTGGAGAGAACCTTCAAATCACGAAAATGACTGTTATTTTTGTTTGACAAAAACTGCACGCTTTAATTTAAAAAATAAACATAAAATTCAATATCCTGACTTTCATCAGTCTCAAAACCGATATCACATTCGGAAACTCTGCCACATCCCGTATGTCTAGGTATGTCAAGTGCGAGTTGCCAAGATAGTGACGATCTGCTTATGGAAGATGAAAATGATGACGAGTTCGTAATCGAAGATGATAAAACGCCACATTTAATAAACCAAAATGAGTGAACGACCTTGTGCGAGATTTGCAACTATCTAGATTTAAGGCAGAGATTCTTGCCTCTCGTCTACAGCAGTGGAATTATTGACACCAAATACCAAAGTAACTTATTAACGAAATCGAAGTCACATTTTATGGAATTGTAAGGTATAGAAACTTGAAATTTAACATGGCTATTAGTTTTAAAACGTAAATCCTCACTCAGAACAGTTTTTAAAAATTTTGAAATTTAAAGGAGGGGGGTGGGGGGGGGGTGGCAGGAGAAAAAAGTTCTAAAAATGCAATTTCTGTAATACTGTTGGGACTAGAAACTCAGGGGTCAGAGTTGTCCTATATTTCCTATATTTATAAAATAACGTTCAGAAATGTCCTACATTGTCCTATATTTCTGTAACTGTCCTATTTTTCCTATATTTCTCTGCTATCTCATACGTTTGGTATTATAATCGTCACCTGCTAACGTTTATGATTGTTTCAGCTATTTTGTTTTTGCCGTATTTCCATAATTACGCATATATTTTTAGAAATTATCCTTTGTAATGTTAGAATTTTGAGGTTTTGGCGCCAAAGACATCGCCAAATTAGAAAAATATGCAACATCTCACGAACTATTGTACTTAGAATTATAATACCAAACGTATGAGATAGTTGAGAAATGTAGGAAATATAGGACAGTTACAGAAATATAGGACATTTCTGAACGTTATTTTATAAATATAGGAAATATAAGAAATATAGGACAACTCTGACCTATATTTCCTATAGGTCAGAGGGCTAGGGGCTAGAAACTTTTTTCTAGCCCCAACAGTATTACAGAAATTGCATTTTTAGAACTTTTTTCTCCTTACCCCCCCCCCCTCCTTAAATTTCAAAATTTTTAAAAACTGTTCTGAGCGAGCATTTAGCCATGTTAAATTTCAAGTTTCTATACCTTACAATTCCATATAAATCGTAATTTAGAACCTTTTAAAAATGTTTTCCGCTCATTTCACCCTTTTAAATTTCGAATAATGTACTTGATACATTCGATTCAGCATACAAAAATACATTAAAATAAGCTATTTGACACATAACTATAATATCCGATTTTTAAGTAAATTTTTTTTTCATCCTTTTAAGGGTTTAGTTTTGGAAAATCCTTTCTTATCATTTGCCTACGTCCAAAGAAGTATTTTCCCTGCAATTTGCATGTTTCTAGGTTCAGTAGTTTTGGCTGTGCGTTGAGTTGATGATCTTTCTAGTCAGGACTTTCTTTTATATACAGGGTGTCCGAAAAGTCTGGAAACCGTCGAATAACTCAAAAATGGCAACTTTTATATCCATAAATAGATTTTTCTAAAATATTGAACACATGTTTTTCCGTTTTTCAATCCGAAGTATATTTCTCGAGTGTTTCGACCGTTTCCAGACTTTTCAATGGAAACGATTCTGACTGCATTTTACTCGATTACAACGCCATCTAAGGTTTTTCGAAGAAAATGTTAATTTCAAAAGTTACGTATTTTTTCCCGTAGAATTCGAATATGCAATAGAAAAGGGGGGTTATCATTTAATATTTCAAAGTTGCCCTCCCCCTTTCCCCCCAGGAGGCAGAGTTGGGGGGGGGGCAACTTTGATATCCCTAAATAGATTTTTAAAAAATATTGAACATGCATTTTTCTGTTTTTCAATCCGATGCATACTTCTCGAGTTATTCGACCGTTTCCAGACTTTTCGGACATCCTGTATATAGATATCTTGATTTAATATCATTAATTAGTGAAAATTTATTAAGTAATATAAGTTATGTGTTAAATAAATTTTTTATTGCTAAATATTTCCTATAACGTTATTTTCTAAATGTCCTATATTTTTCGCGAAAAATGTATATTCTATGAATTGGTCACTCTGACCCCTGGAAATTAGCATTGTGGTTACTTATGAGATAAGAATGCTCGCTAAGAACGGTTTCTGAAAAATTCGAAGCCTGCTTTTGATTTATAACAAATTATATCTGTACCTTTCTAAAAAAAAAAAAGCCAATATCCAAAATCACCATTTTTTACCTATGTCAATCAATTACTCCGCAATAGTCATGTAGATGTAATAGAAAAAAGATAATGTCCCCCTTCAATACATTCCGTAATAATCACCACTCATTAATAATATCACCATTATTTTTTTCTAGCATAAGTCTACCGGAAATGCACATTAGTTGTTTTTAATCAAGGTACAGACATATTTCTCAATAATGGAAAACAGCTGCTTACTGGCTTAAGGCGACCATTTTTTCAGTCCATTGACATTACTAATATGAAGTTATAAGAATTCTTGTTATTGTTAATCTGACTGTCCACGGTAAAGTTCTTAAGGTCAGACTAAAATACATTCATTCTGAGGAAATTTTCTCGTACACATCTCTCCTTTTCCTTAAATCTGCCTTGACAAATTCAGCTTCATCGACTATAATTGTCACTCACTCAGCATAAAAAGTTGGCAATTTTAAATTAGAAACGGGAAATTGTAAACAAGACACCAATCAAGCAATTAAGCTTCTGTTAATTTTCAAATATTACGTTTTTTATCCCTATCATCTGGGGATAATTAAAGGAAAACTTGATAAGGATTTAAAAGTATAAACATACTTAACATTGTCATCTTCTAATGCACGAAGTCCAAAAAATAAATTGTCAATGGATAAGTGCTATGCAGTATCTCTTCCTCCATCAAAATCTTTTAAAATGACAGGGAAAACATACTTTCATAATGACCTCCGAAACAGAAAATTTAGGTTCAAACATTATAACTAGAATCGTAGTAATCATAATTGGTTACAATAGATTAAGACAAGTGGGTAAGTGTGATCGAAGATCGCTCAAAGGGTTTCGTTTAATATTCCTTTCAAAACACTTTATCCTTTCTTTAATAAATCCAAACAAATTTCATTTAGCAACAACAACAACAGAAAAAAGTCATGTTTTTTATAAAGTAAAAATTTACCGGTCTATTTTTCCTTTTTTCGAATATCTAAACCAGCCGGATAGCGGTCCAAGCCCGCTATTATATTCTGTCATAATAATATCCGTCATACGGACTAAATGCAATATTTAAAAAAAATAATTTCAAAATTAAACAAATTGTACACCTTCAAAATGTTAAAATATGCGAATATTTCCATAATCGGATTTTTATCACGATTCAATATGTTTCTCAAACCGGGGCCTCCGAGATGTCGCTGTGTGTCCTGTGTGGTTCAGGACACACAGCGACATCTCGGAGGCCCCGCTCAAACTTATATTTACTATTCTCTATTATTTATATTGATACTCGCTTTGTATTATTCTCAAACATTTGAAAAATTAGTTAAACTTCCTATATGACGTCAGATTTTCTTTTTAATTCTCTAATGACGTGATATTAATCTCCTTTGTCCACTTACACATACTCATACTCCTTGTATTATTGAGAAATCTTAGACATTTTCCGTTTTAATACGACTATGACGTCAATCAATTTCATTTCATATTTATCTTTTTTTCAATTGGTGAAACTTTTTATTTCATTTTCATTTTTCACGTGAAAATCGTCTGATAGAAAATTAATTATTTTAGAAAGAATTTTATTGTGGATTTTAAATCTTTGGCATCTGCTCTAACGAAACATGTTTCAATTTAATAGGAAAAGGCTGTTAGAATTTTGGTTTTTTATCTCTATTTATTAAAATAATACGACTTTTTCAAATTTTAATATTATGAGCTCTTCACAGCTGCTATTCAGATTTATACACTAAGTTTCAACTCTGTAAGTTACATACTTTTTGAGAATGGCTCTGTGACGGACAGACAACGGAGCGGGGGTAATAGGGTTTCGTGAGATGAACGAAACCCTAAAGAAGGAGTAATCGCATTGTAATCGTAGTCACGATGTTTCGTAAATGAAGTTTCTGGATAATTGCAAGATAATAGTAATGCAGAAAATTATCATTATGCAATCGCACTGTAATACGAGGGTCGGTCAGTAAGTTTTTGCCCTCGTATGGAAATGTTGTAGCTATATATAACAGTTATGTAAAAGTGTGCCAATGTGTTATGTGACTAATGCTTAAATTTTTTTCTTCTAGGTTCAAAACTTTTGAAGATATAACGTCTGGTAGGAATGAAAATATCGTACTATTAAAAGTGGTATATCGCGCAGTCCTAAAGTTCCTCTATCTGAAGAGGACGAAAGCCATCACGGCGATCTATGACGATATGAAAATTGTTTATAGTGCCAAGGCAACACTAGATACCGGGCTTGCTCATTCATTCTCATGACGTCACAAATAGTGGCTGGCCATGACCAGCGATTGGTAGAAAGCGACGCGCCCACCGTTTTGTGCCAATCGCTGTATGTCTTTCGTCACGGCCAGCCACCATTTGTGACGTTCTGATAATGAATGAGCAAGCCCGGTGTCTAGTGTAGCCCTGGTAATACCCATTCTTAAGGGGAATCTTCACTCCTTTTGTAAATCGCAGGCGAGTAGCGCGACCTCTTGTGTTAAAAGGCAGAAGATCCCTTTGCATAGCCTTTTTACTACAGACTTCTTCCGCTGCCGAGTGACCAGGATATAGTTCTCCTTCCCCTTTCCCCGCGAAAAGTAAACATTCTTCTTTCTAGTATTTTTACCAAGGGTGTATGGTGGAAGAGGTGAAACTTTGTAATCCACATTGGACCTTAGAATAGGGTGATAGGGGATCAAGCAAGAAAGAAAGAAAAAAAGATACCGTTTTTCAGATAAGGAAGGAAGAAGGAAAATTTTAGCTAAGTTAGGACATTCGATGCTGGATGGAAAATATTTATTTTTGAGACAATCGATGTCTTCGGAGTACACTCAACTTCTTTTAGCGAATAGATTGTTTTATTGTTTTACTTGCAGTAATATTATACACAGTTGTGCATTTCCGATGAGAATACGGTATTTTAATATTTCATTAAATTAATTATTAAGTAAATATATCAATTATAATTAAAACACATAATAACTCAATTTAATAATAAAAAAGAATTAAAAAGTAAGAAAACAAACATCAGTGGCAGTAATAGTGAGGGGGGGGGTGGGTGCCATTTTCAATTCTTGGCGCTAGATGCGAGAAAATACCCAAAAACGTCCTGAAACAAACTGCTGTTCATAGCTGATTTATAACGTTAGATTATTATATTCTGTTTTCTTAAATTACATTAACTGATGAAAACTTTAATTTATTAGCTTTTTTACACACTTCTGTTTAGCTTATAGATGTAAAGATGAAATTTTGTAATCGATATTTTACTCACTTCCTCACATGCCTTATTTGAAATCAAGTGTTAAAACTATAGGTGCAGATTCACGGTCGCCAGTCGCCACGTGGCGACTAAATTTTTTGCTGTGGCCACTAACTTTCGGTTTTTAAGTCGCCATGTGATTTAAAAGTAATCAATTTCTGGTATTTCCAGTCCACATCGTGAAATGTTGGTATTTTTTTTTTTTTTTTTAAGATTAAGACCAAAACACATAACAAACATTATTATTATCTTTTAATAACATTTCAGGATGATCTGTTTAACACAGCAAACTATTAATATGTTCGAATAGCAATGTTATTCGTAACAGTTTGAATCTGATAATTTTACATAGACTGTGATTTAAATATATATATATAAACAAATGTTTGAAGTGTGTTTTGATTTTTATAGTGCAAAATAATCTCACAAATTCAGATTTTTTTTTATTTGTACTTTTGTCTGGCAAAATCAAAATAATAAATATTGTTTTTCTGATATTCCCCGCTATCATAATTGCTTAGATTATACCTACATATATTTTTTAAACCGTATCTTGCCCACTTTATCTTCTGACTGTACATGATTTAAGATTTAATTAATATTCAAATTTTGTTGTACATGTGTTTATATTAAATAAATTACTTTACAATTTGAATTCCAGAGGTTTTTTAGTTTTTTACTCCATATAAACACTATTGTTTTTATGCATTTGTTTTTCAACTGTGGCTACTGGATTTTTTGGGTTTAGGAGCCAGTGACTCCTTCCAAATTTTGGAAATCTGCACCTATAGTTAAAACATATTTCTGATGGTAATCAGAGTTAATTTTTATGTTTTTTTCTACTTTCCTTATTTTAAGTTTTTCGTTATAAAGATAATGCAGCAATAACAACAAAAATCTTCAGCATAATTTTCCTTATTTTCTCTGAATCAACGTTTTAGATTTTTTTCTCCACTTTTTCGGTAGTAAATCGATTTTTTTTTTTTTTTTTTTTTTTTTTTTTGTATTATAATCAAAATAATATATACAATCCTTATCAATTTAAACTACATTTTTCCATTTATCACGTGCCAAATAATTTTCATACAACAATCTATACATAGTCTTGCATTGAGAAACAGGTTTTCGCATTAGGCTGTAAACATTGTTTTTTTTAAAGCTTTAAATCAGATTTTATATATATTTTTTACAGTTCCTATAGAGATGCTTAAATATTTTGCGATACTAGTTCAAAAGGGAGTTTGATGAGATGCGACTTTAGATATGAAAATCGGTGAACATCACTTTGTTGTGTACGCTTTTTTTACCTTTTTCCCAGTCAAATGTAAACTTTGACATTTCTTTCCTTTTTGATTAATTATGTCACTTATTTTACAAGTAGAAATATTAAAACTAAGCTTTTCACAACTTTTTTCAAAAAAATATTCGAATAAGAGTATTTTTCTCCGTAGCGCCAATATATAGCCTTCGATGAATATTGTCAATGATGTAAACGATAATTAAACGCCAGTCCAAATTAATACCATATAGGTTTTATCCCCCCCCCCCTTCAATTTAAATCATAAAGAAAATTTAAATGTTTACAAAAAAGTGTGTTTAAAAATTTTTGCATTTATAAAAAAAATATTTCATTTTTAAGGACTTTTCCCTCAAATAAAAAGTATGGATATTGTTGTATAAATTATGCAATTACAGGTAAACATTGCGTCATTGTATTCGTATTAAAAATATTACGTATTTTTTAGACATGCAAATAAGAAAGACATTGAAACTAGGTGAAACTCATAAACTTCTGGTCAAAAAAACATTTTAAGATCTAAGAAGAATTCCTAATATTCAAGCAATATTTTAACTTAACTTACTAATTAATTTAAAGTATTATATATTTTTAAACTGTTGGAATGTGTGAGGCTAAATGTCTATAATATTTCAGTTTATATTTTAAAAAATGCAGTAAAAACAATCGTCCACTTTGACACGTGGGACACGAGTCGATGTATTGAAGTCCACTGAAGTGCTGAGTGTGTTTATATATATGCAGTTCTGATTCGTGGATTTTGTGTTGCAAATATAAAAAAAATGAATGGCGCTTTTTGATGCAGAAATTTTCTTACGTTATTCATAGATTATGGAGCATTTTCTAACCACACGGACGTATCTTGCACTTATCAGCCCACTATGTAATTTTCAATCTGAAAAAAAAAAAAAAATGCGAAGGTCGTTCTTCACATAATTCATTTCTGCGAAATTGGCAAGGACTGATAATTTCAACATTTCTGTAGATTTTTGCCCTATCCCGGTCTCTGAGATTTCTGTTTCTCTCCTTTTGTCTCCCTCAGGGCCGAAACTAGGGAGCGAGCCTGAATAGAAGAGAAAACAAGGAGATTTGTTTCGTCTTTCGGTACAAAAAGCAAATGAAGAAATTTGGGCCAAAATGTCATGCAGTCTAACAACTCAATAAAAAAGCATTCTTTAATTTTATCCTCTTCTTTGAACAGGGCTGGTTCCTGCATTAGGTGAGACCTAGGAGCACCAAAATAAAACTTGATTAACGAATTCCTCCAAGATACTCTCAAGATCTGAGAGTATACTGTCCTAATTAAGTTCTAATTGGGTCGGTATTAAAACGTATTGTGATGACAAATTTTGCATGTTTTTTTGCTTTTCTGCGTCCTTGTAAACAAAAACAAACTCTTTCAAGATACTGGCAGGTCAATTTTTTGTTTTGATTTGGTTCAGTATTTTTTATATTATCGTGATAGAGAATTTACATTATATTTGCACACACATCTATATGTAAACGAAGTAATTATAATAGGTCGATTCCTAAAGAAATAAACCATATTACAATTATTTAAAATGATAAATAAAAGCAATGGTTGATTGGTTGATTTTATGACGGCCGATTATCTACACGAAGGATATAGGCCCTAGGGGGGAGTGCCCTGCGTGGGGGTCTTTCTAAGAGATCCTAACCCGTATTTACGGCAAGGTTTGAAGAAAACCATGAAAAACTCAAAACGGTTAAGTCGACGAGCGCGACAGGGGTTTGAACCCAGCATCTCCTGTCTACCAGCTTTGAGAGCAGAACCTCGTGTGTGTGTGTGTGTGTGGGGGGGGGGGGGGGGGAGGCCAAATTCATACTTGTTCCGGGTGAAAAAAAATCGTCACTTCGAACTGTTACCCCTCTCCAGGATACAAATGTTAAAAATCTTTAATATTATTAAGTTAAAAAAAATCGTTCCCACGCTTGTTAGTCAAATTAAACGATAGAAAGACGATACAAAATATTAATTTTTAGTATTAATTATTAATATTTAAATATCAAATATCACTCTCTGCACAATACTGCTAACAAATGGCATTTCTAGCGGTTTTTTTTTTCTTTTTAGTGAAAAATAAAATTTTGTTCAGTTTAAACACGTATCAAGCGATAATTGCCTACAAATGGTAACGTATTATTCTGAGTGGCACTGTATAGGAATTACTATTACATATGCACCACATGGGTGGTCCCAGATAGCTTTCGTGCGGGCCACGCCCGCCGGGCCTGTGTCTGGAAATTTGGGCCCATGCAGATCTCTAGATAGAAGCTATACAATTAAGTTATAGCATTTTCAATTGTGATAATAGCGCAGAGAAACTCAAAAACATGCATAAATTTTATCATATTTTATACAAAGCTACAGAAGTTAGAAAGAGAAGAGAGAAATAGACAGATCCGAAGTGATAAATACTTTTCAACTTTGTTGGAAAGTATTAAAAATCAGCGCTTTATTTCTTAAAATTGTTAATTTATTAGCGTGTTCATCCTCATAAAATATTAATAAATTTGGAAAAGTATGCGTCTTCCCGCCAGGGTTGTTGTTTTGTCCACTTTTTTGTAAAAAGTCCGAGACGCCGGAAGAAATTGGACAAAATGGACAAAATTGGACGAAATGGAGTAAATGGACAAAATGAAAATCTGCTGATTTTCCATATGTTTGACATATAAAATTATTGCTATGTTGGGATAGAATTATATTCCTACATTATTTATTAATAATATTTTTTTTTTCAATTAATCATTTAATTAAAATAGAATGACTGTATATTAATCATAATCTTATAAATACACAAAGAAAATGTTAATTAGATGTTGGAACAATTAATTTTAGACAATATGTTACTGTAAAAATAATCTTATGCTACGTATGTCAAACAGTTTTGATTAAGTTGAATCAGAACCTAAACCAAAACTGAAAACTTGAACAGAATCTAAAAACCTAAACCAAAATTTAAAAAGCTGGACTTAAACTTAGGCTCTCTTATTCATAGTGAATTTTATCAGTGGTAAACTTTTATTTTAGCCTATAGTTGTGTCTAAAAATTCCAATCATCACGTAGGTAAAGGACTTCTAAATCTTATGGTGGTGTAATGAGAAGATAACTTTCTAACGAAACTCTATGGAACAGTCACATTAACTAAAAGAAAATTTTTATCCTTATAATTTTCTACTTCTTATTGATGCTCTCCCCCCCCCCCATAGTAAAAGGTGTATATAATGAATGTTTTAATGCATATATTACATTATTAATGCCATTACAAGCACAGGTTTCCTTTCAATGTTACATTTTCTTAATTAACATTAATTTGTTATTTCATCATATGACTTATATATATATGTGTGTGTGATTTGAAGCTGTGAAACATTTAATTTTTCTTTAATTTCTATTTTTTATTTTCGAAACTGATTATATTAATTGCAGTAGAACTTCCATATGAGAGATACACAAATTAAAATTTACAGCAAACGTATATGTTTTACAATTGCTATTTAATACATTATAACTTAATATTGATATACATTTTATTTATAAACATGTTTGCATAAAAAAGCTTAGATGAACTGAACTTAGTTTTTCATTTTCACACAAAATATTTCACATACCGCTGTGTATACAAATATGTATATGTGATATTTTGATATAAAAGTTGTTTCTTGAATGGGAAGAATCAATATATTTATTTATTATTTTTAAATTCTGCATTTTTAATGTAGAATTTTCAATTTATTAATAGTGGACAAAATGGACAAAATGATATTTTGTCCGGGACGGTTTTTTCCAGAGTAGAAAAAACAGGACAACCCGGCCTCCCGCATCCCTACCATGCGTCCCGTTGAAAATAAAAGTGGGGGAACGCTTGAGATAACATAAAAAAGTGAAGGGACGCCGGCCCCTCCCCCCTTCACCCTCGACTACAGCACTGCGTAGGTGTTCGGAAACACAGTAAAACAAATTGCAAAATTATAAGCACGAACTACTTTAATTATGCATAAAAAGCAGAGTGATTATACAACGAAAATTCCAAGTCAGAAAGAGTTATAAAATACCAGACTTCTTAATAAAAATAACATAATTATATCAACATGAATGAATAAAAAATAGTGGAATAAAAATATATTAAACTGAGAAAACTGCGATTAGTTGAAAACTACTCTGCATAGCAGTAAATTCTTATGTTGCAGGTATGTAGCTATGTATAGGTATAATAGACGAAAAAGAATATATATATAAAAGAATATGTTACGAAATTCTTATATGCAAAAAAGTAAAATAAAAAAATAATTAAATAAGCAAATGATAATTAAATAAGAAGATATCTGAAAGGTGAAACAACTAGTTGAAAAAAAAAATCATATCACAAATGACTGACTGTAATTAACAAAAATTTGTTTTTTACAGCACCAAAAACAAGCTTGAGATATGAAATAAAAAAGAAAAGAAAATGTAGTCACAAGAAAACAAAAGAAAACTTGAAAGCCAATGGTCAACATCCATTTTCGACAACTTTTCTATAAACAGGAAGATGTTTAAAAAGAGAAATAATGCAAAAAAAGAAAAGAAAAGAAAAGAAAAGAAAAGAAAAGAAATAAACCGTATAGCAAATGACTCAACGTAATTAATAGAAATTGGCTTTTCACACCATCAATAACGAACTTGTAATATTGATTATGAGAAACGATTGCTTGTGAACTCAGAAAACAAATTTCGATTTTCCACAAAAGTAATGTTTTCCAAGATTTCGCTTCCTAACCTGACTGGGAGGGGCAGAAAAGCCATAAATTAATCACACTCCTCTTTTTCCCCTTCATTTTGTTACTTGATACTTATCTCGGGGTCTTTTCTCCTATGCCACCCACAACACAACCAGCTATACTAGAATAATGTATCCCTCCGCGCCGTCCGTTTCGAAATTAGCTTGCTTCCAGAAATTTACTCATAGCTCGGCTAAAAACTTATAAATTAATTGTTACTTTTTTTCATAGAAAAGAGGAAACTTTCAGGTTCTATATTCATTTTCTCTTTTCTTTCTACGATGCTCCAAAGATTTTTTATCATTCCTTAAAGTAAAAACTTCGTGATTTTGCCAATTTCGCCAACTTTAAGCCAAGTTTTAAAATATTTTTAAACATTTTAAAAATAATATAGCAAATAGACTTAGTTATCAACCTTCTATTTTATCGAATGCAAAAATTCCCTTCCCATTATGTAAAATATTACGCTCAGAAAGAGTAAATTAAATTTCTCCATAGGTTAACATGGGATGCTTTTTAATGGCCGCTCTCTGTGAAGAATCCCCTTAAGCACTATTAAAACATGGAAAAAACAGCTGAAATGTAAACGCATGAGGAAGAAGGAGCCTTCCGCTAAGAAGGTCATGCTTTCAGTATTATAGGATTGCAAGGGCGTAATTCTTACTGACTACCTAATCTTTGGGCAGAGTGTGATAAGAACATATTACAGGGATCTGTTGGAAAAAAATTCTTGATGCTCTGAATATAAAGCGCTGTGACATACTTATCAAATGGGTTCGCTAGAGTGCCTAGATAAGAAAGTGGAGACATACGATATTCAGGCTGTGCTTAGACAGTCAGACGCAATTGTCCAAACTATGGCAGCCCAGAACTTGGCAATACTCACTGATGAGTGGTAACTCTCAAAACTACGACATACCAATATTCTGTAGTCGAGACAAAATTTGGCGGTATTCGCCTACAAGAATACGCCTCTAAAAGAGCTATACTCATTTCATGATGAACATGAGAGTTAGTTGATGTTGATTTGCGTTTTCATCGTGTTGAACATGTGGTATTAATATTGAGAGATCTACACCAACACAAAATAAGTTAGCGAATAGTGTTCAAACTTCGTGCTCAATACAGTAAAATATTTGCAATTTCTTATATGCTTAATGGGTGGATATTCAGCATTTGTATTCTGAATGAATAAATTCCATTTGTAAGCCTAAGTATTTAATCATTTAGTCTATAATAATTCGAGATAGCTGTGCCCGTTTAACGTTAAAATTTATTTAAACGTAACATATTAATTACGTTAAAATGTTTCATTGCTGCAGTTAGACAGCCATTTGGCGTATTTTGGCGTGCGTGTATTGACGCATCATTAAATCCTTTGTTGTTTCAATTCGTATACAATTGTACGAGATATAGAGAATATTTGGCGATTTATCATCCGTGGCGGGCTAACGGAAAATGCCTTAAAATAAATGTATTAATTTATAGTTAAGTTCTAAAGAGATTAAAATGTTGCATTGTCACCGAAAACACACCTGAGAACGTTTTTTTTTTTATAATTCTTGCCTATCAGGAAGTGAGGGAAAAATCGGTTGCAAAATTGTCTAGATTGCTCTTGGTACATCCTCTGTGCTAGGTGTCCATTGCCACTTGCTGGGCCGTAAATCAGATGCATATCCGCATATTCCTCGTTCGTATAATCTGACATGTTGTTTCCGAATGAAGTTTAACGCCCGCGAGTCCCGCAATGCCCACTAATGAATACTTGCTCGCTGCTTTTATTTTCCCCATACGCATGGGAAATGTGCATAACAGAAGGCTTCTTTTTCTGAATCGCAGTGCTTCTGATCCTCGCATTTGTTTGGCCACTCTCTTCGTCAGGCTCACTGTCCTCTCGATGTCTATTTTTGAGATTTTCACAGACTAAGCGTGGTTTGCGACCCCATGTTCTATGGTAATTTTTCATACTCTTGATGCCTACTATCACCCCTCTGAATTTGTCGGTCGAATTCGGCAACACCCCGTATATGACATCTTGATAATGATCATACCAAATATAGCAAAAAATGTAGATCTGTTCAATTTATTTAATCGGCAATTACATGCACAATCTTTTAATTTAATAAATATTTTTACTGTGCAATTAGTAATTTAAAAAAAATATTGTTGGGTGTTACATTTTTCTGAATTATAAAGCATTCGAATAATAATTAAAAAAAATACAAACTATATAACTTCTTCTCCTGAAGTAAAATATGACATTATTGAAATGAATTATCCACTCAGCCACCCTGACCTCGTTCTAGTTTATTCTAAAACTGAATTACGTTCTATATTTAATTTTACGCATGCGCAGTTATGTCTTTTTCGCGCTGATCTTAAAATTTCAGACTTGTGCTTTAATATATATGATTAATTTATAGTTAAGTTCCGAAAATAATAAACTATCTTATTGTCATCAGGAATACGTAACTGTCATAATTTCATATCTCGAGAAGCGAGTGAAAAATTGATTACAAAATTTCATCTTTATACACATCAAATAAGTTAATGGAAAGCGTGTAAATAAATTAATGTACCCTATCTATCTATATTATAAAAAGGACAAACATGTCCGTGCGTAACACTGACGTCATTTTGCGAATGGCAACACTTGACGATGAAATTTCGGTTTTGCGATTTTTCCTACTGCATATTTTAAAATTTCTAAATATCGTAAAATTTCAATTTTTACAACGTTATATAGGGGGAAAAATCTACTTACAAATACAATTTGTTTGAAAACTATATCTCAATTTACTGATTTAAATTGAATTTCAAGCATGATTTAAAAAAATTCTTTCTCTATCGCTTGCAGACGATTACAAAATATTAATCGGCTCGCACTTTAAACAATATAAAAAGTTCAGCACTTGTTTCCAGCTAATTTTCCATAACGAAATCAAAACTTCATTAAGCAGCAAATAAAATTGTATAAATAAAACAAAAATTTAACAGACATGTAATTGAAATAAGCTCTTAAAAGCGCCGAAATATTCAGAATTAAAAAAAAAAAAAAAAAACTTTTGTAAATAACGAAATTTTTAGCGAATTCTTGAGCTATTAACTTCTAGCACGAGGCCAATACGAAATTACTGCTTTTAATCAATTTCAAAATTTTATTTGAACATACAATTGACATATTTCATATAAAAATCCTATTTGGTGTTGTTAGGGGGGAAATCTAAAAATATTTTAAATGTTTATTAAAAAAAATTAATGGTTATTATTAAATGTAAAAACATCTGTTAAAGTTTTCAATAAAAAAATTAGTTTTCACATGTATCCTCTGTCCCGGGAAGCCCAGGTTGGATGCCCTAGTTACAGGGTCGGCGAACTTATGGCACGCGTGCCGTAGGTGGCACGCGAGAGGATATTTTTGGCACGCCGTTGATTAAATCAAATTGTGTCAAACTTTGCAAAATTCTACACCTCATTATTTTTCTTCCATTAATACATAAGCTTGACTGGCAATATCTTTTGATTGTTATAATAAGTACTTGTGTACTTGTCATATCAATGAATTACCTATTTCGGAATCATTTAACCCTTAAATGCATAGTGATGCAAATTTGCATCACTTTTTATTTAACTTTTAATAAATAAATCAAGTTCCTTGCCACCAGTATATTTATATAGAAATATTTATCGTGTAAAAATCACATAAAATATGCTACTAAACAAACTTAAAATCTATCTTAAAATTTCTGGTGTCTAATCTATATAATAAAACCGTAAGTCATGTGACTGTCATCAACAGTTCCGGGATGTCCGTTTCACTTTTTCATATGCCAGGCGGCCATTTTTATTCAAAATTATTTTTGCAAATAATCTCTATAATAAAACCGTATGTCATGTGACTGTCCTCAACAGTTCCGGGATGCCGCTTCACTGTTTCATATGCCAGGCAGCCATTTTTATTCAAAATTATTTTTTCTAATAAAACTGCATAAAAGTTACATTTTTAGAAAGATCGTTCAAAATAAATTAATATTTGAGAGATGACTTACGTTCAATTATGTATACATTCTGCAATAACTTCAGTTTCAATTAGGTTCGCTGTTCAAATTCTCTATCCATGAAAGTAAACAACAACAAAAAAAAAAGATTCATTCGTTGTGAACGTTTAAAATATTAAACCATGAATTTTTGGACCGCTGCCTGATGTAAAAAAAAATAATCAGCACCAGTGAGACAGTCAAAGTTTACCATAATTCTGTTCCATACAACTCAACTTCCTTCGGATCTTTTCTTGATGTAAGTTGAACTCCGTGGTTGAACTCATGTAATAATATTTAATGGATCAAATTTCGAAACAAATTGTCAGCTTTTATTTTTCGTGTGTATTAATTAGAAACGATATTTTAATTTTGAAATCAAATGTTTTGATTTATGATAATATTTCTTATTTATCTATTTTCTATTTTAAAGAAAAATGTGAACGTCATGTATTTTAAATTGGAACAGCTGTCACGGACTCACCAGGGTTGGCGGAATTTTTGTTTTGCGCCATTTTGGCGAGAAAATCCCATTTTCAGGTACCTATTAGAGATTACTAAAACAGCATATACTTTTATTTTATTATGAAATAGTTTATTTTATATTAAAAACACACACACAATGATTAATTTATTATAAAGTGGGTTAAGCGGTTTTTGTCAAGAAAGATGAAATACATAACAGCAAAAAATATGCGAAATGCCACCACGATCGCAAAAGTTCTTGATTTGTCTATTAGATTTTTCCGGTTTGGCGAAGGATTAAGGAAAAAAATAAATTATGAATAAAAATAATTTGTTACAATGCTTAACATACATTTAAGGGCGACCAAACTGGTCGCCAGTGGCGGCTAATCTATATAATAAAACCGTAAGTCATGTGACTGTCATCAACAGTTCCGGGATGTCCGTTTCACTTTTTCATATGCCAGGCGGCCATTTTTATTCAAAATTATTTTTGCAAATAAAACTGCATAAAAGTTACATTTTTAGAAAGATCGTTCAAAATAAATTAATATTTGAGAGATGACTTACGTTCAATTATGTATACATTCTGCAATAACTTCAGTTTAAATTAGGTTCGCAGTTAAAATTCTCTATCTATGAAAGTAAACAAAGAAAAAAGATTCATTCGTTGTGAA
This sequence comes from Maratus michaelseni, assembly GCA_963931845.1. Classification (NCBI taxonomy): domain Eukaryota; kingdom Metazoa; phylum Arthropoda; class Arachnida; order Araneae; family Salticidae; genus Maratus; species Maratus michaelseni. Next base: position 255,415,056 of record OZ007587.1, read on the forward strand.
TGTTTAAAATATTAAACCATGAATTTTTGGATCACCAGTGAGACAGTCAAAGTTTACCTTAATTCTGTTCCATACAACTCAACTTCCGGATCTTTTTTTGACGTAAGTTGAACTCATGTAATAATATTTAATGGATCAAATTTCGAAAAGAATTGTCCGCTTTTATTTTTTGCGCGTGCAAATTAGAAACGATACTTTAATTTGAAATCAAATGTTTTGATTTATGATAATTATTATTTTTCTATTTTAAATGAAAACTGTGAACGTCATATATTTTAAATTGAAACAGCTGTCACGGACGCACCGGGGTTGGCGCGATTTTTGTTTTGCGCCAAATATGTTTAAGAATCTGCGCATTAGCGAACATATTGCAAGTGATAAGCAAACGGACATGAAGCATAAATTCTTAAGTGGGTTAAGCGGTTTTTGTCAAGAAAGATGAAATACATAACAACAAAAAATATGCGAAATGCTACCGCGATCGCAAAAGTTCTTGAGTTGTCAATTAGATTTTTCCAGTTATGCGAGGGATTAAGGAAAAAAATAAATTATGAATAAAAATAATTTGTTACAATGCTTAACATACATTTAAGGGCGACCAAACTGGTCGCCAGTGGCGGCTAGTTCTTAATATAAAAGTATAAAAATATTCAATTCTAAAAGAAAAATCCATGCATTTATGGTTAAATTTGTTATCTACCCATATGTGACTCCAATTGATAAACTGATTGTATTCGATTGGTTGAAAATTTCAGAAATTAAAATGTAGCTTATTGACTTCCAATCCAGCTCAATATGGACTCAGCAATTTGACAAATTGAGAGAGGATTTGGAGATGATCGAAAAGAAAGATTACCAGGCATCATAAACAAAAATGGTGATAGTAAAATTATGCACACTTTGAATTCAATTCCAGAAGAAGTTGGCATTTGCCCCATGTTGACTATCTCTCCCTCTACTTATCCTTGTGAATCATTATTATCAGAGATGAACAATATTAAAAATTCTAATCGAGTGCATCATGTATTTTATTAAAAATAACCAATTATGAGTTGATGCCATCATTTGGCATCCAAGATGCAACATCAGAAATCACATTAATTTGTTTAATTGCTTTACTTTCTTCTCTTTTTAATTACTTAAAAAATGTAACTACAGTTAGACATTGTTAAACCATTACTCTGCATATTACGCCAGTTTATTAAGGTCCCAACCAAACAAGGAAATAGCGGTAAAAAATCCTAATAAATTTTGACTCGAAAATATGAGATCTGTTAAACCTTCACTTACTTTATCTTCGACTTACGATTTATCTTTTTTTGTACAAACGATACGAAAATTGATAGAAGAAACAAACATTTATGACAATGAGTTAAATGAGAGTAATTACGAACTCGGTGAAGAGAAACTAACACTGAAATACCAAGATGCTGTTGCTGCATTACGTATATTATTATTTACTGCATTACAAAGATTTGAATTTTCTTCTGAAAAAAAAAAGAAGATTTTGCAATGCTTATGAAATTAGAAAATAAAATTGAGTCAACGAAAACGAAAGAGAAAACAGATATCTTTCGCAGACTTTTTAGGTAACGTTTTTATATTTGCTAATTTCTTCATATATGCATTGTAATTTATTTTTAAAATAATAATTTTCCATTTAATAGCAGGTGTAAAACAAATATTTTGCAGATATGATTCGTAATTTTTTTTTTTTGTTCGGTGTTTCTTTTTTCATTGTTAATTTTAAAATAAAACTACCGCAAATATAAAACCACCACGTAGCTTAAAATGTCAAAATCAACAGATACCAAGGGACACCACTATCTATTACCATAATTATTACTGTCATTTGGCAAATTGTTTCGATTTGAGTTTTCATCATCGTTAATTGTCTATTTTAGTATAGAGTATACCGGGTGGCCCAGCGGGTAATGTTTGAAACAAAGTCCAATAGATGGCGCTAGGTGCACGTGAGTGAAGCCAAACTTGGTGCGCATGCTCCGGTGAGTGGGCAATTATAAATGTGATGTTCCTTCAGTCTGCGGTGCGCTTTAGCGGATGGTTCTCGTTAGTAAACATGAACAAATATTCGACGTATGTTCACGTCTTTATTGTGCTACAAATGGCCAGATGTGATGAAAATGTGAAGGCAGCTCAACGAGCATGGCAGGAGAAGTTCCACAGCAAGAATTGGCCAAACAAAAGGACTATGGCAAGGTGAGTCATTTTGTGCGTTTTACGGTACAAATGTTTTCCTTTTTGCTTCCATGTTTGTTCTGAAAAATGTGTTTCAATCCTCTTCCCTGTAGACTGTATGCCAAGTTCAAACGTACTGGATCGGTGGAAGACGATAAAAAAGCTATGGCTACAGCCACTGCTACTGTGGTCACAGACGGTGCAAAACAGGTCATCGACGATTTTTTCGCTGCCGATCCGACCCGATCTGTAAGGAGAGCAGCAGAAATGTTGGGAATAAAGCGTACATCACTTCAGCGAATAATGAAAGAGCTCGAATTGTCGCCTTACAAAATTCAAGTAACCCAACCTCTCAACGAAGACCATACACAAAGACGATTTGAGTTTGCACAGCTTATGCTTGAAAAACTTCAAACAGGTGAAATCGATGTAAAGAAAATTTGGTTTTCAGATGAGGCCTACTTCACTTTGGATGGCCATCTGAACAAACAGAATTATCGCTACTGGGGCAGAGAAAGGCCGGAGATCACTGTTGTCCGAATCCTCCACCCGAAAAAATTTCTTGTGTGGTGTGCAATATCCTCGCATGGTGTGTTTGGCCCTATTTTCATCGATGGAACTCTAAGCGCGGCGAATTACAGAAAGTTCCTGGACGAGGAGTTCATCCCTTTTCTTCATGGTCATGACTTGGTCCAAGGTCATTGGTTTATGCAGGATGGAGCAAGACCACATCGTACGGCGGCTGTTTTCGAGGTGCTCAATGAGCATTTTAGCGATCGAATCATTGGGTTAGATTACCCATCGCACTTCCAAGGTGGTATCGAATGGCCCCATATTCACCAGATCTGAACCTCTGCGATTATTACCTATGGGGTTATTTGAAGAGCAAAGTGTGGCAGACAAGTCCTACGAACCTTTCAGAACTCAAAACCGCCATTACAACTGCTGTCGACATGATTGATAGTGAGGCCTGCTCACGAGTAATGGTTGGATTCCAGAACCGCCTAACTGCTGTCCTTGTTAAAGATGGCGGGCACTTCGAACCTCTTTATCATTAATTGCCCAATATGTCCATTCAATAAACGTCATTAAATTCTTCTCATGTCTCTTATTTGTTTTTATTTTTTAATTTGTTTCAAACATTACCCGCTGGGCCACCCGGTAAGAGTATTTTAGTATAAGAGTTTTTAATATTTTTTACGATTGCTATAATTATTTCTTATGCTTATCTTCTTTCTATAATTATTATTATAATTAATTAATCTTTTCAATGTGACAAGTTATTTTGGTTTGAGTTTTCCATATTATACATCATTTAATTTAATATGCATGCTGATCTTAATATTATGTTAATATTATTACCTGCAGGTATGTTATCCATATATATCTTAATCTAATAATAATAAAAGTAATTTTATTCATTATTTTTATACTTTTTTTTGGCGCAGATGGGCGGCGTTTGGGAATTGGCACGCCATGGTTGCTTGAAAATTTTTTGGAAGAAAATTGGCACGCGGATGTGAAAAGGTTCGCCAACCCTGCCCTAGATCATACGTATAAAATCCTAATGAAACGATTTCATGAAGAACTAGCAAGCTACACCCGCTGCGCTGGTCGGTTTCTACAAATGAACCTTGAATCAAACGAAATATATCGTTTAATTTGACCTTGTATTTGAAAGCAATCTGTATATTTACCTGGAATATCCTTCCACATTGCTGAAAAATGACGTGATTGCGCTATTATATTTTCTAATGTGCAGTCAAAATTTTAGCTGTTAAGGACCAACTCTTTTATTTGGTCATTTACAGTTAAGGTTTGCTAAAGAATGATAAAACTGTATGCAATATACTAAAACCATCACTAAAAATTGTCGAACTAAAAATGCAAACAAATTAACTAACAAAATCCATTCAGTAGAAGTTTTTTTTATAAAGGCTAATATTGGATAATCGGGTTCATCTGATTATAGAACTTTTCCACATAATTCTAAAACTAACAGATCGATATAAAATATACTAAAAACATCCTTATAAATTATCTACTTAATGCAAGTCGCAAAAAATACACCCAGTAAAAACTTTCAAAAAGGCTAATCTTTCGGAATCGGGTTCACCTGACTATATAACCTTCACACATAACTGTTTGACTAAGCAACGTAGAACAATATGTAGTACATTAAAACCATTCCTGAAATATCATCTAACTAACAATACAATTCTCATCAAAATCCGTCCAGTAGAACTTTTTCAGAAGGCTAATCTTTCATAATCGGAATCAAATATTGAAAAGCCTAATATTTGATAAAAAAAATGGTCACCCGATTTTCGAATTTCTCCCTAAAATTCTAGAACTAAGCAACGTAGAATATGTTATATAATAAAATTTTCTCTAGAAAATTATCTAACAGTGTAGGTTCCATCGAAATCCATTCGGCAAAATCTCTATACAATAAATACAATAAATACAAAAATTATCTTGCAGTTTAAGTTCTACGAAAATCCATTCAGTCGAACTCGAGTTATAAGCAGCCGGAACGAAATTTTATCTATGTAGAAGTAAATAGAAGTATATTGCCATTGATACAGTTTGCATTTTAATTTAAAAAAAGGTACTTTTCGGTTAGCCGGGCGCCAGTGATATATATATATATATATATATTCATACATACAAGTGTATATATGTATGTTAATGCATGTATTTGTGTAGATATATGTCTATATATATATACATGTATATATATATCACTGGCGCCCGGCTAACCAAAAAGTACCAAAAAAAACTACAAAAATGCAGTCGTACACTTAAAAAAAAAAACACCTTTTGGCTTAAAATCTCGCATCAAAACTGTTTTTCTTTTTTTTTCTTTTCTTTCTTTTTTTAAAATAAAATTAGTAAAAGTTTTTTCTTTTATTTTTCCAGATGTATAGCCATTTCAGTTCTTTCTGCAACAAAAAAAGACACCTTTTGGCTTAAAATCAAATTTTTTGAGGTCAAAAGTAAAATCAAAATCGCCAAAAACAAAAGATACACCGCGAAATATTGTTTCAATATAGAAATATAGCCCCTTGAATATTTTTTTAAGCATTACGAACATTCCCAATCATGTTTATATTAAATATTTTCGTTTTATAATATTCTCTCATCAAAGCTCTTTTTTTTTTCTTTCTCCTTTCTTTTTTTTTCTTTTCTTTTTAATTAATAAAATTAGTAACAGTTTTTCTTTTATTTTTCAACATGCATAGCCTTTTCATTTCTTTCTGCAACAGTAATGATCGCCCAAAAATTAGCAATGGTAACCTTTTCGGCCAAAATAACAGAACTTTCTATCATAATTCTATAACTAATATACGTAGAACATTGTGTTATATACTAAAACCTTCCCTGAAAAATTATCTCTCGAACAGTGTAAGTTCCACCCAAATCCATTCGGCAGAACTCGAGTTATAAAGGAACGGAACGAAATTTCCGTTTGTGTTTTATATATACTAGAGAATCGAACCCGGGCTTCCCGGGTTACAGAACGCAAGCGAAAACCATTTTTTCCCCTAAATCTAATAGATTTTTCATATTTTTATTTGTCAAAGTTGCTGCATTTAGTGATTTTTTTTTTACTGGTTTTTTTTTTTTTTGCTTTTCTTGTGCGTGAAGCGCTCATACATGCGGTATCCATCGTTTTTTTTTTTTTTTTTTTTTTTTTTTTTTTGTACTAAGCGTGATACATATAGTGATCGCGACATTAACGAATTTCAAGGGTTTTGTTTATTTTTTATTTTTTTGGTATTATTAATACAGGGAGTTCGCTGCATCCAGTGATGCTTCTTTGTTAATTTATTATTCATCATTTTATGCATGCGATATAGTGATCGCGATATTAACGAATTTCATGTATATTCGTTTTTTCCAACTTCGCAAGGACCGTTAACATTATTTGTAATACTGATGAAATATGAATTAAAACGTTGTTTCTTACTGCTCATATTAACTTTTTATATGCATTTATATCAAATTTGTGAAATAATTTTTTTATATTTTATTCATAAAAATGCAATGTCTAAAACAATATCTTCTCTGTTTATATCTGTTTATATTATCTGTTAAAATATCCGATGTTTGTTTATGGTGTAAACAAATAATTTTCTTTTAAATTTTTAAATTATTACAAAGCTTCCTTTTCTCCAAAATCGTCTGAACTAATCAAATTTTGTATCCGGTATAACGCTACTCTCATATAAAGGCACCCTATTCTTGTGACGTTTTTATTTCAAAATTCATTAATTTTATTACCTGTAACTATTTAAACATTTATAATAGCAGCATTCTTCCATTTGTTTATTGGGCGTTTCAAAATTCATGCTTAAAAAATATTTTATAAGCCATAATATATCAGGCAATTAAGATATAGTTTTCAAACAAATTGCATTTGAAATTAAATTTTTTTTCCTCTATAACGGTGTAAAAATTGAAAATGTGCTATGTTTAGAAATTAAAAAAATTGCAATAGCAAAAATCACAAAACCGAAATTTCATCGTCAGCTGTTGCCATTCGCAAAATGACGTATGCGTTACGCACGGACACGTTTGGCCTTTATAATATAGATAGATAGATAGATAGATAGTAGATGAGATAGAGAGAGTGAAAAACAGATAGCGATACAGTGATAAGGATAGAGAAATGGCGATAGATATGGATAAAAATATATAAGAGAGATAGAAATAGAGATAGAGGGATAGACAGATAGAGATAGTGCAATACCGATTGAGATAAATAAATAGAGAAATAGAGATAGAGATAAATAAATAGAGATAGAGATAAATAAATAGAGAAATAGAGATAGAGATAAATAAATAGATAAATATAAATAGAAATAGAGCTATAGGGATAGAGAGAAAGAGTTATAGGAGTGTGATATATTCATCTCTTTTACTAAGAAAAGTATGAGGTCACGCTGTTCTTAGGGTGCCCCGAAATATCCCTCCTTGAGAGCGGCTTTTCTGTAAATAACATTTTATTCACAGACTATAAACTGCTTTCAAGTGTTCGTCTAAATTTTAGTTCTGGCAACTCAACTATCATAATTCTATGAGCACGTGGAACTTTCAAAGTTTCATCTGGCATGGGAATGCAATAATTTTTTGCTTGCTTGAGACCAGATGATGATACCCAGGGACCGATTTAGAAATTTGGGGGCCCTGGGCACAGATGCGTATGGGGGCCCCCCTCGCACAGATTCTTTGAATAAAAAAAATATATCGAAAGCAGTACTTATTAAGATAACCACTATTGACTTTGATAATTTCTTTAAAATATTAATTAAAAAAATTAAATTTGATAATCATTAATTTACTTTTAAATAATTATTTGATAATTATGCATTTTAATTGAACTTCATAATAAACTGTGTGGTGCTGATTACCTTTCTTTATGGAAGTCCATATATCTGGAATGATAAAGTATGCAACAACTAATAATAAATTTACCGCAGTACCAAGCTATAATTGTTTAAAATATTAGCATATCCTATTAATAAAATAACTTTTTCTTTCAAATACAAGCTTTGTACGAAAAAAAAAAAAAAAAAACTAAATTTACACAAGGAACTAGTAGAACCACACGGCTTTGTCCATGTTAACCATCAGGGCCTTACATGTAAAATAAATAAAAATGAAATAATATGGCGATCCCCAAAATGGAGTTCTGTACATTACTGCACATAAATTGTTAAAAGACAATCAGCAAAAAACGAAGTTACTTTGACATATCATAAACAATCTCTGACAAACAGATTTTTCCATTTTTTTAATTTTGTTTTTTGACAGTTAAAACTGTTTTGGCCAATATTTGAAAAATCTTTAGTAGCATTTGGGGGCCCCTGAAAATCGGGGGCCCTGGGCCCGTGCCCCGAATGCCCTGCCGTAAATCAGGCACTGATGATACCTCACAATATACTCGAGATTCAACTATAAAACGTGCAGTTATAGTCGATTTAAAAGAGGCCACATCAGTGACTTGATCGTTAGAGCTCAGGCTGTGAGCATGTCTGAATTACTCGCTGGAGGAGGTGAGTGTATGAAGCCTGGACGAAGGCTTTTGCCTTGAGAAATATACTGTCTCATGGAGAGAGTTAACAACGTTAGCTAAAAATAACTTTTGTGAGACTGACCCACGGACTTACGTAGACTGTCGACAGACTAAATTTTCTTTAGTCTAGCTGTGTAAAAGAGAAGCTTTATTCTAAAAATTTATTTCTGTGTTCAGGGCCCGCTTAAGACTTAGAAGTAGGGGTAGGCCGACGTCACACAAGGGGCCCCCTTTTACACTCTACCAATTATGCTTCAGCAATTTGAAATTTTGCCATTAAAATTTGGAGTAAACAACACTTTTAATATTAAAGTAAAACTAACTATCTATATACATATTAAAAATATTTTATTATATACATAATTATCATAACAAATTAATTTTGTAAATGAATTTACAAATATGAAACAGGTGCGAATATTTGAACTTCAAAATGTATTTTATGCTTTACAAATTGAAGGATTTGCCAGTGCTAAGAACAGTGCAGGGACAACAAATACTTGACGTAAATTTATGCTTGGATGCAACACAATTTTGCTTCTATTTTATAAACAGAAATTTGATATCATCTGAATGTCAATTACTTTCCCCTTTATTTAAATAACCTATTCTCCATGTTTTATATCATTTCTCCACTCCTTATGAATATAAACAAAATATAACTATACAGATTAAATTTTCTGTTATTTTTAGCACGTTTGAAATTAAAATGTAAAGCATAAGAAAAATTTAAATAAGTTGCATTTAATCACTCTTTTTATACCATTTATTATATCAACAGAAAAGAAATAGTATATAAATGTGTCAGTAATAGTCTGATTGAAAATTTAGTAGCTATAATTAAGAAAAAAAAATACATTTTTTACCCTGACTGATTTTTTCCTCCTAAAAATCAGTTTTGAAAAGTAAATGTTGGGGGGCCCTTTGTATTTTAGTAGGTAAGCTCGGTCTTCACGGGCCTATTCGGTGAACAGGCCCTGCCTGTGTTGTCCTGTACCTGTCGATGTAATAAAAAAGTAAAAAAAACTGTCTTGAAATGAAGTCATTTTGGTCGTGACGCTACAAGAGATAGAGATAGGGGGATAGACAAACCGAGATAGAGGATAGAGATAGAGATAGAGAGCTAGAGCTAGAGCTAGAGATAAAGAAATGGGGAGATAGAGAGGGGGATGGGATACAGACAGAGAGATTATATAAGAATAGGGATACAGACACAGAGACAGAGAGAGAGAAAAATAAATAGACAGAGAGGGAGAGACAAAAAAAGTCCGGTAGTTGATACACGAAGTGCGCAAGGAGCAGTGCTATCTAATAAATAAATAAAATATGTCCATGGTCCATTGTCTTTTTTAAAAAAATTATACTTGCTGTCTGGACATTTATTTTAAATTTTAAAGCAAGAAATCCCGCCTCTTCCGGAAAGATTTAAAACATCCTCGCACTATTTTCACTTTTTTAGTCTTTATTAATTTTTATTTTTATTTTTCGTAGCTTGTAATCGTATTTCATGCTAAAATATATCAAACTACACACGAGTCAAATCGGCAGTCATCATTAGAACTCCCAATAAGAGGAAGGTGAATTAACATAATTTATTGCCGTCTGCAAAACAGGGAAAACGTGATTTTTTCCTTTATCCTAAAACATGTAAATGGTGTTAACGATCTCACTAGGTCATCGAGATCACAGTTCAAGTTTAGTCGATGAATAAAAAAGCTACAAAAGGAAAAACCCACTCTGATGTGTTACACTTCAGCGATTTCAATGCATTTGGAATGTTTTAGAACTAACAATCAAAAAGAGATCACGTGCTGTAACGACTAGTAAAAAACCAGAAGCTATATTGATATTTTTTTTTTTCTTTATGAATGAAACTTTATTGGTTTGGATGTATAGCGCTTTTTGAGACATTCATAATAGCTGCTAACCCTCCATTTTTTTTCAAAGTGTAATAAACGTATTTTATACCAGAAAATTTACTTAATTAATTGAAATACATTGATCCCCAAACTATGGGTCGCGGGCAGGGCTTTACAAATTTGTTAAAATCTGGTAGACAGAAAATATTCTAGTAGCCAGTAAAAAATATTTATCACCCCCTCCTTCCTCGTCATTAATTTTCAAAAAGAACAAAAGTTTTTATGAATTAACTGAAGAAAAATAATAACAGACATTGTTTAGAATTATCAGTTACATAGTTTAGAAAGATAATATAAACTAATTTTTGTAATGAAACTTATCAAAATCATATAGCTTTCAAAAAAAAAAAAAAAAAAAAAACTGTAAAGAGTGAATTAACCGGCATGTTCGGAAAAGGCTGATTGCCGAATGCTTCAAATGTCCGGACAGTTGAATGCTACAAAATCTATATTGGCTGAGGAGCGCATCGACGAATTTGTGAAGCAGGAAAACAAGTTTTCGCCTATTTTTGTGTCGAAGTCTAAAATAATTCCGATCTGATTATTTTAAAATTTACATTTGATGAACTTATTTTTGCCAAATTAAAAACAAAAGTTAAAAATATTCTTTGTGTAAATATAGTTTAAAAGTTTATTTTTTAATATTGGGAAAGGGGGGGGGGGTGGCATTTGTGCTCATTTCGAGAAAGCTTAGGTCAATTTTTGTACAAAAAAAGAAACAACAATAAAAAACCCATTAGATTAAATAAATTGGTCGCCAGATAAAAATATTTAGTTGCCAGTGGCGAGCTGGCGACCGTATTTGTCAAGCCCTGGTCGCGGGTAATGGTTTGGTGAGTAGCGGTACGTCAAAAAGTTATTACTAATGTTATCCTTCTATATTAAAAAAAAAGTAATCTGGAACTGAGCTAAAAACGATTTAGAAATGGACCAATCAAATTCTGCGTAGATATTCCGGGTTATTCTCATCGCTTTTTTACTAGGGACTTGTTTGCGGAGCTATTACTTTTTTTCTAGCCATCCTCCGGATTCGAAAATCATACCAACAGACGCGAAATATAACAAGCTTTCAGAAATTAAAAAATTTATCATGGTCGGACAATAAAAATTCATAAAATCCTTAAAAATCGAGTAAAAAATCTTTTATTGAAAAAGTCATTTTTTTATATTGTTGCCAATTTCTAAATAAGCGCAAAGGATTATGTTTTATCTCAAATAAAAAATGTATTTGCGCGAGACTATTTAAAGCAATAATGAAAGTTAAAAATAATAATTAAATGATCACGTGTTGAAAGCAGGAAATAAAGAAAATTACGTCATAAACATTGTGTTTACACATGAATATTAAAAATAAAAAAGATGAATTAAATGAAAAAGAATTATAACCAGTTAAATAAAAAAGCATTATAACCTGATTACAGAAGATAGTCGCCGTTCATGATATCATCATCATCATCTTTTTAAAACAGGATACATTACCAAGTTTTAAGAGGCTGTGAAATCAGAACATGGGTTGGTGAGCGTAGCGAGCAGGGGGCAGAGCCCCCTAGTCTGCTATAAAAATATAACGACACTATGTAACAATATGCTACATCTCTAAATGAAAAACTGTGAAGAAATATAAACAACTTTATAAAAAGATAGTGTTTTATTAAAATTTTTGCACAGAAAAAATAAAACCCAATTTGGTTCGAAAGATTCTTATGTATATGCCCAAATTGGTTCATGCATGTTTTGGTTACTACTGTGTATCCATATTTTGGGCACTGTTAAATACCCATTTTCAAATATATATATATATATATATATATAATAATTTTTTAATATTTTTTTAATAATTTTTTAATAATTTTTTTAATAATTTTTTAATAATTTTGAAAATGGGTACTTAACAGTTCCCAAAATGGATACACAGTGGTAACCAAAACAGGCATGACCCAATTTGGGCTCATACCTAAGAATCTTTCGACCCAAATTGGGTTTTATTTTTTTCTGTGTGTAGAAGTTAAAACTCTCTCGTTCATGTAACACACTCATGATGTAAAAACACCTGATGCATAAATTCTATCTTGGTATGAAGTAATGTTATAACTAGCAGTGAACTGAAAACGCACTTCCAGCAATTATCACACATAGACAGTACACTGTTAAAAATTTGCAGCAAACTGTCCGGTCATTTGACCGTTTTTGTAGAAAACGGTTACATAACCGTAATTTAACTATATTCTGACCGTATTATTGCTCATTTTATGGTCATAATATAGTTAAAATATGGTAATGTAACCGTTTTCTACAAAAACGGTCAAATGACCGGACAGTTTGCTGCAAATTTTTAACAGTGTAATGTAACCGAATTATTTTGTGTGTTCCTGTAAATGAACGACAAAATGCTATGCACACGATATTTTTTACAGTAAATATCTTGTACCGCACCTCAGTGACGTACTACACTGTAAAAAAAAAAAAAAAAAAAAAAAAAAAAAAAACTAATTTTGATAGAAAAATATTGCGTTTTTTACAGAAAAAACTGTTTTAAAGAAAGTTTTTTCCAGTAAAAAAATGTGAATTTTGTTTTAATGAAAATATACAATTATTCTCTGTAAATTAAATGGTGTTCCACTGCCGCCAAAATTGACAGGGTTTTTTTTTGTCAATTTGAGAGATTTTATTTTTTTACAGTGTATAGTTCAATATGTATGAAATAGTGTAACATTATTAAAATACATTGCAAACAATTTTTCTCCATAAACCTTAATGTAACGGAATACGTTTGAATGTCCCTGTAAACGAACTATGAATGCGACAAACTTCATTTTAAATAGAGAATATTCCATAGTAAACCTTAACAACATATATCAATTACATGACAATAAGGGTATATTTATGTGAGTTAGAGTACGGAGATACAGACGGCTACACAGGCCAAAGTCAAAAATACTTCTCAACTACGTTGGAAAGTGTTAAAAATACTCTTTGAAAACATTATTGTGACCATTGAATTTGTTACTACATTAAAAATTGGATTGTGATCCTGATTTCCTGAATAAAAATTGTCTGTCTTGATGCCTATTATATATCACCCTTGAAAGTTTGTTTTTATTTTGTTTAGAGACATTCAGTTTGGGAAAAGGCAAGAAAAAAAAACAGATTATTACCAGAGGAACTTTCATTTGTATATCACTAATTCTTATGAAGGTCGTCATTAATGGTTAATATTCTTAGTTGTTCTTTTTCAAACAATAAAATAAATATTGTAAAAGCAGTCTTTTTTATTTAAATATGATTCTATTTCTTAATTATTCTGAATATCTTTATTAATTCACAGTTAAAAGTAGAAGTTGAGTAAGGATTTAAAAAATATTTTTAAAAGGTTTCTTAAGTATACGTTATGGACGAATATTTCTATATTCGACCAAACTGAATATTCGGTAGCATAGCCGAATATCGAATTGATACCGAATATTATATATGTACATAAATACAATGTATATATATATGATGTACATATATACACAACATACGTAAATACAGGGTGTTTCAGTTAAACGTTTCAGAACTTCTAAGAGTGGTAGGGTACATCCTGACAACTCGAAATCATATAGCAATGTGGGGTCGGAAATGCTTTCCTGAAGCGGTGTTGTACACAGAAGCACCATAAAGAAAAGAGACCTTAAGTGAGAAATCGTTTTAATAATACATGAAAAGAAGCAAAAGGTACATGGATTAAAGTAAGTGTTCGAAGTTGCTTTCACGGGCTACAATGCACGCCTCACAACTCCGACGCATGGACATCCGAACATTCTGGAATACTCCAGGCGAATTTCGAATTTCTCCGGCAGCTACTGCGATTCTTGCAACCAGCTCCTCAGCATTGTCAACAGGGGTGTCATAAACTAGCGATTTCATATGACCCCAGAAATAAAAATCAAGACATAGGTCGGGTGACCGAGCAGGCCAATGCACGGGACCACCACATCCGATCCACTGTTGACCAAATGTGACATCCAGGTAGTTACGAACAGCTCCGCTATAATGGGCAGGGGCTCCATCGTGTTGGAACCACATTGTCTGTTGCGTCGATGCAGAAATCTGTTCATCTCTCAAAAGTTGTGGCAATACTTGCTGCAGAAAGAGCAAGTAGTTATCTCCGGTTAGACTACACGGTAACAGGTAAGGTCCGATGAGGTGATCTCCCACAATACCGGCCCATACATTGACAGAAAATCGAATCTGTGCTGCACGACGTCGTATTGCATGCGGGTTCTCGACCGCCCAGATATGGTCGTTATGCGAGTTGAAAATTCCTTCCCTTGTGAAGGATGCCTCATCGGAAAACAACACTTCAGCAGGAAAAGTGGGATTTGTAGCACATTTTCCAAGGTACCACTGTGCGAAAGCAATACGAGGTGCATAATCCTCCGGTTGCTGTGCCTGGACACGCTGCACGTGAAACGGATGCATGTCTTGTTCTCGGAGAATCCTCCAGACGCTGCAAGGGGAAACCCCGACTACGTTTGCTAGACTTCGTGTACTCGTTCTTGGATTCCTCTGTACATGCTGCAGGCTGCAGCACATTCTGTTCGACGGCTGGAGTCCGTACTGTTCTTACCCTGACCCTGTCAGCTCTTTCAAATGAACCTGTCTCAGCTAACCTCTGGTGCAGTCTTGCAAATAAATTATGACTGGGAATACGCCTCGTCGGATATCGTTCCGCGTACAAACGCTGTGCGGCTGGCCCACTACAATTTGCAGCCCCGTACACCAAATGCATATCGGCTAATTCTGCGTTCGTGTAATCATCCATCCTACTAACTTGGCGTTCTTGTGCGAAATGAAGATTCCCTGCACGAAAGCTCAGAACTTTCGCACAACGCCATCTACCGCGTCAGGAAAGCATTTCTGACTGCCCATTGGTATATGATTTTGGTTCGTCAGGATGTACCCTACCCCTCTTAGAAGTTCTGAAACGTTTATCTGAAACACCCTGTATACATATATGTATGTAT
The DNA here is from genome assembly GCA_963931845.1 of Maratus michaelseni. Lineage (NCBI taxonomy): Eukaryota > Metazoa > Arthropoda > Arachnida > Araneae > Salticidae > Maratus > Maratus michaelseni. Next base: position 255,430,262 of record OZ007587.1, read on the forward strand.
GTTATGTATATATATATATATATATATATATATATATATATATATATATATATATATAACATACATACAGTAGCGTTTAAAAGTATTTTGACAAAGATAATAATTGACTTAATTAAAAACACTAATAAAATACAAAAATCAATCACATATTTTATTTAACCATATTCAATGTTTTACAGAATTTTAGTAAATTAACTATCATGTATTAGAAAAAAACGTGAAACCCAAGAAAAATCAGAAAAATGATAAATCAAGTGTATTTTGACATTATAATAAAAAATTGTTTTAACACAATGATTATCAAATATAGTAATGAGTCAGTTAATATTTAGTAGCATATCCTCTGGCCTTTATGACAGCCTCACAAAGCGCGGGCATCGGTCGACTAACTTTTGTATTCGATCTAAAGGAATTCGGTTCCACTCATTTTTGTGAGCTTCGTATAAAGCCTCCTTATTTGAATAATTTTGGCATCTTACTCTACGATCTAACGCCTCCCACAGATTCTCTATGGGGTTCAAATCTGGACTTTGGCTTGGCCACTCTAGAACCTTGACTTTTCTGCGTTTCATAAAGTCACGTGCGTACTTGGATTTGGGTTTCGGGTCATTTATCTTGAAGAAAATACCACTTAGCAGGCATGTTTTGTTTAGCGTATGGTAGCATATGAGTCTTTAATACACTATATTGCCAAAGGTGACCGGTCACTTGCGATTTTAGACGTTTTGTTAACTATCTAGAAAAATACATGAGTAATTAACCTGAAACTGCAGGTGTGTAAATAGTATAGTATCCTAATCCTAATCCTAATCCTAATAATATTATAAATCCGATTGTGTGCAGATGTTAGGCTGAAGCCAGCGTCAAAATGGAGCATTTAATGATCCTGTATTTTTGCATATAGGTTGATTATAATCCTCAGATGAACATAGGCCGGCTTTTGTTTATTTTATTCAAACATTTTCTTTAATAATTAAAATTTTCATTATTTTCATAGACAATAAATGGACATTTATCCATACAATTTAACCATTTTACTTTATCGTTGCTAGGGCTTTGATCGTTGCCAATAAATAAAAACACGGAACAATATTTTTTCCCCAACAACTAATTTTCAATTGAATGATTTTCACGTGAAAACTGAAAATTAAAAAAATTCAAAAAAAGGTGAATTTCTGTGATATTTGAAACAAAAATATGGAGTATTTGTTATTATACATGAAGTAAGAATATTGGTTAAAATAAAAATATATTTTTCTGTCAAAAACTGCGTTATAATTAGAAGGAAAAGTGCAACAATAATTATATTTTTAAAAAATAGATTTCGCTTGGACCATGGAACTATGAAAAGGATCCTCCTCGGCTTGGACAAATATGACGTCATAAATAAAACATGAATTTTCAAATATTCGTAATAATACAAGGAGTATGAATATCAATTTATAATGAAAGTATATAGATAATGGACGTACTATTTAAGATGAAAAACTGAAATATTTTTTATCTATACTGATTAATAATTAGTTTGAATACCAGTTACACACAAATGTGAGTTTTACGCTAAAATTTACGCCCTGATTGCTAGAAAAAGAAAATTAACAAGAATTGTGCCATTTAAAAGAGATTTCTCTGAGGAAAAAGTGACGTCATATTTGAAATAAAATGGGAATTTTCAATGTGTTTTAGAAGGAGCGTGAATCAATTCATTACATTAATAATACAATAATCGGTAAGTTTAGAAAGTACATGAGTTTCACGCCATATTTAAAATGAAAAATTTAAATATTTTTTTTAGCTATACCGATTATTATGCATGAATATCAGTTACATACAGATGAGAGTGTTTTGTCAAAAACCACACCATGATTATTAGGAAAAAAAATAATTACGAATCTATTATATTAAAATCTGGCCGCCTGTTTGTATTTCGCAGAGGATGTCATAAACTCTCAGAATTTAAAAAAAATGATTTAAATTCCGAGATATGGTTATTATTATTATTATTATTATTATTATTATTATTATTATTTTGTAAATTTAACGAAGTTTCTCTAAAAATGGCAAGTAAATGATTCCAATTTTGTGGATAAAAAAGAAGAAATAAAACGGAATAATATTTTTTTTTTCTCATTAAAACTGAAAAAAAGAATTTATTTTCAATTTGAATAGATGGTGAAAGAAAAAAAAAAATCTTGATTACAGTAAATTTTTTTAAAAATAAAAACGTATTTTCACATATTCAAACTTCATGAGTCAATTTATTCTGGAGAACAAATATCGTCTGCCAACATATTTTCATTTAGAAATAAAGATTTTTTTTTCAGCTATTATAGTACAGCGCCTAAAATATAGGCGCTGTAATTATAGATTAAATCAAGGAGGCACATTTAAGCTCCTTGCATTTAGGTCTACAATTATTGCTCCCTATTCACAAGAATTGAATTTAATGAAAAGGAATATACTATTTCCATTATCTTTGAAGGATGGCTATTAAAACGTTTCACAAAGGCGTTAAAAGTAAAACGGTTTACCATGTAAACGTGACATATGTTTTTACACAATTCGCCGATTTCCACGATTTTGTTTGGCCCGCTTTTTTTTCATTGGTTGCAGTTTCTTTTTCGTGATTATTTGTCTCAAAATTTCACTTTTTTTAAAACTTAGTAATGTCAAGGCCTCTATAACAAAGAAATACTCTATTGTCTCCTATGGAATGTGATAAAGAGTTAGTTAATTATTTACGTTTCTAATTATCGGAATGAAATATTTTGCTTAATTAATATATTTATTCTTCTTTGAATGATACGTGAACGAAGTCACGGGTAACAGCCAAAGACATTTAAGATACATAGACTGGCAAAACTGTCAGTTTAACTGAGGATTTTTGATCACAGCTGACGTACGTCAGATTATTGACATTTCATATAGTAGTATATTATGTGTGGTTAGCTGAGTTGCGCTATAATTTCTTTATTCGAGATTTTTTCTAATTTTTTTTTTTTTAATCGTTATTAAATTTAAACGTATATTGCCTAATTTAACACTTTCTTGTGGTCTTAGCTTGTTATTATGACGAAATCGCAATTGTTATATATGTGTGTTGCATACAATAGCACCGGCAATCAAGGCATAAATAAAACTTTATCTTTCCATCGGTAAGTCAAATTTTATTTATGAGTATACTTAAGAATGTCCTTTTTAACTAGGACTTCCCTCAAAGGGATTAGTCTGAGTGATATTGCTGAGAGCATAGGGTTAACAATCACAAATAAAGAAAAAGAGCAAAAAATGATAGAATTACAAAATATCATATATAAATTCATATACACTGTTAAAAAAAAATAGAAAAGAAGTACCGTTCATCAGATGTGTTGTCATAATTTTTTTTAACATGTGGCAAAGAATCTCATTTTCTTGAGCGCGTATTGCGCAAAACTTGAAGAAAAAAAAAAAAGAAAAAAAAACGCCGGATCTTTTAAAACGCCAAGCTTTTTAAAGTTACGTAATTGCATTTGCAGCCAATAGATTATTCTATCAAGCGTGGCTTAACGCAAATTTAATTTCATTGTTGCTCCTTTTTTTGTGTGTGAATTTAAAATTTTTCTTCCTTGATTATATATCTATTATTTGTATAACTGTTTATAGAAATTCTTACACTTCAAACGACATTGATAGCATGCTTTGCTACAAACCAGATTGCAAAACTACAGTCTAAATTACTATTAAAGTATACAAAAAATCTTTCGATGACTTCTGTAAAATAACTTGTACATTAAATCTCCATATGGGCAAAATTGAAAAAAAATATATATTACAAAGTTAAGCTTAACAGATACTTCTTGATTATTCTCTAGGAGGCTCTACCCCCTGCGCCTTTAATGCGCCTTTACTGCGCCAATCCGCAGACTTTTTTTTGCCTGTCTGTCTGTCTCTCCACAATCTGTCTGTTTCCCTAACCGTTCTTCTGCCCGTCTCTCTAACCGATTGTATATCTCTCTACACGTCTCGCTACCCGTCTCTATATTTCTTTACCGGTCTCGCTACCCGTCTCTATATTTCTTTACCGGTCTCGCTACCCGTCTCTATATTTCTTTACCGGTCTCGCTACCCGTCTCTATATTTCTTTACCGGTCTCGCTACCCGCCAATCTATTTCTCTAACCGTCTGTCTATCCGTCTAACTACTTGTAAGTCTAGCCGTGTCTCTATCCACTTCGCTACCCATTTGTCTATCTATCTCTCTACCCGTCTGGCTATACGCCTCTCTCTGTACCCACTACTGTCTCACTATCCGTCTATTTCTGTACCCGACTCTTTACCCGTCTCTCTACCAATCTCATTACCCGTCAGTCAACTCGTCTCTGTACTCATCTCTCTACTCGTCTCTTTATCTACCACGCTACGCGTCTCGCAACCTTTCTCGCTACATTCCTGTCTACCGGTGTAGCTACCCGTCTCGTGACCCATCTCGCTACCCCTCTGTCAACCCTCTTTTTACCTTTCTCTCTAGCCGTCTGTCTATTCATTTCGCTACCCGTCAGCCTACCTATGTCGCTACTCGTCTCTCTACCCATCTCACTACCCATCTGTCTACCCGTTTGTTTACTCGTCTTTCTACCTCTCGCCACCTCTTCCCAATATTTAAACAATTCATTTAATATACAGAAGCCGTTTATCAGTTATTAAATGCAAACAGAAGTAATTTATCTAATAAGTGTAATCAGATGCAATTTTTTTTAAATACATACATAAACCTGAATAATAATTCATCAGTTTTGTGTTCATAGTTGTTTATATCATTTGACAGTAAATCTCAACTTCTTAAACCTGAATTGTTTCAAGCTTTTTAAAAAAACCACAAGGTCTGTATAACTGCAAAGTAACCTGAGGGCTATATTAGCTACATGTTATTAAGTTTAGTGAAAGTTTCGTTATCGCGTTTGCAGCCAATTGTTTATGTCAGAAAGCGTGGCTTAACGCCATTTTAAATTCATTACTGTAACTTTCTTTTCTTTTCTTTTCTTTTTTAGGGGGGGTAGGGGGGGAAGGGTTTCAAATATATACATTTAAATTAAAACTTTTGCCTCCATGCCATTAGTGTTGTTTGTATTATTAACTAATACCTTGTAGACCGAGCTTCATTTGAAACAAATGTAAAAGACTTCTTCTACAGTTTTTTTTTTAGGAGAAACTTTCGTAATTGGGTCCAAAGCCAATCGGAGTATTTAATATCATTATTGTAACTCTTATAGAGTTAAAACAATATTGTTGCTAGCTTTACTCTTGTTTGAGACCAGCCTTGCCTGTGTATCTGAATGGGGAAAAGTTTCGTATCCTATGTCGGTTGGCGAAAAAAATTTAAAATGGTGCATTTGGCATCTTACAAAATTTTTCAAGAGAGCGGTAAAACATGTTTTTCAAATATTTACAAACATACGTTTATTAAAGCATGTTTTTGCGCCATCTTAAAAATTTAATCACGATGCTAAAATGAAATTTTTTCGCCATATTCGATATTTTAATAAGTAATGAAAACACATAAACAAACTTATTTAACAAACCTAAGAGGCATTTTTGTGATAAATAATTTTTATTGTCAGGGGGGTAAATTGTAAACAATTAATAAACGGCTAGTAAATAATAAATAGCATTTAAAATCTAAGGTACTGTTCGGTTAGCTGGGCGCCACTGATATGTATATATCTATATATACATATATATGTATACATACACACATATATGTATGTGTATATATATGTATATATATATATATACATGCATATATAAATGTGTGTATGTATAGATATATGTATATATATGTATACATAGATATATAAATTTCACTGGCGCCCGGCTAACCGAAAAGTACCAAATCTAAAAATGGAGAAGTGATCCGTATAAAAATTAAACGCTTGATATATGTAAATCTTTTTTTATTTTTTAATATTTCCGAAGGCACAGATAAAAAGGTGAAAATCTCTTTTCCAAATGCCAAATAGAAAATATACAAAATAGAAAAATATCTGCAAAAAAATATATTTACATAATACTACATCTGCAAAAAAATAAGATTTAGAAAAAGTAAGCCAAATCCTGCAGATCCCAAGAATCACATCGAAAAACTTATCACCAAAAAAGAACTCGCCAAATCTTACGGCACAGGAGATGGATTTTTCCCTCTGAATGCAGAATATTAGTTTTTTTTTCCTTGTACGATGGGTGATTATAATTGTTTCATTTCACATACTACATACCGTTTGATATATTGGTACTTTTATGTTATCCTGGCGCAGTTGATAAATCGCCAAATATTGTTCCTATAACATTTTCATATTGAATTAATTTCATTTAAATATAAACCTTTCACTCATTTAATTTAAAATACATGCCTTTCATTAATCCCATTTAAAATGCTTAAAAAAGAGAAAAAAAAAGAAATAATGCCATAAATCGAAACCTTTTATTTAAACACCACAGATTTTTTTTTTTTTTTTTTACGCGAAATAAAAAAAAGCTGCTATTGCTGAGATTTGCGCCAAATCTCTAATACCAAGTCTACTAAGTTATTGCGGGGTTTTTCTTTCAAACAGAAAAAAATCCAGATTAATTTTCGATTTCTACTAAATTGAAATATATTTTATTGTGCTGAATATTAGTGCGTGCATATTTTTTTGCTCCATGTACTCCATGAACTTTTCAATTCCGATTGTCTACGAAAATCTCCCGCCGGTGAAAATGACGTACGTACAAAATTTCGTGACGTATGTACTTTAATTGTGCTTTTTTATCTATTTTTTTAATATAATTTCCAAACGGTTTGACATTTATTCTTGGTAATAAATAGACGTCGTTGTCACCTTTATAGGTACCTGCTGTAAAAATTTGAACGAAATCCGTTAAATATTTTTTGAGTTATGCTTGACGAAAGGTTTTAATATCCATCGTAGCTATATATGGGGCAAAGTAATACTGCGCTGTGTATGAGTCTTCGTTGCACTCAGACAATAAATCTTAGTATCATTGTTTCATTTATTTAGTCAGTGTTATTTAAAGTGAGGACAAAATAAAATTCATCAATTTGATCTGGCCATGAATTTATGGCACAAATGGGATTTATTTAAAAGTAGTTACTTATTTGATTATAAGTTGTTTAATTGTGATATGTTTCATTATCATATAAACACTGAGATATCAGCTCTCGGTGTTATATAAAACTATTTTTTTAGTCTGAACAGCAAAATTATATTTAGTCATAACATTTTAATCAATAAAAATATAACTTTCTTATGAATCGTTTCATTTTAATTTAGCTGTTAAAGTAGATAGCTGTTTTGGAATTCCTAATGTATTTCTAATATATAATATACCTTGTAGAGTGTGATATAAAATAAAAATATTTACTGAAACACTAAGAACTTTTTATTACTGTTGTTATCGAAAACTGTACAATTAGAATAACCTTTACAAGTCCCAAATGAATATCAACATATTGATAACCTCCTAAGCTACAATCAAGTTATCTTTGGTCTCCCTACTGATGGAAGTCGAGGAACTGACTTGCAAAAGCTGACGTTTGGAAATCAAGGAACTAAGTTAACAAAGTCTTTTGTTACAATTTTTATGCCAGCTGGAGACATTCACAGGCAGAAATTTTTATTTAATTTTTCTGTCTGTAAATGTAACTTGCTAGAGCTTGAGATGTCTTCCACGTCCAAGAAACCTCTTTCTGCCAATCTTCATTCACAGTAATTCAATAGGTTGATATTAAGTCCATTTAAGATTTGGAAAAATTTATATTACTGGTACTTTTTTGCATAACAACAGTAATAAAACGTTCTTTGTTTTTCAGTAAATATTTTTATTTTATATTTGTATCTGAAAGTGTTATATATTAGAAATGCTGAGTACTTCTCGACTATCTTGGCAAGAGAAGGAAATTTCACATGCATAGTTTCTGGTAACCTATTTACTGTTTCTTTTTACAGAAGATTTTTTTCTGTATTTATACAGTTTATTTAATATAAAAAAGTCATTTATTTTTTTGGTACTTCTTCATTATCCTGTCGACCACTTTTCATAAGAAAGTTATTGCCAAACTATAGGATTTAATGCCAAAAATGCAGTCCCAATCACTTGACGTCAGAAGCATTACACGTGTTTGTTAAGTCATCAAGTGGTTTTCAATTCACCATTTATCTGTATTTTTCATTATGTTTTACCGATTTATTAGTTATTTCATTAATTAAAATAACAATTTCATCCTTAAACGGCTGTGCCATGATGTTAAAAGAGAAAATGCATTGAAAGAATGTTCCGTTGCATAGTTAAGTGCAATAAATCAATTTCAACCGATGTTACAAACATTTATTCACCAGCCGAGAAGGATAATTAAGAAAAATAATGTAAATAAATAAATATCCAAGATTTTTTTTTTTCCTTAATATATTGTCATTTTTTTGTTGTTGTTTAAACTTACTGACAGTTGACACTTTGGTGAGTGGGGCTTTTCCGAATTTTTTTTATTTTATTTATTTATTTTGATATTACAATGGCAACATTCCTCTATTTTTTTATTTGGCATTACAGTTTGGCGATAATTTTTTTATGAAAAGTGGTCTATGGGATAATGGAGAAGTACCATTTTTTTATATACAAACATAAGTAATTTGTATATAAAAAACAATAATAATATATATACACAGGGTTGGGGAATTATATCATTTTACTTGCCTCTAGTGAGTGGCTTTTCTAATGAGGCGAGATAATCTTTAAGAAGTCTTTTAAAAACTGCAGGCTATAGAAGAATTGTTTTTATTTCTTAGCTATATTTTGCAACTCTTCAAATTACTGTAATATCACTATGGTAACTAAGTTCTAACCTTATACTAAACTTTCCTCTATTGTATATATTTCTTAATTTTATTTGAAAAAAAGGAACAAAAATATATTATTGTAGTAAGGATTTATTTTTGCAGTTGCGTAAATTCTGCCATAACAATTTTCAACTGTATGTTGCTTCTTGCTGGCTGGTAAGATTTTCTGAAAATTTCCCACTCCTACATACATCTTCAAATCTGCATAGCTTAGGACCAGAGGTTGTGCAGATTTTAGAATTTTGTGAATTTCTGGTCATGCATAACTAAATATGCATTAATAATGATGAGATATTTTTTTCTTGAATTATTCAATGAAACTCGTCTTATAAAGGTATATTGATAATTTACTTCAAAATCATAAAAATAAAGACATTTTATCTCATGTTTAGCCAGACTTAATTATTTGAAGTGTTAAGATCATACTCACAGCTATTAACAATTTTTACGCATACAAATATAAATTAAGTATAAATTTTAGAAATATTTTGACAACTATATAAAACAGGCATCTTTTAAGAGCAGCAAACCGAAAAAAAAGAGGAAGAGATATTTAAAAAAATATGAATGCATTATAAGCCTATAGGTTTAACATTAGTGAAGGGAATTTGAGATGTTACTGACCATGTTTTGGGTATTTATGCATTGTGACATTTTGGTGCTTCGAAATAAAGAATACATTATTTTATCATGTATTTTTATGAGCAAATATTACAATATGAATTTTATTTTGCCTTTTTAGAACTTAACTGTAGAGCATTCATCATTTTGACGAATGCAAAATTGTATGTTTTATTTAAATACATACTAAAAAATCACTTATTCACTGAAAAAAAAAATCATGAAAGAATAAAATTACAAAGATTTATAATCGGGTCTCTACACTGATCAACAAGAAATTTATTTTGCATGTAAGAAGGCATCCGTATTATAAAGGCATGCTATATGCTAATTTTATTGACTGTCAGTTCTTTTTATTTTAAATACATTGTTTATTCATCTTATCAGATTTAACCCTCTTTTCTACAGCTGGAGAAATATTGATTATAAATTGAAAAAACATTTATTTTTTTAAATAACTAATTTTTAGGCATGGTTTTGTATTTTAATCTATTACCACATGATTCAACAGTAAGTATTTGTTCTTTACAATAATGTAAAGTAACATTTGCAGTAATATAAATAATTAATAATAATAGTTATAAATTATAACAGTGGTACAACCAGGCAGGATCCTCATTGGGGGTGAGTTTGGAATCATCCTTACTCATAAAATGAAAAAATTTGTTTTGAGACTTGTCCACAGTAAATGTGACACATTAAAATCAATACAATGAGAAGCTATTATTATGAAAAGCTATAATTCATGATAAATTAAAATATATTATAAATGTGATTAAAATTCCAATTTACTGAGTCCCAGTAAGAGATTTTTCTGTGTCACTCTGCAGCAAAACAAAATTTATCTGTGACCATAAGAAAAAATAGTAACCCATGTTAAATAAATTGGAATAAATTAAAAATAAATTGGAAAAATAGTAACCCACCACCAAAATTTACATTTACAAGGAAAATGTAATAAGAAGATGTAGGGATGCACCGGATAGTGACTTTGGTCGAATACTGAATATTCGACTAACTGAATACCTCTATATTTCATGGTTTAAAAGTTAAATTTCAAAATAATTTTTCATAATATTTAACAGAAAGACAATTTTCATGAAAAAAAAATCACAATTAAACTTTACAATAAAATTTTTAAAAAATTCTATGTTTTAAATTATTTAAGAAGGATTAGTCTTAACTTTTTTAATTAATAATAAAAAAATTAACTTATGACTTCTTCTGTGGACTAAAATATATGAATAAAATTTACTTACATTCTAAAACAAATATCTTAAAATCAAAAATAAATTTTCAAGGAATATCTTACAGTAATATAGTATTTATTTGACACGAAGTGAGTAAATAATAATAATAAATTCAAATGGTGGCAAATTAGCAAGAAAGTTTTTGAAATGTACTAGAATGAATAAAGTGAACGATTATTTTCAGAGGTTGGAAATTTACATGGTGTTTGCAAAATTTTAGAACAAACTTTCTAGGAAGATAATGTGGCCAAGACAAGCATTTTCTGTACAGAAAACCAGCATCACAATCCATTTATTCAATCAAAAATACAAGGTGTTTCACTACAAATAGAACCCTAATTTTTGTTCACAACTTTAACAATAATGAAGATATTTTAGCAAGGTTTTTAACATATTAACTTTGTTTTGTATAAAGTGTATTGGAATCATTGAAGTGATTGAATTTTAATCAGTGATACAGTGTATGTACTGTCAGCTGCATTCTGAATTAGTGGAATGTCCAGCTTAGTGTTTGCACTGCACTAATGTCACATTTTAACACTTCTTGTCATATTTCACAGAAAGTAGAGTAAGTCTGATGTTTGAATATATTGTTACAATATCTTCATTATTGTTATTTTTAAATGAAAATGCAAGTTCAACATGGAGTGAGACACACTGTATTTTTTAATAAGTGGATTGCAATTCTGGTTTCCCATACAAAAACTGTTTGTCTTGTTACTTATTATAACCCCTGAAAGCATATTATCTTCCATTATGTTTAGAAATACCCAGTTGTAAAAAAGCTAACAATATTCAAAAACTTGTATTTACAGATCATTAGTTCCTATGAATGTCATCATTAACAGTTCCTTTTCTTAATTGTTACTTTTCAAACTGCAAATAAATAAAGCAAAAGCAATCTCTGTTATTTAAATATGATTGTATTTCTTAATATCTTTATTTATTGACAGTGAAAAATAAAAGTTATCTAAGGTTTAAAAAAAAAATGTAAAAACACTTTCTTTAAGTATTCAGTTTGGCTAAATATGAAGAAATTTGGCCAAATTGAATATTCAGCATATCAAATAGTTTGATATTCAGCCTAACCAAATAATTTGATATTCAGCTTAACCAAACATTCAGTAGTATGGCTGAATACTGAATATTTGGTGCATCCCTAGAAGATACAATAATTTAGGAAATTAAATTTAACAATTTTTTTAAGCACAGCCTTTATTTTAAAGTTATTAGATTAATCTGCAGTGTGTGCTGCCATTTGCATACTTTTTCTAGTGGGCTTAAAGTATTTTTATTAGCGTCTCATGCTTTTATGATTTTCAGTTTGACTTCAGAAATTTTTGTTTAAGGCGGTATTCAAAAGAATTTTTTTCCACGCTCAACAACTCAAAATTTTGAGACACATTTTAAGACTCATTTTTTAAAATAAAAACATGAAACTTAGCGGTGTGATTTATGAAGACATTTATAAGGGCCCCATGTTTTTATTTTTCGTTCAATTAATTAGAAATTGATTTACAAACAATTATTTTCGCAATACAATATTTTTTTTTCCAGCGCTATCGCTTCGGGAAATTCGATTCAAAATGTCCACTTTGGCAGCCTTTTTTTAAATATATTCTGCCTTTATCAAAAAATCGAGACAATACGGACATTACAAAGTTTCTGAATAAGAGAACCTGCCAATTGGATGCATTTTACATCAAAAATGAATTTACAAATGTGTCTCAAAATAAGCAGTTTGGATTTGAATACACCCTTAAAAGCATTTTTTTACCTTTATGTACACTAAGCATGTTATTTTTCACATTGTTTTCTACTTTCAGTTTCTAATACCTATATATATATATTTCTTTTTTTTTTTTCAGATAATTTCGAGTTTCAAAAAGGGTTTAACAATTTTAAATTGCATAATAAGACAGTTAAATTTCTAACAAACACTTCCTACATTGTACATTCTAGTTTTATTATTTCTTTTTGTATAAAAACAGAGTACACTTTCAAAGACACAGACTTTTGTTAAATCTTTTTATTATTGTGACTGATTTAAACCTTTCAGACATACTGATATTAATTCAATATGAATAGTAGATTGCTTATCTAAAACAATTTCTTAAAAGATAAAATTTATTTAAATAACACTATTATCTTACTTATTAAAAATGTTCGAAAAGAAATGAACAGCAAGAGAAACTCTTTCTGTTAGTCGTTAATTATAGCAGATAATTATAATTTAATCAAATCTCGCCAGTAGCATTTTCTTTTTCACCAATAGCAGCTTTTATTTTACGCATGTGTAAACTATAAACAATACTTTGATGTTGAAATAAAATGTTTTGGTTTGTAGTATTTTTTCTTCTTTGTATATTAAATTAAATGAGTTATGTGTATGCATGAGAAAAAAATGTGTATTTTAAGTGAAAATTGTGTATTTTAAATGAAATGAATGCAATGAAAATTAATGAAGATGGTAACATTTGGCAATTTATTACCTGTGCTCAGCTAACATAAAAGTACCAAAATTTTAAATGTTTTAATTTAAGTAGACTAGCTTTATATATATATTATTTATTAATATTAATACAGTGAATTAGAAAAAGATAAAATTTATTAAAACATTTTCTTGTAGTATTCACACCATGTACTACTAATGAAAGTATTGAATTCATGAATCATAAATTCATTTTAATTTATTTGTTACAGATAATCCTTATTAATTTTAGAATTCCCAATGCATTTTGGTACTTTTCCACTATAAGGCCTTGACATTGTTTTAAAAAGCTTAATGAAATTCAGGCTTTAGAAAGTGAAATTTTTTGCCGAATGATACAAACAGCTTTGAAAACAAATCAGATGAACTTTTATTCTTTCTATATCTATATTATGTCTATTTGATACTTTTTCATTACCCCGTTAACCACTTTTGATAAAAAACATTATCGCCAAACTATAGAATTTAACGCCAAAAATGCATGATTGTGACACCACATTCACTTGATGTCAAATGAGTTATATGCGTTTGGTATGTTATCCAGTGATTTTTAATTTGATGTTTATCAGTATTTTTAATGATGTTTTACTGATTTATTGAGTATTTTGTTAAGTAAAATAACAATTATGTCATTAAACAATGACAACATGATATAAGAAGAGTAAAAGCATTGTAAAAAATTGTGATGCATCGATATAATAAATATATCAGTTTCAACTGACATCACAAACGTTTATCCACCAGCTGATAGGGATAATTAAGAAAAATAATTAAATATCCAAAAAATATTTTTCTGTTTTCATTAATATATTGTAAATTTTATTGCTTAGTTACTGTTAGTTGATGATTCATTCAAATGGGCTTTGCTGAATTTTTTTTTTTAAATGAGATTCTAATGGCAACATTCTTCCATTTGTTTATTGGCTTTGGCATATTAGTTTGGCGATAGTTTTTTTTTAAAAAATAGAAAACGGTCGACAGGATAATGAAGAACACCATGTATATATATATCTTTATACAAATTACTTCTGTTTGTATACAAAAATAGATAAATAGCTTCTTTATATTAAATAAATTGTATAAATATTGAAAAAAAAAAATTATATAAATTTTATATAATAAACAGTGAATAGGTTGCCAGAAAATATACATGACAAATTTTAGGGATGCTTCAGTTCTCTGTAACCCGTTTCCAAGACCTCAATAGTTGAGAAGTACCAGCATTTCTAATATATAACAAAATGAACATAATGAAAAATACAGGTAAATGGTGAATTGAAAACCACTTGATGACTTAACAAACACGTGTAATGCTTCTGACGTCAAGTGATTGGGACTGCATTTTTGGCGTTAAATACTATAGTTTGGCAATAACATTTTTATGAAAAGTGGTCGACGGGGTAATGGAGAAGTACCAAAAAAATAAATGACTTTTTTATATTAAATAAATTGTATAAATACAGAAAAAAATATTTGTAAAAGAAACAGTAAATAGGTTACCAGAAACTATGCATGTGAAATTTCCTTCTCTTGCCAAGATAGTCGAGAAGTACCATCATTTCTAATATATAACACTTTCAGATACAAATATAAAATGAAAATATTTACTGAAAAACAAAGAACTTTTTATTACTGTTGTTATGCAAAAAAGTACAAGTAAAATATTTTTTCCAAATCTTAAATGGACTTGTTACGCCACCGTACATTGTTTCTGTATTAATCTATGCTAATTAAATTCATTAAATTCTGTTAATTATACACTTAACTTAATCTTATAATCATTTTTCAGTAAAGTCCTTTTTCTTTCTAAATTTTCAAATATTTCGTTAAAGTAATTTTATTCTGTTATTAAATAATAATATTAATCAATAAATCAAATGTTTTAATTATTAAAATCATTAATATAATATTCAGTTAAAGTAATATCAGTAAAAAGATAAGTTTTTCGCGTGTCAATACAAACTGATACGAAATATTTCTAAGTCCAAAAACGAAAATCATAATTATTAAATATTAAATATTTTGTATTAAAACCATATTCAATCTATAGATAAAAAATTCTACTTCAAGAATCCGTTTACGGTTTTTAAATACGTTATTTAGTTCAGCAGTTATGGCAAGAAATTCTATTTATTCAATTCTCTTTTCAAAGATCGCGCGTTTTGTTTTGCAGAACTATCGACATTTTGATGAGGAAAATGTTACGCCACCGTACATTGTTTCTGTATTAATCTATGCTAATTAAATTCATTAAATTCTGTTAATTATACACTTAACTTAATCTTATAATCATTTTTCAGTAAAGTCCTTTTTCTTTCTAAATTTTCAAATATTTCGTTAAAGTAATTTTATTCTGTTATTAAATAATAATATTAATCAATAAATCAAATGTTTTAATTATTAAAATCATTAATATAATATTCAGTTAAAGTAATATCAGTAAAAAGATAAGTTTTTCGCGTGTCAATACAAACTGATACGAAATATTTCTAAGTCCAAAAACGAAAATCATAATTATTAAATATTAAATATTTTGTATTAAAACCATATTCAATCTATAGATAAAAAATTCTACTTCAAGAATCCGTTTACGGTTTTTAAATACGTTATTTAGTTCAGCAGTTATGGCAAGAAATTCTATTTATTCAATTCTCTTTTCAAAGATCGCGCGTTTTGTTTTGCAGAAATATCGACATTTTGATTGCGCATCTTCCCCAAGATACTTGTTGTTTACGATCACGTGACAGGATTTCTCGGAAGAAATAGCGTACAGTTCATTGCACTCAGGCAGAGACGCGCTCCCATCTCAGCGTCCATCCGGGTACTTTTACGGCATCGTTGCCATTCAGGAGTAATGATGATTTTTATTCATCTCAACTCTGCGTTGCTTAGCGAAGGCTCGATAATGCTCGATGCTCATTGGCTGAAAGTTAGCTTTCAAAAATCTAACTGACTTTTGAGCACGATGTTTTCAATCACTTGTCAGCGAGGGATTAACGCGTTCGGTGGCACTATTTAAGCTGCGGACCTTCGGGTCCCGCAGAGAGAGAAAGTTCGTTTCAACGATGTTAGCTTCAGCAGTCTTCAAAGTTATTGCATTTTAGAGTGTAAACTCTCTGACTAAAATTTTATCGCAGCATGGAGATTAACTTTTCCTGATTATTAGCAGCCTCATACCAACCATTCCGGCCATCATCGATCAGCTTCATCTGTAATGAGTTGTTTTAACATCCAGCTAAACTTCGCTAAATTTTTTTTTTTAGCCTGAAATCTCCTGTAACGGAGATAGCTTGAAACAACACAACTCAATTTTCCTGATTGTTAGCAGCTTCATCAAACAATCCAATCCGACCATCATCGATCATCTTAGGCCCGTAGTTTAATCTGTAATGAGTAGTTTTAACATACAGCTAAGCTTCGCTAAATCTTTTTTTTTAGCCTGAAATCTCCAGTGATGCATACATCTATAGAAATAGTTCTGTTTTTCCCTCTTTGAATTCACTCAGCGTGTCCCATCTATCATCTTGGTTCCGTTTTAAACGATTTTAACTTCACCTCTCTTCATTGTGCTCTTCAAGCAATATGCCAAAATTGTCTAGCTTCATATTTTTACTGTAAGAATTCCACTTCACAAACTCATTTCATTATAGTGACTTATCCAAAAGTCTTAACGTTATTTCATACAAGAACTCTGATCATCCTATTTGATCCTAATTTATAAACTTATGTCGATGCAGCGTGGTCCTCTACAAATGAATTTACCATAATCATAGTTCTGAAACCAGTAATATGTAATTTCAATATAATGATACAAAATTTTTAAATGTTTGTTGTTTTGGTTGGCCAACTAAGCTTTCTACACCTTTATGTTTATGTGTTTTTTTCGTCAATAAATATCTATTTGTTATACGTCAGTTTCTTTGTTTTGTCAAGACATGGGTGAGTGTTACTTTAATTTACTTTACAACTTAATCTAAGAATCGACTTCATATCTTAACTATTTTCCAAATTATCCAGTGAAGTTTATTTAATTGTTCATCCGGCCTTATTCTTAAATTCTTTTGCTATATCTTTTACTGTTATGTCGATTATTGGGTTAATTGCCACTTTACGATCACGTGCCGTGACGTTGTTTTGGATTGGCATTTTTAAAGCATTTCTTTAGTTCTTTTAACTTTATAAATTTTTGCATCTCTATTTTTCAAAATTACTTTCAATCTTTAAATTTTTCACACCAATCCGAAACGACGTGACAGGACTTAATATCAACCTATTGAATTACTGTGAATGAAGATTGGCAGCAAGAGGTTTCTTGGACGTGGAAGACATCTCAAGCTCTAGCAAGTTACATTTACAGACAGAAAAATTAAATAAAAATTTCTGCCTGTGAATGTCTCCAGCTGGCATAAAAATTGTAACAGAAGACTTTGTTAACTTAGTTCCTCGAATTCCAAACGTCAGCTTTTGCAAGTCAGTTCCTCGACTTCCATCAGTAGGCACACCACAGATAACTTGATTGTAGCTTAGGAGGTTATCAATATGTTGATATTCATTTGGGACTTGCAAAAGTTATTCTAATTGTACAGTTTTGGATAACAACAGTAATAAAAAGTTCTTAGTGTTTCAGTAAATATTTTATTTTATACCACACTCTGCAAGGTATATTAAATATTAGAAATGCATTAGGAATTCCAAGACAGCTAAGTTAAACAGCTTTAATTTTTAACATCTAAATTAAAATGAAGCGATTCATAAGAAAGTGATATTTTTATTGATTAAAAAAAGTTATGAATTAATAATTATACATAAGTTAGTTTTTTTTTATGGAAGACGGTCGACGGGATAATGAAGAAGAACCGTGTATATATATATATATATATATATATCTCTATACATATATATATATATATATATATATCTTTATACAAGTTACTTCTGTTTGTATATAAAAATATCGATAGCTTCTTTATATTAAATAAATTGTATAAATATTGAAAAAAGATAAAGATTAAAGTACTACATTATGAATAAATATAATTTTGCTGTTCCATTTTAAATAATAATGAAAACATATCTCAATTAAACAACTTATAATCAAGTAACTACTTTTAAATAAGTCCCATAAATTCCTGGCCAGATCAAATTGATTCGAATTTTATTTTATCATCACTTTTAAATAACACTGACTAAATAAATGAAACAATGATACCAACATTTATTAAAAAGGACATTCTTTAGTAAACCCATAAATAAAAATTTACTTACCGATGAATAAGAAATTATTTGTTAATTGCTGATTCTCACAATTGTACACCACACACAGTACAATTTTAATTGTACATCTTTGGACAATGGCATCTATGTGCATAACCTCCTAGGTAGATGTAGAATCCAGCACAAGATATTTTATTTATTCTGCTTACTCTGTATTTGTTCATAAACACTCATGTTTCAAAAAACAAATTTAGGAACAGATGCTTTACACTCCCGCAAACATATAAACAAAAGTTTGGCGACTTTTTGGTTGGCACGATTTTCAAGACCGCGCCAAACGAATAACTTAATATAATGGCTAGGTTGCCATTAAAGGAAAAAATCCCCTAAATTTGGTGACTTTTTTCCTTTTTATAACCGATTAAAAAAAAAAAAAAACTGTGCGTGAGTGTATGACATCATAGCCCAAATTTATTATGAGTGAATTGCAAAAATATTTTTTAAGTTATCGTAAAAATATATTTAGTTTACTTTAAAATGATAAAATTGGAATGGCTTTATTATTTATCATACACACCTGTGTTTCAAAGAGCCTTATAATCTACAAATTATCAAATTTAGTTGTAATCTGGCTTAAAATCATGAAGCATTTGAAGTTAGAATAGTGCATGGGTTGTGTTTGTTTCATCCTACAGTCAAAATTATCAATTTCATATTTTTTTTTTCCAGTTTAGTTTATGATTCAAAGAAAAGCAATGATTAAACAATAGGAACTAAAAGATCTTATACCATTTCAATAATTAAAATAATAAATATATGTATATATTATCTTTTAGACAAAAATCTTATTTCTAAACAAGTTTTATTTTTGCTTAACTTACAAGATAACATTTTCGAACATAAATCTAAAGTATTGAAACAAATAACAATTACATCAATATTTTACAAAATTAAAATTGATGAATGTATATTTAAATGTGTATGCTTATTTTATTGGTATGTATTATTTGATTATGCTTACATTATTTACTTATTTGAAATTGTAAAGCTCTATTAACTATTAAAAATATACTTTATTACAAAACTCATTATTAATCATCTTTGAATTTTAACATTCATTCACGCATGCATGACTATTTTGAAGGATCAAGTAAGCTTTAGATAGATTTCTCCCCCTCCCCACCTTTTTTATTCTTTCTTGGTTTCAGACGCTTCAACTTATAATCTCCACCAAGTTGTTTCAATGTACATTTCGCCTTCATTGCATATTAAAATTATATGCTGTACTCAAATATACCATTCAAAAAAATTATTAATAAATTACCTTATTTAATTTTATTTCACGAAATTAAATATTTTTAATGCTAATTTAGATATACAAAAAAATAGCTTGATGTAAAAAAATGGCATAAACTTCGTATACATTAATAAAAATTAATTTTTTTAAGTAGCTTCTAGCCATAGCGATTAATAGTAAACAACTCAAATCTGACGTACAGACCTCGCGGTTGAGGTGTTTCAATTTACTTCAGATGGCTGATGGCTTTTGAATGGGTATTGCCAGTCTGTGTATCTTAAATGTGTTTGGGTAACAGCTAGTCCTAATCCTAATAATATTATAAATCTGATTGTGTGCAAATGTTAGGCTGAAGCCAGCGTCAAAATGAAGCATTTAATTATCCTGTATCTTTGCATATAAGTTTATTATAACCCTCAAATGAATATAGGCTGGTTTTCGTTTATTTTATTTCAATATTTTTCTTAAAAATTAAAATTTTCATTATTTTCATACAGAATAAATGGACATTTTTTCGTATATTTTACAATGGTTGGTTGGTTTGGCCCAAAGGGCCCGGTTTTACAGCTTTCTTTAAAATGGTTAAATTTATTTTACCGTTGCTAATACTTTATCGTTGCCAATATAAAATAAAACCCCTGAATAATAATTTTTAATCAACAATTTATTTTCAGGTAAAAATTTTCCACGTGAAAAATGAAAAGGAAATGAATTATTTAAGAATTAAACAGAATATGAAATGATGTCATATTAGAAATAAAACGTGCGTTTTCAAATATTTGATAATAATACAAAGTGCATAAATACGAGTAAGTATGGAAAGCAAGCGAATATGATGTCATATATAGAAAAATAAAACAGATTTGTTTTGATGTTGAAATAAAATGATCTTGGGCTATCAAATTATTTGTGATTAATTTCTCTTTTTTTTCTTTTTCTTTTTCACATGAAAGGAATTATTTTAAATGTACGTAATATATGTATTTTAAATGTATGTGTTGTAAATTAAAGTTTTGTGTTTTAACTGAAATGAGTGAAAGATTTATATTTTTAATGAATTCAATACGAATGATGGGATAGGTTGGCGATTTATCGTCTGCACACGGCTAACATAAAGATACCGTATTTTTAATTTAAATTATAAAAAGTAAAAAAAAAAAAATTGGATGACAAATGTCAATGATATGCATCGCAAATTATCCGTATCGAAAATCAGAAAATCTTAATAAAAATAACTATATTTTTTAAAAGAAAGTTGCTTTTCTCATAAAAGCTAAAGATTTAATATGATTGTGTCGAAGTCGAAGTAACAGCATTTTTCCTCTATCATTTTCCCACAATCGAAAACACATTTGTAAATCGTCGTTTCGAACCGGAATTTAATTTTACATTTCTTTTAGTTTTAAAATAGGAAAAACTTTGTTGTCTTTTTTAAATATAGCTTTTTTTAAAGTTGTTTCATAATAGATTTTTGTAAAGTCTTGCAGGATAAGAAAAATTGCATAGATTTTAAAGCAATGTTTAAGTAAAATTACAATATTTTTTAAACTTAAAAAACAACAATGTTATCGAAAAGAAAATCGATTTTACCAACAAATTCGCGTAATGCAAAAGCAAAGAAGAAATAAAAAAGTAATGAATCTTTTCTTCCAGCCAAATTGTGTAAACTTGAACAAGCCGATCGTGCCAATTCATAACATTATAAACGTGAAAGCGCGTTCTATATACTGTAGAATTTTTTTTTTTACATATAGGTAGAACATTTGTGAGAATAGGAAGGTTAGGGGTCTGTAATTAGGTCCATAGTCAATTTGATTTTTTTTTTAATCAAGTGAAATTTGGCGCAAAATTAAATACATTGTTGTAACCAGATTTGTTTTTTGCGTGGTAAACACTTAATGATATTTTAGATGATCATTTCTCCGCTCACCTTTGATGCCAACTATGACTGTAAAACATATTAAAAAATATTAGCCGATAATTTTCTAATTTTCTTATTGCTTCATGATGTAAATATACTTCCAGATTTATACTTTAAACCTAAATCGGTCATGCCATTTTCGTTCAATTTTTATTCCTAATCCTAACACTAATCAAATCCTATCCTAATCCTGATAATAACTTTAAAGAATATTTTTTGACACGAATATGTAAATGAAATCAATATCCATAAATGGAATGAATGGAAAACAGAATAAATAGAAATGGCAAAATAAAATAACAAGAAAGTACATTTATTCGACACCTAACCCTAGAGAAAGCGTAAAAAATTTCAAGCGCATGAAATAAATCAAAATAATCCTATAAATACTAACAAAAATATGTAAATTTAGATTATCAGGTTTGTGTCGTCGGTATTTATTTGCTTATAGTGTTCTTGACGCGATAGAGAAAATATCGAGGTTAAATTGGACAGAATTTAAAGTACTTTCTAGCAACCTTTATTTACATTTTAGAATCGCATCAGATTGTTATATCTTTGTGAAATATCTATCAATTTATAAAATCCACAAGCAGTTTGTTCACTATTTACACCACTTAGCGTGAAGCACTTAATTTAATATATACATAAACAGGATAATGTAGTAAGAAATATATAACATGTCTATGCAAATAAACAATATAATAATGCCCATTTAGCAATGCACACATATACAAATTGTACACATATACAAATTGTACACCAAATATCACCTAAAATGCACTGTTGTATAGAAGAATTCTGCCAGTGTTGTTTTTCGTTTTACGAAGAGGAATTCCTCGATTTTCACGATTTTACTTGGTCCTCCTTTTTTCATTTGTTGCAGTTTCATTTTCGCGATTGTATATATTATTTGGCATGAAATTTACCTTTTTTAAGACTGGGTTATGTCAAGGCCTCTATAGCAAAGAAATACCGTATGGTCTCCTATAAAATGTGATAAAGCTTTGGTTACTTATATATGTTGTTAATTATCAAGTGAAATATTTTACTAAGTTAATGTATTTAATCTTTTTTTAATGTTACGTGAACGAAGTCACGGGTAACAGCTAGTAATATTATAAATCTGATTGTGCGCAAATGTTAGGCTGAAGCCAGCGTCAAAATGGAGCCTTTAATGATCCTGTATTTTTGCATACAGATTGATTATAACCCTCATTTGAACATAGGCTGGTTTTTGTTTATTTTATTCAAATATTTTTCTTAATAATTCAAAATTTCGTTTTTTCATAGAGAGTAAATGGACATTTTTTTCGTATAATGTTTTAACATGGTTAAATTCACTTTACCGTTGCTAATACTTTATCGTTGCCAAAACTAATTCAAATTCCGGAATAATAATTTTTAGTCAACAATTTAGTTTCAATTGAAATTTTTTCACGTGAAAAATAAAAATGAAATAAAAAAAATTAAAGAATTAAGAGGAAAATTAAATAATATTATTAGAAATAAAACGTACTTTTTTTTTAGTTGTTGATAATAATACAAGATTTCAATATGAGTA
This sequence comes from Maratus michaelseni, assembly GCA_963931845.1. Taxonomy (NCBI): domain Eukaryota; kingdom Metazoa; phylum Arthropoda; class Arachnida; order Araneae; family Salticidae; genus Maratus; species Maratus michaelseni. Next base: position 255,453,492 of record OZ007587.1, read on the forward strand.
ACCATAGGAAACAGGCGAATATGACGCCATACATCAAAAATAAAGCGGATATCTTTGATTGGTGAAATAAAATGATCTTGGTTTTTTTTTTTTTCTTTTTTCTTTTTTCTTTTTTCTTTTGTATGGTAATAATTCTTGGCGTTTTACCGTCTGCGCAGGGCTAATATAATTATACCGTATTTTTTATTTAAATTTTAAAAAAGTAAAAAGAAGTTTCGAAAGAAAATGGTCAGCAAATGTCAATAATATGCTCCGCAAAATTATCCATATCGAAAATGATGTCATGGACAGCGAGAAATATTTATTTTCATTCTTAAAACTAAAAGAAATAACTCGATTAGCTAAAAAAAAAAAAAAAAAAAAAAAAAAAAAAAAAAAAAAAAAAATGACGAATGTTAATAGTTCCATTTTTGTTGATAAAAACTAAAGATTTAATATTATTTCGTTAAAGCGACATAATTTCCCCTATGCCAGTACTGAAATTAATTGCCTGGAAAAGAAAATTGACAAGAATTATGTCATTAAAAAGGGATTTCTCTGCGGGAAAAAGATGCGTCATATTTGAAATAAAACGGGAATTTTCCAATGTGTTTTAAAATGAGTGTGAATCAATTCCTTACATTAATAATACAAGGATCAGTAAGTATAGAAAGCAGATGAGTTTCACGCCATATTTATAACGAAAAATTTAAATGTTTTTTTATCTATACTGATTATTAAGCATGAATATTCGTTATATACAGATGAGAATTTTCTGCTAAAAATCGCATCATAATTTTAAGAAAAGGAAAATGAACACGAATCTATGTTTGTATTTCGCAACTACTCCTCACTGTAAAAAATTGCTGCAGTAAAATTACTGCAGCAGAGATTCCAGGCAATGTCCATAAGAAAACCGGTTTTGTGACTAGATAAACGAGCTTTGTTATTAGATAAACGGTTTTTGCACGTAAAAACATGAAATTTACTGAAATGGACCGTTTACCTTGAAAAGGGGGCATTTCCCGTAAAATTACGGCTGCAATTCACGGAGAATGCCCGTGAATTTACAATTTTCATTTACAGTACCAGAATATCGAACACAACGTGATTTACTTTATACCGTTTATCATTGATCCGAGGATGTTACACAAACTGTCAGAATTTAAAAAAATTAAATTAGATGCCAAGATTTTTTTTTCTTTTTTGTTAATTTTAACGAAGTTTCTCTAAAAACGGAAAGTAAATTACTCCATATTTGTGTATAAAAAAAGGAAAAATAAAATAGATCAGTATATTTTTTACACCATTTTCTCATTAAAACTGAAAAACAGAATTGTTTTTCACTTTGAATAGATGGTGAAAACAAAATCTTGATTTCAGTAAATTATCCGAAAAATAAAAACATATTTTCACATATTCAAACTTTATGAATCAATTTATTCTAGAGAATGAAAATTGCCTGTCAACATACTGTCATTTAGAAAATAAGATTTGTTTCAGCTATACATTAAACCAAGGACGCAGAACTGAATTTAAAGAAAAAGCATGTACTATTTCCAATTAATGTTTTTTTGAAGGATGGCTGTTAAAACGTTTCACAAAGGCGTTAAAAGTAAAATTGTTTATCAGGTAAAATTGACATTTGTTTTTACCCAATTCGTCTATTTCCACGATTTTATTTGGCCCTCCTTTTTGCATTGGTTGCAATTTCATTTTCGCGATTATTTGGCACAAAATTTCACTTTTTAAAGACTGAGTTATGTCAAGGTCCCTATAACAAAAAATACAGTATTGTCGCCTATGAAATGTGATAAATAGTTAGTTAATTTTAACGTTTTTAATTATCGGGAGTGAAATATTTTCTTAATTAATGTATTTATTCTTCTTTTAACTGGCCGCCACTGGCGACCAGTTTGGTCTCCCTTAAATGTATGTTAAGCACTGTAACACGTTACTTTTATTCATAATTTATTTTTTTTTCCGTAATCCTTCGCCAAACCGGAAGATTCTAATAGACAAATCAAAAACTTTTTCGATCATGGTAGCATTTCGCATATTTTTTGTTGTTATGTATTTCATCTTTCTTGACAAAAACCGCTTAACGAACTTAAGCATTTATGCTTCATATCCGTTTGCTTATCAGTTGCAATATGCTTGCTAATGAGGAGATTCTTAAACATATTAAGTAGTTTTCCGTAATTGGATCCATTGCCAAATGGCGTATTTTAGTTAATACGATTTGGTGCAATGAAGTCTATTTTGTGAAAGTCTTTAATGATATCCACCATTTACACTGAACCATATTGTTGCCAATATTTTTTTGTTTGTTTGTTTGTTTCTCGCTAACTTTGGCTGTAGACTTGATTACGGGAGAATCAAGAAGAAAATCTATCATTATTCTCATTTAAAACGTCTTGAATAATGTGACATAATCGGAGTGCATATTATAACACGTAATCTTCGAGTATGGTTTGGTGAAACATTGAACTTTTTGAAGCCAGTTTTGATAATCACGTAAATATGTCACACCAACATTACTGCCTATAATTCTAATTACAGCAACCCGTTTTTTCTCTCTATATTGCAACTCTATAGTTAATATAGTGCCCCGGTGCGTCTACGACAGCTGTTCCATCAGAACATTTGATTTTTTAAAAAAAGTATCGTTTCTAATTTGCACACACGAAAAATAAAAGCTGGTATTGGCGATTTTAAAAATTCTATTGGCGAGATTTGCGCCCAAATAACACAAAAGTACTTAATGATGTTATGTATTTTGTAAATGTATATTAAATTGCTGTTTTGAAAGCGATTGGTCATTAATAATGGTAAATATGATTGGTGATTAACAATCATTTTCGGTGGTCTCTCTGCCTTTCACGTATAATACATAAATACCAAATTAACTGACAATTTGTTTCGAAATTTGATTCATTAAATATCATTACATTACATGAGTTGTATTTGTTTACATTCAGCTTACATCAAGAAAAGATAAAGAATGAAGTTGAGTTGTATAGCACATAATTATGGTAAACTTTGATTGTGTCACTGGTACGAATTATTTTTTTGACACCAGGCAGCGCTCCAAAAAATCTTTCATGGAAAACTAACTTTACGAACGATTATCTCCATGGTTTAATGGTTTAATATTTTAAACCTTCACGACGAATGAATCTTTTTTTTTTTTTTTTTTTTTTTTACTTTCATGGATAGAGAATTTGAACTGCGAAGCTATTTTCAACTGAAGTTATTGGAGAATATATACATAATTGAACGTAAGTCATCTCTCAAATATTAATTTATTTTGAACGATCTTTCTAAAAATGTCACATTTATGAAGTTTTATTCGAAAAAATAATTTTTAATAAAAATGGCCGCCTGGCATATGAAAAATTGAAACGGACATTCCGGAACTGTTGATGACAGTCACATGACTTACGGTTTTATTATAGAGATGTTTCGTGAACGAAGTCACGGGTAACAGCTAGTAATATTATAAATCTCATTGTGTGCAAATGTTAGGCTGAAGCCAGCGTCAAAATGGAGCATTTAATGATCCTGTATCTTTGCATATAGGTTAATTATAACCCTCAAATGAACATAGGCTGGTTTTTGTTTATTTTATTCAAATATTTTTCTTAATAATTCAAAATTTCATTATTTTCATAGAGAATAAATGGACATTTTTTCGTATGATATTTTAAAATGGTTAAATTTACTTTACCGTTGCTAATACTTTATCGTTGCCAAAACTAATTCAAAACCCGGAATAATAATTTTTAATGAACAATTTTGTTACAATTGAAAAATTTTCACGTGAAAAATTAAAATGAAATAAAAAAATTAAGGAATTAAAAAGAAGATTAAATATTATTATTAGAAATAAAATGTGATTTTTTTTAGTTTTTGATAATACAAGGTTTCAATATGCGTAACCATAGGAAACAGGCGAATATGACGTCACACATCTAAAATAAAGCGGATATGCTTTGATTGGTGAAATAAAACGATCTTGGGTTTTTTTCTTCACTTTTCTTTTTCTTTTGTATGGTTACAATACTTTGCGTTTTACCGTCTGCGCACGGCTAATATAACTATGCCGTATTTTTTAATTTAATTTTTAAAAAAGTAAAAAGAAGTTTCAAAAGAAAATGGCTAGCAAATGTCAATAATATTCTCCGCAAAATTATCCATGTCGAAAATGATGTCATGGATAGCGATAAATAGTTTTTTTTTTTTTTTTTTTTTTTTTTTTTTTTCCATTCTTAAAACTAAAAGAAATAACTCGATTACCTAAAAAAAATGACGAATGTTAACAGTTCCATTTTTGTTGATAAAACCTAAAGATTTAATATTATTTCGTTAAAGTAACATAATTTCCCCTATGCCAGTATTGAAATTAATTGCCTGGAAAAGAAAATTGACAAGAATTATGTCATTAAAAAGGGATTTCTCTGGGGAAAAAGAAACGTCATATTTGTAATAAAGCGGGAATTTTCCTATATGTTTTAAAATGAGTGTGAATCAATTCCGTACATTAATAATACAAGGATCAGTAAGTATAGAAAGTAGATGAGTTTCACGCAATATTTATAACGAAAAATTTAAATGCTTTTTTTTTTTTTTTTTTTTTTTTTTTTTTTTTTTTTTTTTTAGTCTATACTGATATTAAGCATGAGTATCTGTTATATACAGATGAGAGTTTTCTGCTAAAAATCACATCATACGAATCTATTATATTAAAATCTGACAGTGTGTTTGTATTTCGCAACTATTCCTAGACTATCGAAAGCAATGCGATTTACTTAATATCGGTTATCATTGATCGGACAGTTTGCTGCAAATTTTTAACAGTGTATTGTCTCCTATGAAATGTGATAAATAGTTAATTATTAACGTTTATAATTATCGGGAGTGAAATATTTTGCTTAATTAACGTATTGTTATGAATTTTTTACATTTGTAAATATTCTATTTTTTTATTGTGAAATTGTGGCATTATTTAATGTATTTCCTGTCGAAAATTATGTAACTCAATGCAAAGGCCTCGGGTGCTTTGCAAGAAAAGCAACCTTACGGCATCATCTTTACAATGGATGTCTATGGGAAAATCGCCCAGGAATGGGTTTATTGCCCAGTTGGCGACTTATTTTTGTCGCCAAATTTGGCGATATATTGCCAAATGTCGCCAAGTTGGCGACGGATTTGGCGACTGTTTGGGGTGATTCCCCTGTCCTTGCATTGAGAAAATTGGAGAACGTCCTCGAAAGTTCTAGATATCCGAAAGCTCTCGAAAGTTCTGGAAAGATATCTAAAAACCTATATAAAGGCGAGCCAGGTGTCAGGAGTTAGTTCACTGTCAACTGCGATTGAATACACACGAGAGGCTTTTGCATTGAGACTGTGTTTCTCTGAGCGATTTTGTATTTGATACGCCGTATTGAACGTATCGTTCTGTGTGAAAATTTGCTGTGTTTTGATTTTATTTGAAGACTGTTAAATATTGGTGTTTTTGTGAAGATACATGTGTTCTCATCGAACCGTTTAGAGTGAATAAATTGATTGGTTTTAAGTTTTGGTATCAATCCATTCGAACCCCGAGCTCACAACAGTATTTATTCTTCTTTTAATGTTACGTGAACGAAGTCACGGGTAACAGCTAGTAATGTTATAAATCCGATTGTGTGCAAATGTTAGGCTGAAGCCAGCGTCAAAATGGAGAAATTAATGGCCCTGTATCTTTGCATATAGGTGGATTATAACCCGGAAATGAACATAGACTGGTTTTTGTTTATTGTATTCAAATACTTTTCTTAATAATTCAAAATTTGATTATTTTCATAGAGAATCAATGGACATTTTTAGATAAAATTTAACCATTTTACTTTATCGTTGCTAGGGCTTTCATCGTTGCCAATAAATAAAAATGCGAAAAAATAATTTTTCCTCAACAATTAAGTTTCAATTGAGCGATTTTCACGTGAAAAATAAAAATAATTCAAAAGAAGATGAATTTCTGTGATATTTGAAACAAGAATATGGAGTATTTGTTATTATACATGAAGTATGAATATCGGTTACATTAAAAAGATCTTTTTCTGTCAAAAGCTGCGTTATAATTAGAAAGAAGAATTAACAATAATTATATTATTAAGAAAAATATTTCGCTTGAACCATGGAACTATGAAAAGGATCCTTCTTGGCTTGAACAAATATGACGTCATAAATAAAACATGTATTTTCAAATATTCGTAATATTACAAAGAGCATGACTATCAGTGTATAATAAAAGTATATACATAATGGACGTCACATTTAAGATGAATAACTGAAATATTTTTTGATACTGATTAATAATAAGCTTGAATATCAGTTACAAACAGATGTGAGTTTTCTGCTAAAATTCACGTCATTATTGGCAGGAAAAGAAAATTAACAAGAATTATATCATTGAAAAGAGATTTCTCTGACGTCATAATAAAGCGGGATTTTTTAAATATGTTTCAAATGGAGCGTGTATCAATTTCATACATTAATAATCACTGAGTACAGCGAAAGAAATAGAGAGGTAATGAACCGTAAAATCGGCTTGGAATATGAAGCCGGTTATCGCTCAAATCATTAGGCCCAAAAGCTGACTTCATTGGATGGAGAGAGGCTGCACGTGGAACAATGACTGGATTCATTGGACGGGGAGAAGTTTTCAAAGCAAGCCGCCAGTTGTTTGGGCCGACTGTAGGGTTGCATTTCCAGCATCCGCCAAACATGAACATTTCATCTCTATTTATTATCCGAACTCTGATTAATAATACAAGCATCAGTAAGATTATTAGGAAAAGAAAATTGAACACAAGTCTATTAAGTTAAAATCTGACTGTGTGTATTTCGCAACTACTCCTCTTAATGCAACGCGATTTACTTAACACCGGTTATCATTGATTCGAGGATGTATTATAAACTCTGAGAATTTAAAATTTTAAATTAGATTAAAAGATATTAAACTTTTTTTTGTTGTAAATTTTAACGAAATTTCTCTAAAAATTACTCCATTTTTGTGGATAAAAAAGGAGAAATAAAACGGATTAATATATTTTATGCCATTTTCTCATTAAAACTGAAAAAAATTATTTTATTTTCAATTTGAATAGTTGGTGAAAAAAAAAAATCTTGATTACAGTAAAATTTCCGAAAAATAAAAACATATTTCCACATATTCAAACTTTATGAATCAATTTATTCTGCAGAGCAAAAATCGCCTGTCAGCATATTGTCAAAAAATCAAGATTTGTTTCAGCTATAGATTAAACCAAGGACACAAATTTGCTGTTACATGCAAACGTAACACTTGCAATTACAAAGCTTTTTGCAACCCCTAATTACATGCAAACGTAACATTTACATGTAATTTGCACCCAAATTAATTTTAATTTGAACCGTAATGTTAATTTGCATTGAAAATTACATGCAAAAGTAATGTTTACATATAATTTTGGGTTGCAAAAAGCTTTGCAATTTAAGTGTTACGTTTGCATGTAATTTTGGGCTGCAAAAAGCTTTGCAATTGAAGCTCCTTGCATTTAGGTGTAAAACTATTCATCCCTATTCACAAGAATTGAATTTAAAGAAAAAGCATATACTATTTCCAATGAATTATTTTTAAATGATGGCTGTTAAAACGTTTCTCAAAGTCGTTAAAATAAAATGGTTTATCAGGTAAAATTGACATTTGTTTTTACCCAATTCGTCTATTTCCACGATTTTATTTGGCCCTCCTTTTTGCATTGGTTGCAATTTCCTTTTTGCGGTTATTTGGCACAAAATTGTACCTTTTTTAAACTGATTTATGTCAAGGCCCCTATAACAAAGAAATATCGTATTTTCTTTTTTGAAATGTGATAAAGAGTTAGTTAATTATTTACGTTTTTAATTATCGGAAGTGAAATATTTTGCTTGATTAGTACATTTATTTTTCTTTTAATGTTACGTGAACGAAGTCACGGGTAACAGCTAGTAGGTTATATATTTCCGCGAAGATTTTTTTCATGAAACCCCATAGGGGACTGTCAACAAATTGAAAAAGAACGAATATCTTTTGGATAACCCTGTAAAAACTAATGTAGCAAAGGCGTTCAAACTCGAGATTATTAATAAGTGGCTTATTTTAATATAACTGTGTTCATTTGTATGAGGATAGCATGTATACTCTTAGAGAAATTAAGGTTTTTATAAAAACAGCCCCAAATTTCGCGTAGCTTTTTTATTATAAGTTGCAGAGTTCTTAATATAAAAAAAAGTTCTTTTCAGAAAATATGACAAACAACATTGTACATAATACTCTGCAATCAGAATTAAAAAATAATAAAAATTGGATGAAAAATGAGCAGGTGTACTAAAAAATGTTTCACTGAGCATGCGCGAATGCAATCAAAATATAATATGCATAATGTATTAGCTCATAGAAGAAGGAATATAAATAGAAGTAGGATGTAGGGTGTTTTCGCCCGTCATTTGTTACAGGGGTTATGGGAAGGTGTTCAAACAGAATGGCTCGCAACCCTCCCGTTATTGGCTGCTTATTCCCCGCCTTTGAAATAGTTTCGGAAAATAGCGTAAATAAAAAAAATCTGTGGCAAACGGCGAAAGAGGAAAATGGGCGAAAACACCCTACATCCTACTTCTATTTATATTCCTTCTTCTATGGTATTAGCTAAGTATATAGAGCAACTTTTGTAAAAGTCTCAAAATCATAGTTTGAAAATTCTGAAAATTATCGTCGATAGAATAAGCTCGAAATCCGTTGTTCCCAAAAAGAAGCAAAAAGATTAAATGTTGTATCAAATATCTGTTGATTAGTGCCAAGATAGCGTACAAAATATTGCACGTACTACTACTATATTTGGATACAACCCCTCATATTTTTGCTTCCTTTTGGGAACAACGGATTTCGAGCTTATTCTATCGATGATAATTTTCAGAATTTTCAAGCTATGATATTGAGAATTTCACAAAAATTGCTCTATATACTTAGCTAATACATTATGCATATTATATTTTGATTGCATTCGCGCATGCGCAGTGAAACATTTTTTAGTAAACCTGCTCATTTTTCCTCCAATTTTTATTATTTTTTAATTCTTATTGCAGAGTATTATGTACAATGTTGTTTGTCATATTTTCTGAAAAGAACTTTTTTTTATATATTAAGAACTCTGAAAATTATAAGCAAAAAACTAGGCAAAATTTGGGACTGTTTTTATAAAAACCTTAATTTCTCTACGAGTATACATGCTATCCTCATAAAAATGAACACAGTATATTACAATAAGCCACTTATTAATAATCTCGAGTTTGAACGCCTTTGCTACATTAGTTTTTACAGGGTTATCCAAAAGATATTCGTTATTTTTCAATTTGTTGACAGTCCCCTGGTTTCGTGAAAAAATCTTCGCGGAAATATATAACCTATACTATACTGTTTACACACCTGAAGTTTCAGGTTAATTCCTCATGTATTTTTCTAGATAGTTAACAAAACGTCTAAAATCGCAAGTGACCGGTCACCTTTGGCAATATCAGCATACATGCATCAGCATACATGAACCGATCCATATTCCCCTCAATTCGAACTAAGAGTCCAACTCCGCTACGTGATAAACAAATCCAAACCGTCACATTACCGACTCCATGTTTGACGGTGGGTATTTGGTATCGAACATCATATTGTTAGGACGTCGAATGTACTTGATTCTGTTAGATGACGCTAAATTAAACTTGCTTTCATCGCTCCACAAAACATCAGACCACACGATTTATGCAGTTTTGAAAATGCAAGTCTAGCCTTATTATTCTTAGCAGATATCAAAGGCTTTTTTGCTAGTCTTCGGCCGTGTAAACCATAGAGTTTTAGGCGTCGTTTGACTGTTGAAACGTGTATGTCTATGCCGTAATTTTCTTTTAATTCATTTTTAGGGTTTCGTTAATCTCACGAGATCCTATTACTCCCGCTCTGTTGTCTGTCCGTCACAGAGCCAGTCTCAGAAACTATGCAAATTACATAGTTGAAACTTTGCGTACATATAGCTGAATACCAGCTATGAAGCTCAAAATATTAAAATTTGAAAAAATCCTATTATTTTAATAAATAGAGATAAAAAAAAATAAAATTCTAACAGACCTTTTCTTATTAAATTTAAACATGTTTTGTTATAGTAGTTGCCAAAAATTAAAAATCCACAATGAAATTCTTTCTACAATAATTAATTTTCTATTGAACGATTTCCACGTGAAAAATGAAAATGAAATAAAAAGTTTCACCAACTAAAAAAAGATAAATATGAAATAAAATTGATTGACGTCATAGTGGTAATAAAACGGAAAGATTTCTCAATAATACAAGGAGTATGAGTATGTGTATGTACACAAAGCAGATTAATATCACGTTATTAGAGAATTAAAAAGAAAATCTGACGTCCTATTGGAAGTTTAACGAATTTTCAAATGTTTGAGAATAATACAAAGCGAGTATGAATATGAGTAATAGAGAATAGTAAATATATGAATTTGAGAAACATATTGAATCGTGATAAAAATCCGATTATGGAAATATTCGCATATTTTAACATTTTAAAGGTGGACAACATGTTTATTTTTGAAATTATTTTTTTTAATATCGCATTTAGTCCGCATGACAAATATTATTATCACAGAATATAATAGCGGGCTTCGCCCGTTATCGGGCTGGTTTAGATATTCGAAAAAACGAAAAAATAGAGCGGTAAATTTTTACTTTATAAAAAACATGACTTTTTTATTGTTGTTGTTGCTAAATGAAATTTATTTGGGTTTATTAAAGAAATGATAAAGTGTTTTGAAAGGAATGTTAAACGAAATCCTTTGAGCGATCTTCGATCACACTTACTCACTTGTTTTTTATTACTACAGCCGACTTACGACAATCACTCGTAGATAGCTTTTTTATAATACGGTCAACATTGCAAGTTGTTTTTTTTTCTCGGATGGCTACTTCGAGGCTTATTTTTGATAGATTTCCGTTTATTAAAAACTTTATTCCATGGTACTAACAAGCTGCCGAGACACATTAAAAGAACGGGCAACTTCTGCTTGCGTCCTTCCTTGCTTAAGTGCATTTACAACGGCTTTTCTAAAATCAGTAGAATATTCTTTGCTTTTTGGCATTTAAAAATAATTACAATAAGTCAATATAAACACTAATCGAAGCTATAAAGAAACTGACGCCTTCAAATATTAAATGCAAACTAATTGTCAAAATACTTTTCAGCTAAGGAGGAAATATATTTCTTCGGTGACGTCGAATGTAAACAAACAAGTTGAAACTTGATACCTTTGAATAGCTGCATTCATATTGTTCTCAATAATAGGAAATATATTTTCTTTTATATGTTTATATTAAACAATATGCAAATATAATGTTGTCAAATTACTTTTGAGCTACTGTATATGTAAATATGTCTCATATATCAAAATCAAAATACAGTGTCTGGATAAACCAGTGATTGGATGCAAATGGTGATCTCTTCTACCACTTAAAATGAGACAATATCACGAGAACCGATAGAGGTGGCCACTATCCGCCTCCAATCAGCATTAAATTGGACGATCCATTTTTCGGAATGTAGTTGACATTGACATTACATGTTGTGCGCCGACCGAATTACTGTGTACTTCTTGCATTTTTCGTGATTCTATCGCTTTGTGTACAAAGTAAGTTAATTCTGTTTTAAATATCATTTAAAATATCTTCAAAATTATTAAAGCTATAACAGAAAATCTGGCGAAAATTTTATCTAAAGTGAAGTACCCTGTATTTTTAACTGATTATGTTGATTGCAACCATGGTTTCCTACACTAAAAATGTTTTTTTGTAGTGTTCTGTACAACCTCTTAAAGTTTGTAAACCTGGAACTGAAACACTCTACATTATATTGAATAGATGTAATAAACATTTTTAAATGTTATATATATATATATAAAACAGATGAACATTTTATTTTCGCTATTGAAAGAGGGCCACTTCCATAGTCTTCTTAACTCTAGCCCTTTGTCGTGCTACGTGATACTTTCCAATCTTAGGCGCAGGCATTACACTGTATTACGTTTAGTGTTGTCACAAAAAGCAAGACAGCGGCTTGTAAATCGGGACATACACAGTATGAAATACAATAAATCCTATCAAACCGGAACCTGTCTATAACCGAATCGTGTCTTAAACATAAAAGGCTCATGGTCCCTACTGAAGAAATAGCATTCAACTATATCTGCTAAACTATTTGGCTGCCTGAAACGAAATCTTTTTACTGTCACTTGAGATCTTGTCTTTATAGTGGGTTTTACTGTACTAAATAAACACAATAATCTACACAGTAAAATCTGTGAAAGCAGAAACTTTGGTGACCGAAACAAAATTCCTTTTTCGAGAGGTTTCTGATTCAGTAGGTATAATTACATGGTATTCCTTCCATAGGGACTATTATTTTTTTTTTACTTTTAAGACAAGATTCCGTTATAGACATGTTCAGTTTTTACAGGTTTTATTAAAAAAGTACTCTGTATAGCCTGTGAAACAGAACAGCTAGGAACCGAAAAAATATTCCGTCTTAGCGCTATTCCTTTCGTGAATCATAAAAGTTTTCCATTACAGACAGGTTCGGTTTTCACAGGTCTTACTGTATTAAGTCGATGCAGACGAATGAATAGCATAATACTAAAAGAAATTTAAAATAATTTGTACATCATGAAAAATCGGCACTTTTAAGTCCCGACGCGATGCCGATTTGACAATTATAGACTTTAAGAATTGTCTCAAAAAGGTCGTGATTCAGTTTTCAGTAAAAATGCAGCATTTAAGTTATGTTGGTAAAAGCATAGTCCAAATTGTGCAAGTTCGGATGGTGATCCAAAAGAATTTTTACAGAGATCAGCCTGTGGTCGATTTCAACACATTTATTAAAGTAATAAAATCTTACAGTTCTTTAAGGAAAGGCCTTCCAGTGTTTAAACGTATCTTAAACATACCTCCCATAGCTTTAACATATCTCTCATAGCTTAAACAGATTATTTGTATAATAACACACGAGTTCCAGAGGTCGGTGATGACTTCTCGCAACGTAAAGCAATGAAAACAGCGAATAGTAAGTATATAAGAGCGTGCATTCTCTTTTATTGGTGGGTGCGTAAGAACAGGCAGACAAAGAAAAAACATAATGCGATAGCGGGCGCCAGCCAATCAGCGTGCAGGACGGAACTCTTTAATCACGTTTGGAAAAAATAGATGTAATAAGGTATTAAATTTTTCGTGAAAGACCTTGGAATGGGCCCCTTGTAAAGTAAAAAATGGGCTTATAAAATAAAAAGAATATTCTATAATTGAATTAAATTTTAATACGGAAAAACTAAGATACCAGGCGTAAAAATAGTGGAAATTTGAGATAGGGAGAGTATAGATAAAGTATTTTAAAGGGGAAATAAGTAAATTAAATGAGGGAGGAGGGGGGGGGGGGGTTAGAGATCGACAGAAATTTCGGTTTCGGTTTCGATTTCGGCCCAAAATCGGAGTTTCAACGAATATTCGTTTTCGGCGAAACTGCTGCCAAAATTTCGGCCTGACCAAAACTATCTGTATTTCAAAATATCGTTCCTTCTTTCGGAAATTTTTTACTTTACTCATTGATATGTATCGGCTCAAATGAGACACACGTTATTGACGTCTGTGAACGCCACTGTTTATCCTTATCCGTCATGACTGATTCATGATGCGAATGCAAATTATAAAGCAAGCAATGCAATATATGACTAAACTTAAAATACGCTTATCACGTGATCTTTAAAAGCTGCAAACTTAACAGTAATAGAAAAATTTTACTTTGAAACTCCAGATTGTTTCGAATGCTTTATGAGAAAGGTGTTGTTAAAACATATGAAGATTTACGAAATTTATTACAAAAGATATATCGAGGTATGTATACTTAAAATATTTTTTTATTAGATGAAATTCGTATAATTGGAAACTATTTCTGTTTTATTGATAAACTAATTACGTTTTATTTTAAATGAAAATAAATAGTTTTGGATAGAGGCACAGGGAGTCAACTTGGCACCGTAGATAAAATTTTCAAACAGGGCGCCATTTCAATACTTTCTTAGGGAGGCTGGGAGTGGCAAACCTTTTTTTAAGTAAACATGTTATTTAAACATATGTACCATAAAAAATTTTGTACAAAATTTTAAATAATTAATAGCAATATTCAGCAATTTTTAAATATATATCTATATTTAAACGTCTATTAAATTAATAATATTTATAATTATAAAATGGTTAAAATATATTCAATGTTAATTTCCTAAAAAAACAAACTTTTAAGTACTCTATTTCAATCAATTTAAATGCAAAATATTAACAAACTGAAAATATGAATATATTTAAAAATTAAATATTCATTAATGAATTTGTTTTACATTATTTAACTACATTGTTAATTAATTATTGATAAATGACTATAATTATTGGTTGCTATAGAATAGTAAAATATAAAAGTTGTATTATTTATGTTTCATTTTTGTTTGAAACCTATACACCCACGTATATATGTACGCTTGTTTGTTAGAAATGTGGTTCAATACACGTATAATTAATAAATTAATTAGTAATATAATTAGTTATTATTAAGCAATTATTTGTTATTAATTAATTAATAATTATATGTAGTTATGTGTGTATTGATCAGTTTTTTAATTTTTTTTACATTCGGGTTCGACCGAAAATGGGAGGAACACCGAAATCCGGTTTCAGTTTCCGTTTCTGTCTTAAAAACCTATTTCGGTCGATCTCTAGGGGGGACATAGAAAATTCAAATATATTATTTATATACTTTTTTTTAACTAGGTCGGATAGTATGGAGGACGGATGATCGCGAGCCGGGCAGTCGGGAGTCTATTGCATGTTTAACTCTCTCATGGGTGAGTTAGTATTAAGACTGTTCTCAAATCCAAACTGGCTACTTTATGACATACAGTGAAACCTCTCTGTAAGGGCCACCTGCCGTTCCATTGAAAATTGGCCCTTATGAGGGGTGGCCCTTGAATAGGGGTGACAAAAAAAACTAAAATAAGGAAATCAAAATCTATATAGGGGAAAAAACTGTTTATTAACATTTTAAAATTCTATACATGATTGAAAAAATTTTCTATTGAAGTTTGTTTACTTTTCATACTTTTTTCGTAGACAATTTTAGTTTCTAATGATTCTTTTACTTTATGGAACAAATTACTTAAATTTGCATCATTTATTAATACCTTAGAATGAGATATTAGTTTATTTATTTTTGTTAGCATTTTCTGACAGGATATATTCACAGCTGCAGACTCATCAGATTCATTATCACTATCTGAATTAAATTGAACTCCTAAAATAAAAAAAATAAAATAAAATAAATTTGAAAGTTAAAAAAAAATTACACTTTTATAAAGTTTAAAACAATAAATGTTTATAATTTTACCTGTATCTATCTATTTCATCTATAATTCTTTTCTCCCAATCTTCTGATAAATTCTCATAGCATTGAACCACATTTTCATATTTATCTGAATCTCGATCATATTCAATTTCAGCAGCTTTCGAAAGTTGAACAACCTGTTTAGGATTTAAGGCACATGAGAAAAAAAAATGGCCTTTATGAGAGGTGGGTGTGGCCCCTAATAGGAGTAAAATTAACATTATATCTATGGGGAAAATTTTCGTTCCTAAAAATATTGGCCCTTAATAGAGGTGGCCCTTGAATAAGGGTGGCCTTTAAAAGAAGTTTTACTGTATTTTGTAATTCATATTTGTTCGGAAACACATGAAACTGGCAGGTGTTCTTATTCAGAAAATTTGTAATCGAAATACTGTTTTTGGTCTTACCATTTTTTAGTAAAGGCTGGATATCTTTCAGAAAATACTGTCAAAGTCGACGT
Organism: Maratus michaelseni; assembly: GCA_963931845.1. NCBI lineage: Eukaryota > Metazoa > Arthropoda > Arachnida > Araneae > Salticidae > Maratus > Maratus michaelseni. Next base: position 255,469,467 of record OZ007587.1, read on the forward strand.
TTTGAACAGAATTTCCGACGCCGCAGCACGAGAGAGGGGGGAAACGTGTCATCACGTGACACGAATAGCTTTTATAATTCGATAACTAATTTATTTATCGAAAAATGGAAAACTCATTTCGATTCCATATCGCTTCAATAGTCAGGCCTGCTAATTTTATGCCTTTGCGTTTAAAAATGAGCCAGAATATGTGTCAGAAAGTTTCGCGTAGGTGAGCAGGTCATTTGAAAACCATCTTGAATGGATGAAAAAAATATTTTGCATTTAAATTAGTTACATTTGTTACACAATTACAAAACGAGCCTCATATGATATTTATGTGCAGTAAAATATCATTATTATTAGTTATTAAATAGATGGAAATTTATGGAAACGTAAATTTGGGATTTATTGAGACAAAACATTTTTGCTTACCTTCAAGTTTAAAGCAGAAATTCTTTAAAAATAATTTCCTGTCACGCAGAACAGAAACTAATTTGCCAAAGGCAAATTTTCCAACTGAATATTCGAAAGGAAAATTAGAAAATTATTCTACAATCTATTGCTGTATTTCACAGGTATTGATAACCTTATAAATTTGAGATTTATATGTAATAAAGGATTTAAAACAACCCTCAGAATTCACTGATTTTTTTTTTTTTTTTTTTTTTTTTTTTAATCACAGTTTCATTTTTTACATAATCCTTTAAGCTCATATTATGAAGGTTTTTAAAGCATAACTAAAAACTGCTTGAAGAAATGAGCTAAAGTTTTGTATATGTATTACAAGCATATATGAATCGAATGCAGTGAAAATTTTTAACAGGTTATATTTCATAATTTTTAAATATTAATTTCATAATTCATATTTAATACTATAAAATTCACAAAATACAAAAGTAAGGTGCTATTTGTGCTTAGGTTTTTAACTAACAAATTCATACAAAAAAAAAGGTCAATGGTAAGATTGCAATTTTAGGAAATATTGAAGAAAATATGTAAAAGTAGCTTAACATTATAGAACAAAATTTTTAATAATTTTAATCCCAAAACTTTTCATTAAGATGATATGAAATTTGGTATCTGTGATTAGTTTTAATTGTTGATTAAAAATATTTTACCAAAATTGAACGCTGTTGTTAAAATTTTAAAGTTACAACAAATTTAATATAGTGACTACCCCAACACATAATTTTCCATAACGATGTAATATTAGCAGTATTTCCAGTCGGTTGGTACCGGAATCTTAGCCATAGAAATATTTGAAGCAGAATCAGTATGGCGTGATTACTTTTTTTTTTCTTCCAGTGCTGTTTATACATTGTTAAGGCTGTTCGTCAGTGAACTTCCCGATTCCCTCGCTAATGTTAAACCTATGCATTCGTAGGATGCATTCGTATATTTAAAATATCTCCTCAGGAAATTAATATTTTAAACTTCGATTTTCTTTGTACTATTTTTAAAGGATGTCTCTTTTCTTCTTAGTTATCAAAATATTTCTAAAATATGCGCTTAATTTATAATTTTATGTTTTAAAATCTTAGCGAAACTGAATAAGATTTTAACACTTCACATAAAATTAAGCACATATTTTAGAAAAATTTTGACAACTAAGTAGAAAAGAGACACCCTTTAAGAAGTGTACACAGAAAACAGAAGTTAAAAATATTAATTTCCTGAGGAGATATTTTAAATATACGAATGCATCCTACGCCCGCAGATTTAACATTAGCGAGGGAGTCTTCACTCACTTGAAAACACCCTCTTTTTCGATTTCAGTTGCAGATTTTTTTGATAAAGGTACTTTCATTTTCAAAACCAGTTTTGAAAGTGAAAGTACCTTTATTTAAAAAATCTGCATCTGAAATCGAAAAACTAAAAAATGGCCATATTAGGGATCGACCTCAGCTATCTTACGCAAAAAAAAAATCGTTTAAAAATATTCAAATTTAAACGAGAAATTTGAAAACAACTTGCCCATAGGTTTAACATTAGCAAGCGGGTGTTTTCAAGTGAGTGAAGACTCCTCTTAAGAATCGCTTCGCTACTTTCCTTTTGCCTCTACCATAAACAAGTGAAAATATTTAGAAACTTAAACAGATGGAAAAAGAATTCCGAAATGATACAGACAATAATGTATATTATGATTTTATTTTTAAGTGTTATATTATGATATTTTGATAGTATTTTGCATTATTCAACAAAAAATTAATGTTAAGACGAAAATTCATCTCAGCACATAGATGCATATTTATAAATTTGGCAATATTGATCATATCTAAGATAATTTTGATGACACTCAGATAAATTTCAATATATAAGTTCTTTTATCAGCTAAAATCAAGGTGAAACAAAAGTTTAAAAAAAAATAAGTTTTACAAAATTCATTGAAAATAAAGACAACCTTTTTCACAATTTTATAAATGGAATTCTAATCTATAAATTCTGTCGCCAATCTGTAATTTTAGGGTGATGTTTCTAACATCCCCAGTAATTCACTTGCTATATATTCATATGCTTTCTTATAAGTCATAACAATTTGTGATATGGTATTTCCTTGCTTATCCCGTGAATTCGTTACAGCAGAAAATTCATCCGGCTTTAATGCTCTTAACTTGTCGATTATTACAATTTCGCCAGTTTTTGCATCTTCAAATAATTCTTCGATTAGCTTCAATAAATTTATAACTCTCTGATCACTCGCAAAATTTACTGGTGTTTTATTTTCTTTATTCTCAATATTATAAATGGCACCATGCTTTAATAACATCTTTACTATTTCTAAGGACCCATTTTTAGCTGCTACATGCAAAGATGCAGTACCGATTAGTGTAGTTTTCATATTGATAAATTCATATAATTTTTCATGGATTACATGCTGAAATAAAATTTTAACAATTTCTGCATTGTTTTTAGAAGTAGCTGTGTGTAATGGTGAATTACCTTTATTAGTTACCCGAAATACATCTGCTCCATTCTTTAGTAAAATTTTAACAATTTCGGCCTCATCATTGCTAACAGCAAAATGTAACAAAGTCACTCCATTTATATCTTTCTCGTTGACATCGGCGCCACTTTTTAATAGGCAATGAAGAGTTTGAACATCACCTTTATTGACTACAGTCTTAATATCTTCCTGAAGATGTTGAAGGAACTCAGCTACACTAGTACCCTGGAGTTTGAATTTAGTATCTATGTTATCTATATTCTTGAACAATCGTGATACAATCGGATGACTTGGTTCAAAGTTAGTTTTAACTGAAATTGATATTTGTCTGTAGATTCTAAGTGCATTAACATATTTTCCTTGAGCAAAAAGCAAATTTACTATATTACATTGAGTTAACAATACTTCAGGATGATCCGTCTGCAAAGTGTTTTTTTTTAACTGTAGAACTTCTTCATAAGCCTTCATAGCTTCATTATAATTCTTTTGTTTTAAAAGTACTCCTGCAATGCTCTCTAATGTTTGTAAAGTATCAGAATGATTAATTCCTAAAACTTCCTTTTTTTTCTTTAAAACCTCTTTATACATCATCAAAGCTTGTTTATTTTTGTTCTGATTGGCAAGTGTCGTTGCTATGTTACTCTGAGCATGTATAGTATCCAGATTGTTTTCACCAAGAATTTCTTTTCTTTTCCTAAAAACACATTCATTGATGTTCAGTGCTTCTTCATAGTGTCTTAAACCATTTAACACAGACGCCATGTTAAACTGGGTATTTAAAGTATCTGAATGATTTGGTCCTAATATTTGTTTTTGCTTCTGGCAGACTTGTCGAAAAATTTTCACCGCTTCTTCGTCTCTTTCTTGTTTGTGCAATATTAAAGCAATTGTACTTCTTGTACTTAAAGTATCTGCCTTGCTTTCTCCCAATATATCTTTCTGTTTTTCATAAATACGTTCAAGCGTATTCAGTGCCTCTTGATAAGATCCTAATTTATACAGTACCTTAACTATGTACAACTCAATCTCTAACGTACCTGGATTATCTGACCCTAGAACATTTTTTCTTTTTTCAAGTATGTTGTTAAAAACATTTAAAGCCATTTCATAATCACCTTCATTTAAGAGCACTAATGCTGCATTAATTTTAACAGATACACCATCTTGTAAAATGTGTTTCAATTCCTCTACTTTGAGAAAATTATAGTCTAAAGCAGCAACTATTAAAGTTTTTTGCTCTTCGTTACGAGCATTCATTATAGCTCTTACTATAGAAATATCCTTTATTTTATTGAGGTCATCAATCACTTTAGAATTACCTCTTTTTATATTTTGAAATGATTCATTCACTAGTTTAAGCAAGTTATTTATTTCTTCATCCGCAGTAAAGTCTGACGGTGTTTTACCATTGCCTGAATTAACATTGTACACTGTACCGTTGCACAGCAACGTAATGACAATGTTTAGGTGAGAATACTTAGCTGCATAATGCAGAGGAGTTAGCTTCTTATTAGTTTCTGCATTCGGGTTAGCTTTATTTTGCAACAAAAGTTTGGCAATTTTATCATAACCTTTCCATGCTGCGAAATGTAATGGTGTTGCACCTTCACAATTTTTTACGTTAACAATAGCTCCTTTTTTAATCCGATTCTGAACTTTCAAAAAATTATTGCATCTCACAGCTTCATATAACTTGTTTGTGGTTGATAATAATTTAAGCACATATTTGTCAAGAACAATTTCTAAACGCTTTAAATTTATTTTATCCTCAACATCATAAACAGCGCCATTTTCTAACAAAATTTTTATGGTACTTTCATAACCACCTATAGCTGCAAGACACAAAGGGCTTATGCCAATTTTGTCTTTAGCATTGATATTAGATCCTTGTGTTATCAAATATTTTACAACTTCTGTTTGATCATTGTTCGCGGCATAGTGCAGTAATGTTTGGCCATCACTATCAGGCTCATTTATGCTAAAGCCCGCTTTCAAAAAAATCTCAACAAGATCTGTGGAACCTTCTTTGGCAGCAATATATATGGGCTTAAGTCCAAAAGTATCAGCATTGATGTCAAAACCTTCATTTATAAGATATTTAACTAATTCCAGATTATTCTTGCAGACAGAAATTTGCAACAAACTAGGACGATCTTTAACATCTATATTTTCTGTGTTGTAAGTCAGTAGCATTTTTACGACTTGGAAATTACCAAGCATAACAGCAAGTTCTAAAGCTGATATGCCTATTTCATCCTTAAGATTAACGCTTGCTTTTCCATCTAATAAAACTTTTACAACATTACTGTGACCTTCTACTGCTGCTGCTTGTAGTGGTGTACCACCTTGCTTAGACTGAATATTAACATTAGCTCTTTTTTTAATAAGCATTTTCACAATTTCCTCATTACCACCTTGTGCTGCAAAAAATAATGGGGTTGTATTCTGAACAGTTAAAGCATCAATAATAGCTCCTCTTTGTATCAGATCCCTAACAATTTCTTTATGCCCCTTTAAAGCAGCCATATGCAGTGCTGTAAGGTTTTCAATCCACTTAAAATTTACTTTAGCTTTATGTTTGAGCAAAAGTTTAAAAATTTTTGTGTAACCAAAATAGCATGCAATTAACAAAGGTGGGATGGATATTGTACTCAGATTTTCATTCATTAGGAGTGGTACTGGATCAAATATATTTTGATCATCTGTCGCTAGTCCTGTTACTCGAAACTCTAAGTAGCCACATCCCGCATTGACATCAGCTCCATTTTCTATCAGAACTTTAACTATTTCCTCATAATTATGCATGACAGCATAAAACAGTGGTGTGATATTTGCATTCACACAAACATTATTCTTTATCAAAACGTCCGCTATTTCCCGATAACCCAACACTTCTACAGCATGTAACAGCGAAACATATTCAGAATGTCTAGCATTAATCTCAGCTTTGCTTTTTATCAATATATTTACTACATCGCTATGGCCAGCCATAACAGCTGTATGTAATGATGTGATATTACAATTGTCTTTCGCATTGATTTCAGCCTTATTTTCTAATAAAAATGCAACAGCTTGTGTCAGGCCATGTAAAGCAGCTTCATGCAGTGGTGTAAAACCATCAGTAGATTTAACATTAACTTCAACCTTATTTCTTATTAGAACATCTATCACATCTATGTTACCACTGACAGAAGCAGCGTGCAATACTGTGCGACCTTCAGAATCTCGCGCATTAACGTTAGCTTTATATTTTATTAAAGTGTTGACAACATCTTCATGGCCGTTCATGGCAGCCATATATAATGGTGTTAAACTATCATTCGAGCAGACATTAACTTCTGCACTATTTTTAAGTAAAAGTTCAGCAAGTTCTTTATGACCATGTAATGCTGCAAAATGTAATGGTGTATTATTGTTATTATCTTGACTATTAATGTTAACCTCATAATATATAAGAATATTCGCTATTTTCAAATGCCCACCTATTGCAGCTAAATGCAATGGGGTGAAACCTTTATCAGTTGCTAAGTTAACATTGGCATTATATTTCAAAAGTGTTTTAACAATTTCTGTGTAACCATCGTAAGACGCATAATGTATAGGTGCATTAAGAAATGTTTTATCAACGGTATTAACTTCAGCTCCATGCTTCAATAAAATTTCTGCTATCTCTTTATGATTCTTTTCAACTGCATAATGCAGCGGAGTGCAGCCGTCTGTAACTCTAGCTTTGACATTAGCTTCTTTTAAAATTAGAGCATTAACAACATCTAAATGACCATTTAATGCTGCAGCATGTAATGGTGTGTAATCATTATCGCTTGATGCATTAACATAAGCCTTTTTCTGAAATAAGAAATTAATTAATTCTACTTTACCAAATTCTGCGGCTATCTGTAAAGGAATATACCCACCCACTGCTTCATTAATATCGACATTTGTGTCATAATTTAAAAGAACCTCAGCAATGTTAATATGATTATTGATTACTGCATAATGTAAAGGCGAAAGACCACACATATCTTGAGCAGCAACACTGGCTTTATTTTTTAATAGAATTTCAACAGTGCCTTTATGACCATTTTGAGCCGCAATGTGTAATGAAGTTCTCCCATTATTGTCCATATCATCCACATTCAAACCAACCTCTTCAACAAAATATTTTATGATAGCTTCTCTTCCATGTGAAATAGCAATATGCAATGGATTTTGACCATTAATGTCTTTCATGTTAGCATCTGAATTTTGATTAAGTATAAACTTTACTACTTCTAAACTAGGTCCCGTGGCAGCAAAATGCAACGCTGACCATGAGTTATTATTTCGGGCTCTGATATCAGCTCCATATTTTAGGCTGTCTTTAAAATTTTTAAGGTTTCCTTCTCTCGAAGCACAGAACAATTTATCTTGAATTGTAATTTTCCTTAAATCTTCTGTATATTTATTTACCAACTGTGTAACATTATAGCAAAATAACTTACCAATTTTTTGTTTAGCTTCCAATATATTCGTTTCAGTAAGTTTTCTGGCATTTAAAATTATTGCCGTCGAAGGTTCAGATAATAGCATGTTAACTAATGCATTATCGTGAGCTAAATGCCTAACCAATAACTTTCCAATTATGGAAGGAGCATTTTCTTCTAAGCAGAATAGGTTGTCTTCCAATTTACTCTTTGAGTTATCTAAAATAGACATTATATCTAAAACAAGCATTTCTATAGACATTTGCAAATTTTTATCATATTTACAGAAAGGCAGTTCTTCTAGAGATTGGCCGCTAAGTGAATTGTTAGTTAAAATAGTTTTAAGGTACGATAACCTTCGCATCAGCTGATTGTTAAGTTCTTCAGATGATATGTAGTTCTGTTTACGATTAGTCCTTAATGAACTTATTTCATTCAGATTTTCTCTCAATTCATTTATCCATTTACTGTCGGCTGTTTGAAATTCTGCTATATAAAATATCATATGCATCAATTCGATAATTTTTTCCAGGTTGTCAGTTGGCGTTCTACTGTAGCTAAAAACTATTTTCATTGACATCTTAGCGATCTGTTTTAGTTGTTTAGAATCTATATTCCATGCTGTATAATCTAATATTTTATAGGCAATGAATTTCATTCGTTTTACAGTATCACTGTCAGGTGTATTATCAATTAAAAATATTTTAAAACTTTTTAACGATTCAAATCCTACAATATAATTCCGGCTAACATTTCTTGATTTGTGTTTTTCTTTACTGAGTATACTGTAAATTTCATTAAACAGCTTTTGTTCAAAAATTTCAAAGTAGTTTATATTATCACTTAGTTCTTCAATCAGTTTTTCAAGTTTTTCACATCCCATCACCTTAAAAGACTCTAAGTTCCTTTCATCCAATTTAGCATTATCAAGCACTTTCACAATTTCTTTTATTTCATTTAAATTTTCACTATCAACAATTCTCTGCAGAAGTATCCTGACCATCTTAATTTTGTAGCTAAAAAGAATTTCGAAAATTACCTCGCCAACACGTTTAACATCCTTTTGAATACCAATAAAAAAATTCTCATCTGTAATAGCTCCAATCTCGATTCTCTTAGAAAGTGAGTCAGCATGTGATAATGAATTACGTAAATCAGTGATAATTTGTCTCGTGCTTAGTGGCAGTGAGTGCAATAAAAGCTCACTGATAGTAGCAGATAACTTAGGAGACTCCAGCGTGTTTTTTAAATTTTCACTCATAATTGTTAAAACTCTCATAATAATCAACTGTCCTTCATTTTCGTTTGGCAAAGCTGATGATGCCATTTTTATGTAGTAATACATTTTTCGCAATGAGTACACATCCCTAATTTGTCGATAATTGTCATATAATTCTTCAAACTGTGGACAGCGACCAATAATTGTGGATTGATATTTCTCTCGATTAAATTTTTTGGGGAGAACATTGAGTTTTTTAACACTTACTGTACGGACTATATCTTTTACTGTTTCAAGCTGTATTGCAAAATTTTTTAAATGCATTAAAATTTTATCTTTATCTAATATAGCACGATAGAAAAAATTTATTTCCTGATGTTCTGTATGAGAACGTATGTAACTTATTAAACAAAATTCAATTTCTTCCCAAGGTAATCTGTCATAGGTAAATTTCAATAAATGTTTTAACACGTGAATATTTTTAGCAACAAATTTTGCCTTGAACAAAAACACTTCATCGACTTGAGCATTTAAATAGTCTTGATATAAGGCTGTAATGTTCTGCAGCACCAGATCTATTCTTCCCCTAATATCAGTGATATCCGTAACATTTTGATATTGACAAGTTGAATTAGAGAAGAAACGCAAGTTTATTAATTTACACTCAACAAAAATTTCCATTTCCTCTGTTAGTGAGACATTCTTCAGCTTTAATTCGTCATAAGTCTTTGAAAGGCTTTCATTCAGTATCTCCGAATGGGCATTCGAAAAACTGTCAGCCCATTTAATTAGTGCATCAAGTAATTCAATATTACCTGAACGGATAGCGTAATAAAATGCATTATGACCCGCTTCATCTTCATCATTTGGTAGTATATTTTTTTGTGCAAAACTAATAAATAATTCGTTTAAAACCTCGTTTTTGTTGCCATATAAATGTTTTAGAATTCGAATCTTATTATGTTTACAAGCTAAGATAACAAAGTTGGTATATTTTATAGGATTATGAATGTTGTCGTAGATGTCTTTTATAACAGCACTCTTTTCTGTGCCGTGAATGTAATTAACAGCTTTGCACAAAATTTTCAAATCTTCGGTGTTATCATCTTTTATAGCATTCTCCAATTCATTTAAAATTTGAAGATGGAGTTCCTTCGCACCTGTAGTATCATACTTTTTGTATTCTTGTATAAACGCTTCTTCAGATTTAGAAACAGCAAGTTTTATTTTATGAAAATCAGTTTGTTTTTCTCGAGTAACCATAATGACGTCGAGATAGATTTTTATGAGATCAAAAACTGAAAATCTAAAGCTTCAAAATCATAAAAATTTTTGAATTCGAATATTAATATAATCTTATAACAGTTGCATGAAACGACGTATAAATAGTTACATACCTACTTTTTTCACAATGATGAAATTTTTGTCAACATGAAGATAAAGCAATCTTTATAAAACGGTTGTATTAGCGATAAACTAGCAAATACAAAATGTTCAAAAGAAATAATGCAATCGCTTAATCATTTTTAAATGAAACAACGGGTATGACTTGCATCTGAATGTTCTTCTGAATTCCCCTTCTTTTCTTTGCATTGATAAAATTTTTGTCAACGTGAAGAAAGAAAAATAATCTTCAAAAAACAATTGTATTAACGATAAGTTAGCAAAGTCAAAATGTTCACTAGAAACGATACAATCATTTAATCATATTAAAATGAAATATCGAGTATCATTTTCATCTCGAATGCTTATAGGAAAGTACAGCAATTTTTATTCATTTCGTTGCAATTTAGTGAAAATACAATTTTAAGAAATCACCTCTAAGTATGTTATAATTTCCTAGCATATCACCAAGGTTTGAGTTTATAAAACCAGCTCTTAGGAACAAAAAAATGTTCTATTCAAAAGGCAACTTTGGAGTAGAGCAGTAAAAAAGGTTAATTCGGCGAAAACAAAGAGTATTGTTTAAAATTATCTAATCGGAAATTACTCCAAATATTATAATTTCCATATAAAATAACTGTTTTAAAACCAAACCTTCACCTTTCAAATGAAAGCTGAATTCTGGTACGCCGTCAATCGAAGCAGCCTGCGATCGCCCTAGTTTCCTTGTTTATTTACTAGCAAATGTTTAAAATTGGTTGTTAGGGCAGGGTGATCGTGAAAATGCGTGTCTGCTCTAAACACGTCATTATTCTTGTACGTCAATGGTGATTTTCCCTATTTCGAAGTGCTTCAAACATTCACAATTTCATAACTTAGAGCAAGTTATAAATTTTAGAGGGCTCACAAATTAAACTATGCGAAACCCTTAGGTTCACCTAGAGGCGTAGAGGTCCAACTTGGGAAACAAATTTTCCTAGGGGTTCTCATAAAAAAATAACTGATTTAAAACCTTACATTTACCTTTCAAATGAACAATGAGTTTGATATGCCGTCAATCGAAGCAGTCTGCGATCACCATAGTTTCCTTGTTTATTTACTAGTATATGCTTAAAATTGGTTGTTAGGGCAGGGCGATCGCGAAAATGCGTGTCTCTTCTCTTTCTAAACACGTCATTATTAATGTGATTTTCCAGATTTCGAAAAGCTCCAAACAACCAAAAACATTTCAGAACTTAGAGCAAGTTCTACATTTTAGAGGGCTCTCAAATTAAACTCTACGGATCCCTTATGTTCATCCAGAGGCGCAGAGATCCTACTTGGGTCCCAAGAATAAAGTTTCATAGGAGGTCCTCATATAGGAGACGTTGCGGATATCAGGGGCTAACTCGTAAAAACACGTTTCGAGAAACATCATTTTAAAAATTTCATTTATCAATATCGTCATTTAGTCATGTTTATAATTCTTGAGCAAATTTCAGAAGGTTCTAAGTAAACTGAACTAATTTAGTCAAATTCAACCCTAATATCCACATGTGTACACATAAAAGGAAGAATTTTAGAAGATATTAATGATAGTTATTAAATTCTTTATGCTAAAATTAAATTTTTAATTGAATTAATTTTTAATTGTGTTTATAACAACTTATTTTTAATTAATTTTCTTTTTAAATAAAATTAACTCTTATTTAAAAAGATAATTATTATTTTTCATTTCTGTGCAAAATACAAACTATTCAGTTAATAAAATGCATATGTAACTGTGTGTTTGCGTTATGAGCTATAGAGACAAATCAAAAACAATTTTCCACATCAACTTGGACAGAGGTATTGAATATAGCGCGTTGCATTATTTTTTTACACGTAATGTCTTTTTTTCTGAGAAGGATATATCGACATTGAATTTTGAAGAAGACTGAATTAAATCAGAATAAACTTATAAATTCTTTGAGCAGTGTACTTTACTTTTTAAATTCCCATTCTACACAAAAACAAGATTTAAAATGTGAAAGTTTCAAAAAATATTATTTCCACGTAACTGTATCAAACTTATAAGGGATCATCCATAAATTACATTACATAAATTTCGTGTTTTTTTCCTTCCCTTGCCCTGTGTTATAAGCTTTCATTCTCGAGCGATATAATTCCTCAACATTTTATAAAACCATTAATTTAGAGCTGATTTTGTGTAAAAAAGATTATGTATGATCCATTACCTATTGATATAAATACTGTAAAACTTATAAAATCTTGTAGACTTTTACTTTGCAATTCAAAGAAAAGAGGAAAATATACCTACTACTACCCGAATAAATATATACTAAATATAATTAACTTTAGTATGCTGCTTGCAAATTTGCCTACCTAATTGTTTTCGCATGTTAGATATAAAGTCGCAAGGTGTTAATCCATCCCCTCCTCGTGTTTCTGTGTCATACTTTGTGGATATCCCTCCCTTCTTGAAGTGTGACATAATTAATGGACGCGACCCAACAGAAGGGGGCCCCAATTTACTGGGAGCCCCGGATATTTTCCTCCCACATCTCTTCCTCTCAACGTTACAGTTTAGGTTTATTTAATTCGACATTTTGATAAACAACTTTTCTTCCATCACTATCTATTTACGATGCAAGACATGCTGTGGCGGCTCCTCTATTGGTGCGCATGAGCGCGTGAACCCTCACAGGGAAACGAAATAATAAATTAACAAATTAAATAAAATTGTGTTGAAAATATTTCCTGATATTTGATAATTCCCAGGACATCCCCCTCACCTTTCCCCAGCCCTTTTAAATACCTCCATAGCAAAACGTCACTGTAATAATGTAAATTTTCAATAATATGAGCAGGAAGCAGTCGGTCTTTCCTGGATCGCACGATCGATCGAAAAAATGCTCCTCGAAACCAGCTTATACGGACGGAAGAGGCGAAAGAAAAGTAAAGGGAAAGGTACAGCTCATATCTTACCATTCGCATATCCTTCAATGTGCGGTAGAATCTTACATCGGGTAGGGATAGGGTTACGCGATTTTACAGCGGTCGGGTTGGGTTGATGCTATTTTTTTTTTCGGTGCGAGTCGGAATGACTTTAAACGTTTCGGGTTCTGATCGGGTTCAGGTTGACCCGGCAATTCAAAAGACAGTCCTGAATAATATTTTAATTCAGGACATTATTTTTAATCAAAAACTAGGTATATATTTGAATATTAATAAGTGTATATGTATTCATTTTAAAACAAAAAAGATAAAATATATATTAAAGATATAATTGTAGACAACTTTTCCATAATTGTATTAAAATATGGATTCATTTTCTTTCACTTCGGGTTCGGATTGTCTTTGAGTAGACTTTTCGGATTCAGGTTTGCTAATTTCTTTTATTATTTGTTTTTTATTTATCTTCCTCCCTAGAAAGTAAAATGTTACATTTTTACTACCTACGGTATTTGATAATTCTTTTATTTGCATTGTTTTCTTTTAACTTTTGAAAATACAAATGTATTTTAGCCTTTGTAGTGTGTCACACTTGCAAATTTTATTTTCGCAATTTAGGTATTGTGAACTTCCATTCAAATAACGCACGAGCCGCCACTGGAGACATGTGAAATAATTTTTCCGATAATACATATATCGATTCTTGAACGACACCACTGATAATACCGTACGAATATTCCAAGCATTTTTTCCCACTAATATCCAAAAAATAATTTTAAAGCAGCCATAAACAACCTTTTTTCTCGCGAGCAACGGAACGTATGTTTGCTGCGTTAGAAGGGTCACAACACACTGTACTTATGTAATAATGTTTAAATAAAAGGGGGGAGGGGGGGATAATTAAGAAAGTAAGATAACAAAAGTAGTTTAACAAAGCAATATAACAAAATTAATATAATCAGTAGGATAAGGTGGGAGGTAAAAGTACTTAAGTTTAATAAGTTTTAATTTCCGCACTAATTTCAATTAAGATCAAAAACATTTAAACAATTTTTATGTGTTTATGCAATGAAATCATCATCATCATAAGGTATCCGGGATTGTTTTCAGCAACTGAAGGTACTTTGAAGATAGTTGTGTGTAATATATCATATCATTAAATCATCTACTTTAGGAGAGACGGTCTCTGAACAATTTTAAGTTAGTAGTATATACAGTCAAATTTTAATAATGTAGGTGAACCAGGCCTACAGAGGTTAAAGAGCAGCTTATTTGATTGGAGATAATAGTATTTTACTATGCTAGACATAAAATATTATAAAATAGTTCCAAAATGATATTTCTTAAAAATTCATACACCTGTTGATGACAGGTTGAAAAGTGTCTCTTCATTTTTTTCTGTCTTGATTTTTTATTTTTATTTTTTGTCAGTTGTACCATATTACGAATAAGTGCGCGATGAGGTTGATACAGATGCATTCTCATCCAGGTTTGTTTTATGCTGCGTAACGGATTGAAATAAATAAGAAGACGTACTATATAATTAAACATTAACTTTCTAAATTATCATTTATTCAGCTTGTTTACGCATAAAACGACTTTCAATCCAATACAAAGTCGATTCGTTTCTAGGTAACCAAACTGGTATATATTTAGGAAATTCGGACAATTGGGCACGGATAAATCCAGCGCTAGGCAGTTGAGACTGGTTACAACAAAAATATCATAGTAAAAAAAAAAATGTATCAGTATCAGTAGCCTCTTTTAGAAGGATTGGTTTATCCCCTTGTAGAAAGTGAAGCGGAGGAGCCGCCTGCTACTGCACTTTCAAAGGTAATATACGTCTTGTAAAAAAAATATCTCATACTTTCTGTATTAACGTTATAAACGTTGTATTTACTGTTATGAAGTTATTATTAAGCTTTAAATGCATTTCTGTCATTTTCTAATACGAACAAGCTATTCATTGACGAATTAGCTCTTCTATGACCATGTAGCGAGAACAGAATTTGATCAGTAAGTGAGGAGTATATTTGCTACTTCGTCTCATTTCAAGTTTTTCTGTAGGATAAAAAAAAAGGGGGGGAGGGGGACTTTCCTTTCCTAACGTATATGAATTACTGTTATTGCTTACCCATCATACGTAGCATAGGGTAAATCGTGCAATCGTTTTAAAAATCGAAAAAAAAAAAAATTGACGGATTTACACGTTTTAGACACTGGAGATTCCGAAAAACATATTTTTAGAAAAAAAAAAAAATTGCCGTCCGTCTGTGTGTGTGATGTGTGTGTGTCTGTAAACGCTCTATCTTCCGAACAAATTGAGATAGAGACTTGAAATTTGGTATGTACTTCGTATGTAATAATGGGAAGAAGCTTATTGAATTTCAGTAACCTCGATTATCCGGAACTATTTTTTTCGGACTCTCGAAATATTCGTTCTCATTAAAGGTATATAAAATTTTTCAAAATTATTTGTTTTAAGGAGTGAATATAAAAGACAATAAAAAAAAACATAAATTTTGCATAAAGGATGAAGTCGATCGAATAATGAGTTGCCGAGATATTTGGAATCCTATTTTCCACACTCTTCGATTTTTCGTGACCCTGTATTTCATTCAAATTTCAATTCAAAGATATATTTTAATTGGAAATGAGAAGCTTAATCCGACGCAGTAATCCGTTAGTTAATATGATTATCAATTTTGGAGTAATAGAGCATTTAAAGTTTATGACGTCATCAAGCCACGATTTTATTCGAATTGCAATGCATTTTATAAATAGTTTACACATGTTTTATTTTCATATTTTATATTATGCATATCCATGATGGATAAGTATTACGGTGGCCCCCAACGACAAGTTATTTGTTTTTCTAGCAGTCGCGGGTACATTGATACCGGCAATGCTGGCGGAACACTTGTCTGCATATATAGTAGTAATTAACAACTCTGGTGGAGTACCTTGACTGGGGACACTGTCAGGCACCAATTAACCTCAAAAGCTAGAGGAATCAGGGTATCATTTTAGAGCCCCCATTCATTTTAGAAAAGTTTTCCATATTCTATTCATAGATTTGATCAATGCTATAAAAAATATTCCCGGGAGTGGCTTAGCGAGTTACATATAAGTTATTAACAGTTTTATGTTTCCTGTATATGCTATAAATAGAGCAATTTTTGTAATAATTATGTAGTTGTAACCAGGGCTGCAGCTAGAAGTGAATAATGGGGGGGGGGGGGGGGGGTCAAGAAAATGTAGGGGAGGTTCATATTTTTTCTCTCGCTCTGACACATGCACGCACAAACACACAGACACAGATATATATGATCAAAGTATTATCTATACTAATATTATAAAGGAGTAAAGATTGTTTGTTTGTTTGTTTGTAGGGGGTAATCTCTGGAACTACCGAACCGATTTCAAAAATGATGGTGGCAAATTGATGGTGACAACCCCTGCTCCAACATAGGCTATATTTTATGTCGGTGCCACTAACCCCAGGGGGTGCAGGAGCAAAAAACGTTCTAAAATTGCGATTTTTTAGCTATCAAACTGGCTATCAAGCCCTGAGAGCTTGCCAGCCAGTTCTGTATGTATGTATGTACGTACGTAATCCGATAACTCTTCATAGAAATATCCGTTTTCCTTCAAATTTTGTTTATAGGTTCACTGTGTTAAGGCGCTTCCCTGATTAGTTTTCGGGATTGATTGGTTAAGTATAAAGGGGGGAACAAGGGGCTAATCCCCCCCCCTTAATTTATATAAATGGGTTTTTCAAGCAGAATTATTCCGTTTTCCTTCAAATTTTGTTTATAGGTTCACTGTGTTAAGGCGCTTCCCTGATTAGTTTTTCGGGATTAATTGGTTAAGTATAAAGGGGGGGAACGGGGGGGGGGCTAATCCCCCATTAATTTATATAAATGGGTTTTTCATGCAGAATTATCCCATTTCCTTCAAATTTTGGTTAAAGGTTCACTGTGTTAAGATGCTTCCCTAATTAGTTTTCGGGATTGATTGGTTAAGTATAAAGGGGGGAACGGGGGGCTAATCCCCCCCTTATTTTATATAAATGGGTTTTTCATGCAGAATTATTCCGTTTTCCTTCAAATTTTTACTTTCTTCTATCTATAATAGAAGAAAGTATTGTAATCGAAATTTTTTTCGACTTCCGGATTTCGACGGATTTACACGTTTTAGAGGTCAGAGATTCCGAAAAACATGTTTTTACAAAATGTCTGTCTGTCCGTCTGTCTGTCCGTCCGTCTGTCCGTCTGTCCGTCTGTCCGTCTGTGTGTCTTCATTGTACCATCTAAAAGTGTATGATGTTATGCTTCAAATTGAACCAAAATTTTTTTCTATGTTTTTGGCTATGGCAAGCAGGTTCTATCAAAATTTGGAAATATTTCGACGAAAGTGGGCGCTGTGATCGATATTTTTGTTCCATTTTCACTATTGTACCATCTAAAAGTGTATGAAATTATGCTTCAAATTGAACCTAATTTTTTTTCTATGCTTTTGGCTATGGAGAGCAGATTCTATCAGAAGTTGGGGATATTTCGACGAAAGGGGGCGCTGTGATCGATATTTTTGTTCCATTTTCACTATTGTACCATCTAAAAGTGTATGATGTTATGCTTCAAATTGAACCAAATTTTTTTTCTATGTTTTTGGCTATGGCAAGCAGGTTCTATCAGAATATGGGGATATTTCGACGAAAGGGGGCGCTGTGATCGATATTTTTGTTCCATTTTCACTATTTTACCATCTAAAAGTGTATGAAATTATGCTTCAAATTGAACCTAATTTTTTTTCTATGCTTTTGGCTATGGAGAGCAGATTCTACCAGAAGTTGGAGATATTTCGACGAAAGGGGGCGCTGTGATCGATATTTTTGTTTCATTTTCACTATTGTACCATCTAAAAGTATATGATGTTATGCTTCAAATTGAACCAAATTTTTTTTCTATGTTTTTGGCTATGGCAAGCAGGTTCTATCAGAATTTTGGGATATTTCGACGAAAGGGGGCGCTGTGATCGATATTTTTGTTCCATTTTCACTATTGTACCATCTAAAAGTGTATTATGTTATGCCTTAAATTAAACCAAATTTTTTTTCTATGTTTTTGACAATGGCAAGCATGTTTTGTCAGAATTTGGGAATATTTCGACTAAAGGGGGCGCTGTGATCGATATTTTTGTTCCATTTTAACTATTGTATCAGCGAAAAGTGTATGAAGTTATGCTTCAAATTGAACCACATTTTTTTTCTCTGTTTTTAGCAATGGAAAGCAGGTTCTATTACAATTTGGAGATATTTCGATATATTATTAAAGGGGCACTGTGATAGCCATTTAAAGATTTAAAATGAAAAAAGATGTGCAAATTAAAAAAATTAGAAATCCTAAATTTTTTTCTTTAAATGTTCAGCCTTGATCTGGAGAATCCGGAGCAATTTTTGTTTTGCTTCTATCTTAAAAAATGGCTGAGATAGAGAGGGTTGAAATTTTAGGGTGGCTGACATTTTCAAACAAGACAGCAGAATTCATCCATAAACGGGTTTAATTTATGAGTTTTAGTTAACATGGTTTCGGCAAATTTTCTAACATTGTTGTAACTATTAATCCTATTATATGCTTATCACTATATATTAATTCTCGCCAAACTTGGCGACAGTTTGCGGAATATCGCCAAATTTGGCGTCCAAAGTAAGTTGCCATAAATGAAGCCAACTTGACTGTAGAGGACTAATTTGGCGATATTCTCATTCAAATTCAATGTTGACGAGAACTGGGATTGAATCTTTTTTATTTAGGTTCCACGCATTTTACCTTCGTGTTTTCCAGTAAAATTAACTAAAATCGTAAAACCAAGGAATAGGGAGGCTATCTGTTCCTGCCGGTTCAGTCCAGAAGGACTTTTCGTAGTTTGGTATACATCGATTGTTTGCATCCCTGTAACATGACGATTCGCAAGCAGCTGACGCACAACAGAATGACGAAAAATATTGATTTTATTGGCGATTTGATAGCTAATTTTGAAGTATTAACATGACTGAGATAGAAGAAAGTTTTGGGATTGGCACATCCGACTAGTTTTTATAGGTTCACTGTGTTAAGGCGCTTCCCTGATTAGTTTTCGGAATTGATTGGTTAAGTATAAAGGAGGGAACGGGGGGCATATCCCCCCTTATTTTATATAAATGGGTTTTTCATGCAGAATTATTCCGTTTTCCTTCAAATTTTGTTTATAGGTTCACTGTGTTAAGGCGCTTCCCTGATTAGTTTTCGGGATTGATTGGTTAAGTATAAAGGGGGGAACGGGGGGATAATCCCCCCTTAATTTATATAAATGGGTTTTTCATGCAGAATTATTCTATTTGCTTCAAATTTTGTTTATAGGTTCACTGTGTTAAGGCGCTTCCCTGATTAGTTTTCGGGATTGATTGGTTAAGTATAAAGGGGGGGGGAACGGGGGGATAATCCCTCCCTTAATTTATATAAATGGGTTTTTCATGCAGAATTATCCCATTTCCTTCAAATTTTATTTATAGGTTCACTGTGTTAAGGCGCATCCCTGATTAGTTTTCGGGATTGATTGGTTAAGTATAAAGGAGGGAACGGGGGGCATATCCCCCCTTATTTTATATAAATGGGTTTTTCATGCAGAATTATTCCGTTTTCCTTCAAATTTTGTTTATAGGTTCACTGTGTTAAGGCGCTTCCCTGATTAGTTTTCGGGATTGATTGGTTAAGTATAAAGGGGGGAACGGGGGGATAATCCCCCCCCCTTAATTTATATAAATGGGTTTTTCATGCAGAATTATTCTATTTGCTTCAAAATTTGTTTATAGGTTCATAGGGTTAAGACGCTTCCCTGATTAGTTTTCGGGATTGATTGATTAAGTATAAAGGGGGGGGAACGGGGGCTAATACCCCCCTTAATTTATATAAATGGGTTTTTCATGCAGAATTATCCCATTTCCTTCAAATTTTATTCATAGGTTCACTGTGTTAAGGCGCATCCCTGATTAGTTTTCGGGATTGATTGGTTAAGTATAAAGGGGGGAACGGAGGGCTAATACCCCCTTATTTTATATAAATGTGTTTTTCATGCAGAATTATTCCGTTTTCCTTCAAATTTTGTTTATAGGTTCACTGTGTTAAGGCGCTTCCCTGATTAGTTTTCGGGATTGATTGGTTAAGTATAAAAGGGGGGAACGGTGGATAATCCCCCCCTTAATTTATATAAATGGGTTTTTCATGCAGAATTATTCTATTTGCTTCAAAATTTGTTTATAGGTTCATAGGGTTAAGACGCTTCCCTGATTAGTTTTCGGGATTGATTGATTAAGTATAAAGGGGAGGAACGGGGGGTTAATACCCCCCTTAATTTATATAAATGGGTTTTTCATGCAGAATTATCCCATTTCCTTCAAATTTTATTTATAGGTTCACTGTGTTAAGGCGCATCCCTGATTAGTTTTCGGGATTGATTGGTTAAGTATAAAGGAGGGGAACGGGGGGATAATCCCCCCTTAATTTATATAAATGGGTTTTTCATGCAGAATTATTCTATTTGCTTCAAAATTTGTTTATAGGTTCATTGGGTTAAGACGCTTCCCTGATTAGTTTTCGGGATTGATTGATTAAGTATAAAGGGGGGACGGGGGGCTAATACCCCCCTTAATTTATATAAATGGGTTTTTCATGCAGAATTTTCCCATTTCCTTCAAATTTTATTTATAGGTTCACTGTGTTAAGGCGCATCCCTAATTAGTTTTCGGTATTGATTGGTTAAGTATAAAGGGGGGAACGGAGGGCTAATCCCCCCTTATTTTATATAAATGGGTTTTTCATGCAGAATTATTCCGTTTTCCTTCAAATTTTGTTTATAGGTTCACTGTGTTAAGGCACTTCCCTGATTAGTTTTCGGGATTGATTGGTTAAGTATAAAGGGGGGGGGGGTACGGGGGGGCTAATCCCCCCTCCTTTAATTTATATAAATGGGTTTTTCATGCAGAATTATCCCATTTGCTTCAAAATTTGTTTATAGGTTCATTGGGTTAAGACGCTTCCCTGATTAGTTTTCGGGATTGATTGGTTAAGTATAAAGGGGGGAACGGAGGGGGCTAATCCCGCCTTAATTTATATAAATGGGTTTTTCATGCAGAATTATCCGATTTTCTTCAAATTTTGTATATATATTCATTGTAATTAGAGATTTACCTGATTAGTTTAAGGGGTTCATTAGTTAACTATGAGGGGGGTAACTGGTGGATGACCCCCCCCCCTAATATATTGTTTATTTCTTTATTTGTCAATGGGCTTATTTCAAATTCTTTGAAATAAGAGTATAATATACAATTAGTGTGAATAGCCTGTGAACTCAATGCCCTCAGTTTAACTGGGCAGTTTTATTTTTATTTTTTATACTAAAGGAGCTAGAAATTTGAAATTTGTCATTGTAGTTACTTATAAGATGTAAATGCTTGATCTCTAAGAACAAAATAAAAAAGAAATTGAAATTTAAAAGGGTGAAAGGAGCGAAAAGCGTTCTAAAAACAGTCTAAATTACAATTTCTATGAAATCTCTGGAACTACAGAACCGATTTCAAATGTAATGGTGGCAGATTGATGGGGACAATCCCTACTCCAACATAGGCTATATTTTATGTCGGTGCCACTAACATCAATGGGGTGCAGGATCGAAAAATGTTCGAAAATTGCGACTTTTTTATACTGAAGGGGCAAGAAATTTGAAATCTCATCAAAAACATCACCTGTAAAAAATGCAGCCAAGTCTCGTGACTCTTTTTCCGTAAAAAGTTCTGAGATCGTGTAAAGCCAAGTTTAGCTATCTTATTAACTCTGAAATTTTCATTCATAAATCACTCCTAGTCTCTACATCTTTAGTTAAATATTATTTTGTGACTTGGCAATTACGCAGCACAGGGAAGTTATTACACCTTACTATGTTATGTGGGGAGGGATGAGATAATATGATTAAGGCTAATTATATACGCACAGGGAAGTTAGTACACCTTAATATTTTATGGGATGGCATGGTATTATTTGATTAAGACTAATTATATACATCACATTCTCGTGCTACGTAATTGCCAAGTCACAAAATAATATTTAACTAAAGATGTAGAGACTAGGAGTGATTTGTGAATGAAAATTTCAGAGTTAATAAGATAGCTAAACTTGGCTTTACACGATCTCAGAACTTTTTACGGAAAAAGAGTCACGAGACTTGGCTGCATTTTTTACAGGTGATGTTTTTGATGAGATTTCACTTGTTTTTGTAAGTAATCCTCCTTTTCTTGATTTTGGGTTATTTTTGGAGATCATCCGCTGATTTTCGCTAAGCCCACACTCTGTCCCTATTATTTACAGGTATCAAAAATTTGAAGCTTTATAGATTCGTTTGCAAAGTACTGTAGATAAAAAGAGATTTCAGGTTCCTATTCCAGCTCTAAGTTATGGGAGGGGGAGTGTTAAAAGTACTCTCAATTGCTTCCAGGATAGGTGCTATATCCATCTGAGATATTACTCGCAGTCCTAGATACTTGATATTTAGCATAAAAGAACTTTTTAGTATAAAAAGAAAGCCAAATTTAAAATTTCCGGAAATTTTTAATAAATCAAACTATATTCATTTTTTCGATGTTTTTCATTTTTTTTTTTTCGTTTTTTTTTTTTTTTTGGCTTTTTTTTTTTACATTTACGGATTTTTTAATTTTTTCTTACTTTGTATACTAAACCCTACCTTTCTGCCAAATGTCAAGCTTTTAGGACTACAAAATCGGATTATTTTCAAATTTTTGACCTTTTTATAAACTTATTGATTTTTCGATTTTACTTCTAAGTTACCTGATTGTTATGCCAATATAGTAATTTTTTGATCCGTCTTCTTAGGATCATTTAGGTTCAATTTAGAGGTAAATCAAGTGAATGTTAGAGTCACCATGATTTTATTTAGAAAGAACTACCAAACCATAACCAGCCAGTAATGTCGGGAGGGTAGGTGTAGCTGTGAAAATTTTTGTGGGCTAACATCATTTAACAATCCATATTTCATATGCGAAGTAAATAGAGTATAACCTGTGAAAGAAAACAAACCTGTCTATAAAGAAATTGCCTATAACGTAGCCAGTCTATAGTGGAACTTTCCTATAACGAAATTCGTAAACGAAAGAAAAGAAAACCATAATCCGGGGGAAATAACATAAAACAATTAGGAGCGTTGTCCTAGTTAATAGGACAATTATCTTAAAACTAATATTTGTAGCAGTACAAAATCAAATTGTTTTCGAATTTTCGATTTTTTAAAGATATTTCAATTTTATTTTCGAATTTAACGAATTTTTTAATTGTTCTTTTTATTGAATAGTAAATACTACCTTTACACCAAGTTTTAAGTTTCTAAGAATACAAGATAAAATTATTTTCAATTTTTGATTTTTTCGTTTTTTTTTTTTTAAATAATTTTCTGGATTTTTTCATTTTTTCTTATTTTGTATCCTTTATTACAAATTTCAAGTTTCTAGCGCTACAAAATCGAATTATTTTGAAATTTCCGATCTTTTTCGAGTTTTTTTTTATTCTATTTTCGAATTTATTGTGTTTTAATTTTTCCTTTTTCTATATCCTAAACAATAAGTTTTTTCGAATTTTGCAGATTTTTTCTTTTTTTTGTATCCTAAATACTGCCTTTATTCCAAATTTTAAATTTCTAGCTCTACAAAATCGAATTATTTTCAAATTTTCGTTTTTTTTTTTTCGATTTTTTTATTTTATTTTCGATGTTTGTTGTATTTTTATTTTTTTATTTTACTGAATCCTAAACACTACCTTTACACCAAATTTCCAGTTTCTAAGACTACGAGATCATATTATTTTCAATTTCTCACTTTTTTTTTTCTTTTTCTTTCTTTCTTTTTTTTTTTTTTTAATTTTTAATTTTTGAAAATTTTGATTTTTGTTTAATTATCCATATTTTTTAATGTTACCTTATTTAGTATCTTAAATATTACCTTTATTCCAAATTACAAGTTTCTAGCGCTATAAAATCGAATTATTTTCAAATTTTCTTTATTTTTCGATTTTTTTATTTTATTTTCGAATTTTATTGCGTTTTCATTTTAACTTATTCTGAATCCTAAACACTATCTTTACCGCGAATATTAGGTTTCTAAGGCTAAAAGATCAAATTATTTTATTTTTTTCATTTTTTTCAAATTTTTGAATTTTTTTTTCGAATTTTCCGGATTTTTTAATTTTTCCTTATTTTGCATCCTAAATACTACCTTTATTCCGAATTCCAAGTTTCTAGAGCAACAAAATCGGATTATTTGAAAATTTTCGTTTTTTTTTTTCGATTTTTCCGATTTTTCGATTTTATTTTCGATTTGTTTTGTGTGCTTTTGATGTTTTCTTTTTCTGAATTCTAAACACTACCTTCACACCAAATTTTAAGTTTTTAAGACTACAAGATCGTGTTATTTTCAATTTTCAATTTTGTTCGAATTTGTTGAATTTTCGAATGTTTTTTTTTTTTTAATTTTCCGGATTTTATAATTTTTCCTTTCTTTGTATCCGAAACATTAGCTTTATTCCAAATTTTAAGTTTCTATGGCTGCGGGATCTACCCAATCTTTTTGATGACGCGAGAATGAGTGAGTGTGTGAGTGTGTGAGTGACAAAAAATCGAAACTTTGAGTTCATATACCGTCTGCACTAATTTATGGGTATTTTTTTAATTATCCATATTTTTTAATTTTTCCTTATTTAGTATCTTAAATATAACCTTTATTCCAAATTTCAAGTTTCTAGCGCTATAAAATCGAATTATTTTCAAATTTTCCTTATTTTTCGATTTTTCCGATTTTTTTCGATTTTTCGATTTTATTTTCGAATTTTATTGCGTTTTTTATTTTAACATTTTCTGAATCCTAAACACTATCTTTACCGCGAATTTTAAGTTTCTAAAGCTAAAAGATCAAATTATTTTAATTTTTTCAATTTTTTTCAAATTTTTCGAATTTTTGAATTTTTTTTTCGAATTTTCCGTATTTTCCCTTATTTTGCATCCTAAATACTATCTTTATTCCGAATTCCAAGTTTCTAGCGCAACAAAATCGCATTATTTGAAAAATTTCGATTTTTTTCGATTTTTTCGATTTTTTCAATTTTGCTTTCGATTTTTTTGGTGTTTTTGATGTTTTCTTTTTCTGGATGCTAAACACTACCTTTACACCAAATCTTAAGTTTCTAAGACTACAAGATCGTCTTATTTTCAATTCTCAATTTTGATGGTATTTGTTGAATTTTCGAATGTTTTTTTTTTTCGAATTTTCCGGATTTTATAATTTTTCCTCTCTTTGTATCCTAAACACTACCTTTTTTCCAAATGTCAAGTTTCTAGGGCTACGGGATCTACCTAATCTTTTTGATGACGCGGAACGAGTGAGTGAGTGAGTGACAAAAAATCGAATGTTTGAGTTCATATATCGTCTGAACTAGAAAAGACAGAAAGTTGTAATTTTAAATTTTGGTCCTGTGTGCCAAATACTCTAGAAAAACGAAGTTTTGAATTTTTGGGATACTCCAGCGCGGAGATATGGGGGGGTCAATAGTGCCCTGAGTTGCTTCCAGAAAAGTATGCTTACGGCCGTGCTTTCTCGACTTGGCGGAGGCACTGCCGTGCCTCCAGATTTAGCATTGTAGTTACTTATAAGATGTAAATGCTCTCTAAGAATAAATTTTTAAAAAATCGAAATTTAAATGGGTGAAATGAGCGAAAAGCGTTCTGAAGTCATTCTAAATTACAATTTCTATGGAATCTCTGGAACCACGGAACCGATTTCAAAAGTGATGGTGGCAAATTGGTGCTGACAATCCCTGCTCCAACAGCCTCTTTAATAAAAAACTATGCGTTGCTGACGACTGGGTTTTTCGCTAATTGTTGCAACAGATTAATCTCGGAAAATGAAACATTTGAAGTTATTGAAAAAAATGATAGCTCAAAAAGTATTTGTCAGAAAATTGTTAGACAAACTGCGTTTGAAAGGTAAAAAATTGTATTTTTCTTGATATAAATTTCAAATCTAATGATTATGCCGTTTTTCAAATATTGAATTTCAAAAATTACAAAATTTTTCAATGGAGTACCGTAGCGAAACCTTCATGCGTAAAAAGATAATGATAAGGGCGACGTGTCCTAACGTGTATATTGGCTATAGCACGAGTCATAAATTATAGTACCCTTATTATTCTGTTAAAATATAAAAGTTATTTATGAAATGTCAATATTTTGTTTGATTAAAGGTTCGTTAAAAGAAATTGACCAGCGTAGCGGGCGTAGCTTGCTAGTAGAAATATAAATTAGTGCCTATTCATGTGGTAGGCACTGTTTCTTATTAAACTGTTTATAATAACTTCATTTTATAATAAGAAAAGAAAAGGCTGGAGAATAAAAAATTCCAATGTATAACTAGTGTATAATTATACTGGTGAAATAATAAGTGATGATGTCAACAAGTAAATAAAAAGCTTACAGTTCATCTGTTTCATAAAGAGTTGCAACCTTTAATTATTTTCCGAATATTCCTGCCCTTAAGGATTCTAAAGTTGTATTTTATATGATATAAAACGTTATCAAAATCAAGGATGTATTTTGCATTTTAAAATTATTATTGTTTTTAAAACACTTATTTAAGCTAATTTAAAACACTTATTTGCAGTTTTTACACAAATACTACAATTTAGTATTTGTGCAAAACTGTTAAAAAACGCCCCAAAACCAAGTTCAATTTTTGAAAAGAATTTCGTTTGGTGACTTTAGAATCTTTTCCAGGGAGGGCTCAAAATTTTTTAGGGGTGTCACCTCAGCTACGGCCTTGGTTGTTACGCTCAGATACCCGGGTGGTTTCCAACCAGCATATCAGGATGATATATGATTGGTTAATAGTCTATTACTCATATACAGATTTCCCGGTTAGATAAGTTTCCCGAATTAGCGCGGATTTTCTTTTGCATTAAGTAAATTTTTCCCTCAAAAACAAATTAAAATACAGTGTAAAAATATAAATATAGGAAATAGATGCCACATTTTACAGTCATTTTGGGGAACCTCTTAAAATTTAGAAGAGAAGCTCATGCTTTACATGCCTTTTGGATAATCAGGCCCTGGGCACTGTGTCATTTTTATAGCCCTGTCTAGTACATAATATCAACACGTGAAATGTGTGCAACTTTTAAATATTCCGAAATTAGTGTTTGAAGAAAACATCTATAAATACACTGGTGTGCAAAACTTAAGCAACAAACACAAAATGCTAATTTCTGAACACGTGAGTACTCAAAAGGAAATTGTATAAAGAGCAAGTGTAGAAAAGAGGTACTACCCTAACAGCACGGCCAATCGATGTGAAGTCCCCTTGACATGGTTAGAAGTGTCACAATCACTACGGTGAATCAAAATATGGGATATTTCACTGTCTCATTATTACTCTCAAATGATTGTTAACACTGAAAAGTAACTGTGACTGACGTTTTGTGATGGGTCACCAGGTGACATTACAATGAAGTCACCTTGTGATTCTCAAGTCACTGTCAGTTGAAGACTGAACTTTGAAGTCATTGTGAGCATTGTATTGTGATGAGTCGCCAAATAATGTCACAATGAAGTCGCATGGTGACTGTCCGGTGATCGACACTCTATTGCGAAGTCATCATTGCACTCCTTTGTGAAAAGTCACCAGATGATTTCATTTTCTGTCACTTGGGAACTCGTCACAGAACAGCTATCATGATTACTTTACAATGGAGTGTCAAAATGACAATCAGATGAGAGTCACAAGATGACTTCATTGTAAAGTCACCTGGTGACTCGTCAAAAGCAGCAGTCGTGGTGACTGTTCAGTGGAGCGACCAAATGAGAGTAAAAATGAGACGAATGAAGGATATCACATTTCTGTTCATTGTAGTGACTGTGACAAATATGACCATTTGTGATGTCAAGAAGACTTCACATCGACTGCCTGTGCTGTTAGGGTAGTACCTATTTTCTACACTTACTGTTTATAGAATTTCCTTTTGAGTACTCACGTGTTCAGAAATTAGCATTTTGTGTTTGTTGCTTAAGTTTTGCACACTAGTGTATTATCTTCTCAAGATCTAAATGTTCAGCTGTTTCAACCCCTTGCGATCTTTTCAATGTCCTCGCACTTCCTTAAAACTTACGACATACAAAAACCGCATGGCAGATTCTATCATCGCTTATCAACCAATTCCTCACTTAAATTAAAATGCATTTACTATTTTCTGCGAAAGACTTTCCAAGTTCAAAAACAGTCTACTTAAATGATATACAGGGCAACTTAAAAGGTCCAATACAAGATGGATGAGCTTGCTGATGGAAAATATACATGATATTTTATTAAGGCATAAAAGTTTTTACACTATTTATTTATTTAACTCAATTTGGTATTTGTGTGTAAAGATGGAATTTTGTAATCGATTTTTCACTCACTTACTGATATGCTAGATTTATAAAAATTTGCACAAAGGTGTGTTTCTGGTGACAATACAAAATTTTAATATTTTTAAAACTTAATAATAAATTAATAAAGAAATTTCAAGGCTTTTTCCATTAGCCCGCCATAGGTGATAAATCGCCAAGTATTCTTTATGGTTAAAACAATTGTACACGAGTTACAACAACATATTCGTAAAACCTGCCGTAACTTTGCAACAAGTGATTGTATCGAGTTGCGAATGACGTCATTCGATTCAGATTTTTAAAAAATACATGGTAAACAATACCCCACGCGACCTATTTAAAAAAAGGTTGAGTTTCTCCCCTGAGTTAAAATGCCCCCTCCCTAAACCATAGCAAAACAACTTTATTTTATGGAGACTCATCGAATCTTCATTTCTAGTGTCAAAACGAAGTTGTTCCCAAATTTTCTTGAATGACCGCCAAAATGGTGAATGGCCACCAGTTGTTGCTTTACAACCTATTTTATTTGTACTAAAATATAATTTTTGACTTTTTATTCTTAAAACATGCCGTAACTTTGTAACGAATGATTTGTGTATAGTGTCATTCGATTCAGAATTAAAAAATACATAGTAAACAATACCCCACTTGACCTACTTAAAAATGTTAAGCCCCCCCCCCCCGAGTTAAAATGCCCCCATTAGTGCCCCTAAAAGCATGGTAAAACACCTTTATTTTTTGGGGACTCATCGGATATTCACTTCTAGTACCAAAACGAAGTTCTTCTCAATTTTTTGTGAATGGCATCAGTTGTCGTCTATTACTCAATTTTTTATCTATTTTACCTGTACCAATCACGCAGTATCAATTCCAAATGTAGTATATGAAATATTGTTTTATGTCTCAATTTTCACAAAAAGTTTTTAGAAAAAAAATATTACTTATTAAAAAATGTCCGATCCTAAATAATTTCAACCTTACATCATAGACATACTTCTTCAGTTTTTATATCGTTAACGAAATTTTACATGAGATTTATTTACATAGATTGAGTAAATCTTGGATAAAATCACGTGCATAACAAAATACTTAAGAAAATAGAATTATAGTCTAAGTGGGTCCTCACAATGGAGTTTTAAGTGAATGTACAGTCATCAAAGAATTTTTATTCTTCATAGTAGTCGTTGTCATTTTAAGGGACTTAGCCATTTTAAAATAGCCGTGGTTTCTACTTCGATGAAAAGGGCAGAATTCTACACTAAGCAATATCATGAAGTTTCCAACATTTCAGAAAATGTACATTTCATTTTCATGTAATAATATGAAGATGGTTGCTTCATTGCAATCAGTATTTTCTAAGGATAACTTTTCCTTTGTTTATAATAAAATATCCTTATGAATTCTGCATTTACAAGTTGCCATATTTTCAAAATCAAAAACTATAATTAAAATTTTCAGTTGTCACCCTGGGACTAGGCTAGGGTGAAATACATCTATGACCATATTGGATGACCATGACTAATTATTTTATAAACTGTATTAACAAATGCACGTTTAATTTCCAAATAAAAAAACGTCAAATTTTTCGTTTTCTCACTTTCTTGTTCGTAAGACGGTCAATAACTTTCTCCAGCTCAAATTAACAAGCAACCATTTTTTTTCTCAATTAATATAATGACAATTAAAACAATTTTGTGATACTGCTTCTTAAGTAAATTTGTAAAACTTCGTTATGCAATCGTTGTCGCTTGCTGTAATTTTTTTTTTTAATCAGGCATACTGAATTAATGTCGGAGAAATTACTTAAGGCGGCAGTGTGGTGGTGTGAATTAAAACTTCGCGAATAGAAGTAATTTCTTTTAAATTAATATAAACACGTGTTTTAAATCTAAGCAATCGAGATCCAAAACAAAGTAAAATATCATAGCAATATTCCATTTGTAACAAGTATGATTCATCCATAATAACTTGTTAATAATAATAAATAAATATACATATATATACATATATATTTACAAATATTTATTTCGCTATCTCTAATTTTGCGCCCTTATGATTCGTGCGCTTGGAGCAGTTTACACCAAAAGCTCCATGTTAGTTACGCCCGTGTGTACCAGGACGAGGACACAGTAATTGCTGCGGTCGCACAGCAACCACCATCGTACCAGCACGTGAAGTGTCCGCAACTATAAACCTACCGAAATTTTATGTTTGAATGGAACATCTATTTACAACTCCTTAAGGTCTAAATGTCAATGTCCTCGCACTTCCTCAATTTACGCCACACTATCCGCACGACAGTTTGTGTGCTCTATCGTCGTTTATCAATCAATTCTTCACTAAAAACGCATTTACCACTTTCCATCGAAGTCCTTCCAAGTTCAGAAACAAAGTGCACAGAACCTGAAACACAAGGCCGGGCATGACGCACCTTTCCTCCAGCATCCAATCATAAGCCGGCATCCCTTTTGCACTTCGGCATCATTTATCCGCCGAGTCAGTAGTAGCCTTTGATCAACATCCCAAGCATGCTGCGTATGCTGTTTTATTAGACAGATTTCTCCGAGGAAGTGCTTCCCCGTTATCCGTCCATCTCTTCCCCGCTTGGATAAGTTTGCAGGTAGGTAATAAAACTGTTCCCATTTCCCTGAGCATCGTTGCTCTATTTTTGGAAAAATGTAGGTCTGGGGATAGTTTCTAGGTTGTTGAAGATGAACCCGCATGGTTTCGGAGTAACTTCCCTGTACCGTTACGGTCTTATTATTGCAGCATTATGTTATGACACTAATTATTATTTCTGATATTATATATTAAGTTTTTCAGTTATGTACACCACTAATTCTTAACCTTTTATGTCTCGTGTATCCCTTGAAAAATTGCACGTACTTAGCGTGGACCCTTTTTTTTAATTATTTGTAAGATTCATGAATAGGAAAATAGAAAAAAACGCGAATAGATACAAACAAACATAATTTTTATTTTACATTTAATATCAACTTTCTGTTGAACAAATTTGTTATAATGCGATGGATGCGCTCGTGTTGTACACTTTTATTGAAACAGGATGAAACATTTTTAAGAAATATTCTTTCTGAAGTCGTCTTAATTGATTTAGCTTCTTTTCACCAAAACAAGCGTTTTGTTTTTCTTATTTTAATTGTTGTTGTCGTGCCCATAGCATTTTGCGTTGAAGATTAACTTTGTCCGAACCTCTTGATAGGTTGGACTTACGCAGCCCTTTAATTTGGATCCTGGGACGAACGTCGGGACCATTCTCTGGTATGTGTTTGGGAGCCCAGAGACTGGCAATTTATTCCCTGAGGACTTTACATCCACGATAAATTAAGAGCGCACTAGATGCCAGTAGTGATAGATGGTGATCATCGGTCCTCGAAACCGTAAACTTCCTATCATGAGTTCGGTGCTTTGCAAATCGGTGTACCGCGGCCCTTGATTTGAGTTTATTGAAATAATTTAAAAACAAGACAAATATGTTGAAATGGTAGAAAAAGTTGAATGAAATACAACACGTTTTAAAAACCTACTTAATAAGCAAATGATAAATCTAGTTTTGTTAGTTACCAGTCTAAGCTTTTTCTCTTCTTTATAAATACAGAATTGATAAATTATATACGTAAATGTTAAGCTTCAATTAATAATATAATTTTAATATGACAGTTTGGAAATGTTAGACAGTTGTCATTACAGTAGTAATGGATTTTTTTTTTTATAATTAATTGAATTTTTACTCATTATCTTTTGTTAACATCATAAAACCTTGGTTATCGAGAGAACTCAGTAATAACGAGCAGATGCTATAGTCTCTTCGATTGTACTATATAATTGTGCTCGATTGCAATGCATGTAATAGCACAAGCCCGCAAAATAATGCTTTTGATTTTTTTTTTCGGTTGCGCTCTATGTGTTTTTAATGTTGTCCGATACATTGTAAAAAGAGAAAAATGTTTTTTAATCGAGGGAAACATAACAACCACGAGCGAAAATATACTATAACCCCTTCCGAATTACCCCTGATTCCTAAAAAGCGTTTTTTATCTTTAGAAACCTCAGAAACTAATACATTTTCGAGATTTAAAGAAGCATTTAGAAAAAAAAATAGTTTATTTTACTGCCACTGATTTTTAGAAACGTTTCCAAGTAGTTTTTATAGTGCATTAATCAGTTTTCTCAAACAGGAATTTTGGATTTTAGGATGTTATCAATTCTCAATTAAACGTTTTCAGCTGCGTAACTAAATTTATACATGTAAGAGTAGCGAAAAAATATTAATTATAATGTTACTATTATTGCTGGTAATTAACCATGTTTGTCTGTAAAACATGTTTGTAGAACATGAAAATGTTTAATTGAGAATAGATAGCATCCGAAAAACCTATATTCCGGGTTGAGAAAACTGATTAATACACTATAAAAGCTATTCATAAACGTTTCCGAAAATATGTGGCAGCAAAAGGGACTTTGTTTTTGTAAATGCTCCATTAAATCTCGAAAATATATTGATTTATGACGTTTTTAAAGATAAAGAATGCTGTTTAGAATCGTGTGTAACTCGAAAGAAGTTATCATTATATTTTCATTTACAGTTATAATATATTTTCCTAGATTAAAAAACATTTGTCTTTTTAAAAGTATACACTGAATTAAAATAATTTCGAGCTTTCTTCTCTATTACACAAGGTTTTTCCACGGCGTGAGATCAAGATTCCGAAAATAAATTTTGTATTCATGCATTTTTGCATAAGAGTATGCAACAGCTTATTGTACCAAGATCTGAATATTTGTAAAACTAGTTATAGTACAAACACATCTCATTTGTCACGTTTGACGCACAATTTCTAACTTGTTATGTCCCAATTTAGATGCCGTTGTCCTGTTTTTTTTTGGGTTTTTTTTTTCTTTTTTGTCCCCCTGTCCCGCTTTTTGTGACACTGGACATGGAAACACTACAATAATCGCAAGCAACATTTTAGTGGGTAGGGGAATGATCGTTCAGTCTTCAAAAATTTTTAATTAAATTTATCTGCTGCAAAAATATAAGGAAAACAATCTGCTGAAACTGTAAAGAAAAACATTGTAAAAATATAATCACTGTAAAAAAGACAAATCTTTCTTTTATCTGAGGAAATATTATGTAACCATGAAGGAAAATATGATATATAACCTCTTCCGAGCTACCCACGACTCTTTTATAATTTATAAATACCTCCGAAACTATTAGATTTTCGAGATTTAAGGAAGTATGGTAGCATTTATAAATAAAAAAATATATAAAAGCTTCTTCTGCTGCCTATAATTTTCGGAAACGTTTCCGAGTAGTCTTTAAAAGTCTATTAATCAGTTTTCTTAACTCGTAATATAGGTTTTTCAGATTCTTTCAATTCTCAAATAAACATTTTCACGTTCAACAAACTTGTTTAACAGACAAACATGCTACATTAACATTAACATTATTTTGCTACTCTAGATAAATGCAGTTACGCTGCTGAAAATACTTACTGAAGAATCGATAGCATTCGAAAAACCGATATTCCTGTTTGAGAAAACTGATTAGTACATTGTAAAAATTTCTCGGAAAAGTTTCCGAACATTACGGACAGGAAAGAATTTTTTTTTTATATATGAATGATTTTTTAAATCCTAAAAATATATTAGTTTCTGCGGTTTCTAAAGGTAAAGGAACGCTTCTCGGAATCTTGGATAAGTCGAAAGAGACTATATTATATTTTACTTTTTTTTTTTTTTTTTTACAGTGTAGATAAGTAACTTTATAAAAAGACAGTGTCTTATTCCATTTTATGCACTGAGAGTGGCTTGAAGTTGAAAATAAAAAGTTTCAACCCCTGTACAAAATCTGTTGTATGTGCAAAACGTCATAAATTACATTGACTGTTATATTGATATATATTCATTGACTGCACTTTTTATGTTATAGTCCTTATTGCATTTAACTTTTGTTTTACGGGGTAAAAGAAGGTTTTGATTATACGACTTTCGCATTATTAATACGACCTCACTGTTCTACTTACACATGCTTTGTATGTAAGTTAACATTTTCCGAGAGATAGATGATACAAAACACTTTATGCATTCATATTAAGCGTGTCGAGGAAACAAAAAAAAAAAAACAAAAAAAAAAAAAAAAAAAGATAATTTTAAGGTAGGTCGAGTAACAATTACTCAATTTGAGAACTACTAGGTGTACTGTTTGTGACAGTTTCCTAAACAGCGATGCTATCATATACTTATTGGTTTCTGGTATATCTTTATGACTAAATTTACAGTTTCACAATTGGAAATTCTAGTGCCTTTGCAGCGAAATTTACGAAATTAGACAGAAATTCCCGATTTGTGTCGAAACTGTACGTGATGGAGCTTTATCCGAAATCAGCATAAAAAAAAAAGAAATTCCGTCCATTTTTAATGTAAAAAAAATTCCCCGCAGTCCTGTGTATTATCCTATTTCTCCGAGAATATTTTCATAATAAAATTTCAAAATGAGGTTAAATGAGGATAAATGAATAAAATTTCAATTCTTATTTTATAACAAAAGTCATACAATTACCGATTAGGCTAGAATTACCATATCACGTTACGTACACACACATAAAAAAATTTTTAAACAGGCAATAGTTCTCAAAATAAAATAAACTTTTTATAGTTTTTTTTTTTCAATACATAAATTTAGAATTTATCAATCTTTTAAAATATTACCATCGCTATTTTTAGGTGCATGTTGTAAAAAATATTTTGTCCATCGTTGAACCATTTAATTTTGCAACCTTTAGTTGCTCACCTAAAATTGGAAATTCCTGTGTCTTTACAGCGAAATTTACGAAACAGACAGAAATTCCCGATTTGTGCCGAAACTGTACGTGATGGAGCTTTATCCGAAATCAGCATATAAAAAAGAAACTCCGTCCAACGACAATCCGTCCATAAAAAAAAAAAAAAAAAAAAAAAAAAAAAAAAAAAAACTCCGTCCAATGACAATCCATCCGACAATTATTATCATGATTCAATTGATTTTTCAAAACTTCATTATTCACATCACATTCTTCATTATTTGTGAAACTTCAACAATGGTTCAACTTTTCACATCTACATCTTTCGTAATTATACGAGCTAAATTATCAAGCATAACTAGTGATGCATAGTGTTGCCAGGTGTCCGAATTACGTGGGACATTACGATTTTCAGGTGTTTCAAGACCCGTCTCGCGTAAGCACTGCGCCTGCGCGGGACGCCAAAAGTCCCGATTTTTCATGATGCACAAATTCATTTAAATTTATTTTAGCACTATGCTATTAGTCTGCATCGAGTGAAAATTAATGCAGTGAAACTTGTGAAAATAGAACCAGTCTATAACGGGAAAATTTTATGGTCCCATAGGAAGAAATACCGTATAAAGCTACCTACTAAGACGGGATATTTTTTAGTCCTTAACGATTCTGTTTTTACAGGATTTAATGTACAAATGCTCAGTAAAACCTGTGAAAATGGAACTTGTTTATAATTGAATGCTGTGTTATACGTAAAAATTCAATAGTCTCTATACCGAAAGCTCATACAATTGTAATTTATAACTGCTCAACCGGAAAAATCTGAAAAACGGAATTTTGTTTCGGTCCACGGCAATTATACTTTCACAGATTTTACTGTATTAAATTGTGTTTATTTAGTAAAATCAAAACTATTAAGATGAAATCTGAAGTGACCGGAAGAAGATACCGTTTTATAGGTTTCCGTCTTAGGCATTCCTTCCGTCGGAACCATGATTTTTTTTACGTTTAAGACAGGATATTTAGAAGCCGCTGTCCTGCCTTTTTTGCCTCCCTGTCCCGCTCTTTGTGACGGTGGTAACACTAATACATAGAAAATTATCATAAGAAAATTAAATTTTTTTATTTCTTTTTCTGTATACTCCCCTTAAAGGATGTCTCCTTGCTGTTTAATTGACAAAATATCTCTAAAATATATACTCATTCTTAATTTATATTCCATGGCCATGAAATGGATTAGTATCTTGGAAATTTCCTGTAAGAAAATTAAAATTTTTAATTATTACTTACCCGCATCATACGTAGTATAGGGTAAATCTTGTAATCCTTTTGAAAATCGAAAATTTTTTTGGCGGATTTACACGCTTCAGACACTGGAGATTCCAAAAAACATATTTTTAGAAAAAAAAAATTGCCGTCCGTCTGTCTGTGTGTGTGTCTGTAAACGCTCTATCTCCCGAACAAATTGCGATAGAGACTTGAAATTCGGTATGTACTTAGTATGTAATAATGGGAAGAAACTTATTAAATTTCAGTAACCTCGATTATCCGGAACTATTGTTTTCGGACTCTTGAAATATTCGTTCTGATAAAAGGTATATAAAAATTTTCGAAATTGTTTTTTTAAGGAGTGAATATAAAAGACAAAAAAAAAAACATAAATTTTGCATTAAGAATGAAGTCGATCGGATATAGAGTTGCCGAGATATTTGTAATAACATTTTCCACACTCTTCGATTTTTCATGACCCTGTATTTCATTCAAATTTCAATTCAAAGACATATTTTAATTAGTAAAGAGAAGCTTAATTCGACGCAGTAAACTGTTAGTTAATAGGATTATAATTTTTAGAGTTATAAGGATGTTTCTCTTACGCAATTCAGTAACACAGCATTTAAAATTTATGACGTCATCAAGCCAGGATTTTATTCGAATTGCAATGTATTTTATAAATAGTTTACACGTGTTTTATTTTTATATTTTATATTATGCATATCCATGATGGGTAAGTATCACGGTGGCGCCCCAACGACTAGTTTTTTCTGTGTAACCCATCTTATAGAGGATCTCTCTTTACTGTTTAACTGACAAAATATTTCTAAAATACTTAATTTTGTATTTTAGCCGTAAAATGTATTCGTATTTTTGAAATTTTCTATAAGAAAATTAAATATTGTAATTTATTAAATTTATTTATTATTTTTTTTAAAGGATGTCTCTTTGCTGTTTAACCCTTTGATTTCAGGATAGGACTGGGGAGTATTTTTGTATTCAATCGTACCACAATTTAACAAAAATATTTCTTTGTGGTAGATTTCTCTTGAAAATATCGTAGTGTATGGCAGAGAATTTTGATAGAGAATTTAAGTATATGGCCGAGAGTATTTTTCAAAAAGTGGTACGAATAATAATAATATAAAAAATAGACCACTGGGACCTATATGTCCCACATCGTAGTAAAAAGTCCCTTTCTTATTCATGTTTATAAGAAAAACTTAGAAAATAGCCAGAAAATCTGTGTAAATGTTTTGATATGAAATCAGTTCATATCATACTTAGATTTTTCATACGTTTTTCACGGTTAATAACTGAATGATTCATATAAACCCCTAACATATTTTCTTGTATAATTCTATGAAAATTTAAGAAAACTGTGTATAAACTATGTACTATTTTGGGCTGATTTTATCCAGGGATCTAAGATAAAGTGTCAAAAAATGGGTGTTACCATTTGAAGAATGAAATCTCTTACAATTCTTTATATAGACAAACGATCCCTATTTCAAAATTTGTACTCATATTATTGTACCGATTTTATTTTAAATGATGCGAGAATAAAGATGGATATACGTATTGTTTCTTATGAAATTGACTGTACTAATATGTTTTTATATATTGGTGGTAAAATTATTTATTCGTCAGGAAATTTTTTACAGAGAAAGCTGGTGTTGCTATTTAATTTATTTCTATTTAAACATTAAATATTATAATTTTCCATTTATAGTAATTTCTTGAAATTTTATTCGAGAGCACCATTTGAAAAATTGGCCGCGTGCATTGTATTAAATTAATCCATGTTTCGAATTTTCCGTCATCCATCTTGAAATTAATATACGGAAAATTTATTACTAACTAGCTAACCCGCCCGGCGTTGCCCGGGACCGAGATAATTACAATATCAGAGAAAGGCGTTAACCCCCTCCCTCCCCATACCCGCAAATATAATGAATAATTTGTTCAAGAGAACCACCGTCACCTACATTAACGCGATCATTAAAAACAGAATTACATTTTTCTGATAATTAGAACATAACGAAGACGCTAGGCTAAAGTAGCCGGCAGACGACACCCGTTCCTGACCTCAATTTCAAATCTATATCTTAATTATTTACCTAAATTTTTGTTAATTAGTAAAAATTGGCAATTATTTCCTTTCATTTTTGCAAACTAAATGGAGTGATCGGTCAGAGAAACAGATCTCTTTGTAGTTCAGTTTTTAATGAAAGCAGATCCCTGTCTGAAAATTTCTCGGATTGTTTTCACTGGCGCCAAAAGATTTTTGGCATTTTTTTGCATATATTAAGAAAAACTACCGACCGAATTTTTCAAAAATCACATAGGCAGATGCAGATTTTTTTTTTTTTTTACATATGCTTAGAAATTTTCAAATTGATATCTCAATTAGTTTTCTTAAAATTCTCTAATTAGTAAAATAATTTCGAATTCCGTTCATTTCCGCTTCCAAATCCAATGCACCTGTTCGTTTCTTTCGCCATTTTGATTTAAAAGATGACATTTTAGAAGCGATGGTTAATGAGAATCTAATTAATATCTAGTCTAATTATCAAAATATTAAAATTCTGAGACTCAGGTACACCAGGAGGGGGGTTAGATTACCTAAATCTAAATTTACAGACTTCTAGGTGCGCTAAATTTTCCTAGCCATCGCCAATAGACACACACACACACACACAGACACACAGAGCGAAACTTTCTTTTATTAGTATAGATATTATCATCTCGAGC
The DNA here is from genome assembly GCA_963931845.1 of Maratus michaelseni. Classification (NCBI taxonomy): domain Eukaryota; kingdom Metazoa; phylum Arthropoda; class Arachnida; order Araneae; family Salticidae; genus Maratus; species Maratus michaelseni. The sequence continues at coordinate 255,508,728 of OZ007587.1, forward strand.
AGCAAATTGACTTCAGACATATATTGTTAACCCATTTACATGATTAGTGTGAATTTCAGAAATTTATTTTTCGTTCAGAAATTCACAATCCATACCGGAAATTCCCCCCAAAATAATTTTTATTTTATGTAATCTAATCGCGAAATTAAATAAAGCGAAATTAAGTTATTAAAAGGTCATTAAATAAAGGAAAAATTATTATTCAGAATTTCTGGTTTGAAATTGGAATTTCTGAATACAAAAGATATTCCTAAATTGATGCATATATGCGCTAATGCACTGCAAAAAAAAAAAAAAAAAATTGTTGATTTTACAGTATAATACTGGCACCCCCAGCTGCCAGTATTATACTGTAAAATCAACTTTTTTTTTTTTTTTTTTTTTTTTTTTTTTTTCAGTGTGATGCAAATGAGTGAAGAAATAATGGCACGTTGTCTGTTTCAATAATAACAGATCTTTTTATAAACAGTTTTGCCGATCTGGAAGCAGTATTATTTAAAACTTTAGGAAAAATTCGTTAAGCAATATATTTTTCGGTTTTGACTATGCGATTCAGCAGCAATTGTTCATATTACAAATCCACAAAACATGTATGGCCCCATAAGAGTACATTTAATTCCTCAAGATTAAATCTCACAATTGTATGCGGATAATCGTTATTGCGAAACAATAGAAAAAGACACTTTGATAGAAATCGTACAATAATACTCAGAATGACCGAGTAGGAAAAGATAACCAATGTTGTGAAACGTTGAAATATTCCGCCCCCTTGAAAATTTTACGTGTCATCATTCAAAAAAAAATAGTGAAAAGAAATTATCAAGTATTCCTATAAATTAAGATGCCGAAAAAGCCTGGTTTTAGCAATTTTTTTTTTTTTTTTCAGTCTTATTGTTTTGTCATAATTTATAAAAGTAGAAATAATTTTTTTGTAACTAAAGTGATATTTTTATGCATTTTTTTAATATTTAATTTTCTATTTTGAAAATATATAGTTAGCTTATTGACAAATTTTAATCACTTTTCAGCCTACATTTTTCAATATATTTAAGTTTCTATTTTTAAAAAATCCCAATAAAATACGTTATTTTTGTATTAAAATATGCAAAATTATGTCATATAATTGTCACAAAATTGAAAGTTTGATAGCTGAGAAAAATAATGTGCACGAAGTGGGGAAATTTTACATTGACATATACAGATTTAAATCTTTTCCTTTCAGTTCAACCAAGAATCCCGTATTATAAATTCGAAACAGAATTCGTAAAAAATTTCCAATGTTTCCACATTATATATCTCTAAATTTCGGTACAAAACTCCCAAGTTGACATAGCAGAATAATGATTCCTATCTATTATATCACATTTTATTTTTTTCCTGATTTCGATAAAATAACATAGTATCATACAAATTTAAAAAATACAGTGATATTTGAACCTTCAAACTCTGGACTTTATCTAAAGGTCTTTAAAGTAAAGTCCGGCAGCAGGTCGGGTTGTACCCGACCAGAATACGAAAATTCCATTTGAAGTCAACCTGCAACTCGACTCAAACTCAACAAAAAGAATTTTATAGACCCGCAACTCAACCCGAACCAGTCAAAATAATTTCCATCTATACGCATCCCGACCTATTTCAACCCGAAACAGACCCGAACCCGAAATGAAATTATGTTTATTCCTGTTTTAATGCAATTATGAAAAGTAATCTATAATTATATCTATAATACCAATTTTATGTTTTATATAAGAAAATGCACATATAGTCTTTAATATTCAAAATAGTGGACACTTCAGGATCGTTGAATAAAGTTCTACACCAGGTCGCGTTGTCCCTAATTTTCTTATTTTTGGTCGGGATGACTCTAATTTTCTTTCTGCGGGTCGGGTTCATTCTAGAATGTTTCTTGCGGGTCAACTTAGGTTTTCTCAAGTCGGATTGTTGGGATTTTTACAAAAAGTTTCAGAAGAATTATGTTTCAGGTGGAAAATAAATACATGTTTGAATATGAATGAATATACATTCAATTTACTGCATGAGAAATAAAATATACATAAGAAATATGATCAAAGATTATTCTTTCTAGTACAGTTAAGAACTCCTTTTTTTTTCCCCTCGGAATATGAAAAATATTACCAACATTTCGTTTTTGATAAACACAAAAAGCACATGTATCATATTTGTCATAGGCGTAAAGTTTCGAAAATTATTGCTGGGGCTCAACTCAATATATAAATCTTTTCCACACAAATACATGTATGTGAGTGTAAAAGAGATCGATTACCAATTTAATGTTGCTTTTTTAACTCCCTTTTAAAGAAATTAAACAGAATAGTATACTCTGATAAAATAAATCATAGTTTAAATAAAACGTTAAAATAATGTAAAATTCGAATGTACAGGCATGTTTATAAAATGATATACTCAGTGTTATTTGCAGATCGTTTATAATAAACTTTGAATAACGTCCCCCCCCCTTTTTTTTTCGGAATATTCACTTTTTTTCTATTTTTGTTTCTTATATCAAAAGTTCAAATTTTCAACATTTTGTTTTATTTAAAAAATAGAACATAAAGAGGAAAAAGTTTTCCTATTGTCGTTTATACTTGTAACAAAAGAAAAAGAAAGCAGAATAACAAAATTCCAGAAAAATATTTATCTGCTGAAATATGGCACATTCAAAATTCCATAACATATTAGAAAGTAAAAACACTATTTTTTTAATTGGGGTAAAAAAGGAAAAAAAAGGAAGAGTACATTTTAGAAATTATTGATGGGGCTCGAGCCCCACGAGTCCATAATACCACACACTTATGGTATTTGTGATAGTTTATGCACGCACACACGTTACGTGTGTGTATATATTCGGAGGTGTGCACTATTCAGAGATAAAACCGTATAAATCTATAAGTTTTAGGAAATGAAAAACTGTTCGCAAAATAGATGTATCCGCTATTCGGGAGTGTCCGTTATGGAAGTTTCATTGTATTTAGATTTTTCATCTCAAAAAATATTTTGCTCATTCTTTTGAAAAATCGGGTCCAAACGAACCCGATCCACAAGAGTCAAAACCTTACCCGAAACAATGAAAGTTAACCCAACCAGAACACGACCCGCAGCAAAAAAAAATAGAAGTCAATCCAACCCGAACCCGACATCCAACAGAAAAATATAGCGCCAATTCAATCCACCGCGAGTTGTGTGGGGTTCGAATAAAAACAGATTACCCGACCCGATGTAGTACTCTATTTTACAGACGTCTCTCTCTTACAAATCATTAGTAGATCTCCAAAAAGCTTTTTCTTCTCCGTACATAATTTACCCTTTTAATTTAAAGACAAAACCTCTCAAATCTGGCATAACTGAGTGATGCCACAACTTGAATATTGTGTCACATTCTATTTTTTCACGACTTTCTCGATAAAATGGGATAATATCGTGCAAATAATATACGGATAGATTGATAACTATCCCTTAACCATTGTGTCACATTGTATTTACTCGTGACTTTCTCCAGAAAATAACAAATCAACGTAGAGATAATTAAAAAAACTGCGCTTGTGAAAGACTACCACTGTAAAAGACACAAAACGAATGTTTGAATTAACTTTTTGTTTCGTGTTTCACAACTGAACAAAATTTCCTGCTTTTTTTTTTTTTTTTTTTTTTTTTTGGTAAAATCCCATACATATCTCGTGAAAAGAAGCGATGCAAATAAATAAATTATATGACGGCTGAAACCGGTTACGTTTCAGCTGTAAACTGTGTTTTTTCTGGGATGTCCTTCAAATTATATAGAAATATCCTTCATAAATAAAGCAGCCGCTGCAGGAGTAAGTAAAAAAGGAAATAACATCTTCTAGATAACAGATCGTTTTGTATTAGTGTGTTAAATAACTCTAGGAAATCTAGTAGTTTCACATGACAGTAAATTAACGAAGCAATATTTTTCTGATAATACACAATCAGTTTTAAGCTTTTACGATTATTTACTCTGTAATGCGTTTTTATCAGTGTTCCAATGAATTTGCATTCAAATATGAAAGAGGAAAAATAATTCTGACTGTCAGTGTCAGTCACATGCATAGATTCATGTATCGCTTCAATGCATGTATCGTTTATCCAGAAATCTCTCATTGAAATAATACGTATATCATGAATGTCTGTATAGAATGTACTTAATCACAAATACTGTATATATAAATTCATACACATATAAATTAATAATAATAATAATTATACATAGATGTTTTATTTTTCTAAAATGAGTTTAAAAAATGTGCGGCAACTTACAAAAATGATAGGAAAATATCATTGCCAGTTTATTCATGTCAAAATTGTACGCAAACAAACTTCTTTAAGAAACAGAAAAATGTTTCTTTGAAGTTAATTCAAAACGATTTCGACTGCTAATAGTTTTTAATATCATATTTGAAAATTTAATCGAAAATTGTTATAAATGATTAACACTATACATACCAGGAATTTTACTCGAGTTTTATAAAAAATGTTTCACGACAGAATTTTTATTTAAATCTATTTTAACATTTTTATTTAACTTATTCCTGTATGATTTATATTTTATTTATTTTATGAAGAAATTTATGGTTCGAATGGACATTGGCTCGAATCGAACCATTCTACCCTGAATGGGTCAAATCGACCCGTTTTTACAATTTATTTCATTCGATTCGAACTAGAAATTTTTTACAACGTAAGTTAAATAGAAACCACAAAAAATTCAGTTAAATAAATGTGTTAAATAGTTTTAAATAAAAATTCTGGTGTAAAATGTTCTTCTCACTAATGAGTAAAATTACAACAAGGTAGGAAGATTAATTTGGTACTGGTCAAATGATCAGTTATTAATATATTTAGTGTTACAACTAATGCCAATGTAATAAATAATAAGATTTGCCTAATATTTTCATAGATTTTTTTCCCATTATCATGCACTTAAAAAAAATTAATAAATTAAAAAATGTATATAAAATTTGGCACAATCGACATTTAGACTTAGCTCTTTACGTTTAGCGTTAGAAACCTGTTGATGCTTTTAAAGTAGTTTTAGCTACTTTTGTTATTTGTGACATAAATTTATAAGAGTCCAGTGTGTCACTTGGCCGACAGATTTCTTTTTAGTTTTACCGAGAAGAATAGGGTTATTCTTTACGAAAACAAGTCTTTAATTCTGAAAATTTTCTTATTATTAGCAAACAACGAATATGAAAGTAGTAATTTAAGCTCTATTTTTTCCAGTAAAGTTACTCAGCATAACGCCCTTCTTTCTATGTTTTCATTCGCAATGAATATCAATTTTTGTGCGGTTCAAAAAAAAAGAAAATTTGCCCCCATAATGTTAAAATTGTTTTTGTCTGTAATGAAAAATAAGTCACAATCTTGAGAATTATTTTTTATATCGGACTTTCTAAGACATTCATTATTTGAATCATAGAGCTGAAATGATTTAACACATTTTCTTACGTGATTTTCATTTGGGAATATATGTATTTAGTAAATAAGTTTATAGTATCTAACAGGGTTCATACGCCTTAAGGGAAGAATACCAGAATTTTTATTAAGTAATATTTGCCTTATTTAACGAAATAAATATGTGGCTAGCTATGGCGACCATTATTTTATGGAAATTCTGGTATTCAAACTCCTGAATCTCCTGAGGCGTAATCCCTGGGTAAGTTAGGTATTTAACATATTTTTTAGGCTAAGTGTTTTCAAGACAGATTGTTTTAGATGTGCTCTTAAGTACAGTGATTTAACGAACAAACGCCACATCCACAATATTTAGTCTAATAAGAAATAAATAGATAAATATCGTGAACTGCTCTCCCGGTGTAAGCGCCGCACTAGTAAAGATGCGCTTAATAAATCAGTAAAAATTAAAAACACCGCGCACTGGACATTGTAAATTGATGTTACAAATAATATTTATTGGATTTTAATTCGGTAGAAATATGTATCATATGTATTCTTCTTCTTTTCTTTTCTTTTTTTTTTTCTTTAATGACTTGTTTGTACTATCACATTAAATTGCATAAAACATATTGCAAAAATAGAAAAAGTTTCTTAGGCAGAATAACCTTTAATTTTTATTTAGTAATCTGTAATTTTAATTAAGTAAGTAAAGCGTCTAGAGTCTACTTTGTTGGCTCGAGAACAGAACTGTCCAACCCGCTGACCGTGTGCGGCCAAGTTCTGTAAAAAACGCGATCCGTTTTTTTTTTGTTTTTTTTTTTAATATTCAGATTTCAATGTAGTTTTTAAATATGTGATACCACAATATATTTTCTGAAAATATTGTTAGATCATGTTAGAATAAATTTAATTATGAAAGAATGTGTTCACTACTTTTCCTGTGCTAGACTGATCAGACAAAATGTTATGACAAACCCTGTGTATCGAAATGAGTGTACCTGATTGTCATATGATTGACTGTGACATGTTTGGAAGAGTAATGCAAGAAATGATCGGGACATCAAGCTATCAATTTATAGAATCGGAATAAGTCAAATGGGGAAAAGGCTTCTGATTTATGTTTTCGATATAAGCCAATTTCTTGTTATCCAACTGCATTTGAAACGAAGTGTATCATTCGCAAACAGTATCGATGAAAGTTGGATAAATATTTGCAAAATCGGTAGTAGACCGTTGGTCAACCACAGTTCCTGAAATGTATGAAGCATGCAATTTCTCGTATTGCAAAATAAAAGGGGCGATAATCTATAGTTCAACTTTTTCTGATTACAATGCATGTCATAGTGCGTGTTTTTGGAGCACACAGTTAAATATTAGTATACGGTGATATCTTTATCCTAGTTCAAGAAAAAAAAAATCCCGAAAATATGCCTTTTATTTTGCCAAAGACGGTAAATCTCTCCTTAAGCTATACTCAAGGGTCAGAAAAACTACTTTTTTATTGTAGCGAACTACAACTAAAACTACTTTATCGAAAATGTAGTTAACTACAACAACTTGCTTTAAAAAGTAGCGACTATAAACTACTTTTCAAAAGTAATCACTATACTTCGCTAACTTTCAGATTTTGTCAAAGGATTCATTTTATACTCAAAACTGAAGGCACGGATTAAATAATACAGTGACCCTTCGTTTTATATCACGTATACCGTGATACAAGTAAATAAGTCCGATATACCACGGAAATTAAAAATTTGAGAAAGATAACGTACAATAAATTGTTTTGTGATTGTCTCCAAAATGTTAGTTCATATACATATTGCAAGTTTTTTAGCGAAACTAAGAGAGATGCATAATAAAATCAATATTCAAATACAGTTACTTTAAAAAAAATCTTGAGCGACTCCGCACTTAACAGAATACTGTGAGTTCAAATAAATACTAATATAAAAATAAATTAAAACTTAGATACTAATTTTACAAAGGTGAGCTCTGGGGACCTCAAAATGAGTTCCTGCAATGCTCATTTGCTAAATGTTATGCATGTTGCTAATTGCTATACATTGCAGCTGCGATTTGCCGCTAAGATTCGTAAATTGTTGAGCCGAACAAATTTTGCACAAAAGAAGCAAGTTACGAATTTTTAGAATGGCACATTTTCCTCTCCTAAAATAGCGATAAGGAAAGGGCATGTTTACAAACAAACAGTTCCATCAACCAATCTACTACTGCAATTTTGTCGCAGCTCTCATTGCAGAATCGTCATGGCGACGTAGGCCAATCATATCACAGACCAATTTAACGTAGACCAATCAAATCACTCCATCTCATGTGTACTGTAGGAGTCGTAAAGAACGAACAGGTTTTTCTCCCAAACCAACAGTAATTTAACCAACAGTGACGTCAGTTGCCCTTTCCTTATAAAAGTAGCATTGATTCTGGCTACAAACTACTGATTTTTTGAGTCACTCTACTCGCTACACTACAATGTTCAAAATGTAGCACGCTACACTACAAAGTACTGTAATACATAGCGACTACTGTACACTGTAAAAAATGGGTACTCAAAATTGCGTAAAAAGTACTCAATTTTGAATACGTCACATACTCAAAATAGCTCCGATCCAAATGTACTCAAAATTGAGAAACACATGTACTCATTTTTGATCCCATTGATGTATTCAAATATGAACTGCTATGTACTCATTTTTGATCCCATGGATGTATTCAAATTTAAAATTTTTTATGTCGTTAAAATAAAATTTATAGGATAAAAAAAAAAAAATTACTTCGACAACCTTATAAGGGATATATACATTTCTGCTCATTTTTTTTCCTTCCTGCGTGAGTTTATAGTAATTAACCAACCCTTGCCCATGCGAGGAATCGAGCCCGCGATGTCATGTTTACTAACCTGACGACTTAGACCAACGCACTATGAGTGGTCACGCCTCTTTCTCAAATGTTGGTAGTTACTTTGAAACTAACCACTCTATCCCTTTCTACCAGCATCTGGCGCCATCTGTTAGGAAGGGATAGAGGGTTATGTGTTTTTAAATATGTTTTTAAAGATGTACGTACAGTGCCTGTCTATATGTGTTAAAGATTAAAATAATGTCTGAAGTAACAGGCAGTTCGAAGAATTATTAATAAAAAAATGACATTAGAAAAGATCATGGATTGAAATACTAAAATTATAAACTTTGTAAAATTATAATTTATAAAATAATAAATTTTAGCGTAATTCATAAATTTGTAAGCCAAATCAGTTTAGTTTAATACCAATTTGCATAGCTATAATTTGCAAAGATATTATGTTATGAAACTTTTAAATAACACAATATTGCCTCACGTTAAAAAAGTTAAAATAAATTTTTAAAAAATTAGTGGGAAAAAAAATCATAATTTTGAAGTACTATCAAGAAAAAAAAAGTAAATATGTAAAATGTGAGGGAAAAAAAATAAAGAGTAAATGTATTGTAGTGGATCCACTTTGATGAAAATCCAGAACAACCAGATCCACTTTTCATTTCTCTTATTCTTCGTTTTTCCTTCAAATAATAGCTTTTTAGGCTCCGAAATTTCGTCATTACACATTCTGAAATATACAAGTATGTTGGGTTTGATCATATGTTCATTTTTGATCCAAAAGTACTCATTTCGAAATGAGTACATGAACTTGCTCATTTTTGAGAATACATTATACATATGTTCATTTTTGATCCAAAAATACTCATTTGGATATGAGTACATGAACTTACTCATTTTTGAGAATGCACATGTTCATTTTTGATCCAAAAATACTCATTTCGATATGAGTACATGGACTTACTCATTTTTGAGTACTTCATTTTTTACAGTGTATGTTTACTTGTAGCACTCTACTTCTGACTCCTAGCTATACCTAGATTAAACAGATAGAAAATGTTAACATCTAAATAAGCAAGGCACCCTGGAGTTCGACTGAAATTTGGAAGAGCTGTTAGATTTCTTTTAGTTTTTTTTATACTTGAAAAGCGTTACATTTTATTATTGTGTTTCTCAGAGGCTTCGTTCCATTGTATGGGAAATATAAAACCTCTTTAATACTGAAAAGTTATTTCGTCTCGGAGGTTAGACTTAGAAGTACGCAGTCATCTTTTCGCAGTCGCAGAAGGGTTATCTTTTTTTTAAAAATCACTAATAAATTATTTTATCATTTTCCGGTTATAAACCAGATTGATTGCGTTACGAAATTCACCAAAGACTTTTCAAAACACGTGTTTCTCGGGCTAAGAAAAAGAAAAAAAAAAGAATTTAAAAACAACATTTCTTATGGTGCGTTGACCCTGATTCTATTATTTGCACGTCTTTTGGTAGGACAAACACGTGTATTTTTACAATTGTAAAATTATTTGATGGTGTAAAGAGAAATGAATAGAAGAATCTTGATAGCGTACTTACTATTTTGTAAGCTGTCGAGACAGTTGACAGAATAATGATTTTATGTATTTGTGACGGAAGCCGATGTTGGGTATTGTGTTTGAAGTGGAAGCCTAGGACTTCATGGATCCGCTCTCATTAAAAACAAAGAAGTTTTTATTATATTCGAGAAATATATTAACACAGTATAAATTCTTGATTAAATGAGAATCACAGCTTTGCGGGGGGTTCTGTTTAGCTGGTAATCAAAGTCAATTAAGTGAAGAGTCCAACAAGTACGTCACTGAATTATGGCACATCAAATTTAATAAAGTCTCCATGAAGTTTTACCGTATGAGAGAAATAGCTCCTCTTCCACTGTTTTCGTGGCAGGATCCAGATCCTTCACACTGCTTGGGGTGAAAACGCTTTCGTAGTTCACAGTAGGTCGATTCATTTTCCTTTATAAGAGTATAAGGTGGGACATTTATCTCTTCCGTACCAGTTGATAACCTCAACTTGGAAATATAAGCCTCGCCGGCTTTCTGAACTAAACAAACGGGAATCCTTTGTGATTGCCCGAAGAAACAAAATCTCCACCTCAGAACTATGACTCTGAGTCTGAAACAAAATGGATTTACAATTCCATTCAGAAGCTGCCTAGAATCTCTCTCCATTCGCTTATATCACCTCTGCATCTGTCGCAGAGAACAAATATTGTTTTTCTAGCCATTCGGAGCTCTAGTGCATGATATCATGAACAAGGTTCGCTCTCATAGGATGAAAAAATATTTCTGTATCTCACAGCCGAAAAGTTTCGCTTTCGCTTAATGAATTTCAATTGTGTGGTCTCGGTTAGTTACAAGAGGGGTTTCTCTGCTCTTGGTGTTGAAGTAGCTGTCTCTGTAACGTCAACCGGGACGATGGGTGATGACTGATTGAACCATTTGATGTTTAGCGGCGTATTTCTGGACTTAGTCTTTTGGAGAACACAGACAAAGACAAAGTCTTGAACAAAGACAAAGTCGAAAATCAGAACAGAGTTACTTTTACATGGCATTCCCTAATGCTGGTTTTCTGAGCAGTATATGGATTTTGAGTGAGATATTGTAGATTTCTCACATACTGAAATAAAATAGACTAAATGAGTAGGTATAAGGATAAAATAAATACATTTTTAATGATACAATACATTAAGCCATTAACCGCCAAAACTATAAGGTTCAGGTTGAAAGTTGGAAAATCAAAACAGACAATCCTAATTTTTTGTAACCAAATTAATTACTTTTGAACACTTTCCAACATTGTTGAAAATTATTTATAACTTCGATTCGTCTATCTGTCTATTCACACTCTTATTTTTGTAAATGTACTTGGAAAGTCAAAATTTTTATATGATTAAAGTTTTCTACAGCATGTAGCCTGCTGAAAATTGTACGCGTAATTTTTATTATTTATTTACAAACGGACTCAAAAAAATTAGAATGCATTATGCTCTAGGAGCGGTAACTTTTTGCACATTTTAATAATGATATGCCACATCAAGCATAATGAAATTAACATACATTAATAAAATGCACTATAAGAAATTCGTATAGAAAATTGTAATGCCATGGCCATTGGAGTGAGTTATAGGTCTCAACCCCCTCCCTTCTTCTTCAGTCATTTTGCTGAAAGTTATTTGCCACCACAAATTGCGAAATAATAATATTCGCTTTATTTAATCGCAAAGTTTCTGTAATAACATAATATAAATAAGGCAACAGTTTTAATGCTAATATAGTGGTAGCTCAGTAGTTAATTTTTCATACGCATTTATTTTGACCGTTGCGTCAAAGCAAAACCAACGGGTAATGGGTTAAAATTATTTGATAAAATTACTTTACTAACTAGCAACGTTTGAAAAAAAAAATTAAACTTTAAAGTTATTTGACAAATCTACTACACTAATTAGAAACTTTAAAAAATTTTCTCTTTCAACAGTGCACTTTAAACGGCATTTTCTTATCAAGAGTTATTAAAGAAACATAATAGACAACATGTACAAGGAAATCTGTAATTTTAGACATTTAATAAAAATAGAGTTATTCATTCATCATATTAAATTTTCTTATATAGTCGCTAAAGTATAAAGGAAAACTATCGAATGTGAAATTAAATGTTTTTTTTAAACCAAAAAGCTATTTTAGAATAGAATTTATAAAAATGTTCTTAACATTTTGTCGTGAATATTTTAAGCAGTGATAACTCACAAAAATTTATGAAGAGCCAAAATCCTATAGAGAGGTGAGAATCGAGGGCCGCACTTACATTTGCAGTCATATATCTATATATATGTTGGGTTGGGGAATAATTCATGAGCGTTTTGGGGTAGATTTCGTAAGAAATACTATCTATTACATTCTCCCCTAAGTTGGATTTCCTGAAAAATTTTTGGCAGATCTACACCGATCATGACTCTTACAACACAACATCACCCCCAGTTCAAAACTTTATCTATCTATCTATCTATCGTATCACTTTCTTATGGACACGATAACTTCCATAATTCTGCACAAATCTCTTCCAAACTGGTACATAAAATCAAGCGGCATAAAATATCGGTCAAGTTCGTTAATGGACAAAATCGAACCAATGGGGTGGGGGGCAAATGGGGGAGTTTTTTGTGAAAACAGAAAAAAAACCATCTATATATTTAAAACGCTAAGCGATTTCTTTCGACAATCCGTGAGAACAAACTACTGCATCAAATTTCATCATTCTTTTTTTAAATGAAAGATATTTGGACACAGATTTGTTATCGTGCATTCGTTTGTTCGAAAATTTAATTAATTAACCGTAATTTTCAATTAAACTTTTACGTCTGCTAATGACGTCATAATCGGATAACGCCTACTGTTCCGAAGCACAGAGTTTATTTTCTAAACTCTGTGGTTGAATAAAAGAGAAATAATAAATATTAAAAGCACGCGGTTGTAAGACCGAATTTGTTAATTTGCAAGTTAAATTTCGGTAAAAATACTTATCCGCGTGTTTTATAAGCGAATAAAAATTCATATTTATTGTGACGTCACGGGAATATTGTCCATTGGGTTTATTTTATCATTATGCATTATAACTTTGTTGATGCCATTTTTTCATTACAATTAAATACAAAATATATTTATATTTGTGTGCATGGTGTTTAAGCATTAATGTAAGGAATATTAAGTACGTGTGAAAAGTTTGCGCCGGTGAAAATGACGTTATGCTTAGCTTGAAGTGCATTTTAACATTGATAAAACTAAAGAGAAAAATGTATATGATTGTGTTAACATGACATAATTTTACTGATTTTTGCATTCATAATTATAAAGATTAGAATTGGAGCCGTCATTGATTTCTTCATCTTGATTGCATACCTTGATTACATGTTACCAATTGTTTTTTGTTTTTAAATTATAGGATAGAAGATTTCCTTTTTTAATAAAAAAAATCACAAAAGTAAAGGATTTCAGGAAATTTAAAGTTATTAAAAATAGTGTTATGGTAGAAAAAAATCTTGAAATAATTATTGTATTTTTTGCTAGAATAAACAATGTAAGACTAATATTGCATAGGAATTATTTTGGTAGATTTATTATAAGTTCATTTAACAGTTCCTTATTAACGCAAAGTCCTATTTCTTTCACTGTGAATTTCTCTTTCGATGTCAAAAAATGTTTTTCCACTTTTGGACGCCAGCCAAAATACAGTGGCAATTTTTAGAAATGTACAACAGTTGTGACAACAAAGGCGCTATCGCTTTAGCTTTCATCGCGCTTACATCACTTCGAAATACTACAAATTTCTATTTTTTACTACATTTTACAATTTCAATTCTTACATCATCAATTAGAAAAAAAATTAGCTTTCGATTGAAATTTATTTGAAAACTGCCGATTAATTTAACGACTTTTTAAATAATTTTCAAGCATGAAAAATTTTTCAATTCTATCTTATCAATGACCACCAGTTTACTTCAATAATGTAAAATAGCCCCTGGGAAAGTTGCCACAATTGAAAATAGATTTCCCTAACCATCATAAAAAGTGAATAATAACTAAAAAAAAATGATAAATCATAAGATCAGATTATCCATAAGATAGAACATTTTGGCGCTAAACAAAAATCTGTCAGGAAAAAAAAAAAAAAACAGACTATTTTTAGTTTATATTGAACATAAAATTGATATGTTGAATTCGTTGATGAATATGTTCCATCAGATATCAGGATATGCTAGGAATTGCATTTTTTTTTTTTTTTTTACATTTGCCAACTGTATAAGAGGAAAAATATCCCCGACTGTGATGGAAAAGGGATAATCATCCTGATTATGTCAAGGAACCGAAGAAACCATACAAATAAATTACACTTGAAAACATTAAAAATCTCCCTCATCTGCAGATAGATTTATTACTGTAAAAAACTTCTTAATCTTTGCATAAAAATTGATTAGCTTAAAACAATGGATGCGTTTTAGAAGATATGGATTTGAAACGAACAATGATTAAAGAAGACATTTTAAAACTTTTAATTTAATCATTTTAAAACTTTTTTAACGTCGAATTTCGACGGTGCTTTTGGGCAGATGCAATGCGCATAGGAGCTCATTCGGTTGCATTATCACAGGGGGGGGGGGGGAGAGATGTGTGCTTTATTTACTATGTTCTGTTATTTACTGAATATGATATGAACGTAGGAATATGGTATTTGTATATACTTCATAGGTCCATGAATTTTTTTTCTTGCCGTGGGTAATATGGTGGTAATGTCAAACTGATTTGCATTACACAGTTATTTATGGATTATTTGTTTGGAGTTTGCATCGGAAATAGTATTGTATTTGACTGGGGAAAAAAATTAAATAAAATATTTGAAAGACTGTTTTATACGCGCCCCTTCATAAATAATAAAGAAGCTTATTTTACTGATATTGTTATAGTATTTTTTGCGTCAAGTTTTGACGGGTTCCATCTAGTAACTTCTTAATTTTGATACGTATTTAATTCGTTTAAAGTTATTATTACTTCTAGGAAAAGGGCCAAAAATTTATGTATGACAGATTTTTGATTTCATTAAAAATGCCCCCAAGGGGGGGGGGGATAGAGGTTTCAGAAGAAAAAAATTCATAACTTCGTCAATTCACAAGATATCAAATCCGCTTAAATTTATTATAAATCTTCTTAATATTATCTACAACTTTTATATTGACAAATTTTTTATAGAACCAACTCTTACAGCAAAAATTAGTATTAGAAAAAATTCCTGCGGGCTCCGCCTACAGGCAGAGGTATATTTCGAAGTGGTCTTTCTTCAGCAATTCCCAATAAAAAGGAACCCCACGGTCTGCGTCTTCAAAATATGCCTGTTCCTGTTGGCCGAGCCGTCAGGGTTTTATTATTATTATTATTATTATTATTATGAACATTTTCTATTGAATTTATTTGTGGTTCACCACAATATTTTTAATACAGTTCATCAAATCCGCCAATTATCTGAGCGTTTGACTTGGATTTTCGTGAAGAAAGTAATTCAATCGTTATTCATTGAAAGCAATTGGTCGACAAGTGTGTGCTCCATCCTTAAGATCAAAGTTCCTATTTTTGAAGCTCTAAAACCAACGGCGTCGGCGGGCTGTACATTGAGGCTGTACATACCATTACTCCTTCTCCATGCCAACACAAATCTCGCAAGTTTTTCGGCGGCCTTAGCATCTGGATAAAATGCAAAAATCAGGAACAGTGCGAATAGGACTTGCACCCTAAGGATTCCGTGCCGTTATATTATATTACCGTTACAAAAAATTACGCTACATTAAGTTAATTTGACGTTATTACTGATTACGGAAATTCATAAGTTTGTCACGGAATAAATCGACCTAGATTTATAAATTATTGACTTTCAGATTTTTTTCCTATACATGGGCTATACATGGCTATCCAACGCGTCGCCCGCTGGCACTATGGCACCCTTTGACGGTTTTCATAGCGCTGTTACATACGTTTCTTTTTGCTAACTTTTCTAAAAAATAAAAATCCATTTTAAAAAATACTGCTTTCTTTAAAATCAATAATGCTCGCATGTTTTCTTAATTATAGGCGTGATTAAAATATTAGACTCCATCTTGTACAGAAAGTTTTGAGATAGCGCTCCCCCCCCCCTTTGAAAAATTTTAATTCTAAATTTTCTAGGATTTATTTTTTCTTTGCAAATTATTTTTACACGGAGTTCCTGAATCGTAATTGTCATCTGTGCATAATCATCACACTGTGCACCATATGTGCACCATGTAAGCCAGGTTCTATTGACTGCTATTTTTATATTCTATTCATGCCACTACTTCCAAAAAATTTCCGGAGAAAGGTATGCCAAAATATTTTGTTTGCAGAAAGTGGTACAAATCGAATAAAAAATAGTCCCCAATGGCAGCCTTTTATAATTCATTTGTGCATCGCTAATCACTACTACGGCGAGATAATATTATTGCATGTTTTGAGTCATGTGAATAATGGCGCCCTTCATTGTTTGCCAAAAGCTCTAAGGTGCTCTAAGTCCATGCTTACTGAAAGGTTGGACAGGCCTGTGCTATAAGACCTTCCTTCTTGCCAATTTTCAAGATTCTTAGATCAACCTGAAGACCTTATAGGTTTTACTCTCAAAACCTATAGGGTATTTAATTTAAACTATTACTTCTTTTTGCATTCATTTATTTATATTTTATAGAAAATAAAAATTTTGTTAAATTGTAAAATACAACAAAAGTTTTAATACTGTACGACAAAATTAATTTTACAAAACTAGTTTTACCACGATTTTGAAGTGCAGAATCCATATTTTTGAGTTGCCATTTTTTCTTTATACTGCTTATTACATTGGTTCTCAATTATACCCGAAACAAGAAAATAATTAAAACCTATATATATATAAATAAAATAAAATAAAATTCCTTAAAAATTGATTATATTTTTTTTGTTTTAACTTGAAAAAAAAAAAAAACTTTTGTTCGTTTTTTGTTTTTTTTTCAGGTATAGTTTGTAGAGAGTTTAATTTCCTTTATTTAAAAAATTAATCATGTAAATCCGTTAACTTGTTTAAAGTTATCGTCAAGAAACCGCTGAAAAACAGCATTTCGAGATAATTGAGTTTAAAGTTTTGCCTTCGCATGTGAGCCGGTCTGCGCGGCTCATCGTTTACGGCTCATAGGACCACAATTTAAGAATTTCACTACCAAACCCGAACTGTATGACATTCTTAAACGTGCAAGCATTATAACAATAATAATTAAATAAAAAATACGGTTTTTCGCCCTTTCAATACTTTCTGATCCCCTTAATAGTTAATAGCTTGAAGAAAGTTGCATTATATGATAGCATGACGACAAAACACCAAATAGATTGATGGTTTTTAGGATTCCGTTCATCTCACGAAACCCTATTACTCCCGTTCCGTTGTCTGTCCGTCACAGAGCCGTTCTCAAAACCTATATAACTTACAGAGTTGAAACTTTGTGTATATATAACTGAATACCTGCTATGAAGCTCAAAATATTAAAACTTGAAAAAATCGTATTATTTTAATAAATAGAGATAAAAAAACAAAAATCTAACAGCTTTTTCCTATTAAATTTAAACATTTTTCGCTATAGCAGTTGCCAACAATTAAAAATCCACAATAAAATTCTTTCTACAATAATTAATTTTCTGTTGAAATATTTCCACGTGAAAAATGAAAATGAAATAAAAAGTTTCACCCTGAAAAAAAAGATTAATATGAAATAAAATTGATTGACGTCATAGTGGTAATAAAACGGAAAGATTTCTCAATAATACAAGGAGTATGACTATGTGTAAATGTACAAAAAGCAGATTAATATCACGTCATCAGAGAATTAAACAGAAAATTAATCTGACGTCATATCGGAAGTTTAACGGATTTCTCAAATGTTTGAGAATAATGCAACGCGAGTATCATCAATATTAGTAATAGAGAATAGTAAATATGTGAGTTTGGGGAACGTATTGAATCATGATAAAAACCCGATTATGGAAATATTCGCATATTTTAACATTTTGAAGGTGTACAGCATGTTTAATTTTGAAATTATTTTTTTTAAATATCGCATTTAGTCCACATGACAGATATTATTATGACAAAGTATAATAGAAGGCTTCGCCCACTATCAGACTGGTTTAGATATTCGAAAAAATGAAAAAATAGACAGGTAAATTTTTACTTTATAAAAAAACATGACTTTTTTTTGTGTTGCCAAATGAAATTTACTTGGACTTATTAACGAAAGCATAAAGTGTTTTGAAAGGAATATTAAACGAAACCCTTTGTGCGATCTTCGATCACACTTACCTACTTGTTTATTCTTCTTTGGCTGATTTGTCGCATCAGAATATGTATTCAATTTGTAGTTCTGTCCATAGAATCTCTGAATAATAATAATAATAATAATAATAATAATAAGTTTTGGACTGTTTGTTTAATTTGATTTGACAAGCTGCAAAAAATTCAAACTTGATAATCTTGCAAATAATTTTTGTATTATATTGATAGCTATAAGACTAAAGAACCGTATCTAAGCCTAAAGGAACAAGAAAAATAAAGTCTACTTTTCACAACTCGTATAAACAATAACTATCGCAATTTTTAGCTTTAAAGAGCCTAATTCGAAAAAAAAAACCTATTTATATATATGTATAAACAAAAAAAAAAATTATTACAAAATTTCGGGGGAATCAGAATCCCATGGGATCTCTCCTTGATTGCGCCACTGCAAAAATTTGAGAGTTGATATCTAGTCTTCTTTATGGTAACTAACAATGATTGATTAGGTACATCAATAACTTTCAGCCGCTGACGATATACAGTGCTGGAAAAAATTATAAAGCCGATAGAAAAATTTAAAAAATTCAAAAGTAATGGAATTGTTGATAACGCAAATTCTATTTTCATTTGCATGATCAACATTGCAATAATACACTTAAACTTTATTTGGTAAAACGGAAGGGGGAACATAAATTATGCTAATTTCTTACAACCAATGAAAAACAACTTGGAAAAAAGTATAAAGCCGATGGTTCTAGCCTCATTTGGCATAATGCCAGACTTAAGAAAATAGGTCGCCATGAAAGTTTAGGTAAATGTAAACGCGTTACGTGCATTCATTTTGTATTTGGTTTGTTTAATACAATGCCAAGAGGAAAAAAGTTATCCGATGGTCAACAAATTAAAATATTAACTTTAAATGAAGTTGGAATGTCTGGTTCTAATATTGCAAGAAAAATAGGAAGGTCCAAGGCTGCAGTAAGCAGTTTTCTCAGAAATCCCGAAGATTACGGCAGTAAGAAAGCATACAGGAAGACCGAAATCCTTAACTGTAAGGCAATCAAGACAAATCCGGAAGCTAGTTTGCGGACAAATAATGTCGTATCCCAAATTCAAGAACAGTTACAATTACCATATACAAGCCGAACGGTAAGAAATGTTTTAAGTAACAATCCCATTGTTCAATTTAAAAAAATTAAAGGAAAACCACCTCTTTCTAAGTACCACAAAAATGCTCGCTTAGACTTTGCACGAAAACATGTAACCGAAGGCACAAATTGGAGAGATGTTGTCTTTTCCGATGAAAAGAAATTTAATTTCGATGGACCCGACGGCTATAAATATTTTTGGCATGATTTACGACAGGAGCCTGATATTTTTTCAAAGCGTCAATTTGGAGATGGCTCGGTAATGGTTTGGGCTGCATTAGTTGCCTGTGGAACCACTCCAATTGTTTTCATGCATAACAAAAAGAATTGGGTTATGTATCAAGAAATGTTAGGAGATAATTTATTACCCATTTTCTCCTCTTATAACTACATTTCGTTAAATGACAGTTCTCGAAAGAATTACACTAGTCAAAGACACGGCCGAATGATTTTTCCCTCCAAAGCAAAATCTATATTCTTGTGAAATGTTTTGATTCGTATTTTCAGGCTCTTCTGTGGCATGCACCTTTTCAATGTTGAAAGTTATATCAGTTGTTTACATAACGGGATTACCAAGTATCTTATGCATGCATTGTTTTTTGTTTTGTTTTGTTTTGTTTCGCAGTTATTTCAAAATCTCATGACTCTTCGTCGCTCATCTTTCTGTTTCAGTTTCATAATATGATTTTACTCAATTGTGCGTTGTTAAAAAGATTCGTAGCACAAAAATTTAGAGCGTAATTGACGGACGCACTGCCGTGCTCCCAAGTTTTTAAGTGCCATAGTTCTGTATAATTTTATTTCAAGAAAATATTCTTTTTACCAAAAATTGAATGAATAACTTTAAATCTGAAATTTCTTTTATCCTTTCTATGGAGTCTAAAAATTTTGAGACTTTAATCTTGAAACTTGAAAGACCGGAACATTTTACCTTGGATACTGAAATTAAATCTCTATCTTTCTTTATCTTGGAACCACTAAATTAAATACATCTCTATCTATCTATGTATTTCTTGGAAGGACAAAACATTAATTTGGCACCACGGAATTAAATACCTCCCTTTCTAGCTCCTTTAAGCCTGGAACTTATCTTGGAAAAACTTAATTAAATCCATCTCCCCTCCCCTCTCCTAACTATCTCTGTCTTGGAAACCCAGAACATTATCTTGGTACGACGGAATTAAATCCATCTCTCTATCTCTTGGAAAACCGGAAGAATATTTTGGCACCCCGAAATTAAACCCTTCTCTCTATATTCTCTTGGAAGCAAAAAATTATATCTATCATCACGAAATTAAATACCTCTCACTCTATTTCATGGAATACTGTAAACATTAATTTAGTACAACGGTATTAATACGCATCTCTCTATCTCTTAGAAGCCTACAACATTTCCTTGGAACCGCGTAATTAAATCCATCTCTCTCTATCTCTTGTAAACCGGGAACATCGCGAAATTAAATTCATCTCTCTTTTTCTTTTGAAAGACCGGAACATTAATTTGGCACCACGTAATTAAATCCATCTCTCTCTATCTCTTGTAAACCGGGAACATCGCGAAATTAAATTCATCTCTCTTTTTCTTTTGAAAGACCGGAACATTAATTTGGCACCACGTAATTAAATCCATCTCTCTCTACCTCTTGGAAGCAAAAAATTGTATTAGCACTTTGAAATTGCCTACCTGTCTCTCTATCTCTTGAAAGAATGGAACATTAATTTGGCACTCTTGGAAGCAAAAAAATTATATTTGCACCACGAAATTAAACACCTTCCTCTCCATCTCTTGCATGTCTGGTACATTACCTTGGAACCATGGAATTAAATCCTTCTCTCTACTCCTTTTGAAAGCCTGAAACATTCCTTTGGCACTACAAAATTAAATCCACCTCTCTATATCCCTTGTAAACCTGGAACATTATCTTAGTATCACGGAATTGAATTCATCTCTCTCTATCTTTTGGAAGCCCGGAACATTCTGGTAACACTGCGGAACTTAAATCTCTTTCTCTTGCTCGTACATTCTCTAATACCGTAATAACGCATAAATTGGTCAATCTAATTTCGGGTGATTCGGCCAATCTGAACACAGTACTAATGTTTCGCTATGAATACTCTGACTATTTTTTCTATCATGTTACTGTTATAATCATATCATTATATCGCTGTCATCTTAAAAAGAAAAAGGGTTAAAGACTTAGGTGCAAAACGAAGAAAGATTAAATCTACAGTTCAGTGCCCCATTAGCTCAATAATCAGAGCAATTATTTCTAGAGAGGCGACATTCGGTATTCGATTTCTGTAGAAACGTTGCATGTTCCAACGATGAATTTTGCCCTGCCATTTTTGCAGGGCCTCGTTATCGCCAGGGCAAACTTCCACCAATAAATTTGAATAGAAAATTTCTCTTTATTTAAACGCCTTATTTATGCTGAATTTCTGTCATAAATAAGGCAAAAAATTTTATTCTTTTTTACTGTTTTTGCAATTTTTCCCCGTCGGTAATCAGGCCCTGGCTATTTATGTTGTCTAGAAATTAATAAATTCGTTGCGATTATGATTCTAGGAAGGTCGGTTTGTTTATCCGCAATTTTGGTAGCATTCTTCTGTGACAACATAAATGCAGACAAACCTATACAAAACTCTCTACGTGAAATGCTGCGTCTCGAAAGTAAATACTTAATCTATCAGTACCTTAATCACCATATCGCAACTTCATTAGGCCATGAACTGTGCGTTTTCCAAATCAACCTTTCTTTTAATAACGCGGTTTATGAAAATAAATTTCAGTAAAGATCTCTTGATAATTGTAAAAGCAGTGTTGAATTCAGGGGGTGGCCCGGGAAGGACATTCCCCCCCGGAGCATTGAAATGTCCCCCGGAAAATTTGAAATTTTATGCTTTTAATGGTTAAAAAGTGCAATTTCCCTCTCGGAACTCTACAATGTCCCCCCCCCCCCCCCCGGAGCCACAGAAATCCCTCCCGAACAAAAGTGTTTGAACTCAACACTGTGTAAAAGTATGCTCAAAAAGAAATTATAAGTAATCCTTTTCAATTTGTGGATTCTCTAATATCATCGCTGCAGGCTTATAATCTCTGCAGAAGAGAGATGAGAACTCCTTTATGATGCCCCTACAGTTAACGAAAGCCGAAAAAAAAATAAGGAAGCTATTCACTCTATTTGCACTATCTGTGTTAAATAATCCTTAAAACGTCGTTTTAGTAGGTACTTCTTGTAATTCCGCGAGTTGATGGCATATTACATAATGGAAAACAACTGTCCAGAACGTAGCGTGATGTCCACAATATTCTCACTCTTTCCCTTCTTCCAGAAT
Organism: Maratus michaelseni; assembly: GCA_963931845.1. Taxonomy (NCBI): domain Eukaryota; kingdom Metazoa; phylum Arthropoda; class Arachnida; order Araneae; family Salticidae; genus Maratus; species Maratus michaelseni. The sequence continues at coordinate 255,531,401 of OZ007587.1, forward strand.
AAGAAACAAAAAGTCAATCAACTAACCTTGACTTTCGTGTCATGGAGACTTTTCCCTTTGCCGAACGAAGCGGTTGGCATTGAATCTGGTTTGTCAGGTCCACAAAGGGTGATCCAGGTAATAATCAGGTGAAGAAATTCGCTGAAAGAGAAAACACGTGCTCATTTTCGAAAATGTTTTCCTTGGGAATCGCTGATTGAATCGCGTTCTTTTGATGCAGACGGAGATACTTTAATAAAAAAAATTACTTAATTATCGAAAATTACCACAGTAATGTGACGTTGAGAAGTGACCCTAACAACGTCAAAATCTTGCTGAATAAGAATAGCGCGGTTGATAAAATAGCAACACCATTTAAACAATTGATTATTTCACCTCCACAAAAATGGAAAGAAGCATGGCTATAGTTTCGAAAGTAATTAACTGATAATGGCGTCTCCTTACATCAGGTTGAGCAAGTACTGAATTTAAACTTTTCCCTCCAAAGGGCAGGCTCTAAGCTTAGGCACACGGGGCACAATCTTAGGGAGCACGTCACAACGGTCCTAATAAAGAATTCCTTTTTATTCGAATATTTTTCACGATTAAAGAGAGTTGAGGAGGACCAATGAAAGCAAATGGCGAGGGTGTCTTATAAGCTTGAACCGACACTATCGAAGGGGCTTCTACACTCTCGGGGACAATATTTTAGAATTTTACCTTCCATTATATTAACACAGTAGAACAATTGGAATCTTTCTGCGTGGAAAGACATTTTGGTTTCCCAGGAGCAGTGCTGAATTCAGGGAGTAGCCCGGGGGGTCATTCCCCCCAGAGCATTGAAATGTCCCCCTGGAAGATTTGAGATTTTATGCTTTTAATGGTTAAAAAGTGCAATCCCCCCCCCCCGGAGCTGCAGAAATCCCTCCCGGAGAAAAGTGTCTGAATTCAAGAATGCCCAGGAGGCGTCTGTCATTCCAAAGTTACGTAAGCTCAGCCTACTTGGCGATTTTGGTTTCTAAAAACTTGTCAAATTAGAGAGAAAGGGTGATCGACGACTGTCTTATGGAAAAGTTTTCTGAGTTTAATTACAAATTAGATCTTCAGCAGGGAAGCGCGTTTTTAACTTTTGTCATTACTCTTTAGACAGAAAAGTCTGTAAAATTTGAGAAATATTAACTTGAAAGATTGCCAAAGTAAAAATACTGAAACCACTATTCAGTACATGTAATACTAAATTTCTATAATAAAGTAATTAAATCATTTTTTTCTTAATTGAAACTCGCCAAAAACTTTCAGTATCATCCTCTGCTGAACAATCATTAAACTAAAAGAAATTAAACCAATTCATCAGATAGCAATTGGCTCAAGTGACAGATTTATCAGATTGGTAGAAAAATAATGAATTAGTGTTTTATTCTTTGTCACCTGAATATAAGAATGCCTAAAAATTTTAAGCATGTAAAAATGAAAATGATTTCGCAATTGTGTAAAACAGATTTGTGATGTCGAGAGGTAAAAATGAAAAATTTTAGAACCCGTTAAGAAGTTTTTCTACGACCAAATCTGAATCTTACATATTACCAGTAACAGTGTTTCCTTTTATAAGACACTATAGGTGAAAAGGCAGCATGTATTGACTGGTGAAATATTATTTAAAAATAAGTTAAATGAATTTTTCTTCCTTTATATTTACTAGAAAAGTATTTCGAAAGTATAAGCGTGTAATGAAAATATTTTTTTAAATCATCTAACTGGGAAAATAATACAATGCAGTTACAACAGACATACTACCTGCCAACACGGAAACCTGTTTAAGGAGACAGTGGACATTAAAAACCAAATCCTAGAATTTTGAAGGGATTCATTTGAAAATTGGCCGACTAGTTAATGATAAATCTCAAATAGTCATATTCAAAATTTGGTGTTAAACTAATAAAAAGGTTTTAAATTATTCAATTTTTAAATTTAAAATTAACAAAAAATTATCGTATTTTGTTACCCATGCGCATTTCTTTTGCATAAAATAAGACAATATTTATTTATGAGGTACATTTTATACATTAGAATGGAAGTTGGCATGAATTGTCAATGTTCGCTGAATGTATAATCAGAAAAAATATATTTTCATAATTATACCTTGTTTTTTTTCTAAAAAACGAACTATTTTTTTCATATGCGCACATATTTGAACATTAAAATACTCCTGAGATACTTTTTTTCTGCTAACATTTATTCATTAATATATAGAGGATATACAGAATAAATTTCTAAAGAATCTGATAATTAGGAATGCGCATGGAACGTTTCAAAAGTTAGAAATGTGCAAAATTTTCACTTTTGATAAAACAGCATTTTAATTAAAAAAACTGTATAAATATGTAGAGTTTTAACAAAAATAAAAGATCATATCTGTGCAAAGAAGCCTCAGAATTGAAAAATTATTTTTGCATCAGATAAATTTGAGCATCTAGTTTCATAATTCTTCAAATACAAAAAATCAATTTTTCAGTCACATTTCATGATTTTGAATGTCTACTGTCCCCAACGGAATGTTTCCAGTTCCTTCCGTTTCCACCTTAGCAAAAATACTTCGTTTGTTTCAAAAAAGCCAACAAAGTTTTTTTCATTAAAAAGAGATATTCAGTTACTATTGTCTGTATTTCAATACTTCATTCTTCACATTAACAATTTTACAATCAGACATCACTCAAAACATGGTAAAAGTTCCATGAAAATCCATCCATCATCATATTAAAACTGTTAAAAAGTTTCTAAAAAACTGTCACCATTACAAAAAACGTTTTCGCCACAGCCGGAGGATCATCAGTCATAATTTCGACCCTACTACGGGAACTGCTATTAAATACTCGGACATCACATCACACTTTCACGACGAGCGTCGATTACATGTCTTTTATTGTTTCGGCACCACTTTTTCTGACAAACTCTTTTACATTGTTTAATTGCTGAAATTTTGAGATTAGATAAAAGGCGAAATTTTCTGTGAAAAGTAAGGATTTTGTACGTATATTAGATAATGTGAAATTTTCTGTGCAGAAATACTGGTATCTATAAATTAAAGGATTTTCCACGTTCTTAAATTTGGATACCAGTATTTTTGCACAGAAAAGTTCACCTTGTCTAATCTCAAAATTTCAGCAATTAAATAATGCAAAAAACGTTTGCCAGAAAAAGTGGTGCCGAAAAAAAAATAATAATTAGAAACAACACATTTGGACAATGTAAAAATTGGTTGTGCGAATATGGCAGCATTCGTTTTCTAAGTGTTAGTAAATTTCGCCATCCGTATCTCTAGCTAAGCTTCGTACTAAGTTTCATCGATGCTTGGTTTCATAGAGAAAAGTAAAAGAATAATGAAAGAATAAGATAAACTATTAAAATTGCATATTGTAAAATATAATGTACCTGAGCATTACTGCTTAACAAAAAATTATAATCATTATTATTTGATTTATAATTTCAGATGTAGTTTTCTTATCTTTTTGTGAAAATTGATATAGAAAAGGCAATAATGATGATATTAACATAATAATAATAATAATAATAATAATAATAATAATAATAATAATAATAATAATAATAATAATAAATTACGGATAACAGTTAACATTTTTTTAAAACTTTAACCACGAAATGTTGATTATCTTGGGTATTTCCCCATTTTCTTTCAGTTGTTGCATGGGCTGTAGGAAATAAAGCTGAATAACCCGTCATACTTTGAGCATTATTATAGATATGAAGAGTACAAAAATGATAATTTTATAAAGGTTGAACCACTATAAATATGCGAAATAAAGAATTTTAACAATCTAAATTAAACTACAGGAAGGACAATTCCAATTTTCTTCCTGCCAGGATCAAAACAAAAATAAGGCACAATAAAGTGAAAAACTAATTACATTCGTAAGGACGTATAAGGAAAATTGTAAGGAAATATTATAAGGAAAATTATATGAAATAAATATGAAAAAATAAGTTTTGTGCAGGAGAAGCGGGGAAACAGTGGATTGCTTTTGAAAATTTTATGTTTTTTTCTTCTGTAATTTACCGATCAAACTACATGTAAAAATTCCTTAATATATCTTAGTTCCTTATCTTCATTTATATTTTCTCAAAGCAAAAGTTTTAATATTTTTTTTAAGAAAAAATACTTTTTAAGACTTTAAAATATGTATTAATTAAACTGTATCTCATGTCTCTGGTACTCATTAATTAACCAGACGACCCCCACTGTACTCCAGTCCAGAGACATGGGGTACTATGGGAGAGAGACTACATGGGACATAGTGAACCATGCATAGCTTACAATGTTTACATATGTAGTATACAATTACAATGTTAATACACATTTAAAGGGCAAAGTATTTTATTAGTAAGTAAAGGGCAAAGTACTTTATTATCCATATTTTTTACTGCACGGAACAAAACAATTCATTGACTTCACATGCATAAAAATTGTTAAAAGAATTTTTGTGCAAAATGACATTATATGCATAAATATAGCTATCAAAAGTTTATTTGGATAATTAGTTTTACATGAAAATTATTCATCATGTATTAAACAATATGTAAATAAGATAATTTTAAAAATAATTTTCGTTGCAACATCATGATGTCTTCAGTTACAGCAAGTTATAAAAAGTGGGTAAGTGTGATCGAAGATCGCTCAAAGGGTTTCGTTTAATATTCCTTTCAAAACACTTTATCCTTTCTTTAATAAATCCAAATAAATTTCATTTAGCAACCAAAAAAAAAGTCATGTTTTTTATAAAGTAAAAATTTACCAGTCTATTTTTCTCGTTTTTTCGAATATCTAAACCAGCCCGATATCGGGCGAAGTAAGTAGACCAGCCCGATATCTATTATATTCTGTCATAATAATATCTGTCATGTGGACTAAATGCGATATTTAAAAAAAAATAATTTCAAAATTAAACATGTTGTACACCTTCAAAATGTTAAAATATGCGAATATTTCCATAATCGGGTTTTTATCATGATTCAATACGTTCCTCAAACTCATATATTTACTATTCTCTATTACTCATATTGATACTCGTTTTGTATTATTCTGAAACATTTGAAAAATCCGTTAAACTTCCGTTATGACATCAGATTTTCTTTTTAATTCTCTAATGACGTGATATTAATCTGTTTTGTGTACATACACATACTCATACTCCTTGTATTATTAAAAAATCTTTCCGTTTTATTACCACTATGACGTCAATCAATTTTATTTCATATTAATCTTTTTTTCAATTGGTGAAATTTTTTATTTCACTTTCTTTTTTCACGTGGAAATCGTCTGATAGAAAATTAATTATTCTAGAAAGAATTTCATCGTGGATTTTTAATTTTTGGCATCTGCTATAACGAAAAAAGATTAAATTTAATAGGAAAAGGCTGTTAGAATTTTGGTTTTTTATCTCTATTTATTAAAATAATACGAATTTTTCAAATTTTAATATTTTGAGCTCTTTATAGCTGATATTCAAATATATACACAAAGTTTCAACTCTGTAAGTTACATAGTTTTTGAGAATGGCTCTGTGACGGACAGACAACGGAGCGGGAGTAATAGGGTTTCGTGAGATGAACCAAACCCTAAAAAGTACGCAATTAGCTATTTATGTTTTAAGTGGTTAATTATTATGTTCTTAAAAAAGAAGAAAAAGAAAAGAAAGCAAATAACCTTCTAAATAATTTTTTCTGAGTTGAATATAAATTGGTAGCCTATATTCTTCAAGATATTAAAATTGCGGAAAACACAAAAGTATTTGTTTTAATATTTCACAACAAAATGTACTAGAAAATGTTCTTAATTACAGCGTTAATTTTAAATGAAAAATGGAAACCTTGTTGTAAGTGTTTAAGTTTTCCTATTGGAAATTTCACTAATAAGTCAGTATTAAAAAAATGGTCCATTGTGCATCCACCCCCCACCCCCCCTTTTTTTTTTTTTTTTTTTTTTTTTGATGGTACAGTGTACTCTATGTCTACTATCCATGTAACAAGAAAATGTTCCAAAATTTTTAATTGATTTATCAGTAAATAAGCGCCCTTTCTTTAAACTTTTTCCTTCTATACTTTCAATATTTATTAGCCAAAAAATCTAAAACTGTAAAGAATCACAATTTTACTTTTGTGGCTAAAAGCAACAAATCTTCTTTTAAAATGAATAATTTTGCTTTGGATATATGATTTAAAGCTGAAAATATTCATTATTATACTTTGACATTTATGAGTACTAATATGAAGTTCAAACAATGTTAAATAATCACAATCTGAAGAGGTAGTCCACTGTGTCCCAACTTCCTCCACACTTCTTAAGGAAAGTCCTACATTGAAAAAGAGTATTTTCCAGAAAGATTATGTCTGAAAACACATGATGTTGTCGAAACTGTCTAGATTAAAAAGGAGACGATAAAAGCTGAGTCTAATTAATGAATTTGCAAATTAACGTCTGAAGACTCCAAGGTCTTTTATCTTTCTTCTCTATCTTCCTCTCATTAGCTTCGTGTTTGAAGAAAATAGCTAGTCAAACAGAAAAGTAAAATAATTATTAATTTTGCATCTATTGTCATTTTTCCTGACTCTTCCAAAAACCAGTGCTGTGTCTGAGCAATAAGTGTTAGCCACCATGCATGGTGCAAATTCTTGATTGTTATTGAAGTAACTGAGACTAGAATCACATTTGCAAAGCCGAAAATTAGAATATAAAGGTGCGAAAATCCCAAGCAGATTACAATATAAGGCCTACTTACACTGAGAAAAAAAAAATCTGACCTTCTCAACTAGAATCTAAATTGTGGCTCTAGAAAAAATACAGGGTGTCCCAAAAGTCTCCGTACAACTTCAAAAATTAATTACAAAAAATAATAGGCCTACAGCAAAAATAATTACAACAGTACATATAGAGTAACTTAAAAAGTTTTTTTCTACTGCCTTAGTATACTTGTATATGAGATCCTTTCGTTGCACGAAGAATATCAAGTCGATATTCCAATTCCATCCATGTGCGTTTCAGCATGCTAACACCAGCAGTAGTTACAACTGTTTGGTTCTTTTGTTTCAAGTGAACAGTCTCGTGGAATTGAAACAAAAGATCTAAACAGTTGTAACTGCTGTTAATGTTACTGTTGATCTTTTGTTTCAATTCCACGAGACTGTTCACTTGAAAAAACAGAACCAAACAGTTGTAACTACTGTTGGTGTTAGCATGCTGAAACGCACATGGATGGAATTGGAATATCGACTTGATATTCTTCGTGCAACGAAAGGATCTTATATACAAGTATACTAAGGTAGTAGAAAAAAACTTTTAGGTAGATTTCGTAAGAAATACTACCTATTACATTCTCACCTAAGTTGGAAATTTTGAAAAATTTTTGCAGATCTACGCCGATCATGACTCCCAGAACCCAAAACCACCCCCAGTTCAAAAGTTTATCTATCTATCTATCTATCTATCTATCTATCTATCTATCTATCTATCTATGTCACTTTTTTCTGACCACGATAACTGGAAAAATTCTGCATAAATCTCTTCCAAACTGATACATAAAATCAAGGGTCATAAAATCTCGGTCAAGTTCGTTAATGGGCAAAATCGAACCAAGGGGGGGAAATGGGGGGGCTTTTTGTGAAAACAGAAAAATCCTCATAATTTCTTTATTATTATACGTATCGAATCCGTTTAAAGTTATTATTTCTTCTAGGAAAAGGGCCGAAAATGTATGTATGACAGATTTTTGATATAATTAAAAATGGCCCCAAGGGGGGTAAAAAAAGGGGGGTTTTAGAAGAAAAAAAATCATAGCTTCGTCAATTCACAAGATATCAAATCCGCGTAAATTTATTATTAATCCTCTTAGTATTATCTAAAACTTTTATATTGACAAGTTTTTTATAGGACCAACCGTTATAGCAAAAACAATTAAAAACAAAACAAATCCCTGCCGGCTCCGCCTGCAAACAAGTTATTTTTCGAAGTAGGCGGTTCCAACTCCCGCATCTTTTCGAAACTGATACATAAAATCAAGGGTCATAAAATCTCGGTCAAGTTCGTTAATGGGCAAAATCGAATCAAGGGGGATAAATGGGGTGGCTTTCTGTGAAAACAGTAAAATCCTCATAATTTCTTTATTATTATACGTATCGAATCCGTTTAAAGTTATTATTACTTCTAGGAAAAGGGCCGAAAATGTATGTATGACAGATTTTTGATATAATTAAAAATGGCCCCAAGGGGGGGAAAAAGGGGGGTTTTAGGAGAAAAAAAATCATAGCTTCGTCAATTCACAAGATATCAAATCCGCGTAAATTTATTATTAATCCTCTTAGTATTATCTAAAACTTCTATATTGACAAGTTTTTTATAGGACCAACCGTTATAGCAAAAAAAAATTAAAAACAAAAAAATCCCTGCCGGCTCCGCCTGCAAACAAGTTATTTTTCGAAGTAGGCGGTTCCAACTCCCGCATCTTTTCGAAACTGATACATAAAATCAAGGGACATAAAATCTCGGTTAAGTTCGTTAATGGGCAAAATCAAACCAAGGGGGGGGGGGGGCGGCTTTTTGTGAAAACAGAAAAAAAACCCATAATTTCTTAATTATGATACGTATCGAATCCGTTTGAAGTTATTATTACTTCTAGGAACAGTGCCAAAAACTTATGTATGACAGATTTTTGATATAATTAAAAATTGCTTTAAGGGGGGGAGGGAAGGGGGGTTTTAGAAGAAAAAAATTCATAACTTCGTCAATTCCTAATATTTCAAATCCGCTTAAATATATTATAAATCCTCTTAATATTATCTAAAGCTTTTATATTGACATGTTTTTTATAGGACCAACTCTTATAGCCAAAAAAAAAAAAAAAAAAAAAAATCCTTGCTGGCTCCACCTGCAAACAAGTTTCGTTTCGAAGTAGGCGGTTCCAACTGCAGCATCATCGCAAAAAGGTCATTTCTTCCGCAATTCCCGACAAACAGGCACCCCACGTTCTGCGTCTTCGAAATCTACCTGTGCCTGTAGGCCGAGCCGTCAGGGATTTTTTAAGTTACTCTATGTACTGTTGTAATTATTTTTGCTGTAGGCCTATTATTTTTTTTTTGTAATTAATTTTTGAAGTTGTACGGAGACTTTTGGGACACCCTGTAGTTCCACGTCATCCCTATAAATTCTAGTTCCCTTTGCCAGAGAGTTCTAGAGTCTCCTAGTAGAATTCAAGAGTGTTTTCCTATATTCTCGTGGTCAAACTTATTTAAAAATGTCTACAAATAGATGCAAACACAAGACGCTAGTTTTGGTAACTGTAATGCTCGTTTATAAATCCATTCCAGAAATAAAATGATAATTTCTCGCAATTTACACGATTCATTATCGTTTCGTCACCTATAAAACAAGAGACTAGAAATTATCGATCATTTCGTCTATTCAGTTTAGTTGCTTACCCTATTCGCATAGCTCGGCCTTCTATATTTCTAGTTTATAGGGATTTAGAAAATGTCTAACTATTCATTCTAGTTGAAGGAGGCATTTTTTTTTTCTCCGTGTAGAAGATGTGCATCTGCATAAGATGCAGCCAGTCTTTTCGATGTTGATAGAATACCTCTGAAATCTGAAAATGAAATATTGAATAATATAGTAAAACATCAATTGTATCCGAAAATTGATTATCCGAAAAGTTGTATACTTTTACTTTTCGTGCCTTGTACTTTTAAAGGGAAAAAAACTGCAATTTTGCTTGAAAAACACGAAGCTGTTTATAATGAAATGGAATTCTATGCATCTTAGAATGACTTATTAATCTCAAATTTAAATTGAAGACACTAGTGTCAGAAGGTCTTATATAACAAACATTGAATTTCAAGCAAATTGAAGTGAAAGGTTTTTATTGTAAAATTTGTTAATTTATTCTTGGTTGGTTTATTCTTCGTATTCTTCTTGGTACCATATCTTTAAAATGTTAACAGGTAGTATTAAACTTTCTCAAGATAACTTATTAACATTTAATTATTAAATATTGCAAAATATTATTATTATTTAAATTATAGAATATTGCAAAACATTATTATTATTTAAATTATAAAATATAAAAACAATAAATAGTATTATTAAAATATAATGTCTCATCTCTTCAAGAATAATTAGAATCTTAGCGTATTAGCTTTAGCATATAAATAACACCTTTCAAAACCATAAAATAAGTTAACAAGTTGGAAATTGTACGTCAAACGTTACAAACGAGGTGCGTTCGTACGCACGTTTTAGAATTAAATTCATGATATCCCGTGCGTAGAACGGGTTAAACAGCTAGTTAAGTATATATTTTATGACACTGTTCATACAAATATCTTAACTAGTTATATAAATATTCAGATATATATGTATCAGCTAGTTATATAAATATTCAGATCTTGATGATTTTTAATTCTGTGAAATGAATTATATCGTCTGCAGATTAATTTCTGTAATAAAATAAGTATCTCGGTCGCTTGACGATTTAACATCCATCGGAAGCTCATATAACAAAAAAGCACCGATTTAAAAAAAAATCAAATTTCTTAATAAATATTTTTATTAATATCTCCTAAAGTTTTGATTCGATTTTGATAAAATTTGAAATGTCTCGACAAATTTATGCAAAGATAATATATTTCAAATTGCAAACCATTTGGTTGGGTAGTTTTTGCGTTGTTATATGCGGACAGACAGACAGACGGACGGACAGACAGACAGACGGACGGACAGACGGACGGACCAAACGACGACTATAGGTGCTACGTATTTATATAATTACGAACGCACCTAAAAATTGGCCTTGCAGATGCAAAATATATATTTATTATATTATCTTTTTTCTTTTTTTCTGTCGTTTTTTAAACATTTGTGAAGAATTGAATTTTTAAACATCTGTCAAACATGTTAATAAAATTTGTACAATAACAAAAATATGTACAATAATTCTAATTGGTACTATATTCTGTGCATTAACCCTTTCAGTTCTGACGCGCATTTCAATGGTCATAATAACGAAATATTCAGAGGGTTCGTAAACTGTTTCAACAAAATAAGGGGAATGATAGTAATCCATATTTAAAGCCGTCTCCATATTGAACAAGAACGAAAAATCATGCGTTAAACATAAATTATGAAACACTTCCCTACACTTCCAGAATACTATAATAAAACTTCACTGTTTAATAAGGTGACAGAAGATGTGTAAGTAAACAATTTGTAAAACGCATAAAAATTTCATAACCTAATTTCAGCAATTAACATGAATAGCTGGAAAAATATTCGAATTATTCTGTGCAGCAATGCATATTACCTACAGATTTGTATATGTACTACATACACTACGCGGCAGCGTTTTACTGCTTATTTTACTGTTTATTACTGTTAATTTTACGGTATAATACTGGCAGCTGGGATGCCAATATTATACTGTAAAATCAACACTTTATTTATTTTTTTTTTTTTTGCAGTGTAGCATGCTAAAATTTAGTTTAGTTAGGAAACGCATAGTACAGTTAAAAATTCACTTTCACTTTCATCAATAAACGGAAATGTATTGGAAGTGTTTTATGCAGCTCTGTATATGATATATAAAATTTATAAACATTGTTAAAAAAATTGTAAAAAAAATTGAAGTTTAAAAACGCGTACCACAATTGAAAACTCACTTTTAACAATTATTGTCCTCAGACAGTACTGTAACCGAATTCTTTTGTGTGTCCCTGTAAATGAAATATTAATGCAATGAGCACTGTATTCTGCACTTCACCTCAGTGATATATATGAACTTCAGTTTGAAATAGTGTAATATTATTAAAGTACACCGCAAACGATTTTCCGTAATAGACCCTGATGTAACGGAATTATTTTGAGTGTCCCTGTAAATGAACTATAAATGCTATGCACACTATATTCTAGAATAGTAAGCATCATAAACACTTTTCAACTATGTTGGAAAGTGTTAAAAAGTGGCAACCTGTGAAATTTTCGGTGCTAACGCCCAAATTTGACATCCTATTTCGATTTTATTTTTATAAAACTATTTTGACACCCAAATAAGCAGAATTTGTCAGAACATTGAAATGTTGAATGTAATTAAATTGATCTATTTTAGTAACACTATCATTCATGCCGCTTTACCAGCAGCTTACTTAGAGCATGGCGATTCAAACCAAAGGGTGGCTGTTATCATTAAAAAGTAACAATTATACATTTAATAAAAATGGCTAAAACTTCAGAGTTCTTGACCGCTTGTTTGAGTTCAGGGTTAAAACAAAAACGAACAGTGGATCTATCAAAATCTGAGCTCGCAATGAGGCGAAACAAATGCACTATATTTTTTAATCGTCCCAAGGCTATAAGTTTCTGAAAACCAGATTGGCATCATCAAAGACCTTTGAAAGAATTCTACTTTTTTATTATTAAGACTTTTATTTTTATTTTGTACAACTATCGGACGAAAACTTCCTTGTCTAGTGAAATATGAAAGTAGTTTTAAAAGTTTTTATCGCTTTATTTAGCAGTTGTTCAATAAAACTGAAAAATAAAATAAATAAATAAATTATATATATATATAGTGTCAAGGATGAGCCATTATAAGAAGCAATGAAGCTCTAGAAAATAAGTGTTTTTAGTTAGAACACGCAAAAAGTAAAACCAACTTTAAAAATGAAGGTTATTCAGAAAAAAGTTGTGCACAAGTTGCCACGGCCATTGTTGATTTAAAAATAATGAGTAATTTCATGCAATCTTGCTCTTCGCCTTGGAGAAATATATAATAAGATAATTTAATTATCTCTTCAAGAGGTTTATTTTATTTTATTTTTTGTTTGATTTATATAAAACTAGCTGTTACTCGTGACGGCCGTGCGAACATTTAAAGAAGAATCAACTCATTAATTAAGCAAAAAATTTCACTCACGATAATTAGAAATATATACAAATAACCAACTCCATATTACATTTTATATTAGACAATAATTTTAATGATCCCAATTTGCATATTTAGGTTTTTATATACATAAGATCATTTAAATTTCTTTCATATGCTTGAAATTCCATACGCTTTGTCAAAGATTAAATGTTTTGAGTAAATTTACTTCCTTGTTATTCTATTTTATCACTTCAATTTATTCTATTTTACATTTATTGCATTAATGTACATTGATTTTGTTATGTTTTCGTGTCAAAGAATAGTGTTTAAAGTTATTATGTTAGTACATATTTTTATGGAAATTTCGAATTAACAAGTTACTTCGTATTGCATTTTTAAATCATACTGCGATATTTTTTCTCAGCTGTATACCAACAATGTGAAATGTTGGTCACGCCCAAAGAACTTCTAAAGCCTAAAGCTTATTTATTAAGAAATAGAGTTGCTTAGTGCTTTCAATCTGTTCTGCGAAAAAAAAAAAAAATTAATCTGTTATTTATTTTAAAAAAAGAGAGAGAGAGAGATCTTCAAATATAGATTTAGAAATTTTAAAACTTAAAGGAATCGTGAGAAAATCCCGTTCGTTTATCCGTGATAACTGTTAGTTACAGGACAGGGAACCTATGGGTACGCGAGAGAATATCCTCGTCACATAAAATACACGAATTTAAACAAGTTGAACTTTTTTTTTTTCATTTTATGAAATTATGGAAATTGAAATGCAACTTATAGAATTCCAATATATTTAAATATGGGCTCAATAATTTATCAAATTCATAACTACCAACCCCTCACTCCTTTTTTTTAGGTGCGTTCGTAATTATATAAATATGTAGCACCTATAGTCCTCGTCTGGTCCGTCTGTCCATCTGCCCACATATAACAGCGCAAAAACTACCCGACCGAATGGTTTGAAATTTAATATATATAATCGTTGCAGAATTTTGTCGCGCCACTTGAAATTTTATGAAAATTGAATCAAAACTTCAAAAGATATTAATAAAATATTTATTAAGTAATTTGATTTTTTTTTAAATCGGTACTTCCTTGTTATAGCAGCCTCCGAGGATTAATCGTCAAGCGACCGAGATGTATCGCCAAGTTATCTGCGACATGTATGACATTGTAGTCATATATGACGTATATGACATTTTATTACTTCTATGACCAAGTTATAGTCAGATTTTTCATTCTATTAAATCCTATCGTGCGCAATTAATTCAATGATATCCCATGATAGGTAATGATTCTAGGTTTCCATGGTGATTACGTCCTATTTAAGATGGAGTCATATTATTTCCGTATTATTGAATTTAAAAACCGAATTTGTAATACTAAAATTGTTTAATTATAGCAATCCTATAATCTAACGACAGTTTTTTGGATAGATGTTTCCGGAGAAATAGATATTAAATGGAAAAAGAGTCTAAATATGGATTTCAAGTTCTGAAATTTTTAAAGCTAGGCTTAAGTTTCAAAGCTGGCATTTTCATTAAATGTCAAGAAAAGATAAAATGTTGCTAACTTAAAATGTACTTATTTTATTACGGAAATTAATCATATCATAATAACAAAGGATATAATTTTTACTGAAACTGATTGTAGTACGAACGCACCTCATTTGTCACGTTTGACGTGCAAATTACAACTTGTTTTTTTTTTGTTTTTTTTTCAAATCAAATAAAACCATAAATTATATTTTTGAAAAAAAAAGCAATATTTAAATAACCACATAAATACAAAAAACATTTCATGAAAACATTTTTCAAGTTCGTGTTTTATATATTTTTATTATTTGAAAAAACCCAGAAAGGTGGCAGATATGCAAATTAAGAGAAGATTTGGAGAATACTGAAAATAAAAACCATCAGACATTATAAGCCAAAAATAATAATAATAATAATAATGATGAAATGATAGAGACTTGGTATGAAATTTGCCATTTTGACCCCCCCCCCCAAATACACACACACTTCCTACATTCCCCCCCTTTTAGCTATGCCTGGCGAGTCATTATTTTCGGAAATTAATGATATGAAAAACTCAAACAGAAATCACTTATCAGATCAATTCAGCTCGCATTCCGTTAAAGGTTAAAAATAGCTAGGTCTCAACCCGATATTTATTATTTGGCATCCAAGATTCAATAACAGAAATCGCACTTACCTTTTTTATTACGTACTTTCTAAAATATAATAGTTATTATAATTATTACTATGATAATAATTACAGTGTAATACCTATATACCTACATGTATGATATCCACATATTTGTTTTTAAACAAAAAATCAAGTAATTTTAATCCACTTTTTTTTTTTTTTTTTTTTTTTTTTTTTTAAGGGGGGAAGGGGGGAGGGAGTTGTTGGCACGTGATGCTCGCGTAAAATCTTTAAAAAAAAAAAAAAAAAATGTGAAAAGGTTTGCCGTCCCTGTGCTAGAAGAACAATATAATTTTTCTGTTTATCTCTTCATTCTCCAATTTTCTATTTAAAATGTTTCTATTTCAATATCTTTTAAGCAATATCGAAAATATACGTGTCATAAACTATTTACTGAACAATCGACAAAGACTAAAAAATGAGAAAACACCTCATGCATTTAAATCACCAAATAGTCTTATAGAGAAAGAAACTGAAATAGCCATTCGACTAGAAATTCTGTCTTCTTTCAATTTATATATGTATATATATATTAAAACTAGGGAGCTCCGTCCCCTGCTCACTAAAATTACCAACCCACGTCCTGATTTCACAGCCTCTTAAAACCTGGTAATATATTCTGTATTGAAAAGATGATGATATCACGAACGGCTTCTGTAATCAGGTTATAATGCTTTTTCATTTAAATGTTTTTTTTTTTTTTTTTTTCGGTTACCATGGCCTTACCCACCGCTGTCGCGACAGCTTACTGTTGTTTTGGGGATTGATAAGTAAAATCAATTACTAATTTGGAAATCAGCTTGTATAAAATGGTTTGGTTAAAAATGTCGCTGCCTCTCAGACTTTTATAAGGACATTATGGACAATATCTTTCCTTTAGGTCTCAGGTTAAACTTCTCCGTCTGCTTGGGAATAACATTCAGAATCATAGTATTGAAAAGCAATGTGTTTTCAAATTTGACCCTTATATTTTATGTTTTCATCGAGTTTTAGATAATTTCAGGAACAAACATATCTTATGCATGAATTATTTTCTCTATTTTAATGCATCATCATGGATATTTTCATGTTATTTTTACAATAAAGATTATTTGTTTTAACTAATAATTATATACAAACTTTCTAATATTATTTATCGAGCAGTAATGCTTACAAAATAAATTTAAACTATTTTGCGTTATTTTTACACTAAATGATTCCCAGTGTGACGTCATATGAATATTGCCCATAAGAAAATAGTTTTAAATGTATCGGTTTATTGTATGAGGAAGTATAAAGGGGGAACTGGGGATAATTCCCCCTCTTAATTTAGATAAATGGGTTTTTCATGCAGAATTATCAGATTTCCTTCAAATTTTGGATATAGGTTTATTCTGACAAGGCGTTTCACTGATCACTTTTGGGGTTCATTTGTTAAGTATAAAGGAGGGAAAAGGGAGAGTTACCCCCTCCCCCTTAATTTATTTTACGAAGGGCATTATTCTTTAAAATTAGAGTATAGTATACAATTAGTGTGAATAGCCTGTGAGCTCACTGCCATCAGTTTAACTGGGCACTTTTATTTTTTATTTTTAATATTCATGTGTAAACACAATTTTTATGACGTAATTTTCTTTATTTCCTGCTTTCAACACGTGATCATTTAATTATTGTTTTAAACTTTCATTATTGTTTTTAATAGTCTCGCGCAAATACATTTTTTATTTGAGATAAAACACAATTCTTTGCGCTGATTTAGAAATTGGCAACAATATAAAAAAAAATGACTTTTTCAATAAAAGATTTTTTACTCGATTTTTAAGGATTTTGTGAGTTTTTATTGTCCGACCATGATATTTTTTTGAATTTCTGAAAGCTTGTTATATTTCGCGTCTGGTGGTATGATTTTCAAATCCGTAGGATGGCTAGAAAAAAAGTAATCGCTCCTCAAAAAAGTCCCTAGTAAAAAAGCGATGAGAATAACCTGGAATATCTACGCAGATTTTCATTGGCCCATTTCCAAATCGATATATTTTTATATATATATACAGAAAATAAGCTTAGGGATCGTCTTCATACAGAATTTGCACCAAACTCTGAAAGGTTCAATATGAACACCCCATTGTGACAGCAAACTAATTTTTTTCGGTAAATTATACCTTAGGATACCAAATATTGAAGTCATTCAGTTAAATGGTTTAAGAATTATGAAAGTATAAAGTTTGGAACTCCTAATTTTAAATTCCTTTTAATCGCTTTAAAACAGATTTCAATGCGAGTAGTTTTTAAAGTATAAGTGAAAAAGGGCTTGGCGGAATGAGCTGTAATTTTGGGTCCTCAGTTCACTTATTGCTTTTTGAAATCAATTTCTGTTGAAATAGGTTACAATTCCTCCCCCCCCCCCCCAATTACTTGGTTACTTCCAGGTTGGGTGACCCCCCCCCCCCCCCCCGCCCCCAGAAAAAAAATCAAAATATGTTTATATTCGAAATTAATTTTCAAACAAAATATTAATTTTAACCTTTTTTTTTTTTTTTTTAAAGCAGAATTTGATTTCTAGAAGCTTTAAATATGCGAACCCAAAAAAATTATAGCTCATTCCGCCAAGTAGTTTTTGAGATATGACTAAACAAGTAATATAAAAAAAAAATTAAGTCAATTCCTACTTTTTAATCATAAATATATAAAATAAACCTGTGCAGCATTCATGTCCCACGTTATCTTTATTGAACATTTTTGTATAATAACCGTTGCGGTTTTTTATTTCTGTGGCATCACTAATTTAAGGAAAATCTTTCATTTCATTTATGAAAACAATGGGAGAAATTTTTTTCTCTCATATAAAACTAAAATTAATTAATTAAATTTAATTAATGAATTAATGTTTGAATAAACTGTATTAACATCCAGTGTCATCCACTACAAGTTTAAAAAAATGTATTTGAACTTGAGTGGATGAATAGAAAATATTTTATTAACGATTGAAAATTTGAACAAGATATATAAATATATAAAGAGTGTGAGCTAATAGTAGGAATTGTAAAAAAATAATAGCAGTGTAATCTGTTTTGCAACGATTAAAAAATAATTTAACATTAGGAGTTCTAAACTTTAAACCTTCATAATTTATAAGACCGAATGACTTTCTGTTTGGTATCCTTATGGTAAAATTTACTTTAAAAAAATAACGCTGTCAAAAATGTCAATGTGTTTGTATTGAAAATTTCAAAGTTTGGTAAAATTTCCAACATAAAATAAGACACAAAATCCAGTCGAATGTTTATTTCCGATTTTTACTGGGACAGATTGGTGATTAAAATGTCTTCTCTTTTTTTTTTTCTTTTGGCTAACTGTACATTAGAAAAGTATCCAGTTAGCTTACTATATTTAACTTTCCTTTTATTTTGCCTAGAAGAATCGTGAAAACCTGTTTTTCCACCACTAGCAATAACTATGTAATGAAACTCGTTTTACAGGGAAAATAAAAGGTAACCACGTCGCGTTTGTCCTTGTTAATAACGAAACTGAAAGCATAATGAAAAAAATTACTAGAGTTGAAATACTGTTAATAATTCATCGTACTTTAAATGCCTTCAATACAACTTTGACTGTGATATAAAAAATAAAATAAAATAAAATAAAAACTGGTATGTTGTGGCCATCATAAAATTTTCTTCTATATAAATAAAATCAATTAAATGATTTAAATAGTACAAAAAAATTACATCGATTTAGCAAATCGTTTTTTTTTTTTTACACAATGTATTGCCAAATTCAGGATTGATAACCGGGAAGTTTCGTTGAATTTTACGCATTCAAACTGGTGATGTGAATATCGCATTTTTCGAACATTGATTTGAGAAAAACCTTTCATTACATTAATGAAAACAATGCTGATTTAATTTTTAATGTATTGCGTTTTAATCAATTTTAGCAAAGAAATTTTGCACCCCCTCTTAGATGACTGCAATCAAAATTGATTGACAATTTATTCCTATCGTGAGGGTTCTAAAATTTGATGTTTCGTTGAATTCTGCGCACATAAACTAGAGATACATGGATTTTTAAATTAAATAACTCGTAAGAGACGATAGATAGAAGAATGAAACAAGTGGTATGTTTATTTTGAAAGACGGGAAAATCTGATACATAAGTTTCAAAAATAGTTACAAATTTTGTCGATAGGTGGTGCTGTATGCTGTAGTCACTGTACAGAATCCAAGAATTAGGCTTCAAACTGTTTTTGGGGAGCAGAAGTTACAATGACATCACAATCGATTCAAAATGTTCACTTTTTTCATCACTATGACGTCGCAAAAGAAGAATGAAAGAGGGGTGACTGAAGGGGACGAAGAGGATGACTGAACGTTTCACACAAAGTGCACATTTTGAATCGATTGTGATGTCATTACAACTTCTGCTCCCAAAAGACAGTTTGAAGCATGAACATAGAACTAAAGAAGGACTTCCAACGAAATAGTGTTAATATCGTGTCGCAACTGTAGAACAAAATGGCAGCTGCACAGCTACGCGCACGGTTCTGCGCAGCCGGCGGGAATCCCTGCTAAGGCAGCGCCACTTACAACATCAAACCGAAACTGTATATCAGATACCCACCAGACGACAGACGGTTGGAAGAAGCAGACGAACTGGTTACGTATGGAGAAGCTGTCCTACACATGCGCTACCTACTTGAGACATTTTTCCAGGAATGATTTTCTTCTTGGAAAGGCTATTTCGTTAGAAATCCTTCTTTAAATGGAATTCATGGTTTGAAGCCTAATTCTTGGATTCTGTACTGTAACTAGAGCATACAGCGCCATCTATTGACAGAATTTGTAACTAATTTTAAAACTTCAGTATCAGATTTTTACGATTTTCAAAATAAACATACCACTTGTTTCATTCTTCTATCGATCTCCTCTTGAGGGATTTTGTCCAAAAACTAATCAGCACCAGTTCTCATAAGGATAGAACTTCATATGAAATATCACCCTATTCTACGCAGTAGTTCGTGAGTAAGAGCGCCTACGAAATTTGTATAACGTACATACAGACTTACGGACTACGGACAGACATTTTTTAAAAACAATCAAATCGTATTCAAGACCTTCGAAAACGTATAAATCCGTTGAAAACTGAAAGTCGAAAATTTTCACAAATCCAATACTTTCTTCTTGTATAGATAGAAGAAAGTAAAAATCCTTGAATACATAAGAATTATTTTTATAATTTGAGTTTCATTAAAATTTGGAAAAAAAATACGATAGGAAAATTATGTTACGCGCTTTTACATGTAACAGCAACATCTAAAGTTTTATTTGTAAGCAAAATTGTGTTTTCTGTGGAAATATATTGAAGGGTGCTTAGAGACGATATGAATACGAGAATCAAAGTTGAAACTGAAAATAGAGGAAAAAGAACTGCAAAAGTTTTTAAAATCCGCACCAACTATTTAAGATTAGAAAAAAAAAAAAAAAAAGAGTAACTTGGGGAAAGGCTAGGAACTGTGCAGACCTCTAACATGCTGGTAGTTATGTACGATAAATTTCTAGAAAAGTAAATGCATAAGTCCTCTCGCTAAGATAGGCGAGATAAAAGGATAGTGCAATCAATCTATTCGTGAGACACTTAAAGATCTACGCCTATAGTTTGTTCGTCATCTGGCACATACATCTCACATCTCAGTACAGGGCGCAAGGCCGAAACTAAGGAGGGGCAGAGGGGGCATGTGCCCCGGGCGCAAGAACGGAAGGCGGAGGGAAGCGCCAAATGAACAGTTGGCTTGTCGTTTGATACAAAAAAGTCCTTCCGGCCTGTACCGGGAGGAAAAGGTAGCTTTCATATTCCATTTTTTAACAATGCAACTCCTTTTACTCAAACACCCGAAGCTAAAATGTTTGGAACCCGATTATAGAAGAGTCAATCCCGGTTTTCGTTAATATTGAATTTGAATGCACATTTTAGCATGAGAGTTATAGCATAACAAAAATCAGATTGTTTCAAAATATCAGCCAACCTAGAATTTCAAACAGCTGTATCTAAGCCATTTTTTAAGATAAAGCCAAAACAAAAAATGCTCCAGAATCCCTGTAACATGATCTAACAATTAACGAAAACAACTTTTTAAATTTATAATTTTATTATACATCTTTTTGAATTAAATAATAATAATAATAATAATTTTTTTTAACTGGCCTCCATTTTGAAACAAGATGGGACATGAAGCTGGCCAACGAACTCGGTCGAAACCTTGGTATGTTCTGTACACATGATCAGTCACATTCATAAATACGAGAGTTACAGTATAACAAAAATGATGTTATTTCAAAATTTCAGCCTCCCTAGAATTTTAAACTGTCATATCTCAGCCATTTTTTAAGATAAAGCCAAAACATCATGTACGCTAATGGCGCCTGGTGCATGTAAAATCCGTCGTGGGTGTAAAGTCCTCCAAGTTCCCTGTGAATTATACCTCTGGGGGTGCCTAATCAGGTGAAGGTCTCGTCACCTGATCAAGGCTCTAAATTACGAGACCAACTCGCATAACGATGACAGGTCCATATAAAAAGAATAACATCAATTAGCAGCAAAACAAAATGGGAACAAAACTAAGTCCTCCACATAGCCGTCCTGTCAGCAACGGCCAGCCGCTACGCGGCATCTCTTCAGTGGCGCTACGCGCCCCGGTACCAGGCACTAAACCCGTTTAAGCTAGGGAAACCTGGCAGGTAGGGGCCTGGTCGCCGGTCTCAAAAAAAAAAAAAGATAAAGCCAAAACAAAAAATCCACAGTAATCGTTGTATCACAATCTAACACTTAACGGAAACAATTTTTTCAATTTATACAGTTTTCGTTCATCTTTTTGAATTTTTAAAAATGAACTTTTTTTAACTGGCCGCCATTTGGAAACAAGATGGCAACGGATGAATCTGGCCAACGAACTCGGCTGAGACCTTGCTATGTCCTATACACATACTCAGTCATATCCAAATCGCTTCATAAATAAGAGAGTTACAGCATGACAAATGTCAGATATATATGTAAGAATAAAAAATTTCGCCATTTTACCTTAATAAATTTATTCCAAATTCTTACAATATCTACCTTTTTTCCCTGTCTTTTAATAATATCTTTAATATAATTCATATTTTAATTCTATACCTTTAATCAACATATTCTTTAATTCTTATTCTAAAAACCTTAATCTGTTAAAAGCGACACTTCTTTGTAAAAAAACCCTGATTTATTCCTTGATATTTGAGACATTAAATTTTTATTTCTTTAGAATATTTCTTAATACCATTTTATTTTTATTAAAATTATCATTCGATATCCCAGCATTCTTTGCAAGTAATTCCCGCGTCTAATTATTCAACTTTTTATTTTTACGCTTTTTGATAAAGAGTTCCGACTTGCCCGCCTCGCTTATACTTTTCAACCAATCACTAAGCAAACCACTCCTCTCTCTTCCCCCTACCTTTCTCCTTCCTAACTAACATTCCGTTGGCGCTTCCATCGGCACGTCAACATATTCTTGAGCGATTTATAATCATTTTTAGATGAAGGTTTAACTTCTAAAGAAAAATTAAAGATAAAAATATCTGCAAACAACATTACTCAAGCCAGAATATCATCTCATTTGTTCCATCAAAGTTACCGTAAAAACTGATCAGAGACAGCAAAAGGCATGCGCGAGGAAAAAAATTAACAATCGTTTTTTAACTGCATTAGAGAATGACGTCATCCGCTTCGGGAAAAACACGGGACAAAGTAAAATAAATTGAAAACATATAAAATAAAATGTAATTCAATATAACAAAGAATACATTTTAGGCTACACGTGAAATACCACTGCTTTGATCGATCTATGTTGTATTTTTCTTCTAAACATTTAAATTTCCATTTTGCTTTTTAATCACAAATATTTAAAAAAACACGTGCGGAAACGTCCCACTTTTTTATACTATTTATTTTGTATAATAATTGCTTAGCATGATATAATGCGCTATTTATTTTTGTGGCAACATTGATCTGAGAAAAACCTTTCATTACATTAATGAAAACAATGCGGATTTAATATTTAATTAACTGCAATTTTTAATCAAAAAACATGTTTTAATGAAATGCGAGTGTACTATGTCAGAAGGCGATTAATCCTCGGATCAGATTAATCATAAGGTATTGCATTTTGGTGCTAAATCTGCCAACTGCCAGGGAAAAGACAGATTTTCATTTTGTGCTGAACATAAAATTGATATCAACTTAAGTTGAATTGGTTAAAAGATCTGACTTCGTTGCATAAAATATGCTAGGAATTCTGTTTTATTTACTTATTATTTACATTTAAAAAAAAACATGAAATAAATCATAAGTTTAAATTTTGGTTGTTATTGAAACAATGTCCCAGTGCAAAAAAAAAAAAATAAACAAAATAAAAATAAATAAATAAAATAAATAAATAAATAAATAATAATAATAATAATAATAATAATAATAATAAAACAGTAGTAGAGTGCATGGAAATGATATGTAAATATTTATTGCAAGTTTAGTTCTTTGGCTGTCATTGAAACGATGTCCTAGTGCAAATTAAAAAATAATAACAAAGAAGTGGTAGCTGCAGAATGATTGAGCAGATATTTAATGGAAATTACAAAATTGCCATAAATAATTTTCAAATGTCAAAACACATTGTTTTACGAAATGTCAGTAAAAAAATATATTTAACAGCTAAAAAAATAATGATCATTGTTAAAAAGTTTTTTTTCTTTCTTTACTTCCTAATGTGGTATATAATAACCAAGATAAAGCAAAACACATTGTGTCAAAATAAATCTATCTGATAGTTAAGTAATAAGCTTGGAGCTGTTTCAAGCTTAGAAAGAGCCCCATCTTTTCTAAACAAAATATGTCCCCAACCCCGAGATGTACACTTCAATATCAGCTGTTTTCCATAGGATTTCGCAAGTGTTTTGTTGCCCCTTTAATGAGCAGAAAAATCCAAATCTTCTGGAAAAATCAATTTGATTCTCCGAAAAGGGGGGCGAGGAGGGGGGTGGTAATAAAGCCAACCCTCTGATTTTATCATTGCTATCAAACTAAAAAGCCATATAACATAAACAGTGTTGAATTAAGACACTTTTCTCCGGGAGGGATTTCTGATGCTCCGGGGGGGGGGAGACGTCCTCCCCGGGCCATCCTCTGAATTCAACACTGAACATAAAGTAATTCGGAACGTATTAAACAATAACAATAATTACAAATAGTATTGCAAAAAAAAAAAAAAAAAAAAAAAAAAATTATTAATTCATAGATTTTTTTTTTTTTTTTTTTTCAATATAAAGGGCAAATTAAGGTCATGACGCCTCGAATGGCGAAATCTCCCCTGCCCCAGTGATGAATTCAGGAGGATAGTCCCTCCCCCCTCCCCCGC
The DNA here is from genome assembly GCA_963931845.1 of Maratus michaelseni. Lineage (NCBI taxonomy): Eukaryota > Metazoa > Arthropoda > Arachnida > Araneae > Salticidae > Maratus > Maratus michaelseni. Next base: position 255,555,938 of record OZ007587.1, read on the forward strand.
TACCCAACCGCACACCACAGACACACATCGGAAGTTTTCAGATTTTACGATCTAGAAGTGCAGGGAACTCTATAATGCCCCCTCCCCTCCCTCCCACACACACACATACACGCACCTTTCTCCTGAGGTGCAGAAATCTCTCCTGGTGAAAAAGGTCTAAATTCAACACTGCCGAATTACAATTACACACACAAAAAAACCACAAACCCCTCAGAAATATTTCGGATTTCTTGCTTTTTAATTGTTCAAAATTTATCCCCCCGTTCCCTATCCTGGTTCCTGGAGGAAAAGTTATGGATCCAATACTGATGATCCACATGACCTCAATTCTGTTGTATCCGCCCTTCCCTTGAGTTCCAGACGGATGTTTTTACACCGAAAGAAAAGACCGAAACCTATCTACTATATTAATAAATAAATAAAAAGTGCATTCCATACAAAGTATTCTTGACAAAAATTATTTTTAATTCATTCTGTGTCTATTTATAATTATACTATACTCTTAAATATATTTAAATTTATAGTTTGTAGAACTTAAATCGAATTTCTAAAGTATTCACTGATGACTTCCTTTCAAAATGTTCAAATTAAATGTTCCAATCAATCAACATCTTCAACAAAGGAAATGAAGTCATTTGCCGGCGTGCGAAACTGAGAATCACGTGATTCTTCTGATATGATTATCATTTTCTCTGTGTCTGTTTATTTTGTGATAACCGATGTTTATACGATACTGATGTAGCTTGTGTTACTTTTTCTTTTAGAAAATGGTCTTATAATAGTAAGAGGGGCCTTTTTTTTGTACTTTTAACCTTATTTAAGTATATAAGCTTTCTTTTTTGTTTTATACACTTTCATATTTAAGGTGTTAAATGTTCACGATTTTTTTCGTTCAATGATTCCCTTTTTTAACGCGGAATTTGTTTACCTTTTCTGATAAAGTACGTGTTTTTAAATTTTACTGTGGTTGGATATCTTCCCATTATATAACATAGAAGTATTATCGATTTTGTTTGAGCTTTGGCTTAAATTAATTGTGTAATGTTTTGCATAAAAAATTCGTAAAATGCTTTTATAACTTCTTTAATCTTCAGTTAAGCAGCATAATTATAAAAAGTGGTTGATCATTTTGTCATTTAGTGCGTCTGTGTGTTATATTTTGGTTCATATTAAATTTATACACGGGAAATAGAAAAGTTTTATATTATTTAGTTTATAATTTATCACAAAATGTCATGGATGCTATTTGTGGAGGTTGTGTGATATGTAACAATTGTCTACTATTTTCACATATTAACGCGTATTTCGTTGTTTTTCGATTATATAATAATTTTATATTGACCTTTAAACATTGTATAAACGAAATCATATCAATTATTTTATATTTTATTTTAAAAGTAGTACATAATTAATTGCATTAAAACTAAATTTGGTAGGATATATGTTATATACTATATGTATATAGTGGAATATTGCCCTTGAAAAAGTGTTCCACTATATAAATTTCCAATTGCTCTTGTTATAATTTTCACTTTCTGCATATTGGATTTTTTCTCTACGTTTCTTTAAATATTTTTCCCACTCATTTTAATTTTGATAATCTTAAATTTTTGAATATATTTATGTATTATATTGTAATTATCGGCTTATCTTTTGTCAAATATTTAAGTGGTTTAATGGTTATTATTTACAAAAGTTTTATTATATTAAACTGCTTAGTAAATTGCTGCAAATAGTCATTTATTATTGGATAGTTTTTCATTTTGTTTCATTTATAAAAGCGTTTTGCATTAGTTACGTACTGTTTTATCATCTATACCCAGTTTTGGCAAATCAAAATAAGTTAATCATAATTTAAAATACATAATTCCATAGCTGCAATTGTGCATTTAGTTGTATTTATATATTTCATATTTTTATTTTCAAATAATTTTTGTGTACAAATGCTGCTTAATCACTTGCTTTTGTGATGCTTACTGTTAATTCCTACATTGATTATTGCAATTTTGGTCACTGCTTTACAATATCATATGTTTTTTCTGCATCTGAGTTTCTTGATATTTGGATGTAAACTTTGGCTTGGGCACTTTATTTTAGGTTAAATGAGTATCATAAATATAATCATTGATGAACTTATTAGTATATGTTTTAGAGATATGAATTTTTAATTTAGTATAAAGTATTATGGGACTACACTTTTAATTTGTAGTATAGTATATTTTGTACTAAATATATTTTTTTTCTCTATTTCTTCTGAATTATTTGTAATCTAGATTCAATAATTATTTTAATATTATATTTTTATATCTTATATTTATATACTTACAATTTCTCTCTTTCCATCTTTCAATGAGTACCTTCATTTTTGTAGGTATATAATTTTATATTTATCCAAGATTTATTTGTTAATTCAATTATTATTTTTATTATATGAATATTTATGTTTTTTTTGTTAATTTAAATGCAATCACAACTCTAAAATATCGTAGTCTTTCATAAAAATTTAGCGACTGGCAATTTAGACACTCATTCAAATTTTGGGTCTAATGCTTGGTACAGGGAAATTAATAGGGATTTCGGAACAGATATGTTACACTCACACACCGATGTTTGGCGAGTTTTCGGTTGGCGCATTTTTCAAATTTGCGCCAAACCAATAAATTAATATAAGCAAAGCCTAATAGCCAGGTTACCATTAAAGGAAAAAATCCCTGAAGTTTGGCGACTTTTTTCCTTTTTATAACCAATTAAAAAAGAAAAAAATCGGTGTGTGAGTGTAAGACATCATAACCGGCATTTTTTTGGATCGTCAAACAGTTACCCATCTCATTGCCCCAATTCTCAACTAAAGTTTAATAAATGTTCATCCCCTAGATGTTTAACTTGCCCAAAAGCAGATAAAGAACAAATCGATAATAAATGTAAGTCAAAAAATATAGTCAATTTTTGTAAGGCATTTTAATATTATTTATTCCATTAAATGTAATTTATGTAATATGGAATGCATAGGTCAAACTTGCAGTCTATTACATATAAGAATTAATCAACACAGAACATACGTTCTTAACAATTGTTCAAATAATGTTGAATATTTACATTTACAACTTCTTGACTTTAAAAATATTACTATTAAGATTTTAAGTTATGTATAAAAATTCAAATGATAGATTGCTTTATGAATCAATTTGGTATTTCTCTATAATCCCGTCGACCACTTGTCATAACAAAAATCTATCGCCAAACTGTAACGCCAAATAAACGGGAGAACATTGCCATTGGAATATCAAAATAAATAAATAAATAAAATATAAGAATTTAAGGATACAATTGTTATTTTAATTAATGAAATAACTAATAAATCAGTAAAAGATAATGAAAAATGCACGCAAATGTCGAATTAAAAACCACTCGATGACATAACAAACACGTATAATGCTTCTGACATCAAGTAAATGGGACTGCATTTTTGGCGTTTAATCTTACAGTTTGGCGATAGCTTTTTGTTATGAAAAGTGGTCGACGAGATAATAGAGAATTTTTATTAATCAATTAATCTCATCAGTTTTTATTAAATCGCGTAACACTCTTTATCCTTATGGACTTAATTCAAATGTTTTTAATCGACCACACTGTGTATAAACCAACTCCACTAAATTTAACTACAAGGTAAACAAAAAAAATAATACTCAATGCATTTCAACAAAACATTAGCAAAGAATTAACAAATCTGGATGTAAATTTTAAAATATTCGCTTGAAATCGGAAAACACATTTTTTTTTATAAAAAAGAAACACCTTTATCTTTATTACAAAGTTTTCAATTCTATTACATTTTCTTCCCATTTTAGTGATGTTTTCTTTGATTTACTTCATTATAGATCTACACTTCTTAATGTAAAACTTATAAAAAAAAATCATATAATAAAGCAAACACTCAATTAATTATTGATTTTTCCAATCCAGTACTTAATAAAATGAATCTTCAAAATTAATAATGACAGTAACTTCTTTCCTATTAAAAATTTGACTATACATAAAACTTACAAGTACAATGTTACATTAGGGCGTTGTATTTTTAATTATAATCATTTTGCAAAATCTTTAACTTATATTGATAATCCACAAGTTATTGTAATAATCCATTATACACTAAGTTTGTTGACACTTTTCATGGTCATATTATTATTGGTGATTTAACTATTGTTGAAAATGATAATTTACGTAAGCTAATGTCAAATGGTACAAAGTACCTTCCAAATATACTATTAATTCAATATTAAAACAATTTAATCTTGATTTAGATCTTTTTATATACAAAATTTCAATTGATTATAACAAACCTCTTGAATATTTTAGTGCATGGAAATTTAATGTATAGAACAAATTAAACATAGAACTTTATAAATATTTTCAGTATAATCATAATTTAAATTTAAAACTGTTAAATAGTAATATTAAAAATTTACGAAATAAATTTATTAATATTTATCTATATACACCAACATCTTTCACTAAAGTTATAAAAATCTTTTCTCATTTGTCTCCTCTCTCCTACAAAGAAAACGGATATCTGCCTTATTTACCCAAAAAATGTTTGAGCCCATCCAAAAATATTTTAAGTTGATGCCACTGTATAAATGTTAAAAAATCTCTCTCTACCTATTATATAAGAATAACGGCTTTCTTTTGTAATTTATTTCATAGTTTTATCTACGATTTATATAAATAAATATTTTCATAGTATTCTAATGCATTTGTTTTCATTTATTCTTAAGTCTTCAATTTATTATATTGGTTAATTTTTAGCAAGTTTACTAAATATATTCTTTTATTTTCAGGGTGCTACTGCATAGTAATCTGCAAAAATTATCATGGCATCCTCTGGAATAGCAAAGGTAATTTCACTTTTATTGTTATTTGTTTTTATATTTTAATGCAATTATTTTATTGAGAAATACATAGTTAATAATAGAAATACAGGGAGCATTCATTATTTTTGTCTGTTTTCTATAGTTATATGCTGACAAATGATCTGTTCTTGACTATGTATCTTTTCTAATTACATTAATGTCTGTTTATATTACACTTTGTTGTTATTATTGTAATTTTTCTAGTATGATGCATAATCAGGTATAAAAGATACACTTTGTGTGGTTATCAATACGAAAAAGCTAAAAACAACGTTGAAGCACACAAATTATAAAACTTTAAAACTTATACGGCCGCTTCAAGGATACATCGATCCCCTTCATCAGTGTAAGGTGGAAAAAAAAATGTTAAAAGGGTTCAAAAGACCTACGCTCGGCTATAGCCCTGAGTACTGGCTGTAATCTGACCAAAATGGCAAAGCAAGTGTAACCAAAAGAGCAGAAGTGACACAGCTGACAGGAAATCACTGAAAACAGGCATCACCGCGCAGGCTTTCTCCAAATGGGAGAAAGAAAAGGGGTGCTAGACATATCGTTTACCAATGAATCTGTATATTTATAAATATAATGTGCTTCGTAAAAATCAAGATCAAATATTGAACTGCAGTTTTGAATAATTTTGGCTCCGGAAAAGTTAAATCTATGGTCAAATTTCCAACAATGCTTCGCTATTGTAGATTTATCAAGTTCTTGCTTTTTTATATAATTTTCGTGTTCTTTTAATCTAAATTTAAGTGCTCGCCTCGTCTGTCCAATATAAGAAAGACCACATTCGCAATATATTTTGTAAATTCCCCAACTATTATGACTTGGAATCGGATCTTTAAGATGAAAGTGACTTTATTTATTGGAGAAAAAACAACTAGTTTACAACAGTTTTATAATTTGTGTGCTTCAACGTTGTTTTTAGCTTTTTTGTAATGATACATAATCATTTTAAAAAAAATCATTAAAAAGCATAAAATTTCATTACTGTTTTGTATCATTACTTTTTATTACTTTTTTGCATCTCTAGCTTATTTTTAACTTACTAAGTAATCTTAGATGTCTAAGCACTGATATGGAATTTTTTTAAATTATTATTCAATTAAAAATGGAAAAAGTCTCTAAATTTTAGTGACTATCATTTCTTTAATGGCAATCTGGTTAATTTTTTTTTATGGTGGCAAGGACAAACACTTCAAGAAAAGCGATTTTTTTTTTTTAGAAAGTATTATTGTCAATTCTCAGGCATGTGTAGTAGTCGCTTCATTGATAAGAGCTTCTCCATGGTAATCCTGTCTTGGAGTTGAAGAGGGGAACTTATTCTCGTGGGCTGCCAACCTAGGCAACCCACGAGAAGCAAGCTTACTTCTTATTTAAGTATTATAATCCTTTAAGAGAGAAAGTGGCGATTTTTTTATATTAAGTAGTTGGGAGCACTGCTCCCTGCAAGCTACCCCGTTCAGACACTGTAGACTTTAAAAACGCATTAATTTACTGTTTTTAAAATATTACAGAAAATTGAATGTAATTAAACGACTAGTGGCAGTTGGCAATCTTCTGCAATCGGATTTCCATTCACAAAAACTCTGTTGAAACTGAAATTGATGAACATTCTGAAAATAAAACTTACACAATATCAAAAAATGGTACTTTTCGGTTAGCCGGGCACCAGTGATATATATACATGTATACACACACACACACACATATATATACACATATCTACATATACATATATATATACATATATGTATGTATATATCTATATCTATCTATATATATACATGTGTATATACATATGTATTTATGTATGTACATATATCACTGGCGCCCGGCTAACCGAAAAGTACCCAAAATTTTTTTCAATTTGATGAAAATTTATTAAAATTTGAAATCAGACATCATTAATTTATCTTAGAGAAATCCTTATTTGTTACTACTTCCTATGAATATCTTTTTACGTTGTCATTGATTTAAAAAGTCATCCAAAATAAAATAAGGAACACCACTTATGTGTCATTAAAAAAAAAATGCATTGTTTAGACATAAAAATAATGCTTAAAAAAATGAGATGTTACAAATCAAGAAGGATCATAGCCTGCAATGCCCAACTCAGTTTTCTTGACAATAAGGTGCTATATGTAGCAAAAGTCCTGGTCAATTTGACACAGAACCCTCAGTGTGTTAGTTCCCATGTATGCTTTACTTGGTACTCATTTTATCCGTCCTGAAGAGATGAAATGTTGAATGAACCTTGCCTAAGTTCAGAGGAGAACCTTTCGACCTGTAACATTACAGCACAATGCACTAACCACCGAGCTACTGGGTGTCAAAGATAATATTAATTGTTCTCATTTTTTTAAACTGACACATTATTAATATACATTAGCCAAATTCAAAACTTATTCTTGACAGATTTATTTATTTCTGATTTAAAAAAAAAAAAGCTTGTTATAAAAGCTAAACGTTTTAAAGGTTTTTAATACTTAACCCCCCCCCTTTTTTTTTTTGAAAATTGGTAGGAATTTAGCTGCTTTAAAGAAAATGTTAAATGTGTATAATTTGTTTTAAAATGTGTCATCCATTATTATTATTATTTATTTATTTTATTTAACTTATATTGTCTCAGGTTCTGCAGAAAGCTCGTAATGCTTTTCGGAGTGGTGTCACAAAGGATATCAATTTTAGGATTCAGCAACTGAATAACTTGCATCGGATGTGTGTTGAAAATGAGAAAGAACTTGTTGATGCTGTCATGCAGGATTTAGGAAAGGTACATTTCTGTAAATTGTTTTGCTTATTAACTTTTGTATATTATATGTTAAATACTTCAATTTTATGTGGCTATTTATTATTATTGTTTTTTTTTTGTTTTTTTTTTTAACCAAAAACATTTTAATATCAAAGATTGCTTAATACAGAGATGCAATTTGTTATGCATTCTCAGTAGTTATTATAGCTTTTAATGATCAATTATGGTATTACATGAATTATTACTGTAATTTTCCTGCTTTATTATTGTAAAAGGAGTTTAGATTTTAGCATATCTAGTTAAAAATACATAAGAATTTCTTAAAATCCATAACAAACTGCATATCTGCTTAACAGACTGCATTATGTTGCATGTGCAATAATTCATATTTCTAATTTAAATAAGTTAATATTTTTCAAAAACAATTTATTCATTTTCAATGCGCTGAGTGTAACATCAAATATTAAATGACAGATTCAGTTTCGAAAGTAGTAGAAGGAGAATACTTTACCACAAAACTTCTGTTTTTTCTGACTTGGAAATAAAATCTAGTGCATTTTCAATTTTTTCTTATATCCTCTTCCTGAGATAAGTAATTCAAAACTGTTTTAAATATTGAAATTGAAATAATTAGCTTTTAAAGTTATTTCAATAAGCAGCAGTAAGTATCAATCAGATGTACATTCCCTTTATTCACAGACCAACCATTTACATCACAAGATACAAATTATACCTTTTTTTTTTTCCCTTCTCCTTCTTTATACAGATCTAGCTTTCTTTTTTCTTTGTTACAATATTTAAAAGAATGTATTGGTAGATCAAACATTTGGTTTTTCTACTCTTCTTTTCAAATAGAAATTGTTACTAATTTGAAAGAAAATTGTTAAATTTAGTAGATTTAAAATGTGTGTCTGTCCTATCCCTTCACACCCCCCCCCCCCCCGCCCCCCCTAAAAAAAAGTTAAAGTTTTTAAGGAAAATTGTAGGAAATTTAGAATTATCTGAAATAGAATCCTTTTACTTTCTTATTAAAGTATGCATTATTATCACTTTTTTCTTCTTTATACTGCCACAACTCCCCATACTTTCTTATTATTCTTCTTAGTGGTACTATTGATAAAATTGTTTAAATTCTATTTGATTTTTAATTATCATGTTAAATTATATCAAAAAGTAACCTGAAAATGTTTCTACTTTAGTAACATTTTAAATTCATAACATGGTAGTTTAATGAATTATAAAGTTTTATTAATATCTTTTTATTTTTTAACTTCTCTTTTTATTTCCTCTGCAATTGGTTAGCAAATATATTATAAATCAGCAGAGGCATGGAGTGAAATAATGGTCTTTGACTATAGTTTCCCTCTCAATTAAAATACTGGGAAGCGAGGATTTTTCTTTCTTTCCTTTCTGTGTTTTTTAGGCTCAACTTATAATCTTAATATCTCTTTCCTCTCAGGGCCTGCTCCCCAGGAATATAGCTGAACTTTGTAAACGTATCATTCAGATAAAGAATTTTGAATCACTTTCTGCGTATTTGACAAAACAAATGTATTGTTTAAAAAATGTTTTTCATGAAAACATTGGCTGAATATATGCTGTACTAAAGAATTTTAAATTTTCAATAAATTAAACTTAAGAACAGTAGGATACATAGGGATCCGTAATGCTGCCTGTAGCAGCATCTATTGGTGTTATTTTTAACTAAAATTTTGAGGTTTCTGTATCAGATTCTTACGTTTTTTTAAAATAAACATACCACTGGTTTCATGCTTCTATCTATCACCGTTTCAGAGTTATTTATTTTCAAAGTTAGAGGACCTTCATGAAACACCTGTATATGAATATATGAAAGATAGAATTAAATAAAGAAGACAAAATATAAATAGTTTTAAAAAATAACAGAAAAAATGCAGAATCTTACATTACAGTTTTGTGATTCAGCACATTTGTATATTATTAAAATATTATGTTATATAAAATGTTTGTGTATAAATTAATATAAAAATGAAAGAAGCAGCTAAAAGCAATATAAAATGCTTATGAGGCAGAACAAAGCTCTCTGATGTCTAATTGATATCTAGGAAAATAAGCTTTCATTTTGATAAATTTAAATGTCTGTTTCTTTTATTTAAAATTATTATTTGTTTCATTTTCGTATGATGTATGTTATATGCAATCAATTATGTGTGTTATTTACAATTACATTTATATTATATTTTGCTATTTTGTTTTATCCATTTATTTATTTATTATTTTATTATAGCCTTATCAAGAATCTGTGTTGTATGAAGTTGAGTTCTTACTAAATGACATTAGGTGCATGAGACAAAATATTCATAATTATATTAAACCAGAACCTGTAAGTATAATTGTTACAGTTATTTATTTTCTGCTTTTAATTTTCAAGTTGTAATTAAAAGACCATTTAGATATATCTGTGCCTTTTTATGAATGCAATAAATCCCTGTTATTAAAATGACAATTATCGAGTTCTGATTTAACCAATCCATATATAATACTCTCATGAAAGATAACCATAAAATATGTGAGATAACCAAGGTTTGATTATCACACAGGGCTTGTGCCCTAGGAACCATAAGTTAAGAAGCAAAAATTTATATATATATATATATATATATATATATATATATAATACCTTTTGAAATGAAAATACAACAAACAAATTCTTTTAACAAAACTGACCAATCCTCTAATTTAAAGATAGCAAGTAATTAATTTATCTGTAGAATACCTTTAAATTAAAATAGCTAACAAATTAAATCAACGAAAGGACTGAAACTTCAATTTAAAGATGGCACGTAGTTTTTTACAAAGAAAAAAAATCATACTAAATAAAACCTACTATGAAATTTTAATATACTAACTATGCAACAAAAACATAAAAAGATAAATGATGCCAGATATAATTGAAATAAATATAATTTATTCATAAATTGAACAAAAAATTGAATGTAGATAAATGAAAATTTGAAAAAGCAAAGCGACACATGGATGTCTAATCGTCCGTCGGCAGAACACCACATGTCACTGTATTTAAGTATAAATTATTTTACAAAAGGATTTTCATATAACATATGCTTTTTCTGAGAGAAAATATCAAAAACAAACTCGGTTATCATTTCTTTCATAATCTTTGAAGAAAAATTATTACTTTTCAAACATACATTGGTATTTATATGAGTTGTAATTTTTCCAACTGAGTGAAAAAGTGTCTGGGACAAGAGTTGAACCGAGAACTTCTGGCTTAAATTGCCAATGCACTATCAATTGAGCTTCCTGGATGGCACCTGGCTGACACAATTCAGCTTTTCACTTTTGTCAGTGATATCTGATCTGTTATTTGAAACAATTCAACAGAATAAATTACATTCGGAACTTTTTCACTTAGTGGGAGAAATTACAACTCGTATGATTTCTTTACCAATCAGTTTGATTGTGTTAAAATAATAAAGTATGATTATGTATAAATTGTTTAATGGAGTTCCTTTACCTGTGTTTGTTCTGTTGAGTTGTCTCATATGACAAATGAGATGTTATTGTCAAAAGGTTGTCTGGGTGATTTTGTATTGGCGTGATGTCATCCAGGTAGCTCAATTGGTAGAACATTGGTAATTTAATCCAGAGGTTCAGAGTTCAACTCCTGGCCTAGACAATTTCTAACTCAGTTGACAAAAACTACAAGTCGCATGATTTCTTTACCATATGATTGTGTTAAAATAATAAAATATAAATTGGTATAATGATATAATCTTTCTGTTAAATCTTACTTTGTATGGGTCAGAATCCTTGTGGCAATAGTTTTACCAAGTTATTGCTTCATGGGTTTGGCTTATCAGTCATAACACTGTTACCAGATATGACAGTTAAAAAACTGCCCTGGGCTCCAAAATATTAGTTAAATCCCAGGAACAACAATTTGAAGTGAGTATAGGGTTTTGTTAAAAAAGTGGAGACATTGTGTGACTGAAAGGAAAATTAGATTTCTGTAAATAGTCACAAATGATAACATTTTTCGAGTGAAAATTGACTATCTTTAGAAAAATAATACATTATACTTATTATGTTCGTATTGAATTACTATATGAGGTAGTCGGGGCAAGAAAGTGCCAAGCCACATTTTTGGTGAAATAAATCTAACACTGTCATCATTGTAAATTATAATATCCAACATATAATTTGTTTCTAATGTCACTTGGTAGCAGCCTATGTGATAGATTTCGTTTTTGCCCCAGATGTTTATGCCCCCAATAAAGATATCTAATTTACAAAAAACCTAATAGTAATATCATTAAAATAATGACATATTGTTACTCAGAATATCTCAAACGTTACTAAGACATTGGCGAAAAAACTTTAGGTTATATATCTTGATTTGAGTATTTCTTCAAATTTTCAAATTGAAATATCTCAGAAGTTCAAAAATGTGGCTTGGCACTCTCTTGCCCTGACCCCTCATATGTAGTATATTTTTAAATCATAGTTAACCCTTTCGTATGAAACTCCTAACTTAAATGACCAAGAACAGTGTTTTAAAATTGGTTTCCAATAGGGGTGTACTGAGTAGCACTTTGGCCGAGTAGCCGAGTACCGAGTACTCGGCCATTTACTACTCGGCCGAGTACCGAGTAGTTGTGTGTAAGAAAGAACTATTGATGCGCACATGAAGTGAGCTTAAAAATAACATGTCTGTGTGTGTAGATATATATAAACATACTTCTTGAGCATGTAGTCATTCATTTAATTTTACAAAAAATTTCAAATTTGAAATTTAATTATGCACCTATTAAAGACTATTTTTGAAAATTCAAAAAATTTAAAACAGTACCATTTTTTTTAAAAGATAGAAAAAAAATTAATAAATAAAAGTAAAATTAGCCAATGTGAAATTAAAACCCATTCTTCAATTTATCTAACTCACTCCGATACCTGAAATCCGTCTGTCAAAAATGGTTATTGGTTACTGTAATTTTGAATAATACAAATTGTCATTGAATAATGCAAAAAGCTGATGTTAAAAGTGTGGTTTGCACTATTCACAATGTGCAACTTATAATAAAATCGGGTTTATCTACCCTACATGCTTTCTGACATGTTAGTTATAGCTAAAAACACTGATGGACATTTTAACCAATTGTAGCTGCATGTTCAAATTTTAAAAAAGTTCAGTCACATTTGTCTGAATCCAAAAAAAATAATCATTACAGTAATTAACCATAAGATGAAACTCAAAGTATAATATATTGAAAATATTGCATGAATTAAAGCAGCCTCTTTGCCTTTATGCTACTGAAAGTAAGATAAAAAAATTTAACTACAGTTCAGTATTTATAAAGCACAATGTAAACACATTGATAAGTTACGTTACTATCGAGGTGCAATAAATCAAAATACAGCTTCAAAACATTAAAACTGTAAGATGTTAAAATTTCATGAGCTTTCGGCTAAACATTAGCCTTCCTCAGATGAACAACAAGCAGTCGAGGATCAGTTCAGTAGCAATTACTGGAAAGTGTAATGAAACTGTTATTGCCATTCTGAGTAACATTGCAAAGCTCAAATGAAAGTTCCAATCATTTTGGTTGTGGTATAATGAAAGGGACATTAAAAAGTGAACTATTAAAACTAAATTTTGAATTGCTTTGGTTTGTCTTAACTTTTCTGTATTTTGTAAACATATTTCTTCTATATACTAAGTAAATAATTTTTATGAATAATTGCATATATTATATATTTTTATATTCAAATAACTTTTACAGGTCAATTATAAATTCCTTTGGCTTCAAAAATGATAATAATGCTTAAAAATGAAATTCTTACAACTACTCGGTATTGTACTCGGTACTCGGCACAAAATTTAGCCGAGTACCGAGTACTCGGCAAATTGGCCGAGTATGCCGAGTACTGAGTAAATACCGAGTACTCGGTACGGCCCTAGTTTCCAACTAAATTTTATCTTTAAAGATTCTTAAACATCCAGATCTCATATATGGCATAAATCCTTCACACAATCTACTAATAGCATTGTAATTATGCCAATTCAACGAATAATTTTTTTATTACCTTGATTTTTTTAAAAATCTGTGAGCAAGAAGGTTAAATAGTTTTTTTAGAATATTTATTATTTTACTGTTTAATCAGTGCTTAATATGTGTGTTACTTTATTTAAAAAAAAAAACATGCATTTATTAATTACATATTCTGTATTCAACACAGCTTTCAACTTGATCATTTCTGTTTATTTGAATTTTTGATTATTTCTAATGATCTTGATTCACATTAGCTCAAATAATTGCAAGTCTATTATAGTAAAAATGGAAAACTCATCAAAATCATGAGGTTTTTTTTTTTTATTTACTCATCTAAACTTGCTCTTAGCCAAGTTTTATGATCAGCAAAATAAAATTAGCTTATATAACAATTGATAATCTGAAAAAAATGTACATTTATAGTGACATATTGGCTTAAGTTTCTCTTAAGGCTGTAGATCAGTCAGACTTCCATTTTCCTTTCTCTGTATTAATCAATCTTACAGAACCAACTACCTCCTTCTTTTTTTTTTTTTTAAAGGATATTGCATGAAAAAATTTGAATTTCTCAAATTTTTGTTTTTTATATGCAATTGTTTAAATTTGTAAAAACCTCATTATACAAACTTGCTTTATCGTCATTTACAAATTTTAGTAAAAATAAATTTAAATATTTCATTTGGTGCAAGTTACTTAGAGCATGATATAAAAAATAAAACTGCCCCTTAGTAAACTGGAATTTTCGTACTGCTATTTGATATTTTAAAAGATTTTTAAAAACATGGCAAAAACTTTTGTTTCTAATTTATAAATTGACATAAAAATATTTTACATCTTGATTATTTATTATTTTATATTTCATTAAGAAGATAGATGTTCTTGATTTAAAACAGACTTTTTCATTCTGAACATTTTATTTCCTTCCTTTCTTAAGATAACCAATTACTCTTCCCATTAAGCAGTTGAATTCTTTGAATAGAGATGTTTTCCAAAGGTACTTAATAAAATTTTCCCAGCTCTGACTGTTTCTGGGAGAAAAGGGAAGGGAGGTGAGACATATTTTATTAGATTGCATAATGCATATTATTTGGTGACTGGCCAACACTCTTAAAGTTATTGTTGTTTGTGGATTTAGTTTATCTTTTGTTTGATTCTAAATTTGTGAAACTACATCTCAATTAAATTTTAGTATTGAGGTATTATCATTAAATTGAATTATGAGTATTGATTTAAACAGCACATAATTATTATGTGAAGGAAAAGTCATATGTTTTTTAAATACTCTTTAATGTCCACATATATTTATGGCTTGCTAATTTTCATGAAATATTATTTCAAATTTTATTAATATTGATATATTTTATTATAGTACCGTATGGAACCTTTTATAATGCAACATTGGGACTGGCCCATTTTATTTATCATAATAAGGCATCTTTTTACCCCAAAATTTCCATTAAAAAATCTTTTTCCTCTCTGAATTTCATTTTATTGCCAATAGTTAATTATTTTGTTTTATTATTTAGTAAACTAAATGTACAATTTCAGCATGATTATGCCTTCATTAGAATTACCTTCTTTTTCAGTCAGAAAAGAATTTCATCACCATACTTGATGAAACATTTATTCAATATGAGCCATATGGTGTTGTATTTGTCATGGGGGCTTGGAATTATCCTGTCCAGCTAACATTAAGTCCAGTAGTTGGTGCCATTACAGCTGGGAACTGTGTTATTCTAAAGCCATCAGAATTAGCTCCTAAAACTGCCACTGTTATTCAAAAACTTATTCCAAAGTATTTAGATAATGTAAGTATACATACACCATATATATTACATCTAAAAATGTAACATTAGGTACTTTTTTTTTCTTTTCTTTAGGTGCCTTGGCACAAATTAGCCTTAAAAAAGTAAAATTTCTTGCCAAATATTATAAATAGTCACAAAATTGAAATGGCAACCAATGAAAGAAATTCTGATATGCATGTATTTATTACTCTTCAGCTCGGGAAGTTTGTCTCTGCTAAATTAGCATTTAAAAAAAAAATTTTTTGTTTCTAAATTTTCCAGGATTATTATTATTTTAAATTTATCAGCAACAGCAAAAGAGAAAAGCCTCTAAATAGCAGACACTTTGGAACCACAGGGTTTGTCTGTTATATGGAGGTGTCCTTTATTTAGAAGTAAAAACACACATATTGAAGTAGATAGGAGTTGAGGAATAAAAAAGTGTTCGTGAAATGGAGGTGTCTGCTTTCCGGTCTGGGTGGCTTTCCAATTAAGATCAATTTTGTTGCAATTGTAAACTTGCCTTTGAATATTGTTCTTTTTTTTTTATATACCTGTAAGTTTTTTCTAATAGTGAAATCTTTGCACTTGCAATATCAGCGATTAATATTTCTGGAAATTGGCAGTTAAAAGGGCAGAGTTCATGTTTTTATTTACTTTTTAGGTGCGTTCGTAATTATATAAATACGTAGCACCTATAGTCGTCGTTTGGTCCGTCCGTCCGTCTGTCTGTCTGTCTGTCTGTCTGTCTGTCTGTCCGCATATAACAACGCAAAAACTACCCAACCAAATGGTTTGCAATTTAAAATATATTATCTTTGCAGAATTTTGTCGAGACATTTCAAATTTTATTAAAATCGAATCAAAACTTTAGGAGATATTAATAAAAATATTTATTAAGAAATTTGATTTTTTTTTTTTAAATCTGTGCTTTTTTGTTATAGGAGCTTCCGAAGTTTAATCGTCAAGCGACCGAGATACTTATTTTATGACAGAAATTAATCTGCAGACGATATTCATTTCACAGAATTAAAAATCATCAAGATCTGAATATTTATATAACTAGCTGATACATATATATCTGAATATTTATATAACTAGTTAAGATATTTGTATGAACAGTGTCATAAAATATATACTTAACTAGCTGTTTAACCCGTTCTACGCACGGGATATCATGAATTTAATTCTAAAACGTGCGTACGAACGCACCTCGTTTGTAACGTTTGACGTACAATTTCCAACTTTTTTTCACATAAATCTGAGGAAAATCAGGACTCATAGATTTTAAAATAACGAGTCAAAAACTGACTCACAAATTGAGATACTCTCCCTTCTCTCTCTCCTCTCCCATCCCTAGAAACAAAATAATTTAATAACTATTTTTTAAATATCTCAGTCATTGTCTGCTCTCCCAAGCTCTATTCCTGCTATCATTATTTTTTGTCAGCATTAAAAGCAACTAAGACATCGTGGATTATATTAACTGCTGAATTAGAAAATAAAGTCTTCCAAAAATCTAATTACAACAAGTATTTATAACAGATTGACTTTGTCTCAATTTTCTTATTTTCTAAAATTAGACCTACCTTCTATGCTTATTGGAAAAAAAAAAAAATCATCAGTGTCGATGTCTTTGAGTATGTGTAACGGAATTGTCACCAGTTTTACATATGTAAAATCCTTAAGGCTTTTGAGGTAATGAAAACTAGGCAAAACTTATTATTTTTCATTATAATATTTATTTATTTATAGTAGTTGCAATTGTAGCATCAACCAGTAGCAGAAGCAGTGCTGCATGGCAGCAGGCATTACAGATTATTTTATACCTTACTGTTAAACTAACAGCATAAAAGACATGCTGGGTTTAAAAAAATTGCTAAAATTTACTTTAAGTCTATATTTATTGTATATGCAGATTTATTATTAATAATTTGTTAAAAACTGACTCGGGTTTTTCCTAATAGACTTTCATTTTCTTGTTGACTGACTCACAATTTTGATTAACAAATTTTGTCAATTTGTAAAAATTTTAAGTGAAATACAAACCTTGAAAGAATGAGAGATAATAGAAGCTTTAGTGTAATTAAAAGTTTTTTTCATACATTTTTATACATTGGAATTTTCCTTTGTTGCCAGCTATGGTTAAATATTTTAAATATAATTTTGAACTGTTTAAAAATTATTTAAAATTCTATTCCTGTATTTTTTTTAAAAATATGTATTGTCATTTGTAATGGTTGGAAATATAGTTAAATAATTCCTTTTCTGTTTCACACACCTTTATCCAAATAAAAGAGAATACAGTTGAAGCACTTTATAACGAATTACGATATAACGAAAAGCATGATATAACGAAATGTTCATTACCATTTAGTTGGTCTGCATGTTAAAGAATACTGAATTTGAAACGATATAACGAAATATTTATAACGAAAAGCACGATATAACGAAAAGAATTCGAGCATGATTAGTGCAATAAAAACGATATAGCGAATGTTTCACCTTTTTTTACTTAACGCGAGAAATATTTTTTTTTCTTAATTACTAGTTTTTTTCCTCCATGACATAACGTTCAATCTTTTTCTCTACGGCCAATCACATATTTTCAATATTTCCAGGAGAGATTTCGGGGAGGGGTAGTGTTTTAAGACAGACAGAAAGACGACTGCTTAGCAGAACTGTATTATGTTCTTTTTTATTCGATGACTGATTTAATTGACATTTGCTTTGCCTGTAAATTTATGGCGTGTTAATTTTCAAAACTCTACGCTGGCTGTGTCTGACAAAAGAAAATGGTTGAGTTTAGAAGAGAAAGCCGAAATTATAAAATGCTTCCCAGAATTATGTTAAAAAAAAGCGATGTAGCGAAAAAATTTAGGATTAGCATTCTCAGCACAATATTGAAAAATCAAGAATTTTTTTTTTAAATTTTCGAAAAGGATGCAGTTTTCTCATCGTTTAAACGTTTAAGTACAGCAAAATATGCAGATGTGGAGGAAGTATTATTTTCATGGTTTAAAGATGCAAGATCCAAAAAAAATCCCGTTAGTGGAAGTACCGGGTGATTATAATTAAAGTTACGATTTCAAAAATCGATAATTTTAAAACTACTGGTAAGAATGATTTGATATTTTAGCAAAACAATCGTGAGGCAATGGAATTTTGTTTGGCGAAGGAAAAAATAGTTCCAAAATGGGCCGATAGATGGCGCTGTCAGGGTTCAGATTGTCTGGAGATATACACATTACTAATACGTGGCAACTATGGGTACCTGAAGAATGTTGTTTACAGCGGGCGAATTGAGAATCTAGCTGACTTGAAGGCAAGAACCACACACCACACCCATTGCATCAGTACAGATACCCTCCGATCTGTTGTGGAGAATGCCGTTTTGCGCTTCCAATTAGTAGCGGAACAAGGCGGAGGGCATATCGAACAACTTTAATCATCAGTACAGTGTTTGTTCCATAAAGCTTTTTTTTTTTCATTATTGCTGTTGTCGCTGTAAACACGTATTCTTGTATTTTCGCTAATACATTTTTAGTAAATCTCTGAACTCTTTTTTTTTCTTTTGACTAACAACATTCCTGTGTTTAAAGAATAAATTTTTGATCTTTCCCCTGACAGCGCCATCTATCGGCACATTTTAGAACTATTTTTTTCCATTGCCTCACGATTGTTCTGCTAAAATGTCAAGTCATTCTGACCAGTAGTTTTGAAATCGTAACTTTAATTATAATCACCCGGTATTTTGCATGAAAAAGCATATCACTTTATGACTTTGATCAATACTTTATAATGTTCAATAATAATAAAAAAAAAAGAATGTTAAATATGAGTTGTCTGATGGCAGTGTTAGTGAGCAAGAAGGATTTGTAGAAATTTGCCAGAAACTTTTACCATGTGATGCACTCGAGTATTTACAGAAAATGGTGTGTTACATGCGTAATAAAAACTTGTTAGGGAATGAAATTAATATGTATGTTGACAAAATAGAGCTTACGTTATTGGATAATGCTGTAAAGAAAAGAAAGCAGAGCTTGTTAACTTCATTCTTCAAACCAATATAGGTATGTAAAAGTTTCCTTTAACAGAATTAAATCAATAATATATATATTTTTAATTTGCCCAGTTTTTTTTTCGTGTGTAGCATAGTAATATATACTATACATATACCGTTAAAATGATACAACAAAACTCTAATTATCTGAAATCCAGTAATCCCGATCAACAATCACAAAATATAAATTTATGATATGAATTGTACGTATAACATTCGTAAGAATATAATTATCTTGAACTTTCTTTTTATATCAACGCTTTTCTTCTTTTCACGCTTTCTAGTAAAATTAATTTTTCCTCTGAAGCATTAATTTAATATGAATACATGAGATCTAGCTTTTTTTTTAAACAAAAACAATTTTAAGAGATCTTAAAGAAATAAACAGACTTTTTTATGATTGTCTCCAATATCCGGACTTATGCAATCAGATTACGTTCAGACCACATTAATCCGGATAACTGGATTTCTTACTGTATAACGAATTCGTTATAACGTTTTAACGAAAGCACTTTATAACGAGCAAATCTATGGAGCACTTTCGATTTCGTTATAAGGTGCTTCGACTGTACTATGTCTCAAAAAGGTTTTTTCACGTGTTGGTTATTGGATACTGCTAAGGTTTTATTCTTATGCAATTTTGTTTTTTGTTGGTTAATTTTGAGTTTTTGGAATAAGATGATGACTGTGTAAAGGGGACTCTCTACCCTTTTGAACTTTTTTTAATTTTTATTTTCAGTGTTTTACAATATCTTTTTGACATATTATTAAATGGTTTTATGAAGAAAAATGATTTAATCAAGAAAAAAAAATGTAATACTTGTGGTTAAATTTGAAAAATAATTTTTTTTTCTGAAAAATTTTAAGTAAATTTTAAAACTTTACTTCTCTTATAATTTTAAACTTTTTGAAACTTTTTTTGTATGCTTTTCATACAAGCATATTCTATGATGCTAGAAATAGGATTTCTAAAAAGCTAATTAATTTAAGAAAAAATAAATTATTTATATTACTGAAAATTGATTCCTAATTTTAATAAATGTATCTTAAGGCATGTTATAACTTCACTTCTTTTCACTCCTTAAACCCTCAAAAACTTTGTGGTGAAGCAGGTTTTTGAAATTCGTATTGGTTTAAAAATTATCCACCTTTTGGTGTTACTGTGAACAGGCTCATTTTTAGCGTATTTTGTGAGACACGCAGACAGAAACAAAAGAATTGAGAAAGAGGAAGTTCAGGAGGCTTCATTATATTCACCTGGTACACATAATTTTATGGAAGCTGAAAATTGTCACTGTTATCTATGTTTGTTTAAAAACGTTGTAAAACTTTAAACCTGTTTTTCTCGAAACTCTGTTTTACAAATTGGTACCTGGTAGAACTTGAGATTGGATCGACCGATCTGGTTAAAATTTTTATACTTTTCTAGTATATACTATATTTTAGTCCCTCACAGATGCATTTTTCAATATTCAAATTGTAATTTTTATTTTTTTGTGCGATTCAAATCCAAAAATTTTTGTAACTGAGATTTGAAATGCTGCCAGGATCGAAAAATTGATAAACCCATCCGAGAAAGACTACAAAATATCGTAAATTTTAAGGTTTTTATTTGGTTTTTTGTTACAGATAAGCAGATTCTGAGATTCATCTGGTACAGCAGAACATTTCACTTTTTGCACACCCCTGTATCAAAGACTGCCAGAACACCATTTTTTCAACCAAATTCCAAATAAAAAATTGCTTTTAAAACTTCAAGATATTCTTTTTCATTTGCAAAAAAGTGGAGACATTTTTGATAATTTAAAAAAAAAAGTTATAACATGCCTTAAGGATCCCCCCCCCCCCCCCGAAAAAAAAAAAAAAAAAGGCAAGTCAATTGAAAAGTATATATTAAAGTTTCAGCATATTGTTCATACTGATGTACTGGAAAACACAAACTGAGAAAAATTACTTTAAGGATTTTACAATTCTGATACACTAATAAAACTTTTTACATATTTGTAATCATCAGATATTTTACAAATCGGTAAACGGTTACGTAACTTCAGCAGAATATACTAGGAATTTCTAAATACATTTTAAGTGAAAAATTGGAAAATTGATATTTTCGTTATTTTTTACAAAGTACTGAGGGTAGTGAGTATCCTTAAGAAAAATTAGGGCTTCTCTGTTCAAAACCTGCTAAAAGGACAGTTAAATATTGAAAATTTATTTATTCAGCAAAATTCGCATTTTAAAAAAGTCGGACAGTTATAAGTTTTTATTAATGCATTTTTTATTAATATTGTATTAATATTTTTTATTAATTCGTGGTTTTTTATATAATGTAATGCTACATAATTAAAAAACTAACATGTACATATATGTGTGTTATACCACTAAATAGGTGTTTAATAAAAATAGATGTTGTACAAAACCACTTAGTACTTGGCTTACGTGACACATTTTTCATTTCTTGAGCTATATTGAGTTAGCATAATTTTACTGTATTATGCCTTTATTTTCTTGGAAAAAAAAAAAAAAATTACCTTTAATTTTATAGATAATTCATTGTATGTGAGTCTTTGTTCATGCTTCTATTGTCTGTTTTCTTCATTTTCTAGGAATGTTACCATGTGCTTACTGGCGGTCCAGAAGAAACTACTGAAATGTTAAAGGAGGAATATGATTACATATTTTATACCGGCTCCACTCGTGTTGGACAGATAGTAAGAGAAGCTGCTAATAAACACCTTACGCCTTGTACTTTAGAACTTGGTGGGAAAAGGTAAGAAAGCTTGTAAAATGCATTTATGAAATATTGTGTTGTTTATTTAAATTTGTCAATAAAAGTAATGTGCATTTTCAGCTATTTGGTAAATACCAATATCTTATGACAAATAAATAAAAGAAATATCTTAATATATTTCAAATTAATGTTAAACATGATGATAAAACACAGTTTTAGTAAAATGCCTTGAGAATATTGCATATAACATATAATTGCCGAAACGTCAGTTGAGGCTTACTGTGGAGACACGAAAAGTTTTTGGTTTCTGTCTGTCTGTCTGTCTGTCTGTTCCGCGATAACTGCCGTAAAAATTATCCGATTAGTTTGATTTTTGGTAGGTATGTTGGTGAGATACCCGGAATTAGCTGTATAGTTTTTAGTTACATTTGGTTCATTCGTTCGGAAAATATAGAACATTTCTTTTTTGATCATAATGCTTTCCTATGGTAATTCAGACGATTTTGAAATTTTTCAGTCGTTGAAAATAAAATGGCGCATTTGATTAATGTATTTAAACGGTAAGTTATGAAGGCTAAAATTTATCAAGTCAGGTGTTAAATTATTCAAATTAAATTGAAATTTTTGTTTATACATTCGTCAGATTTTTTTAATTAGGTGTATAATTTTTTGTGTAAATTTATACATCTCTTCTAATAATATACATTTTATTTTATCATTTTTTGCAAATTTTAAAGTGCATTTATTTTTATTTTCCTCTTTAATTTAACCGTAACCTAGCAATGATATTTCAAAGAATATCAAAATAATAAAATTCAAATAACTCAGGCTATTTTGCTACAATATTTTATTCGCAAAATAAAATATTTTTGTGTGATTTTAATATTTTATTGAAATAAATGAGAATTTATTTTGATACAAGTTACCTTTTAACTACTATAGAATGATAACCGAAACATTTTTACATGAGATATTATTAATTTTCTGGAAGAGATGTGGATTTTTCGTTGTTGAAAATTAGTATTATTTTTAAAATAAGATATAATATCTTGTACAACGAGATGGTTAATCTAAAGAAATTAGCGTAGTAAAACGCATTCATACAGCCTGAAATAGCGCAATTACTGGAAACTGAGATCATAAAAAGTTATCACAAAAACACTTTATAGCGCCAGATCACGGTTGCTATTTAGTGAATTGACAGTGACACGATTATGAATGATTATCCAATAGGTTTAAAAGTTTCCAAATAAGCCTATTTTGGGGAGATTTTAGTATACTATTGCCATCGAGTTAGATCCTTATGTACTAAGGTAAATAAATATTATAGAATGACCATCAAAACTGTTTTTCCGAAACAAAAATTGTAATAACACTAGATTTCTGAAATAGATATAAGTGAAATATAGTAGATTCAGTTTACATTTCCATAAGTTGATTTGTACACAAGATATTATTCAACTTATCAATCAGATGCGAGTGCTTCGTGGTTGGCAGGCAAGTAAATATTGCTATTTAGGTATTGCATGAAATTATTTTCGAAATTTTTGCTTTTCATAATAAAACCAATGTGTAGAACGAAATCCAATATGTACTAGAATCATTCACACAAACAATAGGAAACCACGAAGATAAATTTAATAAGATTACGGAGGGTTCAGGGGGGCAGAGCCCCATCGAAGAAATGTATTTTTTTACCAAAAAAATGAAATAAGAAGTTCATAAGAATGTCAGAATATTATTGCATAAACCGTGTTTAATTTAATGTTTTTAATTTCTGAAGCTTTCGAATTATTTTATATGCGTATAAATATACATGTAATAATTTAAAAAATTTAATTTGCGTATTTTAAGATGTTAAATATTATGAGAAAAGAGAGTAAAAAACATTGACTTTCAGAGCTGACGTTGAGGCTCCTGATCTGTAGATTTACTAGTTATATATACTTATAACTTCAGTTTGGATTTATAAACTCCACAGAGACTGACAAAATACAATTTATCATGGTATGACAACCACTTGCAATATAAAGTTCTGTATAAAATGTACAGATGTAAAATTTCTGAAAATTTTATTCTGGTGATTTTTTTTTTTTTTTTTTTTTTTTTTGGCATGAAGATTTGGAATTTTTGGGAGGAAAAAACTATTTAGTACAAATAAAAGCTTTCTTTGCAGATATTTTTCTTAGAAAACATAACATAAATATTTTTTAGGCTGCTGCACACTAAAAGAATTGTTTTCACTTTCCATGAATATGTTACAAAAAAAAATAAATAAATGTTTTTATTATTAAAAATTTAGTCTTTCAGTCTCAGTTTCCACAGAAATTTTTCTTGCTTAATTTAACACCATTTTTTGTAATATATGATTCAATTTTTAAAATAACCATTTCAGTTGCTTTTCTAGTTTAAATTGCAATTAAAACTAATTTTAAATTTAAAGGGGATATGGAAACATAACTTTCTTCTGGTATCACTACAGTTTGAAAGATATTTTTAACTGTATTGTACATCCCATCTACCCAGTACAGTTAACATCCATAACTGACATCTCTATTCAGCAAACACTTTTTCAATCCTCAACATGTTTGTATGTTTTTACTTCTGAATACAGACTCTTCCAAATAGCAGACAAATTTCATGATCCCAAGAGAATGAAGTCCAGGCCCAGGTCGGCCCAGAAAAGATAAGTCTGACCCGGCTCGAGTCTGCAGAATTGTGTTTAGATTGCACATTAACACCACCAAAAAGCATTATTATATGAAAAATGTCAATTATGTATTCAAATAAAAGTTTTGAAATTTATTAAAAATTACACTTGCACGCCAGGGGATAATAACTAAAGAAATCACCAAAGATTTTGCTACTTACAGCATTTAATTTTTGATTATGTCAGTGTAAGGTGTAGTTTGATTACATGTAAGTTAAGGGTTTTTTTTTTTGTTGTTGTTAAGTTTTAATTTTGTTATGATGGAATATTAGCTGGAAGCAAATGCTGAACTATTTATTGTGTTTTAAGTGCAAATGGGTTAATCTTTCGTAATTGGGCTGCACATAATGTAAATTTTTAGAAAAAATCATGCTTGAAAATATTTAAAAAACCAATAAGATACAGTATCAAACAAACTGCATTTGAAAGTACATTTTTAGGTAGCTTCTATTACAAAAAGTAAGAAGCTACCTATTGCAGCTATTTGGAAAAGCAATTCCAGAAATTTTCAGTATATTTTCACTGATCATGGCCCCCAGACCACAAAACCACCCTTGCTTTCAAATGTTAAGCAAAAATGTTGTTTAGCAAAAATAAGTTGCCATAAATGTAGCCAACTTGGCTGTAGTTGACTAATTTTCGAAATTTTCATTCAAATTCAGTATTGATGAAAACTGGGAATCTTTTATAATCAGGTTCCATGCATTTTATCTTCGTATGTTTGAGTAAAATTAGCCAAATTATTAAAGGCAAGGAATAGAGGACCTAAGGAGTTACCTTTTCCTCCCATTACTAGCCGGATAGACCTTTTCTTTCTATTTAATGGTGTAAAAATTGAAATTGTGTGATGTTTAAAAGTTAATACATTTACAAAAATGCAAAATTGATTGCTTGAGTCATTGCCACTAGCAATATGATGTCAGTGTTATCCACAGACATCCAACTTTATTGATTTATAATATAGATATGTGGGTAAATCATGAAATTAATCTCTCATTTTTATATATGTTTTCAGAGAAAAATCATTCCTCCAGAAGGAAAAGGGTTGAAATATATAATCCGATATTAATGTCTGAAATAATGATTGAACACATTTTTCAAGCTTTAGACATATGTTTTTGCATAACCATAATTTTTGCATACAAATGAAGTTTAATCATAAATTTAAATGTGACTTGATGAAAAAATGGTTGAAAAACACTGATCTAGAAAAGTGGTTTTTAAACTTTCATACCTTCTATACTCCTGGAATTATTATGTCTGCCTGGCTTACTCCTTATTATTATTATTATTATTTTACTTCTAAGTGTCATAATAGAAAAAATGAAACAAAGTAAACAAAAAATGTATACAAATAAATGTAACTTTTACTTTTATTTAATGTAAGCTTTGGCAATTTTTTAATGAAACAGATGCATGTGTTTACTTGTGCATATATATTGAATGTGTGTGTTTCTTGTTAATATAGAATTATATATCATCTTTAACATCTAATGAGTTTATATATATATTTTTTTTTAATACTCATCGATCAAAAACCTCTTTCATCAACTCATTTAGTTGTGCTACACCATATGTTGGATGTCGAATAGATTTGTCATGTACTTTTTACAACCTCTTTATGTAAACAACAAGGAACACGCACCAAACTTTGAGAAACAATAGTGTCTAGGGTTAAAATTTAAATCTTTTATTATCTTATATAAAAAAGCTCAGCTCTATCCACATCTTTTAATCTCGTTTTTTTTTTCAATATACAATAAAGTTTCAATTATCCAAACTGCAGTTATCCAGATCAACAACAAATATTCAGATTTATATCAGGAAATAAAACTACTTAAAAACTAAAACAAAAGACTTTATTGAAATGAGACTTGAATCTATTAATTCATAAAAATATAATTTAGTTGAAATTCCTATTTAAACCAACAGTAAAATTTATAGTTAATTTGAATAATTCTAAGTCAGTATTTCGCCATCACCAGTATCTAAGATACTTTATTTCTTTGTTGTAATACTATTCAAAGAATTCATATGTATTTTAGAAATTACAACAGCACCTTTCAGTTGAAAAGGATGAAATGTTCAATTTAATTCAGAGATGTGGTAATGAGTAAATAAGTAAAAGAGTTGAGATATTCCTTTTTAGCACTTTCCAACCTAGTTAAAAAGTGCTTATGACTTCGGTTTGTCTGGCCGGATGGCCGTCTGTCCGTGCTCTAACTCCCGTAAATATGCTCGGATTGCTCTGCAATTTTTATATGTTATTGTCGTTATCTATGGCACGTTCCCTATTTCAACTGAAGTGTGTAGCACTTATAGTTTTCTTACAGGGACACTCAAAAGAATTCCGTTACATTGTGGTCTATGGGGAAAATCATTTGCGGTTTATTTTTAAAATGTTTCACTATTGTAAACGCATTGAAATTTATATAGATCACTAAGATGCATTAGAAGAAGCTTAATATGGAATAGTAGGTGTATAGCACTTAGAGTTACTTTACAGGGACAGTCAAAATAATTCCGTTACATTACGTCTATGGAGAAAAATCGTCTGCGGCTTATTTAAATAATGTTCCACTATTTTAAACGCATTGAAGTTTATATATATTACTAAGGTGCATTACAAGAGGCTTACTACAGAATAGTGTGTGTATAGCAGTCATCGTTCATTTACAGGGACACACAAAAGAATTCTCTACTGTCTGTTAACAATAATTCCTGGAAGTGCGTTTTAAGTTACTAAACGCGATTTTAATCTTAACTAGTTTTTTGTCTATTACGTGGTGTGTATAAATTCTGTAGATCCTATACAGGGCAGCACAAAAATTCGCGAACAATTTCCGTTTATTGACAGAAACTCCAGAAGGAGAATTTAAACGGTGCTACGCGTTTCCTAACTAAACTAAAATTTAGCATCCTATGTATATATACAAATCTATAGATCCTATACAGGGCTACATAAAAGTATTCGGATATTTTTCCGAATATTGTATATATTGAAAATTCCTGAAATTACGTTTTTAAATATGTTATGCGTTTTCCAAATTGTTTACTTAGATGTCATCTTTCAGCTTATTAAACGGTAATGATTTGTAAAATTATTTTAGAAGCGTTGGAAAGTGCTACATAATCTATGCTTGACGCATGATTTTTCGTTCTTGTTTATGATTGCCCCAGTTATCTGGGATTCTGCATATCCGAACTACGCCCAGAATAGATTAGTCTGGATAATAGGAGCTTTACTATAAATTGTTAATGAATTTGTAATATTGTGTATTTTAGTAACGTTATGTACAGCAGTTATTTTTATTTCTTTCAGTCCTGTTTATATGGATGATTCTATCAATTTTGAAGTAGCATGTCGACGTCTGCTTTGGGGAAAGCTGATCAATGCTGGGCAGACTTGTGTTGCTCCGGATTACGTATTATGCACAAAAGCAGTACAAGAAAAGTTAATTCCTGTCATGAAAAGTGTATTAAAAGAATTTTATGGAGAAGATCCTAAAAAAACAGCAGATTTTGGCAGGGTTGTAAATGAAAAGCACTTTCAGTAAGTATTATATCTTATACTCACTATACAGTTAAACATCCTTACAGATTTTTTTTTAATTTTTTATGCACTATTATTGACTCTTTGTCAATTTTTCCTTGCCCTGAAGCACTTTTATATATAGCATGTTAAAATATTTCTTTATTATGGCATATTTTCCATTAACTTTCTTTTGTACATCACTTAAAATATCTGGGATGTCTGGGTAAAAGAGTTCTAATCTTCTAAACAACTTGACACACAGAAATTGAAATGGTTTATATTAATGTATGGATGATTTGGTTGCAATTTAACATGTATGGAGCATGAATTTGTTGCAGATTTACCTATGTTAAAAATGTCTTATCTGTATAAATTAACTGCATCTAAAGACGTAGATATTGGAAGCTGACTGCGATAACATTCAAAACTTTGTTTCGCTGACACATTTTAATAAAGCATGTTAAATGTATGAATGCTAATTAAAAATATTGTATATGTCAGAAAAAGGACCAAAGAAACAGTTGTTTACATTGTTAATGGACATAATTACATATATTTTTTATTGTTTCTTTTATACGTCTGTCTTTTCTTTAATACATCTTTTACTACAATCTCCATTAGCAATGCATAACAAGGCTTTATTGTACTCTGTAAAGCCCATATATTCAATAAAACATATTTAAAAGATGTTTTACTAAGATAGTTTGAAATAAGGGTTCTCAAAGAAAAAGGACTTGTCCAAAAATCATGAAAATTAACTAACAGCACAATTTTGTAATTGTCCAACAATAGTCATCATTCTGTGAAACCGTTTAGCTGAAAAATTATCCATATCCACTTTATGAGATGAGAAAGTTTTAATTTTTCCATAGTAACAATGCTTCTCCACAGACATTGAGAATTCTTCAATTGTGTTGCAGTGAATTAATGTTAATTTTGCATTATAAATGTATGGCATAAACTCAAATTAATTTCACTTCTATTATTTTACAGGGATCACTTTAGAGAGTTTCAGAGGGGCGGTCCGCCCTCATGCCCTTTTTAGATAAAATCCCACCCTCCTTGCCTTTTTTCCAGGTAGAATTCTACCCTTCTTGCCCTTTTTCCAGGTAGAATTTTACCCTTTTTTTATTCTTGGGTAAAATTCTGCCTTGTTTGCATTGTACTTTCAAAAATTTTTTAGCTATCTTTTATTTTTAGAATGCTAGTATGGTATGTCAGGAAGTGCTCCTCTTTTCCTCTTTATTTCTCTGTGAAATGTT
This sequence comes from Maratus michaelseni, assembly GCA_963931845.1. Lineage (NCBI taxonomy): Eukaryota > Metazoa > Arthropoda > Arachnida > Araneae > Salticidae > Maratus > Maratus michaelseni. The sequence continues at coordinate 255,585,741 of OZ007587.1, forward strand.
TTGATATGTCTAATCTTTGACTTTGAGGGATTCATCTTTCCATTTATCATTTTTTTCCATTGAACAAGACTTAAAGGGTAACTAAGGGTCATTGATTAATTTCACCTTCTCTAGTGAAATATAGTAGTAGATCAGGCATTCTGGCCTTTGACCACATGATAACTTACATAAGCTCTATAAAAAGTTTGAGAATTAGCTGTAGAACTTTTATTTTGTAGATTTTTCAAAACCAGTTTTGCTAAAACCGGGAAAAAGTTATCTGGTGAATAAAAGTTTTAGAGTGAGAAGTTTTTTTAATATCGTAGGAAAAGGGGGAAATAACCGCGAATATAGTAAACCATTTTACAATAAAAATCGGGAGCATAGGTTTAATTTTGCTATTTTTCAAACGGTAAAGTTGTGGAAATTAGAAATGTTATTGGATTTTTTTAAATTAAAGCGTGCTTTAAGCTGTTGCCAGACTTCTCTCCCCACCAGTATATTGGTATATGCACTTATTACAAAAATGCCCTTTTTATGAAATGATGTTCCCTTTTCAACAAAATTGCCCTTATTATGTATAGTGTGCCCTGCCCTTTTTTATGTTCTAGAATGATCCCTGTATTTTAACACAGTCATACTGAATGGTAAATAAATCATGCAAGTAGTAATTTTCCCAACTGAGTGAAAATGTGTCCAGGCTGGGGACTTGAACCCAGAACCTTTGGCTTTAATTGCCAATGCTCTTCTAATTGAGCTATTTGGACGACAACCCACCCAACACAATTCACTCAGATAACCAAAAGTGTAATTACATATCAATTATTTATTGGAGTTCATTTACCTGTGGCTTATTCCCTTTATCTGTCTCAAATAACAAACCAGATGTTATTACCGATATTTATAACCATAATATAGACATATAAGCCAGTCTGAAGTTGTTGGGCATATTAAAGACTGACTCAAGTTGCATATTCACAACATTTTAATACAGGATGGCACAAACATTACACTTAGATTCGCTAAAACGCGTGTAAGCTAAAAAAAAAAGAATATAGGAAAGAACATGGCTTATGAGAAGGTCTCTAGATGAGATCCATCCCAGTACAAAACTAAACAACTACTGTCCTGCACAATACATCTACGCTCAATTCACTTCAGTTCATCTTTGGCAAAATATCCATGGATATTTTGCTGAAAGTGGCAATAGTGCCGTCTATAAGCTATTTAATTTTAGGGAAGGCAGTCATTCTGTTACAGACACCATAATATATGTAATTAATGAAAACAGCTTCCTGCAATGTTAGTTTTTAATTTATGTTTAAAAATCAATTATTTATAGTTTGAATTATTTTTTATATAACTGTATGCAATAAAATTTGTTTATTAATGATGAGCAGGGAAGACCAGCTATGCTCCGTCAAAATTAGCTTTGAGTTCAAATATCATGATCAAAATGACCCACTAATCAAATTTTCTCAAACATGTGACAAGGCCAATTGTCTTCTCATGCCCGAAACTCGTAGGATATAAAATTTAGTCAAAATAGTCTTGACCCACAGTGACTCAAAAATGACCCACTAATAGGATTTTTTTGGGCATGTGACCTAGCCCAATGATTTTCTCGTGCCCAGAAACCGTAGGATACAAAATTTAGTTCAAATCGTCAGAGCCATTTTTAAGATAAAAATAGCTTAACACATAATAAACCATGACCAAAATGACCCACTAATCAAAAATTCTCGAACATGTGACCTAGCCTATTAGTCTTCTTGTTTCCTAAAACTGTAGGATACTAAATTTAGTTCAAATCCTCTGAGCCGTTTTTATGATAAAAATAGTTTGACCCATATTGACCCATGACCAAAATGACCCACAAATCAAATTTTCTCGAACATGTGACCTAGACCAACAATCTTCTCATGCCCAAAAACCATGGGATGCAAAATTTAGTCTAAATAGTCTGAGCCGTTTTTTAGATAAAATTAGCTGGACCCAAAAATGACCCACTAATCAAATTTTCTCGGACATGTGACCTAGCCCAATGATTTTCTCATGCCCAAAACTCGTAGTATACAAAATTTAACCAAAATCGTTAAAGCGGTTTTTTAGATAAAATTAACTTGACCCGCATTGACCCAAAAATGATCCATTAATCGAAAGTTCTCGAACATGTGACACAGCCTAATTGTCTTCTCGTACCGAAAATGGTAGGATGCAAAATCTAGTCAAAATCGTTCGAACCATTTTTTAGATACAATTAGCTTGACCCTGACCCATGGTGACCCAAAATGACCCATTAATCGAATTTTCTTGAACATGTGACCTAGCCCAATGGTTTTCTGGTGCCCCAAAATTTCGTCAAAATTGTTAGAACCGTTTTTAAGATAAAATTTGCATATATATATAACCACACACACACAAAATGTGCTCGTATTAAAATATATAATATACATCTTTATAATTATTGTTGAATGAGCAACTTTAATATAACAATGCTGTTTCATTTTAGTCGTCTCTTATCATTGATGAAGACTGGTGATATTGTAATTGGTGGTGAGCATGATGAATCTATCAGATACATTGCACCTACTGTCATTATAAATGTGAAACTATCAGATCCAATTATGCAGGAAGAGGTAATATTTATAAATAATTAAATAATTTTTCATCTTAATATCTAAACTAAATTATTTCAATGACTAATTTTTGTTTATAGGAGGAAGAACTTTCTGCATTTCAGTGGGTTTTCACTTTTAAAAAAAACTATCAAAATTCTTCTTCCAAATTTTTGGCTTTCTCCTCAACACACAACATTTAAAATCATTAAAGCTCTTTAATTTTCTTTTTAAAAATTCTCTGTCCTTTTTTCTTATTTTGAAGTAGGGTCAATTTCAAATGAGTTACCAATTTAAGATTTACATCACACAGAAAATAATTTCATTTAAATATATTAAAAAAAAAAGGCCTGCATTATTCATTTCCTGTAGTTTAATGTACAGTAAGAATGTGGTTATCTATAAGTTTCTTTCTCAATATTTCAGAAATTTAAAATAAAGTGTTTGATTGATTATTTTGATTGATTTTGCTTTTAAAAAGTAACACTCGGACTTTAAGATATTCATCTTGAATTTCTTGCATTGTATTGTTAGTAAACATACATTTTTATGCTTGTGTATTTTGATAAAATTTGGAAAAATGCTTTTGTTATTTACTTTTTATTCTTGCTATATCTGTTATGTGTTATATTTCAAGATATTTGGACCTTTGCTGCCAATGATAACTGTAGAAGGCCCTGAAGAAGCTATAGACATTATAAATAGCAAGTATGCTGAATTATATTTGATAAATTTACTCATTTAAGCATTTAAAATGGATATAAACTGTTCGCAAATTAAATGAATTTAATTATTATTTTTTAAGTATGATTTTTCTATACATTTTAAAGCACATTTTATATACAGTAAAATATGTGAAAACATAATCACTAGGAGTTGAACAAAAATTTGATTTTGGATAAGTTTCCTGTCAAGAAAATAATTTTCACATTAGACAGAATTCTGTTACAGACAGGTTCCATTTTCACAGGTTTTACTGTATTTTAAAGATATATATATTTATATATATTTTTATTTTTGAAGTTAATTTGATAGGTGTTGACATAGTACATCATTATCTAAAATGTTAAAACTTTTAGTTTTGTTCTATATTCACATCTAAAGATAGAATGACATTGATTGTTTGCTTTAAATCAGGAGAAAACACTTTATTATAAAATAGGAAGAAGAATGGTCATTTTTCCTGTAAACCATTGGCAGGCAATTGAAAATTAAAAGATTTTGGTATTGATTCAATATGAGATGTTTAAAATCTTTTAAGAAATATGTTAAGTGTTTATTTTAAATAAACAAATAATGATAAATATTTTAAGTGTGAGGTATTTATCTATTTGTCTTATTGGTAAAAATAATAATATAGTACACACCTTTAGTTAGAATTGTTTACAGTAATGAATCAGTTACAATGTAAATAATTACCATGTCCCCAAGAAAACTTCTACGTATGACAAGACAAAATGTTATGTTTTTAATGACAATTTATAAGATAACTAGCTGTTACCCGTAACTTCGTTCACGTAACATTAAAAAAAGAATAAATGCATTAACTTAGTAAAACATTTCACTTGATAATTAACAACATATATAATTAACCAAAGCTTTATCACATTTTATAGGAGACCATACGGTATTTCTTTGCTATAGGGGCCTTGACATAACCCAGTCTTAAAAAAGTGAAATTTCATGCCCAATAATATATACAATCACGAAAATGAAACTGCAACTAATGAAAAAAGGAGGACCAAGTAAAATCGTGAAAATCGAGGAATTCCTCTTCGTAAAACGAAAAACAACACTGGCAGAATTCTTCTATACAACAGTGCATTTTAGGTGGTATTTGATGTACAATTTGTATATGTGTGCATTGCTAAATGGGCATTATTATATTGTTTATTTGCATAGACATATGTTATATATTTCTTACTACATTATCTTGTTTATGTATATATTAAATTAAGTGCTTCACGCTAAGTGGTGTAAGAAGTGAACAAACTGCTTGTGGATTTTATAAATTGATAGATATTTCACAAAGATATAACAATCTGATGCGATTCTAAAATGTAAATAAAGGTTGCTAGAAAGTACTTTAAATTCTGCCCAATTTAACCTCGATATTTTCTCTATTGCGTCAAGAACACTATAAGCAAATAAATACCGACGACACAAATCTGATAATCTAAATTTACATATTTTTGTTAATATATATAGGATTATTTTGATTTATTTCATGCGCTTGAAATTTTTTACGCTTTCTCTAGGGTTAGGTGTCGAATAAATGTACTTTCTTGTTATTTTATTTTGCCATTTCTATTTATTCTATTTTCCATTCATTTCATTTATGGATATTGATTTCATTTACATATTCGTGTCAAAGAATATTCTTTAAAGTTATTATCAGGATTAGGATAGGATTCGATTAGGGTTAGGATTAGGAATAAAAATTGAACGACAATGGCATGACCGATTCAGGTTTAAAGTATGAACCAGGAAGTCTATTTACATCATGAAGCAATAAGAAAATTAGAAAATTATCGGCTAATATTTTTTAATATGTTTTACAGTCATAGTTGGCATCAAAGGTGAGCGGGGAAATGATCATCTAAAATATCATTAAGTGTTTACCAAGCAAAACACAAATCTGGTTACAACAATGTATTTCATTTTGCGCCAAATTTCACCTGATAAAAAAAAAAAAAATCAAATTGACTATGGACCTAATTACAGACCCCTAACCTTCCTATTCTCACAAATGTTCTACCTATATGTAAAAAAAATTCTACTGTATAGAACGCGCTTTCACGTTTATAATGTTATGAATTGGCACGATCGGCTTGTTCAAGTTTACACAATTCAGCTGGAAGAAAAGATTCATTACTTTTTTATTTCTTCTTTGCTTTTGCATTACGCGAATTTGTTAGTAAAATCTATTTTCTTTTCGATAACATTGTTGTTTTTTAAGTTTAAAAAATATTGTAATTTTACTTAAACATTGCTTTAAAATCTATGCAATTTTTCTTACCCTGCAAGACTTTACAAAAATCTATTATGAAACAACTTTAAAAAAAGCTATATTAAAAAAAAAAAAAGTTTTTCCTATTTTAAAACTAAAAGAAATGTAAAATTAAATTCCGGTTCGAAACGACGATTTACAAATAATGTGTTTTCGATTGTGGGAAAATGATAGAGGAAAAATGCTGTTACTTCGACACAATCATATTAAATCTTTAGCTTTTATGAGAAAAGCAACTTTCTTTTAAAAAAGATTAGTTATTTTTATTAAGATTTTCTGATTTTCGATACGGATAATTTTGCGATGCATATCATTGACATTTGCCATCCAATTTTTTACTTTTTATAATTTAAATTAAAAATATGGTATCTTTATGTTAGCCGTGTGCAGACGATAAATCGCCAACCTATCCCATCATTCGTATTGAATTCATTAAAAATATAAATCTTTCACTCATTTCATTTAAAACACAGAACTTTAATTTACAACACATACATTTAAAATACATATATTACGTACATTTAAAATAATTCCTTTCATGTGAAAAAGAAAAAGAAAAAGAAAAAGAAATTAATCACAAATAATTTGATAACCCAAGATCATTTTATTTCAACATAAAAACAAATCTGTTTTATTTTTCTATATATGACATCATATTCGCTTGCTTTCCATACTTACTCGTATTTATGCACTTTGAATTATTATCAAATATTTGAAAACGCGCGTTTTATTTCTAATATGACATCATTTCATATTCTGTTTAATTCTTAAATAATTCATTTCCTTTTCATTTTTCACGCGGAAAATTTTCACTTGAAAATAAATTGTTGATTAAAAATTATTACTCAGGTGTTTTATTTTATATTGGCAACGATAAAGTATTAGCAACGGTAAAATAAATTTAACCATTTTAAAAAAAGCTGCAAAACCGGGCCCTTTGGGCCAAACCAACCAAACCAACCAACCATTGTAAAATATACGAAAAAATGTCCATTTATTCTGTATGAAAATAATGAAAATTTTAATTTTTAAGAAAAATATTGAAATAAAATAAACGAAAAACAGCCTATATTCATTTGAGGGTTATAATCAACTTATATGCAAAGATACATGATAATTAAATGCTTCATTTTGACGCTGGCTTCAGCCTAACATTTGCACACAATCAGATTTATAATATTATTAGGATTCAGTTGTATCATATTGTTTATGAATTTGTTAAAATTGGCTTGTCTCCATTACTTACTGAAAATGTTTTTGAAAAGATTGGGAGAAAGGTTAATTTGCTTTTACATTTGTATATTGATAAATTGCATGGACATTATTTTTATTGGGAGAAGGGGTTATGCAAAATTAATCGCATGAATTTATTAATAGATTCTTTTATGTGTAATAAAAACTAGTCAAAGAATTTTAGATATATGAATATTTAAGTACAATTTTTTTTTTACTTTCGTAGGTAACTGTGTTTCACAGTTATTCAATATTTAGGTTATTCTACAAAAAATTTAACTTTTTCGGTACGTAGTAGTTAATTTTTGACATAATATTATTCTTATTTAAATTTTAAGAGGGGAAATATCATTTTTTGGTTTAATTTTTTTCTTTTAATTGTTTACGTTTGGAAAGTAATGTTTTCCAGAGAATGACCAATTTTCTTTCTGCTTATTTTTTAAGCAAAAGAATTTAATTGCTAAGAAAATATTTGTTTTTGATAGTTTTACTGATGTATTGGATTTCCTTTTCATATTTATTGAAAGTACTTGTATCTAAAATTCACATTTTCTTTTCTTTAGAGATAAGCCTTTAACATTAAACATATATTCAAAGAAGTCTCAGGTTATTCGTAAATTGCTGGACAATACATCAAGTGGAAGTGTGTGTGTCAATGACTCTATAGTTAATCTCTCCAGTAAGTAGCATTTGTATTTGTTCACTTTTTATTTGATAACTCTTCTAGAAACAGATTTTAAATAATTAAGCAAAACCTAGTCATATTTTTCAAATGTATGTTTATTACAAACAAAAAGTCATAAAAAGTATCAACATTTAAATACTCACAGATCTGAAATTTACTTTTCCTGCCAGAAAAGGGTTTTTTTCTTATAATTTTGTGAGAAAGGAATTTTTTTTCTCCTTTTAATGTATATTTGCTTGATAAGTTGTTTCTTATTTTGATAAATAAGATTATTACAAAATGAAAGTGATATAAAATTTTGAATCAAATTATTTAAAGAGGGTATACAGAATTCTGCTAAATTAGAGGCAATTAACCAATCTCCTGGTTTTTCTGGTGATGCATGTGAAATGTTTCAGATCTACCAAATGTTTTAATTTTATTGTATATTCATTCTGGTTTTTTTTAAACTTTGTTCCAGGAATATGATTTTAGGTGAAAGTGTTCTTATTTTTTACTCCCATACCTCATCATATCACCATTCATCATATATTTTACAAGTTTTTTGGCTTCCTTGCAAAGCAATTAACACTCCAGCTAGGGTGACTACTGATCATAAAAATCATGAAATATGAATTTATCATCTGGTCGCAAATTTGGGCAGTCGAGTCAAGCATCATGCAGAATCTTTTATTATTCAATCTTGTTCCATCCACCACATCTCTGCAATTATATTAAACTCATTTTATTAAAAGTGAAAACATAAATGAAAAAAAAAAGTATTTAATTTTTATACACATCTTTTTCACCATTATAAATAAATGGTTTAAATCCTCTATCTGTGAATTCATTGAATTTGCTGCTTTTCTGCAAAACAATTTTAAATAATTTGATATTAAATAACGCAAACTTGTTACATATATGTAGCAAATTTACTAATTTATAGTTATATTTGCAAATTAAAAACAATATGCAATAATTAGAATCAACATTAGTAAAAATCTTGTGACCACGCTGTGTTCCTGTTTTTGCAGGGAAGATGTTGGCAGCTACAATTTTCTGTATTTTATTCTTGTTAGCAGACTAGTGCCCAGGATATTAACCTTAAATATATCTAAAATTACCTTACTGTTTCCCAGTATTACTTTAAATATATTTTGCTATACTGGTTGATTTTTCCAAAATCTCTTTCCAAGTATGGAATTTATTTATTTATTTATTTAATGTTCTGACTACAAGATCACATGCATTGTAATAGCATCAGTTATTAGTGATAAAACGGTTACTTAGGAAACCAGTGCTAACACTTTTTCCTCATTAAAGTTCTGTTGCATTAAAAAAAAAAAAATCAAAGGCCTTACTTTCTTTAATTATTAATTTTAAAAACTTTCTTTTTTTTTTATTTTCTTTTTAAACTAATAATAAAAGTCTGTTCCATATGGGAATATAAATTAGCCTTTCTTTAATTAATTCTAAAAACTTTCATGTTTCATATATTTTTTTTTATTATTATTTTTTTATTATTATTATTTTTTTCAACTAATAATAAAAATCTGTTCCATACATGAGTATAAAATATGATTGGATGGATAAAGTGTCAAATAGATACTGGTTTATAAAAACTTCTCATTTTCAGCTACATGGAGGCTTTTTCATTAAAACAGTCATGAAAAACTCAAAAATCGTTGTAAGAATTCTGAAAAAACTTTATTGAAGAAAGAACATTTACTATATTGGGCTAAAGATTGAATTTGGATTTGTTATATAAGTGGATCAAAATCGCAGCAAACTTGAAAAATTTGGGAAATATGCAAATTGTTCTGTTCAATATAAAACAACAAAAAATCTAATAAAAAATTCCCAAAATTTGAGCCTAAGGTACATTTGGACTTGTCTTAGTCTGTCCAGAACAAAATTTGCAAACTTCTATGTACGATAGATTTCTCTAGCCATTACCAATCAACAGATAAATACATGCACAAACAAAAACTTTCTTTTACTAATGTAGAAAAAATTTTCATTAATATAGTTTTTTTTTCTAGTTGATGCCTTACCTTTTGGTGGTGTAGGTAAAAGTGGAATGGGTGCTTACCATGGAAAATATTCGTTTACTACTTTCTCGCACAAGAAGGCAGTACTAATGAGAAACTACTCAGTGCTTGGTGAAAAGCTGGGAATGTAAATATTGTTTGTTTGTCTTTTCTGAGTTTTAAAGAACTTTCAATATGTATATGTAATAAAAGATTTTAATTCTTATTTAATAGATGAATACTCTTCCTTTCTTAAACTGTTATGTTGTGTCTAATCATTTCATTAATATTCTGTTTATTTAATTCTATATCAATAGTTAAATTTCTTTTCTTTATTTTGTTCTTTACTTTTTATATTTTTGTACTAATATTTCTGCCATTCTTTAAAAAAAAAAAAAAAAAAAAAAAACTATTTCCTGTTTTATCTAATGTATCACAAGTTTTACTGGTATCATCACTTTTTCACATACACATACCCAATTTTATTTCATTTTTTAATATCATCTACTCTTTAATTTTTTAATCTCTAAATTTAATTTTGAAATAAGATTCATTGATGCACTCTGGACTTCAAGAGATTAATATTTCTTTGTTTGATATCTCTCAGCCATTCTCCTGTTTATATTTCTGAAGAACAGTAAATATACTTAGATGATTCTAGGATCTGAATACAGTCAACTGTGCAATCCACATAATTTGAGGCTGAAGATTTTGTGGATTATTGCCGAAACGTCAGTTGAGGCTCACTGTGGAGACCCGAAAAGTTTTTGGTTTCTGTCTGTCTGTCTGTTCCGCAATAACTGACGCAAAAATGATCTGATTAGTTTGATTTTTGGTAGGTATGTTGGTGAGGTACCCGAAATTAGCTGTATAGTTTTTAGTTACATTTGGTTCATTCGTTCGGAAAATATAGAACATTTCTTTGTATGTCATAATGCTTTCCTATGGGAATTCAGACAATTTTGAAATTTTTCATTCGTTGAAAATAAAATGGCACATTTGATTAATGTATTTAAACGGTAAGTTATGAAGGCTAAAATTTATCAACTAAGGTCTTAAATTAGTCAAATTAATTTGAAATTTTGTTAATACATTCGTCAGATTTTTTTAAATGAGGTGTATAAGAGATCATAAAAAGTTATCACAAAAAATACTTTATAGTGCCAAATCAAGGTTGCTATTTAGTGAATTGGCAGTGGGCACGATTATGAATGATTACACAATAGGTTTAAAAGTTTCCAAATAAGCCTATTTTGGGGAGATTTTAGTATGCTATTGCCATCGAATTAGATCAGGATGTACTTAGGTCAAATAAATATTGTACAATGACCATCAAAACTGTTTTTCCGAAACAAAAATTGTAATAATACTAGATTTCTGAAATAGATAAGTGAAATAGATAGTAGATTCAGTTTACATTTCCATAAGTTACTTTTGTACACGAGATATTATCCAACTTATCAATCAGATACGAGTGTTTCATGGTTGGCAGGTAAGTAAATATTGCTATTTAGGTATTAGGATAACATGAAATTATTTTCAAAATTTTTGCTTATCGTAATAAAACCATTGTGCAGAACGAAATGTAAGATATACTAGAATCATTCACACAAATAATAGGAAATCACGAATATAAATTTAATAAGATTACAGAGGGTTCAGCGGGGCAGAGCCCCCCCCCCCCTTAAGAAATGTATTTTTTTAATCTAAAAAATAGAAGTCAGAATATTATTGCATAAACCGTGTTTAATTTAACATTTCTTAGTTCTGAAACCTTCGAATTATTTTATATGCATATAAATATATATGTAGTAATTTAAATAATTTAATTTGTGGATTGTAAGATGTTAAATATTATGAAAAGTGAGTTTAAAAAACATTGACTTTCAGAGCTGACATTGAGGCTCCTGATCTGTAGGTTTACTAGTAGATAACTGTTTTGTTCATGTTGTTATTTCTTTAGTCTACATGCAAATTAAAAATAATTGCATGAAAACTAAAATAGAAAAAAATGTATATATAGTGCAAAAGTAGCTTAATGTTTCTAAATATATTAATTGATATGATTATTTATTATAGTTGCTAATTAAAAATAAATATATATAAGCATGTATAAGTCAAATTTATTGTAAAATTAACAATTGTAATCTTTATAATCACACTAAGAAGGTGTATTTTATACCACTAAAAGAATGTGGCAAATAAGTTTCAAATTTTAGTTTCTTTAATTATAAAAATTATTACTTGGTATTCTATTTTTTTTTTTTTTTTTTTTTTTTGTCAACACATTCTATTCCTAGTTTTAACATAAATATTTTAAATAAATTAAACAACATGTACAATTCATAAATTTAAAAAAGAAAAGAAAATGTCTTCATTTTACTTTCTAAGAATAAAATAGAGACATTTAATCACAGTACTCTCATTTGAATTCTTGAAGATGCTTAGTTTCACCTCCATTTATCAATAGAGTCTGCATCAGTTTATGCTGTATTTTCCAAAACCTGTAGTTTTTAAGACCAACTAAAAATGTCGCACAGTCAGAAAATCCACTTGCCAGTGGTGAAGTACATTGATGTATTTCTGCACTCCTGATTTGGATTTAGTGTCTGGGAAACCACTATTAGTTTGCTTCACATTTGGGCAGCTGTGTTTTGATTATTTTCCCTTTTCATATTATTATTCAGTTTCAAATTATTTGTGCATCAAGCCATTCTAATTTCAATTGTTTACATATACCTTATTCTATTCAATTATTAGGGAATGCAATTGACTTTAGCAAAATATTTAAATTCTGTGTGGTCACTGACATGCTAAAAATCTCCAATTTAAAGCATTGTTATAAAATTACAAAGTAAAACAATTACTAAACATAGACTGTAATGCAACCAAATTATGTTGTTTAGCATTGTAAATGCCATGGAAGCAATAGGAAGCATATTTTAAGGTAACCATAACATCATATTTAAATTTCATGGCCGTCTGATTTAAACCATTTTACAAAAACACTTACATGATTTTATACACACCAGTGGACTTGTGTGGGGCTTTCACTCTGAAAATTTAAGATTATTTGCTGATACTTTTTTTTTTTCCATAACCTTAAACCCAGTTTTTAATTATACAACATGTTTTAACAAAATGTGAATTTATTATGTCAAAAGCCTGCCCAAAAACCTTTTGAATGATACCTCAGTCATGATTGTCTGTTTTGTATGTACATAGAAAAAAAGTGATATTGACATCAGAAATAATATATATGATAGAGTTGATTTATTTGTTTGTTTGAATAGGGCCAGATATCCTCCCTATTCAGTGGAAAATGTCAAATATTTAAGGAAGTTATTGAAAAAGCGACCAAATATCCTTCCACCTCATCTGGAATATGTTGGTGTATTTGCCTTGGGAGTGCTTTTTGCCATCATTATGAAAGTCATTCTACATGTAAGTAGTAAAATTTCTACAAGTGAATCATGATAAAACTTAATTTTTATATTTTTAATCACCAATATTTTAATAATTTATATTAGAACTCTTCTTAAATTAAATTTATTTAAACTTTATATAAAAGTAAATAGGATAATTCACCAAAATATTGACCGAACAATTTACAATTAAACCTTTGATTTTAAATTGTTTTGTGAATATTTTGGAATTGTAACCATTCAATCAAAAGAAAATAAACAATTTATCTGGGCATAATTTGTTTGTATATACTTATTGTCTATAATCAAGCCTCATATGGTTCTTAAGTCTTAATTTATTTTAATGTCAAATTATATTTTGATTTTTAAACTCAAATTCAATTAAAATGTATTTAGATTTTGAGTTTTATTTCCATGATTTGTTTCTGGCTAAATTCATCATTAATTAATAATCAAATCATTTCAAAATTTTCCATTCTTTAATTTTTGTAACCCCAACTTATTTCATATTTATATGATGACAGCTAAAAATTCAATCAGAATCTAGTGCGATGGTCTAGCGTGATGTTGTTTTGGTTTTGAAGTCCGGGCACCAATGCCTGCTTAAGGATTTGCCGTCAGCAAGGTTGGATCTTTTATGTTTTAAATAATGCCATTTTAAGGAATTTCTATTATATTTAAATCACTGATGCCGCTAGATGTTTGAAATCTTGGGTTCCTGGGACCCAGACACTTCCAAAAAACTGAATCTTTTTGTAGAAAAGTGGGTCCTCTTTTAGGAATATAGACAAATTTAATGTATTTTAAACAAAATATGCCTCTTTTGCGGTCTTTCAACACAAAAATTATGCTTCTTGAAGGATCCATATCCAGGATCCCTTGAAGGATCCATAAAAATTATATTTATGCATCCCTCCTCCAAAAGTTAGTTTAAATGATGCGCTGTAGCGCATCCGCAACATCACTGCGGGTGATGTCATCATGTATTAATTTGCCTAATCCTAAATTATTTTAATTTTATAAAGTGACCAACTTCTATTAATGGTATTTTTGTGGAATTCTATAAGAGCTCACTCAGCATTCAACTTCCTTCTTGTGATCTTCATGATCAAAAGTTGAACATTCAAGAACTCTTCTTCCTTGTTTTTACATCAAAATGGAAGAGGATTTTGATCCATTCCAGAATTGTTGTTGTTTCAGCCTAATATGTTTCTATCTATACAAGTTTTTTCTTGCGTGGTTGATCTGCCTAAATCATTCACTAGTTCCGAGTTTAAAGAATTTTTGAAGGTATTAGTTTTAAAATTAGGAAATTAGGAAAATCCTCAGGTTGGATCTTTTATGTTTTAAATAATGCCATTTTAAGGAATTTCTATTATATTTAAATCACTGATGCCGCTAGATTTTTGAAATCTTGGGTCCCTGGGACCCAGACACTTCCAAAAAACTGGGTCTTTTTGTAGAAAAGTGGGTCCTCTTTTAGAAATATAGACAAATTTAATGTATTTTAAACAAAATATGCCTCTTTTGCGGTCTTTCAACACAAAAATTATGCTTCTTGAAGGATCCCTTGAAGGATCCATAAAAATTATATTTATGCATCCCTTCTCCAAAAGTTTGTTTAAATGATGCGCTGTAGCGCATCCGCACCATCACTGCGAGGGTGATGTCATCAGGTATTAATTTGCCGTAATCCTAAATTATTTTAATTTTATAAAGTGACCAACTTCTATCAATGATATTTTTGTGGAATTCTATAAGAGCTCACTCAGCATTCAACTTCCTTCTTGTGATCTTCATGATCAAAAGTTGAACATTCAAGAACTCTTCTTCCTTGTTTTTACATCAAAATGGAAGAGATCCATTCCAGAATTGTTGTTGTTTTAGCCTAATATGTTTCTGTCTCTTTCATCACAAGTGGGAACAGTTTTTATTATTTTACTTTCTCCATATGACCATAAAAGGAGGCACATACTGTGGTGTGGGGTTATTGCCTATGCAAATGCCCATTCAGAGCCATATTTCTCATGTTTAAACAATGGAATTTAATTGATTATTTTATGGCATCTAAAACTATTCTTGCATTGTTCAAATAAAAATTAAATCACAGGCAAGTTCTATTCCTCAGATTTTACTGTACTTTAATATTTTTGCCTAGAAGTGTATGTACTATTTAACTTTAAAAAGAATTTTAATTGTAGAATAATAACTATTTAAAAACGTATGCATTTCTTGCAAAAACTCTTGTGTCGGTTCTCATTTTATTCGGCCTGATTTTGTACGGGCCTGAAAATTTCAGCCCCTACAAACCTCTAGGCAAAATAAAGTTTAGGACCAGCTTGGCCCAGTCCGAGTGTGCAGAAAAAAGTTGGGCCCAGCCCTGAAAGAGTAATGACTAGGGCTGACATGGCCTGAACCTGTAGAAAAATGTTAGGCCCGGCCCAGCCCTGCCTAGAAAGAGTAAAGATCAGGCCCAGCCCATGCAAACCTTTAATGTAACCATCAAGAATATGACAGTGGGATACGATGCGTATTGATAGGTGATTTCAACACTTGTGACGGAAATTTTAAAACTAATACCTTCAAAAATTCTTTAAACTCGGAACTAGTGAATGATTTAGGCCAGAGTTCATTCTAGGCGTTTTTCGCGGGGCGGGCCGCCCTGCCTGCCCTTGTTTACAAAATCTGCCGCCCCGAGGGCCCCACTGCTCTAAAACCCCGCCCCGTGTGCCCTAACACCCAAAAACTCGGCTGAATGAAAAAAAAAAAAAAAAAAGCTCTAAGTAAAGTTTATCGTTAATTTCAAACGAACTGTAACTATTTCTATCCAATTCATTGCTTTTTACACTTCCTGCCCCACCCCCACCCACGTTCCCAATAGCATACACACGCGGACACCAATTATTTTCAGTTGAATGCCCCATTCCTTTCAGCTGAAGGTCCGAGCTGCGCGTTAGTCATAAATTACTCTCTCCCTCTCTCATGTTGGTGGAAATGTCAACATAGGAACAACAACAGAAATGAGATCCCCCCCCAAAGATATCTCCTGATATTTTCTCTCCAAAGGGTAGTTGAGACATATGAAGATGACCAAAAACACAAAAGATACAGTTCATAGGATTGGTTTGTAAACTGAAAGAAACGTACGTGCAATGGGAGCATAAGAAGAAATATTGAAATCATCTTTCATGTTAGTGAAAGATGTAAAAAAAAAAAAAATCGATTTATTAGAAAACTAAACTGATTTTTTTATTAAAAAGTTAATTATAAAAAATATTTTTGAATCCCGGATGTCTCAATCTGTTAATTCTATAGCATGCATAAATCGGGACAGTACGCATGCCCGGCTGTCTCTTTAAAGGGCCCTTGGCGCAAAAATAAAATTTAAGACCTTACAACTTTTTTTCCAAAGTAAAATAATAATAATTGCTTCGTAAGGGGCTCCGTATATGCGCGGAAACTAGGCGCAACCCCCTTTTTTAATACTATCTTTTTTCTTTTGTCTCGTTTCAATACCTTCTACGCTTCTATTCGCCGCGCCGTACTCCCCACTTTATGGCCGTCATTCTTCGCACGTTTTCATATTTTATGAAAAGCACTCCGTATTTTCCTTATTTTCCCAGCTTTGATTCATCGAAAATTTATTTTTTCTTACTCACTTTACTATAAAATGTTTATTTTGAATAACTGAAATAATTGAGCCTCATTTTAACTTTCAGATGTTGACTCATGAGGACGCATATTCTTTTAAGTCTTAAATGGAGGTTTTATAATTAATAATATAAACACGCCACGAAGGAAATGAAAAACATCAAGCGCTGTGTTGAAAGCTAAAAGTTTACTATTTTCATCCTTTATCTTTCTTGTTCTAAAAGTCTCTGTGTCCTGCCTGAATACAATTAGCTAGACTAAGTTTTTTATTCAAAATAAATTTCGTTTCAGCTTATTAATTTTGTTCCGATTTAAGATCTCGGCAAATCATTCGCATTCCGCGGGATGGATCTCGCAATCCTCAAATTCTGCTTATTAATTAACCCGAACTCTAATTAACCCGAATAAACTCTTTAAAGCCAATCTATAACCCAATCCGAATCCAACAACAACAACAACAAAATTGATCTACTCTCGCCTCAAACTCGAAATACTTCAACGTGATATCCACAATCAAAGAAAATTTGATAATTTAATATAATTATCGAAAGATAATTCATAATCATATCTCAATATCTATTTTATCCTTGTATTTGCGGAGTTTCGCTGATCATTTATTTTTCAAACGAACCTCGAATTCACCGGAGTTAGCCACTACCTTCGTCATTGCAGAGATTCGTAGAGAGGGGATAAGCCCGCTCTGATCACGAATCAACCGAATATTGAATTATTGTGCTTTTATATTAAAGCCCAGATTAGATTCAAATTTTCAGCATCGTCATTCACGTTGCCAAAATTTCCCGGCACGGGCCAAACCAAACAATTTTTCGGGGCTCGGTACAGTATAAAAGTTAGGTCTGCCTCGGCCCCGGCCCGGTATAAAAGCAAAAAGTTCAGCCGACGGAATTTCTACAAAACATGCCGATATTTCTGAGTCAACATTACCCTAAAATTAAAATTATTCAAAAAGCACACTTATGCATAGATTTTATTTTCAGATTATGTTCGAAATGCATGGAATGCAAAATATCAACAACATTAATGACCATTTAGACAATTAAGTACATAAACACTGATTAAAAAATTGATTCAGACAATTACATTCAAATGAAGATTTAGTAAGAGAAGAAAAATCAGGATATGAAAAATCCGTTATAGACAGTTTCCATTCTTAGCAGGTACATCGTCTATTGTATATGTATTATATTCTTTTTGCACAGATAAAGGTATGTTCGTTTAAGACAGGATTTCGTCATAGACAGGTACTATTTCATACGTTTTATTATATTTTAATTAATTAATTAAATATATTTATTTATTTTTGCCTAGAAAAATGTATGTGCTATTCTTTAAAAAGAATTTTAATTTTAAAATAATGGCAATTTAAAAATTTATACATTTTTTGCAAAAGTTATTTTGCCGGGCCTCATTTTACTGATTTTGCATGGGTCTGAAAATTTCGGTCCTGACAGACCTCTAAGAAGAATGAAGTCCAAGCTAAGCTTGGCCTAGAAAAAATAAGTCTGGCCGGCTCTGTCCGAGCCTGCAGAAAAATAAGTTATGCCCGGTTCTAGTCTCGTGAATGAAAATTTTCCCGAGCATGACCCATGGGCCCGGCCGATGAGAATTTTTTTTTTTTTTTTTTTTATGTAATAGTTTTAGAGATAATTAATGTTGCTATTCTGCACTGCCGCAGCAAAGGGGAAAGGGGAGATTTGGGGGTTAAAACTTCTCCCAGAGCATTTAAAAACTGATAAGATCTTGTGTTAAGATAAATATAGGATATGTAAAAACCAAAGTAAAGAAAATCATAAACAGCGTGAAATTTTTATAATATAACCGTTTCAAGGGTTCATAATAAGATCAGCTATTTGAACACAAAATTAATGAAAGAAAAAGTTTGAAGCAATATTAGCAAAGTAGTATGTATGTATGTAACTGCTTTTTCTCTTTCCCCCCACATTTTCTTTTTTTTTTTTTTTTTTTTTTTTTTCTTGTCTGTAGATTGAAGGAGAGACTTTTATGAAACACAAATGCTAAATTATCATTTCTTGTGCTTTTCATTATGTCGATTTTTATGTTTCACGTATTTAATAAACTCTACCTTATGAGCATGTAGTAATGCAATGAAATTGTCCCCCTCCCCTGCAAATGAAGATCGTGACTGCGCCACTTTAGTCTTTATTCTATGGCTGGCGGACATATAGTCTAAAATGTACTTTAAAATTTTCGCATAAATATACATGGAGTATAATTTTTTGTAAACTACTTCCGTTATCGAGTTGTAGCGCCTCGGAAATTTGATTTAAACCGCCAATTTTGACACCATATTTTGAACGACGTCCCGTTTTTATCGAAAAATGGAAAACGCTATTCGATTTCATAGTCTCTGAATAAGAGCATATGCCAATTAATTGCATTTACGAATAGAAAAGAATTCAGAGATGAGTCAGAAAATAGTCACTTTGGATTTGAGAATAGTGTTGAGGAGAAGGCCAGCTCTGCACATAGTCCTTCACAAAAACATTTTTTCGTTGGAAAATAATAAAATTGAGTTTTTTCTGTTTGTCAGTTGGTTTCATGTAATTATTGGAAGAGGAAGAGTCAAATTTAGGTTAGGTGTCCGTAGGATACTGGCGATGGAAACCAAGCAAAAATAACTCGTAAATTACTATGTCGACCATTATCCCTTTGATTTTATTGCCCTTCGAAGAGGAATAAATAAAGAAGAAAAAGTATGGGCATTGTGTAGAAAGACACTCCTGTCTTGCTCCTCCCACCCCTGAACGTGAGGCCAGTTTAAAGAATATATTAGTCAGGTTCTTTGGTGAGACTTTTTCTGAGCATAGATATTCCCAAATTAGATAATTTAATAAAAAAACCATGAGTTAAAATTTTTTGGCATTGGTAAATAATATCGACATTTTAAGTCTGTTTACCAGTCCGATTTATTGACGATCTGAGGCAGTAGAAAAGGGAGAAATATATTTGTTTTCTGTCTCTTAGTAATATTTAAAAACATGAAAGTATTGCTCCCTCAGAGGATATGATTGCTCCCCCATTTTCTTTTCCTTTTCGGGGGGTGGGGGTGGCCCATTTCTGATTGGAGCAAAGGCGAATGATGAAAAATTTGACCATCTTCTTTCTGTATACGGCTGATCGGCCGTGCTTTTTGTATAGTCAGCATTTCGAGTATCAGAATTGTCTAGTTACTTTTATTTCTAAAAATTAGTGGAGTTTTGAGTGCGTAATTTGTATTTTAAAAATCTGTTATTCAACGATAAGGGCTTCAGAGAAAAATGAGGGAGAAAATACTGCATTTGGAGAAGAAAAAAAAATTATAAGTTGACCCCCCCCCCCCCCCCCCCCCCCGACACACACCAGGAAAATATGGGTAAATATTCTTCTCTCTCTCTTTTTTTTTTAAATATGTAAAATATCTTTTCAAAACTTATCCTTAATCTCAATGATCAGGTTTTATTGCATTGTATTTTTAAAATATTAAACACTGAAATATTGATATATTCATTCTTTTAAAAAGCATTTACCTCAATGCATATCAACTAATGTAGCATATTTCTCAACTTTATCCTCCAATTTTAGAGGTCTGCAAGGACTCGGGCCTCACTCGTGTCCAGCCCGCACAATGAAGGCATTTTTTTAAACGGGCCGGCAAAATAAAGAATTTTTTAAACAGGCCGGATAGATAAAAAGAATTAAGCGGGCTGTCTGGCCCAATATAACAAATTTAAAAGGATCGGGTAAAGCTGACAGTATATGAAAAAATTTAAATTGATCGTGCAGGGTCGAGAATAAGTTCTGAACTTTTAACGGACTCTTTGGAAACATTAATTAAACTGAATTAAAAATCACAAACACGCAAATATTAAATTATTAATTTAATATAAATATGATATTCAAAATTATTATTACACTATAAATAATATTTAAATTAAAAATTCCCGCTAAAATTGCATAAATGTGGCAGCCAAAATTTCGGCATATGGACTCTAATCGCAAATGATATATCATTACCCTTAACACATTACCAATAAACTAAATTTAGAAAACAAAAATATAAACATGAAATTAATAATTTGTTATAAATAATAAATACGGAATTGAAAAAAAGTATCTTAAATAAAATACCGTGTTTGATTGGGATAAAATGAAGTTTATTTTCACCGAGCCGTACATTAAAATTATTTACAAATGAGCAATAAACATATTGATTTTATTATTTAGCTCTAGGCACAAATAAGATAACGCTACATCCAATTTTGTCAATTAACTCAGATATAAAAGTACTATTTCATTTTAATCATTTATAAAAGAATTTGTAGATCAGAAATGCAGGCATAAAAAAAAAAGCTTTTAAAGCTGTTCTCAAAAAACTATATATATATGCTGATCAACAACGCGGAACTTTCTGATAATTCACAGATTCATTTTTAAACGTAAAAGCATCAAATCTGCTGACATAATTATCAAAGTGACTTGAAATCGAATGCGTTTTTCTGTTTTCGATAAATGTATTAAATCTTGAGTTATAGATCTTTCTCGAGCTGTCTCATCCGGAAATTCTGTTCTAAATTAACTTTAACAGCATTTTCTAAATGATTTTTTCCCCTTTATCAAAAAACGAAAAACGCTATTCAATTTTGTAAAACATAAATAAGGCTACCAGCTAGTTTTATATGTTAGATTAAAACTGACTTATATTTTAAATATTTTTTCCACTCTCTCTTCCCGGACCTGACTATTATAATTTTCCTTCAAAATTAATTTCTAGAAAACAAAACCAGACTTTCCAATCTGGTTCTTATCGGTCTATCGACAAGAAATTTCATGACCTACTTTTATTATTCCTCTCCACATGGAGAGATAAAGATCAGAAACATATGATTCATGCTAACTAACTACGAAATGAAAAACTGTCTTCTTTCTCTCTCTCTCTTTTTATTTTTTATTTTTTTCCACTCCTCTATCATTATGTTTGATACATTTTAGTTGTCAGAATCCCAAATTAATAAATAAAGATTACAATTAGAAGATTTTGTTTTGAAAAGCGTTTACAATAATACTGCATACAAAGTAATTAAAAGGAAAAAAATAATACTTAATACCAGCAGTTTGCTATTTCTCTTAAATACTACATATTTTAACTATGCAATTTAATGCGTTCTATTTTATAGTCGTACTTTTAATATTGCATATAAATATTTAGTGTATTTATGATATTGTATGTATTTAAAAAATATATTATGCGTGAATACTTCACGATTATATTTTATATTTATTTCAACTGCTGGGTGCAGACCGGTCGGTTAACCCGATTTTACGCAAATCCGACCTGGAGTTCGGGTCGATGCTATTTTGTTGTTGTTGCGAGTCGAGTAGACTTTAAATGTTTCCGGTTCGGATCGGTTTCGGGTTGGGTTTTGATTCCTTCGGGTTTTTTTTCCCCCAAAAGAAAGTGCCGAATATTTATGACAATGAGATATTAAGAGATGTAACTGTAGACTACTTTTGCATAATTCTATTAAAATATGGATTAATTTTCTTTTATTTCAGATTCGGGTTTGAATATTTCGGGTTCGGGTATATATTTTGGCGGGGGAGAGGGGGTCCTTGTTTGGCTTTGAACAAAACTATCGGGTTCGGGTCAAATACAGTCTGACCTGGTCAGACTAGAGTCTAGGATGTGATCTTATAATCCGATATTACCCTCTTGTTAAGGGTAGAAATGGAAATTTCCAAATGGCAAAGAAGTTTTGAAATTTATATCTACAAGTTTTTCTCGAGTTTTTTCTAGAAAAAAATATTTAAAAAAAAAAAAATCTTCTCTTGCAGTTATATTTTCTTAGAAAATATGGATTATTAATTGTTTTTTTAATTTATATCCACTACTTTTTTTAAAGTAAAATACGAATGTTGCTTTAAATCATTTTTATAGAATTTTCACATTAAGTGTACACGTTAGAGATCGGGGTCGATCTTCTTTTTTTTAGACTCGGGCTGGGCCGCGACCGGACTTAATTTTTTTTCTGCAGACTCTTGCCAGGCTGGGCCGTGTCAGGTGTCGAACTCCTTTTATCCCGGACTATGTCAGACCGGTTATTTTTTTAAAATGAAAATTACAGTGACATTCTATCTTTGTTCGAAGAAAATTAATTTTGTTTTATTAAATTATAAAGAATTTTTTTAAAATCTGATTTTTTTTTTTAAAATAATGTTTATAGATATTCAAAATTATTTTTTTTTATCTGTCTTTTTTTTCCATTTTAAACTAATAAATGAGTAAAAATTTCGGCCCGTGCACATTATTTAAAAATCTCATTAATATGAAACTTTCTCATCTTTAGTGCCTGTATTTTCGGGGTGAAAAAAATGTAAACTGCACGTAAACGCCGCATAGCTTGAAATTTTAACTTTAAAACACATAAACGCCGCGTCGTTTCTTCCGAAAATTACGGTATATGTTATTTTTTTAAAACGAATGTGATAATCAATTTTAATTCTGAACACAAAAATCTGATTTGAAACTTACAAAAAACTTGACAATTTTTAACATTGTATCCAGTTTTAGATGTCACAGAGGTTGTATTGACACTATTTTTTACTGTTTAACTGAACACCCCCCACCCCCCAATTACACACACTCTGAACACGTGACATTCTAGCTGGCTAGAATATAAAAGATTGGTATTTTCTGTTCATGAGACGGAAAATACCTTTTTAACTTGGTTCTTCCATTTATTAAAAGTACGAGAGAATAAATACAGTTTGCGCTCATTTCTTAAGTCAACTTTTGAACAAAAAAAACCCCTGCCGGATTAAATAACTTAGTCGCCAGATAAACAACTTGGTTGCCAGCGGCAACCTGACGACTGCATTTGTCAAGCCTTGCCCATGCCCAGGGGTCGAAAGTAGCGAAACTACAGTAGTTTGTAGTATAGTGCTAAAGGTGAAAATAAGCACTCGCCAGTCATCAATCGGCGATTAAACTTGAAATACGGGCGGTTAAAAATATGGAAAGAACCGGGCAAATGCAGGATTTTCCGATTTCCTTTTTTCTCTAAAATTCGCGATTTTTCCGCGCCCGTTTCACGAAATTCATGATTTTTACGCTCCCGATCGACGGTATTAATGATTTTTCCGTGCTCAATCGACAGTATTCATGATTTTTACGCACACGTTAGACGGTATTCATGATTTTTACGCATCCGTTAGACAAAATTCATGACTTTTAAGCTCCTGAATGACGGAATTCATGATTTTTACGCCCCCGATCGGCGAAATTCATGATTTTTACACGCCCGGTCATTGAATTCGTGATTTTTACGCGTTTCGATCGACGAAATTATTGATTTTTATGCGCCCGATCGACGAAATTAATGATTTTTATGCGCCCGATCGACAAAATTAATGAATTTTACGCGCGCGATCGACGAAATTAATGAATTTTACGCACTCGATCGACGAAATTCATGATTTTTACGCGCGCGATCGACGAAATTCATGATTTTTACGCGCGCGATCGACGAAATTCATGATTTTTACGCTCACGAATGACGAAATCTGCAATTTTTTCGAAACTAATTGGTGAAATACACACGATTCTTAAATATTCAGTGACATAAATCTACTTACTGGCTATTAAAGAAATTATTCTCACTTGCCAGTGACTGGCTACTAAAAAAAAAAAATCAACATACCGGCCAGTGGCTACTAAGCGAAATTCTTTATGTTCACCTTTATATAGCGCACTACATTTTGAAGAATGTAGTGCAGTGACTAGCACGATACAAAAAACAAGTAGCAAGAAATGAGGCTACTTTTAACGCTACTTTAG